>JAJQQW010000012.1:4597500-6057500 GCA_025583905.1 Ia io | reverse complement strand
AGGGATGGAGGGGACCGGCGGCCCGGGAAGAGGGTCGAGCCGCCGCCCAGATCGCTGCGCCAGGAACCGGCCGGCGTCCTGTCCCGGTCCTGGTCCCGGTCCCCGTCCGGCGGTGGGGCCAGGCAGTCGGGGGAGCGGTGGATGCGGGGCCGGGGTTGGGGGAAGGGACGGTCCCCTAGGTCCCGGCCTGGGGGTGGAGTCAGCCCCGCGTCACCAGCCGCGCGTCCCCGGACTCCGGCCTCGCCACCGCGGCGCGCAGCCGGGACGCGTCCGGAGAGCCGGGCGGAGGCGCAGGGGTCCTGGCTCCAGGCCCGATCCGGGTCCTTGGGGGCCCTGGGCCCTGAGACTGCGGCCCCCAGACCCAAACCCCACCGCAGCGCGGGCCTGGCTGGGTCCTGCGGAGCAGCCCAGGGTGTGGCGCCCGCCCCGGCCGCTCGGCCCCACCGCAGGGTGCCCACTACCTCCCCCAGCTTTGCCCCCCTCGACTCCGGGCCACAAAACGTCTCCCCTGTCATCCCCCACCTCCCCTTCCCGGTCACTGAACAAGACCCCCGCCCGCCCCCCACCCCCAGGCCTGGGTCCCGAGTCCTAGGCATCCAAGCCCCTGATCGCAGGCTACCGGCCCTGAGCGGGTCGTGAGCCCCGGCCCGGCCCGGCCCCCGGTCCTCGGAAGCTGAGGTCCTGTCCTCCGTCGTCCACAGGTCTTGCCCCACGAGAATGAACTGGATGGCGGCGACGTGCTGGGCTCTGCTGCTAGCCGCCACCTTCCTCTGCGACAGCGGCGAGGCCAAGGGTGGCCGTGGAGGGGCTCGCGGCAGCGCGCGTGGAGGGCGCGGGGGCGCCCGCGGGGTCCCCAGGGTGCGCGTGCGGCCGGCGCCCCGCTACTCCGGGTCCTCGCTGCGCGTGGGGGCGGCGGCGGCGGCGGCGGGCGCGGCGGCCGCGGCCTCGTCGGGCTCAGGCTGGAGGAGGGCCCTGGGGCCCTGGGAGAGCGACCTGGGGGACGAGGACGCGGCATCCGGAGGCAACAGGACGGCTGTCTACAGCTACTGGGCATGGACGTCGGACGCAGGGCCTCCGTGCAGCCCGCACCTCTGCCTGCTGCTTGGCGGCGCCCTCAGCGCCCTGGGGCTGCTGCAGCCCTAGGCATGGCAGGGCTCGGAGCCACCTCGGCCCCCCAGCCCGCACCCTCCCCGCAGGGCAGGCGCAGCCCACAGCCCACGGTCCTGAGTCCAGAAAGGCTGCCTGGGTGATGGCGGCCAGCTGCATCCTCTCTTCCCTGTGACCCAGGTGCCTCCATTCGCACCACAGCCTCACCTTGGAGACTCACCATCCTGCCCAAGCCCCGCCAGAGCCTCCCACCATCAGCTCCAGGATGCCTCACCCCCCACTTACAGGTTAGCGTGTCCCCCAGAGCGGCCAGAGTCCCGTGGCTCCTGGACCTGCCGGGCCAGCTGCCTACCATCTCTCCAGAGCTGCCCCAAGGCCAGGGGCCAAGACCAGGCTGTTCCGGCCACTCCGCCTCCTTGGAACCCACCCTGGACGCTGGAGGGGTGTGGACAGTGTTGACCACCAGGCAGAGAGGTGCACAGAGGGCTGTGGTGGCCTCCCCCACAGAAGCTGCCAGGATGGACCAAAGGAATTGATTTGGAGGAGAGGTTTCTGCTCACGGACTGAAGCATGGAGAGTGTCAGGTGCTGACCCTCTGTGGATCTCAGAGCCCAGGTCTGCCCACTCGTGGTTCGGTGCAAATTCCCAGGACACCCCTGCCCACGGCTGCCCTGCCCTCCGGGGCTCTGTGCAGATGCTCTGTGTGACCCACTGCCAGGGACTCCCTTGGAGCCACTGTGCTCTGACTTGAAACAAGTCACTTGATTCTTCTTGGGACCTACTTTGAAAAAAGCAACATTCTGTTTGAACACCAAAATCTTTCCATTCCCTTTGAACTTCAGGTTCAAATCCCGGACCCAGAGCCCTGGCCTGCACTCAGGGACTGCAACTGCCACTCCCACTGAAGAGCCCGCCCCGGCCTGGCTGGCTGTGTTCCAGGCAGACGGGTAGCAAGTAGGCAGTGGCAACCCTCAGCGGGCAGCACCCCCTCGAAGGTGAGGCTGTGATGCAAATGGAGGAGGCTGGGAGCTCATCACATGACCATGGGCAGTACCTGGAGGAAGGTGAGGTGGCTGGGCCCCAGGACCCAGCAAGCACACTGGGCGTGAGAGCCTCCCTCAGTAGAAGGAAACTCCCAGAAGGCAGAGCTCCTCCAACACCATCTCGGGGTGTCTAAACACTCCAGACATTCTGAGGATAGGGCCACAGGACCGATGTCGAGGAGCTTCTAAGGAAACACAGGGTTTGCCTATGGCACCCAACACCCCTACGTGTAAGGCCAACCCTTAGCCTCTGGGCATCTGTGAGCTCAGCCCTGGGTGGGGGGGCAGCTCTTCACCGTGTACTCCAGCTCTAACACCACCGCACCCCAAGGCAGGACATCTCCCAGGCCGGCTCCTGGGACCTTACCCTCCCGGTGCTCAGCAAGAGCCTCCCAGAATGCGCCCTCGCCCCCTGGACCTCAGGGCCTTTGGACTCAGTGACAGACAGCAGTGCTGAGACCAGGCCCTCGCAGGGAGGCTGCCCCTCTGCCCTCCCTCAGCCGGCTCTGGTCAGGGGCCGGGGGGAGGAGGGGTCTCTAGGCTTTCGGCAGGACTCCGAATCAAGTTTTTCTCCAAAACACGAAGCTGCAAGATGAAGCCTCGGCAGCCTCCTGTGTCCACACTGCCAGTATTCTTGGGGTGCAGCGAGCCCAGACGCTCCTCTATCCATTCCAGACCAAACTCGATGCTACCAAAAACCAGTGAGCAGCGGCCAAGCCCCGCCCGGGGCCTCAGAGGCAGTGTGACCCTCCTGCCACTTTATCTGCAGGGAGCAGGAAAGTCACCTTGCACAGGGCTGAGCTGTTCTCCCCAAGGCCCCGACATGTGGGCCCAGCGTGGCTGCGCTCAGCCACTCAGATGTCCACCCAGACGACGGGCTGCGTGCGCAGTGTGAGCCATCAGCTCGCTCTGGAATCGAGATGCCACACTCTGGTCAAGAGCTCATTTCATCCCCGACCCTGGGAGTGCGTCTGGCGTTTGGTACGGCCCTGAATCTTTGAATCTACCCCCCCCCCCCCACACACACACACGCTCAGGGTTCCCGCAGGAGGCAGAGGGGGCTCAGGGCGGATCATCTCAGGGGGTTAGCCAGGTTTGTGGAGCGTGGGAAACCTACGTGGGTAGTGGGACCCGGGGGGATCCCACATAAATAGTGGGAACTAGAAGGGAACCCACATGGGTGGTGAGACCTACAGGAAGGGAGGCCCCTGGCAGCTCCAGGAAGGTCAGGCCTCTCCCATAGAGCAGCCGGGGCTACTGACCAGGGAACTTGCCCCCCAACCCACCCATCCTTCCTGTCCTTGTCCTGCCCCATGGGCCCCTTCAGGTGCAATGACAAGTGCTGGGAGGCACTTGGGAAGTGCCATTGTCCAGCAGCTAGAAGGTGCTCAGAGCAGTGGGAGCCCTAGGTCCCCGCTGCCCATACCAGAGACCCTCCCAGCCCGTACACATTACCGAGGGGACAGGCCAGTCCTTGGGTTCTGCCATGAGTATTGGAACCTTCTGTCCCCACTTGTGTGCACATTTCAGTAGCGTGGTGAAATAAACACTGTGCTGGCAACGACGCCTCCTCATTGCAGGACCCAGGACGCTGCATCAGACGACACTGCATGCCCAGCTGCTAACCAGCTCGCCTCCCACTTCTCCCTGGTGACAGGGGCCCTGACACAAGAGCTCAAGGTGCTGAGGGTGACTGGGCCAACAACAGAGATGAGGCTCTTAGTTTAAAACATTTAAGTTAGATTATAGCTTCATTCCTTCTGGGACAATGTCAGCTTCTCCGTACGAGAAGTGAGCGTGAGTGAATGTCCTCGCCAGGCCAGGCACGCAGGACTGCTCAGGGATGTCGGTGCCTGACGTCCACACCCCACGCACTGTCCCCTGGAACCAGGAGCTGGCCTGGCTGTGGAGGCAGGACAGCGCAGCCCCCTTCCTGGAGCAGAGACCTTAGTGTAGTGACTGGCATAGAGCTTCCGGAAGAGGGAGCCCTGAGTGTCAAAACCCAGACATGAAGGTCTGGGACACTACATGTCTCCGGGGCCTAGCACCTGGCTGGGGTCTGCGGCGGGGAGGCTCTGCAGGATGTCCCAGTCCAGCATCACGGAGCCCAGCAGCCCGCTGCGGAAGGTCCGGAGGAAGTCACGGGCTGCCGCAGAGTAGTTGGGCTGGATAACGTTCACGTTGCCTGAGGAAGGCAGGAGGGTCTGGTGAGGAAGGGGCTCCCATGCAGGATCCCACCCAGCCTGCCCTCAGGAACAGGGACCCTAAGGTGGGCATCTGTGGAGCTCAGGCACGAGGACCTACTCAAAAAGAAAACAGAGCCAGCCCGGCTGGTGTCGCTCAGTGGTTGAGCTGAGTCAACCTTTGACCCAAGAGGTCATGGTTTGATTCCTGGTCAGGGCACATGCCCAGGTTGCGGGCTCAATCCCCAGTGTGGGGTGAGCAGGAGGCAGCCAATCAATGGTTCTCTCTCACCATTGATGTTTCTATCTATCCCTCTCCCTTCCTCTCTGAAATCAATAAAAATATATTAAATTAAAAAATAAATAAAACAGAGCGAGCCTCCCAAGGAAAGGGTGAACACGGAGTGCACCCAGCACCACCTGGGCCCACAACAGCGAGGCTGGACAAGAACCTTCGCTCCCACAACAGCTTCATGGCCCCCAGTGTCCTCCCTGGACAGCCAGGCCTGCTCCAAGGACAGGTCCCCTAAGCCTGAGTCTCACCTGTGCCCGTGAGCACCTTCACCTTCTGCGTCTTCCGCAGCTTTATGGCCACACGCTTCAGCACACTTGCCACGTCATCGCAGGCCTCGCCCAGGCCATAGTGCTGCACGTACCTAAACAGAGCAATCGTCAGCCAACAGGAGCCAGGGCGGCCTGTGAGGTCACATCTGGCTCCACAGGGACCCTTGTGGGTGTGGCTGACTGTGGTGTCAGTGTAGGTGACAAGGTATGGGGGTGTGGCTGACTGTGGTGCCAGTGTAGGTGACAAGGTATGGGGGTGTGGCTGACTACAGTGTCAGTGTAGGTGACAAGGTATGGGGGTGTGGGTGACTGTGGTGTCAGTGTAGGTGACAAGGTATGGGGGTGTGGGTGACTGTGGTGTCAGTGTAGGTGACAAGGTATGGGGGTGTGGGGGACTGCAGTGTGGGTGACCACAGCGTGGGTATGGGTGACACTGGCATGAGTATGAGGGGCTGTGGTATGGGTGTGGGGCTGGGCCTCATGAGGGCCCACTGTAGAGTCACTGGCATCTGTCCTCCATCTGTGTGGCCATGGCCAGCTCCCCAGCCAGAGCCCTTGGCTGCAAAGCAATTGCTGTTCAGGAGCATCGACACCCCACCCTGAGCAGGCCCGTGGTCGGCACGACAGGCCACTCAGATACACGCAGACTCCATTCATAGGAAAATCTAGAAAAGGACAGAAAGCAGAAGGCCCCTGGGGTGAGGGGTGGGGGAGGAGGGATTACAAAGCAGCTTCACAGCTGTATCTGTGTATCAAACGCATCCAACTATATACACTTTAAATTAGCGGTCGCCAACCTTTCGGACCTCACGGACCACCAGTGGCCCATGGACCACGGGTTGGCGACCGCTGCTTCGAATGATGCAGACTGTTGTTCATCTGCAATACCCTAACAGGGCCACTTGGGAAACTGCGCTAGCATAGGAGAGAGGACGGGCTGACCTGCCCTGCATCCGGCACTCACCCAAAGCGCTGGTGCCTGTTGAGGGTATAGAGAAGGTAGTCGGCCAGAGTCTCCTCCCCGACCAGGTGGTCCAACACGGTACCTGGAAACAGGCAATGAGGGTGAGTGCACGCCCTCGGTGTCAGCCAGAGGCTGCAAGGAGAAGGCCATGCCCAGACCTGACAATTCTGCCCGGCTGTACAAGGGACAGCGCTGAGGGTTAGCATGGCCTGCGGGTTAGTGTGGCACAACCACAGGGCTGGGGCTGCACTGGGCTGCAGGTGGGGCCCTGAGGGTGGCTCACCACATAGGGCCAGCTTTAGGCCCGTCTCCACGCTCTCAATCCGAGGAGCCAGTACTCCAGGCGTGTCCAGCAGGAACATCAGCGGCCGCTCACTCACCTGTGGGCACAGAGGGCAGTTGGCTCACCACTCAGGAAGCGTCAAGCATCCCTCCCACCAGGCCTTCTATTGGATAACCCCTCAAGCAGGAGACTCCCAAATGAACCTGCCCTGATGGGGTCGTTTTCACAAGCTCTTGGCTTCCCCACAGGAATCCGCTCCCATTAATTTGGAGATAACAGCAAGAGCCCCCACAGCCCCATCTTTTCCTCCCAGGAGGAAGGAAATGTGCAGAGAGGTAATGCAACTCGGCTCTGCCCTGACTACTTTCTGACCTTGGGCACGTGACGCAACTCCTCTGTGCCTCAGTTTGCTTATCTATAAACAGGGACAAGTGTGCCCTCCCCAAAGGTGCGGTGTGAGGCTGGTGCAGTGCCTGGCCCGTGGCGAGCACTCGTGGGAATGGAGATTGAGGGAAAGGACAGAGACGAGCACACCACCTTGCAAGCCCCCAGGAGGTGACAGGCATCTGTGTGTGTGGAGCTCTGGGCCCAGGAGCCGAGGCCCCTACCTGAATTCTGGACATCACAGCTCTAGTGATCCCAGGCTCGCCGCCCACCCTGGTGGCTTTTCCTGCAGGAGAAACAGGGTTGTCAATATACATTAAACACACCTGGCGTATCAGGTACAGCGCAAGCAACGAAGCACATGAAAACCTGCAAATTTGAGTTCAGGGTTCTGCCCCAAACCAGCTCATGGCAATGCCTCCCCATTGCCTGCAAAGGTGCTCCAAGACCTATGGAGGGAAAGGGGCAAGGACCTGACTGTGACAGTCAGACCACAGCTGCTCCTTTCAGCAGTCATCTCCTTCCCTCCTAAACTTGACCCTACACCCTCCTAATCTGGCCCACAGCACCGCCCCGGGTAGGCCATCTGTGAGGCTGACCTGACCAAGGGCCAGCCTGTGCTTTGGGGCCAAGTTCAGGGTGTGTCCCAAGCAGAGGCTGCACCCTCTACCAAGTCAACTGGAGGGTAAAGGGACATGTGTGTCCACTGGTGGATGAATGGCCAGCAAATGTGGTCCATCCACACAACGCAGTATTGTTCCGCCTTAAAAAATAGGAGGTCTGGCACCTGCCACAACCTGGATGGACCTGGAGGCCATTATGCTCAGTGACATCAGTCACAGGTGCTACATTCACAGAACCTCAGAGACAGGAAGGAGATTCCAGGTTCCCAGGGCTGGGAGAGAGTGGAGTGTTGAGCTATATAACTTAATGCCACCGGTTTTTTAAGCCACAATTAAAGAAAAATGAACTTTAAAAAATAGATGACTATCACCACCTCCAAAGAGTACCAGAAGCAGCGCCTGTCAATCACAGTTCCGTGCAGTTTACAGCCTTCGGGTTGTGCACTGGAAACAGTGCTAATAAAGACCACACGCTGACAGTGACGGGGTGATGTCAATGCAGACAGTTTTAAACTTTCAAATACTTAAGAAAAGGGGACAGGCGCAGTTAGAGTACTGTGGACACTCCTGTGTGCCTCGAAATCAGAGAACATGCATGAAGCAGGGAGACAGCCCGGGGCTCCCAGATGTGATCCCCACGCAGGCTCCTGACACCCCTGCCTGACTTCAGACCCCATGGGCTGTGTAACGCGTTGGGCACAATGGATCAAAAACTTAAATGAAGCCCTAGCTGGTTTGGCTCAGTGGATAGAGCGTCAGCCTACGGACTGAAGGGTCCCAGGTTCGATTCCGGCCAAGGGCACCCAATCAGTGATTCTCTCTCATCATTGATGTTTCTATCTCCCTTTCCCTCTCCCTTCCTCTCAGAAATCAATAAAGATATATATAAAATAAAATAAAATGAAAAGACAAAATCACCAAAGTTTAGAATCGTCATCTAGATATCAAGCAGAGAGAGAACAAATTAAGTGTGAAATGTCACGGGAGGACTCCCTCACCGTGTAACCACACAGCAGGCTGTTAACTGGGTCCTTTTGGAGGCAAGAGACAAGCTGAGGACTGTGCCCGAGGACTTATGGGCTGAGTTTCGTCTCAGGACAAGAGCAGCTGCTCTGAAGGAATGATGAGGACGTCGCAACGTCAGCCGAGGTGGCTGGCAGTACCTTTCTTGAGGTGCTGTCTCCTGAGCGAGTTGATGAGTGAGGACTTGCCCACGTTGGGGACACCAATCACCATGATGCAGAATTCCACATTCTGCAGAGGCAGAACAGTGGCCATCAGGGATACAACCAGACCCCCACCGGGAACCCCAACAGCCCACGCCACGGGACCCAGGAGCCTAGGCCAGCTAAGGGGGAAAGAAGGTCACTGCTGAGGCCTGCCCACCTGACAGCCCCCCACCCTTCCTGCAGGGGAGCAGTGAGGTGAGAGGCTCATGTTTATGCCAAGGGCTCAGTCTGGCCCACTGTGTTTGGCAGGTGAGCCTCGGGCTCCTCAGCAGCAGGGACTGCCCCAGGGCCAGCACTGGCCATCAACCAACCTCTCCGCGGTGGTAGCGGTAGCTGTTTCCAATCAACTCCGTGACCATTGGGATGACCTGCAACAACCACACAGGCACTTTCATGAGGAAACTGGCTTCTCCCTGGTTTCTGGAGGTGGCACACTCGGCTTCTATCGATATCAAGGATCCAGACTGCCCTATGGTGGGGGGACTTCCTGTGCCCTGTCCTGTCCCATCCCAGGAGGGGACAACTCCTTGTCACAAAGATGTGCACTAGCCAGTGAAACTCTCCGACACAACTGGCACAAGTAAGGTCCTACACTTCCCAAAGGCCCTTCCTACTTGTAACCAGGAGTGTATTTTATAGCCTGACTCTGCCCTTTCAGACTATCGGACTGTCCAGGCCCATTTGCTCTGGGCACCGGGAGACAAGTGCGCCCCGGGAATCCCAGCAAATCTGTGGGTTGCCTCCAAAACTCTCCTCCTATGAAAGCACAGAACATTTTGCAGTGTTTTCCCAAAGACCTTCAGCAGAAGCATTTGAGTGTAAAACAGAAAAGCTCACCTGCTTGATGTTTTCATCCTTGACACAGTTGGTAAAAATGACGTTTTTTAGGCCTTCTCTTTCCAAGTGTTGTGTAATTTTCTGAAAGAGATATTTCTATTTTAAATACTAGGTAAAAATAGGGGTGGCATAACACCCTAAGGTCTGAGGATCTGAGATTGCCCAGGCATGCGCTTGGGCTCAGAGCGGCTGGGGCTGGGGACGCAGGGAGGATTAGGCCCACGTCGGGCAGACATGGCGACTCAGGTGACAGGGCACCGAGGGCAGTGCAGACTGTGTGAGTGGCCCAGAGCAGCTGGCTCCGTGTAAGGACAGGAGGGAAGAGCCGGTCTCAGTCCGAGGGCTCTAGACTCCACCGGAGGTGAGCAACCCACGTTCTTGCGACCCCAGGACCTTCTGATAAAATGAGGCTAACCTAGGTTCTTCTGAAGCCGCATCCGGCACTGAAATAACAGTTTCGTTTTCCGTTAGTATTTTCGTCACTCCTGTGTATTCTAACAAGCTTTCACAAAGTGAACTCCACTTGAAGATTTGAACCCAATCTGATTACAAAGTGTATGGAATACTTTAAAAGCTCAAAAGTAAACTCAGGCTAATATGAGCTCACTGGTCTTTCACATTAAGTGAAATCAGCATATAAATCATACTTGTTAAAACCAACATGGTACTGTTTGGTCAGCTATTGACCTAAACATGATTGATATTTAAATGAACAAAAAAGTCACTAATTCAGTTAATTTTAGTTATGCATTTCAGTTACTAGTATAATGATGCAGATTAAGATACAGCCAAAACAGACATATGTGAAGCCACTCTGAAGTGTATAAATTCACACGATGTTCCCACCCACTGCCCTGAGGACCACTACCGGGAGCCTCTCCTCTCCCCTCCCCTCCAAGACCTCGGGGAAGCAGGACCTCAGAGCAAACACTCCTGTTGCCTCCCAACTCGGTGAACCACTGCTGTGTCCTGGGTTAGGTAACCTCAGTGCGGCCAGCACAACAAAATTAACATCTAGGGGCAGAAGTATTCACTGATAAGACTGACGTTTCACTGATAAAGCCTTGGAAAGCCGTGAAGCTATGAGCCTTGCACAATAGGATGGACTGAACTGATCAGAGGTGGGCTCCTGGGCTGTGCAGTGGGTGGGAGTCGGGGTGGGACAAAAAGACCTCTTGTGGTTGAGCATGTGAAGTTTCCCTGGAAAACTACGGTGGAGGCTGGGGTGGGGTTTTAAATAACAAACGTACCAAGAAACCTGGAATGCATTCCTGAGGCTGCAGTGAAAGGAAAATCTCTGCACCACTAACAACTTGAAAACAAGTGGAATTCAAAAGACTCTAACACGTACTCTGCAAAGGATTTGACAACAGAGCAAGGAAAGTGAAGATGCATATTCGCAAAGGGCATTCCAGAATCACCAAGTTTCTCTACCTCTGGGACCCAAGGGAAATGTCCTCCAATTGATCACTGTGTCCCCGGGTTCTGCCTGGCTTTGGAGAAATCCATTCTCTACTCTGGGCCTTGCCCACCTTTAGATCGCACAGCGGGCAGGAGGCGATCTGCAGGCCAGGCCGGGGGTCTGGAAGGCCCTGGAATTGGTGAATGTGGACACCTGGGGGAAAGCAGCCATCACAGGAGACCTCCAGGCCAGCACTGTCCAGGCCTGCGGCCAACAGCCTCATATGGCCACTGAAATTTAAACTAATTAAAATGAAATCATGTGAAGGTCAATTCCGTAGCCACAGGAGCCACATTTCAAGTGCTCAGAGTCACATGTGGGCACTGGGTTCCAGCAGCACATCCTGGCCACTTCCCCTGGGAGACACACATGAATGACTGGGACCATAAATTAAACATTAGAGGAAGCACGCAGATGAAGGGTGGCGTGCCAAAGTAAGCCTGCCTGGCCAGCAAACTCAAGTCTGTCTCAGCAGTGACTGTCATCGGGGCCAAGCGAGCCAGTGCCGAGGCAGCTGAGGGGCCTTACCTGCTTCTCCTTCAGATCTGCCAAGTCCATTTTGTTGAGGACGAGCAAGTGAGGCTTAATCCCAAGGGTTTCCTGAAACAGAGGGTTGCGGCCTGAAAGTGGGATGTGGCAAAATTAAGGCAAAAATTCCTTCAGAGCTTTTACGAGCTGACTAATTTATTTTGCCTTGTTGCCCAGATTGCACCACCTCAGAAGGAAATCTTTAGAAGGAACCGTCTCAGGGCGAGCGCACACCCAGCCTCAATTTCCGGGAGCTGTGACACCAGCCCCTGTGCTTCCCTCCCCTCACAGCCATGGAGCCACGGACACTGCTTCCTGTAGAGAAGAGGACAGGCAGGGCAGTGGCTCTCACGTGGCTTCTCAAATGGAAATGATGGTGACAAAAACAAACTCAGTGGAAGGTTCTAAAACTAGACCATTGTTTGGTTGTCAAGGTACAAAAGTTCAAAATGAATATCTGATCACTCAGAAAAGTGATGTCCTAACTAGTGTGTCTCACACCATCACTGCCTCCTCCGGTGACCACTGAGGAGACCCCCAAGTCTTCTCTGGGAGCACCACCCTCCCCAAATCTCCAAGTGTTCACCAACCCGGAAGCTCTCCGAACCTCATCATTAGGATTTTATGGCAGCTTCATTACACAGGCAAGACTGATGAAATCACTGGCCACTGGAGATCAATTCAACCTCCAGCCCCTCTCCCCTCCTAGAGGTCAGGTGTTAGAACTGGGAACCCAAATCAGATGGGTTCCCAGGAACCAACCCCGTCCTGAGGGGCTTTCCAAAAGTCGCCTCATTAACATAACAAAGGATGCCTTCATCCGGTCGGCAAACTGCGGCTCTTTGGTCCCTTGAGTGTGGCTCTTCCACAAAATACCACGGCCTGGGCAAGTCTATTTTGAAGAAGTGGCATTAGAAGAAGTTTAAGTTTAAAAAATGTGGCTCTCAAAAGAAATTTCAATCGTTGTACTGTTGGTATTTGGCTCTGTTGACTAATGAGTTTGGTGACCACTGCCTTAGGACATCCCAAGAGTTTTTGGAGCTCCAGCCAAGAATGGGGACAAAGGCTAAATATGCATTTCTGAATATAAGTTCCAATATCACAACCAGCAAAGGATATCCGAGCATCATGGACCTCGATGATGCAGTCCACCAGCTTCAGGCTGCTCTGCATCTTCTTCAGCCCTGGAAAACACAACACCTAAGGCAAGGGGTCCGTGGCCTTTGGAGAGCGCTACAACCTTTAAGCTGATCGGTCAAGAATGACACCACAATCGCCTAAAAAGAACGTCTCTGAGGGATGTGCTCAAGTAATGATACCTGATAACCATTTGCTGGGCCTTTCCTTCAAGTTCAACAGCAGTGCCCTGCCTCAAACATCTCCCCTCACCCCTTCTTCCCACCCCCACTCCGCGCGCGTCCCCTCGGAACACACGCGCACAGCATTCGGCAGGAGCCTGGCATGGCGGGCACTGGGTCACTATGCAGGGTGAATCTGAGCGACTCCGAGGCCTGGAGGAGGGAGGCCAGTGGCAACCAGGACACGGAGAAGAGCTGGGCGGGTCCTAAAAGTCTCTTAGGGCCACATTTTGACAAACACTAAGAAACTCCCAGAGAGGTTTAGGCAGAAGACAAGAAATGACTCCACGTTTTAAGGTGCTGCAGTGAAAGCACTTGGAAAGTACTTTGCCCTAGTTCCTTTGGTCCTCAAAATAATGTCCGGGAACATTACTTCTTTTTAAAAAACAGATGTGGAAACTGAGGCTTCGGGGAATAAAGTGGCAGAAGGGCCTTGCTGGGAATCAGGGGTCAGGTCACTCCCGCCGACGAGCTCGCGGCGACCCGAGAGCAGCCGGGCACCGGGGACGCCGCCCCCTCCTGCCTGGACCTCACCTTTGGCCATGTGGCCCGGGAACCAGCGCGCCACATCGTGACCCCCCAAAGGGAAGCTCTCCCGCCAGGCGGCCCCGGCGGCGCTGCACAGTGCGCGCGGGGCCAGCCTCATCGCGCCGCGTCCCCGCGCACCGCGCAGCGCGGGGGGCCGCTCCGGCTACGGACCTCCCCGCTGGGCCAGCAACCCCGGCCGAAGGTTCCGGCGCTCCAAGGTTCCGGCCCTCGGGTGCCACTGAACGGCCCGCGCGTGCGCACAACGCTGCCTCGAGTGGCGGACGGGACCTAAGGGGCGGGGCCGCGCGCCGGGGCGGGAGTTTAGCGGTCTCATTTGGTTCCTTTTTACAAACCTGGTTAAAATTTTCAAGTGTACCGTGTAAATGTATTATCCCCCGCCCCCCCAAGTACTCCAGGTTTTAATGTGACAAACAAACCCTCTGCTAATACTGAGTGTAGTCATACAATGAGTTATAGTGAGTCCTCACTGTCCGAGTGACGTGGTCGGGGTCCCAGCAACTACTCAACCGCACACCGAGTTACAAAACTCTTCCTCTAACGGGATTTTTGACACGAGCTCCTAGAATTCAACATGCTCAGATCCCCAACACAAAAACATCTGCACGGGGGTCTTGATGGTCTTAAATTCCCTAACACTCGGCGCTAAACGCCCCTGGGGCTGAGACAAGCGGCCGCCACCAGAGACCAGTCCTGCCAGGTGGCCTCCCGGCTGAGTGAGCCTCCTGATGGGTCCGAACCCGGTGAGCACCCAGCCCCCCCAGTCTCTTCTCACTGAGCAGTCTGCGTCCTGCCTGTGCCTCTTGAGAGATGCCCACCCAAGCCTCATGCCTTGATGAGACGGCGGGCGTTAGCGATACAGGCCTGGGCCTCTGACGGCAGCTGCGTCGTTTCTCAGCCGCGGACCAGGAAACGGAAACAAACCCCTGCTGACGTCTGGGCTCCTCCCTCAGCTTTCTGCCTGGAAGCTGTCCAGGCCAAACCGCTCCAGTGACACAAAGCCGTGGCCACCCATACAACTCCGGGGCAGGGGCAAGAAGACCCCTTGAGGGGCGATTTGACCCGAGACAGGAAGGATAAGGGGCTATGCCAACACACCCCAACATCGCCCAGCGCACCACTAGCACGCTCTCCTCCCTCACCCTCACACACCCGGCTACCCTGTCCCTCTGCACGCTTGAGGCCTCATTGTTTGTTCACTTCCTGCAGAAATCCTCAGGATGGGGTGCCTCCTTTTCCCCCACTTGCTGGCCCTCAGAAACACCTGAAGATGCCCAGGACAAGGGGCAACCACAGCACCCAGAGTCCAGGGGCCCTGCAATGACTGGGCCCGGGCGGGGGCGGGGTGGGGGGGAGTCGAAGGCAGAAGCCACAGATGCTGCAGCCCTGAGGTGTAAGGATGACTCCGGACACAGAGGTTCTGACACACTTTATGTGAGCCACCAGCATCAGCAGCTGGTCACACCTGTGTCTCACTTCTCCAGGAAGACTCTCCCTGCCCCCAGCTCCAGCTCAGCCATGGCCAGACCCAGTGACAGTCGTGAAAAAATGAGAGCAGTGACCCGTAACAATACATCCCAAGTCTCCAGCCAGGCTGAACAGAGGAAAGGATGGTGGCAGCCTCCCCTGGCAAGGGAGGAACAGGCTGGCTCAAAGCCTGGGACCGTGCAGCTGCGCCTGGGGATCCAGCAGCGCGATGAGCCGGTCAGCCTCCCTCCAGCCGGAGAGCAGAGCCCCGTGTGTGGTCGAGTAAAACGTCCGATGTGTGGCTTCTCCTGCAAACAGGACCTGGAGCTGCAGAGAAGGGTGGGGTTAGAACGGGGTGCTGGGGTCGAGCAACAAGCCACATGCCTTCCACATGTGGCTACAGAGCTGAGGGTGAGGAGGTGGCTTTGTTCTTTACCTAATCCCACACCCTGGTGTGGCCACAGAACAAGAGCGGGTGCTTCTCGCGGAAACAGGGCTCAAATATTCGGGATTAAACGTGATCACAAAATGGAAAATGCAACAGAGGGCCTGGGAGACAATGCGGAGAACATCCCCCAAGATGCAGACAAAAAAAATAGAGATAGAAATGAGGAGAGAAAAGGATAAGAATATTTGAGGACCGGTCCAGAAGTCTACCATTCAAACAACAGAAGTCTTGCGGGTGGGGGAGGGGGGGAAGAAGAGAAAGCAGAGAGAAGATGAGATGAATCACAAGAACTTCCCAGCTGACTGAGGGGCTCAAGGCAAGCCCTGTGAAGTGAGTGGATGCCCGGCGAGGGTCGCATGCCTCTGGTCTCCATGGGCGTTGGAGCCTAATGCTCTTCTAAGCTTCCTAAGAGTTTGGAACACGGGACACAAGGAAGAAAGGACTCCAAATGGCTTTGGACTTCCCTACAGCAACATTGGAAAATGTTCCAAACCCTGAGGGGCATGAGTCTCAAACCACGATTTTATACCCAAATTAGGAGACTCCTACAGAAATGTGGGGTCCACGTCTGCCCCGGGATGGTGCCTTCTGACTCTTCAGCTTGGTCACAGGGGGCGCTGCAGCCACCCACTCCACTGGGACACCCGTACTGAAGGCCTGGGAAGCCACACGAGCATGTGCCCTGGGGCTATGTGTATGTAGAATTCTGATGAAAAGGATACATTTTAAAAGTATTCTTAATTTCAAAAAAGAAAAGGGATTCTCCTGGCTGGTGTGGCTCAGTGGTTGAGCGTTGACCTGTGAACCAGGAGGTCATGGTTTGATTCCCAGTCAAGGCACATGCCCGGGTTGTGGCCTTGATCACCACTGTGGGGTGTGCAGGAGGCAATGATTCTCTCTCATCATTGATGTTTCTGTCTCTCTCTCCCTTTCCCTTCTTCTCTGAAACCAATAAAAATATAAAGAAAAGGGATTCTGAGTCTCAGGGGTCCCAGCCCCACCCACACTCTCGTGTTCCAGTGGGACCCCGGTGCCTTACCATCCAGGGGCCACATCATACCTGGGCCTTCTCTCTGTCCGCAGGGAGCGGCTGAGCCAGCAGGTCAATGTCATCCCCGGTGCTGCCCACGGCCACGTAGCTGTAGGAGCCTCTGGAGTAGGGGGCGCTGTGCCAGCGAGACCTCAGCACACTCTTGGGCGCAGGAAGCTGTGGATTCCCTGAACCACAGAGATGCCACACTTGAACCGGGGCTCCTCCCACAAGTCTGCAATTGGGCCTTCATTTTCAAGACTGAGCAGTTCAAAATGAAAGAAACTGCCCAGGAAGAAAACCAAGCCATGAAGTGTATGAATAAGAGGCTCTCCAGTCTTATCCGCTGTCCAGCTGGGGACGCCATCACTGCATCCTCACCCCCCGTGACCATGTGGTCACTGTGCTCTGTCTGAGCCTCCACGTCTCAACTATAAAGCCCTGATTAAGGGCAGCTGTATTTATTTTGGTGGCATATTTTAGAAAATGGAAGTGGGAAGTGTTGGCAAAACCATTTCAGTTGCTCAGGAACAGGAACTCAGATAAGTTCATAGAGGCAAACTCAGTTCTTCACTGTGAGGAAGTTTGGTTCCCCTTTAGAGACCATACAACAAGGAGTACGAGGCAGAGCCGGGGCCGTGAGCGGTCAATACCTGTCACCCGGCGAAGCATGCGGGTCAGAGACAGAAGCACCTCCTCATCTGACAGCGTCTCCATGAACTCCGACTCAAGTCCAGCGATGAACCCGCAGAGGACGTGGGCAGACCTACGTGGAGAACACACCACCGAGACAACCCAGGTTGGGTTTTGCTGGAAACATCAGTCTCTCCCTCCCTAATGATTCGTGTTCTTATTTCTGAGTGAGCACCAAGCCCACACACGTTGCTGTGCTTATGCTGCATGTCTGGGACACACGACTTAGCCCTTCAAGTGTGGGTCTCTGATCCCAGGACTTACACGGATGCTTTGTTCAATTATTGCATCGGGTTTAAGCACTGCCTCCCGTTATAGACATGTTCACGTTTCAGACTTCTTCTGTGACCTACAAGCCTGTATTTCAGCAAATACTTTCTTACTGACTAAACATGCCTTCCATCCACCAGCACACTCTGGGCCTCAGCAATGCTGACAAGCCACACACAGCGTGTGCCCCTCTGTCCCACGGGGGTTAGGCCCAGACGGTCTGTCTATCTTCAGCCCTTTGGGAACTCTCAGGATCCCCACCATTAAACCCTCCAGACACCTCACGGTGAATCAACACACTGTTGGATCCTCAACCCAAACGACGCCGAGGAGCCAGCCCCTCTCAGCACTCACGCTTCCTCAGAGAAATGGGGAGCGTACATACTCGAAGGAAGGCAGGACCAAAAAGCCAATCAGCTTCTTGACCCAGGCGTCCTGCATCGGGGGAGCGGTGTCCTCCAGGGGCGATGTGTCCTCCCACACCACCTGGATGTGCTCGCAGTCCGGCTCCCAGAAGGGCTCTTCAAACTCCAGGAAGATCTTATTGTTGGTCCCAAAGCCCATTTTCCTGATCGCTTCTGCCTTCTCAGCGGGCAGTGGCGGCTGGAAGAAGGTGTCCAGATGTTCTTTAAGAAAACCTGGAATTTATCATTGGACTCGACTTACACCACAGAAATATCCTTAACTGGGATCAGCAACCACAGAAACCCACCCTGAGCCCGTCAGAAGAGTCAGAGAGAGGCCTCTGTAGGGACGGAGTCTCATGTCTGACCCTTCTGCCTCTCACCCCCTGGAAAGCACACCGCTCAGGACTGTGCGGAGAAGCAGTAAGAGGCACAGCACAGGCCTTTTCAGAGGTGACATAACAACTAATCTGCCAGATGAGAAAATTAGTTTAGCCAAGTCAAACAAAATGGGAAGAAATAGCCACAGTGCAAGCCAATCCCTTAGGGTACATATAACTCGCTAGTCAGTGAGAAAAGGATGGACAACCCACAGGAAGCAAGGCATGGGGTGGGGAGGACCAGAAGGGGTCGCCACCCTCCACAGCCATCCCCACCTGTCCAGATCTTCAACTCAGGTCCTACAGAGATCCGTATAGTGTTATATATATATTTTATTATATATTTTTTAAAAAAATATATATACATTTTTTTTATTTTATATATATATATATATATTTTATTGATTTCAGAGAGGAAGGGAGAGGGAGAGAGAGAGAGAGAAACATCAATGATGAGAGAGAATCATTGATGGGCTGCCTCCTGCACACCTCACACTGGGGATTGAGCCACAACCCAGGTATATGCCATGACAAGAAATTGAACCGTGACCTCCTAGTTCATAGGTCGATGCTCAACCACTGAGCCATGCTGGCTGGGCCGCACAAGTATATTTATAGAGTTGTGTAACAATCATCACTATCAAGCTTAGACCGTGTGTTCTTAAACACATGTATAACATTGTGTGAAACAGAAAAAGTAAAAGCAACCTAAATTTCCATCCATATCTATAATAATAAAAGCGTAATATGCTAATTAGACTAGATGACCGAACAGTGGAATGACCATCCGGACGACCTTCCGGATGAAGCCAGGGGCTGGGAGGGCTGAGGCAGCCATCTCGGCTGCGAGGGCTGAGCCCCTTGCACAGATTTCATGCGTCGGGCCTCTAGTTAAGTAATATTAAGCAATGGCACCTGCATAGAAGAAAATTCTATGTGGCTGTAAAGAACAAGTGTGCCACAGGCCCTGGCTCCCTGTGACCAGTATGGACAGTCGTAACAATGCTCCTACTGATCACAGCAAGGGCTCAGTAAGCACCAGCAACTATGAATAGCAACTATGAATGAACAAAGAAGAAAGAGAGAGAGAGAGAGAGAGAGAGAGAGAGAGAGAGAGAGAAAGGAAGGAAGGAAGGAAGGAAGGAAGGAAGGAAGGAAGGAAAGAAAGGAAAGAAAGAAAGAAAGAAAGAAAGAAAGAAAGAAAGAAAGAAAGAAAGAAAGAAAGAAAAAGAAAGAAAGAAAGAAAGAAAGAGGGAGGGAGGAAGGAAGGAAAAAAGAGAAGAGAAGAGAAGAGGAGAGGAGAGGAGAGGAGAGGAGAGGAGAGGAGAGGAGAGGCAAATGGAGCAGCAGAACAAGATTCCACTTGTGGGACGCGGAGGAGACTTTATTTTAAGTCAGCTCTGGCTCCTGCTAGCTTTGTGAACTTGGGCAACTGACTAATCTCTGTTGACATTTGTCAAACAGAGGATGGGGCCAGGTAAGTCCTCAGGCTGCCTTGGGGGTAAAGGAGACAACGCTGGCAAAACTTTGATTCCAATCATCTCCACCTTTTATCAAATTGCCCACTCCCACTCACAGTCTCTGTCAAAAGCCTCAGCTCTAGAATTAAATAGATTATGTACTTGACTCCTTCCTTGATGACGGCTGGACCCAACCTTGAGGTGTGGCTTTCGTGCTGTCCTCCAGGTGAACCTCCATCAGGAGGCCTCCCAGCCTTTCCAGAAAATACCTCCAAAGGAAGAGAACAGCTGACTTCCCTTTTCTCTGTGAAACTCCTGCTTCCAACGCATGGGATTGCTACAAAACACAACAGAGTCCTTCTCTCCAATCTTAGGATGAAAATGTGAACTTAGTAGCCAGGCAAAGCCCCAGCGCCCACTGGGGCGGGAGAGAGCCAGAGGCCGGGGCACCTGGGGTCGAGAAGAGAGGAAACCCTGACTGGATGGTGACCTTACCTAAGGGCACGGTAAGGACCACGTGATGTGCTGGGAAGCTGTCTCCGTCCTCACACTCCACCAACACTGGAAACTTCTCCCCGGGAGACCCAGCTTCTTGGAAGGACCCGTTCCAGTGAATAGTCTTCACGGGCTTGTTAAAAACCATCACGTCCTGGGGCAAGGAGGCCATGATGCAGTTTGTGAGTCCTTGGTAGCCCCTGGGAGAGACAGGGTGTTGGCACTGATGAGAGGACCTGCCTGGAGGGAAGACACTAGAACAGCCCTCCAGGAAGCTGCAGCAGCTCTGTCCCCACTCAGGCTCAGCGGGAGGAGGCTGGGAAGGGTCAGGGAGGGCATGGGGACCTTGTGCCAGGCTCCACCCTGTGGTTTCTGATCCACCACAGGAATGTTAATACCTGCCTCCTGGCTAATGGGAGGATGAAATGGGCAAAGTTCCCAAGGGAGTGAACAAGGTCCCTGCTGCCTGCCCAGCCCTCTGGTTCTGCACAAAGGCCCTTCCCTGTGCATGGGGCCTGGGAGGACCTGGGAGGACCTGGGGGCAGATTGAGTCCCCCTTGACCCTTCCACCACTCCCCTGCCCCCGTGCCACAGGGAAGGGCCCCTCACACAGTGCTTAGCACCTGAGGGGCCTCGTAAACATGGGAGGAAGAAAGCATTACAAGATGCATTTCCTTCGTTTAATCACTTGTTCTTGAAAATAATTATCTCCCTTTTCTTAAATGAGAAAAATTAGGGAAACAAATGACCAACTTTCTAAACAGAGAAAGCCCTGGCTGGTTTGGCTCAGTGGATAGAGCGTTGGCATGCAGACTGAAGGGTCCCAGGTTCAATTCTGGTCAAGGGCATATGCCCTGGGTTACGGGCTCAATCCCTAGTAGGAGGCAAGCAGGAGGCAGCCAATCGATGATTCTCTCTCATCAATGTTTCTATCTCTCTCTTCATCTCTGAAATCAATAAAGATATATTTTAAAAAATAACAAAAATAAAAAAGAGAAGACAAAAGTCCCCCTTGACCCTCCCACCACTCCCCTGCCTCCCAAAGCTTCACCTGAGGTACATGGAGGGGGCCTGGGGTGGGTGGAGGGGGCCTGGGTGGGTGCATGGAGGGGGGCTGGGGAGCCTGGAGGGGTTCTGGGGAGAATGGAAGGCTGACTGGGTGAGTGTGGCATACACATACCCAGGAAAAGTGCAGTCCAGCCCTGGCAGCACGGTGTACTCCCCAAAGGGAGCGAGGGCTACCAGGTCCATGCTGTGGGTGCCACTCACACAGCACTCTATGTTTAAGAAGTTCTTCAGAATGGCCAGCTTGAGCTTCTTGGTCTCCTCATCCTCTGTCCAGCCGGCCAGGTGCTGACTGATCTCCTTCCTGAGGTACTCCCCAACACTGGGCACGGGGGCCTCGGCCGCGTGCAGGAACTCCCGGGACTGGTCTATGAGGCTGTAGTACAGATGGCCCATCTCCACCACCAGCTCAAGGCTCACACTTTCCCCGGAGCTGGCATAGGAGACCGAGGGCAGCGCCACGTGGCCTCCAGTATCGATCCTCTGGTTCTCCTCTGACAACTCCTTGTCCCCCAACAGCCCGTACTTGGCAGCCAGCTGGAAGACGGGGTTGCCCTGAGAGGGCCCATGGATCCAGTGAGCGCCTACCTCCACCACACCACCTGGGAGGGGACATAGATGCCATCTGAGGTTCTGTCCCCACGAAGGTGAACCCTGAGCCCTTCTCCTGGACCGCAGCCAGCTCTGCCCTTCCCCCAAATGCTCTGAAAACCAGCCCCAGGGCCACGGGTCCCTGAGGACCATAGTCCCTCCCCGAAGGGCCTGGCCCGACCTAGTTTAAGGGGAACCCCTGAGGAGGGGGTGTGCTGGCCTGCACCTGCCTGGGGAGCACCCTGGAGGGATGACCCGGGACCTCGCACAGGCTGCGGGGGGCACAGTCAGGGGTTACCTTCCCGCAGGGGCGGCCCTGCCAGCTACGGGCAGCTGGGTTTCAGGGACCAGTGAACTTGGGCTGATTAACTGGGGCGCGGCGGGGATCCACTTGGGGGGCGGGCACGGCTCCCGGGTCGGTTAACCCTGGGCGCAGGCCGGCCAGGGGGCGGCGGGGGTCGGGCGGCCCCGGTTGGGACGTGGGACTGAGCTCGGGAAGGGAGTTCCGGGAGAGAGGCCGTTACCGAAGCTGTGCTCCGAGCGGATGCGGCCTCCGGCGCGGGCGGTGGCCTCCAGGACCCGCAGGTGCCGGAAGGCCGGGTGGCGGCAGAGCCTCTGCGCGGCCCCCAGCCCCGCGATGCCGCCGCCCACCACCAGCACCCGCGGCCCGCGGCCCGCAGCCTCCTCGCCGCCGCCGCCGGACTCCATGGCGCGGTTCCGGGCGGTCCCTGCGCGTTCCCGCCGCTGCGAGGTGCAGATAGGCGGGCGGGCCAGGGGGCGGGGCCTTTCCTGGCGCCCAGGGCCCCCACCTACTGCAGCGACTCGGTGGGTGGCACTGCCCATTTGGCTGAACCAGATCAGGCTGTCCTTTTTTTACTTTTATTCTTTTGTAAGCGGCTTTATTGATTAGAAGTCACATATCATACATTTCACCCAGTTAACGTGTGCAGTTCACCATTTTACAGTGTATTTACAGAGGTGTGTAACCATCATCGCTACCAAGCTTAGGACATGTCCACCACCCCAAAAAGAGACACCGACACTGGAACGGTGCTCCACAGCCCATCGGCGGCCGCTGGCACCCGCCAGCCCACTTCCTGTCCCTATGGATCTGTCTGTTCTGGACATTTCATATAAACGGAGTCATGCACTTTGTCGCTTCTTTCACTCAGCATAATGTTTTCACCCACATCATGGCACGTAGCATGTTATCAGTACACTTCACTTCTTTTTTATTGCCAAATAGCATTCCTTTGTATGTTCTCGTGTACCATTGTATGGATATCTCACATTTTGTGTATTCATTCATGAATTGATGGGCACTTTCCCTCCACTTTTCAGCTGTTATGACTAATGCTATGAGCATTCATGTACAAATTTTGTGTAGACGTATGTGTTCCCTTCTCTTAAGCATATGTAGGGATGGAATTGCTGAGTCATATGGTGATCTTTCTTTAACTTTTGAGGAACTGCCACACTTTTCCAAAGTGCCTGCATCATTTTACAGTCCCACTGGCAGTGCGTGGATATTCCAGTTTCTCCACACCCTCACCAACACTTACCATGGCTTGTCTTTTTAGCCATCCTGGTAGGTATGAAGCAGTATCTCGTGGTTTTGATCTGTGTTCCCCTAATGACTAGTGATGTTGAGCATCTTTTCGTGTGCTTATTAGCCATTGGTATGTCTTTATTGGAGAAATGTTTGTTCAATACGTTACCCATATGTTATTGATTTTTTTTTACAGAGAGGAAGGGAGAGGGAGAGTTAGAAACATCGATGAGAAACATCAATCAGCTGCTTCCTGCACACCCCCTACTGAGGATGTGCCCAAAACCAAGGTACATGCCCTTGACCAGAATTGATCCTGGGACCCTTGAGTCTGCAGGCCGACGCTCTATCCACTGTTAGGGCCGTGGTCGGCAAACTGCGGCTCTCAAGCCACATGCGGCTCTTTGGCCCCTTGAGTGTGGCTCTTCCACAAAATACCATGGCCTGGGCGAGTCTATTTTGCAGAAGTGGCGTTAGAAGAAGTTTAAGTTTAAAAAATTTGGCTCTCAAAAGAATTTCAATCATTGTACTGTTGATATTTGGCTCTGTTGACTAATGAATGAGTTTGCTGACCACTGGGTTAGGGCATGTTACCCATTTTTAATTAGTTTGTCTTTTTGTTATTGAGTTCAAAGTGTTATTTAAATAAACAAAAGTTTTCATTACTGAAATTTAATGAAAGCTTATATTTGTAAAAATAAAACTTTTCATAATCTAGTATTCAATAGCTATCTAGTTGCCAATGTAAAAAATCAGCATTGTGTTGCCCCGGCTGGTGTGGGTCAGTGGTTGAGCATTGGCCCATGAACCAGGAAGTCATGGTTTGATTCCTGATCAGGGCACATGCCTGAGTTTGGGGCTCAATCCCCAGTCAGAGTTGTGCAGGAGGCAGCTGATGGATGTTTTCCTCTCTATCCCTCTCCCTTCCTCTCTCTAAAATCAATTAAAATATATTTTTTTAATCTTTATTGTTGAGAGTATTAGATAAAAATATATTTTTTAAAAAAGAATCAGCATTGCGCTTCATGCCTGTTCCATTTAGACCTATAAATACATACATTTCAGAGAGATATGCATTGTTTAATGTTTCTCAGTCACCTTGTACGATTGCTGTGAATAACTCACTACTTCATGAGTACCTCTGGGCCACCAGACAGACAGGCAGGCAGAGGAACAAGAAAAGGAATGTCTGTCTTTTCCTCGTCTAAACACTCACCTCTCCGCACAGCACATTGTTCAATACATTACCCATTTTTTAAAAAATCAGCCGCTCTTCCTGGAGGGCGTTGGGTAAAAGAAGGCAAGTGCTGGAGCCTGAGCTATTGATCCTGAGAGCAGATTTCAGGTTCAAGGAGGGTGCTCGAGAGCCTATTCATTCCCAATATGGTTGGATTTCTGTGCCCGACAGCTTGCATGCAGCTCAAAGTCCGGGCCTCCTGGGAACCCAGGTGTGGCTGGCCCTCAGACACCCGGGAATATGGTGGGGCAAGGGCCGAGGGCCGAGGGCCAAGCTAGCACCCGCCTCTGCCCAGAAGAAGCAAGGAGGCGACGCCCCCAGGTGGAGACCGGGGCGCTGGACAGAAGCCGCGGGCCCCGCCGGGCGTCCCGGGCCTAGGTCAGCCGGGGTCGCCGAGGTGCCCCGAGGACGCTTAAACCCCGCCGGGCTCGGGCGGGCGCCCTCCAGGCGGGGAGGGGCACGGCCCTGGGGAGGCGGGCCCCCAAGGTAGGCCCGCAATCAGAGGTCTCAGGGCTGCTTCCAACCGCTCGGAGTCAGAGAGCCGCCGGCCCGGGCGGGGGTGTGACACCACCCACCCAACTTCCGCCCCCAAGACCCTCGTCCCCGCCCCAGACCCTTCTCCCCTGCCCTCCCGTTCGTGGCCACGCCCCAGCCGCCCAGGCTGATCTCGCGATACGTGCGTGGTCTCGCGATGCCGGGCTGTGGGCGATGCCGGGCTGTGGGCGGGGCGTGCCCCGAATGGCTTGGCCGGGGGCGGCGCCGTGGGCAGGGCGAGTCGTCCCCTGAGTGCCATGGCCGCGGTGCGTGTCCTGCTGCTCCGGGCCCGCGGCCCGCTGCTCCCCCGGCCCGGCCGCATGGCGCTGCGCCCCTTCGCCTCGGGTGAGTGCGGGTGGGGCCGCCGCGCCGAGCTCGCTGAGCCCTGGGGATCGGTCGGGGCCGCGTCGCGTTTGGAGCCGGCTGGGTTTACCTGACTCTAAGGGGCTGTGCAGGGAGCGCCGCGGGCATTGCAGCGGTCGCGCGCTCGGTCCTGCCCGGTCCTTTCCCTTCACCCCTGTATCCAGTTCACGACCCAAGTACTGAGTCGTGTCGGTGTTACCCTGAGTTCTCCTTGACCCTCCTGCACCCTGGCTGTAGTCAGCAACCGTTTCCAGGCCCCCCGACAGGCTCGCTGCCGCTAAACACCTTACCTGTGATTCCCGTTTCTCCCCAGCAAGCCCTGTGATCCCTGTGTTACCGTTCACGGAAGCGGCCACTCCAACATGCAGACACACATGCACGCCTTTGTCTCCTCGGGTTAACCCTCTTCCTCTCCAGGTCATTGCTGACCCCCACGTCTGAGCGGACTGCCCTCGCGGCGGCGGAAGTCACCCGTGCCTGTGTGTGCCCCCCACTGTTAGGGTCGCTGAAGGAGGAACGCACGAGGCCAAACAGGGTGAAGAAGTATGAATGTATTAGGGTCATCTGGATACCCAGATGGGCTGAGCCCCAAAATGGCACCAGCACCTGAAGACTGGGAGTCAGAGGTTTTTAAAGGCCTCTAGGTGGGCTTTTTCTGGGCAGAGATTCTCTGTGCAGGTCCCCGATTCTGGGGAAGTCCGGAGGGGAGAGAGAATGGTCTTAGCAGGTGGAATGTGGTCCGAGCAAGTGGAATGTCCATTGTGAAGTGGCCTGAAGGTCAGTTCCCAGTATGGATTCAATTATTTGTTCAGACCTAACATGCCAGCCTTTTTGTTTTATGGAATAGGGACGAAGGTCATATCTTCCGTATTGACTTCCTGCTGAGGGGGGACGTGGAGACCACAGGGGGATGGACTTTGATAGTAGTCAACTGGACGAGGGGTCGCAGCAGCATGATTTGCCCAAGAGACTGGTTGGGCAAGGCTCAGAAGCGGTACTGTTGAGTGACTCGGGAGGTAAAAGCTGGTCCTGAGGCTGCCACAGCGTCACTTGTCTGGTTTTGCTGCTTCTCTGGGCCTGGAGCTGAAATACAACTGAGGCCTAGGTGTTATCTTTAGAGAGGAAAAAATGAGGAGTCTAAACTGCCTGACTAGTTATTGCTAGGGGAGGGTAGGTTACCCTGGGGGCAAGGTTCTTATTTCCCCAGTTTTGCCCCTTGCTAGGCATCTGGAGTTTTCTGCCCTGGTAAGTTTCTATACCTGGTTCGTCATCCTTGCTCTGGGGGTCAGAGGGATGATAGGGCCTGGGCACAAAAGGAGGTTGTGATGGTGTCTGGGGATGGTATTTCCTGATTACAAGTAGGGCTTGTAACCTGGTGGAGGCAAACTGTTTTATAAATTTTAGTATTACTGGGGCAAAAGCTAGAACAATAAGAATTATAGCAAATAATCTGGTGAAGAGAGAGAGACATTAGTTTGGAGGGTTGTAGTTTAATATACCAAAAAAAGGCTTATTCTCAAATCATTTACTCTTAAGTGTCCTTGGTTTAGGGAAGATAGGGTTTTCTAGATGGCTGCAAACTGCCGTTCAACTATCTCAGTAGCCTTATGCTGCCCGGGTTTCAGCACCAAATGTCAGGGTTGCTGAAGGAGGAACACACAAGGCCAAAAGGGGTGAAGAATTATGAATTTATTAGATCATCTGGGTATCAGACGGGCTGAGCCCCAAATTGGCACCAGCACCCAAAGACAGGGAGTCAGTGGTTTTTAAAGGAGTCTAGGTGGGCTTTTTCTGGGTGGAGAATTATCTGTGCAGGTCCCGATTCTGGGGAAGTCCAGAGGGGAGAGAGAATGGTCTTAGCAGGTGGAATGTGGTCTGAGCAAGTGGAATGTCCATTGTGAAGTGGCCTAAAGGTCAGTTCCCAGGAGAAGGGGTGTGGATTCAATTTTTTGATCAAACCTGACACCTTGACAGGTTGCTGCCACTAAACACCTTACCTGTTATTCCCGTTTCTCCCCAGCAAGCCCACGGGGCAGGTACTGTGATCCCTGTGTTACCGTTCACAAAAGCGGCCACTCCAACATGCAGACACACATACACGCCTTTGTTTCCTCAGGTTAACCCTCTTCCTCTCCAGGTCAATGCTGACCCCCACGTCTGAGCGGACTGCCCCCCAGGCGGTGGAAGTCACCTGTGCTTGTGTGTGCCCCCCACCAGACGGTCCACTCAGCAAGACCAGAACTCTGTTCTGTTCACAGCTTAAGCCCCTTCACCTAGTTGGCATTGGTTGAAAACACGAATTCCTCCTTCCCTTGTTTCTGCGGAATCACAAGTCTCTCATGCTGACGGAGGCCTTCGGAAGGAAGGTTGCTGTGGGCTGTTGTTCATTGCTGGGTTTTTTGTTTTTGTTTTTTTTAACTTAAGGAAAGATTCAAACATCAGTGGAAGCAGAGTGGTGGAAAGGCCACCCATGTGGCGGAGAGCTGTGTGCTGCAGCCACCAGGGACTAGTCAGGGGTCCCTCAAGTCTGTCCAGGTCACTGTGTCCACCGATGGGGATACATCCCCCCAGTTTGATGCCTATATGAATAACAATATCTCCTTTCTTCTTGTCCCAGGGGCTAACTTTGAGTACATCATCTCAGAAAAGAAGGGGAAGAACCAAAACGTGGGGTTGATCCGGCTGAACCGCCCCAAAGCACTCAACGCGCTCTGCGACGGCCTGATCGTGGAGCTCAACCAGGCGCTGGAGGCCTTCGAGAAGGACCCAGCCGTGGGGGCCATCGTCCTCACGGGCGGGGAGAAGGCGTTTGCAGGTGTGGTGGGCAGCGTTGTGGCAGGTCACCCAGGTGTACGAGGGGTGGTCTGACGTGATCACGCCCGTGGTATGGTGTTGCAGACAGACTTACACCTCTGAGGTAGGGTCAGAAAAGCTCATACAACTTGGGGTTGACTTACATGTAAAATGGAAATGGGCTGGGGAATTGCTTGGATGAGCTGCTCGGTATGTTTCAGGTGTGCTCTGCCAGCAGAGGACGTTTGTTCGTGTCCTCCAGAGTCAGGTGTTGTGTGTTGAGGGCTCAAGTGACCATTGAATAAGCCCAGCCTTCTCTGAGTCCACCTTGAGTCTATTTCTTGTCCCGGGGTCCCTCCGTATCACCTATGTGAACATGTATCACAGCGATTTGCCACTCTCCGCCACTGCGCAAGCCAGGTCTCCCCAGGAGCCCCAGTGCCTGCTCACAGTGGACACTCAGTAGCTGCCTCTTGGGGTCTCTGCACTCTGGTAACTGTGGCCTCACTTCCACCAGCTGGAGCCGACATCAAGGAGATGCAGAACCAGCGATTCCAGGACTGTTACTCCACTGGGTTCTTGAGCCACTGGGACCATCTCTCCCGGGTCAAGAAGCCAGTCATAGCTGCTGTCAATGGTTACGCTGTGAGTGTCTGCCTGAGTCTCCCTCCCACTCAGAATTCCTTAGGGAACCGTACTTGTGAGTGTGACGTATAACCGGTTTTATTTTGAAAAGGCCTAAGCCTAGTTCCCAGGCCAGGAGGCCTTTTCCGCTCGATGCCAAAGAGCCAAGGACTGAAAGGAGAGGAGGTGTTTCAGCATCTGCTTTAGTCAGCGCCCCCTCTCCCCCAGTGTTCATGATGACCCCTGTGACTCCCTGTAATGTTCCTCCCCTCTCCTATGTTAAAGGCATACGTGTTGGCTTTTGTACAGTTGTAATGACTTTCCGCCCTACACTGCACCTATCAACTAACCTCTTTAACTACCGTTGGAAGCTCTGTGTCCTCTGTTTGGTGCATTGAGGTCTCCTGCAGGCGTGTTGACTGCTCAGAGATGCTGGGCTGGTCATAGCCTGAAGAGAAGTGATGAGAGCATTTCACTTTGTGACTGTTTAATAAAGCTCCCTTGGGGTAAGCCAGGATCAGCGATTAAAGTGTATTGGAACAGCCATGCCCGTTGGTTTGCTCACTCCCTGTGGCTGCCTGCGAGCCTTGGCAGAGAGATCTTCGGACCCACAGAGCCGAAAGTGTTTGCTCTTTGGCCATTTACAGGAAGAGTTGGGCAGCCTCAGCCATTTTATAGGAAATTCTTGGGAACACTTAACTAACTTTGCACCACTGTATTAATCTTTGCTATAACCCAGACTGTTTCTTTCTTCTTCTCTTTTTTTTTTTTTTTTAGAAAAATTACTTATTTAATTTCTTTTTAAAAAATGTTTTTATTGATTTTAGAGAGGGAGAGAGAGAGAAACATCGATCTGCCTCCTACATACCCCTTACTGGGGATTGAGCCCAAAACCCAGGCCTGGGAATCGAACCTGCAACCTTTTGGTGCATGGGACTACGCCCAACCAACCGAACCATGCTGGCCAGGATTGTGTTTCATTTTAATAGACTATTTAAATAAGAAAATAGAGTGATTTTGTGATTGGATTCCCTGATGACCCCTCATGTTTTGCAGCTTGGCGGCGGCTGTGAACTTGCTATGATGTGTGACATCATTTATGCTGGAGAGAAAGCCCAGTTTGCACAGCCGGAAATCCTACTGGGAACCATCCCAGGTAAAGCGGAGTGACATCTCCAGCATAAGCTCTTCAGGTCACTCCCCAGAGTCTGCCCACCTCTTAGGAGCTTGAGGGCTTTTCCAGGAACAGACAGAGCATGTGGCTTGCACATGACGAGGGACGTGAGGTGGTCGCGTGAGCACTGGACAGGTGGCTGCCTCTGTCTGCCCATTGCTCCCTCTGCCCCCAGCTCACTAAGTGTAAGTGGTCACAACAGCACTCAGAGATGGCAATGGGGGTCACGGAACTCTGCCGGCTCCTCGGGTGATGGCCACACCCCATGTCAGACGCTGTTAGGAAGGGCTGACCACACACTGGCTTACGGTCCTTGCAGGTTAGAAGCTCAGAACACGGTGACTGAGGGCCAGCCTGAGAGCTTGGTGCCCCCTGCACCTGCAGGGGCAGAAGGCTGAAGATGTGACACATGTCACATCTGCTCATGTTCCAGTGACCAGAGCAAGTTTATGGCCTCGGCCAAGTTCAGCAGCGCAGGAAATCAGACCCCCACACACGGAGGTCGGCAGGAGCAGTGGGCAAACAGTGCAACCTCTGCCCCTGCGGTCCACCTGGTCAGGATTCCGGGCCTGTGTCCCCACAAGGTCTCTGCCCCACATGTCTCTGCCCAGGGCATCTCCTGAGCCAGCTGGGTGGGCAGGAAAGTGTGTCCCATCGGCGAAGGGCGAGGACAGCCCGCATGAGCTCCGTGACAGTGGGCTCTTCCTGTCCCAGCTCCCAAGGTGGGAGTCTTCTGCACTGTGGCCGTCTCCCTCAGGTGGTCCCCTTGACTGCCCTGGTGTCCGGGGTTCACCATGGGGCAGGTGACTGGGCAGACTGCCCTCTTTCCAGCTGGTGGAGGGTGCGGGGGCACGTGGAGGGGAGCTTCATAGGCTGGACACGCACAGAACGCTGGGAGAGGACACGTTCAGGGTGCCCCAGGAAGTGGGAGCCGTGCTGTAGGCTCAGACCCTGAGGGGAGCAGGTCAGATCAGAGGCCTACCCCCAGCCAGGTCTGAGGCCGGAAGCTGTGAGCTCCGTGCATCTGTCTGGAGTCTGACTCCTGTATGAGGTGCTTATGTAGGGCCCTGGGGTGCCAGGTGGACGGGGGGGGCACTGAGCATGGAAAGGAGGCCTCCCCAGGGTTCCTCAGGTCTCCTGCCTCCCCCCTGCCGGCTGCCTCACCCCACCTGAGAGACCCATCTTCACTCCTCAGACCTCGTGTCTGTGCATGTTGGCTTATACTGGCCACAGAGCCAGCTGAGACCACAGCCTTCTGCCCCTGCAGGTGCGGGGGGCACCCAGAGGCTGACCCGAGCTGTTGGAAAGTCTCTGGCCATGGAGATGGTCCTCACTGGTGACCGGATCTCAGCCCAGGATGCCAAGCAAGCAGGTACAGGCTGGGGTCACCCCACTAGGAGTGGAGAGGGGAGAGTTGCCTGCAGGTGCCCCAGTGGGCAATCAGCACAGCGCTTTCAGGGGTCCTGACAACCCAGGGGACCGCTGCCTGTATTGACATCCCATATGTAAAAAGAGTAGCTAACCGAAACCGGTTTGGCTCAGTGGATAGAGCGTCGGCCTGCGGACTGAAGGGTCCCAGGTTCGATTCCGGTCAGGGGCATGTACCTTGGTTGCAGGCGTGTCCCCAGTGGGGGGTGTGCAGGAGGCAGCTGATCAATGTTTCTCATCAGTGTTTCTGGCTCTCTATCTCTCTCCCTTCCTCTCTGTAAAAAACCAATAAAATATATTAAAAAAAAAAAAAGAGTACCTAAAGCATATGCACAGGTTACAGAATGGTGTTAAATCATTCCTTTCCCAGAGCTCAGAGCTAAGCAATGGGGATTCTCTGAGACCTGGCAGCGCACCTGTCCCCGCTGCTCAGTGACGTGCTCTGTCGGAGTCGAGTGACCACGCATGCAGCCAGCAGCATCGCCCCAGCGTGGGGACGAGGTGGAACCTCCCTGTGTTGCTGCAGCCCCTTGTTAATAGCCCAAAAAGCTCTGCTATCAAAGTGTCGAAACATAACCAGAGCCGCTTCCTCATGTTGTTCACCTTTCTGTGTTTTAGGTCTTGTGAGCAAAATTTTCCCTGTTGAGAAGCTGGTGGATGAAGCCATCCAGTGTGCAGAAAAAATTGCCAGCAATTCTAAAATTATAACAGCGATGGCCAAAGAATCAGTGAATGCAGGTAGGGCTGTGCCAGGGGGAAGGAGAGGCCTCCAGGACTTGTGTGGCTTCAGCAGTTTGGCTCTGAATTAGGCACCCATCCTGGACAACAATTGTTGGGATTCTCAGTATTTCGAATTTGGCTCTTTGTAGAGTTTTTGTTTCTAGTCGCTCGCTCACAAATTCTGTTCTGAGCTCCCGTTGGTACTGAGACCAAGAATATGTCATCCTAGGGGACAGACAGGCACAGATGCTGGCTGTGCAGGGGGAAGGCCTGATGTCGGCTTCTGAGAAGCTCAGTTTCCCTGGGAGCCTGGATGGAGAGACTGCTTCTCAGTGGTCAGGGCCTGTGCAAATAGTCCGAGGCTTGGCCCAGGGGACACAGACTCCCAGGACCCCGTGGGAGTCAGCACAGAGGCCACACGCTGCTGTCGACCTGCACTCTGTTCTCTCCAATGAGCTACCTGGCCAGGACCTTTAAGACTTTTAAAACAGTTTCATGGGCTGCCTCAGGTCCTCTGTGTTTGGACAGTTTGCATTCCACCTTTCATGCAGTTTCTCGCCCCCTCTTCTGGGGGAGGTACTGAGCTGAGGTGGTCAGGCCTCCCCAGGCCACATTCTGCATCAGGTGCAAGTGCATGGGACCGTGCAGACTGTTTCCTGCCACCACAGAAAAGCACTCCCAGCTCCAGCATCTCACTTCGTAACGTCAGGGTTTTCTCTTTCAGCTTTTGAAATGACGTTAACAGAGGGAAATAAGTTGGAGAAGAAAATCTTCTATTCAACTTTCGCTACTGTGAGTAAAGAATCACACATGCTCCAGCCGTACAAGCTGCTGGGAGTGTCCTGGTAGACTTTATCAGCCAACCCTGCTCCCCGTTGGTCAGAGCTGCTAGCGTCCATAGCTGGGTCAGGGGCTCCATCCGTGAGTGGAAGTTCAGAAGGACGGACGGAGCGAGGCCATTTCCTGTCACAAGAGATCTTCTGGGTGGCCCTTAAATGCAGTCCATTTACCCATGATTTCCTGTCACTCCAGTCACTTGGAATGGGGTTTAGAACAATGTTTTCTAGGATTTCTGCCAGTGACGAAGGAAATCATTCTTCTAATACAGATTTACCTCTTTTATTATCAGAAGGTCATATATAGGTGTTTTATGAAAGAAAGATAAAAAATGGCTTTGGCTCTTGAGAAAGTGCAGATGTGTGTGTGTGCAGGCATGTGCACACACATGTGCATACACACGTGTACACACAGGAAGAGAGGCAGAGGTAGAGTCTGGATTCCTGCCTCACGACACCCAGGGTACTGCTGAATTCAGATGACAATTTGGTGAATGACCCAAATAGCGTGCATCTGAGGTTCTCTGTAGATGAGAGTTTATTTGACTCAAAGGTTCATGGTTCCTGAGTGAACATTGCCTGGGGGTGAGGGGAAGGGGCAGGTAAAAATACCCATTCCTAGGCCAGCCCTACTCGGTCAGGGAATCCGGACCATTCCCAAGCCTCCAGGTGGTCCTGCTGCTGCAGAGCCCTCCCTGTCCCCCACCTGTGAGTGTGGAGACCCCTGCGCCTGACCCACTCGGACATGTGACGTCCAACTCTGCTTTATTTCTCTCCCCCAGGAGGACCGGAAAGAAGGGATGACTGCATTTGTGGAGAAGAGAAAGGCCAACTTCAAAGACCAGTAAGAGCTGCTGCCTTTGCCTTAAAACCTCCATTGAAAGAGGAAAAATTATTTTAGAACAAATAAACCCTCTCTTTTAAAGAGCAGTGTAGGTACGTGCACTTTCTCTCCAAGTGTGGAGTTGTGAGAATCGGTGTCTGGAGAATCTTCACATTCTGACCTGAGCGTCGTCTTCTTTTTTTTTTCTTCTATGTTTTTATTGATTACCGAGAAGAAGGGAGAGGGAGAGAGATAGGAATATAAATGATGAGAGAAAATCATTGATTGGCTGCCTTCTGCACACCCCACATGGGATCAAACCTGCAACCTAGGCTTGTGCCTTGACTGGGAATTGAACCGTGACCTCCTGGTTCATAGGTCAATGCTCAACCACTGAGCCATGCCAGCTGGCCTAGAATTCTTTTTAATTGTGGTAAAATATGTTCTAGCCATACAAGCTGCTGGGAATTTTTAACCATTTTAAAATATACATTTCAGTGGCATTAAGTGTGTTCGCAGAGTCCTGCAGCCATCACCACCATCCACCTCCAAACTGTTTCATCAACCCAAACAGACTGTATCTCCATGAACTCCAGCCCCCTTTTCCCCACCCCCGCCAGCCCCTGGCACCCTCAACACTACTTTCTTCCTGTCTCTGTGAATTTAGTATAATGTTTTCAAGGCCCATCAAAGCCATAACATGTAATAGTTTCTTTTTATTGCTGAACAGTATTCCTTCTAGCATTCTTTAAAATGGCCCTGGAATGTTTTATGATATTGGTATGTTGGAATTTGCGCTTTCCCAGGTGTTGAATATTTAGACTGCAATGTTTCTTGCTGTCGGAACGATCATGGATAACACTGCGGTGAATGCTGTGAGCAGGAAACCGTGCCCTTGACTGGAGCATGTCTGAGATAGTGAGAAGGAGCTGCACGTTGCAGGGCTGCGCGTGTGGGAACTCGGGCTGTAGGTCAGCAGGGCCTCTTCTCAGTGCTGGGCTGGCTGAGTCTCCGAGATTAATGTCAGGACTTGCATCGGGATCCCATTCCCGGGCCTGGATCAGAGCTGCTGCATGCGTGGTGTAGGAGGTGCCCCAACAGAAATGTGAGTGGTGGCTGTCACACTCAGTGCCATTTGCTGGGGGAGACAGTTTACGTACTAAATTCCCTCTGCTGGCCTCATTCTTGGGGCGGGCCAGCACATCGCCTGGGTCACTGTGCAGTGTCAGATACCACATAGGACACTGGGTAACCGAGTGACCCTAGTTATAAGAAACCACCCCTGCCCCCACTGGATGTCTACCATTTAATTCTCACATCACAGCCCAGCTCAGAACTCGGGGACCCTCCGTCTTAAACCAGGCTCTCAAGTGGGAGAGAAACAAGTCCTGGGGCCTGGGAAGGAAACCCATGTCCTGCCACCTGGGAGGGCTTCACGGGTGAAGGGGGCAGTTACTGCCCCCAAGCCCCAGAACATCCTTAGACCCTCCAAGGTGAGGGACCCTGCTGGCTGCCATGTGCCCCCAGTCCTACCCCATGGCTGAGGTCCCTTCATGTGTGGGTCATGGCCTGGGCTGGGATGGAGCCGAACACCAAGGAGGAAGCCACCTGCACTGGAGAGAGTTGAAATGATCTGAAAGCGTCAGCTCTCTGGATGCCTTAGATCACATGCCCTTGCGTTTTGGTTATATTTATGCAGCCAAGTGGGGCACTGGTCAAAACAAGAGTTGGACGTCCTGTGCAGACTGTCTGCCTTGCAGGCATTAGCTCTTCAGTCTCCACCAGGTCTGTTCTGTGTTGTGATCCGAAATCCAGATCAGGCTTCAGAAGGGAGCAGTCTGAGAAGGAGGTGGCAGTGTCTAAGGGATCAGCCCTGCTTCCCAGTGCTGGCAACGGAGTCATTCTTTTCAGAGAAGCTCGGGTCTTTACCCTTTGACACGTGCTGATTACGGAAGTAGGTACAAGGGGAGCTACTTGGAGTGGGCGGCCCGGGGGCAGCGAGCCCGGAGGCAGGCTGTTCTGCATGAAGGCAGATGTGGAAATACTCACTTATTGAAGCTGACTGTGTGACCAGGGCTCTGCTGCGTGACGTGCCACCTATCCTAGATTTGAGTAGACAAGCTGAGTGTCCAGGGATGGAGCCTTAACATTGAGAAAACCACCCAGCCAGCATGGCTCAGTGGTTGAGTGTCGACCTATCAACCAGGAAGACAGGGCATGTGCCCGGGTTGTGGGTTCAGTCACCACTGTAGAGCGTGCAGGAAGTAGCCAATCAATGATTCTCTCTCATCATTGATGTTTCTGTCTCTCTCGCCCTCTCCCTTCCTCTCTAAAATCAATAAAAATTTAAAAAAATAAATAAGTAAATAATAAAATAAAATTGAGAGAACCATTCGTTCACTGGTTTACTTTTCACATGCTTTGGGCAGTGGCCTCCACACTTTGATTTTGAGCAGCGGGTCCCCAGAGTTGAGTGGGGCCGGTTCTGAGGATCCTGTAGAGACCTCACACCCTTGTCTTTGCTGTGCTCAGTCAGAAGCCAAGAATGGCTCACACTGAGCCAGCATATTTCAGAAGTCTGTCACCACAGGGTTATTTGGGTTCCAGAACTTACAGGAAAAGGAATCCACTTCCCCACCCCTAGTCCTGGTGGAATGGGACCTTCTCCCAGGCTTCATGCTGGCCCAGGGCTTGGGGGAGTGTGGGGACCTCGAGCTGTCAGGAGACTATAGTGTGTGGCCATGTGCTCTACTGTGACTGACGGGACCACAAACCCCAGAGTGAGCTCCCACTCCCCCTTGAGTTAATTGACCTCTGGCCTCAGATTGTTTTAGGGGTTTGTTTATTTCTGAAACTGAAACTTTTCCTTCTCATCTATATAAAATCAGCTTTCCCCTCATATTTTCTACTAAAAAGATAAAGCTTTGGAGAATGTTGACTGTAAGTCTCTCCACTTAAACTTAGAGTAGAAACTGCTCAGGTACAACCCTCACCCTGGGTGGAATCGGCTGCTGGCCCACAGTTCCGGACTCCACTCTGCACCACCCGGCCAGGGCTGTGTGTTCAGGGCACTGCCGGACGCCAGACTGGGTCTCCAGCCTGGCTCCCTCAGCCAGCCGAGGCTCCCAGGGCCAAGCTGTACGACGTGGAGAAGGCTCTGTTTGCTCCAGGTTTTTCACTGGCTTTGTTGTCTTTCATGTACACACAGAATTTCCCAGGAGCTGCCAGGCTCTGAGCATCTTGTGTCACCACACGGCTGAAGGCTGTGGCCAGAGCACTGGCCGCACAGCCCAGTGTCCATTTGGGAACAAAATGGAGGCTGGAGGGCTCTGATGGGAGACAGCCTGGCCTGGGCTGGCCTCTGGGCTGCTGGGCAGGTAGGTGGGTAGGTAAGCAGGGCAGCCCTGCAAGGTGAGGGTTGAGGAGCCAGAGCCGGGAGGGCTAAGGCCCACTAGAGCTAAGCAGGAGCCCATGTGCAGGCTGAGCAATGAGTTTGGTGGTGGGTTCTTATGTGAGGGTGTGACTAGGCCAGTGCACTCGGGGGCCTGTGCTGCTGCCTGGCCCACAGCCTGAGTGGGGGGAGGGGGCTGGGAGAGAGCAGACACAGGCTGGAGGCCAAGGGCAGTGTCAGCAGGGCACAGGAGCCACCTGCATTGGTCAGCTATTGCTGCATAACAAATGATCCCTAAATTTAGGGGCTTAACCCTAAATCAGGTATTCTTTCTGACAGTCCAAGTGGGTCAGGAATCCAGACAGGCCTCAGTGGCTCTCAGCTGTGAGCGGTACTGGGAGAGCCCCATCCAGGTGCTCCCAGTACACAGCCCTGTGGGTCCTCTCCAGGGCAGGCCCAGGGAGTAAGTCCACCACGGGGTCTTCCTACCCCAGGACACCGGGATGGGAGGGGGTAGGGAGCCCCGACCAGAAACACACGCGGGTGTCCGGGTCTTGAACTGGCCAGGGACGCGAGGCCCTGAAAGGTGCCTTCTGGGCTGGGTCCCACACCACACCCCGGGCGCAGCCCCGCCCTCTTCCAGCTGCAGCGGCCCCGCCTTCCCTGCAGGCCCCGCCCACGGCCACACCCCTTCCTCCTGCGAGCATGGTGGTGCTGAAGGGCATCCCGACGCTTCTGTCCCCAGAGCTGCTTTACGCCCTGGCGCGGATGGGGCACGGGGACACCATCGGTGAGTCGGCGGGGGACCGAGCCCCAGGATCTGGAGCCCCATCCTCGAGGCGGAAGTCAGGGGAGGCGCCCGGGGCTGGGGTGGGGACTCCCTGCTGGGGTCCTGGCCCACACGGTCCCCAGGCCTGGAAGAGCCGGGTCTGGAGGTGGAGGCATTGCTTCGGCCGCCCCGTGCGGTCGGAGTAGGACTCACCCCTCCCTAGACTCCGGCTGGCCCAGGCCGCAGCCCTGGCTTTGGTTGGCCCCAGGCGGTCACGAGGACAAGTGCCCTTGGCCCGGGCAGGGTTAGGTCGGGGTTGGGGCTGGTCGCTCCCGCAGCCGAGTATAAGGGGTGGGTGGGGGTGCCTGACGGCCACGGCCCTGGGTGCTGCTCATGCTCCAGACCCCTCCCCAGATGGCCCCGGAGGGGTCACGTCCCCCGTGTCTGTGGCTGTTTCTCTTCTCCTGGGCTGCGGGCGGGATTCAGGGTGCAGGCTGCAGTCCAAGCTCCGCCCTCATCCCGCTAACACCTGTACAGTTTCTCCTACACCTGGTAACTCCCTCCTCCGCCCTGGCCCTTGGGTTTCCCTGTTGGGAAGGGGTGGGGAGGCTAGCGGATATGGTGTAACAGAACACCCATGTGGACCCCAGCATGTCTAACGCAGCTGGCCGTTCAGTTCTTGCAGACATGAACTTCCCCACCTCCTCCATCTGCAAGTGTGGCCCAGAGGAGATCCGTGCAGATGGTGAGCAGGCCCCCTCCTGCTAGGCGGGGGGGTGGGGGTGGGTGGGGGGTGGGGGGGGTGGAAGGGTGGGCGGTGGTCCTGGCCCCAGCTCCCCAGGTGCTGCAGCTCTGCCCCACCTCCACCCATTCCCCAAGCACCCACCAGTGACCCATGTGCCAGGACCCTCAGGGTGCTCCCTGCAGCCCCCAGCCCCCAGAGGTGACCTGGGCCTCCTGCTCCATTTCTGACACCCCTTGGTGACTTCTTAAAACTGGGGAAATGGAGGCTAGGCACCGTGTTGGCTGACTGAGCAGTGGGGCCCCCTCTTCCCCCAGGTCAGTCGGGTTTTCAGCCTTTACCCTGATGTAAAAATCCCAGTACTGTGACCTGGCCTCACAGGCTGCAGGTGTCCACATACTCAGAGAGCCTCTGACCCTCACATCGATGGGAGGTGAGGCTGGGAGGGGCCTTGAGCCAGATTCCGGAGAGGATGGTAGGAGCAGAGCCAGCAGTACTGAGTGGGAGGGCCCTGGGGTGAGGGCCCCATCCTGACCCATTGCCTTGGCTACCACTCCCCACTCAGGGAGCTGAACCAACCGGGCCTTGGTTAGATCCTGGGCCAGGTGCTCTCCTTCCCCAGGAGGGTGGGACCAGGGGGGGCGTGGGAAAAGCTGGAACGTAAGGGGTGTTTAAGTAAATCACAGTGCAGCCACCAAAAGTGACACACACACACTGTGCGCATTAGTGGAGGACAAGCAATTAGGATTCAGAGTAAAAAACAGACAGAAAAGTCTAATCGTGTAGACATGCAGAGAAAAAAGGCAGAAGATGAACTTCGATGGTAGCAGGTTTCCTTTATGATGTACCAGGTTACAGCCGGTTCCTTCTTTTCATAGGCTTCTGTATTTCCCAATTTTGTACAATGAACTTGTGTTACTTTAACAATCAGAAATTCACTTTATGGGGGAGCGTGGGCCTGGGAGCCAAGTGGGACAGTTTGGGGGCACCTTGGGCAAAAGAGCCCTCTTCCCAGACCCCACTGTCCTTGTCACAGGCTAAAGGTGGCAACTCGCGGCCTCTGGGGTCAAGGAGATGGCGGGGCGCTCCTCCGGTGGATAGGTTTTGAGGGTACCGCCAACAACCTGCATGGTACAGAGTGAAGGGCATGGTCAGGGCTGCCCCAGTGCCAGGACAGTGACGGGTGCAGCGGCCAGGGTGAGGAGACACCAGTGTGACCTCCATGAGTGTCACCAGGGGGGCAGCAGTGGCCTGTGGGCCCTCTATCCCGGGCCCAAGTGGGTCCCTGATGGTTGAGGGAGACCGTGTGGCCAGGCCCAGCCACCAGGTGGTGCTGTGGGCACCTGGGTTGGGAGGGCTGGAGTCTGAGGCCAGCACTCTGCCCTCAGGCCTGGGCATCCCGCAGCTCCTGGAGGCCGTGCTGAAGCTGCTGCCACTAGACACCTATGTGGAGAGCCCGGTGAGGGCCCCTTTTCCAGACCTCAGAGGGCCCACCTGCCTTTTGGGAGTCGGAGGGCGGGGGGGTGGGGGGGCATGTGTCCTCAAGGGTTCTAACCCTGATCAGAAGAGCCCTAACCATCATCTAACAAGGGGGGCCTGGAGGCACCCAGGGACAGACTGACCCCTCTGTCCCAGGCTGCTGTCATGGAGCTGGTGTCCAGTGACAAGGAGAGGGGCCTCCAGACCCCGGTGTGGAAGAGCTACCAGTCCATCCTCTTGGAGGCTGGCTGCTCGGTGAGCCTGCGGCCCCCACCGACAACGGGGTTGGGACCCTCTGCGCTTCTTTGGAGGCCTGGGAGGAAGGAAGGACAGGCCCAAACTCTGCCCCATGGTTGTGTGAGCGCCTATTCACCCGCAGTGGGAGCGTGACCCTGGGGCCACCCTCCTGCCCCCAGCCTCCTACGTTTTCCCAGGATCCTGACCTGTCTGCCTAGGGGCCCTCACCCACCTCCACCTCTCCAGGTGGAGCCAGGGCAAGTAGGGTACCCCAGGCCCCCATCTTGTGGTCAGAGGTCTGGTCTGATTTTGTGTGACACCCCCCACGCTACCCCCCACCCCCCCACCCCCCAGTGCCTGGTCCTTGCAGGAAGGAGGCCGAGCATCCTTGGGACCCTGGCCTGGAGAACCAGAGAAATGAAGCTCAGAGAGACCATGCCTCCTGATGCCCCTGCTGGGCCCATGGGGTTTCTGGGCGGGTCCCTCAACCACATTGGTTTGCCTTCCAGAGCCCCCTAGAGAAGATAGAGAGGTTTGAGTTTTATCAGCAAGCCAAGAAGGCTTTTGCTGTTGTAGCAACTGGGTGAGTTCTGGCTGGATCCACTGGGTCCTGATGGGTTGGCTGGGTCCAACTGGGTCTGGGCTGAGTGTGAGGCCCTCCCCCTCCCCACTCCAGAGCTCCCCACCCTCTGCTTAGCCCCTGTCCCCACTGAGACGGATGGTCCCCAGGGAATGGGGTCACTGAGCTGTCCAGTGGTGGTGCACAGCAGGGGTCTGGGCACCCTGGCTCGGCTCTGGGCTCAGCTCAGCTCCTTATACAGGGAGACGGCCCTCTACGGAAACCTCATCCTCAAGAAGGGGGTGCTGGCCCCCGAAGCCCTGTTCTAGACGGGTGAGGAATCAGGACCCCGGAGCCGGACAACACTACCAGCAGGCCCTGCCCTCCTGGCAGCACCCAGACCTCACCCAGCCAGGGCGCGTGGCCTGGCAGGTCCTTGGGGGGCTGCTGACAGGCTGGGATTCTCTATCTGAAAACTGATGGAGCCCAGCCGGTGTGGCTCAGTGATTGAACCAAGAGGTCACTGGGTCTATTCCCAGTCGGGGCACATGCCTGGGTTTCAGGCTCGATCCCCAATGGGGGCATGCAGAAGGTGGCTGATTGAAGTGTCTGTCTCATCAATGTTTCAATCTCTCTACCTCTCCCTTCCTCTCTTTTTAAAATCAATAAAAACGTATTTTTTAAAAAAGAAATATGATGAAAAAGTGTAATGACTTGTCAACGTTCAGTCCAAAGTTTTAAGCAGCAGTACCGTTCTCACAAAGGCAGAGCGCAGGGAGGCTGCTGGCTCCCGGGCAGCCCCCAGGTGCCCGAGATGGAGCCTCAGATGGGAGGTAGGCCTCCACCTACCAATAGGTTTGGGCCTCTTGACTCGGTGCGTTCCTGGGTGTGAGACCAGAGGTCACACAGGTAGACACCCTCCTGCAACCTAAGGACCTGGGGACCTGGGTGGGGGGCTGTGGTGACTCCGCACACTGCAGGAGGCCTGGAGGTAGGTGCAGCCACTACTCAGGTGGCCCTGAGTGGAGTAGAGGCTTATGCATCCATCCCCCCAGCTGCAGACACTGGGGTGGCCCTTAGAGAGGGGACCAAGGCCCTTTCTTCAGCCCCAAAGGCAGGAGGGCAGGTGGCAGGGCTGGTCTGGGGGTGGTGCTGGTGGGATGGGAGTGGGATGGCCCTGGGTGGAGGGCTCGAGCTGCCTGGGGTGCCAGCTGGGCCCCATGCCTATGTTCCCTCAGCCCAGTGGTTGAGTGCCCACTGACTATAAAGAAGCCTGAGCTGTCCTGGGAAATGAGGGTGGGGTGGTGCAGAGGACGGGAGGAGAGGGGCTGCCCAGGCAGAGGGCCGGGGTGCCTGTGAGGTTCTGATGGCACCCGGCCAGATGCTCCGACTGGGTCCCAGGGTGGGAGAAATTCCCGCCAGCCATTGCCCCAGACTCCACGGTCTCTCCCTGAGGTCCCTCTTCCTCCAGGTCTTCCTACAGCCATGTGAATGTGGGAGCTGGGATGCCTGGGGGCTCCTGAGTCTCTGTCCCTCAGGGCTTGGCAGAGGCTCCCATGTGGGGGCTGGTTCCCGACCTCTCAGAGGGCCTGGGGGGCTGGCAAGCCCATTGGGTGGAGATCTGGGGCTCAGCCTGGGGAAGGGACCCTGTTTTGGGCCCATCACTGCAAGGGCCCCATGGCCACTGCTAGGCACACAGAGCCTTTCTTTAAACAGTTTTATTGAGGTGTAATTGACAAATGATAAACTACACATTTCAAATGTACAAAGAAATCTATTTGGGCATCACCCTGGCCATTGCAGTTCAGCTGGTTGGGTGTGGTCCCATGCACTGAAAGGTGTTGGGTTCAATTCTGGGTCAGGGCACATGCCTGGGTTGCAGGACCAATCCCTGGTGGGGGAGAGTGCAGTAGACAGCCGATTGATGTTTCCCGCTCACATTGATGTTTCTCTCCCTCGCCTTTTTTCTCTCTCTCTAAAAAAATAAATTAAAAAATGTATATATATAATAATAAAAGTGTAATATGCTAATTAGACTGGACATCCTTCCGGACGAAGCCGGGGCTGCGAGGGAAGCCCGGGTCCTTCCCGGGTGCCAGAGGGATATATTTGGATATTGTCTACACTCAAGAGAGCCATGCAGCACCATTGTCACCCTGCATCTCCTCTCCCCCCACCTCACCTGCTTTCTGTCAGAACAGGTCAATTTACACATTCTGGAATGTCACATGAGTGGGACAGTGTGTGCTCTGTTGGCTGGCTTCTTGCACGCATCGGTTGTCATGGGATCATGCATGTTGTGTATATCGGTAGCCCCCTTCTGTTGCTGAGCAGTGGGTTTCCCATCATGTGGACGCATGAGCTGGGTTGTGTCTAGTGTGTGGCTGTAACAGTTATGCTTGCTGTGCCCGTGCACACCCAGGTCTGTGGACAGGATCATGTGGCAAGTGTATGTGTAACTTTTTAGGAAACTCCCCAACTATTTTCCAAAGTCACTGCCCTAATTGACATCGCCACCACAGGGAGTGAGAGTTCTGACCCTCCTCGTCCTGGCAGCTCTGGATGTTAGTCCTTCCTGTCAGCTGCGCTGGCGGGTGGGCAGGTGGTTTGATTTGCGTTGCCAGGTGATTATTTTTATTTTTTTAAATCCTCACTCAAGGATATTTTTCCATTAGTTTTTAGGGAGAGTGGAAGAGAGAGGGAAAGACAGAGAGAAACATCGATGTGAGAGAAACACATCGATTGGTTGCCTCCTACACGCTTCCCGACTAGGGCCCGGGCTGGGGAGGAGCCTACAACCAAGGTACGTGCCCTTGACCAGAACCTAACCTGGGACTGTTTGGTCCACAGACCGATGCTCTATCCACTGAGCCACACTGGCTAGGGCTGGTGATTATTGATGTTGAGCATCTTCTCATGGGCTTATTTGCCTTCCATCTATTTTCTTTGGTGACATGAATACTTGCCCATTTTGTACTGGCACCGAGGCCTTTAATGAATCTGGTCACCAATAGCAATGGGGGATCCCACACCACAGCAATTCTGGGACACGGGCTGGTGTCCTGCCATTCAACTCCACTCTGACACCATCTGCCTGGCAATGGCATCAGACCCCACAGGTTAAGAGCTCAGTCCCACAAGACTGTCCCCAGCCCCACTTTCAGACTCTAGTCACACGTCCAGGTTGTCACCTGGGCTTCTGACGGACTGGCTATAGGTTAGAGGTTCTCACGACCCCTGCTTGGGTTGGACCAAATTGCCAGAGCAGTTCAACGAACCCAGATACGTTTTACTCGCTAGATCACTGGTTTACTATAAAAGGATACAACACAGGAACAGCCAGATGGAAGAGATGCACAGGCAAGGTCTGGGGAAATGTCCCCCCAAATCTCCATGTGCTCACCAACCTGGAAGCTCTCCGAACCCTGTCCTTCGGGTTTCTATGGAGGCTTCATTACATAGGCATGATTGACTGAATCCTTAGCCCTGGTGGCTGGTTCAACTTCCAGCCCCTCTCCCCTCCCCTGAGGTCAGGGGGTGGGACTGGCAAACTCATAGAGATGACTATAAATTTTTTAAAAAGACAGACAGTAACAAGTGCTGAGGAGGATGTGTGGAGAAGCTGAAGCCTCGTACATTGCTGGTGGATGTACCATGGTGCAGCCACTTTGGAAAAAAAAATTTATTTTAGCATTTTCTTTAAAAGTGAAGTGTGAACCACCATCCTACCTCGCAACTCCACTCCTAGGTACCCACCCAAGAGAAATGAAGCTGTGCCCACACCAGGACTATGAGAGCATCCATGTAACACTATCAGACACAACCAGCATCGGTCCAGAGGCCTGTGTGGATGGATGGGTAAAAGGAGGCCTACCTAGCCCTAGCTGGTTTGGCTCAGTGGATAGAGCGTTGGACTGCGGACTGAAGGGTCCCAGGTTCTATTCCAGTCAAGGGCACATGCCTGGGTTGCAGGCTCGATCCCCAGTTAGGGGTGGGCAGGAGGCAGCCAATCAATGATTCTCTCTCATTATTGATGTTTCTCTCTCTCTCTCTCTCTCTCCCTCTCCCTTCCACTCTGAAATCAATAAAAACATATTTTTTAAAAAGGAGGCTCATCTGAACATGGGACAGTGGTATTCAACAGCAAAAGGGGTGGAGCGCTGATCCAGCTGCTGCCATCGCTGTCCTCCAGCTGTGAGCCGGCTGAGCCCTCGGGGGAGGGGGGGGGTCCCGTCTCCCGTGACACTCACCAAACACCTGCTGAGCGCCTTCTCTGCGAGCACAGAGCAGGTGCTGGGGCCACAGTGACCAGGAGTCACCGGCTTGCCCAGGGAAAGCGGACAGCCCCGGAGCTCCAGACGCTGAAACAGGAGAAGGAGGCCCTCCTCCGAGCGGGTGGGGGCCAAACCCAGCTGGACCTCAACCCAGTTGGCCGAGGCAGGCGGGAGGGAGAGTCCGAGGGCCTGACCAGAGCCAGGACGGAGAGCCCCGTGCGCCCAGGTGCGGGAGCAGCCAGGCCTCCGCTGGCAGAGGGCCTGTGCCCTGCGTGAGGTGCGCGCGCGCGCGTCTGAGGGGTGTGAGGCTGTGGTGCCCGGTGCTGCTCGGGTGGGGGGCAGGCTCCGGGCTCCCCTCCCCCAGCCTGCGTCTCCCCAGCAACAGCAGCCTCGGTCTGGGGCTCGGCCCCTCCCCCGCCCCACCCGACTGCGGCTGAGAAGCGTCTGGAACCGCATCCTCCTCCGGAGACCGCATTCTGCCGCAGCAGCGCGTTGGAGCCGCTTGTGAGCCATTTCCACATTTACCCCTATGGAGCCGTGGGGTGGGGGTGGGGGGAGGGCGGCGGTAGGTGAGTGTGCGGGTGTGCAGGTGCGTGTGCAGGAGGAGTGTATGGAGGGGAGCCCTGTGGCGGACGGGGGTCCTCCTGTGGGGTCTGCGCGGGGCGAACTGCTGCCGGGGCCGCCCAGAAGGGCCCCGGCGTCTAGCCTGGCACACATCCGCGTCCTCGGCCGAGCGGGGAGTCGGGTGGGTTAGGACTGCTGGACATCAGCCCCCGCCATGGTGACGGCAGCCCCTCCCAGTGAGCCGGCTCCAGCCCCGCAAATCTGAGTCAGCGGTTGCGGCCATCCTGAGATTGGGGGGGGGGGGGGGGGCAGTTCCAGGACCCCAGCTCTGTCTGGGGCGGGGGGGGGCCGGGGGGGGGGAGAGGGGAGTAAGGGGTTGACAGGAGCTCCGCGCCACAGCACCGAGAAGCGCTTCGGGCTCCCGGAGGGGGTGGGGAGGCTGCGCGGGGGCCGGGAGCAGGGAGCGGGCCTGGCTCCGAACCACCTGCCGCAGCGGGCTGGATGCCGGGCCACAGGTGACGGACTGGTACGTGGGAAGCCCAAGCCGGGTGCAGCCCTAGGTCCCCCCACCCCACCGCACCCCTCCCCGCTCCGGGGCCTCTCAGGTCTGGGCTGCTAGCCCCAAGTCCACCTGCCCTTGAAGCAGGAGCCAAACCCACGCTCGGCCTGCAGGGCAGGGGCAGGAGGGCACCTGGGGGCGGGGGGCGGGGGGCTGCTGGGTTCCAGCAAAGATCGCAGGCCCCTGCACTACGCAGCTGCCCGCCCGACGCGCGCCGAGCGCTGGTGCCCGTGCGCAGTGGCGCGCGCCTCTCCTGACGCAGCATGGGGGGGGGGGGGGGGGGGGGGCGAAAGCGACTCTGTGGCTTGACCTGTATCCGAGCTTCGTGGGCTTTCACCTGAGTCCGTGGCCACCCCCCTATCCACCCATCAGCGCAGACTTGCCGCTCATCCTGTACCCCCTCCCCAAGCCTCGGAGAAGAGGCTGCACCCCCCCCGCCCCCCGCCCCTCCTCCCAGGAGCCAACAGCGGGCGGGGAGCAGGCGACCCGCCGGAGAAGACACAATTACCGCGCGTGGAAGGAGCGGAGCGGGCGGGAGGATAGAGGCGACCCCTCCCCCATCCCGTGGACTTGTGTGTCTGTCATGTGAATGCGCTCAGCCCGCCCGCCCAGTAGGTCCCGTGACAGCGAAGGAAAGGCATGGTGGGCGGGGGGTTACCTACACGCAGCCAGCACCCCCCCCCCAGCATTCTGCCCGGGGGCACGGGGTCCGGAACCAGACGAGGAGGGTCCAAAGGTCCCCACATAGCTTCTCCTCCTGAAGACCAGGCAACCAAAGCTCATCCCGTTGCTGTGGAAACCCGCGATGATGTAACGTGGACGTCAAGCTGCGTTGGACCTTATGTTTGGCTCAAAGGGGACCGACCCCAGAAGCGGAGCTCCTGACGGGGGTGGGGGAGACCCTCGGGCTGCACCCGGCTTGGGCTTCCAACCTGACACAGACCGCGCTCAGGCCTCAGCCACAGGCCGGGGCTCTGAGCCACACGGGGCGTCCGCTGCGTGAAGGCCTCCGGTCTCCTCCCCGGGGTGGCGCACCCTCCCTCCCCTCCAGCCCTGGGCCCTTGCCGCCCCACCTCCGCCCGCCCCCTCATCTGCATCTCCCGTGGTCTTCGCGGCGGGAGTTCCTTTTCTCCCGCGCTGGGCCTCCTCATATTCGCTCTGATGGCTGCGCGAGCACCTCTGCGTCCCTGAGCGCAGAATGCCCGCCCCTCCTCGGGAAGCGCCCCGACCCCAGATGTTGGGGGCGCTTTGCGGATCAGTAAGGGCCCTGGGCTAGAAGCACCCCCCCAAGGAACCCTCCTCCCGGGAGCGCCGGGAGTCCACGATGGGGGCGGCCTCTCTCTGCGGCCTCCAGTCTGCCTTGCAGTGGTGGTTCCTGACTCCCCCACCCCCTACCCCTGATACACACGCCCCGCACAGCCCTGGACTCCTTGCCCGGCACCTCTCTGCCTCTCTGCCTGGACAGGCCTCCTCCTCTGTTCCCACCAGCCTGCCCACACCTGGAACCCGCTGGGGCAGAGACAGTGGTCACCTGAGGCCCTGGTGGGTACCGACGCTGGTGGGGCTGTTACAGGGAGAGTGTTTGGGGGTGGTGAGGTCACCCTAGGACAGGAGATTGGGGGTTGAGATTCACAGAAGTGTTTGCAGGGGGGTTGCAGGCAATAGAGAGGGAGGGGTGATGTTCAGAGGCCATTGGCTTCCTTGGGCCTTAGTAATCAATCACTACAATTGGGTGGCTTGAAACAACAGACATTTATTCTTTCAGGGATCTGGAGGCCAAAGGTCGGAAATCAAGGCGTTGGCATGCTCTCTTTGAGGTTCCAGGGGAAGCTCTTTCCTGCCTCTTCCAGCTTCTGGTGGCCCTGGTGGCCCTTGGCTGAGGCCACATCACTGCAATTCTGCCTCCTCCTTCACATGGCCTCCTCCCTGTGTGTCTGTGTCCACATTTCCCCCTTCTTGTAAGGAAGGACATCAGTCATTGGGTCAAGGCCCATCGTAGGCCAGTGTGACCTGATCTGAACCTTAGCATATCTGTAAAGACCTTATTTCCAATTAGGGCCACATCCACAGGTGCCAGGGGTCAGAGCTTGTTGAACCCACAATAAGCCCTTTGTCATTTTCGGGGTGCAAACACCTTCTTGGTTTCTGTTCCCATTCTTTGAAGGCTATGTCTTCTGTTTGTGTGTTTGTTCTTAAATATATTTTATTGATTTCAGAGGAAGGGAGAAGGAGAGAGAGAGGGAAATGTCAATGATGAGAGAGAATCACCGATCGGCTGCCTCCTACTGGGGATTGAGCCTGCAACCTGGGCATGTGCCCTGACCAGGAATCGAACCATGACTTACTGGTTCATAGGCCGTTGCTCAACCACTGAGCCACACCAGCTGGGCTAAAGGCTATGTTCTGATGAGCAGAAGTTTTTTTATTTTAAGGTAGTCCTTTTATCAATGTTTCCTTATGGTTAGTGCTTATTTATCATAGTGAAGAACTTGTTCTATCCCTGAGACCAGGAGGATATTCTGTATTATCTTCAAGGCACTTTTCCAACTTAGGTTGATTTACTGAGAGTAGGCTTCTATGTGTGGTGTGAGGTAGGGGTTGGGGTCGTTGTTTCCACATGGATGTGTGTTTATCAAAAGGTAGTCATCCCCCTTGCTTTGCAGTGACATCTCTGTCATAAATCTATGGTCTGAATGTGTAAGGTGTGTCAACTAGGTCTTTGTCTACTGCATCAATACCGAGCAGCTTAGACCTACTGTTGTGTAACAAGCTGGACACCTGGCATGAATTCCCCTCGTCCTTCTCAAGAGGTCAAGTGTGTTTTTGTTCCTCTGACTTCCATATGAAATTACAGTGCTTGTCAAGGTCACACACAAAAATTCTGTTGGAATATTTATTGGGATTTATTGATTCCACATACACATACACATCTTTTTGTGTTGTTAATCCTCACCCAATGATATTTTTCTACTGAATTTTTTTTTAGAGAGAGAGTGTAAGGGAGGGAGAGAGAGAGAGAGAGAAACATCAATGTGAGAGAGAGAGAGACATCAATTGGTTGCCTCCCAAACAAACCCTGACCGGAACCAGGGGATCAAACTTGCAACCCAGGTACCTGCCCTTGAACAGAAAGAAATAGAACCTTTGAACCTTTGGTCCTTGGGCTGATGGTTTTCTACATGGAGGTTCTTCTCATCTCTTGTTATACCTATTCCTGAGCATTTGCTATTTCTGATACTGTTTAAGGAATATTTCAAAAAAAAGCATTTTCTAATTTTTTGTCATTGATATATAGGAATATAATTGATTTCTGAATACTTTAAGTCCATCAACTTGCTGAGCTCTTTTTTAAAAATATGTTTATATTGATTTTAGAGAGAAAGGGAGAGATAGAAACATAGATGTTACATCAATCGGCTGCCTCCTGCACTCCCCCTGCTGAAGATTGAGTCCACAACCCAGGCATGTGCCCTAACTGGGAATTGAACCAAAGACTTCTTGGTTCATGAGTTCTACACTCAACCACTGAGCCACTCTGAACTCACTTTTCTTTTCTTTTTTTCATATATTTTATTGATTTTTTACAGAGAGGAAGGGAGAGGGACAGAGAGTCAGAAATATCAATGAGAGAGAAATATCAATCAGCTGCTTCCCGCACACCTCCCACTGGGGATGTGCCCACAACCAAGGTACATGCCCCTACCGGAATCGAACCTGGGACCCCCCCCCCCTCCCCCCCGTCCACAGGCCAACACTCTATCCACCGAGCCAAACCGGTCAGGGCCTGAACTCTCTTTTCAATCTTCATAATTTACCTGTAGATTTTCTTGGATTTTCTCTTCACAAGAAATGGTTTGCCTGTGAATCATGCGAGCTTGACCTTCTCTTGTCCAGGCCTCTCCTCTTCTTCCTTTTCCCTTCCCCACAGCGTGGCTAAGTCCTCTAGCACCATGATTTACAGACATGGCAAAAGGGCCTTTGTCTCCATCTCCCACTCATCCTCCTGACTCTCCCCTCTTGTCAGGGATGTCCGCTTTCCAGGTGGTCCAGCCCTGTGTACACCACTGCTACTCTGTCCTCCCAGCTAGCATTTGGGTTTACTCACCGACATCATCTTCTGTAGATCCTGTTACTTCTTGCATCTTTAGGAGGGTTGCCAGTTAAAACACAGGATGGCCAGTTAAATTTGAATTTCAAATAGACAACAAATGACTTTTTAGAATCAGTATTTCCTATATTGCATGGGATGTACTTATACTGAAGAAGAAGAAGAAGAAGAAGAAGAAGAAGAAGAAGAAGAAGAAGAAGAAGAAGAAGAAGGAGAAGGAGGAGAAGAAGGAGGAGGGAGGAGGAAGGAGGAGGAGGAAAGGAGGAGAGAAGAAAGAGGTGAGGAGGAGGAGGAGGAAGGGAGGAGGAGAGGAAGGAGGAAAAGGAGAGGAGGAGGAGGAGGAGGAGGAGGAGGAGGAGGAGGAGGAGGAGGAGAATCCTTTTTGTCTGAAATTCAGATTTAACCGGTGTCCTGTATTTGTCTTTGCTAAGTCTGGCCACCCTACCCTCAGGCTTCTGTCAGAGATTGTTTTCTGTTGACAGGGTCACTGCCTTTAGACTGTCCTCTAGCAGGTCAGCCAGTGGAAGACTCTGTTGCCCTTGTGTGTCTGGGCAGTCACTGGTCTGAAGTGCCACCCCCGGCACGGCTGTGGGGCCCCGAGGGAGCCCAGGGGCCAGGAAGGGAGTTTGGCCTGGCCACTCACGGCCCACCCCAGCTCTGGTATGAGGAGCACTGGGGACAGTCCTCTCTGAATCCTCTCTGTTCAGAGCCTTCTGAGGTGGGCATCTGCTAGGCGGCCAGTGTGCAGTGACCCTGTGTTTGCCTCTGCACAGGACAAGGACCACCATCCACCATGGTGAAGCTGGGCTTCAGCTTCGGGAAGTTCGGCAGAGACCTCGGGTACCAGGATGGGGTTACCATGGACAGCGTCCCTCTGATCAGCCCCCTGGATGTCAGCCAGCTCCAGCCACCATACTCTGACCAGGTGAGTGGCCTGGGCCAGTGGGGGGATCCTTCTCAGCCTCCGCTGGGAACAAGGGGGTGGAGAGAGAGATTTGTTTAGATATGGCCTCCTCCAAGGTGCAGGAGGGCAGGCAGAGGAAGGGCCAGCTGGGTGGAAACCTAGAGCCACATGCAACCAGCTCCCTCATCCCCCCGAGCCACCCTGTCCTCATCTGTAAACGAGGTAACCTGGTCACAGGTGACTGAAGATTCACACACTGTTTAGAAGACAGCTCCCAGCCCGTGGTGCTGCCCAGCGGGGACTCAGCAAGTAAAATTCCCACCCTGTCCTGCTGGGCACACTGTGTCTTGGGTCAAGCCTGAGATGGGCTCCTGGGGGCAGTGGCTGGCAGTGGGGGAGCTTTCAGCGGGAATCTGTGAGAAGCAGAGCTCAGGGTAGCCCTGCCTGATCCCATGTGAGCTCCGGAGTATGAGTGACATCAAGACTTGTCCTAACTGGGGGCGAGGAGGTGGCCATCTGTACCCATATCTGTCAGCTATGGGCTGGGGACCATGAGGACAGCCCCCCCCCCCCCAGGCATTGGCTGAGAGCAGCTCTCCAGCCATCTGGGCTTCCACTGCGTCTGCTACAGTTCTGGACCCAGTTCTCAGTGGGCACCTTGGGAAGGCTCAGTCCTTGCTCCTAGGGAACACAGAGCACGGGACCGCACCTGCCAGGGCCCTCTATGGAAGGGCCCTCAGGACTCTGGGACCCAGAAGAGGAATCAGGGTGACTCCCTGGAAGGGGAGGCAAGCTGTGGGGCCACTGAAGGGGAAGCTCCTGGCGGGAAGCGGTGGGACCTTCCGAGCTGGAGGCAGCCAGCAGACAGAGGGGCTCCGTCCATGGCCTGGCCAGGCCTCGTGGCTACCATGGACCCAGCAGACTTGCAGCACCCACTTTCCCTGGGCCTCAGCTTGTAGTCACCGGAGCCCAGCCACTAGACAGCCCTGGCCGATGGTCAGTACCCACACCTCTGCTGGGCAGCTGAGCCCCTGCCCCACCCCTTCCTAGCCCTCCCAGCTCAGGGGCCTCCCGGGTCATCTCTTTGCACAGGTGGTTATCAAGACACAGACAGAATATGGGCTGCCCTCCACAGAACAGATGAAGAAGTTCCCAGACCTGGAGGCCCAGAAGCTGGCCTCCACCAACCCGGAGGAAGGACGCGGGGTAACCGAACCCTTCCCACCCAGTGCTTCTGGGGGGTCAGTCCCGTGGAGAGGCAGATTAGGATCAAGGTGCTGAGGCAGCCTCAGGCCTGAGCACCCAGGGCTGGGCCAGGTGGGCTGGGCCCCCTTTGTCAGGCTGCTGCTGTCAGGGAAGTTGGACAAGGAAGCACCCATTCAGAGGCACGGTGGGGTGGGAACTAAGGCTGGGTGCTTAGGGGTGGGGGCGCTGAGGGATTTGGGGCTGAGCAGCACCAGGCTGACCTGTGGCCAGTGGGACCCAATCCTCCCTCCTGCTGTACAGTGGGTGACAGCCACTGTGGGCAATGCGTGCACCCGCCTTCCCAGCAGGTCATCTGTCTCTTCCTTAGTGACTCGTTGGTTTCCTTTCTTTTCTAAAAAAATATATATATTTTTTATTGATTTTAGAGAGGAAGGAAGAGGGAGAGAGAGATCATTGAAATATCAATGAGAGAATCATTGATCGGCCACCTCCTGCTAACCCCACCCTGGGGATGGAGCCTGCAACCTGGGCTTGTGCCCCGACCAGGAATCAAATTGTGACCTGGTTCATAGGTTGACGTTCAACCACTGAGCCACACCGGTCGGGCTTGTTGGTTTTATACATACTATAGAAAGTCACTTTTCCTGCTAGGTGCTCTGGCAAATATTTTCTCCCACCCTTTTTTTTTTTTTAGCATTATTAATTTTACTAATAATGATTTTTCTCATTTTCCCTGTACTATTTCTCAAGCCTTTCATGTTTCAATAGTAAAACCTGCCTCTTCCCCCTGTTGTTTCTGAGAAGGAAAGCCAGTCTACCCCGCACAGGCTAGCAGGTTGTGGGGGGCTCAGCTGGGTTCGCAACCCCATCATGAGGACTGCCCGAGGAGCCCAGGCTGGGTCCCGGCCCTCACCCCCCATGGGTTCCTCTCCTCCCCCTCACCTGCAGATGCCCCCAGCACGTATGCTGGCCTTCGTCATGGCGATCATGGGCTGCCTCCTGATCATGTACAAGGCCCTCTGGTACGACCAGTTCTCCTGCCCAGATGGCTTCCTGGTTCGGGTAAGGCAGGCAAGCTGGGCCCAGAGTGGGGAGGGGGTCCCCAGGCAGAGTACCAGGGAGCGGCCCTGGGGGTCTCCAGTGGAAGCACGGGGACGGGTGCCCCCGGGGGAGCCCAGGGCGTGCCCTGTTCCTGTGGGAATATGATCTCCAAAGCTCCTTGTGCTCCCGTGACCTTCCCAGAAAACATTCAAATCCTCTTTTGAAAGATTCAAAGAAAAGGTGTTTTTGCAAGAGACATTATCGTCCTGTAAGGACTAAGTAAAACCTCAGGGAGGAGGTGCAGGGACGGAGGCGAGCTGGCCAGTCAGTGCTTCCCGGTCAGGTCAGCACCTGCTCTGCACTGGAGGTTTGGGGGCTCCTGGTCCCTCCCCCGCTGACCTGTGTGTGGGGGGGGGCGCTTCTCTGTGATATGACATTAACATTTTCCCACAGTTGGCAAATACTTTCTCCCTTCTCTTTTCTCTCTCTCAGCGTTAGTAAGGGTTTTTAGCCTTTGTAGTGTCTTTTCCTAACGCCTCTAATGTTTCAGTAGTGAAATCTGCTCCTTTACCCTAACCCCAGCGATCCTGAGTTGGGGCCTGGGAGGCCTGTCTGTATTCCCAGGGGTTCCCTATCCCCCACTCACCGGGATTCCCTCCATGTCCTCTGGGTGGGGGTGGGCTGGGGTGTGCCCGTGGAGCCCCTCCCCTTCACTCCTGAGGAGGAGCCACCACCCTCCTTCTGGGAGGGGTTGACGCTCCATGGACCCCCACTTCTGAATTTAGGTCAACTTGGGTGGCTGGAAATGAGGGCAGAAACAAACGTATTTCGGGTGATTGTGGGCAGTAGTATTGAACTGCTCCAAGGCAGGAGGGGCAGGAAGGCCTAGAGGTCACGGCCCCCCTGCTGTGGCGCACACAGGTGCTGCCGCTCAGTGGTCGGTGTCATAGGGAGAGCCCACCCCCATTTGCACACCTGAGCCCAGGGCAGCCCCTCCCCGCCCCCGCCCCGCCGGAGACCCTCCGGCCCCGCCCCCTGACCCGCCCCCCCGCCCCCCCGCCCCTGCAGCAGCACAAGATGTGCACCCCGCTGTCCCTGGAGATGTACTACGCCGAGATGGGCCCCGAGCGCCACCGCAGCATCCTGGCGGCCATGGGGGCCTACCCGCTGAGCCGCAAGCAGGGCACCGAGCCCCCCGTGGTCTGGAGGAAGATCCATCCCGTCTTCAAGGAGGGGCCCAAGGCGTCCCCCCAGGCGGGCCCGGCCACCACCGAGGCCCCCGGGAAGCCGGCGGCGGGCGCCGAGAAGGAGGCGGCGCTGCAGGCGGAGGGGAGCGCCCCGCCCCCGGCCCCGGCCCCGCAGTGACGGCCGCCTCCGCGCCCGGAGCCACGAAGCCCCCCCGTAGGTGAGCCACTGGGCGGGGGCTCGGGCCCCGGCCACCACTCAGAGCCAGGGACCCTCCTCCCGGCACCCCCCACCCCCTGCGGGACCCACTCCGCCTGCCAGCCTTACCCTGGGGTGCTGTCCCCCACCCCCCACGCGGCTGCTGTGACCGCGTCCGAGCGCCCGAGGCGGGGGCAGGGGGGGCAGGTGAACCCGTGGCGGGAGAGGGGGGGATCCCCACGGAAATGGGCGGTCTCACCCCTCCGCCCTTGTCCGCAGCGCCCCCCCCGCCCCCGCCCGCGGCACCCGTGACCGCCCCGCCAGATGCTGTCCCACCACGTGGTCGTGCCCCGTCCCCAGGACCCCCGCTGCCGCCTGCCGCCAGGAGCCTGTAGCGCTGTCGCTTTTCTCTAAATAAAGATTCACATCCACCTGGCCTCCTGGTTATCCTGAGCATCCTCGGTCGCTCAGGCCTTTTCCTGTCCCCCAACCCCCATGTGGTTAATTAAGCCCCCCCCCCCATGTCTCCCTGAAGAACTGGGTGGGACTGTGAGCTGGGCCCTGGGCACCCTGGTTCAGGAAGGCCGGGGGGGAGCCTGCGCGGTGGGCCTGGGGGTGAAAGGCACCCGCACACAGGGCCTTGTGGTCTCTCTCTCAGCGGCTACAGGACAATAACTGCACCTGCACCCAAGGGAGCTTCCAGGCCTGGGGGCGGGGGTGGGATGGGGGCGGGGGTCTGGGCAGCCTAGGAACAGTGGGTAGCGCCAAGGAAGTGGGCTGTGAGGGAAACCGGGGCACAATGGAGGCGAGGTGGGTAGTGGAGTGGAAACAAATTTGGGGGTGTGAGGAGGAGGGTGGTTCTGGGGGGTCAGGGAAGGCTTGGCCACGCACAGTGCCCTTAATGGTTGGGCTCCTATCCATCTATCCATCCTTCCCTCAGTCTATCCATCATTATCTATCAACCCATTCATCTACCTATCTGTCTATCTGGCCTGTGTCATTTCTCTAGCTTTCATTTATCCAAAGTTTTTTCTGAGCCAATGGAGGGGCACCTACTTCTTCAACGCTGAGACACGCAATTTGCTCACCTGTGGGTCTCAGCGGTGAGGTGCGTGGTGTGGTATCGGGGACCTTTTGTCCAGCTGACAGCCCAAAGGAGTCTCCTGACGAAGGTGTAAGAGCAGGTGAGGTTTTAATAGTGTCAGATAAAATGCCAAAAGTCAAAAACACGATTCTTACACATCGAGTGTGTCCCAGGTCCATGGGCTCCCTGGCGAGGGACCCGATGATGGTGGGAACGGGTTCAAGGAAAATGTGAGAAACTCCTTGTGTTCATCTGAGAAGAGACCGGGACCCTCAGAGAGAGACCACGCTGGGGACAGTGGCACAGGGGGAACCGGGGCCTTGGGTCATCCTTTTATGGTCGGACCGTGTGCAACATGTTAGTCGTCTACAGGCTGACCTCACCTGGCCGCCTCCCGCTCTGCTTCCCCACTTCCTGTCACACCCTCCCCCCCTTCACAGTAAATCACAAGTACAATCCTCAGGTGCCCATGTTCTCAAGGTCGTTTCAAGGTTACATGCCCTTCTTCACCAGGCAAACACACACTAGAGCCGGGCCTGGGGACACAGGGATGGGATCCAGGAGGTGGAGCCCCGTCTCAGGTCAGTCATCACAGCCCCTCACCGAGGTGGCTGTCCCAGAGACACACGTCCGCTTCTCGGGTCAGTTCCCAGCCCGGAGCAGGCTCTCCTGCAGGCGCCTGGGAAGCAGCTGCGGGAAGAAAGAGGAGCCTGGGACTCTGGAGGGGGGTGATCCGAAGGAGGCCAGTTCACGAGGTGACTCCATGCCTGTGCCACAGTGCTCAGAACCTCCTAGAACTGTAGGTTCCTGTGGGACTGGGCAGGTCACACTGTGGGTCGCATGTTGGGGTCACACTGAGAGGCCACATGCCCAATCCCACAGGAAGGTCACTGCCAGGGCAGTGGGACGATAAATGAGGAACTACATTTGTGACTCTGCAGCTACTGCCTGGACCTGTGCCTGTGGGAGGGGTGAGGGTCAGTTTAGGGCCCTGTAGGCAGCAAAACCACAGAGCTGATGAGCTACTCCCACCAGCACAGCATCTGGCCAGGGCCCACCCAAGGCTCCCCAGGTTGCTAGGGAATCTACCCAGCACTGGACTGCAAGCCTGGCAGGTCATCACCTGCCAACTGCTCTTTCACAGAGGGCAGCCTGCGGCCCATGTTACCCTGGGGCCAACCCTCACCTCTAAGGTCCTGCCTGTGCTTGGGCCAGAGCAGAGAGGGGTCTTGGGGAGAGGAGTGAAGCTTAAGGTGTGGGGATCTCACTCTCTGGGGGGCGCAGCTCAGGGAGGGCTCAGCCTGCTGCTGCTCCCTGCTCTGTCCCCAACGTCCAGAACCAGCTCCTAGTTACCTCCCGGGGATGCTGCCTGTTCCTGTGGGATGACTGGCAGCAGCAGCGAGGATGAGGATGCTGGCACTGCCATGCTTGGCCAAGGTTCCGGGAGGCGCTGCTGCAGCCCCCGCACACCCACCCCAGAAGGGAGGATGAAGACAGGCTGGGTCTTTATTTCAGGACCCGAGGCCATGCAGAGCAGCAAGCGCTCACTGGTCTGGAATCAAAGGCCACAGACGCCAATCTGACCATGCCCAGTATAACCCAGATCTCCCATTTCCAGCCAAGGATGGCTGTGGCTGGCACCCTGCAGGCGCTCAGCACTGAAGGCAGGAGCTCAGTGTGTGTGTGTGTGTGTGTGTGTGTGTGTGTGTGTGTGTGTGTGTGTGTGTCTGTGCATGTGTGTCTCTATGTGTGTGTGTCTGTGCATGTGTGTCTCTGTGTGTGTGTCTGTGCATGTGTGTCTCTCTCTGTGTGTGTTTGTGCATGTGTGTCTCTCTGTGTGTGTGTGTCTCTGTGTGTCTGTGCATGTGTGTCTTTCTGTGTGTGTCTCTATGTGTGTCTGTGTGTGTTTGTGTGTGTATGTGTGTGTATGTGTGTGTGTGTCTGTGCATGTGTGTCTCTATGTGTGTGTGTCTGTGCATGTGGGTCTCTGTGTGTGTGTTTGTGCATGTGTGTCTCTGTGTGTGTGTGTGTCTCTGTGTGTCTGTGCATGTGTGTCTCTGTGTGTGTGTGTCTCTATGTGTGTGTGTGTGTGTGTGTGTGTGTGTGTGTGTGTGTGTGTGTGTGTGTGTTTCCAAGTCCCTAGGGGTTGACCTGTTCCCATCTCCGTGTCCCATTACAAGGAGCAGTGCCTGGAGGACCTGCATTCTGCTCTGGCCCCTGGACACTAACCGGGCATCCAGAGCGGGGCCGTGACTGTCTCCCCGAGGGGTGGGCCAGTCCTGGGGGGTCCCTGAGGGTTCCTAGGCGAACACACTTCTTCCCTGGCCTCCTCTCAGGTAGTTTGACCCAAGTCCCCCTCCCCAATCTGTCGGGACAGAGCAGGACACCAGGCCTGGTGGGTTGACAGCAGTCACCTCTGCCCTCAGAGCAGGCAGTGCAGGCTGCCCTGCTTGGCACCGCTGACCAGAGGTGAGAGGCAGCGCACCAGGCAGGCTCACTGTGGCCACGCCCACAGCGCCGGCCCAGGGGCGCTGGATGTCCACACAAGGCCCTTCCTCAGGCCCTCCCGCTGCCACATGGGCTAACCTCTCCGCAGCTGCACAGAGACGTACTGGCAGAAACACAGGCCGGGCTCCAGGTGGCCCTGAGCGGCTGCGGTGTCCTCGCAGTGGGGGAAGTGTGCCTGCACCAGGCAGCATGCGTAGGCACTGGAGAACTGCAACAGGGTCTCCCGGAACAGGGCCTCGCCCTCGGGGGCCTGGAGGAAGGTCCGCCTGCAGTCCTCCAGCTGCACGAACACGAAGGACAGCTGGTTCAGGGTCTTGCAGCCCATCAGCACCGAGTGCGGCGCCAGCAGCAGGTTGGCCTCCCCCACCCTGACGCCCACCTCCTGCATCTTCCTCCTAGAAAACCTTCTGAACCAGCACAGACTGTTCACTGCTAAGACCATGGCGAGGAGGCAGAAGAACACAATGGCGGTGATTATTAGGAACTGCAGACCCCGTGTGATGGGCTCGAACCCAAAAGCCACACAGAGCCCGATCAAGACCCCGGAGAGAAGGAAGAGGAAGATGCTGAGCAGGATCCTGCAACCCAGATAGCGGAGGCAGGACCTGGGGGACTGTACCCCATTCAGGATGCCCACAGCATGCTTGTACACCTCGGGGTCCAGCGACACCTCCTTCAAGGGGTCTGGGACGCTCAGGGTGCTGAAGATCCCCACCTTCCACGAGGGCAGGATGTCCCTGTTGACACAGTTCAGGGTCAGGAGGGTCTTCCCACTGTACAAAGAAGGGACCGGGCGCGGGCCGGGCAGGGAGCGCGCCATGCAGTGGCTGGGTGTGCACAGGAGCTGCACGACCTTGCTGTAGAAACGGCCATCCAGGGCCTCCAGGTAGGTCAGGTGGCTGAGGTGCAGCGGGACCTGGCAGGGCCGCAGCAGCACGGGGATGACCGGCTTCCGCTCCAGGCAGTAGCCAAAGAGTGACAGGTCGGCCTCGAGGAGGCACCACCTGCTCTGCACAAAGTCCTGGCTCAGGACCAGCAGCACTTTCTGGCTTTGATGGATGCACTCAGCCATGTTCTCCAGGATGTTCCTGCCCGGGGTGAAGTTCCGCTCGTGCAGGCAGACACGCAGCCCCGCGTGGTCGGCTTCCAGGCGGCCGATGAGCCCATGTGTCCACGTGGCATCCATGCTGCTGTAGCTGACAAACAGGTGGAACTTCTCTCCGGGCTTCAGCGGGGGGATGGCCGTGGCTGCACCTTTGTCCTCGGAACTGGAATCCATAGGCGCTGCCCCTGAGCTGCTTTTGTTCTCCCACAGAGAAAACCACCCCCGGCTGCAAGAGATCAGGACAGACTCATTATGCAGAAAGACAAGGCCAACCAGCCATAAAGGTGGAACCAGGTCCACAGCCGGCAGCAACCAGCCTGGGCAGCCACACACAACCCCTGTGACGCCCTAACAGCTGGCCCTGAAGCATAGTAACCTCCATCTTGGGTAAAAACTGCTGTTTAAAATTTTAACCCTGCTATTCTGGCTTCTGTAAACGCTTGCTTGCTTAAATAATAGGGAAAATAAGACTACTCCCATTCCAGAGAGGCCATAAACTAATGCCCCAGACAGAGTTGTCAGTGCTAGCACCAGGTCATGCCTTGAGATATGGTCTCTCAGCCCTGTCCCAGCACGCAGGACTTTTTCTCAGAAGGTCCGGAAGTCTCATTCCAAATTTGGAAAACAAAGAGTTGAAAAACATATAAATTGGAAAGATTTCCACCATATTGGGCCCCAGAATTTGAGAAGCAAGAGTTCCTCTGGGCCCGCTAGCGCTAGCGGAAATGAACAGGACTCCAAATAAATTTGGCTTATTGATTAAGGTGTCTTCTGACTTACAATATAACAGCCCCAGTCCCCAAGCAGCTTTTGAGGAGGCAGCCTCTGATGTTCTCACCTGGTGTCTTCATTCATGTCCACAAGACATTTGACTTTGAAAGGGGTGGCCCACACAGAAGTCACACTTTCCAGTCCTTTCTTTTGCCTCTGATGTGGCCCATGAGGTCCTGGGCGGTTGCTATAGACTGAATGTTTGTGTCCCCCACCAAATTGGTATGCTGAAATCCTAATTCCCAGTGGTGGTGGGAGGAGGCCTCTGGAAGTTCATTAGATCCTGGGGTGGGGCCCTTAGGATGGGATAGTGTCCCTGTAAAAGAGGCCCCAGGGAGCTCTCTCACCTCCTTTCTGTGAGGACACTGCCAGGAACTAGGAGGTGGGCCTCGCCAGAACCCGCCCATTGGGGCACCCGGAGCTCAGCTCTCCAGCCTGCAGAACTGAGGAATGAATGTTGTTGCCTAAGCCACCCTGTCTGTGGCTGTTAAGGAGCCCAAGCAGACCGAGACAGGACCTCCTCTAAGCACTTGCTCTGGGAAGAGCAGTCACACCTTCCAGAAAGCACTAGAACTTTCTCTACACAGCTCAAGACCCTTGAATAGAGATTCTGCAACTCAAACCCTGTGAGCCGAGGGCTGAGCTTGAACTGCCTTAGTTGGGGTCTGTCTGCTTGTCTCCCCAGGACTCATTGCTGGGAGCTTGCTCAGTGGACCCAGCCAGTGGTCCTGGCTTCAGAGCCAGCCTTGCAGGCACAAGCCGGCGATGACCTCACTCTGCCTGGTGGTCCCCAGCTGAGAACCTTCCCCACTTAGGCGAGCAGCATGGAGTCACTAGGACTGCTCGGCCAGCCCCGCAAGGGCCCCTACCCTCTCGCTGGCCCTCTAGGGAAGCAAAGGAGGAGGAAGCCCATCTGCCCATTCCCCACTTCCCCGGGGTCCCTGACTCCCACCTGCTCCTGCATGGGTAGGGATGAGGAAGGGACTCAGTCCCTTAGCCCACTCAGCACAGCGCAGCACACACAGCACACACAGCACACACAGCAGAGCAGGAATCTCTGCAAGAGGCCACCCTTTCTGCCCAGTGAGCCCACAGGCCTTGGGCACCATTCCTCTGACCCTCACCCTGTCGCTTGCAAGAGGTGAGTGTCAGGTGAGCAAGGCTCTGAGGGACACGGCCGGAAAGCCCTCCCTTTGCCCTCTGTCTCACCGAACAGTCGAGTGGGTAAGAGCAGGTGCTCCTCACCCATGTCCCAGCCTCGGCCCCCCGCAGCCCTCCACACAGGAATCTCACCAGATCAGGCGCAGACTGGCCCCGAGTGCGGAAATGCCACAGGCTCTCAGGCAGCAGCACTGCCCACCGTCACTTCAGTCCTCAGAGCGCTAGTGGGCAGCCAGGGACCCTCCCCCGGAGCTGTCCCACACAGAAGGATGTTTGTGAGCTATGCTTTCCAGAAACCTCTCTGCTGGAACTAAGAGTGGGAAATGAAAGAAGGAAGTGGACCATGGGAGGGGCCCGTATGGGAAGGGGAGGAGTCTGGGAGAAGACAAAAGTCTGCCTCGGGCCCAGGGAATCTGACTCAAAGTGGCCTGGACGCCCTCAGAATCTGTCTGCTGCTGACGCTGGGCGTTCCCAGGAGGAGGCAGGAGGCAGGGACAGGAAGGGCCACTGGGAGCCGGGAGCTCCTGGTTGGGTTCAGCGGAGCATGTCCAGCCAGGATCAGGGTGAGAGTCACCCTCCGTGTCCCCAGGGCTGGCTGCATCCAACAAGGGAAGATTCTGGGTGACCCTCCCCAAACAGCCATACTCTGGGGTCCAAGAACAGGCACCAAGCAGCCTGGAACCCACGCCCCTCCTAGGGGCTCCCCGAAACCCATCCACAGCTTGTAACTGGCCTCTTCACCAATTCTGCTCAGTCACCCACGGGACGGGCCCTCTGTGTCCCTCTGGACCCTGCCTCAGTTTCCTCATCTGTTCTACAGAGGCTGATGGGGTCCGAGGTGGTTTACTAGAACGCCTGCAGGCATCCAGGGAGGATGGGAGGGAAGCAGGGCAGGGGTGACGTCAGGGAAAGGCGTCAGTGCTCTTTGCTCCAAGCGTAGGGTGGCTGGGGCATAACTCACAGGCTCCAGGGTGGGTGCGCACCAATGGCTCCGTGAGGCGCAAGGCTGCAGGTGAGCACCTTGTGGGCCCTCTCCACTGTGGATCTGGTAGACCCACCTGGTCCCAGGGACAGATTCTGGGGAAGCTCTGGGCCCTTGGTCCTGGTGGCACAGACATGGGGACATCCTAGAAGCCCCCCCCCCGGCGATTATGCAGAGATATGGACCAGGCAGCTGGATCTGCGGGGCCAGGTCCGCCAGCTGCTGCGTGAACCTCGCAGCCAGAGAGCCTGTGGTGGGGGCCAGCTCTTCATGGGTTCACTTGGAGCCAACATATCCCCCTTGTGTGCTGGGTACCAGGCCTAGCAGGTCCACTGATGGGAAGGTCCGGGACCTGGGTGGGGCAGAGGCATTCTGAAGTGAACAGAAAGCCCCTGGGGAGGCTGTCCCCTCCGACTCCCCTCCCTCACGAGTCCCATGTTCTGGGACAAGTCCCACCCTGCTGCGGAGTGAGAGGGGTGGGCATTGCCAGGTTAGGGCAACCATCCCCACACCCATCCTAACACACATGAGTTTGTGTGCTTTTGTGTATGTTTGAAACTTTTCATAATAAAAATACCTTAACCCTGGCCAGTTTGACTCAGTGGATAGAATGTTGGCCCTGGGACTGAAGGGTCCTGGGTTTGATACTTGGTCAAGGGCACACACCTCGGTCGCAGGCTCGATCCCCGGCCCTGCTCGGCAACCAATTGATGTGTCTCTCTCACATCGATGCTACTCTCTCTCTCTGTCTCACCCCTTCCCTTCCACTCTCTCTAAAAATCAATAGAAAAATACCCTCAGGTGAGGATTAACTAAAAAACAAACAAGCAAACAAATACCTGAACAGGAAGCAGGAGTGATGAGGAGGGGGAAGGGAACCAGAGGGTGGGGGAGTGAGATGGAGGCAGTGATGGGCCAGGTGCTTGGGGGTGAGTGTTGGAGAGTCTGGCTGGTTACAAGGTGCACAGACATCTCTCGACCCAATTGGACGTGAGCCTGAAGCCGAAACCTGAATGGAGGTGCCAGGCTGCTTCGCTGTCTCAGCTGCCAAGAGCTGCTTCCATGGTCCTGGGAGGTCAGAAGTTGCTGGGACTGAAGCCATTGCCGGAAGCTGAATTTCCAGAGGTGGTACTTCCCGGGATCGGGCGGTGGGGCGGGGGCCCTGGACTGGAGAGAAAATCCACGGCAGCAAAGGCCGCGGCGGGCTGTCCTGCTGGCCTCAGCCCAGGTCTGGGGGCTGGAAGCTGCAATCACAGTGGATCTACGTGCAGGGCTGGGTTGTAATTGACTGTGTGGCTCAGCAAGCAAGCGGTCCTGGGTCCCTGACAGGAGCAGCCCACGTCCCTTCTCGAAGAGCGTGTCCCTCCAACCACTCACGGCACAGGATTCTACCGCAAAGCCACCCAGATGTGAACTCACAGCCAACGCCACAGAACATATAAGCAGGAAACGAAACTCAGCAGGAACAGCCAACTCAACAATCTTCAGAAAGTGAAATTAGAGGTTTTACAGATGAAATACTTGTGTTTAAAATCTTGAGAAATAAAAGAACTGAAAATATGAAGCAGGGTCAAATGCATTAAAAAAAAACAGGCAAATTTGAAAAAGAATAAAACACTTTTTAGAAATAAAGAAAATATATTTGCTGAAAACTAAACACAAGGACAGTTAAAAACCATTAAATACGGCTGGAGGAAAAAAAAAATGGGGATGTGAAAGGTACAGCTGATAAAATGGCCCAGAACGCAGTGTGGGAGACAGAGACAAAAGATGAAAGATGTAAGGAGGGTAGGAGACCAACAGATCGCATTGCAAAGATCAAGCCTATTTTTATGGGTGTTCTAGAGGGGGAGAAATTAGGGAAATAGCAATATTTGAAAAAGTAGCTGCTAATAACTTTTCAGAATTACTTTAAAAAATTGACCTGTATTTTCAAAAGACACCAACTATCCCAAACAGAAATAAACAATAGAAATAGTGTTCAACTTCCAAGCCACAGGCAGGGAAATAATTATTTTTTAAAAGTATCTAAAGAAAAGCAGAGGAGGAGGAAAAAAGAAGCAAAGACTCAGTGGAGCCAATAGAAAGCACAAAAAAAGATCACACAGCTAAATCCACATAGGTCAGCAATTATATTAACTATCAAAGGTATTTGATATACCAGTTAAAGCAGAGAGATGCTCAGATTGGCTAACAAGTAAAATTCAGCTACATGCTTTTACAAGAAACCTGCCTTAAACACAGAAACAGAAAAATAGGAAGTAAACTGGGCATCTATCCAAGAGCCTCCGGGCCCGTCTCAGAGGGTGCATAGTGGTCAAGCCCTGGACGAGGAGCTGGGGCCAGGCAAGGGGCAGCTGGAAGTACGGGGTCCTGGGGAACCAGGCCTCAGAAATGGGGAACTCCCCTCCTTGATGGGCACGGGAAGTGAGATTCCCCCTTTACTCCCTGGTCTCAGAGTCAGGGTGGAGGCAGGGCTGGTAGAGGGGTGGGGGCTGGGAAGCTACCGGGAAAGGGTCTGCAGATGGAAGGACTAGGACAGAGGGTGGCTCGGCACACGGTGTTCTGCAGGGTCCGGAACACATTCAGTTCTACGACACGGCTCACAAAATAAGATGGCGTATTACTCACAATGGCCAGAAAGTGGGATCCAGCCCTAACCGGTTTGGCTCAGTGGATAGAGCGTGGGCCTGTGGACTGAAAGGTCCCAGGGCATGTACCTTGGTTGTGAGCACATCCCCAGTAGGAGGTGTGCAGGAGGCGGCTGATCGATGTTTCTCTCTCATCGATGTTTCTAACTCTCTATCCCTCTCCCTTCTTCTCTGTAAAAAAATCAATAAAATATATTTTTTTTAAAAAGAAAGTGGGATCCATCCTGAGGCCTACCAGCTGCTCCAGGGCAAACAAAATGTGGAAAAGCCACACCATGCGATAGCTGGGAGCCCTGACAGCTGCTGTGCGTGCATGCTGGGAGCCCTGGAAGCAGCCAGACACAAAACAACCGCAGTGTCGGAGTCCATTTACAGGAAACGTCCAGAACAGGCAAGCCCGCGAAGACCGAAGTAGATTCATGGTCACCAGGGGCTGGGGGAGGGGATGTGGAGTGACAGCTGATGGGGATGGGGGTTCTTATCAGGATGACGAAAGTATTCTGGAGTTAGAGCCTTGTAAAAGCCACTGAAATGTATACTTTAAAAGGGTAAGTTTTATGGGTATATTACATTTCAACTGAAAAAAACCAAAAAACAACCAACCCAAGATGGCACATGAGGAAGAAGTTAGTGGAGCCCTCAGGTAACCAGAACCTTTCGTGCTGGTCACTGGTCACGTGCAGGGCCTGGGAGATGCTGACCTTGCAGATGCTGCTGGAATCCAGGGAGAGGAAGTGCCACCTGCTGGAGCCCAGCCGCCAGGCCCTCTGAGCCTTTCCGTGTTTTCTTCAAACAGGGCCAAGAGGGCTCCGCCCCCAAGGGATGGGCTTTCTGTTTCTGCTGGGGTTGCAATTCTCCTCTGCTTCCCCTGGCCCTCCGGACCTCAAAAAAACACCCCCCGCCCGGGCTTGACCAGCCTGTCCGTCCTGCTCCATCCTGGCCTCGAATCTCCTTGACCCCTCCCTCCCGAGGTTGGTGGTCACCCCTCCTCATTAAGGCTGGACTGAGATGACCTCAGCCCGCGGCTCTCTGAGCCTCTTTGAACAGTGTCTGGACAGCCACAGGAGCTGCAGGGGCCAGGTAGTGGACCCCACTGGCCTACAGGACCCAGAACTGGCTCCCCCTGGGCTCCCAGGGCCCCGTGGCCCCTCCACCTCCGCACCCCTCACTTCCAGGCCTGCAGCCACACCACGTGCTCTGTCCCCAGGTTCACCCCCTCGGCCAAGTCTCCATTCCCTGTGCTGGTGCCCTCCCGCTCTCTGCTCCCAGATCCCAGGTTCAGCCTCTGAGTCAGGCCCCACAGTATCTCACCCTACCCCCAGCATGGGTGCTGCGCCCCAGCTCCCTGGCCCTGGCTGGCTGGGCCCCATGAGGGGGACACTGTGTCTGTCCCTCCCCCTTCCCCCAGCCCCGCCCCACTCAGCACTGCCTCCCACTTTCTGGCTCCTGAGGAGCTCTCACTGTGGGGAGCTGGACACTCACTTCCTCTCTGTTTTCAAGGCCACAGTGGGGTGCTGCCAAAACCCCAGGTCTGGCATTTCCTGCCAAGCAGGGCAGCACGAGTCAGCTTTTGGCCAAGCAGGGACGCTGGGCACTGAGCTGGGTGTCCTCCCTAGCCACAGCCCTGGGGGCACAGAAGGAGCCCTGGGCAACAGAGAGTGCCCCATGATTGGGGTGTCCCTCTTGGCACTGGCCCTTGGTCTTTCTCCTGGGGAAGACTCTCCAAGGATTCATGCCAAGGATTCAAGGACGTCTACTGCCCTATCAAGGTGCCACGTGGACACCTGTGGCACCGTGTCCGAGTGTAGGACAGGTAGGGGGACAGGCCAGGGCCAACCCTGAGGTCAGAGGACAGGAAGGACATGAAGGGTTCCTTGTCTGTGGGCCCCAGCACTGTCCTGATGCACCCCCCTGGGCAGGTTGGTACCGACCAGAGCAGGACCCCATGAGTCTGAGTGCAACTTTAGAAACACTGAAGCCCTAACCAGTTTGGCTCAGTGGATAGAGCATCAGCCATGGACTAAAGGGTCCTGGGTTCGATTTCGGACAAGGGCATGTACCTTGGATGTGAGCTCAATCCCGGTAGGGGGCGTGCAGGAGGCAGCTGGTCGATGTTTCTCTCTCATCATTGATGTTTCTATCTCTCTCTCCCTCTTCCTTCCTTTCTGAAAGCAATATATATATTTTTTAAATATATTTTATTGATTTTTTATAGAGAGGAAGGGAGAGAGATAGAGAGTTAGAAACATCGATGAGAGAGAAACATCGATCAGCTGCCTCCTGCACACCTCCTACTGGGGATGTGCCTACAACCCAGGTGCATGCCCTTGACCGGAATCGAACCTGGGACCTTTCAGCCCGCAGGCTGACGCTCCATCCACTGAGCCAAACCGGTTAGGGCTGAAAGCAATATAATTAAGAAAGAAAAAGAAAAGTTGGAGAAAAGGCTGGGACCCCACGAGCCAGACTGGGGCGGCTGCTGGAGGGGACACTGGTACTGAAGCTCCTGGAGCAGAATCCCAGCCAGTCCTGATGGGGCTCTGCCTGGGGGAGTGCCAGCTGTAAACAGCAAGCGCAGCCCTGCCGAGAGCCTGGCCGCTCCGTGCCCTCTGTGAGGCCCAGTGCCCACCGCCCCATGACATAATGTTTCTGCCCCTTCCCCAATGCCAGCGACTCAAAACACATCCACACCTGTGATGTGGGCCCAGCCGGACACGAGGCATCCCCCCGACCCAGGGACAGCCCCCCTGCCCAGGGACAGCCCCCCCACCCAGGGACAGCCCCCCCGCCCAGGGACAGCCCCCCTGCCCAGGGACAGCCCCCCCACCCAGGGACAGCCCCCCTGCCCAGGGACAGCCTCTCCCAACTGCCCTGCAAGCGCCACCACACCAGACCACCTGCCTTGCTCCCCAGCCCGGATTTGGTCCTTGATGTGCTATCGGGAAGTCAGGGCCTTGGGGTCCCAGCCCACATCCAGCTGTAATGTCCCACTAGAGCCAGAGCAATATTGTGCCCACCTGGCTCCAGGAGAACACCTGGCTCTGGGGGGGTGCTGCCAGCTCAGGGTGCTGGGGCTGCCAGAGACAGGGCGCTGGCCGGTGTCCACAGCAGGCAACTTGATCTCGCTACCCGCCAAAGGAAATAATTTATTCAACGTAAGTGAAGTCACTTCCGCTGGAGACACACAGATGTGGCACATGAGTCTCGTGTGAAATTGGAGATGACCCCATGTGGGCTGCATCCTCTCTGATCACTGGGATGGGGTGGGGGGTGGTTGGCAGTGGGGAACAGGCCCTCAGCCACGTGCCCCCACCTGGTGAGGAAGAGCCCGAGCTTGGTGGCTCTTGGGCTGCCTGGAGCCCCGGGTATGGGGCGCTGACACATGGGCAGCAGCTCCCCCCTTCAGCAGGGTTTAGAGGCTACAGAGGGAGCATGAGCAGGGTCTCATGATGCTCAGAGGAAAGGGTGGGCAGGGACTCAGGACTAGCCTGGAGGAACCCTGATTCTTTGAGCTAGCCACTGTCTCCTGGGTGGGGGGACACAGTTGTTGAGAGCTGCCCTTGCTTTGCAGAAAGGAATTCCCGTGGGCTGGAGGCCAAGGGCCCAGAACCCCCCCGTGCTGCCTGCACACTTAGTCCTGGGTGCTGCCAGGCCACACAACCTGGATGTGCTCCTGGGCAAGGGACCTGGCCAGCAAGGAGTGTCCCCTGTGCCTGTCTGTGGCTGCCCTGCCCACGGGAGGGAGAGCAAGGTGGCAGGTCAGGACGGGAATCTCTCTAGAACAGGCATCCTCAAACTACGGCCCGCGGGCCACATATGGGTGTTTTTGCCGTTTTGTTTTTTTACTTCAAAATAAGATATGTGCACTGTGCATAGGAATTTGTTCATAGTTTTTTTTTAAACTATAGTCCGGCCCTCCAATGGTCTGAGGGACAGGGAACTGGCCCCCTGTTTAAAAAGTTTGAGGACCCCTGCTCTAGAACAAGGCACAGATCTGAGCAGCCAACCCTTGACCATCCAGTAGCAGCACCTGCTCAGTCTGGCCCCTCACCTGGGCCTCTCCAGAGGTGGCCAGATCAGTCCTCTGTGGATGCTATAGGGTTCCCATCCTCCCACACTGGGCCACACTCAGGCTCCCGTAACAAGGAGTGCACTTGCAGGAAGAGCTGACGTGTTCCAGGTGAACAGACATTCTGAGAACACGTGTGCAGACAGCAAGTGCCACCCCTCCGACCTCGCCCCCCGCCCCCCCATCTCTGCTGGAGAGGCCTCACCCCAGAGGGCAGAGCTGGGTGCTGGGGGGATAGGAGCTGTATCCCCTTCAGCCACCAGCTCAAGTCCCAGGGACAGTCAAAGGTACAACGTCCAATGGCATCCACCCCCTCCAGGAGGGCCCAGCACAGCCTCTGCGGTCTGAGATCCCACCCAGGACGACTGGCGGGGGAGGGGGTGGGTGGGGTTGGCACTATCCACAACAGCTCTCGGATTTTTCTCTCGCCTTCCCCTTCTCATTCTTTCAATAAACACTAAGAACAAAACAACCCGGAGGATCAGAGCCCTGAGCTCTCCCGCTGCTTCTGGACAGTGAGTCCTGGGAGGGTCATCTGGTCATACGGGGCCCCGGGCTCCAACTCGCAGGCTGGGAGGAACCCAGGATGGGCGGGGCAGCCTCCCAGACCTCAGGCCCCGCCTCCCCCAGCCACGGCCCCGCCCCCGCCCTGTCCCCGCCCCTGCCGGGCCGGCCCCTCCCCTCCAGCGAGCAGCCCAGCCGAGCAGCGCTGCAGCCCCGGACACCGGGCTGGTTTTAATAAAGTTGAAAAGGAAAGGATGAAAAGGAGCTGAAACCGAGCGGCCGGACGGCAGCCCCGGGCGCAGGGTGGGAGCGCTCTGGGCGCCGCGACGCCGGCTGGGGCTTCAAAGGAGCAATTCCGCGGGGCGGGCGGCGGGATGCCGGGGGCGGGAGCGGGGAGGGAGCGTAGGGGACACGGCCTGAGAGGCGGGGCAGCGAGGCGGGGAGGGGCGAGGCCGGGCTGGGGGAGGGGAGACCGCAGGCGGACGGGGCGGCCCGGCGCCTCCCACCGGGGCTGCGGCCCTCCCCACGGAAGCACGCGCGGGCGGGGCGCGCCGGGTCGCCCGTTGAGTGGCGCATCCATTGTGCCGGCGCTGTGAGCGGCGACACGCTCGGGGCCCGCTCCCCGGTGACGTCTCAAAGAGCCTTTGACGGGGAGCCCCCTGGCAGGAGGGCTCACCTGCGGAGAGGCTCTATGGAGCCTTTGAAAGCGCAGCAGCTGCCAGGGGCTGTCGGCGGGGCACCTAGGGGGCCCATGAATGAGAGGCCACTTGGAAACAGCAGGCTTGTGCCAAGCCCGCGGGCTGGGAAAGAAAAGTGCTCTTCATCGGTGCCTCCGCGTTTGAAGGGGACCCTTTCTCCGCCGCGGAGCCCTCATGTGCATGACAAAGGGGCCGCGGGCGCGGGCCGGGAGGCGACGGTCCCAGCCAGGCGGCGGTGCGCTCAAGTGTGGCGGGTCCTGCCCGACGTGGAGCCCGGCGCTGTGCCCGGCCGTGACCCGGGCCTGGCCGGTGCTACCCCTCGCCCCACACTCCAGGGCGCTCCTGCCGGGAAGCGGAGGGTCTCCGACTCCGGCCTCCCTCGGGAAGGGGCGGAGCATTAGCCCTGGGCCATCCCCGATTTTGCCCAAACCTGAAGGGCCTGTTGGGCACCCACCAAGGAGAAAGTGGGCCTCGGAGCCCTTGTGGCCACCGCGCCCTGAAGTAGGGAGCCAGGTTTTCCTTTTGCCCCCTGAGACTGCCCTCGGGAAAGACAGGCAGGCAGTGGCCACCTGAGGCCAAAGGGCTGAGGCTCTAGTACAACCTGAGGCTGGGGGAGGGGAGAGCAACTCCCCCCCACAACCGCCCCCCAACACAGTTAATGGACCCAGAGGTGCTGGGCCTGCCCTCCCACAGCCCAGCACCACCCCCGCCCTGTGAAGGAGGAGCAGGAAGGCTGGCCCCAGGCGCTGGGGAGAGGCAGGGCAATGGAAATGCTACTCACCTAAGTGTCCTCACTGGGTACCCGGGGAGGGGGGGAGAACCCCCTGGGGAGGGGACACTTAAGCTCCTGCTCACCCCTCGGGTATCTGGGGCCCAGCCTCAGCTTGCTGCCTGAGCTGGGCTTTCTGCATCCCATACCCACCCCATCCTGTCCGGGTGGGGTGCCTTTTGGAGCACTGTGAACCCCAGAGCACAGGGACCCCTTTGCCTTGGCCCTACAACCCCGGCACCCTGGGCTCCTTGTTGCCAGCTTCTGGTCGGGATGGCACCTCCAGGATTTCACACATGTGCCCCAGAGTTGGTCCAGTGACTTGGTGCCAGGCCAAGGGGCAACAGTTTAACAGGAACACAAGGAATGGGATCCCTGCTGAGGTTTGGCCATCACGGGAGTAAAGAATGATCCAGAACCCGGATGTTAGACAGGGCCCAGTCCGTGGTTGGCCCAACCTGTACAGTATAAATGCTGCTGGCTGCCGGGTCCCAGCTGCACAGACACCACACGTGTGGGTCAGGGGTCTGGGACGCATGATGGCACCTGGGGCCTAAGCACTCCAGGCAGACAGGTGCCAACTTCCATGCTGGCAGTGAGCTTCCCCCACTAAGTGCCTGTTACCCCGTCCCATCTGGGGTCTGGGGCCTATCCCCATCTCCAGCCCAGACACCCACCCAGCAGCCTCCTGCCCGCAGGACTGGGGAAGAAACAGTGGGCGGGCAGACCCACAGTTCACTCAGCTGCTCAGTCTTAAGTGGTCTTTTAAACCAGAATTAAATTAGATACTTGATTGTTAATGTCCCTGTATCTTAGATTATTTTCAAAGTAACAAGCCTTGGGCCATGAACCATCTGCAGACATACGCCACTGCCTGCTCTCTTTGATCAAGAGGAATTCCGCAGGCCCTAATTGGCCCCTACTCCCTGCAGAACTCCTGATTGCAGCCCCCTCCTCCCACCCGCTGAGGGAGGGGGTGGGCTCTGGGTCAGGTCTCAGCAGTCCCCAAGGACAGGTGGACACTGTCAACTGCTGGAGTGATCTGTTTGGCAAGAGCAGATAACAGCCCTCTGATGTGAGCACCAGAGTGATGCTAAACCCCCGCCTCCCTACCACCCCCACACACCTATTTAGAACAAAACTCAAAGTGCCAACCATCGTTTTCATGACCCTGTGATCCTGCTTTCCCTCCAGCCTCACCTTCTCCTTCTTTCCCCATGGCCTCCCTGGCCTAGCCTCTGTCCCTACAACACTCCTGGCATTAGAGTCTCTACTTCCCCCAACCTATCATTTCCTGAGTGTGGCGAGTGTGCTGGTGTGACCCTCTGCCCAGTGCCACCCTCATTCACTCTGTCCCTGGAGAGGTGGAGGCACTTACCCAGCAGCCACTGTAGAGGGTGGACAGGGCCTAAGTGGCCCAGGTGGTAAGGGGTGGGCTGGGGAGGCTGCCCCCGCTAGGGCTGGCCTATTTGGCTCCCACACCAAGTTATTGCTTCCAACTTGGCCATTTTCAGGAACTAAGGCCATCTGCTCAGAGACACACTTCTTTTTGTGGACTTCCTGAGTGTGCAGTGTGAATGAAATTTCAAGACAGCCCCAAGATCTCCCATCTGGTCCTGACCTGCCCGCCCAAAGGTGGAGGCCCCAACTCTGGAGTCTGGAGGTCCTGGACCTCGAGCAGGCTGAGCATGAGCCACAGAGAGTTGGCCTGTCAACTCGATGCCTGTGTGTGCCGGTCCTGGACCCAGATCCCCAGGACCCCAAAGGCTCAGGGCTGAGTGAGAGCAACTGCCCTGGCCTGTGGCCATGGCCCGGCTGCATCATCCTGAGGCCACATGTGTGGTCTCACAGGGATCTGAGGCCAACAGGATTAGGCAGGATTACAAGCCTCCCACAGAGGCTCAGCAATTTGAGTGGCCCTCCTGCCTGCCTGTCCTGGCTGGGCGCTATCCCTGCTGCAAGGTGGGTCAGGGAGGGCTGAGGGCACTTTTACAGAACCCCCATTCCTCAGTGGGCAGAGAGCCTGTTGTTCGTCGGCTGACCCAGAGACTGGCCATCGGTACCCTCTCCCCTTGAAGCCCAGGCAGCCAGAGGCAGCACCATTGGTACAAGACCCGGGACAGGGATGGCCACACCCTTCGCTCCTTTGAGTGGTAGGACCGAGTAGCACCTGCTTCTTATCCATGAGCCCACCTGAAACCGTCCGGCTGTTGCTGGCTACCCATCCTCGGCAGGGCCTCCGGGGCCTGGCTGATGGTGGGGGTGGGGAGTGGGGGGAGGAGGATGGGAGGGAAGTGGGCAGGGACCTTGCTGACCAGACTAATGGATTGCTTTGTAAGTTTGCTTCTGCTTATGTGAGGGAGACTGAACAGGGAACTGAGGCCCAGAGAGGTTAAGATGGCAGGTCAGATGTCACAGCCCCTGAGCAGAGCCAGGATAAACCAGGAATGCAACTTGAGCTCCAGGTCTGGAGGCTGCATGCACCACCTTGGACCCCCCTTGTCGCCCCTTTTGAGTCCCATGTACCACCAGCCCTTGTGCTCAGCTCTGAGCTCCAGGAAGGTGGGAGAGGCCCGAGATGATAGCACATGCCGGGCAACGCAGGGGAGTGCTCAGGGCGGGTGAGGGTCTGAAACCTGGGCACCTCTCAAATGCCAATTCATGCCCACAGGCTTCAGCAGCTAGATCCCCCAGTGTGTGGAGCTTGGCTGGCCTGCTTTTGGCCCAGGACGGTGGGTGGATGAGCAGCCCTAAGCAGGGGCTCCTAGGCATCTCCCCAACCTCAGGCTTCTCACAGTCTGATGTTGCTCATTCCTGGGGAACACAGAGATCTTCCCTTGGGATGGAGGGAGAAGGAAACAGAAGGAAATGAACATTAGCAGAGTTGAGGCTGCATTTGTTTTGAAATGACATGGTTTTTAAAGTCAGTGACTAGCAGTAAGGCGAATTCAAGAAGGGGCTGTGTCAGCCCTCAGGCTATGGGGCCTCTTCTCTCCCGGTAGGTATGGAATTCTGAGGGTGGCACTGTCCTCCCGTGTTGTACTCGAGGGCCCGCCCTGCGGAGGCCAGAGCCCCTCCATACCCCTCTGTCTTGAGACCACTCCCCTGGGATTCACAGGCCTTCCTTAAACCAGGTCTAGCTTCTCTGGGCTTCTGGAAACCACAGGAGTGGGGGTCTGGAACCAAGGTTTCAGCTCTGAATTCCAGGCCCAACTAGGAAATGACCAACAGATCTTCTGGATTCCACATGAAGGTCTGAGTGGACTGCCTGTGGTGGCCTCTCCGTTGGCATGGTCCTGGGGCACAGCTGCTCTGCAGCAGAGAGAGGTGACACACCCTTGGACCTCCCCTCCCCGGCTCAGCTGGCTGGCCAGTCCCCCCAGGCCACCAGCAAGCCTGTGACAAGAATTCTGAGGCCAGCTGCCCTGAGTCAGACTGTTTTTCAGAACATGTTCGTCCACAAGAGCCAGCCCTCAAAAACGTCTTTAGTGTCTAAGCGGAACGTTGGGTGAGAACAAAATAAGCACAAAAGTGTCAGGCACTTTCTGCTTAGAAATCGGTGACATGTCCATGACCCTGTGACCCCATTAAGGACCTTTCCTGCGATTTGTCCAGGACAGCACCTCCCGCCCCACCATGGGCCCGGGACATTCATCGTGTAGTGAATGTGGTGTTTGGGCAACGTGGGGGCTAAGTGGCAAGTGACCACCCTTCTCCTGGGGCCTTGGGTGGGGCTGGCCCAGCTGACCTCCTGGGGAAGGGGCTAGGCCACAGTGTCCATCCCCAGGGGCTGAAATGGGAGCAGAGGGGCCTTTTGGAGCCTGGTCCAGGGTCCCAGGGCTGTCCTTCCCACAGGCCCCGCCTTGGGGGCATGTTATTCCAGTTTACAAAAGCGGGGACAGGGTGGGGGGGAGTGCAGAAAATGGAGAAGCAGGAGAAAGGCGTCTGCTGTTTTGTCTGTTTTTAGAGCCTTCTTGTCCCGGGGTTTCTGGCCGAGTCAGAGTTCTTCGAAGGCAAAGCCAAGCTCTTTGAGGTCTCCCCAGAGGAGGCCCTGGGGGGCTGCAGCTTCTGCAAGGATGTGCTGGCCCTCGGGACAAAGGAAATCAATTCTGGGTTCTCCTAGCAGCTAAGTGATCCGCTGCCCCAAAGCGATTTTCACAGCCCGAGATGCCCAATTGTATTTTCCAGCTCATTAACCCTGAGCACAAAGCGCCGTGTCCCCAGGCCCCAGCCCGGCTTCCACTCCAGAGCCCAGGCAGACTGGGATTCCACCCGTCCCTCCCCGCCTGGAGACCAAGCTGCCCATTGTCCCCCAAGGTACCGCCTGTTTATTCAGTCCCTTTGAACACTTCTCACACACTGTGGGCAAGCCTGGGAGAGCCCTGCTTCCCCCTGACACCCCCAGCCATGGTTAAAGGAGCCAGGCACCACAGCAGAAACTTGGATGCAAAGTTCTCTAGTGAAGGTGCTGGGGTACTCCAGGCGGGGCTGGGAGAAGGCCTTTGGGTGGGGAGCAGTGGCCCAGGAAGACCCCTCTGTCTCTTCCTCAGGTGGGTTTTTTTTTTTTTAATGTATTTTATTGATTTTTCACAGAGAGGAAGGGAGAGGGATAGAGAGTTAGAAACATCGATGAGAGAGAGACATCGACCAGCTGCCTCCTGCACACCCCCCACCGGGGGATGTGCCCGCAACCAATGTACATGCCCTTGACCGGAATCGAACCCGGGACCCTCCAGTCCACAGACCGACGCTCTATCCACTGAGCCAAACCGGTTTCGGCACAGGTGGGGTTTTGAGTGTCTGCCTTTCCAACCCATACTACTGACCTGGCACCCATTCGTGGCGCATTCATCCATGGTCCTTGAGGGCAGGTCCCTTTAACAGTGAGATGGCTGGGGGTAGGGGAAGCCTGGTACCTGGCAGCAACCAGTTTGGGCCACTTCTTCCTGCAGCGCCAGGAAAAGCAGTAAGGCCTCGAACTACGGAGGTCTGCCTTCTGCCTTCCCTCTCCCCAAAGGTGGAGGCTGCCTCAGGACTCCTGGCTGGGACACCAAGCTCCAGGCTGTCACTTTCTCCACGTGGCCGCATCATCCCTCTGCCCAAGTGCCATCGACAGACGTCCATGAACTTCCCAGAGTCCTCATAGTAGGCTTGCAGGTGACTTGGAGGTAAGAGGAGACCCGGGGCACCCCAGTCCCTCCACGTGCTTCCAGAATAAAACCCCGACTCACAGCCCAGGACCCACCCTCTCTCCCCAGTTCCCACCTTTCCCCCAGGCCCACACTCCAACATAGGGCCTCCTGCTGCCCTGCATCTTCCTCTTTTCCTGCTGCTCCTACAAGTCCCTCCTCAGCCAGAGTGTCCTGACAAAGGGCTCTTCCCCAGAGAGACCTTCCATGTGCTTTGTGTTTTCCAAAAATGGCCAGAATAACACACGCTCTTTCATCCCCTAGACCAGGGGTCCTCAAACTTTTTAAACAGGGGGCCAGTTCACTGTCCCTCAGACTGTTGGAGGGCCGGACTATAGTTTTAAAAAAAACTATGAACAAATTCCTATGCACACTGCACATATCTTATTTTGAAGTAAAGAAACAAAACGGCAAAAACACCCGCATGTGGCCCACGGGCCGTAGTCTGAGGACGCCTGGTCTAGACTCTGGGTGGGCCGTTTTACTCCTGGGAGGATGCTGATGGAGAGACACTGACAGCTTCTCAGGCTTCCACCTGGCTCGCTCTGAGCACCCTGGCTTCTCTTCTTTGAGCATTGAGAACCCTCCCTGGAGTCCCGTGGCCCCTCCTCTGAGCACCACGGCCCTGGCCTCTGCCCTCGACACCTCTCTTTTTCCAGCTTTCCCTTTCCTCTTCCCTTTCCTCCTCCCAAGTCAAGGCCTGTACAAAGGCTGCCTGCATGGCTTGCCCCAGAATGGACCCTTAGCACTGCCTTGCTGGCCTCCCTATGCTTTTTGCTCCGAGTGATGCAAATGCACCAAAAATTGTAACTACATGGAGAAATAGAAAAGGCTTCTTAAAAAATCTCTTTAAAAGATAACTGACCATTTAAACAAATGACATTGATCAGTGTGGGATTTATAACACATGGAAATAAAAAGTCTGACAATAGCATCAGGCTCGGGAGGGAGAAATGGAGATCCCAGATACTACTGTAAAGTTCTTGCACTATATACAAAGTGGGATGATATCACTGGCAGGTATGTTGTGATAAACTGAAGATGTATAATGTCAACCCTAAAGCAGCCACTAAAATAATAATAAAAGAACTAAAGCTAAATAAGTCAACAACAAAGGAGATATGTTAAAGTAAAAAAATAATCAGTAAAGAACATTATAAACTGATGAACAAAAAGATACAGAGACAGTAAAGCATCAAACAGACTGTCAAATTACAGGGGGAAGGTTAGGGAGAGGTGGGAGAGATAAGAGATCAATTGAAGGACTTGTATGCATGCATATAAGCATAACTAATGGACGCAAAACTCTGGGGGGTGAGGGCAAGTATGGGTGTGGGGTGGGGGGGACAATGGTAAGATATGTACACATATAATACCTTAATTTAAAAAAAATACTAAAAAAATTATTAATCAATTGACCAAAAAAAAAAGACTGAACAGAGAACAGATGGGAATTTATAAAATAATTAGTAAGGTCGCGGATTTAAACCTAACCATATCAATAAGCACACAAATGTAAATAGTCTAAATACCCAATTTTTAGAGAGAGAGGAGGGGAGAGGGAGAGAGAGAACATCAATGTGAGAGAGAAACATCCATTGGTTGCCTCCCACATGAACTCCCACCCAGGAAAGAACCCATTACCTGGACATGTGTCTTGACTAGGAATTGAACTAGCGACCTTTTGGTGCAAGGGATGGCCCTCAACCAACTGAGCCACACCAGCCAGGGCATGAAGAACTCTTTAAAGATAAAGACACAACTATGTTTAAAGTAGAAACACTAAAAAGAGAAACCATGCTAACATGGTCAAAAGGAAACTGGAGTCTCTATTCTAATATTAGACAAAGTTGACTTCAGAACCAAGAAATTAAAGCAATAGCCGAAACCGGTGTGGCTCAGTGGATAGAGCGTCGGCCTGCGGACTGAAAGGTCCAGGTTCGATTGTGGGAGGTGTGCAGGGGGCAGCTGGTCCATGTTTCTCTCTCATCGATGTTTCTAACTCTCTATCCCTCCCAATTCCCCTCTGTAAAAAAAAATCAATAAAATATATATTTTTTAAAAAAATAAATAAAATAAAATAAAGCAATAAAGACTACTTCATGTTGATAAAGGAGTCAGTTTGTCAAGAGGGCCTAACATTCTTTTTTTTTTTTTAAAATATATTTTATTGATTTTTCACAGAGAGGAAGGGAGAGGGATAGAGAGCCAGAAACATCAATGAGAGAGAGACATCGACCAGCTGCCTCCTGCACACCCCCCACTGGGGACGTGCCCGCAACCAAGGTACATGCCCTTGACCGGAATCGAACCTGGGACCTTTCAGTCCGCAGGCTGACGCTCTATCCACTGAGCCACACCGGTTCCGGCGGGCCTAACATTCTTAAACATTTATGAACCTAATAATGAATGAAGTAAAAACAAATAGTACCATAAAGAGATGTGGACAAACTCACAGTTACTATTAAAGATTTCAGTACCCCTCTCTCAACAGCTGATGGAACAAGTAGGCAGAAAGTCAGCAATGATACAGTGACAGGTGCATATCGACCAACTTGACCCAAGTGACACTTACTGACCGCCCCCCCCCCCCAGCAGGACAGCAGAACATTGACTAATACAGGCTATATTTGGGGCCATAACACATGTCTCAATAAATGTAAAAGGACTTATGTGAGACAAAGTGTGTTCTCTGACATGGAAGTAAACTGAAAATCAGTACAGAAACATCCCGGGAAAATTCCCAAGTAAATACACTTTAATCCAGGGTCAAAGGGGAAATTCATATTTGGAATTGAGTGAAAATGAAAACATATCAAAACTGTGGGATGCCAGTCCTAACCGGTTTGGCTCAGTGGATAGAGCATCGGCCTGCAGACTGAAAGGTCCCAGGTTCGATTCCGGTCAAGGGCACGTACCTTGGTTGTGGGCGCATCCCCAGTAGGAGGTGTGCAGGAGGCAGCTGATCGATGTTTCTCTCTCATCGATGTTTCTAACTCTCTATCCCTCTCCCTTCCTCTCTGTAAAAAATCAATAAAATATATTTAAAAAAACACACCAAAAACTGTGGGATGCCACTAAAGCAGTACTTAGGGGGAAATTCATAGTACTGAATGCTATATTAGAAAAAAAGAAAGGGTTTGCCATCATTTCAGGGGCACACCTGGGATGGGGATGGGCACCAGCCTGAGCATCTACAAGCCTCAAGAAGGACCAGCTGTGCCCAGCCTCCTGTCCACACAACACACCTGGCTGGCCTGCTCCTGGGCCCTGCTCTTTGTCCCACCTGGTAGCCAGGGACAGTGTCTAGGCTCCCTTTACACATGGGACATGGGTTTTTGAGCCCAAAGCCATCATATGACAGAAGTGGGGTCCCTTCTCACCCCTACCACCCCATGCCTCACCTCCCATCCCAGGGCCTCTTCTGGCCAGCCCCCCATCCCCAGGGGCTGGAGATACTGGTGTGCTGGAGGCTGTTTGTGCTGAGCATTGGGTCTGTGTTCTCACGGCCAACCCCCCCCTTTCCCCCCAGGGGCTCTGCCCCACCTGCATCCCCCTCCCTCCTCTACTTCCCTGTGGTGCCATGCCAGATAGGGGCTTGGTCAACACCAGCCCAGCCTTGCCCTCTTCAGGAGGGTCAGACATTAATTCAGACACCCACAAGGAAGGGCAAGACTGATGAAGGTTGGCACCCATGCCTGGCCCTGACACCCCATCCTTCCCTTTTGCCAGCCAGGCCACAGCTCAGGCACCCACTCATCCACCCAGACACCACCTTCCCAGAGTCCTGAGCGGATGTGGGGCAGGCTGGGGCAGCTGGCTGTCATCCTTATTAAAATTCTTCTTCAAACACTCCCGTGAGTGGCCTGCTAAAGATAAACTACCAGGAGAGAGACCTTCAAAGAAAATGCTTTAATGATGCAATTATCTTCAATCAACTCAGAACATCTTTATTACATTAGTAAGGGGCAATCCATCTTGGAATATAGAAAGAGCTGATCCTGCAGCAGACACCAGGCCTGGCCCTGGAGCCGGCCTGAGGGCCCCTTTCAGCCTTGCTTCTACATTTGCATGGAGAAAAAAAACGTTCTAATTGAATTTTTCTGGCTGAGCTAGATGGTTACACTGTCCCCAAAAGCTGGATTTCATTAAAGCAACTTTAGTTTCTCAAAAAATATATAAATGGATTTAGGTTGCTGTTTCTGTGTTCTGGGTTATTAACAAGATAGTAAGTCGTTACCCGCTAAGCCAATCTCATGATTTATTCTAAAACTCAAGGAGAGATTGCGAAGTGGCGCCTCCTCTGTAGCACTCAGGAAGGTTTTAAACCAAAGATTGGACCAGTTTTGGAAAAAGAATCCGAGTAAGCACAGGTTTCTCTTCCGAGCCAGGTCCCGGGTCTCACGACGATTTTCCGAGCAAGTGCGGGGCGAAAGAGACTGAAGGTTCACCCAACACCCAGAGGCAGACTCCGCGTTCCTGACCAGGCGCCCCTCCAGGGTCCCCAGCCCGGCGTCGGAGGCGGGTAGGAGGTTGGGCCCAGTCGCCTCCCCCCCGAGGTCCCCACCGGCTGCTCCTAGAACCCGGCCGCGGGACAGGCAGTGGGAGGGGCGGCCCCTGACCCCGAGGACGCTCTGCCGCTACAGGTGCATGAAAAGCACTCAGAGGCAAGGGCACCTCGGCCCTACTTCAAGGCGATGGAATGGAGGAAGCCCAGTTTCCAGTCTGCGTGCGGGGTCCGTCAAATGGGCCCCAGGGTGAGCAGAGAGCGCCTGGGCCCACGTGGGCACGTGCCGAGGGTTCCAGCGGGGGTTGGGGTGCAGCGGAAAGAACAGCCGGCGAGCGACGGAGAGACGACGAGGCGGGAGGCGCCTGGCGCCAAGCTCTTCGCTGCGCAGGATCTGCGCGCGGTCAAGGGCGGGTGCTCGGACCGCGACTTCGCCCCGTCGCGCCCGCTGTCCACTCTTCGGAGTGGGGAGGCTGGGGTCAGCTCCGGGTGCTCCCGGGGAGTCTCAGCGGCCCCCGGGACAGGAGGAGCGTGGGCCGGGCACGCAGCGCTCCGGGAGAAGGCGGCGGGCACAGGGAGAGCGCCGGGGCGCGCCAGGAGGGCTCCGGCCCCGGAGGGACGCGCGGGTGCCAGGCGGCGGCCCCGCCCCTCCCTATCCTTTCCGCCCCCGGGGTCAGCAAAGCCAATGGACGCCTGGGCCAGGCGACAGCGGCCAAGGCGATTGGACAGCGGCTCATGAAAAGGACACCGCCTTTTTATAGGGTACGGAGGGCGGGGTCGCCTCCGAGTCCCAGGCAGCCGCACGACGTGCTGCCCCCGCGACGCGCCTGCCGGGCCCCCGAGCCCCGCGCCCGCAGGCTTGCGCATGGCCCCGGCGTCGCTCGTCATGAACTCCTCTGGGCTCAGGACGTGTGGCGGGGACCGCGCGGGGCCCGGCCCGCTGCCCTTCAGTGTCGAGTCGCTGCTGGAGGCGCAGCACCGGCTGGGCCCGGAGCCCGCGGAGCCCCGGGAGGAGAGGCCGCGGGGCGCTGCGGAGTCCCGGGCCAGGTTCCCGCCGGCCGCCCGCTCGTCCTCCCCACGTAAGTGTCCCGTCGCACGGTCCCGGGCCGCGAGAGAGCCCGTCTGGGGCAGCTCGAAGGACCAGGGCGGGAGGGGCGCTGTCGCTTCTAACTTGGGAAAGTAACCAGCCACTACCCGCCCTGCCTTAGGACCAAGAAGCCAGCCCACCCGGGCCCTCGGGCGCGCGCACGCCCCGCAGCCGTTCCCGCGCCCCACACAGCTAGGCTCTCGCTCTACCTGGGAGCGGAGTGGGCACCCCAAAGCCCTGAGGCTCTTGGAGCCCCGGCCGTCCCCAGGACGGTGAGCTTCCGCTTTGCCAAGCCCTCATCTCTGCGCTCCTCGCCGTTAGTGAGGCGGCCTCCAGCACAAGCTTCTCGCCTCTCCAAGTGGGCAGAGTTCCCCTCCTCCCTGGGGTGCGGGGCCGTGGATTTGGGGAGCAAGAGCCCGAGGCCACAGTGGCCCGCCCCTACACGCACCGTCTCCCGGTGCCTTGCTTATCTTACCCCTGTGGCATTTGGGGTCTCGTCTCCTCTGTGGGCGCGATCACAGAGCCCGGGAAGGGATCCAAGAGCGTCGGAAAGGGGAGCGCACTGCCGGCGTCTGAGTACCCAATGTGTGCTTCTCTTTCCTCCCAGGCGCCCCCAGTCCTCCGCCCTGCACCCTCCGAAAACACAAGAACAACCGCAAGCCACGGACGCCCTTCACCACCGCCCAGCTGCTGGCGCTGGAGCGCAAGTTCCGCCAGAAGCAGTACCTGTCCATCGCCGAGCGGGCCGAGTTCTCCAGCAGCCTGAGCCTCACCGAGACGCAGGTGAAGATCTGGTTTCAGAACCGCCGGGCCAAGGCCAAGCGGCTGCAGGAGGCCGAGCTGGAGAAGCTGAAACTGGAGGCCAAGCCGCTGCTGCCCGCGTTCGCCCTGCCCTTCCCCCTGGGCACCCACCTTCAAGGCTCCCCGGGCGCTTATGGCGGTGCTGCGGGCACCCTGCCTCAGGTGCCAGGACTCTTCGCAGCGCCTATCACCGCTTACGGCGTGTATTACCTCTCCTAGGGGACTGGGGCACACGCCTTGCCAGGTGGTGGCCTGGGGGGCCGCAGGGGAGGGAGGCGCAGGACAGGGTGAGCTGCTCACCCCAGTCCTCCAGGAAAACCCCCTGCGTCCCGTCGGTCTTTTTTTTGTTTTGCTTTTCAGGTTTTTGTTGTTGCTGATACAATGTTATAATTGATGCCTCAAGCCTATTTGTGGGTATCTGACAGCTATTTAAGAACTTTAAAAAAATCATGTTCATTGTAGACACTTTCCTGAAAGACATAGTTTCATACGGTGTCCTCGAAATGGGCCGGGTCGAGCTTCCTATTTTGTACAAGGCAGCCAATAAAGTATTCTTGAAGTTTACTCTGTGAGACCTCCCTCCGACGCCCCTGCTTCGGTAACCGGCTCCTCTCAGGATTCGCCAGACTGTCTTGGGGCAGCAAGAAACGGATTCCCACAAAAGAAATGAAAACAGTTTGGTGCCAGGACTGCTGACATCAAGTGCACTGATTACTAACGAGGTGCGTTGCCATCGTGGCAGAATGGAAACTTTCACTCCTAGTTTAGGGGATTTTTCCCCGCATTTATTTTTTATTAGAGCCTGGGGTAAGGTGCTTGCTGTCTGTGGACTGTGTGTCTGTGTATGTGTGGGTGTGTAGGGGTGTGTCCACGCAGAGAGGCAGGATGGCCTCGGAGCTGCAGATGGGCATGGAGAGCAGGCGGGCGGTGTGCACTGCACGCCCTGCCCACTGGGCTCCCCAGGGATCCTAGCCTGGTGCTGGGCTGGGGAGGAGGAGGAGGAGTTGCTAAGGCTCAGGGTCCATACAAAGGGCATTGGCTACCTCGGCCAGGATGGCCAGGGACCTGCTGGTCATCCTGCTCTGCTTCTTTGCAACACCCTGTCAGTTCAGGTCTCCAGGGCCCGAGGGAGGAAGGTGCCAGTCTGACCCTTCCTGAGGCTTCTCCCAGCTGCCTCAGCTCTCCTACTAGGCTCTGCACTGAGACTGTCAAGGTGCCTGGGGCGGGTGGAAGCCCCCTGGACCCTTCAGCCTGATCCTCGCTGTGGGCAGCCCCCTCCCCGCCTTCACCCTGCCTCCCGGCTGTAGCCAGGACCCGGAGGTGACCATAGGGAGGGGAGGCCGGGCCCTTTTCCCCAGGTCACTGGTGCTGGCTCTCCCTGGGCCTGCCCGCTCAGTTTTTTTACTCACTCAGGGGGCTGCTGAGGTGCTGCCCCATAGGGAACAGCCACGAAGAAGTGGAGAAGTCCCAGAAGTAGTGATGATAGTGCACTAAACTGCCTATGACTGGCCATTATTCTCCCTATGTTTCTGGAAAATAATTCACAATGGATTTTAAATGGAAACTAACCCAATTCTTGAAGTAGAAGCTGCTGGCAATGAAGGCTGATAATGAGAGAGGCATCACATTCCACACTGCCATCCCTCCCAGGCCTGTGCCCATGGGGCTGAGCTGTTTAAACTCAGAGCCCAACTCCAGTCAGGGTCTTCAAGGACAGACCCACCCTGTAAATACACCAGAGAAGGCGGTGGGCTGTGGCACAAAGGGAGCTTGAGAGGGGCTGAAGGGCCTGAGAGCCATGACCCATGACCTGACCTGACCTGACCCATGTGCCTTATGCCTCACAGAGCATAGTCGTTGCTTTTTAAGGCTACTCAGAACCTTGATCCTCTTCTCACATCTGAGTTTTGTGCTTTTTTTTTAAGTATACTTGTATTGATTTCAGAAAGGGAGAAGAAGAGAGAGAGACATCAGTGATGATAATCATTGATCAGCTGCCTCCTGCACACTGGGGATCCAGCCCGCAACCTGGGCATGTGCCCTTGACTGGAGTCGAACCTGGGACCCTTCAGTCTGCAGGTCGATGCTCTAGCCACTGAGCCAAACCAGCTAGAGCACATTAGAGGTTCTTAAAAGCACCCCAACCCTACTAGAGAGGAGGCCTCTGGGGGGAGGCTCTGCAGGCGGTCCCCATTCTGCCAGGCCTACCCCCATAGCCAATATTTGATCAAAAGAGAGCTGACCCAATCAGGCCAAGCAACAGTGCTAGAGCATAAGGACTTGTTATAACTGGGGCTCTTCAGCTCTCAACTGAACTGCTCTTTTAAAAACAAGATACATTTAAGAAAAGAAAAAAAAAAGAGAGCTGACCCGTTGTTTCTGTCCACGGCTACCTTCAACATAGGTCTGGGTTCCACATGCCTGCCCAAACCTGCTTCTCCCTGCTGTGGCTCCACGTGCCCCTGCGGTGTGCCCTCTCCTTAGCCACCTGGTGACCATCGATGAGAGGACTGCAGACTCTCATCTGCTCTGTTCCTGCCAGGAAGACACCAGCCAGGCACTCGAGCTCTGGTGCCAGCCCCTTCCCTCTGCCTGTGGCAGTCCTTCCTTGGGGAGGCTGACTGCCCTGCCCCAGGCGCCACCTGTCAGTCTTCTCTGTCACTGCCCCCCCCTAAACAGGTTTGCTCAGAGCTCAGTAGAGGATGACCCAGGATCTCTCAAATAGGCACAAGTTCTCACTGATGGCACCCTGCCCACTCACCCCTCCAGAGGTGCCAAGACTTCATAAATCTTCCTGAGAACTGTCCTGGCCAGGTGGAGCGTTATCCCGCACACCAAAAGGTTGCAGGTTCAATCTCTGGTCAATATTTCTCTCTCTCTCTCTCTCACTAAAAACAAACCAAAAAAAACAAAGAAACATATCCTCAGATGACGATAAACAATAATTATAATAAATATGTCTTTCTGAAAGCTAAATGCTGAAAGCAAAATGCTCAAACGTAATTACTGCTCATTTCCCTGCTTAGTTCAACCATATAGAAATGACGACTAGAGACCATAAATAAAAAATATATGCTTTATAAAGAACATCTGCAGGATGGTCCCTTCAGAGGGAGGGGGATGGGAGCAAAGTCAGTGCTGAAATCTGTGGTCTCTCTGCTGATACTGGCAACTGGTGTCATCCCGCCATTCCCCAAAGGACCGAGACATGAAGGATGGCAAAGGCCCGCTCTCTGGCTCAGTCGTCACTGGTGCTTATTTCTGTTCTTGGTACTTTTAAATCCTCGCGATGCACCTTGACCAAAACAGACGGTGGAAGGTATTCTGAAATGGAAAACATCTTCAGACTAAAGAGTCATACCTTCTACCAACAAACAGCCCAATTCCTAGAGCAGTCTTTTCCTCTTCTTCCAGAATGCTCTTTCCCTCATGGAACATTCCTAATGGCGGCTCTTCCTTCCTGCACACTCTGCTCTGGGGCCCTGGGGCAGCTCCTTACTGCAGCTGGCCAGTGCCTCTGACCTGCTTCCTATGGGGACCAGCTCCCAGCAAGCTCTGCAGAGCTGACTTCCTGTCACCCTCCCTGCACTGAAACCCTAACTGCCCACTGGCATCTGGACTCACTCGCTGGCCACAGTCCAGGCAGCTGTGTGAAGGCAGCGAAGGGACACGAGTCCTTTTCGCATCAGTCTGGATTCCTTGGCGACTTTTTTCATGTGTCCAACATTTCCCCCAAATTAGATCTGAACTCAAGTTTAACCCAATGAAAGTGCAGTTATACTAGAAAGACGGACTCACAGTTGTAACCTAAGCAATTACAACTGAGCTTCTCTCCATCCAGAAGAAAAGGGAGCGGTGCTCCGCATTCCTGCACTGCAGGGCTTCCGAGAGCAGTAAGCCAGACACTAAGTTATCCTGGAGAACGAAACAGCCCGACTCCCAACTCCCACAGAAGCTCACAGAGGAGCAGCCCCTCTCTCCCCCAGCACGTTCACCACCTCAGAAACGCAGCTACTGACCTGTGGCGGTAGGTCCGCTTCTCACCCACGGGTTCTGGGGGTGGCGTCACGTGGTCAGAACAGACTTCCATGGTGTCCCCATCATCCCCCATGGCTTCTGTTGGCACTTGCATGGCAGCCATGGGAGTGGCTGAGCTGTGGGAAGCAGAGGGGCTTGCAGGGCTCAGCCGTGCTTTGGGGCAGCTCAGGCCCGTGTACCGCAGAAATGAATTCACCAGAAAGAGACTATTTCCTTTCCTGCAGACATTTTATAACTATTTTGGCATTGTGTAATTTTTAGGCTACCAGAATAAGGAGAAGGATTATGGCAAGGTCAAAAGTGAACATTATGATGCCACTTTTTATAAATTTAGGTATAACAATTTCACTTTGCCTTTAAAAAAATTTTTTTTGTTGTTAATCCTCACCAGAGGCTATTTTTCCACTGGTTTTTAGAGAGACTGGAAGGGAGGAGAAGAGACAGAGAGAAACATCGATGTGAGAGACATATATCAATTATGTGTGTATATACTCAAAAGGCTTCTCTGATTTCCAGGGGTGGCCACACATACCCTTTGGTTTTCTTTGGTTTATCAAACCGGAAGTCCCCAGGGTAGAGGTGATGTCTCACCAGGTGGTCCTTCCTGTCTTTGCTGGTCTTGAACTTCTCTGTGCAGCCTTCCACCAAGCACTGATACTAAAATAGAAATGGTGTCCCGCCATCCACAGGGATGGGGACTGGAGAGGGAAGGTGCCCCTGGTCCTGCCCCACCCAAGAGCTGAGAGCTCTGACCCTTAGGCAGACAGCTCCAGTCCAAGCCCTCGATATGACTGCATCACCCACCATGTCCTGCCGCTCAGACAGGATCTGGAACAAGGAATCGTGCCACTCCAGGATGTGGATGTCCAGCAGATGTCCCGAGGGGAAGGCCCGCTTGCAAAAGGAGCACACGTTTCTGTGCAGAGTGTGGTAGTGATGCTCATAATCCTCCAGGGTGTCGAACACCTGGCAGCAGCCCGCCACCTGACAGGTGAACTCAGGCACCCTGGCAAAGGAAACCAAAAAACATTAGGCTGTTCACAACTTCCCTTTAAGTGGTCTGTAAAGCTCGGAATGTTTCTTTCCCAATTCCAAATCTTGCTTTCTTTTTTGTAGATTTCTTTTACTTTCTTTTAAAAAATTATTTGTTGGTTTTTAGAGAGAGAGAAAGGGAGAGGAAGAAACATCAATTTGTTGTTACACTTACTTATGCATTCATTGGTTGATTCTTGTACGTGTCCTGACCAGGTTCCCTGAAACCTTGGCCCATAGGTTCGATGCTCTAACCAACTGAGGTACCCCGCCAGGGCCCAAATCTTTCTTTGTTGAGAAGTTAATTTTCAAAGACCAGCCAGGTAGTGGAGAGCTCAACAAAGCGGGGCTAGGACGGTGGTTCAAGCAGAGAGCGCGGTGACAGGTCACCAGGGAGGGGCAGGACTGGGGGCTCGGGAGGAGACAAAGTGGGGGGCGAGGAGAGGCGGCGCTGGGCGCAGAGCAGCTCACCTGGGCCTCTCGGGAACCCCGGCCACCCCCGTAAGCACGTCCTGGAGGTAGAGGTGCCGCTGCACGTCCCCTTCCTGCAGAACGCGGTGGGCGCACACCTGAAGGTCCCGCCCACCCGGGCTACGACCCGCCCCGCCTTAGCCCCGCCCCCACGCGGAGCCATAGGCCCCGCCCAGACCCCGCCCAGGCCCGGCCCCACAGCTGTAAGCCCTGCCCCTAGATAACTCCCCTTTCCCCCGACTGACGCACCTCAAAGAACTCATGCTCCCGCGGGAAGCGTACCAGGCGCGCCGCAAAGCGGAAAGGCGCGGCCCCGGCCGCGGGGTCTCGCTCCACGGGCAGCGGCTCAGCCGCCCCGGGCCCCGCCACCAGGCGGGCGTGCACCGCGGGCGGCAGCTGCATCGTCCAGTTCGCCGCGTAGCCACGACCTCTCGGCCACCGTCCCCGAGCTTGCCGGGGCCGGACGTGACGTTGCGCGCCACTTCCGCTTCCGGCTCAGGCTGCGCGGCGGATTTCGGCGGGTGTGGGCAGTGGCGCGGCGCTGGCGGTGAGTGCGGACGGGCGCCCAGGGGCCGTGCGCGGCGGGGCCGCCCTCGGACCCGACCCCAGCCCGTGCGGAGCAGAAGCCGCGCTTTGGGGCAGCTCAGTCTCGAAGCGAACGCCGCGGTCCTTCCCATTCCTAGGGGTGCAGGGTTCCTCTTGCAGAGGCTCACACCCCGGTCCCTCCCGGGCCGCCGCCGGTACCCTCGCCCGCACGGCTTTGTCTCTGGCTTCGGCGGCCTCTGGGTCATTGTCGTCTCCAAATCAGTCACCAGAGAGGTCCCCAGGAGGCTCAGGCTTTATTGGGAGTCTTCTTTGTCTAAAGGCCTTCAGTGGCTTCCATTGCCTTGGTCCTGTGTCCTCCTCGCGGCTGGTCTGGCCCTGCACGCTCCGCCTGCCTTTCCGTCTGCTGCAGCCGCTCAGCTCCTGAAATGCACAGGGCGCGGTGCCAGGAGCTCACGGCGGAGAAATCGAAGGAGGTCAAGCAGTTACCCGATTAAAACGTGATAGATAGACACATGAGGGACGCAGGTGTGCACGAGACTCACTGTGGAGGGTGGACCAGGTGCTCACAGACTCTGGCTCAGGATGTTTCAGCATCGAGCACAACGTGCGCATGTATACGTGCAAGGGCCAGCGGGGGTGCTTTCCTTTAAGCAATTGAAAATATGTAATAAAATGTGGTCATTTCATTCTGGAAGTGAAGGTTGTGGCTACATCGCCAGCTGGTCATTCACGTGCCCAGGAAGAGCACTGGACAAACCCAGACTTTTCATCACTTAATACTTTTTCTGTCTCTGAAAAAGCAGGGTTGTTGACGTTTTTCACACGTTTTAAAGTGTTTTTCAAGCCCTACTCCTGTGGCTCAGTTGGTTGAGCGTTGTTCCATGCACCCAGAGGTCATTGGTCGATTCCGGGTCAGGGCATATACCCGGGTTCTGGCATGATCCCCAGTAGGGGGCATGCAGGAGCCAGTCGATGTTTATCTCTCCCTCTCTAAAAAAAATAAATACATACATATTAAAAAATGTTTTTCAAGCCAATTTGAGAAATTAGCTTTGAACTCTCAACAGAGACTCACTTTCCTCTGTGTTCACCAGTGTGCGTGAAGTAGGCGTCTTAGCCCACTAAGGGGGCGGCTCACGTGTGTGAAGGAGGTAGATTTTGATCCCGCACAGCAGTCTGTCCATTTGTTCGGACTGATGGAGAGAACTCGGGAGTGTCACAGAGGTCAAGTGAGCCATTGCAATTAAATGTTCTTCAGAGTTGCATTTAGTGTGGATGCTGCCGACGTTTAGCATCCTGGCCTCTTGCGCCTTCCAGTCACCATGACAACCAGGGGTCCCTCAGGGGCCCTGCCTCCAGGTGAGAGCCCCGATTCTTGCAGGAATTGTTCCCAAATCCACAGAGAACAGTGGGCACCTCGGACATGGGGACAGGAAGATCGTTTTTAAATAAATACTTAATCATGATCTTTCTTCAGAAGAGCTCTCTCAACCTGCTTGTGTCTGGGGGAGGTGTGTGTGCTTGCCGTGGTAAACACAATGTCCTTGCCATTTACATGGCCAAAGGATCCTGCGTCCCGCACTGACAAGGACAACCCGCAGAAACCACATGGGATGTGGGGAAACTGGTTCCCTTGAACTCGAGGTCGCCAGGGGCAAGTTCTGTTGTCTTCTCTGTTTGCTGCGTTTGCAGCGCCTCGTTCATGGCCCTCTGGGAGTAATGAGGTAGCAGTGGTTTAGGGCAGTGGTCGGCAAACTCATTAGTCAACAGAACCAAATATCAAGAGTACAGCGATTGAAATTTCTTTTGAGAGCCAAATTTTGTAAACTTCTTCTAACGCCACTTCTTCAAAATAGACTTGCCCAAGCCGTGGTATTTTGTGGAAGAGCCACACTCAAGGGGCCAAATAGCCGCATGTGGCTCGCGAGCCACAGTTTGCCGACCACAGGTTTAGGGCGTCAGTGAGTCAGATCCAGTTTCCCTACTGTAAAACCAGCCATTTCTCAGGTAAAATGCACATTTGCAGTTGGTTGGCCTTTTGAGGTGACAGTGACATTTGACATTTGCTTTTTAAATAACTCACTGTGTGCAGGCTTTACAGGAACTGCTGCATTTCATCTCTGCAGGAGCTCAGGGAGAGGATACCGCTCACCCCTCCTTGGAGGGAGCTGGGTCGGGACAGGCTCAGCCAGGCCCCGCAGCCTGCGCCCTGCTGCTGCTTGCTCCCTTCGCGCAGCAGCTGTAGTTACTGTCAGCGCCTCTTGTAGCAGCTCCTGTGCTGGCAGCCTGGGTTCCAGCTCGTGTCGACTCTTCTGCCCTCCTGTTTAGAGACATCTGCACCTGGCCATTGTTTGGTGCTTATACATTGTGAACTGTGATTACATCCGGAGACCTTGTTTTCCACCCCCCAAGATCACAGTTACGATTATTATTCATTGGTGATTAGCTGTGGAGTGTGGGCTGGGCCATCTCTGCTTGGTGTTTTGTTTGACTTGTGGTGTCTTCACTGCAGCTGTCAGCACAGTGGCCTAACCTCTTTTGGGTCACAGAGCCTTTGAGGGTCTATTGAAAAAGCCTCTCAGGAAATTCACAGAGAGACTTGACGGTCCTTGATAACAGTTCTTTTGTTCATGGATCTGAAGTTAAGAACTTGACGTAGGTAGACTGAAATGTTTATGTGAAGCGTGTAAAATTTGCTCATTTTTATTTTTTTAACCTATAGTTAATTACCGCTGTGTGTTTATTCACTCCCCCCCCCCTTTTTTTTTTTTTTCACAGAGAGGAAGGGAGAGGGAGAGAGCGTTAGAAACATCGAAGAGAGAGAAACATCAATCAGCTGCCTCCTGCACACACCTCCTGGGGATGTGCCCGCAACCAAGGCACATGCCCCCCAACTGGAATTGAACCCGGGACCCCTGAGTCCCCAGGCTGATGCTCTATCTACCAAGCCACACCGGTCAGGGTATTCACTCCCTTTTATCAGCACTGTTGATGGTGATGGCTAACTGGGCCAGTCATTAGTGGGAGAACAAGCCGCCATGCAGGCCACTGCTGTCCCCTTGGGGATATCTCAGTTACGACTTTGATGCCAGAGGGTTCTGTAGCTAATGGTGAGACCCTGGGACATCTGGTTGCCAGGGTAGACTGAGCTGAAGTGGAATCCCACCCAACTCAAATGCACAGGAAATGTGTAGCAATTTTCCCCAAAGCTCTGCTGCATATATAGCCAAGCTTGGGCAAGAGGAGGAAATGTCCTAGGTACCAGAGTGCAGAGAGCACGCAAACCTGAAACAGCGCAGGATTTGAGAACCAGGTGTGGGTCTTATGGACTGAAACAGTTTGAATACCCAAGCTGGGACAGGGGGCAGTAGCTTAGGCCTGTGTAGATCCAGGTCCACTGGGTCTGCCCAGCCGAGACAAGCAAATTGTCTGCCAGCCACTGGCCCAGACCCCTGCATGGTGATGTCACCCAGGGTGAAGGAGGGCCCAGGCCTTGGAGTCTACACTGTCTGCACCTGCAGGCTCGGAGCTGAGGAGTGGGCCTAGAATCTGGCTGGAGTGTGGATTGCCAAAGGGAGCACGTCCACTGGAGACGGTGCCTGTGAGAAATGACAAACCCTACCAGGGAGCGCCACTTGCAGGGAGAGGAGAACACTCCAGTGAGACCTCGGGGAGTAGACAGCCGGCAGTAGGTGGTTATGGTGCCCACAGGGTGATTTTGTTTCTCATAGACCTGACATTGGCCAAGATTGGTTGCTTTAAAAATTTCTTATTAATAGGGTTTTGTTTTATAAATAGCTTTCCTCTTATCTTTAGGAGAACATACTGTGATGTCTCAGGGCCAAAACTATGAGTGAATTTCGGATTCACCACGATGTCAATGAGCTGCTCAGCTTGCTGCGTGTCCATGGAGGGGATGGGGCCGAGGTTTACATTGATCTCCTGCAGAAGAACAGGACCCCATATGTCACAACCACTGTGTCTGCACACAGTGCCAAGGTGAGTGCCCATCCCCGTGCTGCTCTGTCACTGGTGAAGACAGCCCGTCCCCGTGCTGTGCACAGAGTTCACCTTCCTGGCTCCTGACTGGGTGGCCCGAGCAGTGCCAGTGATGATGTCTGACAACATGGTAAGTGCTTTCCATGGTCCAAGTGTCTGCTCAGCTCAGTGCTTCTGCTGACCCCGCACACTGAAGTCTCTTTAAAGTGTATTGTTTTTCTTTAGTCAAAAAATATATGATTCAAAATTATAGATCTGCAGTAAAAGGTAACTTTGAAATCTTTTAAAAAACGCATTAAGAAGCTTCAGTTATTTAGCCAGCTTAATACTGGCACAAGGATAATTAGAAAAATTCATTGAGTCCTGGCCAGCGTAGCTCAATGGTTAGAACGTTGGCCAGACACCAAAGGGTTGTGGGTTTGATTCCTGGTCAAGGGGACGGGACATACCCGGGTTGCAGGTTTGATCCCCAGCCCCGGTTGGGGAATATGCAGGAAGCAACCAATCAATGTGTCTCTCACATTGATATTTCTCTCTTTCCCTCTCCCCCTCCCTCCTTCCTGCCTTTCCACTCTCTAAAAATCCGTGGAAAAAATATCCTTGGTGAGGATTAACAAAGAAAAGAAAAAAGAAAGATTCACTGAGCACATAAATTTAGGAACACACATTACGTTTAATCTATTTCAAAGGGAACATTAAAAACCAGTGAGAAAACTTAACCCCTGAACCAGTACATGATAATAAATTCAAGAGGGAACAGAGGAAAATTAAGGCATAAGCTACCAGGGGAAAAATTCACGGTTATTCTGTGACATAAGGCTTGGGAAGGGAAACCTTGGAGGAAAATGGTTTCACAAATTATTTGAGGAGTCTTCTTATTTTTATTTCAGCAATATATGTTTATTATTTAGCCTACCTAATTTTACTCCATTTGGTTTTTTGTGTTTAATTTTCTGGAAGTTCTTAGTTATTGTCACTAAATCACTTGTATTTGTTCTTTTGAGGTTAAAATAGCAGAATTTTCTCGTACTCCAGAAGACTTTCTGAAGAAATATGATGAACTGAAATCGAAAAACACAAGGAACCTTGACCCACTGGTGTACCTGTTGTCAAAGCTCACGGAGGACAAAGAGGTAACTCTGTCATGCTCAGGGTCAGGCACATCAGGGAAGGCTCGTGGGGAGCTTGCCTTGTGGGGCAGTTCCGGCGAGTGTTGTAAGCACACAGATTTGCGCAGTAGAGATAACGCCTCATGAGCCTGCTATCGCGGGCGCCCCTCCTGTTGCTCTGCCCGCCTGTCAGAATGAAAATAGCTCAGAGTGGTAGACAGAAACACGGGAAGTACTGACAGTAGTTACTTCCGGGGGGGAGCTCTTTTGTTGTTGTCTTGTGCCATGTTTTTTGTTAGTTTAAAGTTGTGTACTTGATGCTAAGAAAAGCACATATCGAGCTGCGGGAGCCATGGCACATGGGAGCGCTCAGGAATGCATTAGGTCCTTCCTCCTGCTTCCCAAGCTCAGGGTCTATTCAGGGGTGCAGGCACACCCTCCAGTGCCAAGGACAGGTAGGGGGCCAGTCATGTGTAGAGAAAAGGCAGTGCCCCTGGGAATGGAGTTTGGGAATTGGCTGTTAAAGCAGCTGTAGTGTCCCTCCTTGTGAGTAGAAGACTTGAACCTGGTGGCAGGAAGCATTGGGAGAGCAGACTGCAGCTTGAGGACTGACGGGAGCCCCTGCTCTCAGCCTTCATGTGGTCATTGGGGCTGGGAAAGAAAGGTGTGGGGTGTCGGTGCCAGGCAGAGTGCAGACGTGTGCGGCCCCTTGTCATTCAGGGTTCTGTGTGTGCAGACTCTGCAGTACTTACAGCAGAATGCGAGGGAAAGAGCCGAGCTGGCAGCCACGGTGACTGCCAGCAGCACCACCAGCTTCAGCGCCCCTGCCACGGCCTCCAGGATCTCCATGCAGGAGCTCGAGGAGCTGAGGAAGCAGCTTGGCAGCGTGGCCACGGGCTCCACGTTGCAGCAGGTACTGTGACCCGCCGCCCACACTCACTGCAGCCGGGCAGGGAGCGCCAGCAGGGGGTGCACGTCTCCTGTCATCTGTTGAAGAAAAATCTGAACGTGGAGACGCTGATCGGGACTAGCGGTGTGTGGACAGGATCCTGGGCACGGTGAACAGGAGCAGGAGGGTTCTGTCCCACCCAGGCAGTTGACTTCGCCTGCTGCAAGGCAGTTGTGTGGGTTCAGCCAATGCAATTTCCATTTCCCTCTGTTAATTTTTAACCATTTGTTCTTTTTAAATTTATACTTTATAGACAATTTTCTCTAGATCGTTTTCTTCTATACTTACTGCTCTTCCTTGCTTCTGAGTTTATGTACTGCCCTTTTCTTTTGATGTATGTCTTCTGCTCACAGCATTGCCTCTGGCCTTCAAGCCCCACAGAGGTATGTCCCCATGAGGGTCTGAGCTTAGTATGTGCTTGCTGAGCACAGCAGCTGTGAAAGGGACAATGGCCAGCACTGGCGGGCATGTGCTGGTCCAGCACCTCACAAAGCCCTCACACCGACACCCCGTGTGACAGATGAGGAAACTGGGTTTGCACCTGCCTTTCTCACTACTCCTAAGCCAGTGCTTCTGAAAGCCACCTCCATCGCCCTGGTCATCTTCTGGCGGCCAGTCCCTCAGGAGGACACTGCTCCGTGCATGTGCCTGGAGCCAGCCTTTCCTAGTGTGGCCCTCTCCATCCGTCCCTTGTACCCAAGGGGCTCAGATGGGGCATCCCTTCTCCAACCATCCCTGCTGGGGCCATGTCTTCACCCAGCAGCTCATGTCTAGACTTTGAACTGCCAGGAGAAAGCACAGGTGTTCCGAGGGTCAGCCTGCCCTGGTGAGGTGCCCTCACTGCCCATGCTCCTTAATATGTGGGCCCTGCACAGACCGACAGCCTCACCAAGGGGCTCAGATGGGGCACCCCTTCTCCAACCATCTCTTTTGCCCCCAGCCCCTTTGCACGGTGATGGGCCTGGGAGTCATTTCATTTATACACGTACTTATTGAACCCTTGTGCTCAGTGATGTTAGTTTTAACTGTTTGTACTAAAAGTATATTTTTGTTTTTCGCTTTTAAAAAAATTCTCACCAGTCTCTGGAACTTACAAGAAAGATGCTTCGAGACAAGCAGAACAAAAAAAATTCAGGCCAGCGCCTCCCCGTCTTCCCTGCCTGGGTGTACGAGAGGCCCACGCTGGTCGGGGATTTTCTGACTGGCTCAGGCCTAAGCATGGACACAGTTGTGCCTATAGGTATGTGAAGCACTTACTTCTAACTGCCTGTGTGGTGACTCCATGGACAGGTGGCCACAGTGCTCAGAGCCCATCCTGTGCCCACAGGTAGACAAGTGGTGTGGTGTGTGTGCTGCCAGCATGTTTGTAACCTGCAGATGTGGTGCCGTGTGATCGTGCTGCCGGCCGTGGTCTCGGGGACCCCAGGGTGGCTTGTGTATGGGCAGCAGGGGTGATTCTCAGGGACACCTTTCTCCTGGTGCTGCCTCTAGCTCCCCATCTGTCCCAACAGGTGTCAGGGAGGACACTGAGGGTCCTTCTAGGGCTAGGAGCTGCCTGGGCCCTGAGGCATTTGGTAGCAGCCCTACTCAATGGCCTGGGACTGACCTCAAGTCCGTTGGGTGGTATCTTGTTGTGTGTTTATGATAGAAATTGTGTTTTAAGGTCTTTAAGGAAGACCTCCCTTTTATCCCAGAGCAACCAGACTTACCGAGTTGTAATAAACACTGCACGCAGACCCCATGGGACGTGCTTTTCGGATTCCTGACTGTCCTTTTAAGTGCAGGCAGGTCCCTGCGTGTAGAGGTTTCTGCCTGCCCAATGCTTTCAGGCTCCGATGGGCTCCCAGCCTGCTGGACAGTCAGCACTGTTCCTCCTGGTGGTTTCGAATCTCAGCCTTTGGTGCCCCGATGGGATCAGTTGAAGCCAAATGAACAGCTAGTTCTTATATCCGTAGTTATTTGAGGAAATTACACAGAGGAGAATGAGTGAGAGCATGACTTTCAGTAGGTAGATTAGGTCAGGAGAGAGGCAGTGGGAACGGGGAGCTCTGAGTCAAGGCGTGTGGCCCCAGCTGGTGTTTGCAACCCACAGGCTCCCTGCCCCTGGCCGCCCAGGAGTCTGCCGTCGTGGAGGACCTGCTCTACGTGCTGGTAGGTGTGGATGGCAGATACATCACCGCCCAGCCCCTCACCGGGAGACAGAGCCGGACCTTCCTTGTGGACCCCAACCTGGACCTGTCCATCAGGGAGCTGGTGAACAGGATCCTCCCAGTGGCTGCCAGCTACTCTACTGTGACCAGGTAGGCGCTGGACACCGGCCTTCTCGGGCACACTTGGCCCGGAGCGTGTGCCAACCAGCTTCACTCCTGGCACGATGTGACGGGCCTGGGGACAGGTGCAGGGAGCCCAGTCTGGGCCTGAGAGCAAACACAGAATGTCTAACCTCATCTGCAAACATAGCTCGCAGCTTCTCGGGTGCTGCATACTTCCTTTCCTCGTAGGTTCATCGAGGAGAAGTCCTCCTTCGAATACGGGCAGGTGAACCACGCGCTGGCGGCTGCCATGAGGACCCTGGTGAAGGAGTACCTGATCCTGGTGACGCAGCTGGAGCAGCTGCAGAGGCAAGGCCTCTTGTCGCTGCAGAAGCTCTGGTTCTATGTGCAGCCGGCCATGCGCACCGTGGACATCCTGGCCTCCCTCGGTACGTCTCCCCCAGGCTGGGAGAGCCTTGGGGGCGGGGCGCATGCAGGCAGATCCTGTGGTGGAACACTGAGATGTGAAGATGGGATGGGTAGTGTCGCAGGAGGGACCCCTGGGCCAGCTTGCTCGTCATTCGTGTCTTGCTTTTGTCACCGTGGTTGTGAGGCCAAAGCTGTGGAGCTTCAGGTTTTACTGATTCGCGGGAGGAAACTGGAAGCTCTGGTAAACTTTATGTGCAACTACAACTTTGGGTCTATCCCATAAAGGGCACCTGTCCCAGGAGGAGGTTGGAGGCGAGGCTCTGCGTGGCCTCCCCTTACTCTGCACTGAGCACCTCTTCCCTTTGCAGCCACCTCGGTGGATAAAGGTGAGTGTGTTGGGGGATCCACCCTGAGCCTCCTCCACGACCGGAGCTTCAACTACACGGGTGACAGCCAGGCGCAGGAGCTGTGCCTGTACCTCACCAAGGCTGCCAGCGTGCCCTATTTTGAGATCCTGGAGAAGTGGATCTACAGGGGGATCATCAATGACCCATACAGGTGGGGCTGGGACGTGGGGCTGGGGACGTGGGGGGCAGGCAGGAGGCTCTTTAGCTTATTCTATTGTGTGGTGGACATGAAGGACCCAGATTGGCCTCTGAGCTTCCTTTGTGGGGGCTCCTCAGTGTGATGGATATAAATGCATACGATGAAATATGTCAGCTCACAAAGAGTTCTGTTAGGTTGAGATTTATTTGTCAGAACGTTTTACACTCGATTTTAGCCAAAAGGCTGAGAAGTTTATTTGTCAAAATATCTTTTTTTTTTTTTTTTAATCCTCACCTAAGGATATTTTTTCCATTGATTTTTTTTTTAGAGAGAGAGAGGAGTGGGGAGTGAGAGAGAGAGAAGCATTGACATGAGAGAAAAACATCAATTGGTTGCCTCCCGCATGTGTCTGAACAGGGGCCTGGGACAAACCTGCAACCAAGGTACGTACCTTTGGCCTGGAATCAAATCCAAGACCCTCAGGCCCATGGACTGACGCTCTGAGCACTGAACCAGATGGTCCATGACTTGTCAAAATATCTTTTTTAAAAAAATACATATTTTATTGATTTTTTACAGAGAGGAAGGGAGAGGGATAGAGAGAAACATCGATGAGAGAGAAACATCGATTCAGCTGCCTCCTGCATACTCCCTACTGGGGATGTGCCCGCAACCAAGGTACATGCACTTGACCGGAATCGAACCTGGGACCCTTCAGCCCGCAGGCCAACGCTCTATCCACTGAGCCAAACCAGTTAGGGCTTGTCAAAATATCTTAAAAATAGACTTGTGGTCTAAGAATAGTCTCTCTACTAATGACCCAAATAAAAGCTGGTGCGATGGGCTGAGTAAGGAATGTGATTTTGAGGTCCTGGTGAGTAGATGATATGTGAGACAGGATGTGAGGTGTCTGGGCTCTGGTGGACAGGAAAGCGTCCCCAACATGTCCTGTTACCACATGCATGGTGGAAGGAAGGGCTGGTTCCGTTGAGAGGTGAACCAGCCTCCCAACCTGCTCTTGACCCCAGCTCTCTCTGGCCCCAGGTCACCTCGCTACCCCAAGTGAGGTTGGCAGGTTTGATTAATTCACAGTTGAGAATTAACGGTAGTGAGACTGTGCTTGGCCTCCGTGGTTGGCCTCCATGGTTGTGACCCAAGATGCCTTCCTGCTTTCAGCGAGTTCATGGTCGAGGAGCACGAGCTGCGGAAAGAGAAGATCCAGGAGGACTACAACGACAGGTACTGGGACCAGCGGTACACTGTGGTGCAGCGACAGATCCCGTCCTTCCTACAGAAGATGGCGGGCAAGGTGCTCAGCACAGGTGATGCCTGGGGTGGGGGAGGGGGAACAGCAGGCCTCAAGAGGGGCCCATCCTCCTGGACATGCCAAGTGTCCTCTGTGATTGTGTCCTGGGGGTGGGTGAGGTGGGTGGGGTGGGCAGGGGTAGGCAGGCAGGCGCCGGGCTGTGCAGGCTGTGTCTGATTCCTGTGGTCTGATTGACTGCGTTTGTTCCCCGAGCCTAAGAGGTTGTCTCAATAGGTGCCTCTCCTTCCTCATAACTATTGCATTTTTAGAACTCTGCTGCTATTAAAGGAAAACTTTCTCACAACACTGACTCCAGATTTACACACCAACACCCAGGTCCCCAGTTCTCTGAGGGCAGCAGCTGGGTGTCCTGCAATCTGACTCAGTCCTGACACTACCCGATGGACTGCAGGCCCCATAGGTTAAGGGCTCAGTCCCTCAAGACTGTCCCACTTCAGATACCAGCCATGAGTCCCAGGCCACCAAGTTGACTACAAATTGGGGATTCCCATGATCCCTCCTCACATTTGATAATTGGATAGAGCGGCTTACAGAGCTCAGGGAAACAATTTAGCAACCCAGTTTCTGGTTTATTACAAAGGATTTGATAAAGGATTCAGATGAACAGCCAGGTGAAGAGGTTTGTGGGGTGAAATCTAGAAAGATCCCCAGTACAGAAGCATCTGTCCCCAGAGAGCTGGGGTGCACCACCTCCTGGCAGGTGGACGTGTTCACCAACCGGAAGCTCTTCAAATCCCTTTGTTTAGGGTTGTTCTGAAGGTTCCATCCTATGGGCACAATTGGGTAAATCAGTGGCCACTGGTGATTAGCTCAATTCCAGCCCCTGGCCCCTCCGCAGACGTAAGGGCGAGGCTGAAAGTTCCAGCCTTCTCATCACCTGGCTGGTTCCTCTGGCCACCAGCCTCACCATCAGCTCTCTGGGGCCTGCCAAGAATCACCCCATTAGCATAAACTCAGGTATGGGTGGAGGGGCTTCTGAATAACAAGGTTACATGGGTTTTAGGAACTCAGTGCTGGAAACGGGCGAAAACCAAGTATTGGTGGTTATAGCACAATATTGCACACATTACAGGGAAAACCATCAAGGACACAGGCTCACTGTGTTCTTAGTCACCCCACTGGGACAGGAGCCTGATTTAGAGACCTGAATGGGGAGTGACTGAAGACGGGCTGGTAGGGTCTGGGCGTTTGGTGAGCACGGGGCTGTCTGGGACGGATTGGAAGATGATTTAGAAACTGGTTCTCCGGGCTTCTTGAGATTGCTTCCGTGCTCTTGATTAGAGAAATCAGATGTAAACAGTCACGACAAACCACTGCTTCTGACCTCGGCTGGTGACCGTGGTGTCTCCACTATGGCTAGAGCAGGCTCCAGAGATATTCTCACAGTCTGTTCTGTGTCCAGTCCTCTAGCTTGTGTGTGGCCACAACTTGTATGTACAACAGAATTCTTAATTTTACCTCCATCTCTTTTCAGGAAAGTATCTCAATGTGGTCAGAGAGTGTGGTCATGATGTCACCTGCCCAGTGGCCAAAGAGGTCATCTATACACTGAAGGAGCGAGCATATGTGGAGCAGATTGAGAAGGCATTCAACTACGCCAGCAAAGTCCTGCTGGACTTCCTGATGGAGGAGCAGGACCTCGTGGCGCACCTGAGGTGTGCGCTTCTGCCGTGTTAGTGCGGGCAAATGTGCAGAAGGTTTGGCTAAGACACGGAGCTCCCAGCAGTTCCATCTGTCGTTTCACAAATGGGCACACGGCCAGATAATCTCCAGTCTTACTGCCTGACACCTGTGGACACGTCCTTCCCAGCCTGCTCCCTGCCCGGGGTCCCCAGGCCCTTCCTTGGCTCCCACAGTGACCCCTCTGCACCCCCCTCGTTGGCCTGCAGTGACCCCTTTCTAGCAGCTGTCCTGCAGGTCCTGGCACAATGGTCTTGTGCCCCTGCCCGAGAGAGCTGCTCGTTGCAGCTCATCATAAGTGACCACAGTCATGTCGCTTTGCATGCATGTGGCCGGAGCCCTTTGTGTGCATGTGGCTTTTTCTTGTCAGTCACCTGCCACCATTTCTCCAGAGTTTGGGCTGGTCTGCATGCCCCGTGGTCTCACTGATGTCTGCCTGTCACCTCTCCAAGGTCCATCAAGCGCTACTTCCTGATGGACCAGGGGGACTTCTTTGTGCACTTCATGGACCTCACAGAGGAAGAGCTGAAGAAGCCAGTGGATGACATCACGCCCACACGCCTGGAGGCGCTGCTGGAGCTGGCCCTGCGCATGAGCACCGCCAACACAGACCCCTTCAAGGACGACCTCAAGGTGGGCCTTTACCTGAGAAAGATGGTTGAAATAAAGCCCAGGAGCCTGGCCAGTGTGGCTTAGTGGTTGAGTGTCGACCCATGAACCAGGAGGTCATGGTTCCATTCCTGGTCAGGACACATGCCCGGGTTGTGGGCTTGATCCCCAGAAGGGGGCGTGCAGGAGAAAGCTGATCGATGATTCTCTCTCATCACTGATGTTTCTATTCCTCTCTCCCTCATCTGAGATGATCCTCTGTTTTTCCCCCTTCATTGTGTATTAAACTGATTTCTGTGGGTTGAACCATCCTTGCATTTTAAGTCCCACTTGGTCATGGTGTGTAACCCTCTTACTGTGCAGCTGAATTCAGTTTGCACTGTTAGGGATATTTGCATCCCTGTTCTTCAGGGTCATTGGCCTGGAGTGTTCCTGTGGTGTCTGTGGCTTGGTTCCCAGGTAACACTGGCCTCAGATTGAGCTGGGAAGTGTTCCCTCTTCTTCATTGTTTGGAAGTTTCAGGAGGATTGGTGTTAATTCTTTAAACATTTGGTAGAATTTTCCATTGACGACGTCGCAGTCTCCTTGCTGGCTGCAGGTCTGTGCAGAGTGTCTGTTGCTTCTCAAGTCAGTTTGGTCATTTGTGTACCTAGCATTGGTGCTAGAATTAGCTTTCATGATCCTTTTCATTTCTGTAAGGTTGACATTCTGTAATGTCCCTGCTTTCATTTCTCAGTTTCTCATTTGAGTCTTCTCTCCCCTTTTTTTAGTTAATGTGGTTACAAGTTTGTTAATTTTATTGATCTTTCAAAGAACCAATTTTTGGTTTCAGTTTCTCTGAATTCTTGTTTTGCTTGTTTTTCTTTTTAGAGAGAGAGAAGCATGGATTTGTTGTTCCACTTATTCATGCACTCGTTGGCCGATTCTTGTATGTGCCCTGACTAGGGATGGAACCTACGGCCTTGGTTAATCAGGATGATGCTCTAATCACTGAACTACCCGGCCAAAGTGAAAGTGGTTTTATTTTTGAAGCAGTATTTATTGAATGGTTGGTATTTTTAAGCCAGCCTCCAAGATTTAGAACCCGTCTTTAGAGGAACTTACCTCAGTCCTGGGTTTGCTTTTCTAGCTGACATGCACGGGTGGGGTAGGGGTCACGACTTAATGCTTTTTTTTAGTAAGTTGTTTTAAATTTTAAAAAACGAAAATTTTTGTGCTCGCTTGGGCAGCACATATACTAAAATTGGAATGACACAGAGAGGATTAGCATGGCCCCTGTGCAAGGATGACACACACATTTGTGAAGCGTTCCCTATTTTAAAAACACACACTTTTTTCGGTTATAGTTACCGTACATGACTGCACTGCCTTCAGGTGAGAGCACAGCGGTTAGACATCTGCACACTTTACGAAGGGGTCATACTCCATGTTCTTCTATTTCTCTCCCCCAAGATTGACCTGATGCCTCATGACCTCATCACTCAGCTCCTGCGGGTTCTGGCCATTGAGACCAAGCAGGAGAAGGCGATGGTGCAGGCCGACCCCACGGAGCTCTCTCTGAGCGGCCTGGAGGCCTTCTCTTTTGACTACGTGGTCAAGTGGCCCCTGTCGCTGATCATTAACAGGTGAGTGTGGGTCCCGGGCACCAGCTTCAGTGAGTAGTTTGCAGGGAGAAGGATCAGATGTGCCTGCCTGCTGCATTGTTTTGTAGCCATTTGTGTCCTGTGGGGGTTACCTGGCAGCCTGGTGGCCTGGATGCAGAACCGTGTGTCTTGACAGCCGGAGCCTCGTTTATGATGTCAGGTGTTGGTGGGATCCCATGCCCTCTCCTCCACAGGAAGGCCCTGACGCGTTACCAGATGCTGTTCCGGCACATGTTCTACTGCAAGCATGTGGAGCGGCAGCTCTGCAGCGTCTGGATCAGCAACAAGGCCGCCAAGCAGCATGCATTGCACTCCGCCAAGTGGTGTGTTCTCTGTCCACACGGGGAAGCGGTCCTAGGATGCACACCCATGCAGTACAGGGCTATTGCTGACCACCAGGTGCCCAGGTGCACCGGCCCTGTCCCCCAGCCGCCTGCACAGACCTGTGGGCCTGCCACCACCCCGTGCCTGGGCGGGAGCCCTCAAAGGACCGTGAGCCTCCTCCAGGGTGGGACCCTTGTAGTTCCGCACTCCACCTATTTAAGCCTGAGGCACTTGGTGGTCAGCAATAGCTTGCTGGTCTGTGGCCCCAGGTATTGCTGTGCCTGTGTCTGAGCCTCAGGAGCTGCATCATTTGCTCAGAGCAGGTGTACCTGCCGACCACCTGCACACGCTGGGGCTGGGATGGGCGGGGAGCAGGAGGGTCTTGTACAGGTGCCAGCTCCACAGTGTCTCTTGGATGTCTCTGTTCACCCAGGTTTGCCGGCGCCTTCACGCTGCGACAGCGGATGCTGAACTTTGTTCAGAACATTCAGTATTACATGATGTTTGAGGTCATGGAGCCCACCTGGCACATCCTCGAGAAAAACCTGAAGTCCGTGAGTTCTGACTTAACTATTGTAACACTTAGATTCTGCAGCAACCAGGGCCCTCACATTGCAAGGTCCTCAGAGAGGAAGGTGCTAGGGTGGGTGTCAGGGTGATGCCACCAGCGAGGCCTCACTCAGAGCCTCAGTTTTTAAATGGAAATAACACGGACGTGCGCAAAGCCAGGGCTGAAGCCCCGGGGGCACACTTCAATCTGCGTGTGCTCCCTGCAGGCCTCCAACATCGACGACGTGCTGGGGCATCACACAAGCTTCCTGGACAACTGCCTGAAGGACTGCATGCTCACCAACCCCGAGCTGCTCAAGGTCTTCTCCAAGCTCATGTCCGTGTGCGTCATGTTCACTAACTGCATGCAGGTGCGTGCCAAAGCCCTGCCCACCCTGCTCCCTCTCTGTTTGTCTGTCCGTCAGGCAGCAGGTGCTCCTGAGTGTCCTTCTGAGCCCACCTGGCCCGTGGGCAGGAGCCTGGCTGCAGGTTCTCTGTCCTGGCCTGTTTGTGAATACCTTGCATTCCTTTTGTCAGAACTTACTTGATTCCCTTTTTATTGGGCGCCTGTCAAAAGCAGTGGCTCCAAAGCAGTGGTACTGAAAAACAGTGTCAGGAGGCAGAAGGGGTGACGTGGGGGTTCACCAGGGCTGAAGGCTCCTGGGACATCTGAACCAGTGGGAAGGTGGAGTAAGAGCCTGCGATGTGATGGCTGATGACAAAGGGGTCAGGAGTAGGTGAACTCGATTCTGCAGACATTTAGGAGCCATATTGAATTGCAAACTGGAGAACACCATGAAAAGCAAGTGTTTTCAGAAAAATAGGTCCATAAGCCTGTGATGGGCAGACTGGAAATGGTGTTGGCCCGTCTGCAGCCTCCCAGAGGGCCCACCCTCTGTCCTCGAGTCTGCAGATGTCCGGTGTGCAGGGGGGTGTTTCAGTGGGAGCACATAGGTTGTAATGAAAGGTTTTTTTCGGGCCCCCAAGAGGTTTACACAGAGCATGAAATTGGACGATGAGCTGGGCCGCCTGACTCTGGAACACGGCACGATGCAGGGGCCGCCCACCGAGGCTGAGCGGGCGGAGGAGCGTACCCGGAAGGAGCTTGCCAGGAAGGTGCGTGGCCTCGGGGGTTAGTCCAGCAAGTCCTCCATTTTCCTGAGAGATTGGACAGTGTTAGGATTCTAACACTTAAAAACGAAACCCGCTACCACCCTTTCATTTCGGGCTTTTGTTTGATTAAAAGACAACCATCTTAAAATTAGGTTCCAAACACAAGCCACAGAAATCCGCTCACCCTCGAACCCCAGCCCAGCTGAGCGCCAGGGTGAGGCCAGCTTATCTGCACAACAGGCTGTAGGGCTGCCCTGCAGAACCTGGCGCTCAGCAAGCGTAGGTTAGAGTTTACTTACCAGAAGGTCAGGCCGCTCTCAGATGCCAGGATGTGGGTCTGTGTGTGGGAGGGGTCATGGGTTCAGGCGCCAGCTCTCGTGGTCCCTGTTTCGTCCCCCTCATGGGCAGGAGAGAACATGGACTGTGCTGGAGTCTGAGCTGCACAAAGAAAACCCCGGTGCCTTGTGGGCAGGAGGAGAGGCCCACCTGCCCAGGGTGGCTCCATCCTGTGGTCTCAGGAACTTTTTTTTTTTTTTTTTAATAAATTTTTATTGATTTGAGAGAGGGAGAGAGAGAGAGCAACATCAATGATGAGAGAGAATCATTGATCGTCTGCTTCCTGCACGCCCCCTAGTGGAGATTGAGCCCACAACCTTGGCCTGTGCCCTTGACTGGAATCGAACCTGGGACCCTTCAGTCCGCAGGCCAATAATCTATCCACTGAGGCAAATCAGCTAGGGCGGTCTCAGGAACTTTTATGATGCCCTACCAATACCTTTTATCACTTGGAAACTTCCTGAAGTCCATTCTTCTATTGGAAGAACTTAAATGGAAGGTAAAGGCAAGCTGGGCTCCTGTCTTCCAGCACCTGGCCGAGCATGTGGACACGCCGCAGCTGGCCTCCAGCTTCGAGGCCACCATCAATAAGTTTGATAAGAATTTTTCAGCCCATCTACTTGACCTCCTGGCCCGGCTGAGCATCTACAGTACCAGCGACTGCGAGCACGGCATGGCCAGCGTCATCTCCAGGTGGGTGTGGGCAGCTTTCTTGTCATGGGCACTGTCCCTGCCCCGCGAGACCGCGAGGCCCAGGTTCCCTCGCTGGCTCCCTGCTGTCTTTTCTCACCTTCACCTGCTCGGGTCACCATGGACAACGTGAGGCCAGTTCTGCTCAGGCCTGAGGGTGTCTGTCCTTGGCCTCCTTATGCTGCTGCTGGTCCCCGTCACTCCCTGAAGTGACAGAACGCATCTGTCCCCTGGTGTGCATTCCCCAGTACGTGGCAAGCCGCCCAGCAATGCCCCCACCATCGGTCCGTGTCCACGGGCCTAGGTGAGCCTCACTCTCCGTGGTGCTCCCGGAGCCAGGACCCACGGAGGACCCCCTTCAGCCCTCTACCTTCCCCCAGCAACAGTGTCACCCCGAGTCAGATGAGCAGTGAGACGGGGGCTGTGGGAGGATGGGGATGGAAGGGTGTCCCTGCCACCTAATGCAGGGGTCTTGTAGCCACTGCAGGGTGGGTGCCCACACACTCCGGCCCTGCCCTCACCCTTCAGGCTCGACTTCAACGGCTTCTACACAGAGCGCCTGGAGCGCTTGTCTGCAGAGAGGAGCCAGAAGGCAGCCCCCCAAGTGCCCATTCCACGGGGGCCCCCAGCACCAGTGCCCAGGGTCGCCGTCACCGCCCAGTGAGGCCCTCGGAGCCCTGCACCCACCACAACTGAAGGAGGGATGGATGGGCTGGTGGGTGCTCTTGCGGATAGATGAGTTCGGGGTTTCTAATAAACTATTCCTGAAGGACCTGTTGGTGCGCTGTTACCATTTAAGTGTGAAGTCTGTATGTTATCTGTGCTCAGCTTGTCTTTCTCGGGCTGAGCGGCCTCCCAGACCAGAGTAGCGTCTCCGGTGGGGTGCTTACCTGTGAGCCGCTTAAGTAGAGCAGGGGCACTTTAGGGGATTTTGTTTTTTGGCCTCAAAGAAAAGGGCATATGAGCAACATTAGGATAATGGCCAAGGTGCCTTGTGGGGGCGAGACGGGCTGGGCTCCCTGGAGTCTGCCAGATCCCCTCACACCCATGGGCTGGGGTTCGCTCCTGGCGCTAGGGGGCAGCAGCTCCTTGTGCTGTAGGTAAGTTGTGATCCGCTTCCACTGATACACAGCCTGGGGCTGAGGCTGAGGCCTCTGTCCCTTAGGACTGCCCCCAGGACAGCCCTGAGGTGGGACATGCCCACCCCAGCCCATTCCACAGACCTGCCTTCCCATCGGGCAGTACCTGCCCTTGCTGTTCCCACCTCCCCGGTTGGCAATAGATGGCACACCAGCCTGAGGATGATGCTGCCACGAACACCTCTGGGCCACTCTGCTGGCTCTCATGCATGTCATTTTCAAAATTCAGTTTGAACCACCTGCTCCAGGTGGCGTCCTTGGCACCTGAGGAGGAATGAGACTAGAAGCAGCATGGGCACACAGACAAGGTCCCTGGGGTGAAGGTGGGAGTGGCTCTTGGCCTGGGCTGCTGCCCTGCAGGGCTAGGCAAGCCACAAACAGTTCCTCTTGGCAGGTTGTATAGATACCATCTGTGAGCAAACAAGCTTATCTGCCAACCCCGTTGCCAGTCGTGGTGTTATGCAACTTGGGGACTGAGCAGAGGAACCCGCTGGCTCTCGGTGAGGGACCTCCTGCCTGGCCCTGAAGCCCAGGTACTCTGTCCCCATCCTGGGCTGCACCTCCAGGCTGCAGGTGGTGGCACGCCCAGCAGCACCTGCCACTGGTTGAGGGGACAGTTAGATGCGTCCTGTGGGTGGGTGGAGGGTCCTGTGTGACAGGAGCCTCTGGTCCCTCATGGGTCCTGGCTGCTACCATGAAGACGCTGCCGGTGAGCTGCGCACAGGCGTCTGGTCAGCTCTCTGTAAAGCCTCGTGGTCACGGCGGACACGCTGCTTTTGAACTTTTTCTGTGAAACAACTTGGAATACGTGACGAAGGAACAGAAGTAAAACTGCGGAGGGTCTTGCGGTTCACGTGGCATTTACCAGTATAACAGTCATGAGTAAGCTCAGGGACAGTCCCCACGGGCCTCCGCAGGGGCCCACTCGGTCCAGACCTGGTCGCTGTGCCCACACTGCTGCTGTGGCCAGGGCTTCCCTGTCACCTCTGTCCAAGATGCCCCCAAAGTCTGTGCCAGCCCTTCTGCCTTTTCCTTTTATGCCATTCCCTCTGGGGGCAATAATGGTCCATTGAACTTTAACCTCTGATCTGGAACCACCTGTGGACACCACCACCGCTTGAGTCCCTGACATGCTCTCACTCCAGCATCCCAGGGAGTATGTCTGGGATGTGGGCAAACGCACTTGGCTCAGCTGCAGGAGGCCTGGACCCCCAGCCTCCGTGTCAGGCCAGAGTGGGGTGGCCCCATCCAGTAGGACAGGGAGTGCAGAAACCAGGGGGAGGTCCCAACGGGCAGGCTGCCTCCACTGCTATTTGGGGACCTCCAGAGCAAGGCTGGGTGACCCCCATGGACAGGCCCACCCGGAAGTGGCCTCTGCACAGAACAGGGTCTGTGAAGGTGAAGTGGGTGGCATCCCAGGTGCCCCCTCCCCAGTGAGGCCTCTGGAGCCTGGGTGGATTCCATGCTGCTGCAGAAGCTTTCTGTTCCCCAGGAAGTCAGGGTATCCCCCACCTTCAGACTCACCCACCAGAGACAGCCTTTCACACGCCACCTTCCCCACCAAGGCCCAGCCTTGCAGGGAGGGGCTCAGAGTAGTCTGTTTGCCTCCCGCTCCCTTAATTCGGTCCACACTTATGAAGCTTTTCCATGTGCTGGATAGCGGGCACCATCCAGGAGCCCCCAGAGGACCAGCAGTAGCCACAAGAACACCAAAGGCATGGGGCAGGAAGGATGAAAGGGTGGGGCGGGGCACCCTGAGCAAGGTGCCCCAGACCCCGCCCCTCCCAGCATCCGGAGGGCGGGTCCTAGTGGGTAAAGGCTGGTCTGGGGCGGGCCTCCTAGGAGAGCCTCCGGGCCCAGCATTGGGACCAGATGTGTTCCACTGATCGCAGAGCCACATCCTGCACACACGGCTGACTTTGGACCCTGGATCCCCACGTCCTCTCTGCGCCTGCTGGCCCCTGGACCCCCCGTCTGTGCCCTTGGACCCCAGACCCCCGGATCTCCATTCAGGCCACAGGATCCCCATCCACACTCCACCACCCTCCCCTCATCTGGATCCCAAACCTCCACCCGCACTCCCGGACCCCTGAGTTCCGATACACACCTTGGCCATGCTCCACCTCGGGCTCTGGCTGCTCAGCGTGTGGTGGCTGCAGGGTGAGTGCTGGATGTGGGCTCTGGCCAGGTGGAGGGAGCTGCTCCCCGCCAGAGGCTGGTTGCCTGGCCTGTGCCAGCACTGTGCTCTGCGCTGGTCCGGCTGGGAGGGGACAGACTGACCTTAAAAAGGGAACTGAGGACGAAGGCAAGTGCTAGGGGGTAGGGGAGGCTAGGAGGGAGGTCAGTGGGGAGAAAAAAGAGAGACATGTACTACTATTTGTAATACCTTAAACAATAAAAATTTTTAAATTAAAAAAAAAAAGGGAACTGAGGGAAACCCGTGCCTGGGTCATTGCTGGGCTCCTAGTGGGAACTGGGGCTGGGATAGAGCAGTGATTGCCCAGCCCGACCCGGACCCCCACCCCAGGAAGGAAGGGAGGACTGAGGAGCAGTGGCCTGGAGCTGAGAGGGGGAAGTCTAGCCACATGGGGACCTGCCCCCAACCCCCCCTCCCGCTTGGGGAGGACCAAGCATGCTGCTGGCTCTGGCCCCCAACTGGCTCCCAGAACCTCCTGTCTGGATTCTGTGGTGTCCCATCCCCACCCTGGAGGCAACCAAGAGAGTGGCTGGGGCCGCAGGACTGAGTTGGGTGCCCCAGGGCCTCTTGAGCCTGGAGGTTTGCAAGATAATGGTCACAAGACACCTGTTAATACCTTAAAAGGGGAAGGAAGGACAGGGTCTTGGGTGGCTGGTCTCCAGCACCCAACTCAGCCTGCCCTGCTGCCTGTTGTTGGCTGTGTGGGAGCTTGTAGTACCAGGGAGGCCGGTCAGCTCCCCAGTTAGACGCAGTTACTCGGTTCCTTGTAGGCTCCTGGAAGGGCTGCCTCGGGACAGGGTCTGCCTGTCCCCACCTGCTGGGGGTCCTGTTGTCTTCCTAATGCCAGATCCAGGCCTGGTCCCCACACTGTCTCCCCTAGGAAGGGGCCTCCCAGGGCAGGGGATGGGTGCCCTGCACACCTGCTGATACCTCTCTTTCCCTCAGTGGCCGCCCCCAGCGCCCCCTTGCCCCACGTGGAGCAGTACGAGGTGGTGAGGCCCCAGCGCCTGCCAGGTCCTCGTGCCCGCAGAGCCCTGCCCTCCGGCGTGGTGAGTCTTGGCCGGAAAATGGCCTGGTGGTGGTGTGGGGGGGTCCCTGTCTGGTCCCACAGTGCCCAGAAGATTATAGCTCCTGTGTGTCCCAGCCGGTTGTGAGGGGCCAGCCTTGGGGCTGAGGGCCAGGTGGGCTGAGGGCTTTGGGGCAGACCCCTGAGGGGGCTCACTGCCCACCTGGGCTCCGCATCCTGGACCCCCCTGTTTTCTTGGTTCAGGACCTGTCCCCAGAAAGTGTGAGTGACGTCCTTGGTGCTTGGCTTGGCTGTCCTCCAGGCCTCACCTTCCGGCACCCTGCCTCTCCCTGTGGGCACTCCCCAGTTTCGCTCAGCAGTGACAAGTCAAATTCCTCCTCAGACTAGAGGGGTGGCTGGCTCCCCAGAGCCTGTTGCATTGGGCGGTTGCAGGGACACCCTTTCCTAGGGGCTTTGGCCTGGGCTGAGATACCCAGAGCTGCCCGGGGTCATTCCTAGAACCCATGCGGGGTGTGCAGTGTGTGTGTGTGTGTGTGTGTGTGTGTGTGTGTGTGTGTGTGTGAATTGGATGTGCCTGCCTGTGTATTGGGGGTAGCCCTGTCCTGTCTTTGGTGTCTGGGAAGGACACTAAGCCCCCTGGACCCTTACCCCACCCTGAGGGCAAGGTGCATGCTGTCCCTGACAAGGAGCGGAGGGGCTGAGTCTCATGAGGGGAGGGTACGGGGGGTGGGGAGGGGCTGGAAGGGCTATCCCACCCACAGCTCCTTTGCTGCCTGTAGGGCTACATCTCCCCTCCCCTTGCTCCCTGGGGAAGGGGCATTATTGTCATTGACCTTGTGTGGACAGATGGGGAAACCAAGGCCCGAGGCCTGCCAGGACCCCTGCATTACAGCCCAGCCTGGCCCAGTATCCTTCACTAGCCTGATGCTCAGCGACCCCTAGGGTCCTCTGAAGGGCTTTCGGGCTGGGGGTCCCTGGTCTTGGGCTGCATCCCTATCAGCTGAGCTCCACCCCAGGTCTGAGATGGGCGCAGCCTGAGACAAGGCACCTCACCTTAGACCCCTCCTGTTTTCCTGGCTCAGGGCCTGTACCCAGAGAGTGTGAGTTATGTGCTTGGTGCCCCAGGGAACACCTTCACCCTGCACCTTCGGAAGAACAGGTGAGCGGGGCCCGGGCCTGCCCCAGCACACCTGTGTCCCGGCATCCTCCCTGGCACTTGCTCCTCCATGGAGGCAGGTGGGGCCCAGTGAGCTACAGTGGTTCTTTCCTAGGGACCTGGTGGGCTCGGGCTACATGGAGACCTACACGGCTGCCAATGGCTCCCAGGTGACCGAGCCGCTGCAGAGGCAGGTACGGCCTGGTGGCCCTCCCCAAGGTGGCTGGGGGCTCCGGGAGTGAGTCCTGCAGAGCCCTCATGCCCGCCTCCCGCAGGACCACTGCTTCTACCAGGGCCACGTGGAAGGGCACCCTCTCTCCGCTGCCAGCCTCAGCACCTGTGATGGCCTCAGGTGGGTGCTCCAGACCTGGGCACAGTGGGTCAGAATGTCAGGGCCCCAGCACACGCCTCGCCTTCCAGGGAAGTGAACTGAGGCTGAGAAGAGAGGGGCCAGACTTGGGGACACCTTTGTGCACCTGGGCGTCTGGGCTCTGTTGACAATGACAGGTTCCCGACCTGCAAGGCTCCCACTGGGCCCTGGACACTGTCCGCCTGCATGTCCCAGGGCCGAGGGGGGGCCTCCTGTCCTTCCAGGCTTCTGTCCCTCCCTGGGCAGCATGCAGGGGGCGGGGCACTGACTCGAGCCACCTGCTCCCCTCTGCCCACAGGGGCTTCTTCCGGGCAGGCTCGGCTGTGCACCTGATTGAGCCCCTGGGTGGAGGCGGGGAAGAGGGGCAGCACGCGCTCTACAAGGCACAGCACCTGCGGCAGAAGGCGGGGACCTGCGGGGTCAGCAACACCAGCCTGGAGAGCATCCTGGGCCCTCGGACCTTGGCCGCCTTCAGGCCCCGGGTGAGGAGGCCCTGCCCAGCTTCATCCATGCCACTTGGGCCTGCGTGTCTCCGGGACTCCCGTGCGCTCAGCGAATGAGGGTGCTGCCTGCCATCCTGAAGGCCAGCGGGCCTGACTGCCCAGCAGCTGCGGAGACGGCTCCTTAGTCTGTGCTGGCACCTCCTAGGCCGGTTCCCCAACACTGAGCAGGGGGCCCTGGACATGGTCTGTGTGAAGACTGGGCCGAGGGGAGGGGGTCTAAGCTGGGGCCGCTGACCAGCTTCTCGTTGCTGTTTTGCAGAACGGGCCACTCGCCCGAAAGACCCGCTATGTGGAGCTGTATGTGGTCGTGGACAGCAGAGAGGTGCCATGGGCAGGGCGGTGGGCAGGAGGGGGCGGGCCGTCCATGGGCTGCTGACTGAGGGTCTGTGCCATCAGTTCCAGAAGCTGGGGAGCAGAGAGGCTGTGCGCAGGCGGGTGCTGGAGGTGGTGAACCACGTGGACAAGGTGCTGGCTGTTTCTACTCGGGGGGTACGGGGGGGGGGGTCTCCCAGGGGCTTCCAGGACCCAAAGCAACACAGGTCCCTTCTGGACCAGAGGTCACCCAGCCTGACGGAACCCTGGTTGTCAAAGAGGAGGAGGCACCTGGAGGGAGGTGTGGGTGGCCGAGCCGGTAAGGAGGCAACTGGCCCCTGACCCGTGGAACCCTGTCTTCCTGCAGCTTTATCAGGAACTCAAATTCCGCGTGGTCCTGGTGGGCCTGGATATCTGGAACCACGGGGACAAGATTCGGGTCAGCTCCAACGCCAGCATCATGCTGGATAACTTCCTGGCCTGGCGGGCACAGAACCTGGTGGGGCGGTACCCCCACGACAACGTCCAGCTCATCACGTGAGTGGGCAGCAGGCGACGGGCAGGGAGAACAGCCATCGCCAGCAAAGGGCTGTGGGATCGAGGGGGGCACTCAGGGGAGTCCACCTGCAGACACTTCTCTTGCTTGCAGCGCAATCGACTTCGCCGGGACCACTGTGGGACTGGCCAGGGTGTCTGCCATGTGCTCCCAGAACTCAGGGGCTGTGAACCAGGTACGGAGGGGTCCAGCCGGGGTGGGGTGGGGAGCCAGGCTTGGAACTTGAGCTGAAATGAATGCGGGGGAGACCTCAGGGCTCAGGTCCACCTGCTGGTCCGCTGTCTGTCCCCATGAACACCTGACCGGCTGCCTCTTCAGGAGGGTGCATTGATGCTTTGTGTGTTTTTTAATTCCTCACCCCAGGATATGTTTTTCATTAATATTTAGAGAGGGAGAAAGGGAGAGAGAGAAACATTGATCCCAAGCACCCGGACTGAGGATCGAACCCAAAGCCTGGGTGTGTGCCCTGACCGGGAATCAAACCCACAGCCCTTCAGTGTGCGGGATAATGCTCCAGCCAGCGGAGCTGCTGGGCGATGCTTTATGTTTTAAGAAGTGTTAGCAGGAAGTGATGCCAGCCTTGCTTGGGGCAGCAGGGCCGGCAGGAAGGTGACTGGGCCGAGTGGGCACCATCCAGCACAGCCTCTCTCTGCAGGACCACAGCCCGAACCCAATTGGTGTGGCGTCCACCCTGGCCCACGAGATGGGCCACAACCTGGGCATGGACCACGATGAGAATGTCCAGGGCTGCTACTGCCCCGTGCCTCGCACCAACGGCGGCTGCATCATGGCAGGCAGCATCGGGTGAGGCCCCCCGCCCAGTCCTGACCGAGGGCCCCCGCAGAGCAGGCTCTCCTGAGGTGCAGGTGGCCTGCCCACTGCCCAGCCTCCCCCTGAAAGACACCTCTCCCCACAGTTCCACGTTCCCCAGAATGTTCAGCCAGTGCAGCCAGGCCGACCTGGAGACGTTCGTGGAGAAGCCCCGTATAACCTGCATCGAGAATGCTCCGGACCCCGACCGCCTGGTGGGCGGCCCCGTGTGCGGGAACGGGTTTGTGGAGCAAGGGGAGCAGTGTGACTGCGGCTACCCCCAGGTACAGGGCCCGGCACTGACACCCTCTGCCCTGCACCAGCCCTGGGTCTCAATCCCGCAGGTTAGGGCGTCCTTCCTGACCCGCCCAGCGCCCTGCATGCCCACGGCCAGTCGGAACACACCCCTACCGTCTGACACCCACATCCACCTGCAGGGGATCTATGGGAAGGCCCCAGCCCTGATGGGGGTCATGGAGGGAGGTGGGCCCCAGGGCCACTGGAGCCAGTGCTCAGACCCTCGGCATTGCCCCGTCCATCCCCCAGGACTGTCGGAACCACTGCTGCAACACCACCACCTGCCAGCTGGCCAAGGGGGCCGAGTGTGCCCATGGTGCCTGCTGCCATGAGTGCAGGGTGAGCACAGGGCCCCTTCCTGACCCCAGCCCGGCTATGCCCCCACGTCAGCGGGTAGAAGGGGCCCCAGGGATGGTGGTGATGGAGAGCAGCCTGGGGCCTGCTATTCCCCTGGTGAGCTTCACTCTGCTGGGCCAGGTGAAGCCGGCCGGCAAGCTGTGCCGCCCTCGCAAGGACACCTGTGACCTGGAGGAGTATTGCGATGGCCAGCGGCCCTCTTGCCCGGAGGACGCCTTCCAGGAGAACGGCACACCGTGCCTGGGGGGCTACTGCTACAACGGGGCCTGTCCCACGCGGGCCCAGAGGTGCCAAGACTTGTGGGGGCCAGGTGAGGCGGGCAGCAGGTGACCCACAGGCCTGGGGCTGGCTTCGGGTCCCATGCTGGAGGACTCACCTGCTCCTGGCCTGCAGGTGCACGGGTTGCCTTGGAGATGTGCTATTCCTTCAGCATCTTACCAGGCTGCAGGAGCAGGGTCCGCCTTGGTGCCGACAGGTAAGCATCCAGCCAGGCCCCACTCCCCTGGCTCCAGGGATGTCCCCACAGGTGGGGTCTCCCAAGAAAGTCCTCTGCACAAAGGAGGAGGGGCCTGAGTCAGGGGTCTATGGGGCCCACCCTGCTTTCCAGGACCGTCAGGCCTGACCACCCTGCCCTTGGGGGAGGTGGGTGGATGCCCCATCGGTGAACCCTACAGCCCATCCTAGGGGCCTGGGCCTCGTCTCCTGGCAGCCCCCTAGGTCCTCACTGGGCACGTCAGCATGCACGGAGCAGGAGACCACACAACTCTCTCTGTTCACAGGGCCGGGTGTGAGTTCCTGCTCTGCGACGGTGGGCAGAAGCCTCTGGAGCGAGGCTCCTGCACCTTCACCTCCAACTCAGCCACATGCCAGGCTCTTAACCTGGACGGTGGCTCTGAATTCGAACGGGTGCTCGAAGGCACCAAGTGTGGTGACGAGAGGGTGAGTGACTAGACACAAGCTTGGCTGTGCCCCTGAGGCAGTCAGGCCGCGGGACTCCATGTCTCCGACGTGTGTCCCACACGCACACTCAGGCGGTCCAAAGCAAGGCGGTGGCGACAGGGGGGCTGTGTGTATGGATGGACCCTCTGTTCTCAGTAGAAACTTAGCGCACGGAGCGGCGCCACAAGAGCCATTCTGGCTAGCGTGGTTTGAAGACCTTCCCGTCTGCACGTCCCCCCAGAGGCCAGGGCGGGGCAGTCCTCTGTGCCCCTGGTGGTCCGCCTGCCAGCGGAGGGCTGCAGACAAGGCCTGCCGGGCTGTGGTGGCACAGTGACCGCGGCCTGCCCGCCCCTCGAAGCTCACCGGCAGGTTCCGGGTGGGCTTCCGCTGGGGGGGAGAGTGGGGGTCCGGGGTTGAGACTAACTGCCTAATGAGACACCCCCCTGCCTTCCAGGTGTGTTGGAAAGGACTGTGCCAAGACTTCCACGTTTACCGGTCCAGAAACTGCTCCGCCCAGTGCAATGGCCATGGGGTGCGTGGGCCTTTGGGTGAAGGATGCTGTAGGCCACGCTCAGGGCGAGCCTGGGTGGACAGAGGGCAGGGGCCTGGAGCTGGCGAGGATCTGTGGGCCCCGGCGGTAGTGGCGCCTGTGGACACATGGGCTGGGGCTGCTGCTGTCAGCGTGTGTGACAGCCAAGGACACCTGGACATAGGAGCCAGGTCCATGGACAAGCCCAGCCTGTCCCCATCAGTCATGGCAGAGCACTCGCAGGCCTCGGCTGGGCCTGGTGACTCCGGTGTGGGCACTGGGCGATGCAGCACAGGCAGGGTCCGGGCCCATTCCTGACGCCTGGCTGTCCCGCAGGTGTGCAACCACAAGGGGAAGTGCCACTGCCAGCCGGGCTGGGCCCCCCCCCACTGCACGCAGCTGCTGGCCGAGTTGCACACAGGTAAGGGCCGACGGCCCCCTGGGCCTTCATACCCACACAGCCCGATGGGGCGACGGGACCGCCTGGGCCGTGAGAAGGAAGCTGCATGCCCCCAAACCATGGTGCATTGTTAAAGCGTCAGACTTGCAGGTCTGGGCATCCTGCCTCACGGGTCTAGGGCAGGGCCTAGAGCCAGGAACCCCACCTCAGCCCCACAGGAGAAGGGTCTTCAGATGGGTATGCGGCTGCAGGGGAGGGGCCAGGGCTCCAGTTAGAAGGGGCCCCAGGAAGGCCCCTGTCTGCCCTCTCAACCCCCACTGCCCCACTGACACCTGGTCTCATGTTCCCCACAGCATCCGGGAGCCTCCTGATGAGCGTGCTGGTGCCTGTGCTGCTCCTGGTGGCCCTGGCACTCGCTGTGGTGGGCGTGGTCATCTACCGCAAGGCGGGGAGCCACATCCGAGGGAGGTGAGGGTGCCCTGGTTGTACAACATCCCTGTGCAACCAGCACGTCCCCTCCCCGCTGTTGGGAAACGGCCCTGCTGCTGTGGGAGGAAGAAGAGAACCACAACGGGTCCCCGAGGGCCTCTGGTGGGAGCAGAGGGGGGTGGGAACAGGTGACAAGCGTTGGTGACAGTTGGGGGTATGGTAAGCCCAGAAAGAGGGTCCCAGACCCCCACGCACACCTGACCCTGGTAGGTGTTGGCACTTTGGGGATAGCATGGGCTCAACAGCCGCCCACCCTGTTGGGACCTGGCCCCCGTGCTGGCCGCAGAAACACACACATGAGGCTGCTTCTCCTTTTCCAGTGGCTGTGACTGGCGCACCATGTGGGGGGTGGCAGGTACTGAGGCCAGGCCAGGGGACCTCATGCTCAGGGGACCCCACATCCCTGGATAGGACCCTGAGGCCAGGATGCACTGACTCATCTGACTTTCTTGGCAGGAACGTGGCACCCAAGACCGCCATGGGGCAATCCAACCCCCTGTTCCAAGAGGGGGGCTTCGGGCCAGCGAAGGGCATGGCTCCGGCCCCCACCATGCGCTCCCCGGAGCCGGTCCCTACCATGCATACCATCCACTCCGGCCCGCTGCCCCGGCCCACGGCTTCCGCAGTGACCCCTAAACGGCCAGCCCCTGCTGTAAGCACCAGCCGGCTCCCCAGGCCACCTAATCCCTGGGCCCGGGCGCTCCACAGGGCCTTAGAGCAGCAGCCATGGTCACCCTGTAGGAAGGCAGGAAGGAGGCTTGAGGATGGGGGGTCTGAGGCCCCACACGAACTGATGGCAGAATTGGCCATTGAACCTGAATCAGGTACAAGGGCTCTGAGGGCCTGAGGTCAGTTTTGAGGGCCAGTCTCCCTCTGTTGCAACCCAGCACCTCAGAGCGTCCACACGGTTGAGCAAAGGGAACGTGCAGGTCACATTCGGGCTGTGGGCCCTGCTGGTGGTGGGGCAGGGCCACCACACGCACACCTGGGGCTTTAGTCTCCCTCTGGGAGGGGCGGAAACCTCAGGTCCTGAGCTGGGGGGCTGGGGTGACGGCAAGGGGCGATCCAGGCTCACGGCCCTATTCCCTGCAGCCTCCAGCCACCATGTCCAGCCCACCCTTCCCAGTTCCGATGTACACCCAGCAGGCCCCAGCCCAGGTGAGTGGTGGTAGGGCCCCCAACTAGGCAGTCTAGGTGGCGAAAATGGGGTCCCAGGAGGTGAGGGGTCCAAGGGATGGATTTGGGAGGCTGGGACCCCAGGGTGCGGCTGCCCCACTTTCAAAAGGCTGATCCCTGGGCCCAGTGAGGACACTAACCCGGGGCCTGGGCTCCTGACTTCCTCCCTCCAGCTCAGACCTGCTCCTCCCACCAAGCCCCTCCCGGAGCGGAAGCCCAGACAGGTGAGAGGACCTGGCCCCTTGGCCACTCAGTAGACTCCCTTAGCTATGCTTGTTCCCTTCCCCTCTGGCCAGACCCCCAACCTCCCGACAACCCAAACCCCACAGGAGAGTGTGGGGTGCTCTTTTCTGGAGTGCCCCCTGCCGGCCTGAACACCTTTAGGCTTACCCCAGAGTCTGTCTCACCACCCACCTTGGCCCTGGACCAATACCAGCCTGTGCTTCTGACAAAGTGGGGGTGGCAGGAACGGCCAGGCTTTCTCCACCAGTCACCACCCGCTTCTGGGACAGGCTCCACCCACCAGGTGTCCTGTTGTCCACCTGTCTATTACCCAGGATGTTGACTCATAACAGGTTTCTCCCTGTGGCCTCGATATCTTGGAGGTACTTTGAGAGATGCAATTCGTATAACTTTTTTGTTGTTAACCATCACCAGAGGGATTTTTAGAGGGAGTGGAAGGGAGGGAGGAAGGGTGAGAGAGAAACATCGATGTGAGAGAGACACATCTATTGGTTACCTCCCCCACGCTCCCCAACCCGGGCTGGGATTCGAACCTGTGACCCTTATGTGTGTGGGCCAACACTCTAACCACTTACCACACTGGCCAGGGCTCTATTATTAATTTTTAAACTGACCCACATGGATCTCCCTACAACAACCTTCACTATGGTGCTTGCTTAATAGATATTCTCTATTGCTTTCTTTTTAAACTTTTATTTAGAACTAATTTTAGACTTACAGAGAGTTACAAAGATGGTCTAAGGAGGAGTTTTGACCAGCCAGATGGGGGCCAGGGTAGGCAGAGATTTCTGGCCCAGGAAGTGGAGATAGCCAGGCAGAGGCTATGAGAAACCGGCTGCTCACTAACGTCCTTCTGGGTTATCAAAAACTACAAATGCTGGGCCCCACCCAGGCCTCCTGGATGCTAGGGTGTGTGGCCAGGGCTGAGCATGGCTGGGCCAGGCCTGGTCAGCCTTCCACCTCCCTCCCGAGTCCCACCCCCTGCCACCCTGGGAAAGCTAAAATGAAAAAAAATGCCAATTTTAGTTGTTAATTCTTTGTTTCGAACGTCCAAAGACCCACATTCCAGCAGTTTTTAAAGCTTCTTATTGGTAAAGTTGGAGTTGTGTAGGGGAGAGGGCAGCCATGTCCTGCTGGTTTGGGTTTCATTCTGCAGGTGGCCTCGGTGGAGGGAGGGTGTGGGGTGGGACTTTTCTGTAGAGAGCTCAGCAGAGAAGCCTGCGGGCCGGTCTGGAGCAGAGCAGAGCACCTGGGAAGACAGTGCTGTGCCCAGGCCGGGACAGGCAGGTGTCATCCACTGTCACTGTGTCTGCTTCCTCCCAGGTGATCAAGCCAACCTCAGTGCCCCCAGGACCGCCAGTCAAGCCCACGGCTGGAGGGGCCAACCCTGGAACCACTGAGGTGAGTGCCCCCCCCCCCAAGAGCAGTGTCCACCTGCAGGGGCAGTGGAGCAGGCTGGCCAGGGCACTGCCCCGAGGGTTACACTGTCGGCTGAAAGGAGAAATGTTAGCTGTAGGTATATTCTAACCTCTGCTTCAGACTCTGCCAGAGGACTTTTCAGGGATGGCTGCTCCACTGGCTGATCATTTGTCTTCACTTACTAGTCTAAGTACGAACGTCTGTCCTTTATCCAGTGTCAGCTGTGAGCACGGCGGCTGTCACTGTTATGGTTGTGTGCAGGGGGCCATCATGTTGTTGGCTGAACTAAGAATTAAATTTGTTAAAATATATTTTATTGATTTTAGAGAGGAAGGAAGAGGGAGAGAGTGATAGAAACATCAATGATGAGAATCATCGATTGGCTGCCTCCTGCACGCCCCCCACTGGGGGATCAAGCCCGCAACCCAGGCATGCGCCCTTGGCCGGAATTGAACCTGGGACCCTTCAGTCCGCAGGCCAACGCTCTATCCACTGAGCCAAACCAGCTAGGGCTAAGAATTAAATTTTAATAAGTGTAAAAGGAAATGAGATTCACTTGTACTCTTTGTAGCAGGTGGTTTTTATTGTTTCTTTTTTCCTCCTTCAAGGGAGTTGGCCCAAAGGTTGCTCTGATGCCCCCCGTCCTAAGGAGATGATGCCCGTTGGGGGACCTGCACACCTGTCTGCAAGTTGCTGTTCATGTTGAAAGAACCCTGTGCCAGCCCCTGCAGTGCCTCTGCCCAAGCCCTTGGTGCCGTTCCGGGCTGGGCCCCCTCTGGAAAGTCCCAGCAGAAGAGCTACCTCCTTGTGGCCAAGGTCTTTGCTTCCTCACCCCAGGGTCACAGCCAAGGGCCTCTCGGTCAGGACTCTGCGGGGTTCCTGACCTCTCACCCACGTTGGCCACCTCAGCTCCGCCAGGCTGGGGTCAGCTGCTGTGTGGCCTGCGTGGGGGTGTCTCTGGACTGCACTGCTGTGCCCTCCAGGCCCCTCCAGATGGAAGGCCCATGTGCTGTGCTTCCCAGGAAGACCCCCCCCTGCTGGTGTGCTCCGGCACCCCCAGACTGCAAGCCCCTCAATGTTCATTGCCTGTTTGCCTGCTATTTAAGAAAAAGTACGTTTTTACAATTAAATTATTGATCAACTTTTAAACGACTGGAGATTTTAATTGGGTGGAATTTGGAGGAAGCCAAACAATGTGGAATTGAATTTGTAACAGTTAAGGTTCCAACGCTTGTTAAAATAAAATTACACTGTACGAGGACGGCGACTTCTCACCTTCTTTGCTCTCTGACGTTATCACAAGACACCCGCCCCCTCCAACTGAGCAGTCTGGGCGCACCGACGCAGGGACCTGCGGGCAGGAGCCTAGGCCCCAGCCCGACCCCTGAACTCCGCCGTCACCTACAAAACTCCCGCCCTTCCGGCTCCGCCCCCCGTCTCCCCGCAACGGCCCGACAACCCGCCCCTTCCGGCGCCGTCTCCTGGCCACGGCCAACAATCCTGCGGCCATGCTGGGCGCCGCCGGACCGAGCCCGCCGGCCCCGCCGCCGCTGTCTCCCCACGCGCTCCGCGGCCTTTACGCCTGGCTGGACCGACTCCCGCTCAGCCGGCCCAAGCGCCACCTGGCCCGGGACTTCAGCGACGGCGGTGAGGGAGCCACGGGCCCGAGGCGGAGCGGGCTGTGGCCGGCCGGACGCCGAGGCCCGGCTAGGGCCGGCGCCTCGCCAAGTGTGCCAGCTCCCCGGGCTCCCTGCGAAGTGCTGAAGACCCCAGGGCAGGGTGTGAGGGGCGCCCCTAAAGGGATGCGCGGGACGCGGGCAAGAGGCGGGTATCGACGCCCCGGGAGGAGGAGGAGGGTGGCAGCGGAGAGGCCGCGTTGAGCATTCAGCCCCGTTACTCGGCAGTTCCCCTCCTCCGTCCGGCATTCCCTGGGGCGGGTGGTGCAGACTCGGGGTTTCCTCCGGCACCTCTGAACCCAGCCCGGTTTCCACACCCCTGCCCCTGGAGCACCCACACCTTGGTCCCAGTGATCGCTCCCCCAGGACTCCGCTCTCTGGCCTCATCCACCTCGGGGCCATGGACACTGAGGATGGGAGTAAATCGGGGTTCCTAGCCGGGCGGGCCGGGCTCACCGTGCGCCCTCCACCCCCTCGCCCGCCCCCAGTGATGCTGGCGGAGATCGTGAAGCATTACCACCCGCGGCTCGTGGACCTGCACAACTACGTGCCCACCTGCAACACGGACCAGAAGCTCAGCAACTGGAGCACTCTCAACAGGCAGGCTCTCCGCCTCCCTGCCTTTTCTTGTTGGAGCCCCCAGTCCGCGCTCAGGGGGTGGGGGACGCCCTCTCCCCAACCCTTCCTGGTCTCCAGGACAAGTTCTCAGGCTGTCTCCTTGCTATGGGTTTCCCTGATGCCATGCCAGTATCCGTGTTCCTGTCTGTCAGAATTTCACCATCAACCTGGGGGTTCCCCACCAAGAGGACAGCCCTGGTCAGCTTGAGACTCACTCACTAGGGCAGTGATGGCGAACCTATGACACGCGTGTCAGCACTGACACGCGTAGCCATTTCTGATGACACGCGGCCACTGAGGCGGCCGCACGCCAAGGATGAAACATTTGCTGCTCCTGAGGATGAAACATTTGCGAAATAATGTTTTTTCCTCCAGGTGACACACTACCCGAGTTATGCTCAGTTTTTTGGCGAAGTTTGACACACCAAGCTCAAAAGGTTGCCCATCACTGCACTAGGGTATTGGTCCTGCCCTCTGACCGCGTGTCCAGCCTATGCCGACCATACCTCTCACTCAACAACAATTCGGGGTGCAGGGCTCTGCTCCAGGCACAGCAGACATGGCCTCTGCCTTCATGGGGCTGAGTCTAGAGGGAAGACACATAAAGGAGATGTGTCAGGTGTGATGAGTGCAATGGAGGAGGGTCAGGGCCCCTGAGCAAGTGACAGAACAGTGATGTGAGGTGCCCTATGGGTGCGAAGGGGGTTGCAATGGGGACAGGGGGCAGAGTCCCTGTGGTGACCGAGGGGTTGGAGCTGGATGGGGAGGGTACTTGCATTCAGAGCCACCAGGGGTCCTTGGAGACTGTGCTGAGGGTCCTGCTCCTAGCCTGGGCTGAGAGGCACTGCAGGGTTGAGGCCTATTTCGGAGGCTGTGCGGGGGGCGGGGAGGGAGGTGGTGGTGGCAGCTGCAGGCAGATGTGTGCTGTAGTGGTGGTGAGAAGCCAGATTCTGGGCATTGGAGGTGAACCTCAGACTTCCTCAGAGCAAAGGGTGACTCAAGCAGGAAGGTGACTTCTACGGTGCAGTGCCCCGGGGACGCTTGTCGGGAGATGGTGGCCCAGGCTGGAAACACCAGGCCTGACCGCACAGGGCACCCAGTATTCTGTGGGGTGGCTGGGAGCGAGATGGCCACAGGGCCTCTGCAGGTGCAGGGCGAGGAGGAGCCCTAGTCCCAGCGTCCCCTCCGAGGAGAGCCAGGGCGCACTGCTCTGAGGGCCACCCCCCCCTTCCTTCACAGGAAAGTCTTTCACAAGCTGCGTTTCTGTGTCTCAGAGGGGGATATCCGAAAGGTGGTGGCCAACACGCCCGGGGCCATCGAGCCCATCCTGTGCACGCTGAGGGAGAAGGTGGTGGACGGCGCTGTCCGCGAGGACCCACCCAGCGCCGGCGCACTTGTCGGTGCATTTGTACGTACCGCCTCTGAACCCGCCGCCGGCCACGCTTGGACGTGGTCTCACGATCTGCCAGTGAGAAATGAAGCAGGAAATAAGCGGTGATGAAGCCCCCGGTCCCCTGGCCGACCTGGGACAGTGAAACTCACTTTTCACAATGCTCGTCCCCAGGCCGGCACAGGCCATCCCCCCTCCCCGAGCCCCTCCCTCTGGGGCTGGGAAATGCAGGGAGGCAAGTTGGCTACGAGGTCTGGGGTGAGGCCTGCCGGGCTGCAGCTCAGTCCAACCTCTGAAATCGTTGCAGGACCCAGGAGTCTCCAGTGCGGATGCTGATGGACTGTGGGTGGGGCTCGCGACCACCCCCCACGCCGGTAGTACCCAGACCCCTGATGTGGGAAACAGCCCCCTGAAAGGGGCAGCGCCATAGAGACAGGCGTGTGGTGCCCTCGAGTTCACACACCTGCAAGGGAGGGAGGTGTCCTCAGGTGACACAGGGCCCAGTGGGACTGGTGGCCTCCAGGAGGGCAGCTCCTCGCCCTGAGGGGCCATCACCTCCTGGGCTGCAGCCTCCTGAGTGGGAGCCCCCGGCTTCTGTCCAGGGGCCTGCAGGACGGCGGCTGTTCAGTGGGCACATCTCCAAACAGAAGCCTTTCGGAGGCATCCAGGCTGCACCCCGGGACGGCATAGGCCGGGCCGGGCCCACACGGCACTCTCTGTGTGGGCTCGGCCTCACCCCGTGTGCCGCTGCCGGCTAGGCGCCGCTCTGATGCGGGGACCTGAGTCGTGTCTGCTTGTCTCCAAGGCCTGCCGAGCTCCCCAGTGCCTTCCGGCGTGAAGACCCTTCAGAGCCAGAGGGCTTGGGAGAAGACGGGACACTGTGCGTGCCGAGGGTGGGCCCCCGTCTCCTGAACCCTCCGCCATTGCACCCCAGCCACCCTTTCCTGCCAGCTGCCGGGTTAAAGGCCAGGTGTTTGCCTTTCAGTCGGGACCCAGCTGGTGGGCCCTGGGAGCATCTGGACACTGGGGTGCAGCAGCTGCTGGAGGAAAAGGAGCAGGCGCTGGCCATTCTGCAGGAGACCGTCAAGGTATGGTGACCGGGGTGCCCCTCCGTGCCCACCCCCCCAGGAAGCAGAGGCATTGGTTGTGGGCATTATGGGGAGGCACTGCTTTCCCTTCTATGCAGCTTAGACCCATAGTGGGGTGGGGGGCGGGTATGGCGAGGGGCGGGGCAAGCAGGGTCTCTAACCAGGGAGAACCCACATTTAATTTGATTATTTTTTATTTAAAAAATTTCAACTGATTTTAGAGAGAGGATGGGAGAGAGAGAAACATTGATATGAGAGAAACATTGATGGTTGCCGCCTGCACACCCAGACCGGGGTATGTGCCTTGACCAAGAATCAAACTCGCCACCTTTTGGTGTACAGGGAGAGGCCCCAACCCACTGAGCACCACTGGCCAGGGCTTGATTATTTTTAACTATGGAATATTCAAAACACATCCAGAAGCGTGGAGAAGAGTCTAGTGCCCCCTCCCCAAGAACTCACCATCTAGCCCCCCCAGTTACCAAGCCCCAGGGCCCACGTTCCAGGGGCTGCAGACAGTTACAGGCGTCGCCACCCAGATGTGATGGACAGCAGGCCCAGGACCAAGTCAGGGAGCAGAAGGTAGTCCTCAAGGTGCAGGCCTCGTCCCCAGGTGCCCGCCTGTTCTGAGAGCACCAAGCGCCTGCAGTGGTCCTGAGTTCAGGAAGTGCTCAGGCCCCTCGCTGCCAGACAGTGACCACCCTGTGAGAGCGCAGGTCGCAGCTTCCGGCCTGAGACAGTGGGGGTGGGAGGGCAGTGGGGGTGGGGTGGCGGTGCAGGCCACAGCAGTCTGCTCAGAGTCAGGGGCCGGCAGGAACTGTGATGACAGGGTGGTTTCCCCGTCCGTGTCCTGGTCTTGGTGAGCTGTGTTCTTGAGAATGCAGGACGTGACATCACTGTGTGGTCTGCCTTTGCTGAGGGACAGCAGAGAGGAAGTGATGAGATGTGAAGCAATCGCCTCAGGAGGTCTGACATAGCCCGGGGCTCTGGCCCACATGCTGACAAAGTGGATTATAACCGTGTGCTTTATGAAACCCGGAGGGGGAAGCAGCTCTACGTGCCGTTCAGAAAGTTGCCGGCTGTTCCAAGTGGGGTGACAGGTGCCCAGGGGCCATGGGGGCAGCAGCTGAGGGTCTGGGCATGGGGGGCAGGCAGGCACCTTCTGTGTTGGCCCAGGAGGAAGTCAGCACAGTGGGCAGCCTTGGGCCGCCCCTGCCCTTCACTGCATGTTGCTGGGGAGTGGGCACTGGGGGAGGGGTGTGGCCAGGACACGGTAGTGTGGACAGCCACTGGGTGGCCCACGCCACCCTGGGCCTGCGGGAGCCGTCTGTGCTCAGCCGGAGTGTGGGCCGGCCGCTGCTGACTTCACTCTGCACATGGCGTTGGGGGCAGATGAGCTTTCTCAGATCCCCTCTTCCATTTGCCTGTGCGTGTGGCGGGTCTGTGCTTCCGAGAAGGGGCGGCTGGTGACATGGCCGTCCCTGAGGGAGGAGGCTGGGGCGGCTCCTCGTTCTTCACGAAACTTCTCTTCCTGATAAAACAAGATTTATCGGCAGGTTTTTAAAAAAATGACTATCGGGTTATACTGGTCAGTAAAATCATATAGGGTTCAAGTGTACAGTTCTACAACACATCACCTGCACACTGACATGCTCTTGACTGTTAACACTTAGAAGTAACAGTCCTGGCACACCGTCCATCTGCAGGGACTGCACAGCACTGACAACGGGTGGGCACCGGCAGCAAGGTGGGAGGAGGACCACCCCTCCCGTGACTTCCGCGGGGCCTTTCCGGGGGTCCCCCCTAGTGGCCTTGGGTCTGACTGGACACTCAGCTCGGGCTGAAACTGCCTGGCGCTGGCAGGTGGGCGGGGCGAGAGATGTGTGTCTCCTTGAAGGTTTTGCAGATGAAGGTCGTCAGGCTGGAGCACCTGGTGCAGCTGAAGGACCAGCGGATCAGTGAGCTGACTAGACGTGGGATTGAGCCCCAGTGAGCAAGAGGCCTCAGGGAAGGGCTCCCAAGTCAACTAGACCTGGAACTTGAACCCACACGGACCTCGCCCAGACCAGATGTGGCCGCACACTGTCCAGCAGGCTAAGGGACATCTTGTGCAAAGAGCCGGGGGTGGACAGCAGTGTGCGGAATTCACGAGCCTGAAGGCCAGGGCCTCGGGGCGGCACGCTGGCTCCTGGCTGTGTCGTCTGAGGCTTGCCCCACTACCAGCTTAGTTTGGAAGTGAAGACTTGGGTCCGGTTGCCTGGAGCCTTGAGGGGTTTTGTCGTCATTGTGTCTGTGAGCATGGAGGGGTTCCCCCTCTCCCGGCTGGCTGGCCGTGTCCTGTGTCCACCCACCTGAAGTCCTGTGGGAGACCCTGCTCACAGGAGCTTGTGTCTCCCGGCTGGTCCAATCTGCCGGGGGCCATGAGGGCGGGGAAGAGCCCGCAGGGGGCTGTGCTGGCCACCCTCAGTGGGTGGTCCTAGGTGCCTTGCTGCAGTCCCTTGAGATGGACGGGTCACCCTGCTTTGCTCGGGGTGTTGGGGGTCAAGGAGGAGCTGGGCCTGCAGGCTGGGCCCCACCAGTCCTCATGGAGTCTGTGACCCCTGGAAGGAGTTTGCCCTGGGCTCTGCCTGGAGGATGAGGAGGGAGGTGCCAGGCAAGCAGCCTCTGGCCCTGAGATGGGGGCTCCAGGGCAGTGTGTCCATCCGTGTGGTCAGGATGCTCCCAGGCCCTGAGGTTGGCTGGGGGACGGGCAAGGTCTTCTCTGTCCTGGCATCCAGGCTTCCCTGCTTCCACACCCAGAGTCGGGGGCTGGGGGCCACCCCAGTCTTGGTTCAGTTCCTGGATTCCACTGTCCCATTGCCCACCCCCACGCCCAATGGCACAGAAGCAGCATCAGGCTCAGAACCACAAGCCTCCGGCAGGGTTTCAGCCTGAGTCACACAGCCACGTACACACTGAGTCAGAAGGCGTGTCAGGGGCCCACAGCACAGAGCTGCGGGCGCCCAGGACTGGGTCCCAGGGCCTTGTTAGGAGGATTGGGGATAGAGGATCTGCTTGCCCAGCCTTGAGACTCAAGGGTCAGGAAAGCTCCAATGGCCTCAGTGCGGGGACCAGGCTTCCATGCGTGGGTGGTGGGTGTGTAAGCCTTGGTTGGGGGCCCAGACCCCTCTGGTGGTGGGGATCTGGGCTACAAATAGCACCGTTGGTCCCTGTGTTGGGAGAGGGAAAATCCACCCAGAGATGGGGGAGGGGGCTCCCACAGATCCCAGCTTCCAGTGGTGTGGCAGCTGGGGGAGGGGCAGGAAATAGCTGGGGAGGGCTTTGCCCAGAGCTTGAGTCAGGACAGGCCCAGGCAGCTTCACGCCCCAGACCAGGCTGCCTCCCTGAGAGAAGCCCAGGAGCCAGGAGGTGGTGGGGCGGCTTGTGCCCTCCCTGCAGCCTCCGTGTACCGCCAGGGGCTGCCCTCGGCTCCAGGACCCAGACAGGCACGGACACAAGTGCACACTGTGGAAGCAGGAGGGCCCACACTGGCCTCATGCTGAGCAGAGGCTGTGTGTGTGTCCAGTGTGTGTGTGTGTGTGTGTGTGTGTGTGTGTGTGTGTGTGCTCTCCAGGGTGTGGCCTCCAGGTGTGTGTGTGTGCGCGTGCCGTGCTCTCCAGGCCTCATGCTGAGCAGAGGCTGTGTGTGTGTGTGTGTGTGTGTGTGTGTGTGTGTGTGTGTGTGTGCCGTGTGCTCTCCAGGGTGTGGCCTCCAGGTGTGTGTGTGTGTGTGTGTGCGCGTGCCGTGCTCTCCAGGGTGTGGCCTCCAGGTGTGTGTGTGTGTGTGTGTGTGTGTGTGTGTGTGCGTGCCGTGTGCTCTCCAGGGTGTGGCCTCCAGGGGTGAGTTTGGGTTGAAGCAGGGCAAGGAGGGCCCAGAGCTGCAGGAAGGAGGTCGGGAGGGGGGCAGCCCGAGGAGGACTCGCAGGCCCCCTCCGCCATCCAGGGCCTGCCTGCCATTCCCCAAGGGCTGCGGTTTGGGTGGAGACAGAAGATGGAGTTTGGGGAATCGGCCTCGGGTGATGAAAGTCCCTGGCAGGGATCTGGGAGCAGGTGCTGAGCATGAGGTGCCTGGAGGCCAGGGACTAGGAGCACTGCACCCCAAACACACCCCAAATGCAGGCCCGGGCTTGCTTGCTGCAGACAAGCCCATAGGCGGACTCTGTGAGCCCCGGCCTGCTCCAGGCCAGCTTCAAGGGGGCTCGGCCTGGGGCTGGAGGTGGGGCTCAGACCTGGGTCTCCAGCCCCCCAGAAGGAGACGTCCTGCTTCAGTGGAGGTCCAAGAAGCTGACTCCCAAGTTAGGAAGCAGCTGTGAGTCACACTGGCCAGTGCCTTTCCCATTTCACCCTAGAAAGAACCTAGCCTCGAGGGCAAACTGAGGACAAAATCGGAAGCCAGTCCCTTCCCGTCCTGTCCCGTGGGGTGAAGGCGCCGGCGCCGCTCGCTCTGTGCTTGGACTTGGGTTCAGCGATGACTTCAGACAAGTGCCCAGGCTTAGGGAGTGAGGGCCGACCCCTCGACTGTTGCCCCTCGGTGACATAGGTACCATGGAAAATACTAGAACCTAGTGACTGTCAGCAAAAGCGATCCCCGGTGACAAAAACCTTTGTCCCTGTTCCAAAGATGAAGGCAGCACAAAGCTGGCACAGATGCTCCGAGTGCAGGAGCCGCGAGCCTTCCCCAGGGCAGCTCCTCGGGGAGTCAGGTGGACAGGCCCTGGAGCGCCGAGGGCCAGTGCTCCACCCTCCTCCACTCCGACCACACAGCTGCTGCCCTCGGGCTCAGCCGAGTCCTTGTGTGTCCAGATTCAGGTCACTCACTCTGCTTCCTCTTGCTGTAAACCCTGCAGAGAGGAACTGGGAAGTGAGAGCCAGTTCCCCATCTCACGCCCCAGTCTGGACAGCTGAGAGTGGAGGTGTTTCTTCCGTGGGGAGGTGGGTCTTTTTGCACGTGTTAGACGTTTCATAACTGAACATTATGAGGGGGATATTAGGATGCACACAGGTGTGAATGTGGATGGTGATCAGAAACCCACTCCCCACCCTAAGCCCAGCTGGCAGGCCATTGGCCTCCCCCCAACCCCCACCCTAGGGAGCCTGGGCATCTGGAACCCACTTCCTCATTTGAGAAATGGGGAACAAAAGTGCCCTAGAGTGGCCGGTAATGTCTGGCTGGGGTGAGCCTGGCCACACCCACACCGCCCTAGGAGCCCAGCCGGGCTGGCCCAAGGGTGACCCCATGTGGCCGGTGTGTAAATCTCGCCTTCTTGATCCTTGAACAATTGGCAACACCTGGAGCTTTAAAGACCAGCAGCCTGCCCTCCTCCTCAGCTGGGCAGGAGAGGACTGAGAATGCCACTTCAGCCCAAAACCCTGAGTGAGGGTGGGCGGTGGCCCCAGTGTGGGCACACCCACGGGACCCCTGGTGGTCTCTGCTCCGTGGGGCCCCCACCTGATGCTCCAGCTCCTGAATTTTGAAACAACTGATTCGACTTGTTAATACTTGTGCACCCAGGTTTTCATCGCCAGGTGTGTCCTGGAGAGAGCAGGGGCTGGGGAAGCGCCGAGCCAGTCCGGGCCGGACACACGCCGCTGGGGACACACCTCGAGGGGCTCCAGGCCACGCGGGCCCCAGGACTCCCTAATGGCTTCAGTGATGGCAGAAAAGTCAGGTTTTAAAGTGTTTTTATTGATTTCAGAGACAGGAAGGAAGAGAGGGAGAGGAAGAAACATCAATGATGAGAGAGAATCACTGGTCCTGCACGCCCCCAACTGGGGATCGAGCCTGCCACCCGGGCATGTGCCTGACCGGGATTCTAACCGTGCCAGGCAGAAAGTGATTTCAAGCAGGCCATGTGGGCAAGGGATGTGGAAAGGGGACCTTCTCCCCGGGGATTGCTGGGCTCTGTGCTCAGGAAACAATGATAGCGTGAGCTCTAGGTGCACGCCCTCCAGTGGCAGAGAGCGCAAAGCGCGGGATGGAGACGGGGAAAGCGTGGCCTGGTGGGACGTCGGGGGGGTGGGGGTGGAGGAGGGGAATAAAATAGAGCCTGACCCTTAAGAGTGGGTGGCCGGGGTGCCCACCAAGACTGACTGAACGAGGGGACGGGGGTTGAGACAGAGGAGCAACAGGTGCAAAGGGCCTGGGGCAGAGAGCCAGAGGTCAGGGAGTTCACGGGGTGGTGTGTGGGCTGTGGTCATGGTGGGGCGGGGTGGAGACTTTGCCCTGAGGAGGATGGGAGCCTTGGAGGAGGCCTGGCAAGTGACAGGCTTGGCAGGGCCATTGTGGCCACCGTGTGGAGGTGGCCTGAACGCAGGGAGACACTCAGACACCCGGTAGACAAGGCCAGGAAGGAGTACGTCTGTGAAACCCACCGCTGCCGCAGACCACATCCTGCACCGCGGGCGCCCAGAGAGGAGGCCACTGTCACAGGAGGGGGCGGCGGGTGCACGCCTGTGTGATGGCAGTGAAATGATGCCAGAAAGCAGGCTGACGGAAAACCAAATGGTTAACAGGGTTCCCGTGGTGGCAAAACGGTGATTTCTTCTCTGTATTGCTAGCAACTTCTATAAGAGCAACACGTGCTCTGTAATTGGGGAAAATGGGAACCCTCGTTGCCTCCCGCCAGTCTCTGGAATCCAGCTCAGCTGAGGGCCCTCATGTCAAAACACACTCCTCAGGTCCCATGGAGCCAAGTGGCCAAGGACGACCACCTCGGAGCGTCTTCACCCCCTCCACCCCAGGAAACAACCAAACAGCCCTGGGTCAGGCCCAGGGAGACTGAGGACCCCCGGCCCAGACCCCTCTGCCCTCCCCACCCCACCTTCTCAGGTGTCTTTGTCTCCGCCCCTACCCCACAGTGTCCCAGGCCACATGGTGGGCAAAGTGATACCTGCTCTCCGTGACCCCACTCCATCCCTCACCCTGGTCAAGTGGCTGCCCAGGCAGACGGCAGGGCTGGAGGCCAAGGATGGTGGGCAGCAGACTGAAGGTCAGAGTGGGGGCTGCACAGCTGGGGTGGCGGTGAGGCTGAGGACTGCAGGGTGGACAGGGGCTGTGGCACCCGTGGACACCCACAGTGGCAGTCACCTGGACATGCTGACCACATCACCCCAGAGCCCTGGCCCCGGGTGGCACTGTCAGCCTGCCCACCCTGCCTCTGTGTGCAGCCCAAGCAAGGCAGGTGGCCAGTGAGTGCTGACCCCTCTCTGGTCTCTGGAGGAAAGCCCAGCCCTCAGGGAGGGTTTGACCCTCCCCACACCTTGCCCCTCTGCCCCCATGTCCCCAGCCACCCCCAGGCCAGGCCCTCTGTCTGCTCCTGAGCCCCCTCTCCAGACTTGACAACTGTCAGCGTTGCCGCCAATTTGACCCAATCTCCCGTGGGGAGGGGGAGAGGCGGGGAGAGGTTCTGCTCCCCCAGGCCCAGGCCCAGTGGCCTCTGAGTGTCTGTCCTCATAGCCCCTGCCTGCTCTCTACCATCCCAGTCCACGCAGGGCCCAGCTCCAAGTCCACCTTCCACACCCAGGGTCCTCACCCACACATGCGTGCTCACAGTCTTCCCCACTAGGGTCCTCACCCACACATGCGTGCTCACAGTCTTCCCCACTAGGGTCCTCACCCACACATGCGTGCTCACAGTCTTCCCCACTAGGGTCCTCACCCACACATACGTGCTCACAGTCTTCCCCACTAGGGTCCTCACCCACACATACGTGCTCACAGTCTTCCCCACTAGGGTCCTCACCCACACATGCGTGCTCACACTCTTCCCCACTAGGGTCCTCACCCACACATGCGTGCTCACACTCTTCCCCACTAGGGTCCTCACCCACACACGCGTGCTCACACTCTTCCCCACTGCCTGTGGGCCCCGCTCTGCCCTCTAGCCTGGCCACACAGTGGCCCTGCCTGTCCTCTTTGTGACCAGCGCTGTCCTCAGCCCTGGCAGCCCAAGCCCAGCCCCTTCCCCAGATCCCGGGTCCACTGAGCCTTCCCAGCCCCCACCCAACTCAGAGGTAGTGAGCCCATGTGGGCCACGCGCTGGGGCTTGCTTCCCGGGGAGATGGCAGCCCAGGTCCCCCAGCCCAGGCAGGCCAGGGGGCTTCTCCGCCCACTAGGACAGGGGAAAGGGTCTCCTCAGAGAGACCTTGAACCTGGAAGATGTCGGTTCTGACCCTGGCTGGCCCTTATCCCCGGGAACCGAGCTCAGCCTGCTAACGCGGTTCCCCTTCAGCCAAGTAGGGGAGCCGGGACCAGGGCCCCACAGGCCCGGCCAGCGCCCATGTGGGCAGGGGTTGGCTGGTCTCCGGCTGAGCCCCACTCCAGCATTCTCAATTCCTAATCGACGCCCCAGGCCATGGCAGGGGCCCTGCGGCAGCTGTGGAAACCCTGGGGCAGCCAGCGAGGACCTGGGCTAAGCCTGGTGGCTGGACCCCAGGGGGAGTGGCTAGGAGAGGGGCAGGCTCAGCATGCATATACATGTGTTGAGTGTGCATGCATGGGGGGGTGTGCATGCCTGTGTGGCAAGCCAGCGGCCCAGGTGCTCAGATGGTTCCCCCCGAGGTCCAGGCCGGGGCTGCCAGGTCAGCAGTCCAGGCAAAGCGGCTCTGGTTCTTCCAGAGGCTGGGGGCTCCCGGAAAGGCCAAGGGTGCCTGGGCAGGGCTGCCTGCACCATGGCCTTGGCGGGCAGAGGAAAGTTCCCAGGGCCGGTGAGTGTTCCTGATACGGCCAGGGAGAGAGAGAGAGAGAAAATATCAAGAAGCCAATGTTATCTCCCCAGAGGGAGTCACGCAGACCAGCCTTGAAGCCCTGACGCAGAGGCAGGGCCTCCCAGGGCTCAGGCTTAACTCTTTGACCTCCTCTCCCACGGGCCCAGCCTGTCCCACCCCGGAGCCACGGGGCACAGCCCCCACCCGGCCAATACCCCGAACTGCCCACCTGAAGCACAGGTCTCAGGGACCCAGCACCCACAAAGGCTTCCCACAGGACCCTCTGACCCTGGTCACACTGGCTGTATTGCCTTCCAGAGACAGCCCCAACTAAGGCCCCTGCTCCCCCAGCTCAGGCCCCTGCCCCTCCCCCCACCTAGCTCAGGCCCCTCCCCCCCCCCCCCCCAGCTCAGGCCCCTGCTTCCCCAGCTCAGGCCCCTGCTCCCCCAGCTCAGGCCCCTGCACCCCAGCTCAGGCCCCTGTACCCCAGCTCAGGCCCCTGCTCCCCCAGCTCAGGCCCCTGCTCCCCCAGCTCATGCCCCCGATCCCCCAGCTCAGGCCCCTGCTCCCCCAGCTCAGGCCCCTGCACCCCAGCTCAAGCCCCTGCACCCCCAGCTCAGGCCCCTGCTCCCCCAGCTCAGGCCCCTGCACCCCAGCTCAGGCCCCTGCACCCCCAGCTCAGGCCCCTGCTCCCCCAGCTCAGGCCCCTGCACCCCAGCTCAGGCCCCTGCACCCCCAGCTCAGGCCCCTGCTCCCCCAGCTCAGGCCCCTGCACCCCAGCTCAGGCCCCTGCACCCCCAGCTCAGGCCCCTGCTCCCCCAGCTCAGGCCCCTGCACCCCAGCTCAGGCTCCTGCTCCCCCAGCTCAGGCTCCTGCTCCCCCAGCTCAGGCCCCTGCTCCCCCAACTCAGGCCCCTGCTCCCCCAACTCAGGCCCCTGCACCCCAGCTCAGGCCCCTGCTCCGCCAGCTCAGGCCCCTGCTCTGCCAGCTCAGGCCCCTGCTCCCCTAGCTCAGGCCCCTGCTACCCAGTCAGGCGGCTGCTCAGGAAGCCTGGTGCCCAGGTGCCCAGGAGCCACAGGCACCTCTGACTTTCTCCCAGCCCACAGGTCCCCTTCCACATGCTGAGGCCTGAGGTCCAGACCTTGTTTCCTGTCACTTCACCTCTCTGAGCACAGTCCTGTACAGATTGAACAAATAAAAGTTCAGGATACCCCGTTCAATTCCAGTTCCAGATGAGCAATAATTTATTATGAATATGTCTTCTTCGTCGCTGAGTGGGCCTGTGGGTCAGGTGGGTGGGCGTCACCCCTCTGAGAGTGGGCCTGGGGGCCATCTGGTGGGAGGACGTTCTTGTCCGGTCCATTTGGGGCCAATGCTTCTGTTTCTCTGGGGGAGACCCCTGGGTAGTGGAATTGCCAAGTCACAGTCACAGAGTCACATGCTTAGTCTTATGGCTCCAAAGGGGTTGGCCATTTTCAATGCCCGCTTTGACAGGTGGGGAAACCGAGGTCAGGAGAGGAGGTCTGCACAGCCGGGTGAGTCCCCATCCAGGCCTCAGCTGCTCTGTAGAGGGGCCACTGACCCTGCCTGGCCCGTCCCTCGGGTGGAGAGCACAGTGGACATTAACCTGGGGCGTAGTGAACGCCAGGGATGCAGGGCAGCCTGGGAGCCAGCGCAGAGACCGAGTCTCCGTGTCTCACAGGTCGGGGGGCCGCCCTCTGGGAAGGGGCCTGGACAATCTACCAAGGCTGAATGGCAGGGTACCTTCGGGGGGCTGGCAGCTGAGGCCTGAGCTAAGCAGACAGTTGTGGGAACCCCCCTCCCCCCGCCAGGCATGGAGCAGAGAGGGAGTGCCGAGTCCTGAAGGCCACCCCTTATCGCCCGTCCGCTGCAGCTCCGTGCCAAGCACGTCTTCCCAGCGCCCACAAGGATACTCTGTCTCATGGGCATGGGGAGGGCCAGGCCGGGCATGTGTGATGTTGCAGGGGCCACTCTGGGGTCCACAGGGCCAGGGTTTGGCTGGACCCAGCAGGGAGCCCTGCCCCAGCCACATTCATTTCATAATCAGGAAAAGAAGTTTAAGAAAACAAAGTGAAGAGCTAGGCCTTGGGGCGATCCAGGGCCCCCTCCTTCCCACCCCCTCTGTCTCTGTCTCCATATCTCTCTGGACCAGGACACAGAGGCCAGGCTTCCTGGGGGTAGGGGGTCTGTCTGGAGGCCCCTGGTGGGCAGGGTCCCATGTGAACTGGAGCCCTGTCCCCCATCTGGCCTCTGGAATCTGGCCTCCACGCCTGCCCAGCAGGACCATCCTCGTTGTTTAGGGAGGGGGCTCTGCTCAGTGTTCCTGCTCCACAGCGCTCCTGGGAAGTCTGGCCTGGGTCCCTGGACAGGTGCAGCCAGGCTGTGTGGCCCAGTGTTGGCACTGAGCTTGGAGCAGGGCAGGCGTGAAGGCGCACCCGCTGGGGGCCTCCTGACCTCAGCTCTCTGGGCTGAAGCAGTCCCTGAGTCCATCCTTCACCTCCCAGATCCGCAGAACAGACATGTGAGGGGCTCAGAGCCTGAGGAGGCCTCTCCAGGGTCCACAGCCAGTGGCGGCTGGGATCGGAACGCTGCACTGGGTCCCCCCAGCCACCTCCTCCATCTGACCAGCTCCACAGGGCACTAGCGGGAGGGACCTGGACACAGAATCCACCTGTCATCGCCTGGCCTACAGGGAAACACAAGACAGTGGGTCCGGTCCCCTCCTCCCAGTGGGTGGGGAGTTGTTCACCGCCCCCCCCCACCCCCCCCCCCCCCGCCCAGGACAGTCCTTGGCTCCTCAATTTCTTTTTTTTCTTTTTTTAAATATATTTTATTGATTTTTTACAGAGAGGAAGGGAGAGCGAGAGTTAGAAATATCGATGAGAGAGAAACATCGATCAGCTGCCTCCTGCACACCTCCCACTGGGGATGTGCCCGCAACCAATGTACATGCCCTTGACCGGAATTGAACCTGGGACCTTTCAGTCCGCAGGCCGACGCTCTATCCACTGAGCCAAACCAGTTTCGGCGGCTCCTCAATTTCAAAGGGAAAGGCGGCGGCAGAGGGCTGGCTGATTGCCCCGTCTTTGTCTTTACACCTCTCTGGATTTTACAAGTGCTTTTTAACCAGCCACATTAATTTTATAATCAGGAAAAGACTAGGAAAACTAAGTGAAGAACTAGGCCTTAGGGCAATCCAGGGCCTCCTCCCCCCACCCTCTGTCTCTCTGTCTCCATATCTCTGTCTCCCTGTTTGTCTGCCTCTGGCCTCCTTCCCTCCTGCAGACCCTGGGCCCCAGCAGCCCCAAGGTCAAGAACAGCAGCGCTTTCCCAGGCGCCCTGGAGACAGCTGTGAGGGGGAGGACCACTCACCTCACCCCTCTCCCCACGGGGCTTCGCTATCAGCCCAAGACTCAGTAGAAGGTTCCCCTCTAAGGCCTCAATGAGTGTGGGGAGTGTCTGTGAATGTCAATAGGTGAGTGTGCAAGCGTGAGTGTGTTTGTGTGAGCGAGTGGGAGCATGTCTGAGCTCTTGGAGAGAGGCCTCTCTCTCCCCCCATCACCCACAGTGCAGTGGGACACCCCTGTATGTCTCCCACCCCCAAGCCTCAGGGGGCCTCCAGCCCAGAGGTCCTGCCTGACCCAGGAGGCTCCTGACCCACTGACACATTAGTCTCTGCCCCCATCACCCACAGAGCAGTGGCCTGAAGTCCCAGTCCGCGTCTGGGGAGGCCAGTCCCTCCCAGAGGACACACACAAGCCCCTTGCACTTACACGGGCAGGGTAGTCACCTGTAGTCCCGCTCAGCCCGGGTCTGCAGTTTCTCAGTCACACTCCTCCACCCGCCCAAACAGGGGTCCAGAGCATTGTGGGGTCTGTGTCAAGAGGGCCTGGGACATGGGTGTGTTCATGGGACATGGATGGTAACACCCTCGCTTGACTTCCCCCACCTGTCCACTTGTCCCTCCACCTGAGGGGCCTGTCTTTGTCCACCCAGAAGCCCACGGCTCCATCAGAGATATGGATGCAACAGCCCAATGAGCCCCCAACCCCACAAACAGGGTAAGAGTCTGAGGGGCTGCTGCTGTACACAGAGAGGCATGTGGACACACACACACACACACACATACTTCCACACACAACAGGAGCTGAGCTGCCTGCGTGGGGCACCTGCCTGGCAGGGGGGTGTTGTGTGTCTGTATGGGCTCTCTGTCGGCAGCCTTGGGTTTTAGCTCTCCCCTTGGCGCGGTCTCCCTAGCCTATTCCTGCATTCTCACCCTCGAGACTGCAGACACCCCCAGGGGCCCTGGGAGCAGAACTGAGCACACATGGCAGGTGATGGGGGATAAACTCCCCCCCGCATCCTCTGGGCAGACTCGGGGGGAGTGGTGGTCCTGGGGCTCAGTGCCCTGGGCAGGGGTGCTGCTGTCCCCGGGCTGGGAGCAGGGAGGGGAGGGGATGGGAGACGCCAGCGTGCATTTTCCGGCCCTGACGCAAGCATTCGCAAGTCGGGAGATAAGTGCCGGAGGAGGGCGGCCGGCCAGGGCTGGCCCCGTCCCAGATCCCCGCTAGCAGCCCCCAGGATCTGTGGGCCTCCCCACCCGCCCTTCCGCTTGCCCGGCGAAAGGCTCAACTCAGCACTTTGCTCAGAGCAGGGCTTTGTGCCCCGATCTCGCAGGTGCGGGGGTGGCCAGGTCCTTGGCCGGCACAGCCTGCAACCACATGTGACGGCCGCTGCCCTGTGAGCGGGGCCGCCAAGGTCTCCGTCTCGCATAAATGGGGCGCGCGGCCGGCAGGCAGCTGCAGAGCGCCGCGCTCGGCAGGCAGCTCTCCTCGGCGGCTGCCCGGGACCTGAGATTGGAGGCCGGACGAGGTAAGGTGGAGGCTCGAGGCCTCCCTGCCTCCTCGCCTGGCACAGCTCACACCCACAGGACGCGCCGAGCTGCAGCTCCTCTGGCCGGCTCCGCAGGACCCTCGCCAGGACGGCCTCCCTGGTGCCCAGCAGCCACCCACAGTCTCTCGTGGTTCCTTTTTCCTATGCATATACTTCTTTGAGGGTCTGGCCTAAAGAGGTGTAAGGCATGGGAAAATGGGGCGGCGAGGTTCTCCTTCCGCTGCACCGGCATCCTGACCTGCCTCCGCTTCCCTCGAATCGGGGCTGTGGGACCCAGAGCTCTTCCTTGCCCTCCTCCTCCTCCTCCTCCTCCTCCTCCTCGTCGGTCGGGGTGGTCAGTATCCCAGGATGAGCAATCAGGAAACGTTTTTTTTGTGTGTGTGTGCCTGGAGGGGTGGGGAGGAGGGTGCAGGCCCCAACCCTGCCTGATCTTTGCCCCCAGGAGCCGGGTGGGGCAGCCGAGACCCTTCCCTGACTCTCCCTGCGGGTAAGAGGCCACACGGGGCGGCTGACTGGGTCTCCTGTGGAGGTGAGAATGGCGTGAACATCAACAAGCGATTTCTGCTTCTTGCGCCTTCATTATACTTTTGTAATCACCAGCAGGAGTTGATGTTCTGACCAGAAATGTCAATAAAGCGAATTCCACGGGAAGTGTGTTGTTGTTTTGACAACCACTTTAAAACAAAGTTGCGGCTGCTGTGTGCTGGCTTCCTCTCGTCTCCGTGGGTCGGGGGAGGGGGGTCACACTGGGAAGAGTGGTCTTATGGAGGAAGGAATCAGAAACACACACATGAGGGGAAAGAAAGGACTCCCACCCACATGGCGGGGTGGTTCCTGATGACCTTCTGATAACCAGGGTCGCTGGAAGCGGGACACTCCCAGGGCGCCTGCTGGCAGAAGGTGGGGATGGGCAGGCCAGGAATGCCGAGGCCAGACCCCCAGGGCACAGCGCCCCCCCAGCCCCTGTCTTAACTTCCAGGTGAAGAAAAGGACAGAGGCCTGGGAACTGAGAGCTTAAACAATTGTCCGCCCACAGGCAGCAAATGGAGCGATTAGCTCTATCAGCCACGGTCCTGCCCAGACGGCCTCTCCCCTAATCTCGATAGGAATCGGCTCCTCCCTCAAAAGACCAGGTGGGGGGAGGGGTCAGCGCCGCAGGGACGCCAGGCGATGGAACAGGCCCTTCCCATCCTTCCTCGATGGGGCTGGGGGTCGGCTTTGCTGCTGAGCCCCAGGAGGCTCTGGTGGGACTCTTGAGTAAGAAGGAAGCAGGTAGGAGGGTACCCCAATGCAGGCGAGGGTGTTCCCATCCATGTCCCATGAACACACCCAGGCCCTCTCGACAGACCCCACGATGGTCCGGACCCGTTTGGGCGGGTGGAGGAGGAACAGCTGCACTGTTGCCTGTGTGGGGACAGCTGTGGGCTGGCTGTAGGCCTGGCTGAATCCAGGATGCCAAAGGCTCTGCCTCGCTCTCCATTTTACCCTGACAGCGACTCCTGGGCCCAGGGAGGGGCAGCACTCCCCTGGGTCCCTAACTGGCCTGTGGGTCACATGCTGCCCCCCAGCCCCAGGGGGAGGGGGGCAGGAAGAAAGGCACCAGAGTCCCAACCAGGAGGTCAGGGAGAGCATTCGTGTCCCAGAGAGCCCGATGTAAAAGGTCAGTGTAGCAGGGGGCGTGGAGGGTCCCCCCAGTGCCCTTAGGGCTGCATCTGTTCGGGGAACCAACCATGCTCACTTTCCTTGTGCGGTTTATGGGGAGGGGGGGTGTCTGAGCAACTTTCCCTGCCCAACCCCCAGATCATGGCCTGAGCGACAAAGATTGGGAGGCTCGGGATAGGGACATGTGCCTGGCCCTGGTAGAGAAAGGGTCCGCCTTTATTTTTTCCAACTGAAAAAACATGTTTTCGACACCTTCGATCGAATAGATTACCTTCCATCAGGTGCGAACAGCCCAGCACAGAACAAGACTACTCGCTTTCCATTCTGCTCACTGCACCATCACAAACGCTTTAATAGCTGTCAGTCAAGGGGCAGCTGTAAAATGTCTCCAGCTGTAAACCCTCCAGAATCTTCTGGCGGGTCAGGGTTCCAGGTCCCCTCTCTGCATCAGCACAAGGCCCGCACCAGGGTGTTACGGTGGCGGAAACTGACATGTGGACGGTCTCTCCAGGTGGATGCCAGGCATGCTCTGCGCACACCCAGTGCGTGTGTGGGATGGCTTGGCTTCTGACCCACCCCAACCGCGGGCTACTGGGCTACCCTGCTTCCTCAAAGGGCATCTCCGGTCTCCGGTGGAACACACAGGCGCCAGGTTTTCCCGGACAAGGCCGGGCCCTGAGTGTGCGCCTGGCTCCCAGGATCTGGCAGGCGGCACACCAGAGGCTGTCTGCTGCTTGAGGCCCATGCCGAGGCCAGGGAGGCTTGTTCCCCTTGGCAGGGGTCCCAGATGGAGCCGGGGGGCTGTGCTATGAAGGGCCCAGGCAGGGCTGCCCATGGCTGCAGCAACCGCAGGGTGCTGCGCATGGAAAGAAGTGGTGGGCAGAAAGCCAGGGGCGAGTAGACCGCTCCGGAGAGGGAGCCGTTCAGCTGCGAGTCCTGCAGTTGGCGTTTATGTTTCATTCGGCGGTTCTGAAACCAGGTTTTGATCTGTGGCGAAAACAAGGTCAGAGCGGGCAAACAGGCCCCCCCCCCCGGCCCCCAAAGCCCCGCTTGGCTTGCTGGGCCCAGGGGCCTCACCTGCACCTCCGAGAGCCCCGTGGTCTGGGCCAGCCTCCGGCGCTCCTGGGGGCCCAGGTAGCGGTGGTGCTGGAAGGATCTCTCCAAGGTGCTGACCTGCGCCTCCGTGAAGGCTGTGCGGACGCGAGGAAGCCGAGTGCTGTCTGCCTCCTTGCTCAACCCTGGGGGCGGGAGGAAGGAAGGGCACTGAATCCATTTGGCTACGGGGGACATACTCCCCTTGCTCAGTGGGTGCCACAAGCTCTGTGGCGGAAGGTGACAGACTCAGTGACCCACATGCCTGGAGCCTGAAGTAGGGCACGCCGCCCTCCCTCGCCGCCTCACTTTCTGTAACAGCCCTCCAGTGTTCTGCTGTCCCGCTCGGGGCTGGCCACAGCTCTCCCGCCCAGCCACGCGTGCAATAGGGTCCAGAGGCTGTGGCCCAGGACAGCACGGGGATGTGGACACCGCAGGAAGGTCGCTGAGGATGGAGCAGTGGTTCCGACACAGACCCTCACCTGCCACCCCAGGGCATTCCGTTCCTTCCAAAAGAATGACTTCCACCCACCCCACCTCCTTCCAGAAAGTGGTTTCTTTTGCCTGCAGACAAGGAACTCCTGGTCACCAGGTTTCTGTTGCCTGCAGACAGGGAACTCCTGTTCACCAAGTGAGAGGAGGTGAGAGGGGCTGGTAGGGGTGGGGCAGATGGAGTCCATTCTATGCAAGGCCTAAAGGGACTGACTGGGAAAGCAGCCTTCATCACCAGGAACCAGGCTGTCGGCACCAACAGTGTGTCTGGAAGTCTGTCTTCTGATTTCTAAATTAAGAGGTGGGGCACGGCACTCAGTACCCCCCCAACCTCCCCCGCCACAGGGTACGGTCAGCTAGTGTGGTGCAGGTCCTTCACATGGTCTTTATTGAACAGAAGTCTGACCAATGAAATACACCAATCATTTGCTTTGGGAGGAGCAGATTTTACAAAATTGGTTTTAACACTTTCCTGAAGTGTCCACCAGAGGGGCGCACACTCACTCTGGAGGGGGCTTTGGGAGTGAAGGGGTGACTGGCCAGCATGAAGGATTCTGATGCAGGGCCATTGGTTGTTTGTTTGTTTGTTTGTTTTTTTTTTTGGGGGGGGAGCTACTGGTTGCAGAGAATACATTTAAAATTCTACCTCATTAAAATATAAAACTACTCCATAAGAATTAAACTTTTTAATAAATAAAAGCTAACAGATAACATAAATGCCCACTTTCAACCTAAAAGCAATGACCAAGTCACATCGAGTAAAAGACAAACTGAGAAAGAGTCGTCAGTAAATGACAAAGGGTTGGGTAAGGCTCAGGAGTCATCGAGAGTCCTGAATGGGCTGAAGGCAGGGAAGTCACAGGTACAATGCGCATGTACGGAAAAGCAGAGGCTGTGTCCTCAGGGGTTGTGGTTGCCCCTAAATCAAACCTGCAGGATGCCAGGGAAACTGGAATGACAGTCTACATGCCAAACTGGGCGCCCAGCTTTGGAGGGCGGGCACAACCACCTTCTGACCTGGGCAGGTGTCCCAAGCTTTAAAACATACATATCCGCGACCCTGCGCCTCTTGTAGAAATGGGTCCAGGACTATTACGACTAGAAAACCACAGGCACAAAGGTGCTAACGTCGGGGTAATGGCCCAGAGAAGACCTGGGTGAGGGTAGAGACTCCTGGACACAGTCTGTGGGCAGCCGGGCCTGGGCGAGAGGGCTAGGGCCAGTCCCTCCAGGAGGAGGGTGCAGAAGAGGAGCCCCAAGCGGCCTGAGGAGGGAAGACCCACCGTGTGGCTTTTGCTTCAGGGGGATCGGGCGGAACCCCAGCTGCCAGCCCCTCCTCCCACCTGAGCACACAGGATGCCTCAGTGTGTTTTTGGCCTCCCTTTGCCTGTACCCTCTCCAGCTCTCGGCCCAGTCTGGGAAGGAAGGATCCCTCTCCCTACCCCCAGACCTACCAGTCGTGGACGTCCCTGGCGTAGACACCGCTGAGGACTTCACCTCCTCCATGCCCACGGCCTGCGGGGGTTCCCCACTGCTGGACACCCTGGCTGGGGCAGAGAGGCTGGGGAGGGTACAGGAGACGTCAGTGGGCTTGGAGGTGTGCAACGGCCCCGCGTGGCTGCTCTGGGAGAGCCAGTCCACAGAACCAAAGCTGGAGGTCAGCTTCTGGCCACCGGGCAGGTCGGAGGAGGGAGGCATGGCTGGACGCTGTGGACAGCTCTGGATCCGCCTCGGGAAGGAAGGTGGAGGCCGGGGTCGGGGTCTTCAGCGGGACAGACGGACGGTGGGGGCTGGCGCCGTTTGGGCGGGGCAGAGCCAAGATGGGCGGGAGCACACGGTCTATCTCAGGTTTAGCAGGGCTGGGCAGCATTTATATCTCAGGAGAAGGAGGGGGTGGGAAGTGCATTTGCATGGATGGCTCAAATCCCCCCCAGATAAGTAGCCTCTAATTGCCTTCAATTCGGAGGCACAAAGGAGGCCATTCACACCTCCCCCGGCTCCAAGATGTCTGGGGGAGGGTTGGGGCTGTGTTGGCTGGGGATTTGTCAGATCCTTTCATCTCCCCACCCCACCCGCTGGCTGAGGCTGCGGGAAAGTGAGGATGGCTCCCACCAATGTCGGCTCCTACATTGTCCGGTGGGCTTCTGGGACCACCTTCTTTCCCCTGCTTCGTTCTCCAAGCTGCCCCGGAGGTCTGCGGAGGTGACAGGTGTGCAACTGAGAGAGGCTGCTTCAAGCTGGGCGAGTCAGCATCCATGCATGCATCCTGCATCCATGCCGGTGGGCGGCCAGTGAGAAGGAGGGAGTCTGCTGCCTCCAGGCGTCTGGCTGGGTAGGAATGTAAAGCAGGCCAGACGGGGCAGGGAGGGGCTGTCCAGAGAGGGACTGCCCGGCTCCTGTAGACCCTTCTGTCTCGCTGTTCCCAGCCCCCACCCAGCCCCTTGGCTGGGGTTCTTTAGGGTGCCCTAGGAGTTGCTACCAAATTCCAGTGACTCAGAGGAGGAGGGGTCTGCTGCACCTCCCTCCTCTGCTCCCGGGAGGAACCGAGCAGGAAGGACAACACAGCCACCGTCCTCTGTCGAGGGTCGGGATTCAGCTGCTGCCCCTTTTGTGGATTTTTTTGGGGGGGGCGGTTATGCAGCAAGAGCTTCAGGGGGTGCCCTAGGGACGGTCACTTTGTCCTCAATGCTGCTTCACTCCTGAACTGGCCTGGTCCGCGTCCAGGGTGCCGGTGCTCTGGGGGAAGCAGAGGGCGCAGCCAGGTGGGTCCAGCGGGGTGATAGCCCCTCTGACCACCGCCCACCCCAGACCACACATCACCCGGACCTCTCCCACCCAGGCGCGCCTGCGTCTGTTTCCTGGACGCCACTCGGCAGACGCATGTTGGGTCCAAGGCGGAAACCCACCAACGGGCCCTCGAGCTCGGGCTCCGGGCCGGGTGCGGGCACTGGTCCGGCCGCCCAGCCAATGGCTGGTTTTCGGTGCTGTTAGGTCAGCAGCCTGGGTTCCTGGGGCGCTGGCGCCAGTCTGGGCCGGGCACCGACGGCCACCCCGGGTCCCCCAACGCCGCCTGTGGAATCCAAGGGCTCGCGGGCCTGGCCTCGGGATGAGCACCCCAGCCCTACCGCCCTAGCTGCTCAGGCCACAAGGGTCTAGGGATGTGGGAGCCGAACCCCCACAGGCACAGCGGGAACCGATCGGCGCTGTCCCTGGTCTTCCTCCAACCCCTGCACCGGCTGTGTCCGGCCACCAGACCCCGAGGGGTGAGGCTGGGGATCTGGGTCACTGGCCTGCGTCCCGAGTGGGGGCCTGCGCAGAGATCCTCTGGGACTGATGGGGTGGGGGTGCCTCACAAACCCGGCAAAGGGAAGCCTCCCCACCCCCAGGACTGCTCCACGAGCAGACAGGCCTCCGGGTGAGGAGCAGTGCTGGTTGGGAGTCACGCACCGTGTGCCGTGCGCCCGAAGTGCTGACTTATGAAATGTCAGCCATTCACATGCCCCGCAGCTTCCCAAGCCACTTTAGCACCTCCTCATTTCTGATCTTTCAGGGCCTTTGGCCTCTGACCCCATACCCACACCTTCCCCAGCACCCCCATCTCTGCTGGGCGACTTCCTCCCTAATCCAGACCCTCCTGCTTTCCCTTTCCTGCTCCCTTGCCCACACCCCCCCCAACCCCCTTCCATAGACCGAGGGTGACCCAGCCTCGGCAGGTCAGAAACCCCTCCTTCCTGGCTGCTGCCTGGGCTGTTCCCTCCAGCACTGCCTTGCGCTCCGGCAGGCTGTCCCCACACCTGGCTGGCTCCTGTCCAGTGGGGTCTCCCTTCCCGCAGTCTGGGTCCCTCCCACTAACCCCAGCTACTCCGTGCCACGCGTGCCTGGCGGCAGCTTCCTCACCTGGCTTTGGTGGAGCATTTGGGGCAGTCTGGACCTCCTCCCCCGCCTCCCACCCCCAGTTCCGGGAGCTGCACCCTGGGGTGTCTGCCCCTCTTCTGAGACCTGGTGATTGCGGGCGTGACCTCGGCTCTGGACCTCCGGCCCCAATCCCACGCCTGCACAACTCAGAGTCGCCTCCTGCCGGTCTCTGCAAGGGTGACTGGGCCTGGAGGGGAGTGGTAGATGCGCTCCCCACACTCAGACCCCCATCTGTCACTCCGAGGTTTGGCAGCCCCGCCCCCACGCCATTCCCATGGCCCCCGCCCAGCACCCCACACTGGGCCCGGGGTCATGCTGCCTCAGACCCGCCCTGTTCTTGCTCATGCATTCACTGGCCTGCCACCTCACACTCCATCACTCACAGGGTCATTCCTCTCCCTCCACTCTGCCGTGCCCCTCCCTGAGCCCCCCAGCCTACCCTCTTTGTCCCCCTGTCCCTCATACTCCCCTTGGGCCCTTCCTCGTGGCCCCCAATTGCTTGTTTGTGGAAAGAACCAAGGGGTGGGTGGGGGCGAGGGGGGCATGACCCCACCGCAGCTGGGTGAGAGTCTGGGAAGAGGGCACCTGGTGGGTGGATGGGTTGGAGGTGGCAGATTTGCAGTGGTGGGTGCCCACACGTGGGTAAAGAAAACGTGGTGCATCCACACAATGGAGTATTATCCAGCCTTAAAAAGAAAGGACGTTCTGACACAGGCCACGACGTAGATGGACCTGAGGACATTATGCTCAGTGCAATCAGCCAGTCACAAAGGACAAGTACCGTGTGATCCCACTTACACGAGGAGCCGCGTTCACAGGGTGGAATGCTGGTTCCCAGGGCCCAGGGGAGGGGATGGGAAGTGAGTGTCTAATGGGGACATGGTTTCCATTTAAGAAGACGAAGCGTTCTGGGGATGGATGGTGTTGCTGCACAACAGTTGTCATGTCCTTGCTGCCAATGAACTGCCCACTCGAAAACAGGTCACGTGACTTGCATGTGTATTTACAATGAAAGAGAAAGTGCGACCAGAGCCCCTTAGTGAGACGAAAGGGGGCCTAATCTGGAGAGCGGCCCTGGGAGGCTGCTGGAGACACTGCCCAGCACCGGTGGTCAGCACAGGGAGAGATGTGCCAAGGGCGGGGGATGCTGGTCCCACTGGGGTGTGTCCACCTCACCTCACATTCCAGAGCCAAACCCAGGATGCCCAGCATAAGACACAAAGCAAAATGGGTACCTGCCTCACTTCACAGACCCACAAGAGCCCTGGGCGAAGGGAATCACAGGCCGGGCTAGTAAGAAGCCATTTGGGCCCTAGCTGGTTTGACTCAGTGTATAGAGCATCGGCCTGCAGCCTGAAGGGTCCCGGGTTCGATTCCAGTCAAGGGCACATGCCAGGGTTGTGGGCTCAATCCCCAGTAGGGGACGTGCAGGAGGCAGCCAATTGATGATTCTCATCATGGATGTTTCTAACTCTCTTCCTCTCTGAAATCAAGAAAAAAAAAGACATTTGGGCATCTCCAGGGCAAAGATGGTAGAGAGAAACTAGCCAATGAAACCGCAAACAGCCAGCATCGCTCCCCTCCAGGTTGGAGGAACACACTGCTGTCCAGGCAGGAGTGTGCAGATTACTCCGGCATGGGCGCCCAGGCGGCTGCAGACCTGGCCCAGAGTCCACTTGGCACCAAGGCCCATGGGTTTTCCTGGTGCCCTCAAATATCTCCAACCTGGAGATTTTCTTCTGCCCCCAAACAGTTCTTCTCCAGGGCAGAGGGTCCCTAGTGACTAGAGTGATGAACACACCAAACAACAAGTTGCCCACCCATGGGCTGGGCAGGTTTGCTGGGATTCTGCGCCCCGGAAGTGGGGGTTGGGGGTATGTTTGCAAGCCTGACTCCTCACACAACAGGCTTCCAAGCAACTTGGAGATCCTTGGGAAGCGCAGCAGGGACATCCTGGAGCTGAGGCAGCTTAAACGAGGAGACCCTGAGTCAGTCAGTCCTACAGGCCTGGTCCCTCACAGAACCCCCAGGGGCACCCTGCTGGCGGAGGGTCCAACCGTGGCTTCTCTGGCAGTGTCTCCTGAAGAGAGCGGGGGGAGGGGCTGCAACCCCACTAGTCGGAATCCCTGGCAAGGTCAGCGGGAGTCCCTAGCTTTGCGGCCCCAAGCAATCGCTGAAGTCTCTGTGAATGAGCCCCTAGTTGGTGGAAAGCTCCCCACCCCACATCCTACTCCGGCGCCCGTATTGTTATGCTGGTGAGGCGCCTGAGGCTACTTCCGATCTGCCTGGGCAGGGGGCACCTCTGGCTCCACCCAGCCTTTCAGCCAGACCCACTCAAAGACCATCTGGGAAAACATTCTCAGCGATTTTGATAAAAATCCTCTCCAAATTGCAGGGATCCTGGCCTCAGCCAACATCAAGTCTCAGACTCCCCAGCCCCTGCCACCTGGACCCACCCAGGGCAGTCACCACCCTGGGGACCAAGCCAGCCCCTTCCTTGGGGGAGCATAGGTCTCCTGCCTTTGTGTCCCAGGCACCTCTTCCACTGCCCCCCACAGGCTGGGGCAGAGCTCACGCCATTCCCGATTCTACAGGTGTGTGTGGGGGGCTGCGTACCCCTCCTTCCGCTCAGGGACTCCCAGGGAGGGTGCAGGTAGTGCTCACCCCCAAGGCTGGTTTGTGCTGGTGGCAGGTCCTGGTGGGCAGTCTGGTGAGACCTGGAGGATTCCAAACTCCGATTCCTCTGGAGGCTGGTCCCCAGGTGAGGCCCAGCCAAAGCCAGCACAGGCCCCTCCCCGGGATCCCAGGCCATTTCAACCTCGCCCTACCTGCAGGGGGCCATTCCGCCCTAGGCGGGACCTGCACACATTCACGAGGCTACGTCGGGAAAAGCAACCTTTTTTTTTTTATTGAACGTACCTAGAGGTATGGGGGGGAGGGCAACAGGAAGGGTCTGGGCCAGGCCTCAGGGGCGCGGGTCCCCGAGGACACCCCGCTCGGCGGCGGCGCTGCCTAGGATGAAGCCCACCGCCAGGGACACGGTCTGGTCGAAGGAGCCGCGCAGCTGCTCCACGTGCTGGTTCAGGGTCAGCAGTTGGTCGCGCAGGGGGCCCAGGACGGCCACGATGTCGCCCAGGTGCCCTAGGGTCTGCATGAGGGCGGCGTTCAGCGATGGGGGCGCGGCCTGTGGGGGCGCGCGGTCCTCCTGGCGGCTAGGCGGCGAGTCGGGCTGTTCCCAGGCGGGGTCCAGGGGTGGCGGGGAGCTGGGGGCGTGGAGGGGCGCGCGGTCCTCCGAGCGGCCGGGCGCGGGGGTTAAGGAGGGGAGCGCCGTCGGGGAGCCCGGCTCGCAGGGAGGCTCGGGAGGCTTGGACGGGGACGAGCTGAATCGGAGCGTCCAGGAGGGGTCCACGTCGGAGTCGCGGGCCGCGGGCATCGACGGAGCGTCTGCAACGCGGAGTGGGTGCAGGGTTGGGTACCCGGGCCGCCGCCGCTCCCCCACCTCCAAGTCCCCTCCCCACCCACCCGGTTCTCCCGCCCGGCACTCCCGCCCCTCCCCCATTGCACCTACCCGGCTCGGCGGGCGTCCCGGCGGGCGTACTGGGGACCGGGCGGCGGCCGCGCGGGGGGCGCCCGGGCCCGGGGGAGCGGCGGCGGCCTCGTTTACTCCCGGTGTCGCCAAGCAGCCCCATGAGCTGGCGGATCTGCGCGTCGAAGGGTCCGGGCGGCTGGTCTTGCGCCTCGCGGAGCTTGTCCTTGAGGAACTTGTAGCGGCGGCGGCATTGCGCGGGCGTGCGCCGCACCTGCTGGCGGGCCAGCTCGGCCGACACGCGCCGGTAGGTGGGCAGCGCCCGGCGGCGGTCCAGCAGCAGCGCGCGCCACACGGCCGGCTGCAGCAGCGTGCCCAGCAGCAGCTCCGTCTCGTGGGCGCTCCAGGGCGTGCGCTGCGCCGAGCCCGGGGACACCGGCGACCCGGCGGGCTCGTGCGCCTCCGGCGTGCCTGGCGAGGCGGGCCGTCTGGGCGGGGTCCCTGGGGAGTCCTCGGCCTCTTCCTCCTCCTCCTCGAGTTCGTCTGGGCTGTCCTGAACCAGCGATGCGGGCGGCACGGGCGGGGGTGGCCGCCGCGGTCGGAGCAGCATGCTGGGGTCCGGGCCGCAGCCCGCACGGCCGCCCACACGCGCTCTGGAGACTTTGTGCGCTTCCGCCCTCCTTCGGAGCCGGACCCCGGGCCGGGTCTACGCGGCCCTCCTTCCGCCTCGCCCCGCCCCGCTCCGCCCCCTCCCCGCTAAATCCTACTCCGTCCGTTTTTTGCGCCTTGGTTTCTGGGCTCGCCTTCCGGGCCCCTAAGCCTCAAGTGCAGAGAGCAAGGCTCCGCCCCCACCCGATGGGGGACCTGCCGACCGGCTGTGGGTGTAGGACTTTTTAAAGTGTTAGACTGAGGTGCAAACTAACGCGACCTGCATTATGCGCCAAGTTCAGCTGTGTTTACGCGTGTGCAGTGCGCTCTCGCCGCCGCGCGGAGCGGATCTGGAACGTTCCAGCCGGAAGGCCCCCGCCCCGCGCCCCCTCCTTGTTTGTTGCCTTTGGTGCGCCCCAGGGTGTTGTTTACAGATACACGTCCAGCCGCTGGCTGTGCCCCCACCTTCTGGTGGTTTTATAACTTGCACAGAAGGTGGCGTTCACTAAACGTGCAGGCAGCTTGGGGCTGGAACTGATGAAGAGCTGTGACCATGGGTCAGAATTAGTGTCATGATTCACACTCACACATACTTCACGGAAAGCAACTTCTAGTCCACGTAGAGTTTTGAGCGTGACTCTCCCGAGATTAGGACGAAAACAAGGATGCCCAGCATCACCACTTCCGTTCAACATTATTCGAGAAGTTTAACCAGAGCAATAAGACAAGAAAAACGAGTAAGATGGATACAGATGGGAAAGGAAGACGTAAAACCCTTTTTTTTCTTTCAGATTGTATGTATACACGGAAAGTACAACATAATCCACAAGCACATTAGCATTAATAAATGAATTTAGCAAGGCCATTGAATGAACAATAAACAAAAATCAGTTTTATTTCTGTATACTGGCTATAACAGTTTTTACAACTTTGTAGCTTGGGAAAATTTTAGATTTCCAGCCAGGTGGCAAACAGCATCGAGTCCCTTGAACATCACACAGGACCGCGCTACCTTCGTCAGAGCCGAGAAATGACATCGGTAAACCCCAGACTTTACGTGGGTCCTTCCAGGCTTTCCGCCGATGTCCTTTTCTGTCCAGGGACCCGCACTGTCCTAGTGTCCCCTCAGGCTCCTCTGGCTGTGGCCTTGTTTCCACATCCTTGACAATCTGAGGACACTGGCCAGGTATCTTGTGGGATGTCCCTCAGTTTGGGTTCGTTTGGTGTCTTGTGGTCGGACTGGGGCTGTGGGTTTCCGGGAAGAAGGCCCCGCGCCCACCCTACCCGTCACACCAGGTGTGTCACGTTGGTGGACTGTGATGCTCACCTGGTTTCCCTTCAGGTGGTGCCTTTCTCTGTCCACCTCCCCATTTCTCAGCAAGCCCACCCATACCCGGGGGCATTGGCGGGTATTGTTAGGGGTTCTTCTGTAACTCGCCCCCTTTTAGTTCATTCACCGTCAGCTGATGTCAGTGTGGACTCGCAGACGGTGCTCGTGCCTGGGCTGCTGTCTGGCACTGGTGTTGAGGTGCTCAGATGGCACAGTTCTGGCCACGGGAAATTCTTTACAGCTCTTTCCTTTTTCCCTCTTGTCCTCCGACCTTCGACATGTTCTACCCCCCCCCCCCCTTTTTTTTTTTTAGCACTTGATTGCTTCTGACACTACAGTATGCTCCTGGCCATCTGGAACTTTCCCCACCAGTCAGCTATTCAACCATTTCTCAAAATAATCCTTCCTTCCTTCCTTCCTTCCTTCCTTCCTTCCTTCCTTCCTTCCTTCCTTCCTTCCTTCCTTCCTTCCTCCCTCCCTCCCTCCCTCCCTCCCTCCCTCCCTCCCTCCCTTCCTTCCTTCCTTCCTTTCCTCCCTCCCTCTCTCCCTCCTTCCATCCCTCCCCCCCCTTTCTTCCCCTCCTTCCCTCCCTCCCTCCCTCCCTCCCTCCCTCCCTCCCTCCCTCCCTCCCTCCCTCCCTCCCTTCCTTCCTTCCTTTGTTTCTTAGAATGGGATCTGGAAGCCAAAATATGGATACAGGGTCATCACTGCTTCTAAGCCAGTGGTTCTGGGGTATCACTCCCCACCCCCAGGCGATAGTTGGTGATGTCTGGAGACATTGTTGGCTGTCACAACTTGAGGGGTGCTGCTGGTATGTAGTGGGTAGAGTAAGGTGACCAGATCGTCCCAATTTTGGCGAGACAAAACCGATTTTTAACAGTTTGTCCCGCGTCCCACGGCGTTTTAAAAAAGTCCCTATTTTTTGCGTTTTCCAAAAATAGGGACTTTTTTAAAACGCCGTGGGACGCGGGACAAATTGTTAAAAATCGGGACTGTCCCACCAAAAGCGGGACGATCTGGCCACCTTAGGGTAGAGACGGGAGATGCTGTAACACCTCCCACAGTGCGCTGGGCAGCCCCACAGCAAAGAATGATCCACCCTAAGGTGGGGAGCCATTGACTGAGAAGCCCCACCGCAGCCGAGGAATGCCCACTCGCCTGTGTCCACGCATCCGGGTAGTATTTTGGTGCCCCCCCCCCCCCCCCCCCCCGCACTGCAGGGTTTGTCCTCGCCTCCCCGCGGGCTTTCCTGTAGCTTCTTTCTCTGACAGAGGGCGTCCCGACCTCCTTGTCTACAGCTCATTAATGGCCAGCCCTCATGTGCATGGAGAGGAGCTTCAGGACCGCGGATCTCGGCCCCTGTGAGCCGCCGTCCACAGGCTGAGTTCAGCCTTCACCAGCAGCTCTTTGGCGTTGGCCTGATACCTTTGCCGACGCCTTTCCCCGAGGTTACCTAGATCAGCCCCTGCAGGTGTTTGGTGTCTGGTGGTTAGACTGGGGCTATGGGCGGGGTGAGAGAGGCAGATGAAGACAGGGGCTGGGGAGAGTGGCAGCTCCAGGCCCGGCGTCCCATGTCCCACAAGGACTCCCACTGTCTTCGCAGCTGGACCCAAACAGCAGCAGGACGTGGCAGGAAACACCCCGGTCTGCAGAGGAAGCTGGCAGGCCTGCGGCTGGAGTCCTGCGTTCCCAGCAGAACCGTGTGTCTGGGGGCTGGTCGGCTCCCCACAGCTCGAACTTCAGTCACTTACTGGGTGGCAGGCAGGCCACTCCATGCAGTGGCAAGGGCCACACCAGTTGATTATGCTGATGATTCTGTGGTCAGAGCTGGGACGAGGACCAGGGCGCTCTTCTTCATTCGCTTGTGACTGGGCAGGCAGGGGTGGCCTCTGCCCGACAGGCCTGGGCACTGTTTCCCGGGCAATGGCCTAGCTGTTTGGGGTACCACAGGTCTTCTCCAGGTGGCATGTGCCGGTGCCCTGGGTGGCTCCTGGGCTGGCTGAGTGGTTGGGCGTCTGCACCTCAATGCAGCCTTCCCAGGGCTACCTTGGGCGGCTCCCCGCTTGCTGGTCCCTCTTGGGGCAGTCAGACTGCCTACGCAGTAGGGCCTTTTCCTAGAGCAGAGGTCGGCAAACGCATTAGTCAACAGAGCCAGATATCAACAGTACAACCATTGAAATTTCTTTTGAGAGCCAAATTTTTTAAACTTAAACTATATAGGTAGGTACATTGTTATTAACTTAATTAGGGTACATGATATTTTGTGGAAGAGCCACACTCAAGGGGACAAAGAGCTGCATGTGGCTCGCGAGCCACGGTTTGCCGACCACTGTCCTAGAGCATCAGTGCACTGGGCTGGGCTCCATCCAGTGCAGGAGGGGACCTACAGGGAGCTGGGGAGCGTGGCTCATTGGAGGACCTGAGGGGTTGTGGGCCTTCAGTTCTCATTGCTTTGGTTAAATCCGTGTGGTGAAGGGATATCTGTCTTTTTATTTTTTTAAATATATTTTGATTTCAGAGAGGAAGAGAGAGAGAGAGAGAGAGATAGAAACATCAATGCTGCGAGAGAATCATTGATCGGCTGCCTCCTGCATGCCCCACACTAGGAATCGAGCCCACAACCCAGGCATGTGCCCTTGACTGGAATAGAACCTGGGACCCTTCAGTCTTCAGGCCGACGCTTTATCCACTGAGCCAAACTGGCTAGGGCGGGATACCTGTCTTGATGGCACCTTCTTGTGTCTCAAGAGGGAAGAGGTTACTAGGGTTTAGTGATTTGAAGGTAGGTGAGGACCCAAACCACCCACCCCAGGAACCACCTAACCATGGTAGCTACTGTCCACAGTAAGTGACTATTTTGTTGTCTCTTATAAGACTTTACTTCTCCAGACTTGCCTGCCAGGCAAAGGGTTTTATCATTCATACAGGCACTTTACGCCCCAAACTCTCAGCTCTTGGCCTTCCCCCCCTCCCTTTGTGGTGTCCACCAATCCCAAACCCATCCATGAGGACCCTGCCCAGCCAGGTCCTGGCGAGGTATGCCCGGGAACGATCTACCGCTCCTGCCCGCAGGCTGCGGTGAGGTCTGGGTACTGAGGTCTGGGTGCCCGAGTGCGCATGGGCTTGCGAGGGGAGCGGCTGGGGCTGGGCAGTGTGTGGCAGAGCAGCCTTGGGTGGTGGCGCTGGGAGGCTTGGGGACTCAGCCATTTTGGTGGTTTGCAGTCTTCTCCAGAGGCAAGTATTCGCTGCAGGATGAGTTTGCTGATCACAGGCCTGCGCGTTCGGTGGGGCCTGCGTGCGGAAGGCGTTGGCTGACCTGCCCTTCCCCTCGCCACCTGAGGACTTGGCTGTGGCCTGAGCACCCCTGGATCCTCACACCTTTGTGAGCACCCTGATTGTCTCCTGGTCACGAAGGAGCCCCCGCTCTGACCACAGAGCAGGAGTCATTGTAGGGAGAAACAAACTGAGCCACAGGGAAGCTGTCCTGGTAGAAATGGTTTTATTTAGAAACCTGTGCTACAGGACAGGAGGGCGCCATGCAAACATCGTGCTTAAGCCAAAGCCCCGTCAGTTCCCCTGAATAAGTTGTTAAGATTGGAATGTTTATTTGTGCTGGACGCTAATTTTGCTTCAGGCTTTGTGACACTATCTTGTTACATTCAAAATCTGAAAATGTAAAGGGTTGATTGGCAGAACACAATCCTCATATAAAAGCCTAAAATAAAAATAAAGCCACATTGGCATGGCCAGGAGTGCCGAGTCCCCTGTACTCCATGTTAGCAGGACCTGACGTGAATGTATGTGGGAAAACACAATCTTGATATTGAAAGAGCAGCGTTTGATCACTAGTAACAGTTTTCCTAGAAATATAGCTGGTCGCTTGAAAGAATTACTAATTCTAAAACTCAGAAGAGCGGTCGTGGGTCTTGCAATGGTTTGAGTGGAAGAACGGGGGGTGCCTGGGATGGTGCCAGGGGGTGTGGCCTCCCCCGGCGGGGAAGAGGCCCTGTGGTGGGTGTGACAGGCCCCCTCCGAGGGTGTCCCCCACCCACCGAGCTGTGCTCAGCACCAGCCACGTGGGAACAGCCCTGGAGAAGAGCTGGGCGCCATTTAGGCAGCAAACTTCCATTTCCTGGTTGGTTCTGACGAAGCGCTGGTGACGGCAAGCTGCGGGAGCCCAGGCGTGGGAGTGTGCGTGGCATGCATGGCTGCTGGAGGCAGGTGGGCAGCAGCCACAGCCCGGGGGCCCCCAGGCCCCCAGACGGGCTCGGGACCTCTCAGGGAGCTGCTGTGTCCTGTGTGCTTTGCTAGGAAGCAGAACCTTGGCCAGGGCGCACCTGTCCCACCAGAAGCTGTTCTAAGTGTGGGGGGTGGGCATGTGGGGCCAGAGGGTACTTGGGGGGCTGCCAGTGTGGAGCTGCGAGGCGCTTGCCAGCAACAGGAGGCTCAGTTGGAATGGGTGGCAGGAAGGGCTGCAGGGCCCTGGACCCCCACTTGGCTGGGACGGGGTGAGCCAGGGTAAGTCTGGGAGGGGAAGGTCTGGGGGGAGGGAGTGTGAACCAGGTTGGGGCTTGGGCTACTGGGAAACCTCAGGACCCCCATGGAAGGGTTCAGAACCTCCTGGAACTTGTGGTGGGTGTGGGGGTCAGAGGTCAGTCTTGGTCCTTTGTTGCTGGGCACATGGAGGCCAGGCCCATGACAACACTGCTCATTGGGCAACCCAGTTAAAATCTGAGGCTGGGAGGTGGGGTGGGGTTTGGGGGTGGGTTGGATCCCTGGAGAAGTGGGGAGGGCCATTTCTCTCCGATTCTGGGCGTTTACTTAGTCTATTTTCATTTAAAATGTTAAGATTGCATTTTTAAATTTTCTAGCAGAAACCTCCTGACTTGCACTGGTGCCTGTCCCCTCCGAACCGTGGTCTGAGCCCCTTGCTCCCCCATTCTGGTGCCCAGAGGCGCAGGCTGGGCCTGTGCTGGGGGTCCCTAGTCTAAGGTGGCGGGTGCTGCGCCCGCGGGGCCATTTGGCCCGGAGCAGCGGGCGGGCGGGCTCCTTTCTCCCCAGCTCTGTCCTTGGTGTGGAATCTCACGTCCGCCCACCGGCCTCCGTCACTGAAACGTGGCTTTCATCTTCCGTAGCTTGTCCTGAATCTTCCGAGAGTGCTTCTCGCTGGCGATCTGGTGGTAGCTGGCCCTGCTGTCTGCGGCTAAGATGGACACGTCAGCCCCGCTGAACCGCGCGATGCGCTGCTTGAGGCAGGCCTGAAGCTTGGGGTCGGGGGCGAAGGTGTAGGGGTTCTCCTGGAACGCGTGCACCTGGCTGGCCACCTTGGCTATGTTTCTGTGTTGGGGAAGGAACGAGACGTCAGTCTGCACGAGTCTCGGGAGCTCATGAATTCCCGACGCGCTCCCAACGGCTGGAACCGAGGCTCTTCAAAGCACAAACTTGGACTTGTCTGTATCGACGAGGCCAGACCCCATTTCATTACTCAGGCCTGTGGTCTGTCCATCCATCCATCCGTCCCTCCATCTGCTTTGCATTTCACCAATATTTACTGAAAACCCACGTCGCCCTGGTTGGTGCTAAGGATCCCAACATGAATGAAACCCACTGTCGCCGTTGGGCGGACGGAGGAGGTGGAGGCGGTAGATGTGGGGCATTTAAGGGGCGTTGTTAGCGGTGTCTGAGTGCACGTCTCCCAGCACCGGGTTCAGTGACAGGATGGCAGCATGGGACATGCGGGCACTAAGTTTAGAGCAGGAGGTGGCTGCAGGTCACAGGGGTAGGGGGTGCCCTGGGCTGAGGTGAAGCTTGAGTGAGGATTAGGGGGCCCAGCCCTCAGAGGAACAGGAGGGATGGGGAGGCTCTCACTTGAGCTTCTTCACCCTGGGGCCCCTCACCTGAGCTTGCTGCACCCCTGGGGCCCCTCACCTGAACTTGCTGCACCCCTGGGCCCCTCACCTGAACTTGCTGCACCCCTGGGCCCCTCACCTGAACTTGCTGCACCCCTGGGCCCCTCACCTGAACTTGCTGCACCCCTGGGCTCCTCACCTGAACTTGCTGCACCCCTGGGCCCCTCACCTGAGCTTGCTGCACCCCTGGGCCCCTCACCTGAACTTGCTGCACCCCTGGGCCCCTCACCTGAGCTTGCTGCACCCCTGGGCTCCTCACCTGAACTTGCTGCACCCCTGGGCCCCTCACCTGAGCTTGCTGCACCCCTGGGCCCCTCACCTGAACTTGCTGCACCCCTGGGCCCCTCACCTGAGCTTCTTCACCCCTGGGTCCCTCACCTGAACTTGCTGTACCCCTGGGCTCCTCACCTGAGCTTGCTGCACCCCTGGGCCCCTCACCTGAGCTTCTTCACCCCTGGGCCCCTCACCTGAGCTTGCTGCACCCCTGGGCCCCTCACCTGAGCTTCTTCACCCCTGGGCCCCTCACCTGACCTTGCTGCACCCCTGGGCCCCTCACCTGAGCTTGCTGCACCCCTGGGCCCCTCACCTGAGCTTCTTTACCCCTGGGCCCCTCACCTGAGCTTGCTGCACCCCTGGGCCCCTCACCTGAGCTTCTTCACCCCTGGGCCCCTCACCTGAGCTTGCTGCACCCCTGGGCCCCTCACCTGAGCTTCTTCACCCCTGGGCCCCTCACCTGACCTTGCTGCACCCCTGGGCCCCTCACCTGAGCTTGCTGCACCCCTGGGCCCCTCACCTGAGCTTCTTCACCCCTGGGCCCCTCACCTGAGCTTGCTGCACCCCTGGGCCCCTCACCTGAGCTTGCTGCACCCCTGGGCTCCTCACCTGAGCTTGCTCCACCTGTGGGCCCCGTTGGTCATGGTGAAGCCCCCAGTCTCCAGCTGCTGGATGTGCATGGCCAGGAGGCGGGCGGAGGGCAAGGTGGGCTGGGCCCGGAAGCGTCGCCCTTCCATCAGACACAGGCTGTCGCTCTTCAGGAACACCTGGTGGCCCAGCCAGGGGCGTGGGCGCGGGAGACAGGCCAGAGGTCAGTCCTGGGCGGTCAGCCAGTCCTGGCTCAGCCCAGGCCATCCCGGTTGGCGCCCATAGTCCCGCAGCCTTCGGACTTACAACCGTCCAAACGCACCTTGGATTATTGGATTGGGGATCGCAAGTCCTGTGTCTTCAGCTTGGACACCACAAAGGCCACACTGACCCCCTCAGAAAGCTGCACACCTCCTCCTACTACTGAGATGGCAGATTCCTTCCCTAACTCATTCTCCCATGGGCTCCAGAAAAGAGCCGGGTGACCCAACTCCCCAAGTAAGACCCAGGCCGGCTGCAGGGGCCATGTCTGGCGTTAACAGAGGACACACAGCCCTCCCGCCCGCAGAGAGCTGTGTCTGGGCTGGGCCTGCTCCTGGCAGTTGGAGGAAATGCCTATTGTTCCAAACGCTGTTTCCTCCCTCATGATCTCACTTTGTCAGGCAGTGAGGAGGCGACCAGTCAGCCAAGCTCAGGTCCTCTGGCACCTGTACCCTGTGCCGCTGGCCCAGCAGGTGGGCTTCTGGAGCCCCTGAGCTCCCAGCCGGCTTTGCCCAGGTGAGCGGCAGAGGCCCCGTGGGGAGATGGGCACCTGGACTCTGAGGGGCCATGTGCTCTGGGGCCCTGATGCTGGCTCTGAGGGGTGCCACCCCCCAGCTGTGCCGATCGCATCCCCACGTGGGCACAGTTGCCTGAAGCTCACGCAAAGCGGGAGTACCTCCACGGCTTTCAGCTCCTCCATGACCTCTGCTATCTTCGCAGGCAAAATTCTCCAGGCCTAGAATGAGAGCACAGGTAAGAGCCTGTAGCGGGCTGGCGCCCCCAGCCCTCGGCACACACAGCTGAGGTCAGCAGCGGCCGGCCGCAGCCCTGGTGGACTCACCGGGCACTGCCTCACGGCGAGGTGCTCCAGGCCACCCAGGATCTGCATGGCGGTCGCGAAGTTCCTCTGCTCGTAGCACGATTTTGCAATCAGCAAAAATTTGGACAGCAGGTTGACCTGCAACTGACATGGGAAACGGCGCACTCAGCGGCTTCCAGTTATCACGGATGGGTAGGGGAGCTACCTTTGATGCTGTGATATTTATAACATCGTGAATTAGGACAAACCAGGTGAGCTCAGGTTCCCTGTTCCTACATCCGGGCAGAAGTGAAGGTGGGTCAATCTGTCAACTAATAAACTCCTAAGCTCCCAAAGGGGAAAGAAATAGAAAACTGCATTTATTAAGGGGCCTTGGGGTTGCCCTGAGGCCTTGGGGTGAGGGACACGAAGGAGTATCAGAGAAGGCAAGAAGAAATTGCAGAGGCTGTCAGTGCCAGGAGCGGACATGATCTCGGCTTCATCCTCTGATGGCCGGGGGCAGGGCACGCGAACCCCCTGCCCTGGGAGACGGACGACGGGGCCCTCAGGAGGGCCGCTCGCCGTGCAGTCGGACCCCAGGCCCTGCTCTGAGCTCAGAGCTGCGGAGGCGCCAACCTTGGAGGTGTGGCTGGTCACGATCTCGGCGGCCACCCAGTTGCTGACGTCATCTGCACTTCTTAAAAGCTGTAACAGGTACTTGTCCTGGACGTAATTGGGCAGAAATAGGCTGCAGGTTTTGGCCGACAGAGACTCGGAGGAGCTGGCTCTGGAAGAGACATGGGTGCGCGTCACAGCAAGGCAGGCGCTGGGGCCTGGTGGCCGGGCTGTGTGACTGTGGAGGGTCTGGCTCTGAGGCCCATCCTGACACCAGCATCTCTCTTCAGACAAGGGTGTCCGCGAGACACTTAGGTCAAGCTGCCAAGACCCTCCCGCCACCACCCGTCCCAGGCCTCCGGGTGGACCCCTGAGGGTGGACACTCACTTCGGGATGGCGGCACTTTTGTCCATGACGCCCAGGGCCCGTGAGTTTAAGAAGTGGACGGGATGGCACCTTTGAAACAAGTCCTGCGGAGACAAGGACACAGACGGTCAGGCACCTTTCCCGGGGACCTCACACTCAAGGCAGCGTCCTGGGGGCTGTGGAGTGGGGGTCACCTCTGCATTGCCTGCCCTGTGTGCTGTAGGGCTCGGCCACTGCCCTGTTGTGACCGGCTGGGTCTCTGTCACTGCTGTCACCTGTCGAGTGACCTGGGGTACCAGGATGGTGAGGGGCCGGGAAGGGGATGCTTGAGGGCTGGGCCCAGGGGGAGCAAAGGGCCTGGAGGTGCCTGAACTCCTGGGTGCTGGGGCAGATCCAGGAGGGAGGAGGTGGTACCCAAGGTGGTACCCATGGCAGTCCACAGGGCACCCTCTGGTGCTTGAGAGGTGGGAGTGTCGGGGGCGCAGGAGGGTGGGCAACAGGCTCCGTGTGCCTTGTGCGCCCAGAGCCAGAGTCCCTCCTGGATCCTTTTTAGGGGCACCCCTGCCCCCGGCCTGTGCACCTGTCAGCCAGGCTCCCTTCACTGCGTGTCCGTGTGCCCCTCCAGCAGACATCTGTGGGGCCCGTGGGCACCCCTGCCGATGCCCCACCCGTGAGCCTTGTGGGACCTGCCTGCCTCCAGCTGCTGGCCCTCACCTGCTGCAGCAGCGTCAGCTGGGTGAAGAGCTGGTGGGTGCTGTACTCGGTCAGGAAGTAGGGCCCCTTCTCACCGGCCTTGGCGTAGGGGCCGCAGAAGTCCTCGAAGAAGCAGGGCTTGGGCAGGGCGGACGCAATGGTATACTGGCGCTCCTTGTGGTGTGGCAGGGCCAGCCCGTTGCCCCGGGGCAGCCTCCAGGGGAAGCTCTGCGGGGGGGGGGTGCGGGGGGGGAGAGGACCCAGGCCCAGGACCCTTCAGCCGGGCTCAGCTAGAGCCAGAGCACACATCCCTCCCACCTGCGGCTGTGTGGGCCGTGTGGGCTCCAGGACCCCTTCCCTGGCTAATTCAGGGCGTCTCCCATAGGTAGGCCACAAGTTTGGGGCTGTCCCCACATGCTATGGAAAGGTTCCCTCAGTCCCCGTGCTTGTCCCAGGACATTTCCTGACAATGCCTCCTTCCACCTGGATCTCTGGTCCAAGGGCAGGAAGTGAGGTCATCTTAGCGCCTGGCCTGGCCCCTCTGCTGTCCTTGCCCAGGATGAGAGGGGACAGGAAGCGCCAGCCCCACATGGCTGGTCCCAGGATTGGCAGGCAGCACGGAGTATGCATGCTTATGTGCCCGTGTGCACATGTATGCATATGGGCATGTGTGTGGTTGCGCAAGCACACTGGGTCGTCTGGGCTGGGAGCAGCACCTGTCCCGGGATGCCCGCCCCTGGGAAAGGCCCCCACCTTGCGGGAGATGCTGTCTTCCGAGAGCCTCTTACAGAGGGCGTTGAGGGGTCTGGTGGCCTCCTCGGTCTCCTTGGGGTCCTCCAGGTCTGTGCTGTGTGGGATGCCCTCGGTCCGCCGGTCTGTGCCCACCTCCAGGAGGCCCAGCAGGTGCTCCACGGAGCCGTCCAGGGGCAGGACCTGGACAGAAGCAGAGGGGTCAAGGCTGTGTCCTGGGCAGGTGTTGGCTACCACTACCGAGTGCTGCCCGGCGGTCACCTTGGAGGAGATGAAGTCCTCCAGCCGCCCCAGCAGCCCGGCGTTCCTGGTGAAGTCCACGGTGTAGCAGTCTTCCACCCAGGCCTGCAGCAGGCAGAGGCTGCGCTTGTAGATCTTGGTGAAGGTCGAGGTGGGGTCCTCATGGGCCCTGGAGGCAGATGGCCAGACAAGGGTGTGTGTGTGGGGTCTGAATGCAGCTCTGTCTTCAGGGGGGTATTTTAGCCCCTACCCTGCCTGCCCGGGGACAGGAGAGAGGCAGCAGCCACCACACAACAGGGGCCCAGGGCTCAACGTCACAAGGCAGGACTGGCCCTCCTGCCACCTCCAGAGCCAGCGCCCAGGATGCCAGGGGGCAGGAAGCCACGGGAGAGCCCTCGCTTCCCAACAGGCAGATCGGAGCCTGGCTCCACATGTGGAGGGAATGGGGGGGTGTGTGTCTCCTGTGAGCCCCTCCCCAACAAGGATGGGCCGAGACTACTAGGGCATACAGCCTGGTGAGGGTGCACACAGGTGTGGGGAGGGGGCTCACTGTCAGCTCAGAGAACAGCCAGAGTGCATCCACCCACCACCCCTTTCCTCAGCACCCTAGCTCCTCGGCTCTGGGTGAGCTGCAGGCCCTCCCCACTTGGGGGTTGCCTGGTCTTCTCACTTGTCCCTGTCCCCACCCTCTGCCTCCCCCATTGCTCTCCAGGCGAGGCCATGCTGGCTCCCTTCTCTGCGGCAGTGACCCCCTGGCCTCCTCCATCCTCCCCTCAACCTTCTCCAGCCCTCCTCCTTCCTTGTCGGGGTCAGCAGACGGTAAGCGGCCCACTGGGGGGCGTACCTGGACAGGGTGCTGCTGAGGCGGTCGAGGAGGAAGTGCAGGAAGTCCTGGGGTGTGCAGAAGTAGCGGAAGGTGTACAGGAACTGCTGCACGTAGCCCTCCAGGAAGGCGTCGCTGCGCAGAGGGGCCTGTCAGACCCGGCAGGGCCTCCCGCTGCACCTCACCTGTGCTTCAGGTGAGCGGGACGCCCCTTCCACCCACAGCCTTGGCTCGCGGTTCGGGGGTAAATGTGTGTGTGAGCGAGTGTGAGTATGGCTGTGTGTGAGTGTGAATATAAGTGTGGTGTGAGTGTGAGTTTTGCGTGCGAGTGGCCATCACTTTTTAAGGCCCACCTGTGAGTCTCCTTCTAGAACCTATTCACACACTGAGCACGCACAGTCACCACCCCAAGATGGACATCCCTGTATTAGGAAAGAGCAGGTTGTGCCCCAGAGCTCTGCGTCATTAGGGGGGAACCAGGTAGGGGAGTGTATGAGGGTCCCCACCCTCAGGGGTGCCCCGAAAGCCTGTGTGTCTGTGATCGAGTCTGGGAGTGAGGAACAGGTGGGGTCCTGGCAAGGCTGCCTCCCTCGCCACTGCAGGAGGAGCTGCAGGTGACCAGCTACCTGGTCAGCCCAGGGCCTCAGTGGGCTGGGGACACGGAAGGCTCAGGCCAGGGACTAGGCAGCCACCAGCCCAGTTTGCCCTGCAAAGAGGGGTCCACTCATGGGTCTCCAAAAGCCAGGCCTGGGCTGGCCCTCCCACCCCGGGGTGGGGCCAGGCCGTCGGGTTAAGAGAGCCTGCCGAGAGGGCCGTGCCCGGGACCGGGTGGAGCCGAGGGGCCCACGCAGGACACGGTGCATCGATGGACCAGGTGGGCAGAGGGGTGGAGGGGCACTGGGGGTGACAGGTGACCCTGGTGTGAGTGGGCAGATGTTCCTGCTGCAGGGCGAGCTCATGAACCGGGTATGCGATGCACTAGGCAGTGCTCATGCCCACAGGTGGCGGCTGCACACATACCCAATGAACCTCTGAGCCCAGCCCCACCGCAGTCCCCGGGGAGCCGGGCAGTTAGGTAAGGAAGGGGTGTTTTGACTTAGTAAAGTGGGTGGGATTCAGGTGTGTCTCCGAGGATCCTGTGTGCATTTAACCTAAAGCCTGCTGGGCAGTTAATCACACACTTTCCTCCAAAGCACCTGCTGGGGCCTCCGAGACCCAGGCCCAGACCCAGACCCAGACCTGCTGCCTGTGGCTCTGAGGCCACTCAAGCCAGGAGCCCCACAAAGGAGCACGTGGCAGTGACCACACGTCAACAAGCCCAGGTGAAATTCATTCTAAATGAAAACCGTGCAAACCCGTCTCAGATGAGGGGAGGCGAGACTTCCCCCACCTCCTCCCTCTCCGAGGGGCTCGTTTCTTTTTTTTTTGTCTCCCTTCCGCTCTCCAAGGCCTGACAGGTGACGGGGGAAACCATGCCCCCTCTCCCCCCACCGGGGACACGGCGGCTGCACCTGGAGTAGAGGTAGGCCATGAGCCCCAGCGGCGTGCCGGCCTGCAGGACGCGGGCCTTGCGCTGCCGGCCGCTGCGCGGGTGCTTGCTGACGTTGTAGAAGATGAGGGACGAGGACTCGTCCAGGGGGCTGAAGTCCAGCGTGTCGCAGGGGGCCGAGGAGATGTTCACGATCACGGGCAGGGCGCAGGGCTCCAGGCCCCACCGCTCCGCGTACACGACCTGAGGGGAGAGCGGGTCAGTGTGGTCCGGCCGAGCTGCGCCCCCAGGTGTGTGCGGGTCACCCTGCCACTGACCCCAGGCGGCGGCACAGCTTGTGGCCCCTCGAAAGTCAGGGTTTGTTTCTACAATGGATTCCCAAGGTTGTAACTGCAGGAAGCCCACGCGAGAGGGGGTGCGGGCATGCAGGGCGACTCGCCTGTAGGTACTTCTTGACCAGTCCGAGGAACTGCACCTTGGACTTCATTTCTTCCAGCTGCCCCTTCAGCTTAGACAGCATCGTCTTCACCTCGGAGCCTGGGGGTAGGGCAGAGTCAGCACCCAGCGGCCCTGGCCCGGGGCGGGGCGGGGGGGGGCGGCGTGCGACCCCGAGCACTGATAACCCTACCTTTACTCCGCTTCTCCTTCTGTAAGAGTTTCTGGTAGAACTTGAGGGTCTTCCGGTAGGTTCTCTTCTCCATCATGAGCTGCTGCTCCAGCTCCTAGGGAGGAAAGAGCTGCTGGACCCGGGGCCTGGCCGTGTGGCCTCAGCCCAAGGGACACGCTTCCCTCTGTTGTCCTGGAATTCACATTTCAGCTGGCCCCACACAAAATGCAAGCATGGAAAACACGCTATGGCCCACGGCAGGTGCACTCACTGGAGTGGGGCGGGCAGGTACTGCCGTGTGGGTCCTGACAAGTGGACAGCACACGCATGTGCTCAGTGCCCCACTCACCCAGCGCCCCGGCCTGTTACACTCTCGCTGTTTTGAGGCAGCGAAGGTGAAATGTGTCCGCTAGTGGTTTTATACTTTCGTGTTTTCCTGAGGCTCCTGTTTTGAAGCCGATGCAGTGGGTTCTCAAGAAGAAATGTGAAAAGGTGGCTATGGGCAGGTCTCCCCAACCCGTTACCCATGATGCAGAGGGCCCAGGAAGCTCACCTGCCTGCACTCAGGTTCCAAGAGAGACGTCTTCCCAGGTGAGCAGGAAAAAAGGAGGAACGAGGTCACTGCTGGTCATCTGCCCCCATGGCCTTTCCCCCAGGCCACCTCACCTCCTGCAGACCGTCCCCACAGGGGCCACCCACAGAGACAGGGCCCCGCGTGGCTCCCAGGGGGGCTTGTCCAGGGTGGCATTTCAGAGACGGGAGGCCCAGGGGTCCCAGCCATAGGCTTACAACCCAGTAAAAATGGATGCTGCCCCAGCAGATCTGAGCTGGCCTCAGTCCACTTTCTTTCTTTAATTTTTTGAGTTAATCCTCACCTGAGGATATACTTTCATTGATTTTGAGAGAGAGTGGGAGGGGGAGAGACAGAGAGAGAGAGAGAAAGATCGAGTGGTTGCCTCCTGCATGCTGGGGAGCAAGCCTGCAATGGAGGTACATGCCCTTGACCTGGAATTGAACCTGAGACTCTTCAGTCCGTGGGCCAGTGCTCTACCCACTGAGCAACACTGGCTAGGACCTTTTCCTCATTTTTTTAACTGCGTGTTCTGTTTTGTTGTTGAGTTTAGGAATTGTTAGCATATTCTGTATTAAATTCTTATCAGATAGATGACTTGCAAATGTTTTCACCCATTGGTGGGAGCCCTTTCACTCTGTTGATAGAGTCATTTGATGCACAAAAGCTTTAATTTTAATGAAGTCAGTTTTTTTTTTTTCTTGTGTTGCTTGTGCTTTTGGTGTCATATCCAAGAAATCACGGCCAAATCCACATTGTGGAAGCTTTCCCCCTATATTTCCTTCTAAGAGTTTTATAGTTTTAGCTCTTAGGTTTAGGTCTCTGCTTTTTTAGCCAATTTCTGTCTACGGTGTGAGGTCAGGCCCAGCTTCATCCTTTTGCATGTGGACATTGTTTTTCCAGCACCACTTGTTGAAGACCATCCTTTCCCCATTGGGTCTTGGCCGCCTTGTCAGAGTCATTTGACTACAGATGTGAGATCATTTCTGGGCTCTCTGTTCTGTTCCACGGTCCCTGTCTGTCCCTACGCCAGTACCACACTGAGTTGGTTACAGCAGCCTTGCAGTAAAAGTTGAAATCGGAAGTGTGAGTCCTCCGGCTTTGTTCTTTTCCATGATTGTTTTGATCAGTGGTCGGCAAACTCATTAGTCAACAGAGCCAAACATCAACAGTACAACGATTGAAATTTCTTTTGAGAGCCAATTTTTTTAAACTTAAACTTCTTCTAACGCCACTTCTTCAAAATAGACTCGCCCAGGCCGTGGTATTGTGTGGAAGAGCCACACTCAAGGGGCCAAAGAGCCGCATGTGGCTCGCGAGCCGCAGTTTGCCGACCACGGGTTTTGGTCATTCAGGGCCCCTTGAGACATAAGAATTCTGGGATGGGTTTTTCTCTTTCTGTAAAAAACATCACTGGGCCATCTCTTCCGTTTTAACTCAGCCGCCTATATCCATGCCAGGACCGAGGCAGGGCCGGTCTCTTTCTGGCTGGGACTTAGTAATAAGCGAAGCTCAGACAGTGGCAGGAGGAGGACAAGAAACACACTGGGAAGGCTTAGCCGGTGCTGAAGAGCTGGGAGACACACTTTCCGGTGGCTTGTGGCTTGCAGACCAGACGTGACCTGGGCTGGGGAGCAGGAAGCCCGCCCACGGAGGGGTTCCCTCCCGTCCACCACCCTGGGCACCACGGAAGCCAGGCCAGGCGGACTGCCGGGGCCCAGGCTGAGCTGCCTGCCATGGCAGGCGTTTCTCAAAGGGATGCTGCTGAGGGGACAAGAGCCTGGAGGGCTGATCGGCCGAGGAGCTGCACCTGCCACAGCCAGAGCCACTGACCGGGCTCGCCACTGCACCTGCCACAGCCAGAGCCACTAACCAGGCTCACCAGGACGAAGTGACCTCCTGCCAACTGTCACCTGGTGACCCGGTGCTCCGCTAACAAGGACAGAAAGGCTATTCCCTCTCCCAAAATGTGGAGGACACATGCAGACGAGCACGGGTTGGGCACGGCGCTCTAGCTGGAGGTCGCCGGGGGTGAGTGGGGCGTTGGGAATGGGAGACACAGGGAGGGGCCCTTTGTCACCTGAGAGAAGAACTCTTGCTTGGACTCAGCACCCTCCCCAACCCCGTAGTGGACGGAGGCCCCGCACTCACGGGGCTTGAGGTGTCGGGGGCCCCACTGGCCTTCTGCCCCTCCAGCTCCTTCACATAGTTGTGGACGTCGGTGCCAAAGCAGTCGGCCTCGTAGAAGGCGCTGCTCCAGCCGGGGCTGCAGCTCTGGAACTCGGCCGGGCCCGGGTTCACAACTGGGCCAACCTCCTTGGGCCTGGCCAGCTGGGCCACTGCTTCCACGTCCGGGGTCCCTCTGGCCGGCTCGGGGCCCCTTGCCTGCGGCTGGTCCGCTTGGGTCCCAGGCGACTGCTCCTTCTCGGCTTTCACTGACTTCTGAGGCCGAAATCCCACCTCCAAGTTGCCCCGGGACAGCTCATCTGAGTCCATGTCGGACAGCGAGGGGGGTGGGCAGGGGGCTCTGCTGCTGTGAGCGGCCGGCGTTTCCTTCCCTGGACAGAGGACAGAGGGTTGGGGGCAGCAGCTGCAGGTCGTGCAGAGGGTCTGCCACGGACTGTTTCCAGAGAGGCTACCTGCACCCGGTCGGGGATGTGAGGCCCTTTAGGGACCAGGCACCCCCACTTCTCAAGAGGGGCCACAAGGGTCCTCAAAAACCCAACTGTCACGTGGGGACAAACTGCGTGCAAATAGACGGACACAATGAAGTGAGTCTGTCTGCAGAGGGAGGGTCAGGACAGGTGATGCGTCATCCTCAGGTGCATGCGGTGAAAAGGGGGTGAAAGGGGGTGAAAGCGGGGGTGAAAGGGTGTATTCGGTGAAAGGGGAGGCCTTGGGCCCCCACTTGTCACCCCACCCACCCCCCCGCACAGTACAGACCCCCCCACGGTGGGGTGGGGGTGGGGGGGGACAAAGGAAGCCTTTCCTGTAATGGTCCAGCCACATAGGGAGGGTGGAGATGAACCTGCCCTGGGAAGTGGCCCCTCCCCCAGCCCACATCGCTTACCTGCTCCGTGCAGCAAGGCCCGTTTGCTGGACGGTGAGCAACAGCTTCGTGCGCTGGCCTGGCCACCCTCGGGCTGTGACCCAGCCGCCTCTGAGGTGCTGCCACCAGAATGGAGGACACTGGAGCCTCCGTGACCAACCCCCCCCCACCCCCCACCTGGGCTCCCCGCCCCAGACAAGACCGCAGGTTCCCCCTGTACCACCTTCCCAGGGGAACTTGCCTGTGGGGCTCCCAGTTATTTGCCTCCTCCAGCTGGTCCCTGAGCAGGGAGATGTGCCTCCTGGCCCCCTGTGACCCCATGGGCCCCCCTCCCCCCCTAAGGGACCAGGTGCTAGAACCGAAAGCTGGGGAACAGGGTGGGCTTTGGGCCACGAGAGGGGCCCTCAGTGAGCAGCCCTGGTGGGGAGGGTGTGGAGCTGAATGCTGGGGTGAGGAGGGGCAGGAGGAAGAAGCGGCCAGTGAACACAGGGTGTGCCTCAGGGACCTGGGAGGGGAGCCTGGGGCCGCGGAGGCACTCACCTCCTGGGGGGCGACGTCCTCTCATTCACCACTTTGAAAAGGTTCTGCAGCAGCTTCTCCCCCCAGTAGAGGTCACAGAACTTCTCGGATATGGCCCCGCAGAACGTGGCGTAGGTGAGATCTTTCAAGGCGTAAATATACTCCCCTGGTTTTGCACATCGATAGGGGCAAGTTAAAATGTGGGGGAGCAATTTTGGGGGTCCCCTCACTTTCTGCGCAAATGAGGGCTGGGCTCTGAGACCCTCCTGGCTGCCCGAGGCCCCATGGGGGGCTGGCTCTGCTCACTGGCTCTTCGTGCAGACAGAGGAGTGGGGTCCCTCTTTGTGGTGACTGAGGCCCCTTCATGCCAACCCTCCGCCCGGGCGCTGCGTCCCCCTGCCACTCCCTGGTCCCGAGGCATCTCTCGGCCCTGGTGGCCCCCAGTACCCATGATCAGCGCCTCCAGCCCGTTGTCCAGGTAGCCGTCGAAGGCGAACTCCTCCTGGATGAGGCGCGTGGCCTCCTGCAGGGACGGGCAGGCCGCGCTCTTCGGGACGGGCGAGGCGTCCACACTGGACGGACACAGCTTGCGGTCTGCTGGCCGGGGCTGCTCGGGGTGAGTGTCCGCCGCACCCCTGGGGCTGTCTGGACTCGCCTTGGCCAGGGAGGGGCTGAATGAGGCGGGTGGTGGGCCCTGGGGCTCCTGGCCGGGGCCCTTGGTGGCCTTGCTCCTGGGCGGCTTGGCCGGGTGAGGCGGGCCCTGGCGAGCTGTGGTGGGCTCTGGGGTGCGGAGCCCCAGGCCTCTGGGAGAGGCTCCAGGTGGGACCCGCTCCTCCAGCCCTCGCTCCTGGGGCATCGCTGAGGAGGTGGGAGCTGGGGGGCAGGGGCACCCCTGGGCTGACCCTCTCAGCACCAACTCTCTTGGGGGTCCCGGGGCTGTGCCGCACGATCGGGGACCAGGCGCCCTCTGGTCAGGTGTCTCCAAGCTGGCAGCCACTGCCTGGGCCTCAGGAGCCTTCTTCTCATCGACGTCCCCGTCCAGCCTGCCTTCCCTCTCCTCTGGCCTCTCTGCCGGCCCTGAGGACCTGGCCATGACCTCCCTGTGAGCAGGAGAGAGCACTCAGGAGAGGCTCCGGGGCCCAGCCGGCTCCTGGCCACACCTGCCACTCACCTGGCCGCACCTGCGTCTGGTGCGAGGCCGATGGGCGTGACGTACGTGGCTGGGGAGGTGGACGCTTCGGGCAGCTCCAAGGCCCCCTCGCAGCAGGAGGGCGGATCGGGCACAGGCCCCTGCACAGCCATGAGTCTGGTGTCACCGCTGACCTGCACGAAGCCTGGACAAACTTGGGGTGAGTGTGGGTGGGGGGGGGATGGCTCCTCCAGCTCTTAGGGGGTGTTGTGACCCCTCTCACCATCCCCAAGTGCACGGGGACTTCCCAGCACAAGGGGAAGGGAGACGTCATGGAGGCTGAGCCCAGGGCTGCTGGAGCTGGGAGGGAGGCGGGGGCCGCTCCTCGGGGGGCTGGGGCCATGGAAACCCCGAGGACCCAGCCACAGGCAGGATGGGATCGGTGCCGTGGAGACAGGACACAGTGGGCTCTGTAGAGGGGACGGAGTAGGACAAGAACTAGGGGGTCGGCGATGTGAACACAGGAGGGTGTGGGAGAGGAGGCGGGTGGGAGCTGCTGCTCTGGCGGCTGGTAAGGTGGGAGAGAATTTAGATCTGAGGCCTGAGCAATGGCGCGTTTAGAAGAGACTGAGGCCGGGGGGAGGGCAGTTGGGGGTCCCGGTGATGTCAGGTGCAGTGTCACACTCTGGTGGATAGCAGGGGCCCCGGGGCAGGATGGCCTGGTCCTGGGGGACTCACCTGAGCTGGACCCAGGAGCTGGCGCTGCGCTGGGGGTCAGTTCAACCACCGAGAACACATTTTGGAGACTGATGGTCTCTTCCTCCTGGTAAACCTGGGGCAGAAGGACATGGGCCCCCAGGGAGGTGACACCAGAGGCCCAGGGCTCGCTCTCAACCCCTCGCTCAGCCTCAGCCGCCTCACAGAGCCTACGGGCACCTGCATCCGATCCCACAAGGTTTGGTGGGTTTCTAGGGCACAGGAAGGCTATGCCCTGCCCCAGACCCTGGTGGGTGGCGGGTGGCTGTCTGCTGACCCAGGGACCCTGAGGTGGCCTGCCCTGGTCAGCTGCCTGGGGAGCCGACAGGGACGTGTGTAAATGATGCAGCTAGCTGAGGGTCAGCGTGCAGGCCACCTGGGGTCAGTGGGCCAGGGCGTGGGGCTGCTGTTCAAGGCGGTGGGAGAGGCCGAGAATTACCCCTCCCCTACACCCTGTACATCTGTACAACGAACAGTGGGAACAAGGACCCGCATCTCCCCGGCGCCCCTGGGCAGGTTCCGGGGTTCGCACCTGAGCCTGGGAAATCGCCCTCTTACCTTACAGGTGGATGCCCTCAGGTGGGCTAAAATCTTCCTGCTGTCCATACCTCGCTGAAGGAGGTAACTGCTACATATCTGAAAGCAAGGACACGGGCCACACGTCCAACACGCGGAGATGCGGGCGGCTTGACCACCAGCCCCGTTTCCCACCAGGCTGGACAGGAGCCTGTCAGCGCGGGCGCTGTGGAGGGGCTCGGGGCTCCCCTGTAGGAAGACCCCGGGAACGGCCAGGCTTGGGCAGCCTGTGACCAATGTCAGCGTCCACACACCTAGAGGCTGTCCTCCTGGATGTCCTCAGTAGGGAATAAAAACTGGACGGCCCAGCCAAAGTGGCTCCGTGGTTAAGCGTCGACTTATGGACCAGGAGGTCATGGTTTGATTCCCCGTTGGGCACATGCCCGGTTGCAGGCTCAATCCCCAGCAGGGGGTGTGCAAGAGGCAGACTATTGATGATTCTCTCTCATCATTGATATTTCTATTTCTTCTCCCTCTCCCTTCCTCTCTGAAATAAACAAAACAAAACAACTGGACGGAGATGGCCACGGCCTCTCCCCACCCTGCCTTGCTGACAGCCACTTGCACGGAGGGGCAGGCTGCCCGGTGCCCAGCGCTGAGACGGGGGCACGAGGACACATGCCCTTCCCAGCCGTCCCTCTAAGAACTACAGGAAAGGGTGACGCTACAGAACCGGCGGGGCAGAACCAGTCAGCAGGCTTCGCACCCACAAAACAACCCCACGATCGCAACCCGAGACAGACAGAACCTGCAGTCACAGCAAAGGTAATCTCACCGGCGACCCTGAGCCCGCCATGACCCTGACAACAGGCAGCGGCCCTGGTGGCACAAATGCAGCCATGGCCTCTGAGCCCCGGGGTTCTCAGCAGGTGTCTGTCACCTGATCGGTGCCTTCGCAGGAAGAAACACTTGCCCCTCTCAGTCTAGCGACTCACTCCACAAGCAAACGCTCTGATATTGGGGGACAGCTCGCGCCCCTTCTGAAAACTGGGGTGGGCCTCACTTGACAGCAGTCAGGGGCAGGCAGACAGGGCCTGGCACCCAGGCCGCCGCTGCAAAGCTGTCTCGTCCCGGTCTGCACACAACTTCTCCTAGAAGGCCGTGTGGCCCCCCCAATCAGGGAAACAACAGCGGGGCTCCCCTGCACATGTCACGTGGAGCCCCGTGGCCCCGAACCCGAAGAAGAGGAGGTGGGAGGACTCCGAGGAGGTGTGGGGAAGTCCGGTGAGCGGGGCGCTCTGCTCCTCTCTGGCCGGGCTTAAGGGCAGGGGTCTGGGCTGGCCCCAGGACTACCCTGCCCACTCTCTGACCAGGTGGTCTGGGGGCAATGCTGGGGTGATGGGCCCTCCACAGAGGAAACCCGGGCCCTCCCTGCCCAACGCCGACTTTTCCTGGAAATAAGAAGTCTCTTCCCTGTGGGCACCACCCAGGCCCTGGATGCCAGCTGTGCCCAACTGCCAGGCTACCTTGACGGCCTCGGCCACAGACGGCCGCTCCTGGGCACTGCGCCTGGCCATTTCCAGGAGGAGGGTCTTGAGCCTGCGTGGCAGGGCCAGCTTGTGGTCTTGGGGGACGCTGAACTTGGCCGCCATCCACAGCACTGCGGCCACACAGTACACTGAGGCCTGGGGACGAGAGAAAGAAGCCAGCGTGCTCAGCAGACCAGTCTCCATCCCCACAGAGCTGTCCCTGTCTGGACCCCACTGGCACCTCGAAGCCCCCAGCCCCCAGGTGCGTGTTTAACAAGCGCCCACAGGTCCTGAGCTGTCCATGTGGAGTCCTACCTTGGGAGGACACCACCAGAGCCCATGAGGCACCTGCTGGGGAGGCTGCCCAGGTCAGGCAAAGCCGGGGGGATGGACGCACGTGCTGCACGGGGGCTGCCAGGACCCCCCTGAGCCAGTGCCCGTCCCTTCCTCTTCCCTCAGGCTCAGGACAGAGGGGGTGGCATCACTGAGGGTGGGGAGGGGTGGGCAGGAGGCCCCGGGAAGGGGATGGGGCCAGGCACCTTTTCAGTCACGAGCTGCTGCTCCGCCACCTCGGGGGCCAGGAAGAACGAGTTGGATGTGCCTGAGAGAGAAACCCCAAGCCCAGCTGAGCTCTCCTTTCCGCCTCAGAGGTTGGTGGCCGATGTGGGAACACAGCCGAGGGTGAGCCTCGCCCGCCTGTACCCACCGTTGGCAGGGGGCGGCCCGAAGAGCACAGCCCCATCCTCGGCCACCAGCACGGAGTCCGGACACAGGTAGGCTGCAGCAGAAGGCGAGGTCAGGGCTGGGCTCACCGCAGAGACCTGCTCCCCAGACGCCTGCTGGGGTGTGGGTGGATGGGGCAGCCCCCTTGCCACCCCAAGGCTCCCTGAGTCACCCAGGGGACAAGAGGACACTGGGTCCCTCACTGGATGCAGCAAGGGGGCCAGGGCACTGGCTCGGCCTCCTCCCCTCCCCACAGGCGCTAGACAGACGGCCCTGGGGGACAGGACACAGCGCCCTCTGAGCAGCCCTCCTGCCCCAGAGCTGGCCTGTGGCTGCTGGACACCAGAAGCTGGAGACAAAAAGGAGCTGAGGAAAGAGGAGGATGATGGGGGAGGGGTCCTGTCGGAGGATGGAGGCCCAGCCTGACCGGACGTCAAAGGCCTGGGGACCACGGGACTCAGGGCAGCCCTGTCACACTGCCCGCAGGGCTGAATTTGGGGGCCAGAAAGCAGTGTGATGTCCAATATCCCCGCAGGCCATTTCCCCTCCCTGGGGACAGCGTCTCCCTGTGGAGAGGGTGTGGGCCAGCTGGGTCACCTGCTCTAAGGCTCACAGTTAGGCATCTGCCCCCCGACTCTGTGGGTCCTGAGCCCAGAGCAGACGCCCCCCCCGGGTGCCCCTGGCTCACAGTGTGGACACCGCCGTCCACGGGCCACACGGCTGAACAAGGAGCCGCAGCGCAAGTGTCACCTGGGTGCCGGGCGTGGGTGCCTACAGCGCTGAGGCAGGCGTGGGACAGAGCCCACAGCTCGTACTCCTTGAAGGGCCGGCCCAGCTTCGACAGGAGGTCCTGCAGGGAGACGCCCTGGGGGAGGCGACAGGGCGAGAACCTCGTCAAACACGGCGGGATGTGCCTCCCGCCAGACCTCTCCTGACAGATCAGCTGGGAAACGTCCCCTCGTGCACCCAGGTGCTGGGAGGATGTGGAGAGACGGGACCCCGTGCACCGCGGTGGGGCGTGCAGGAGCAGCCGCACGGAAGACGGCATGGGGCTCCTGGAAACATTGAAAACAGAGCGGCCGTAGGATCTGGCAATCCACTTCCGGGAATTTACCCCAGAGAACTGAGAGCTGGGTCTGGAACGGGCGTTGGCACCCCCACGTTCGCGGCAGCATCCTTCACGAGAGCCGAGAGGTGGGAGCCACGCGTGCGTGGATGCAGGACACTGCGCAGTGGGGCAGCCGGGCCTCAGGTGAGCGAGCCCGGGGTGGACTTTGTTTTACGGTTACCACACTTCTCTCGGAAATCACTCTCACTCTCAGGTGCGTGTCAGGATGTGAATAAACACGGAAACACAGACCCTGCCCCCTAGTCCCTGGGCCAGCAAAGCCTGGCGGGAGCTGCGGGTTTCGGTGCCACCGTGCCAGCCGCTGTGCTGGGCCGGGCTGCCCCTGGCCACACTGGGTTTGGGCCATGGCCTTCCAGGTGGCTTTGTCCCAGGAGCTCATAGGGACACAGAACTTCAGGGAGCAACTTGCTGGGAGCCAAGCAGGACAGCGGGTTTGGCCGGGCTCTGCCCAGTGTCCTCGGCCACAAAGGGCCACTCAGAGTGCCCGTGGGGATGCTAAGCGTACCCCAGCTCCCAGGACAGGGTTCTAACAGAGTCCCCTGTCCCTCACTGCTGACGAAGGGCAGCACCAGGCCCGGGAGACCCTCCCTGGCCACGGACCACGCAGAATACGCCCTTACCCACCTGGTCCGAGGCTGTGCTTCCCGGCTCTCTGGCTCCTTCTGGAATCTGCTGATCGACCCCCAACATCCCTGAGTCTCCACCTGCCTCTTGAGGGTCCTCAGGACAGGGAGGGTGGCATTCCTCCACAGGGCCCTGGCCAGGCACCCCAGCCTCCCCGCCCCCACTGGGACCCACACCCCGAGCCCCTTCCCCCTGGAGCCCAGGTTCCTGCTCCGGCTGCAGTCTGGACTTGGGCTGGCCTTTGCAGCTGGGAGGGCCATTCTTCCGCTCGGAAAAGGCCTTCCTGGGGTCTGCAGGGAAGAATTCCGATGTGGGCAACTGGTTTGTCACGCTGGCCGGCGGCAGGCAGAGGGTGCTGGCCTCGGGGCCCTCGGGCAGGAGCCTGGGGACCGTCTGCACTTTCCTCAGGCGGCCCCTCTCTGTGGGGCGCTGGGCGTCCAGGACCAGGCTGGCCAGTCCCTCCCCGATGTGGCTTTCTCCGTTTTTCGCAGGGGGTGACAGCAGAAGCTTGGAGGAGAGGGTCCTGGGGTCACAGGCGGGGGTCTGGGGCCGGCCCTGAGGGGCCTCCGGGTCAGCGCCACGGTCCCCAGGTTGCCTCTTGGGTCCCACACTTCTTGGAGCAAGTCTCCCCCTCCAGGCGCTCTCGCTGACATCTGGGCGGAAGCAGGGCTGATCACTGCCCCTGGCCAGGGCCCCAGCCCAGGACAGCTACCCCCACAACACCCCTGCCCACGGCCACCTCGGAACCGGCTCCTGCAGGAACCCAGCCCCGCCCGTCACAGAGACTCAGCACCCGACTCTCAGGATGGGGGCTCCCAGCCGCGTCTTCTCTCAGCAACCCAGAAACATCCTCGCTGCCTCGTTAATCACATAATCCTGGCTAATTAACGGGCTGCCCGCTCCCCTGGGCCAGGCCAGCTGCCCACAGGGGGCTGCTAAACCCCGTCTAATTATCTCATCCAAAAAGCACATCGTGTTCCATTAGGAGAACACAAGTGAGATTCTCCACAGGAAGAAAGGATTGTGGCCGCGCCCCGCCCGCCCTGGCAGCGGCCTCCCTGCGAACCGCCAGACACATGCCCCTCCCGCGGGGACTCTTTCCTCGGCTCTGACAGCCACACAGTGTGGCCTGGTGCCGTGGCGTCACCAACAGCGTCACCGGGAGGACTCCACGGCCCCTCCTCAGCAGGCACAGGGCAGAGCTGACACTGGCGTTTGTTCAAAACGCCATCTGAGACTAGAATCCCACATGAGCCGTGGAAACTTGGCCCTACAGCAACAGCCGGCACGGCAGGAAGTGATGTGCCTCCGATATGGTGCAGTCGGGGGATGGAAAGGGTCTCACCCTGCCCCTGTGCCGAAATGCTCATGGGACCGGGACAGGTGTCCAGCTCCAAGCTCAGCCTTTTCTCAACACGACCTTGGTTCTCACCTGTAACAGCATGATGTCTGCACAGCGTGAGTCTGTCCCGTGTGTGTGTGTGTGTGTGTGTGTGTGTGTGTGTGTGCGCGCGCGCACACACACATTTGTATACATAGTGGGTGTGCAATGCTTGTGCGTGAGTGTGCACTATAAATGGGTGTGTACGAGTTTGCACATGTGTATGTTTATGTGTGTGACTGAGTGTGTGAGCATGTGAGTGGGTGTTTATGTGGCGTGTGAGTACACTGGTATGAATGTGTGTGAGACCAGTGCCAATGTTTGTGCATATTCACATGTGCACATGAGAGTGAACATATGCATGCCTGGGAACATGTGTGTACGCAGGCACATGCATGAGTGAGTGTAGCTTGCCCACCTTGGAAGGTCCCGAAGGACTCGAGGGAGAGCACCCTCCTCCCGACAGCCGAGAGGCTGCGGCACAGGCGGCAAGAGGACATCAGCTGCATCTTCTCCTCACACAGCGCGATGATGCTCTGCACACACGTGCGAGGGTCAGGATTGATTTTAGAGAGGATGGGAGAGAGAGAGAGAGAGAGAGAGAGAGAGAGAGAGAGAGAGAGAGAGAGAGAGAAACATCGATGTGAGAAATATTGATTGGTTGCCTCCCATACAGGCCATGGCTGGGGATAGAACCCGAAACCTGGGTATGTGCTCTGACCAGGAATTGAACCCACCACCTTTCAGTGTATGGGACCACACTCCAACCAAGCCATACAGGCCAAGGCAAAAACCAAGTTCTTACTTAAACAAAGTGCAATGCCACCAGATCCTAGAAAGGAGCCCGTGTGATGGGGGCAGGGTGGGGGCAGACAGGAAGGCCCCGTGTGTGTGTAGCATGCATGTGTGTGCATGTTTGCATTTGTGAGTGTGCATGCATGGAGGGTGTTGGGGCTCAGCCTCTGGGGTGAAATAGGGGGGATGGCCCAAGAGTTACCTCGAGATCAGGCCGGTCCCCAGGGTCCTCTGCCTGCATCTGGTCCAGCAGCGCCTCCAGGTCCCGGCTCAGCCTGGGCTCCGGCTCCGGCTCCGCCACGTACTCGAGGGCAGCCTTCAGCGTGGCCCCCAGGGAGTAGATGTGCGCCTGTGGCACCGAAGAGCCATCAGTGCCACTGGCCCGGGTGTTCCTGTCCCCCATGGCCACTGCTTCCCCAGGCCAGGAACATGTTTTTGGGGACCCTCCATGCTCTTTATGGCCGCCTCCCCCACTGTGGACTGTCCTGGCGCTGAGCCATGCACCCCAGTCTCTTGGGTCTGGAGTCTGCACTGGCCCCGCTGTACCAGCCAGCGACCCTGGACTCCTCCCGGGCACAGACACCTGGATGCCCTCCCCTGATGGCTGCTGTGTCTCTGAAGGGCAGAGACTTTTCCTTTTTGGGGTTTATTCTTAAAAAATCAGGTATGAGCCAGAGTGAAGACGTGATCCCTTAGTGTGAAAGTTAGGGTTTTCCTGTCTGCGTACGTGAGTGTGTGAGCACGCTGGGACAGGCCCCATCATGGCTGGGCATCGTCCCCCAACAATGCACGTGGGGCTGTACCATGCCCCTTTTACCAACAGGAGGCTGAGCCCAGAGAGGTTCAGAAACCTGCCTGGGACCACACAGCCAGGGCAGGAGGGGCAGGCGAGGGCCTGGGCCGGCTGGCTCTGAAGAGGTAGTCACCCCCCACACACAGTGGAGGCCGGGGCCCTGACCAAGGCCAAGCTCCCTGCCGCCCTGCCCGGTGCTCCCTTCCCCAGCCCAGCCCCCTACTCCTGACTGGCGCCCACTCCGGTCCATGGTCGCACCCCCGCTGGGGCCAGACCCAGCATGACTGCCTCGGGCTCCCAAGAGCGGAGGATTCCCTGTATGTCTCGCCCAGGACCATGCGAATGAGTCTCAGCAAAAACATAAAAGGAAGTTCCACATCATCCCATGCAGCGTGATGAGGTTTGATGAAGTTAAAAACAGCACAAGTGGAATAACGCGGATTTCAGGAATCCATACTTGTGAGACGAGGCCAGAAGGAGGCAGAAGGGGCGGTGTTGGGTGCTGGTCACCGTGGGCGGGGGCGGGGACAGAACTGCTTCCGGGTGTTCGTGTTGGAGCTTGGCTCCCTTCCCAAAAGTACAAGTAAAAAATAAAGCAGTCCACGCACGGACCAGGAATGGGAACTGTACACACCAAAGGTTCCGAGGAAGGTTCTGACCCGTGAGGTCCCAAAATCCCCAAGACCGGACAATGGGTCCACCAAGACCATGGGCCCGGGTCCTGTGGCCCACGGAGCCGGGACGCGCACAGCCTCTCAGGGCAAGGGGCCCGAAACTGGCTTGTTTTAAAGTAAAATGAAGCACCGGAGGGGCCAATCCTAAACGCTTATTTGGGGTGAAAATTTAAACTCATGTCACGAAGCTAATGGACTTTTACCGGGAAGATTCTTGAGTCTGTAATTTCTCGTTTCTTTATTAGCGATGGACCCAGTTTCCTCCACCATCGTCTTAGGAGACTGGGTGCCATGAAGAAAGAAACCATGGCCAATGGCTTCTGTGGCCATCCTGCACCTGGGCCAGAGCCCAGCATGGCACACGGCGGACAGACAGCGCTGAGTGGACGGACGGGGGATGTCCCCATCATGCTGCAGGGTTGTGTGCAGAGGGAGCCCTGCGCCTGTGTGCTTAGGGGCTCCAGGGTCCACTCAGCTGAGGGGGGCCTCCCGGAGGCCTGGGTGGCCGCAGCCGGAGTGAGTGGGTGTGGCCGCCTAACACGCGTGAATTACTATCCAGAGGCTGCGGATCCTCAGAGACACGCCAGCCACCACTGGTAATTGCAGGCACTTTTAACGTGTTAAATATAGGAAATTCACACTTTAGAGAACATGCAACTGTAATGACAACCAGGCGAAGCACACCAAGCTGTCACTGGAGCCAAGCTGCCTGCGGGAGTGACAGGGTGGGCGTGCCCAAAGGCGTCCCACGGGCACCCCTGGGCACAGGCCCGCTGAAGCCCTTCCCTGCTAACCACATGCTGGCCCCGGCCGGTCAAGGCCACTTACCTCAAAGGTGTTCCCAGTCACATCGAACTCCGGGGGGACAAAGGCTCCCTCGGGGTCATCTGGGGAAAGAAAGAGAAGGTGCTGTGATCACACACCCGCCCGCGAGGAGGAGGCTCTGGGCGCGGAGAGGACCTCGGCCCCGCACTCTCCAGGGGCCGATTCTGCCTCCTGCCCCTCCCGGGCCCTGGTCCCTGACAGGAGGGAAACCACCTCCTTCCTTGCAAGCGTGGGAACGTGGCTCCAAAGAGGAAGAGAGGCGCTGTCTTCCCAGAGGGAGCTGAAGCACCAGGCCCCTCCACTCGGGTCCTCCCTGGGGTGGAGGCGGCCCTGTACCCATTCACTGCAGGGCCAGGGGGACCCCAGGGGCCGGCTGAGGTGCCAGGCCTGTCCTCCCTGCGGTCAGGGCAGCAGGCCCTCCCTGGTCCTTTGAGGGCCGTGTGACGGGGCTGCAGAGACCAGCACCCACCAACAGGGCCCGAGCCCTCGGGGCTAGAGATCTCATCAGGTTACCGAGGACACCTGGGCTGTGTGACTGCCCCCCGCCCGGGGAGGGGCCCCTGCACCCGCCCCGGGCCTCACCGCTGAGCTGCTCCATGAAGCACACGTTCCCGCTGGTGTTGAAGGCCAGGGTGTCGGGCGTGATGCAGAGCGTCTGGAAGATGGCCGAGTGCGCGACGCTCCTCATGGACAGGCTGCACTCCAGGCACACGGCCCAGGCCTCCTGCTCGCTGAGGCCACTGTCCCGCAGGGACAGGATGTCGGCCAGGGACACGTTCTCCTGCCAACACAGCCTCACTAACACCGGTGTGGGCACCGGCCCTCCTCCCCAGGGAGCCCCCAGCGTCGCGACTGATTCCGGGGAGGCAGACAACGTGCGGCAGCTTCATTCTACGCCAGGGAGGAGGTTTTAGGCAAGGCTTTCTTAAAAAAACCACAACCCAACAGAAGCCACCGCACGGTTCCTGGATGTCAGAGGCACAGAGCGTTCAGTAAGATGCTCAGGTGCTGCTGGGGGCCGGTGTTCACGCCTGTGGCCAGCACCTGTGCCTTGGTCCCTGCAGCCCTCAAGCCGGGTCACCCACTTGCTAAGACATCCCTGACCCACAGCTCACCACACACAGCACGGGGACACGCAGGCGCTGGCAGAGGAGCGAGGCGCTGGAACAGGGAATGGAGTGGATGCCTAGGAAGCTGCCGCTGCGCACTGGGAACCATTCACAGGGCTATGATGCGTGGTCCCACAGCACAGTCACGGGACACGCACTAGCCCGCACATGGCCTGCTGGCTGTGGAATGGCCGGCCATTTGCTCCAGGCAGCTCACACGCACGACAGAGCCTGACCCCGGGCCTCCCCGTGAGGGTCACCCTCCAGATCTGGGTGGGTTCCTCTGACCCTTGTAAGAGCTCAGCTGTGATCGTGTCACCAACACTCACGTGCCCACACACCTAACACATAGCCACGTGCACACAATGCCCCTCTGTGTGTACACACACGGACATGTACCAACACGTGCACTCATACCTGTACTCTCCACATATACGTGCACAAGTATACACAGTGCACAACGTATATGTACACTTGCACACACACCTGGACACCCACACTCCCATACACACAACACAAATGTATTGCACACCTGTACACACATGCAAACACACCCACAAAGCACACACATAAAACACACACACACACCTGCACACCCCACACACATGTATGCCAGCACATACAAACACACAGAGCACTCCCCCATACATGTGCGCACGCTCGCATACATGTGTACACACGATGCACACGCTAACACACTACCCAAAGGCCACGTGGGTTTGTGCTTTAGGAGAATGAGGCCAGCCCATGGTGTGAGTCTGTGCCAGCCCTGCACAGGGCCCTGTGCACACCCACTGGTGTGCCCATGTGGCCAGCAGGCCCCACTGCTCACACAGCTGGTGAGTGGGTGTGCTGCCAAGAGGGGGAATCCCAGGCCAGTTGTGCCCATGGGGGCTCCTGCTCAGGTCCAGGCCCTGCCCACCCCCTGCCCTGTGGCCCCTGCCCCTATTCATGGCAGGAGCAGCTAATCGGGGGCTTCTCTGCGTGATTTTATGAAGTGACACCCATGGGTCTGCGTCATTGATTCCACATGGCTGAGCCCCCCTGAAGCCCTGCAGTTGCAACAGGAAGGGGGGACGGCCGAGGCACAGGCCAGGACAGAGTCCAGGGACGCGGCCGGCTCCCCAGAGGAGGTCTCCCGCATGCTGAGGGGTCCCGATCCGTGGGCCCCACTGGGCCTCGCGCCTCACCCCTCACCATCCCTCGGCAAGGCAGTGCTTGAGTGGGCCATGGGGTAGGTGTGAAGGCAGGACCACCTAAGTCCTGTTCCATGCAGGGCAGGCAAGAGAGGTCTCCACCCTGCGACTGTGCAGACACAAAGTCAACCCGTCCTGGCTGGGAGGAGGGGTGCAGGAGGCAGGTGCAGGTGAGTTCCCGGGGCAGACCTTCCTTGGCTAGTCCCTGGGACCCTGGGCAGGGCTGGCTTCCCACCCAGGGCCACTGTCTGGTTGCAGCAAAGTGCCCATTCAGGGGCTGCTGGTCTTAAAGAGGCCATCGACCCAGTCACAGACCGTAAGCCAGGGTTCCATGGGGACCCAGATGCACTCTCTTAGAACCAATTAATTTTTTAACCTTGGAACGGGGCCTGCCCACACAAAGCCCAGTCACTTCGGAGTTTTGTCAACAACCCCCAGGCCTGCTGAAGTCCCTTCAGCTGCCAGACCTCCAGGCGTGGGGCGCTCTGCAGGGTGCCCTGCTGGGGGTCTGCCTGTTTGCCCTAGAGCCCCCCACTCGTAACTCTCACCTCCCTGGAAGCTCTCCGTGGTTCTCCAGCTGCCTGCTGCTCTGAGCTCATTTCCTTACAGACGTCACACGGACCCTCTAGGGCACAGTGGGAATGTCACTCCTTCCTAGGGCACCCCCAGCTGTGTGCGCCTCTGGGCAGCGAAAAGGTCCCCATCTGCCTTCGAATCCCCAAGCCCAGGACTCAGCCCACAGATGCTGGGAGGTTCTTGCTGAACCGGGCAGGGGTAAGAATGCTCCTTACTCCTCCAGGGGGTCTGGGGACCAGGAGACACCCTGCTCCCTCCCCCCAATGCCTAAATTGGTGCGCCACCTTCCTGTCCAAGCCTGCTCTCGTTCTTGCCGCTCCAAGGCCCCTGGCAGGCAGTGGTACCACCTGCCTCTCGATGGCTGGCGTCTGCCTCTCCTGCAGCCACTGTCCTGCCTGACTGGCTGCTCTGCCTGATCCCAAAACCGTGTCCTTTGCTTGTACGGGGCGCTGCCTGCGGGAGACCAGGGATCAGCGGGGCTGCAACCTCCAGGGAGTTGCTGGTGGTGCCAGCCCCTCACCATGTGCCTTGGGGGTTTCCAGTAGAGTTCTCCCACCCGTCGGCACCCTCGGGGCACATGCCAGAGTGGAACTGCTGGACACAGGCTGTGGCATCTCCGCTTCGCACGGAATGCCAAGCTGCTTTACCGAGACCCTTCTCCTTTGCTCCCCCAGCAGGGAGGGAGGGCCGCCGTCTGGATTTTTGGGCCTTGCCAACCTGGATGGGTATTCTCAGTGGGAGTACTTTCTGTCCCCTTTTATAAGAAAGCCAAACATCTTTTCATGTGTTCAGGGGCCATTGGGGTTTTCTCGGGCGACACTGGGGAGGGACATTCCAGGGGCTCCTGGGGCTCCATGGGTTCTAGTTCTTGAATAGAACCTCCCTGTACAGCCAGTTATTGTGAGTGGCCAACTCCTGTGTCCCGAGGTTTGTTGGTGACCTGGGTCTGGTGGCCGCTGTCGCTCCCTGGGGCGGCCCATGTCCTCGTCTGGATCTCCAGGCTCCTTCGGCAAGCCCGCCCAGGTGACACTCAGCCTGGCTCCTCCCTCACCTTGCCCAAGACGGCTCTCCGGATGCCACCTGACTAGGTATCGCTGTAGCAGGCAGTGTCACATGTCCCTGATGTAGATTTAAGACCGTCCACACCGACCAAGATGAGGGTGTGTGGCGTGCAGTCTGGACCCGGTGTGCTCCAGGGACAGGCGAGGCCTGCTCTCGGCCCGGCCTCCTGCTCTGGGGGGCACACCTGGGGGCAGCACCTGTCTCTTCGGGGGGGCGAGAGGTCAGAGGAGCCCCCGAACATTCCTGCTGGGACCACTGTGCACCCCGGTCACCTGGAGGCCTTGGTCACAGGACGGTGGGGACCCCTGACCCCATGCACTGTGCCCAGAGGGGCGCCATGGACTCCTCCCAAGAGAAGGTGTCCGGACTCGGTGGGAGGACGGACTGTGGCAGGGTGGTGGCTTTGGGTCCAGTCCTGCCTCTCGTCCTGTTTACTTGGCCCCAGTCCTGCTTGGTGCCCGGCCACGGAGGAGGCGGGCCGAGTGTGGGCGGCTCGTTCTGTCTTCCGTGGTGGTTTAGGGGGCGAGTCTTCTCATGGATGCACTTGAATGCGTCCTCTGTGAAGGCTGGGGCAGGAGGTACCCTTTCTTCTCCCATCAAAGCCACGGAGATGTCCCAAGGTTTATTTATTACCCGCCTCTCTTCTCGGCAGCTTCTCTCACCAAATCCAGGTCACCACGGGGAGGCTGGCGGGGGGGGCAGCACCCACCCCGGGGCACTGGCTCAGCGGCCCCTCCTGAGCAGCAGCGGCTTCCTGAGACAGACTGCTACCCAGAAAGAAGGACTGAGCTTCTTCAACCTGAGCTCCAGGGGCTGGGGCTGGGGCTGGGGGGGCGGGCCATGTGGGGAAGGCCCCAGGGAATGCGACGAATCCCTTCTCTCCTCCTGGAGGCACCAGCCAGCCTGATGCACCCCGACAGGCGTGGGGAGGGCCGGCATCCGACTCCGGGCTGCATGGTGCCGGCCCTCAACAGTGAGCAGGGACGCCCAGGGATCCGGGCATCTGCCTGCTGGAGGCTCGGAAGGCCCTGTGCCAGGCCCCACAGCCTCGGGAGGCAAGAGGGTCCCTCTGGGAGCAGCTGCGTCCTCTGGGATCCCCTCCCATACAGATCCCCTGGCTTGTTTAGTCGTTTATTCGTTTGACCCAGAGCCTGTGGGACACTGTGGGGAAGCCAGGGCCACAGGGACAAACCCCAGCCAAGTGGGGGATGGCTTGCTTGCCTCAGTCACAGGCAGCCTGGCTCTGTGGGCATCTGACTCAGTTACCGGCCAGAAATCCCATGTGGCAGAGACCCCTGTGCGCCTTGGGTGGGGGCTCACTGGGGGACCTGAGTGAGGGCCCTGTCCTCTGGGAGCAAGAAGCAGCCCTCAGTCGTGACCACTCCCCCCCCTCACGCCCCCCAGCTCCTCAACAGTCCGGCCAGACTGGGCTCTGCCGGCACCTCCCGCTGACCTCCTAGGTCGCTGCCAAGAGGAAACAGCGCTCTACCCCCCACGGGCCCCCACACGCCCCTGCCCAACCCTGACAATCAGAGCCCACCTCCCACACAGCATCAACTCCAGCGACAGCCCCCTTATGGCTGTCCCAGGCGGCATTCCAGGGGTCCTGCCCCCTCCGGGAGAAAATGTTTAGGGGTGGTGGGAGGCATGGAGACCAGCTGGGGATCCCCTTAGCCCCAAGACCTAGCGGCAGGGGCCTGGGGAGTGGGAGGTACCTTCCTTGGAGACACTCCGCGGAACCCTCCGCCAGGAAAGGTGGGGGGTGGGGGGGTCCCATCGTGGGGCTGGGGTCTCACCTCGTCCTCCGGCAGAGTGGGGAGCGGCTCGAAGTCGTAGAAGTCTAGGTCCTTGCCGTCCACTTCGTAAAAATCCGCCGCGGCCGGGTCCATGGCCTGCATCTTGCGAGCGCGCCGGCGACGCTGCGGCCTCGGCCACCGCTGGCCTCCGCGATCCGCGCCCGGCAGGCGCCCCTGGCCCGCCTCGCCTCGGCCCTCCCCCGGCCTCTGGGCCCAGGTCTGCGGGCTCGGCTCCGAGAGCGGGTCCCGCTAGGCGCGCCCCGGAGCCATGGCAACGCGCCCCGCACCGCCCCGCCCCGCCTCGCGGCCCCTGCCCGCCCGGCCCTCGGTGCGCCCCGCCCGCGCGTCTGCCGCAGTGTCGCCCGAACCGGGGCGAGGTTGCGGGGGCAGCACCAGGGGTCCCGGCACGCGCAACGCCGCGCTCACTTTGTCGGGCGCTAGGCTCTCCGGCGCACGGACGTTGGCCGATTTCTTTTTTGGGGGGGCGGGGGGCGTGTGGATGCACGGCGGGGAGGGGGCTGCCGGCGGGGGAGGGACCGGGGACGTTTAGGGGCGGGGCCAAGCCTGCGGCCGGTGATTTGTTCCCCGAGGCGCCGCGGCTGCCGCCCGGGTCCGCGCCCACCGGAGCCTAGGCGGGGCGAGGGCCGCCGCGCACCCCAAGGGCAGCGCTGTGTGCGTCGTCGACCCTCCGTCGACCCTCCATCGGGCCCCTGCTCCCGTCCCCGCTGGCCCGGGACGGGGCTGCCGCAGTCGCAGCTGGGGTGGCGGCCGCCGAGGTGCGCAGGCCGGCGGGACGGGGTTGGCAGGGACCCGGCCGAGCGGCTGGAGGGTGGCCAATCCCCCTCGCTCCAGTTAGGGTCCCACGGGCGCCATGTGGGGACCAGCAGTCACAGCTTTACCCGCACCTCGCCAGCCCGTGGGACCGAAGCCCAAAGGCCAGACAGCCCCTCCCCTTTCGGCCGTCCTGCGGGCTGCACATTAGGGTCCACCAAGGTGAGCCTTGCCCCAAGCTGGGGCTGTAGTTGGGCAAAGAGCCAGGTTCTCTCCCCCCCCCCCCCCACTACCCAGCCTGACAAAGAGCCAGGATACCCCCCACCCACATTTTGCACAGAAGGGTGGATGGTAATCTCACCATCCTGGGGTGACAGGGGTGCCTCCTACCCCAGCCCCTTAGAGAGCAGAGCTGTGGGGAGGCCTCCCGCAGGAGAGCTCCCCCATGTGGCCAGCCGTGTCCCCACAGCCTCGCCTGGCCAGGCACACAGCAGGCGCTGCATAAATGCTCCTTGTGTGAATGAGGCAGGGCCTGTGACAGGTTTTCCAAAGGCTGAGGGTACAATGGGCAGGGGCATTAGTTCCTAATGTCCTGTCTTTGGATCAGATCGCTGTGGTCCCGGGCCCTGGGACATGACACCCAAGGATGTGAGGGGCTCCCCAATCACGGGAGAAATAGGTGGGCAGTGAAGCTCGAGGCTGGTGGCCGAGATGGGTGCCGGGCAGCCTTACCTTGTGCCAAGTGCTGATCCTGAGGCCCACCCAGCTCAACTGGAGCAGAAATCAGGGGCATTCTCCTCCATCCTGGGATATTTGGAAGCTCAGAGCAGCAGCCAGGGTGAGTGGGATGGGGTAGAGGCAGCAGGAATTGGAGAAAAAGCATCTCACAGACGTGTGACTTGGGCCTCCTGTCCCTGAGCTCTCTGTGGACACCACATCATAGGGTCTCAGAAGGAGGCTGACAGTGGCAGGCAAGGCTCCGCTGCAGGACTCGGGGGCTCCAGCCGCACCCCCATCCTTGGACCCTGGGTCTACAGAGCTGAGTGCCCTGGCTGCAGGGTTCCTCTGCTGCAGGGCTCAGGGACGGGGCTGCCACCTTACTTTGTTGAGAGTTGGTGGAGCCTGGATGTGGCCCTCTGGGGGAGCCTCAGGCACCAAGGGCCCTCCCGGAGCGGGGCATGGGCTTTGTCACCTGGTTCTCGAATCACCATGCAGCTGGCCCAGGGCTTAGGGTGAGGGCTGAATGGGACAGGGCAAATGGGAGCAGTGACATCACATATGCTCCTGGGAAAAGATGCATCCACTTGGGGTAAAATACGGAACAAATGGGCTCCTGACATCAGCTGAGTCTGCTCTGGCCATAGCGGCCTGTGAGCACTTAGCAGACGGCTGCTCGGCACATGGGCCGCGGGGAGGGGTCTGGCGCAGGGCGTCCTGCAGCTCCTTCTACCTACCCGCCTGCCTTTGTTTCAGAGTTTGTGGTCATGGTCTTCCTGTTTGTGGAGTGATGAGAAACTTCTGGAAGTTAGTTTGTCTTTCTGAGTGTTTGCACACCTGCCTGCTTGTAGAGAAAGCTTCTCTCCAGCGGAGGGGCCCTGGGTCCTGGTGCCTCGAACGTAATAGATGGTCGATTCAGGTTGAACGAGGGCCTGATTCTTGAGGTCAGAGGCATGTAGATGAGGCACTCACATCTTCCCAGAGCCGATGGGACACCACCAGGCAGCCCCTGATGCCCACTGAAAGGTCATTGCAAGATCAGTTCCAAACAGGGCCACACAGCCTCGTGTGCAGACCACTGGAATGGCCCCCTGGCCTCTGCACCCACCTCTGCACTGTGCCTGGGCGTCCAGGACACGCCCGGCAGCACACCTTCTTCCTGACGCTTCTCTCAGGTGCTGCCTGAATCCTGCAGGGCTCCCAGGCCATGACAGGTGGTGCCCAGTCTTCTTACTGGTCTTCGCTGACCAGTCTACTCACTCTCTGCCCACCCCCTCTTTCCTGTAGGACCCTCCCTCTGCGTGGCCACTTCTGCCTCCGCTGCAGTGCCTGGCCTGCCCCGCTTTCCCACTGACCTCCCTCCTGGTCGGTGCCCAGGACAGGAGCCCCCACCCCCCCAGATGGGGTCTCCTGCAAAGGCTGCTCCATGCTGGTCTCTGCCTCTTGCCACACCCAGACACGGTCAGGACTTGGTCTTGTTCTCCGTCGAGCCCCATCTCTCCGCAGATGGGGGCTCCCTCCTGTCTCGGGGTACGCACTTGGTGCTCAGCTTGGCCAGGTGATGTGAGGCCAATGGAGCAGGGTCTTCAATGCCTCGGCTCATTTTCCCTAAAACAACTTGAAGAGCTGTCAAAACCTGTGCACATTTTGAAGTCAACGTCCAAATTTTAAAAAATGTAAATAATCGCAATAAATGTCATATCTGGTGTGGTGTAAATATTGACACTTTGAAATAAAGCTGTTAGTCACTTTCCTAAATGTATCCAAGGAGCTAAATACCAAAGTGGTTTTGGTACCCACCATCAACCATTTACAGAAAACATATAAACACATTTTTCTTTAATAGTCAGAAATCCTCATCATGACGTTTTCCATTAAACTCATTATAATCATCCAATTTTGCCCAGAATTTTATTCTATTGGGACATATTTTTATGCTTGAAAGTTCCTATAGATCCTTACTTAAGAATATTGTGTTTTTTTAAAAAAAATCCTTACTTAAGAATATTGTGTTTTTTAAAAAAATTTCTTTATTGATAAAGGTATTACATATGTGTCCTTATCCCCTGTTTTTTTTTTTTTTTAAATCGATTTTAGAGAGAGAGGATAGGGGAGAGAGAAAGAGAGAGAGAGAGAGAGAGAGAGAGAGAGAGAGAGAGAAAGAGAGAGAGAGAGGAAGAGAAAGATCAATGTGAGAGAAACATTATCCTTTGCCTCCCGTATGTGCCCTGACTGGGGATCGAATCCACTACCTAGGTATGCACCCTGACCAGGAATTGAACCTGCAACCTTTTGGTATATGGGACGATGCTGCAGCCAACTGAGCCACCCAGCCAGGGTCCCCATCACACTTTTTGGAAACAAATACACATGTAAGTTTTAATAAGTTGAATATTTAATAAATAACTTTTTAAAACTAATTTTTTTTTTTGTCTCTAATGACCATTCAACTCATTTTACATGATCCAGGTCTTGGGTACACTCAGTCAGAGCTGGGAACACAGGACAGTAGCCCACTGCCCTGCTGCTGCCTGGGAGCCAGAGCTCCGGCCGGGCTCCTGTGGCCTTCCTGGGGACCCATGGTGTTTCTGCAGGCCTCTGGGGCTCCTGCAGGGGTGAGGGGTGAGGTCACCGTGGACGTGGGTCCCCAGCCCAGTTGATGCCAGAACCCCCGACCACAGGAAGTGGGGACCCTCTGGTAGCCAGGGCTGGCCCCCAAAGGCACTGCGTGGGTGTGGCTGGAGCTGCGAGCGGAGTCATCTGCTGCTTGTGCAGCGACAGTGATGACATTTATGCAGTTTGAGATGGAATCGATTTACGATGTTACCCTGGATGCGTTCCACCCTGGGGACAGAGGGGACATGGCAGCGGCCGGCGGTTCCCTGGGACACCCAGGCGAGGGAAGCCGTGGGCAGGACACCACAAGGCTGACACCTGCCAGCTGGTGGCTGTGAAGGCAGCAGGGATGGTGGAGGACTGTGGGTGCCATTACCCAGAGGGGCTCTGGACAGGCCCCCCTCGCTGCACCTTCCTGTCACCTTCCCTGTCCATGCGCAGGGGTTTCTGGTCCTCGAACTGCTGTGGTAACCTCTGTGACATCAGGCAACGCCTTTGGATCCATAGCCTGGTGGGGCTGCTGCCTGGCGCCCTCGGAGGACTCTCCCTCAGGTGGTTTATTTCTGTCACACGTGTCTCATGTCCACAGTCCCATCCAGCACCCCCTCCCTCCTGGCCCACAGGAGCCGGCACAGTGAAGCTTGGGCTGGAGGACTCATCCTGTCACCAGCCCCCACTCTGCAGCCTGACTCTCTGTGAGATGGATGCAGCAGCGTGGGTCATGGCTGAGGGCTGCACCTCTTATGCCCCTTCCTGCTCCACCCGCCCCCGAATGGCCAGAGCACTCAGCTTTGACTTTTTAACTCTCTGAAGAGCACACACATGCATGCACACTCATCTCACGTACACAAGCACACACACTCATATACACACATGCACACTCTCATGTAGCATGCACACACATGCGCTCTTCATACACACAATACAACTGAGACACCACACCCACCCACCCACTCACTAATGCACACACACACATGCATGAACTCACACATAGGCACAGCTATTCAATGTGCAAACATACAGCATACATGTAAGCACATTCACACATGGACACTCGTTTTTATACACTGCATGCTCACGCTCACACATAACTCTTACCCCTTACCACCCATTCATGTGCATACATGCAGACACAGGTGCACAGAGCGAGGAAGGGACACAACATGTAAGGCCACAGGCAGCCTGGGCTCCATCCCGCTCCCCACCCTTGTGGACGCTCTCTCCACACGGAGCGCCTGACTGCAGCCGTGTAGTGCACTTCTGTGCTCTGGAAACATCCCGTGCCCGTGGGACATGTCACAACACGGCTCCCAGCTGGGCTCAGGAGGCCGTGTCAGTGCTGAAGCTCTTGCGGTTTATTCAGTGCCGAGTGTCTTTGGTGTGAAACATGAGGTACGCTCTCTGTTCTGCCAGGGCTGCTGAGGTGGGAGGGGTGCTGGATACCCACGGGGGCGTGCCAGGGAAGAACGGCCCTGCCCCAAGCACCAGGGCACAGACGGGGCCTTGCAGGGAGGTGGGCCGCCCTCGAGGGTCAGAGACGCGCGTGGATGCCAGTAACCAGCCTCACAAAAGGCGAACAATGTGAAACACTGTATTTTGCCTGACGGTTCTGCATCTACAGTGTGTACACAGCACAGCGTCGGGTCTCGGTTCATATCAGCAACAGAAGCAGGGGAACAGGCAGACAGTGATGGAGACAGGAACCGCCCAGCGGTCATCTGGTTGCCTGTCCGGTGGACCTGTGAGACACACAGGGTTGGTGGCAGGTACGGACACTGTGGTAAGCTACAACTTCACTGTCAGGAATCCCCGGAAGTGAAGCTCCTCATGCTCAGATACTGAGCGTGGGACCTGGGGCACCTGACACTCCTCGCCTCTCCCCATGTGTGTGAGGGAAGGAGCTGCTCCGGGGCACATCCTCCCGCCTGGACGGCAGAGCACGCGGGCGAGTCGCACCCTGACAGCTGTGCAGAGTACTGACCACCTGGCTACCCTGCCTGTGCACGATGTGCCATGTGCATGTCGGTGGTGATGTGCACACAGGCATCGTGTACTGTGCATGGGTGGGTGAACATGTGATGCACACATGTGGCATGTGCACATGCATGGTGCACACACATGTGCATGTGTGTGTGTGTGTGTCTGTCTGCACACGTGTCACAGTTCCAAGGGGAGGAAGGGAGGGGCGGTTGTGCATGGTCTCACACACACGTCACATCCTCTGGGCATCCAGGCTTCTGCCTCTGTGAGGACCCACTGACCCCAGCCATGGGATGGGGCACTTCTGTCCTCTGAGTCAGGGCTCTGTGCCCAGATGTTCATGGAAATGCCAGCTCCTTCTCTTTTTGGGGCAGGGAACTTTATTTCTCCCAAATTCCCATGTTGGGTTGGATCCAGGCCTGACAGCGGCTGGCTTTGGAAAGGGAATATTTGTTAAAGGACAGTTGGGCATTTACAGAGCCGTGGGACCCCCCTCCACGCCCCTGAAGGCCACGTGCTCCCAGAGCACAGCAGGGTGCCCGCGTCTGTGGGGCCCTCGGCCTGCGGGGCTGGGGCTGCATCCAGGGTAGGGGCAGAGGTGGAGATGGCACGGGGGTCAGCTCGGACGTGGGGCCCAGGTCCAGAGCGCACTGGGCTGACCAGCAGGCCGCCGCCCCTGGAACAAGACTTAACACACACATTGAACACGAGAAAGATCAGTGTGCCTCCTGCCGTGGCCATCACTGGCGGGCAGGCCCCCACACGGAGGCCGGTTCCTCTGCCTGCTGCGTGGCTGGGCGGGGACTGGCGCTTCAGGTCCACAAGGGGTGACTGTGGGCACGACAACTTGTCTGACCTCGGGGTTAGGGGAGGCAACGTGGCCCGAAGCGTCTTCCCACTTGAGTCCTTCATCACCAGAGGCCAGCGGGGGTGCCAGTCGCTCCTGAGAGGCTCTGTCCCTGGGTGACCCTGCCGACCTCACGACCTCACGTGGGAGAGGGTCCCTGCTCTGCTCCGACGCTCGCCCGGGGCGGGTGGCATGGCCGCTACACAGTAGTCTCATTCTTCCAGGGCCCCGTTCGGATGTTGCCTGTGCTGTCAGCACCATAAGGCACGGCTTCGCACACGTCGCCCTTGAGCAACCCGTTCTGGCCAGGGCCCCCGAAGGGCAGGGACTGTGTCCTCTGGAGCATCTCAAAGTGGGCCGGGCCACGGCCTACCTCCCTGCCGGGCCGTGGGGTGCAGCCGTAGAGGGTGGGACTGATGTGGCCACTCTCGGGCTGGCTGACCAAGGGGAAGGGGTCGCCCTGGGCACAGCAGGCCAGCGTGTGCATCCCCGCGGGGCCCTCCAGCGAGCTGGCGGGGCTGTCTGTGCGTGAGCTGTGGGGGCTGCCGTCCAGGCTGGACGGGATGTGGTAGGCGTACTCCTGCTCGGCCGCGGCCGCCCTGTGCCGGCTGAAGTAGTGAGGCTTAGTTCTGCCCTGGAGGCACCTGTGCAGGTGCAGGTCGTGCCCAAACGCGTCCTCCTCATGCAGGTGGACGTGGGCCATGTCCTCCATCAGCTGCTCGCAGTGCATTTTGGCACAGCAGGGGGTGGCCGGCGACAGGCAGCTGACGTGGCTCTGGGAGGCCTGCAGGTTGGTCATCTTGCAGTGGCTGGCCGGCGGGTGCCCAAAGCCCCGGGGCTTGCCGACACAAGGTGAGTCCTGCAGGCAGGTGGCGTGCCCCAGTGCGTCCCCGTTGGCGTCGAGCGTGTGGTGGGCACCGAGCTTCGAGGCCTGGGTGTCCCGGCGGGAAGGGCAGCACGACCACCAGCAGTGCCACACGTCGTCCCGCTTGGCGCAGTGGTGGATGAGCACGAAGAGCCCCAGCGTCACGCAGAAGGCGCCGTACAGGCAGCTGAAGACCATGTCCAGGAAGTGGCCCTGGGACACGGCCAGGGCCCCGAAGGTCCACGTGGCCGTGAACAGGAAGAGCGTGAAGGCGGTGGCCCGCAGCTGGGCCTTGAGCGAGTGCTCGTTCTGCAGCAGCGAGGCGGCCAGGGTGGCACAGGCGGGCGCCATGCCCGGGGGGGCCCTGGTGCTGTGGCCGGCCTCCAGCCCCGTCAACCGATGCTGCTCATCCGTCCGCTCCCTGAGCTCGTACCGGCGCTCCGGGTGACGCCGCAGCTGGACGTAGGTGCCCAGGAAGTACACGCAGGTGACCAGGGTGATGAAGGCCGCCGGCCCGTAGAACGCGCCCAGGCTGGGCTCCCAGGCCATCCAGCAGCTGCGGGAGGAGAGCGGGAGGAAGAGGAGCTGGTGAGGGTGTGGGGGGCGGGGGGAGACAGCTCCAGGACCCCGAGGGCTGCGCCGTGACCCGAGCCCAGCGTGGCACTGCTGTGAATGTGGGAGAGAGACTGGCCTTCCCGGGGGGCAGGCGGGGTTGGCTGTGGGGAGAGAGCCCAGTGCCGACTGTGCTGCCTGCACTCGAGGTGCCCGTGGAAGTCATTACTGGGCATGACCAACTGGTGGCATCAGGGTCAGGTGATGGGCAGGGACCCCATCCCGCCCACCAGGGCCAGCCTGCTTTGGAGGGCCAAGGTCAGGGGGGTGTCTCGGGGCCCTAGAACCTGCGGGGCGGGGGGTGGATGTCCTGTGGGGAATGCGAGTGGGGAGGGTCAGTGAGGTGCTCTGGCCTGGACAGGGTAGGGAAGGCCTGCGGAGTCTGGCTCTGCTCCTATGCACAGCTGGGTCCACTCTGCTGGCCTCAGCCTGCTGCCCAGGTGTTATTGGTCCCCCAGGCCTCTCCCATCTCCACGAACCGGCCCTCGGTCCCCAGGGGGAAACTGGGTCCGTTGGGGAGGAGGACAGCTTTGGGCAACGAGGCCTTGTGCTGTCACCTCATGGGCACCTGGGACAGTCTGGGCAGCCCAGGACCCCTGCCCTGCCTGGTCTCAGCAAGGCCGCGCATTTTCAGGCTGTTGCAGTCTGTCGTTTATGAGTGTCTGTGATCAGAGGAGGTGCTGGCTGCCGCTGGGTGGCTGTCGCTGGGCACCTGCAGCCAGGGCGACAGGAGCCTTGTCAAGGGCCACCCTCAGCTCCTCGGTGCTGGTACTCACTATGCCGAGTCCTCGCCCTCCGTCCCATAATTCCTGATGTTCGTGGCAGCCGTGACTCCACAGATGATGAAAGGAACCCCTCCACTGAAGAGGTAGAACCTGCCGGAGAGCAGGAGGTCACTCACTAACCTTTGAACCCAACCGGGTCCCCCCAAGGACAGCACCACCTTCAGGGCAAAGGAGGGAGTGTGGCCCAGGGGTCCTGGCCAAGCAGCTGTCAGGCAGGGGCAGTACCAGCCCCACTGACCAGGGGGCCACCGCCAGGGCCTGGCCTCTCCTCTGCCCCCTCCCCGCACTCCCAGCTCACTGGCTGCTGCACCCCTGCAGAGATGGCCCTGGCCAGGCCCCAGTGCCAGGCTCCAATGAGGAGACTGACACGGGTCCTAGGTCCTTGGGTGGGAGCAGGATGACCCTGCCTCTGGTCACTTGTGGTGACCCCTGGGGACTTTGCCTCCCAGAATTCTATACCCAGAAACACACCCTTCAGAATGCAGGAGAAATAAAGACAGATTGTAATAAAAATAAAACTAAGTGTCCAGCTGACTTCAAGAAATGCTAAACGAAGGCCTTCAGGCTGAAGGGTTCTTGTACCTGAAGGACACTTGGAGGAAGCAAGAACATAAAAATGCTAAATAGTAGGGTAAATAGAAAAGATTTTGTTTCCTCTTGATTTCTATAAAACACATATGACTGTTTAAAGAAAGAATGTTACCTCTGCCTGTGGCATTTATGACATACATTGGGTTAATATACACTGAGTGGCCAGATTATTATGATCTCTGAACGCATAATAATCTGGCCACTCAGTGTATATCCTATATAATAAAAGGCTAATATGCAAATTGTCCCCTCGACCAGGAGTTTGACCAGCAGGCAGGCTGGCCAACCGCCCATGTCCCCTCCCCCTGGCCAGGCTGGCTGGACCCCACCCATGCACGAATTCATGCACTGGGCCTCATATACACACACACACACACACACACACACACACACACACACACACACTGACTGGCCAGATTATTATGCGTTCAGAGATCATAATAATCTGGCCACTCAGTGTATATGGTGTCTCCAGCCTAAGGATGGTGGGAGGGGAGAGGGTCCCCATTCAGTTGCAAGGTTTCTAATGCAGTTTACATGAAATAATAGAATTTTCACACTGAACAGGCTGTGAAGAGGCCATGGATTTAAATCCCTGAAGCGACCACAAAAAATGAGTAGGCAAAACACTAAGAGATAAAATTAAGAATTTAAAAATGTTAAAATAATCTAAGAGAAGGAAATAGAAGAGGAAAGGAAGAACAGAAGAAGAAGAAAAAAGGAAGTAACGCTCTAGCCGGTTTGGCTCAGTGGTTGGAGCTTCGGCCCATGGACTGAAGGGTCCTGGGCTCTATTTGATCAGGGGCATGCACCTTGGTTACAGGCTCAATCCCCGTATGGGATGCAACCAATCAATGTGTCTCTCTCATATCGATGTTTCTCTCTCTCTGTCTCTCCCCCTCCCTTCCACTCTGTCTAAAAATAAATGGAAAAGATATCATCTGGTAAGGATTAACAACAACAACAACAAAAAGTAAAACAGAAAACAAATAGTGAAATGGAGATCTAAATCCAACCAAATGAAAATTTCATTAAATTTTAATGGACTAAAAACTCCAAAGGCAGAGATCACCAGAACTGATTAATAGCAATAAAAAAGCAAGCTATTTACTGTCTATAATAGAAGCATTTAAAATACAAAGGCACAGAGAGATGGAAAGTTAATGCATAGAAAAAGCAGTCCACATAAACCATGACCCCAGAAGGCTGGAGTGGCTACATTAATAGCAGAGTTTAAGAGAAAAAGATAAAGAGGGACATTTTGTAATGATGTCAGTGTCAGTTTACTGGAAGTCATGGCAACCATGAATGTGTGGGTACCTAGGAAAAGATTTAAACTACATGAAGCAAAATGGACAAAATTAAAGGGAGAGACAGACAACTCCAAAATCATAGTTGGTGATTTTAACTCCCCTTCCTTAGCAATTGAGAGAACAAGTAGCAAAAAAAAAAAAAAAAAAAAAATCAGTAAAGAAACAAGATCTGAACAACAGTATCAATCACTTTGCCCTAATTACTCTTTCTAGAACATCACAACCAATAAATGCATAACATTTGTTCTTTTTAAGTGCACATAGTCTGTTGATCATGACAGATGACATCAAGAAACACATCTCAATAAATTTAAAAGGATTGAAAGCAAACAGAGTATATTCTCTGATCATAATGAAATTAAGTTGCAAATTAATGACAGTAAGATAACTAGGAAAATCACAACTATCTGGAAATGAAAGGATGCAACTTCTAAATAATTCATGGATCAAAGGAGAAATCAAAAGGGAATTTAGAAACTATTTTAAACAGAATGAGGAAGAAAATACAATATAAGATTTCTGGGGTGCAGCTAAAGCAGGATTCAGAGGAACATTCATAGTTATGACTGCATCTGTGAGAAAAAAGGAAGGTCTAGAGTTCACTGACATAAGATTCCACCTCAGCAAGGCAGAAAAATAAAAAATCCAAGTAAATAGAAAGGAGCAGGAAGAAGGAGAGAATAAAGATAGGAGCAGAGGTAAAGAAAAAAAAAAGTCCTGGATGTAATGTACAGCACGGCGACGATAGTAATACTATGCTGTATCTCTGAAAGTTGCTAAGAGAGTGGATCTTAAATGTTCTCATCATAAGAAAAAAAGTAGTAACTATGTGGGTGATGTTGCTAAGAGAGTGGATCTTAAATGTTCTCATCATAAGAAAAAAAGTAGTAACTATGTGGGTGATGGATGTTAATAGACCTATTGTGGTGATCACAATATACACGATCATTATGTCCTGCATCTGAAACTAATAATTTTATGTCAGTTACACCTCCATTAAAAAAAAAAAAAAAAGACAAAAGTAGTGGAAATTACCAACGCAGAAGTTGATTTCCTGAAACCATGAACAAAACTACATAGCCTGAGTCGGCTGATCAAGAAAAGAGAGACTTGCAGCATCAAGGAGGTGGTTTCCCATCACCCGTCCCACAGGCACCGAAGGAGTCAGAGAGTGGACGGTCCCGACTTAGGATTGTTCTACTTACGATGTTCCAACTTTATGATGGTGTGAAAGTGGAACGCATTCAGTAGAAACTGCGCTTTGAAATGCGAATTTCCGATTTTTCCCTGGCTGGTGATATGTGGTATGGGGCTCTCTCGTGATGTTGAGCGCAGGGTGAGCGGAGGCTGCCGTGAGCCACGTGATCACGGAGGTGCCAGCCCATTATCGGCAGGGTGCTGTGTTGCCAGCGTTTTGGGGTATTGTGTTCTGAGCATCTGTAAGGTGGCCTAAGCGAAGCTATGATGTGCATAGGTTAGGTGTGTTAAAGGCATTTTCGATTTAACAGTATTTCCAACGTATGATGGGTTTACCAGGATGAAACTCCATCTTAAATAGAGGAGCATCTCTATATGACACACAAGTGTATGTGCGTGATTCAGCAACTTAGATGAAATGGATAAATTCTTTGGGGAAAAAAACAACAACACCCAACAAATCACCAAAAATGGAAACAAGAAGTAGAAAGTCTGAATACTCTGTGTCTAATAGAAGATCGACTTCAAGATCCACAGGCATCTAACAGAGAGACTCAGGTCCCGTGGGTCACGTCTAAGGAAGGGACGACCGGGTCTTATTTAGGCTCCTCCAGAAACAAGGCGGGTGGGGTACCCCCTGATGCAGTTTGAGATTGGTATCCAAACCAGACAAGGACGTTAAAAATGTAAATCCCCTGACATTCTCCCCCATACCACATGTCTGACAGTAAATTAGCGAAAGACACGGAGGACTTCATGGAAAGGATAAAACAAGAGGGCGGTGGGGCTCACTCTGCTCAAGCCTGCGATCCCCATTGGCCCCGTGGCCCAGGCCAGCCCACAGATGTCCCCCTGGTAGCCGGGTGCGGGGAGAGGGGGCCACATTGCTAAGCTGTGGCCAGCTGGGGGACCGTGTGCCCTGGCCCATTCAGTGCTGTCGAATGCTCTCCCTTCCCGATGGCTGCAGACTGTCCCTGTGGGACCAACAGGTTCTCCAGCGAGCGGAGTTGTAGAGGCTGCCAGGCCCTGGGCAGGTTCAGTCCCTCCCATCCCGGGCAGTGTGGCCCACGGGCCACTGCCGACTGGGTGCTGGAGAGGTGCTGACATGCCCTGCGGCCCAAGCCTTCCTGGCCGTGCGTCCTGCAGGGTGAAGCGCGCAGGGCCTCCATCACCTCCGGCCAGGCCCTCTCTTGCCTCTTTTCCGCCGTTTCCCGGAGTGTTTCCAGCTCAAGTCACTCCGAGCCCTGGAGCCGAGCCCTCGGGAACAGGGGCTGAGCGCAGCTTCTGGGCGCAGCCCAGGCTCAGACAGACAGAGGGCGCTGGAGGCCTGGGCAGCTATTCTTGCTGCCGCCGCTGGATGGTCAGAGGTGTGCCCCTTGCCCCGGCCAGTGGCCTCTTCCTGGTGGAGGTGGCCCCCCTGCACCAGCCTCACGTGCCCCTTGGCTCCAGCCACGTCCTCTGCAGTGAGGTCTGCACCCTCCTTGGGGGCCCCCAGGTCACAGCCCCTCTCTGTGCTCATATGACGTTGGATCCCATTTGGATCGGTGGGGTTGCTGTCTTGTTCCCACTGACACAGCTCCTCGCAGAGCCCACACGCGTTAGGACCACAGGCTTCATGCACTCCTGTGTCTCCGCACAGCCCAGCCAGGGGCTCACCTGACTGTAGGGTCGGGCAGCCTCCCCCTTCTGTCAGGGGACAGTTTCTAGAAAGAACCAGTGAATCTGCATCTTGATGAAACTCCAACTACTGCCCCGACAGTGTTCTTGGGCACACACAGGGTGAGGACGTGCAGCCACTTGGGAGGAAGAAAGAGCATGGGGTACTTGCTGACTGGCCACGGGGTCACCGCGGGGCGGCACAGGAGCCAGGGCTGGCCCTGGGCACAGGGACTCTTGGTCTCAGGACGTGGGGGAGGGGGTCTGATCAGTAAGTGGGGTGGGGTGACATTCCCGTGTGAGAACACAGAGTCGTCCCTGCTGTGAGCACCGCTGTCCCCGGCCGTCTGTGGGCACCCTGAGGCAAGCCTTTCACCCTGGACTTCGAAGCTATCCCGCACCGCGGTCTCACTCTGACATCTTCACCACACGTTCCCTCAGCTTCCCGCCATGGCTCATGATGACAGTAACGGCCTAGACTGGTGATAAGTCTTCGTGGAGAAAGCTGCGTGTCCAAAGCCACCGTGGGCCCCAGGTGAAGGGCCGGGGCGCAATCACCTTGAAACCAGCAATTTCAGCAACTGAGCTGCCTTGGTTTCCCCAACTAATGAGCAGGTCTCTCAACTCAGGGACTCATAAATAACTGAGGCCACTACTGACCCCCATTGGAGCCTAGTGCACCACGGCCCACCCATGGCATGGAGCTCAGCAACACTGGATGGACACACTGGCCCAGACCTGCTGGCCAGGCTCTAGCCCCAGCTCACTGCCTGCCCCGGACCCCCTCCCCCACCTGAGCACCCCTAAACCCCGGCCACATCATCCTAGGGCCACAAGTTCCCTTGTGAGCCACTTTGTCTAGATCCCAGTATCAGGTGCAGGACTCCTGGAGCCTGGGGGATGGGAGGGACATAAATGTACTCGGGTACCTGAGCAGGGGCTGCTGGGAGTACGGTGGCTGGTCTGGGCCTGGGCAGGGTGGGACCTTCTTGGTCACCTGCTTGTAGATGTTCCTGGCGGTCACGGCGATCCACAGCATGGTGCAGAGTGTGCAGTAATGCAGCACGATGCCGACCTGGGGGCGGGGGAGACAGGTCAGTAGCCGCCCGCCCGTGCACTGACCTCCCTGACCTCCTCCCCACTGCACATCCCAGAGCAGTCCCGCCCTCCCGCTCCCCTGCGTCCTCAGGAGGCAGCTCAACAGTGACAAGAAAACGAGGCTGCTGGAGGCACCCGGGTCCTTAGTTCCAGCAACACTGCACTTCACAGGGGTCTCTGAGCTCAAGGGAGACGCCTGGGCTGCAAAGAAGCTTTGCAGGTGTGTTAGCTCAAAGCTGCTTGGCTCTCCTGCAGAGGGACCGGCTGGGAGCCCGTGAGCCTGTGCGCCTGGCGCCTCTGGGTGTGGTCCACCTGGGGGCCGGCTACCTGGGCATCTCTGAGCAGCACGCACGCCATCCTGCAATGGGGCCTGTGTGCACCGGTCCCTGTGGTGGGTGTGGCCCAGGCAGGGACTCGGAGAGCTCCAGGTGCTGGGCCCTCCGCACACAGGAGCCCACCAGGAGAGGTGGTGTGGTGTGCAGCCGTGGTCTCCCAGATGCCGGTGTTTTGGGCACTGCCTGTGAGATCGGCACCTTCTGGATCAGACGCCCAAGTCCCCTCCCTGTAAGTCGGAGTTGCTTGTTACTATGGAAACAGCGCCAGGTTCCTCCCATCGCCAGCACTTACTGCATTAGCTAATCACGCAATCCACGCTGTCTCCACCCGGTTCTAGAGAATGAGGTTACCTTTGAAGTAATAACCTGACACTTCACAATGACAAGTAAAATATGGCTATAATTGGGAAGGACATAAATGTTTAAGGAACACAGAGATTCTCTGAGTAAAGCTAGCATTGCACCATCATAATGATTTATCAAGTGCAGCGTTCAGTTTTACTTAGGAGAAAACTCCATAATAATTGACGAGAACATCGAGGAGGGGGGTAAACACCAGAACTGTATTTTGGGTTTTGGAAAAGCTCCTGCACGTGGGTGAATCCAGCCTTTTCCTCGGCCTGACCTCCATCGGGCGTCAGCTGCTTCCTATGCACGTGGCCTTACCCACTTGGCTGACCAGGGAGGCGCTAGGAAGCCAGGGGGCCAGCTCGGCACCAGGAGATGCAGGATGGGGAATCACATCACCTGGCCCTCGATTGAAGAACGGTCTGACTTTCTTTTCAGGAAGAAACGGAGACACGTCCTCAGAGGCGAGGAGGGCAGGGAGCACCCAGAGCCGGGAGGAGAGTGCGGAGGAGGAGGTGGGGCTGAGCCTCGTCCTGACCAACTCAGGCTGGACACATGGAGAGGTCACGGGGACCCCGCCCTGGCTTCCAGACAGCACCCTAGCGCCACCCCACGCTTCTGGGCCCGGGGCAGCCCTGACGCACATCTATTATGTGAGGACAACGCTGGCCGTCTGTCTGTGTTCATGATGTCACTTTGTACTTTAATGAGGCGCACGGTCATTTTCTGTTGCCATGACAACCGGCGGTTCTCTCTGCCATTCGGAGCTTGGACCACTTCTCATACATCACTCACTGTCACCCAGAGCGACACTGCACAGGGAAGGCTGGCCAGAGGGTCCTGTGTCGGGCACCAGGGTCGTGTGTAGGTGTCACTGGTCAAGGTGGGGGCCAGCCTGGCTGCCTATAATGAATTGGCTCATGTAATTAGGGAGCCCGAAGAAGCCCCAGATCTGCAGTCGGCAAGCTGGAGACCCAGGAGAATGGCGATGTAACTCAGTCTGTGTCTGCATCCAAAGGCCGGAGACGGATGTCGCAGCCCGAGACAGAGGTCTTTCTCACTCAGACTTCCATTCTATTCAGACCGCAGCAAACTGGACGAGGCCACCGATACCACAGACGGCCCTCCACTCCACTCGCCTCATCCCAAACACTTTCCCAGGCACACCCAGAAGCATGTTTGACATGCCTGGGTGCCCAGCAACCCATCGGAGGGACACAGGAAGTAGCCATCACCCCTCCCTGTGCCTCCTGGTCTCCTTCTGCGGTGAGTGGAGGAGGGACCCCAGCCAGGCGAGCCTGGCCTCGCCTCTGCTCTGCATCTCGTTTTCCCTGACACGCTGGGCAGGTTACTGCTGTCTACACACCACTGGAAGGCAGGTCCACACAGCGGGGGAACTGGTAGGTTTGATCTCAGCTGCACCCACAGCACCCACAGGCCCCCAATGCATTTTTGTGAATGAATGAGTGAATGAATGAATGATGCCCTGATACCTTCTGGCAAGGTAGTGGGGAGATCAGGACAGCATCTGCTGCGGAGCTCAGGGCTGGCTGCCTCTGCTGGGGTCCTACGGTTGTCACTATGAGAGAATCGAGCGTTTCCACACGAACATGATTTCTACAGGTCTTACCTCCGTGGGTGTTTCTAGGTCTCATCTGCCCCCACCTACCGTGCACCCCGGCCAGGCCCTGGGTGCCATGCGGATGGCTAGCAGACACAGATGGCTCCCAGGTTTTTGGGGGGCAAGGGCTCCCCAGTGCCATGATGACTGGGCCTCTGAGGGGGTGGGGGTGGCTGTACCACCGTGATTCTGGCGGCTCCTCCGCACTGGGCCTGGCTTGTGGCACTCGCGTGGAGATGTGCAGACATAACAATCCATGCCACGCCTCTGGATGGCTCCGCTCCCTGGTGGCATTGCAGGCAGTGTAAATTGGATTTCCCGGGGCGCTCGCCTCAGTGGTTTCCATGCCTGTGGGAAGGCGAGAGGAGGCAGGTCTGCCCACATGGTGCTGTTCAGGTTTGTGTTGGATAGTTCATCTTGACACCGAGTCACAGAAAAGTGGCGTCTCTTTCACCGGGAGCCTAGAGGCTGGGCCCCGGGGCGCCAGGGCTCTGGAGCAGGTGCTGTCTCATTCCTCCCTTGCGGGCAGGTGGGCGTGGAGAACGAGAGCTAACAGCCTGATTATTCCCTGAGGTACCCCTGTGGGAAGAGCATCTCACCGACCGGTCCCCAGGGTGAGTCTGTGCAGGTGGACAGGTCACCTCGTGTGGACAGACAGCCACCGGGGTCAGTGCTGGTACACCAGGTCCCAGGTGGTGAGGCTGCGGCAGCACAGCCATCGATGAACGCCTTCACAGCGACCGAGGCTGTAAGGAGAGCAGCGGGCCATCCCCGTGGGAGCCGCTGCCAGAGCTCCCTCCACGTGGCCTGGGCGGGCGTGCCCACAAGTGACAGAAACTGAAGGGGTGGTCCTTGGGGGGATGCTCTGTGGGTTGAGGAAGGGCCTCTTCTGAGCCCTGTCAGGAGCTGAGGGGTCGTTTACGTTTCTCCCTTTTCACCCAAGAGGGGGCAGGGCGGACTCTTCTGTGGCCTCCACACGTGTCTCTGTGGCCTGGACTCCATGGCAGCCCACTGGTGACAGTTTCTACTGCCTGATTATGAGTCTTGGCATTAGCATCCTGGGATTCTTACCTGGACGGGGGAGCAGGTGGCTCGTCCCCTGCTCTCGCCCCACCAGCCTCTGCAGGGCAGGTCCCTGTTCCTGGACAAGCCCTGTTTGTGGGATAGTGGACTTCTCATCAGCCTGTGGCCACTTCAGGCCTTGGAGCGAGTTGGTCCAAGTGAAAAATACATCCTGTATAATAAAAGCCTAATATGCAAATTGACCAAATGGCAGAACGACTGGTCGCTATGACGCTCACTGACCACCAGGGGGCAGATGCTCAACGCAGGAGCTGCCCCTGCCGCTGAGCCAGAAGCTGGGCTCACAGCTGGCGAGTGCAGCGGTGATGGCGGCAGCCTCTCCTGCCTCCGTGGCAGCGCTAAGGAGCAGCCAGCCGAGTGGTAAGGAGTAGCGAGTGGTAAGGAGCAAGGGCTCCCAGACTGTGAGAGGGTGCAGGCCGGGCTGAGGGACCACCCCCCACATGAATTTTGTGCATTGGGCCTCTAGTTATTTATATGATGGAATGCTGAGCAAAATAACTAGACTCACCTGGGTCTGCAACACGGACACACTGGACGCTGGACCATTCCATTCATGAGAAATACCCAAACAGATACTCAAATAGGATTTTATACACAAGACAATGACCACAAACTTCCCCTTTGGCGGGAGAGGTGATGAGCCCTTGACGATCTATATCAGAAGGAAGACCGGGTAAAGGAAGACTCACCGCCTGGCACAGGATGGGGTACTTGGTGCGGTTGATGCCCCCGGCGAACACCGTGAAGGTCAGGGCTGCGTGCAGGCAGAAGTTCAGGAGCGTGTGCCTGCCCTTGCGGCTGATCCGGATGGCGCTGGGGAAACACAGGTGTGTGGTCAGGAACCCGCCCCGCAGCAGAGTGGGCGCGAGCCCTTCACCTGCGTCTGTCCATGTGGGAACCGGGAAGACCTCTGGGCAGAGAGACACCCCCCAAGGACCAGATCAAGGGAAAGATGGGCAGACCGTGCGGAGTCCACCCTCAGTGTGTGGCTGGTGGGTTCGGTGTTAAATCCCCCTGGAGCATGAGGACTGGAAGGGTTTTTGAGAAATCTCTTATAAACTTGAGAGGAGGCCGTGACAGTGACCAACTACACGGTGACCCCTATCGCCACGCTGGCACTGGACCTGGACGCTGCTTATGGCTGTGACCACACCTCACCCCTGGCTACAGCCACGACTGAGATTACCTAGCCCAGTGGTCGGCAAACCGCGGTTCGTGAGCCACATGCGGCTCTTTGGCCCCTTGAGTGTGGCTCTTCCACAAAATACCACGGCCTGGGCAAGTCTATTTTCAAGAAGTGGCGTTAGAAGAAGTTTAAGTTTAAAAAATTTGGCTCTCAAAAGAAATTTCAATTGTTGTACTGTTGATATTTGGCTCTGTTGACGAATGAGTTTGCCGACCACTGACCTAGCCTATGCTGACAGTGTGCCTGTGGCCACAGCCCTCCGTGGCCGTGTACCCACCCCAAGTCTCTTTCCATGAAGGTGGTTCTGTGGTTATGCCACGGCCAGGCTTTGCCCATGACTTGTATTGTGGACTAGACCCTGACCATGGCCGAGGCTCCTCCTCATATTCCCTAGGGCATCCTCAAGTGATGGGGACACAGCCAGGTCGTCTCCTCACTCCCAGGCAGAGGAAACCAGCTCAGAAGAGACTTGACTAGACTCCCCTTTCTAGAAAAAAAAAAATGCAGACGTGCCTGAGGGTCTGCCGGCTGCTCCAACTTCCCAAGGACACGGGCCCTCGGGCGCCTGAGCAGATGCTGTGCTGTTGGAGGAAGAACTTACTTCACCTGATTTGATAAGAACATGGACACCGGGGATGGAGGGGCTTGGCTGTCCCCAACATTCAGTCACCCCCAAGGCCACCCAGGCTGGGCAGGCTCAAGCTGGCTGGCCACCTGTGAAGTGCCTTCCAGGGACTTCTTGCTCCGTGAAGGTAGGAGGTCTCACTTTGGGGTTTGCACTAGGCGGGGAAGCGGGGCGTCTCAGGGCAGAGGGGGGCCTCACCTCTGGTGCATGAGGTAGGTGATGACGGAGGCGAGGAGGCAGAGCAGCATGACGGCCGTGCAGGCATACACCACGGGGTGCAGGAACTCCCCTGGGTGCTGGGGCAGGGAGAGGACACTCTTCAAATCCTGGAAGGAACACAGAGCAGACCCCTGTGAGTGACGTGGCTGAGAACCTGTGGTGTGGCAGAGCCCAGCCCCTCCCTGCAAGTCCCTGGAGGCATTTTCGGAATCAGGGGGCATTTGCCGGGTCTCAGCAGAAGCAGGCACCCTGCCAGGGAAGACCCTGCTCAGGCGAGTGCTCAGCAGGGGGAGCCACGTCTCATGGGCTGCCCACGCGCGGCTTCCCCCTGTAGGGGCGGCCCAGCTGGCCATCTTTATGGGGCTCCGACAGCCCTTGGTAGATGTCCCCCGTGACTGGATCCCATCAGCTGCTGCCTCGACAGCAGAGAGACCTCACATAAAAGCCAGCGGATGCCAGTGGGATTCTTTATGGTCTGACCACCAAGGGACCTGGTCGGCACTTGAGGCCAGAAATAGCACCCTGGCCCAGGATAAGAAGATGACCAGACGTGACAGAGGGAGGGTGCTGTGACACTCCACAGACCGTGGGCCGGACACCACGGTGGCACCCACGCTTTGGTCTGCACTGTCCATGCACTGGGACGTCTGAAGGGCAGGTGTGCGCATGCACAGAACAGCAATGACTCCTGTCAGCCTGGCATGGGCTCCAGCAGGACACATGCTGTGCCCTAGTCCAAATCCCCACGAAACCGTGAGCACAGGGGAAAGACGGCCAAGAGGTGTCAGCCTCAAGGTGACAGGGACACCCCGGCTGCAGCACCCGCACCATTCAAAATGCAGAGGCATTTTGTGAGGGTGCACCCAGGCTGGGTTCACAGGCCGGAGGTCACCCTGCCCTCAGGCGCTTCCCCCTCCTCGGAGGGCCCAGGTTTGAGGCTCCCTGGGCGCTGAGGACTCTGGTGCCGAGCAGCGGCAGCCACCGTGGGTGTTTATAAGAAACCATCAGTTCCCTTTGGCCTCCTCTTATTTCTCTTTCTCCAAATCAGAGTTCTCAACAGTGCCTTTCTACATTTTTAGAGGTGACATTTAAAATTCAAAGTAGGCAATGCAAAGCGGAGACAGACTTTATATTTTAAAGTTCACACATGCACAAGTTCCTCCTGGAGGAATCTACTTGGCAGGCGTTCCACCAGCAGATCCTGACGGTTGTTGGTATGTGGTCAACAGAGCTGGACGGACGTCCCTGGGCAAGTCCCCCTAGGCCAGTGGTCGGCAAACTGCGGCTCGCGAGCCACATGCAGCTCTTTGGCCCCTTGAGTGTGGCTCTTCCACAAAATACCACGGCCTGGGTGAGTCTATTTTGAAGAAGTGGCGTTAGAAGAAGTTTAAGTTTAAAAATTTGGCTCTCAAAAGAAATTTCAGTCGTTGTACTGTTGATATTTGGCTCTGTTGACTAATGAGTTTGCTGACCACTGTCCTAGACCATGGCCCCAGCAATACCCTTTGGACCAGCAACCGTGGGTGGAGCCCCGACCATACAGCAGAAAGACTAGGGAGACGGGAGGGGAGGATGAGGGACCCCACCCTCTCACCCCCATGGAAGTGGGAGCTGTGATTCCTGGTCACTTCTGGGCCTGCAGGACCAGGAGCCGTCTCCTCCTAGGACACCAGCTTGCATCCTCCCAGGCGGCCTCTCTTCTCTGTGGAGTTCAGGCCTGGACTGCGGGTTTGTTTGCAGTTCCCACTTCCTGAGGCACACGTTCCTTTTACATTGTTTATTGTCTTAGTTGCATGTGTCCTTTCGGTATGTTCTGCAAACCAAGTAAATCAGGACATTTAGAGCAAGAGGAAAGGAGGAGGGAGTGAGCCAGGTCACGTGCCACTTGTCTGCTCCAAACATCAGCCTTTAGTTGAGAGTGACACGTGGCCAAGGGGCCTATGCCAGACGTATGTGTGTGCAGACGTGTGTGCACCCCGTCCTCTCGGCGAGGTGTCCCCAGGCCGGGGACAGGCGGGACGTCCTTCCTCGCGGTTCTGTTCCAACCGAGGCTGATTTCATTAGCGCCTGCTGTCCCTTGTTGCCTTTTTAATGATAATTGCATCTTATTGATCTGTCAACCTTTCATCAAAGTGTTCCCGGGGGAAAGGCAGAGGAAAAAGATAAGTAATTTATTCATTCGGAGCACAAATTACCCTAATTGGACGTTGCATTTACATGTTTGTTACGTTTCCTTTTGGAGGCGTGTGGGCTGGTCGGCTTCGGAGAGCTTCGGAGAGAACAGAGAAAAGCGTCTGGGGGCCCTCCTCCTGACTGGGCGTCACTTGCTTAAGGGGACTCATGGGGTGGGGGGGGGGTGACACTCTCCAGTTGCAGACTGAAGGTTGTTTCATGAGTGGTTAGAAGTGCAAATATCGGACAGAACTGAAAGCACAAATGGAGAGCACTCACTGAAGTCAAGTGTCTGCAGCATCCAGGCTGCTCTTCTAGGCGAGGCTGGAGGTGCCGGCCTGTGGGCAGGGTGGGGTGGGGTGGGGGGTTCCAGGCTTGGCCTGGAGAATGTGTTTGGAGTGGGAGCGACCCCCTGACAGACTGGGCGACTGAGCACTGGGAGCGTTCCGAGCGGCACTGGGCCCAGGTCCCGGCTCAGACAACCGGCGGTTCCCTCCCTGTTGGCCTCCCGAGCACCCTGCCCGGTGTCCAGCCTGACCTCTTTGGGGGTTTTAATCCCCTTGTTTGAATGTGGGGTACAGCTGTGGGGGAAAAGGGCACCCTGAGCGTGCCGTGTGTCTCAACTCCAAGCACGGCCGGGGCGGGACTGGCCTCTCTCCCTGTCCTGGCTTTTCGGGACGTCCCCGAGCATGCTCCAATGACACGGATTCCAGCCCTGAGTTCAGAGCATGTGGGGGGCTCTGCTGGGGTGAGAGCCCCAGCCCTCCTGTTGTGGCGCCTCCTGGGCCAGGACCATCCTGAATGACCGGGTGCTCTTTGTGCCACTGGAACCTGCAGGTCAGAGACAGGGGGCTCACCCTCAGCGCCACCTGATGCTACTGTGACTGGAGGTGCTAGCAGGCGGCTGTACCCCCCACGCCAGGCCTCTCCCTGCACCACTCCCGCCCAGAGCGCAGGGGCTGAGACCACAGAGCCCTCAGCCGGGCCACCGGCCCTGCTCCTCCTGCGGTTCCTCTGGAAGGGGACAGGGACAGTGCAAAGGTTTGGACAACCTTTTACTCTGCTTCCAAAGCTGGCCACTTTGTTCCCTGAGGAGAGGCGGTCCCCTAGCTCAGGGTGATAGTCACCGAAGATTATAGGGCACAAAGTGATGAGCACGTGGAACCTGCTTGCATTTGAATCCTAGCTGCAGTAGCCAGGGACAGGCCAGCCACGTCTGCTTCGTGTATGAACAGTTGTGATGAAGATGTACGGTGGCGGCGGCCTGGGCTTCAGCTGCCAGACACAGGCCTCCCGGGGGCAGCACCTGGGTACTCAGACCCTGTCTGAGCGCCGGACAGACAGCAGCACGTTCCGAAAGGAGGCGTGGCCCCGGGAGCCTGCCCAGAGACGCCTGGAACTCAGTGCAATTGAACTTCCGTGTGCGGCTGAGGCAACGTGGGACCCAGGAGGCAGCTTGCTGACCGCAGGTATCAGGGAGGCCCGGGCCCCGCAGGAGCTGCACGTGTGGCCAGAGAGCGGCAGCCTGGGGCAGCCAGGAGCAGGCCACCCTGTGGCTGGGCCTTCAGGCTTCCCTCCGATGCCCCGAGCCACGGGCTGAGCCTGCCCTGGCGTCTGCACCACAGGCTCAGACACACACAGAAAAGTGCTCTCACCTGAGTGGTGACCCTGCATAGGAGGCTGGGCGTTCTCCTTTCAGAAACTCTCTCCAGTGTTAATGCTATTTATTAAGACAAAACCCCGGCAAATTGCTGAAATCCAATCTCTGTGGGCGAGGCTAACCGCGCGGTTTTCAGTGTAGGATGGGCCGGCGTTCTGGCTGAGACCAAGGCACCATGTGCAGACCCCGGCCCAGAAACGGAGAGCGAGCGTGTGGAAGGGCCGAAGGACCGGAGATGAGCTCAGCAAAGACAGGCAGCGGTCACCTGTGGCGGCCCTGAAGGGCAGTGCTGGGCGCCTGCCAGCTCCTCGGTCCCCACCAGGGACAGGTTCCATGGGCACATGGGGATCTACATTTGAGGAAGGGATGCTGCCACGCAGGAGGCCACAGCCATGTTGGGTGTGGCACCTTCGGGCAACAAGTGAGCTGTTAGGAAGCTGGGGGCCGGGCCAGGCAGCCTGCCTCTCTGAGGAGCAGCCTGTGCCCAAAGCACGCAACCTCTCAGCTGTCTGAAAGGCGAGTGCCTGGCGTCCGTCCAGCTTCCGAGGCACGGGGCAGCCTGGGAGCGGTGCTGAATTCTGGAGAAAAGCATCTCTCTCGTTTGGACCTTTCTAACGAAGAGAAAATGAACAGGCGGCTCAGACCGGCCACTCCTTAGGAAGCAGACCACCAGGGCTGCATTTGGGACTCACGGTTGGGGTCAGTGCCACGGCCGCTGCTGGCTGCACTGTCCTCTGGTCATCAGCATTCCCCGCACGTGCTCTGCCGTCTGTCTCCCTCTCTCTCTCTCTCTCTCTCTCTCTCTCTCTCACACACACACACACACACACACACACACACTGCATTATTCACTCAGCATCAACCTTCCGGAGTCCGAACCGGCAGCCGCCACAGCGAGGCACACACGAGCCTGCAGGCTGAGCCCCTCACAGCCCCGGGCTGCTCACGGCAGCCGTCCCCCTTTGCTGGTGAGAGAAACACCCCCGTGTTTGCGGTACGTGCCGCTGAAGCCCACCCACGGCCCCCTGTGGTCCTGCCAACTTTCTGCAGGCAAGAGGAGGGCAGAGCTGCAGTGGGAGGGCCCGGGCCTGAGGCCAGGGAAGGTGCTCACAGGCCCCGGAGCCGCCCGGGGTGGGGGCGCGGGGCGGATGTCTCCTCCACTGATGAAATGATTCAACATTGCGGCACGCCATCAACTAATTAGTATGAGCCTCCCGAGCAGCCAGGCAGGCGGCCTGGAAACAAATGGCCACCCCCCGGCCCTCAGCCCCCTCCCCCGCCCCCAGGACTCTGGGGCACAGGCACAGCGTATGCCTGGCTGTGGGCTGGCTGACCACCTGACAACTCACTTTCCTGGCTGGGGCCTCTGTGCACAGGGTGGCCGCCCTCAACGTGGCCCCCCCGGCCCCTGAGCGTGTGGACTCACCATGAGCACGTGAAGTGACTGAAGGGTGGGCGCCCCGGATGCAGATGGTGTCCCGGTCAGCCAACTATGTCGCGCCTTTCTCCCCGCCAGCCTCCATGGCCGCCCAGAAGGTCAAGGTCCCGAAACAGCGGCCAGGGTCGAGCCCCAGGCTACGGGCCTCAGGGCGACTCTGGTGGGGCAGGTAAGGGTGGAGAGGCTGCACCCACCTGTGAAGACAGGGCCTGGTCAGGGCAGGGGAGGGTCCCCCTGCTGTCCTCTCCCCCCATAGCCCCAGCACCTCCCAGAATTGCCCCATCCCGGCAGCTCTCAGCCCCGCCAGCCTGTGGACTCTGACTCCGGCCTCCATCTGTCAGGGGCACGCAGAGGGTCCGGGGACCACCTGGGCTTGGGAGCCTTAGGGGGCCTGGCCAAACGCACTGGCAGCCAGACTGCCCTCCGGGGAGCACTTCCTTCTGCACATTTAAAAACCAACCCATGCTCGCCACCCAGCACAGGAAACTAAACTCACCGAGCTGAATAACACGCCTGTCAGCTTAAGTCAAGAGAATCCAGTAAACCTTGAATTAATCTCCTAACGAACAGCCAGCCCCTGGCAGGTGGATGTCGCCGGACTCAGGGGCTGGCTGTTCTCTCCCCACACAGACACAGATTTTGGCTGTGGCCCTGTGCCCTCAGCTTAACCCAAAGTTATCGGGAATCTGCATTTCCAGGAGCAGGAATCGCCTCGCCCAGGTTGGCACTGATGCCCGAGAAACGGTGGAGAATGGGCTCTGTGGGCAGCGGGCTCCCACCTTGCCTCCCCCACTTCCTGCCGCTTCCCGGCCCCCGGGTCCACCCGCTGCTCAGACCCTGAGACACCAGACCCAACTTCTCACCTATTTTGGCAAAAACAGCTGGAGGGGCAACAGCCCTGTGCCTGTTGCCGGGGAGCCACCGAGAGCTTGCTGTGCTGGGGAGCAGGTCTCCATTCCCAGGGCCCGTGCACCTCGGCTCGCGAGCGGAGTTATCAACAGATTGCAGGACTGCAGCGGGGACGTGAGTCAGAGCCAGGACAGCAGACATGCAGTGCGATTCTCAGCACGCAGCTTCCAGAACTCGGGTGAGGAACGCCAGCCGCCTCTGCGCTTGCTTCGCTTGCTTCCGCGGGCGACAGCCAGGGAAGAGGACCGGCGGGAAGCAGGAGCCGTAACCATGGGGATGGGGGAGGCGGATGGCGGCGCTGTGGCCAGCTCCCTGCCGCAGGCTGGGAATGGTTCTTCCCGTGCCCATCACACTGCAGAGCCGATTTAAAGAGACAACCGGCCGGGCTTTGCCTTCGCTCCCAGCAGAGTCGGACAACTCACCTGAAAACGTCTCCCTGAACGGAGGCAGGAGGACAGGTGGTTTTATTTTTAAAAGAAAGCTCTGTTCGTGGAGTGCTCCAGAAACAAAAATGTGAACAGGGAATCGGTTCGGAAGGGATTTTCATAGTCCTTGTGTTAAAACATCACGAATCCAAACATGTGCAGACAGAGGTGTACCCACAATGAGTCCTCCCAGCGTGAGTCAGCGATCCTGCTGGTGTGCACAGCCCCACAGCCCCTGCCCCTTCCAGGCCCCTGCCCCCAGCCCCAGACAGAGCGGGGCCAGGGGAGGGAGGAATTGGAGTCCTGTCTGCAGTGAGGTGGACCCACCCAAGCTTCCCGGGCCTGTACTCAGCTCGTGGGAACCTGGAGGGGGAGCCCATGACTCTTCCCTTCCATCTAGAAGGCTGTAACCCTGCTCAGGAGTCCCAGGGAGAGGGAGAGAAAGAGAGAGAGAGAGATAGAAACATCAATGATGAGAGAGAATCATGGATCGGCTGCCTCCTGCAGGCCCCACATTGGGGATTGAGCCCACAACTCAGGCATGTGCCCTGACTGGGAATCGAACTGTGACCTCCTGGTTCATAGATTGACATTCAACCACTGAGCCACCCGGCCAGGCTGAAGGGCCTGATTTTAATGGTGTCATTAAGAATACAGGAATTAGAGGGGTCCTGTGCTCCAGCTCCTCGGCCTCATGGCACCCCGCCTCTGAGTGGGGTGCTGCCAACGCTTCTCTGTGGAACTCTGCGATAAGTCCTGAACCTCAGGTGAAGGCATGAACCCCAGGGGTGAAGTGCCTTTCCAGGTGCCCAGGGAGTGTGTGTCAGGGGGGAACCTCCTAAGCTGGTTCCCCAGGTCCGTGGGGCAGTTGGAGCTCCCTGGGGGCCCCGGCCTGGGGACAAGAGGGACAGGGAGGGGAATGGGGAACCCACTCTGAACCAGGGGAATTTGCCCAGACTCCCCCAGGTGGGGGTGGTCCCCATGGTGCTTCTGCCCTGATGTCCTGTCCCCTGCCGCCCCCTCCATCAAGACTGTCCATGTACAGGGTACAAGGTGAACGGGTCAACCCCTCACTGCCCTCAGGGGCTCCCCACCCAGAGATGGCAGAAAGCCAGGAGTGAACAGCCCACTGGGGGCTCAGCTCCCCAGGACGGCAGGCGCAAGTCCAGGAGGAGGGGACATGTGCTGGGGCAGCCACCTGGGACCCTGCTATCACCAGCTGTTCCCTCTGCTCTGTGCACAGCTTTGTGTGCTGTCCCAGTGATCTGTCCTGGCCTCGGAGCAGGGGGCCAGGACCAGGACCAGGGCTTCCCAAGTCCCGCAGAAGTGGCTCTGGGAACACACACAGAAGAAGTTGTTAGGAGGATAAGGTGGGCAGCCTGCCTTGGCCTCCCTTAATGCCCTGGGTCTCCACTTCCTCTTTGGAGAGGTCAGCTTTCTGGCACATTCTATGAATTCAGGACTCTCCACTGAAGTCTTCGCACTGCAGATGTGGGTGTGCATCAACAGGAGAGGCACCTGCGACTTCTGGGACATCAGGGCCCTGACCTTGCTCAGTAGCCGATGTCATTTGTCCCTCTGAGGGAAGTCATTCGGACACAGGGGTGGGTGGCCGATGGCTTTCTGCCGCGGGTGCTGGGCCCTGCTGAGGCTCAGCCCGGGGCTGGGTGCTGTGGGCCCCACCTCGTCCGGGGACAGAGCAGCCAGCTGCCCCTGCAGGGCCGGAGGGCTGGAGCCCTGGTTCCCGCATCCAGGACATGTGCTTGGGAGTCCGGTTTCTCTCTGCCCCTCCCGGCTTCTGAGGCTGTTGGTGGGAGAACAGGAGACGTCTGGGGAGGATGCAGGCCTCTCGGTGGATGGAATCAAAGACCAGACCAAGGGTCTGGAGTGGTCAACACAGTGACTGAGCGTCACTGCGTGGCTCAGGGATGCTCGGGTGCCATCTCCCCGTCTCCCAGGTGAGCATCTGGCCCCCATCCCGCGCATGCAGGGAGTTCTCTAAAAACGCAACGTCTCTGGAACGAGAATAGCCTCTGCTTGGCTGCTGACATCTCAGGCCGGACTTGCGTCTCTTCTGGACATTTTAGACAGCTTTGCAGTTGCCTCATTGCCAGCCATTGTGTGAGATTCTGAGACCTGAAATCAGGAGAAACACCCTGGTGCTGGAGGTGACCTTGCCGCGTGTGTGCAGTCTGGCCCCGGAGGGCACGGGATGCGAGGCTGGCCTCCATGTGCGCTCAGCATGCGTGGCTCACAGAGTGGAATTAAAGCCGGGTCTCCAGTTGCCATGGCAACTAGCTGTCTTCCTCCCCTCTCTGCGGTGTCAGTTTGAATTTGTGTAGACCATTCCTAACAAAGATTTATGCCAACAAATTCATTCAGCCCCGAGGTGAAGCCTAGTTGGAGAAGCAAATAATAAAATGAACAAAACTTAGCATGTTCCGATGAGGCCCTTCCGTGTGTAAAGTGCTTGTCAGGGCCCCAGGACAAGCCCGGCCCCGGTCCAAGGCCACGGGGAGGTCAATGAGGTATTTTGTGCAGCTTCTCGTTGGCCGTTTGCAATAAACGGACAACTTAAGGTGTTTTGGGGCCCCTTCAGAATGAGGGTCTCAGAGGGGTTTCGCCTGAAAGACTTTGCCTGGGGCCTGTGCGCACATGTCCCCGCCGGCTCTCCAGGCACGTCAAGGCTCATGGGTCATGGGCATGGGCCCTCTTGGTCAGGGCTGAGTGGGTCCCCAATGGGCTCTGCAGGCCACAGGGTCAGGCTGGGCATGGGGCGGGGTGGTGACTGCATGGTGAGTGCCCAGTGTTCGTCCCGGGCGCTTTGAGGCCTGGCCCGCCTCCTGCGACCTTCAGGGCCCATCAGCAGGGCCCCTCTGAGAAGACACTTGAAAGGAGAGGATGAGAGTGGGCCTCACAAGGAGACACCCTGAAAGTTAAGAATGTCCCCATTTCTCCTTTGTTCTTTCTGGCCTTTCCCAAGTTGTTAGTCCATTTTTACTCCCTTCCTCCCACAAATCACATTTTCTCTTCTCCTTTTTAGTCCTCAGACCCTCCTGGAGCCCAGACCCCAGCTCTGTCCTTCAGGGGAGGCATTAAATGAATATCAGGGGATGGTGAGGGGCAGCAGGTGAGTGAGCAGGGTGGGTGATGGGAGCAGGTGTGTAAGAGGCCCATCTTGTGGAGTGGGGGTAGGGATCTTGGACCACTTGCCTCCTCCTCGGGCCTCCTCTGAGCAGGATCCTGAGGGATGCGGGGTGGGCTGGGGCCCTGGTGTCCACCACCCAAGGATGGGGCTGAAGGGGTGGCGTCCAGCCCTAACCAAGTAAGGATGGAGGGAGACCAGAGGCTGGGGAGCTGTCCACGGTGCTGCCCAGCACCCTGCTGCTCTCACCCACCTGCTGGACACGCCCTCCATCCAGCTGGGGCCCCCTGGCTCCATCATCTGACTGTGTCTCCCCCACGTAGCCCTGCCTGGGCTGGCCCATCAGACGGGGTCTGGCTCAGAGACGCTTCCGCTGTCCTTGCCGCTGCCAGTCGGTTGCCTCCTGCCTGGTTCCTGCCAAGGCTGCTGGCATTTGGGCCAAAGCGATTTTACCAAATTAGATGTGGTCCAAAGCAAGTGGCTCCACCTGGCAGTTTTGTAAGATAATGCTTTTTTTTTTTTTTTTTTTTTTTTTTAATTTAGCATTCCCAAGTCACTGGGTTTCTGGGATCAGCACCTCCAGCACAGCACACTTCACATTGCAAGACGCTTCTTTCCTCTTCAAAACATCCTTGCGCCTAAAGAATAAATAAATAAAATCCATCTTACGTTTCTAATCATGTTTCTCCCTGTTTTTCTGGCTCTGAGCTGTTGGAACAACAGGGGTTTGCAACATGGTACCTTTAACATAGGGACGGTCGGAGGAGCTCCCACCGTCACCTGGTGACCGGTCCACACTTCTCAGCAAGTAGGCCAGCAGACGCCTGTGCAAGCCCTTTACATGTGCAAGTGAGTATGAGCAAGAGTATGCGTGACAGTGGGCAATAGTGCACATGTACATGTGCGAGTGTGATCACAACGTGCACTCACGTGTAATTATGTGTGTGCACATGTAGACATACATGTATATACATACACGAGTGTGCGTGTGTGCATGTGACTATGCGTGTGCACTATGACCACCTAAAGGAGGAGGGAGTTGGGTTGGTGCCTGACCGGGGCAGGATGATGGATTTTGGTCACCTTATTTTTTTGTCTCCATCTTTTCAGATCTCACTTCCTTGACTATGTATTGTTTCCTTATAAAGAAAACCCCCAATAAAATCAGTTTAAAAAATAACAAACAATATGAAATGTTTATAGCTGTGACATTAGGTTTTCTTTTTTTTTATTAGGAGTGGTTATTTGTTTGCCTCACTATTTGCCTACATTAAAAGGCAGGATAAGAAAAATCACTAAAATGAAATACAAACAAAATCAAGAAACAAAAAAAGCAAAATATTTTTAAAAACAGAAACAAAAGGAGAAAAAGCCTTGAATTCTGAAAAAGAACCACAACTTGTGACCATAAGTGAACATGTTCTAAATCCCTCTTTACCCAAACTCGGCCCGAGAAAGGAACAGTGCCTGGATGTTCCGGGATGGCCCGGATGTGTGGGGGGTGAACTGCATTGTGAAGTTAATGACGATCTTAGCTTTCAGACACTTCTAAACTAGATACATAGTGCATGGATGTCCCAGGGGGGGGGGGGGGGGGTGGGGAGGGCTGGGCCGTGGGAGGTGGTGATCACAAGCCTGCCCCTCAGAGGCAGTCTGCGGGGACAACAGTGCGTGAGGATGGTGGCAGGGCTGGGGCGCCATCCCAGGAGGACAGGGGCCCCACTAGACACACAGAGCTTCCTGGGGAAATGCTGCTACCGAGGCTGATGCAGAGAGTAAGGGAGCGACTTGATGGATCAAGACACCCGAGAGCCAGGTGTCCCCACGGCTGCGGCGACTCCGGGGGAAGAGAGGTTGGGTTCACAGGAAACTCCGAGTCCCTTTCTCCCCAGTCGGCGTGTTTGTCTCATTTAGAAGTGTCTGAGAGCGAAGATCCTCATTAATTTCACAATTCGGCTCACAGACTCCAAATATTTGACCAGTACGTCCATATGGCCCACAATTTTCTCAGTGGAGCAGCAGGTGGAGGAGAAGTTTTGAGGAAACGCAGATGGGGGGTGGGGTGGGGGTCGGAGGTAGCTGAGAAGACGCAGCCTTCCCTGTACCTCTTCGGGAACGTGTGGCTGGGGCAGGGAGCCGAGACCCGGGCCCACATTGGTGGCCGGAAGACCCTGATCCACCCAGGGAGCCCTCAGCACCTCGGCCAATCCCAGCACTGCTACAGTCCCTGCCCTGCTTGTCCCCTGGTGGCCCTGACACACCCAACCCCGTTCCAGAATTGCCTTGGATGCTGAGCTCACAATTCCCTGTGGGGGACACTGAGGTCTGACCCAGCTCCTAATACCCTCCCTGCTCTTTGACCCTCCCCACCCTCCCAGGTAGGCAGGGCCCACAGATCCTGTCTGTGCCTTCTCCCTCATCAACCCTCACCCCCCTCCAAGGCTTACTGTGGCTTCCCTGTCCCTGACAATTGGCCTCAAACTGTTCCAGCCCCAGACCCACCACTCATCACCCATGGTCCCTGGACCCCTCCACCCCAGGGTGTCCAGAGGGGCTCACACCTTCTCCCCCAACCCAGCCTCTTCAGAACTGCCCTGGTGACCAGGCTGCCATCAGCCCCGCCCGGCAGGTGGTATACCCTGCAGGCCCAGCTGTAGCGCACGCTTCACTCTGCTCACAGGTTGGAGACTCACAGCACACACGGGTGTGAGGGAGGGGTGCGTGTGGTCCTAGTGCAGCACGGCCCCCATTCAGCCTGGTCTGGAGCTGGGACACCCAGCTCTGGGGGTGCGAGGGAGGAGGGCTTGGCTTGGGGACAGGTGGCAGCGATGGAACCTGGGACCCAGAGTCCCAGCAGTGTGTCCCTGCTGCCTGACCACACCACACCCACCCTCCAGTTAGTGACATGAGGAGACAAAGGTCAAGTACAGCCTTGGACTAAGGGTGGAAAACATTATGTGGGTGCTGGGGCCACAGTTGACCCAAGGGAACCCTTTGGCCCAGGGACCCTGAGACCCCAGTGCTTGCGGGACATGAAGGGCCAGCCTTGCAGAGAGTCCATTTCCTACTTTGAACCCCTCCATGGAGCGGTTGCATCCTTAGTCATCTCTCATCCACTGTTAAGACAAGCCTTCCTGATCCCGGCTTAATAAAAGACCCCGATTAAGCTGTTTTCTCCAATGCAAGTTGGACACAGCGGATCCATCAAGTCGGACTTTCAAGTTGACTTTCAAATGTCCCTCAAATGTCTACTCGCCCTTCCCATTCCTGAGAGTCAGTGGGTCCTGGTGCCGATGTGAGCTCACAGGTGCTTCCCATGTCTGAGGGGACCCAGGCGCCAGTCTCGAGGTGTGTGTGGGTTTAGACAAGAGACCGGCTGCCCTGCGGACAGTGTCTATTGGAGCCGCTGCCGCTGGACCGGACCCTGATAGCACCTCCCGGTCATGACTCCAGGAAGGGCTTGGCGCCTGGGGACGCTCAGCCCATGTTAGCTGGTTGTGTTTCCTGACCAAGGCCTCCCCAAGGACCCGATGGGACTGCACCTTGCCCCTCAGGGCAGCTCCCAGCGTGGGTGGCTCCCTCTGGACTCCTCCACGCTGCCCTGGAGCCCATGGTCAGTCCTGTGACGGCTCCTGGACACTCCTACTTGGCCTGCAAGGTGCCCATTTGTGAAAGCATGCGGGTGCTCGTGCTGATGGAGGGGCGGCCATGAGGTCGAGAAGTTGGGTCTCCCTGGCCTGGTTGTCTTTGCTGTGCACGGGGACACTAGGCTCAGGTCCCTCAAAGGGGTTGGTTCAGTTTATGCCTGGAGTGCTGGCTTCCATCGGTGGAGCACAGACGGTAAAAATCAGGCTGCAGCCTCATCCTGAGATGTGACCCACCCCACCTGGATGCCTCTGAGCCCTGACCCACCTCACCTGGATGCCCCTGAGCCCTGACCCACCTCACCTGGATGCCCCTGAGTTCTGACCCATTTCACCTGGAGGTCCCCTAAGTCCCAACCCACCTCACCTGGAGGTCCCCTGAGCCCTGACCCACCTCACCTGGAGGTTCCCTGAGCCCTGACCCACCTCACCTGGAGGTTTCCTGAGTCCTGGCCCATCTCACCTCTGACAGGCGTTCTCTCAGGAGGAAACTTGCCCCGACATCTCTGAGGCAGAAACTCACCTGGGCTTGGACACTGGGAGGAAGCCTGCCTCTGGAAACATGTAACTTCTCTCAAGGATGGCCCGGTGGGTTCTCTCCTGGGCCCACTCCTACCCTCCTGACCAGCCCCTCTGGATGGGCCTCTCCTCCCTCGCGGCCTGGTCAGAGCCGCTGAGCTCCTGGTCACACCAGCGACACCTGGTCTGGGGCTGGTTTTGACTCTCACTACTGGCCCTGTCCTGGCTCTATATTTCCAACCCCTCTCTTCTCGGACCTCTGAGTTCAGGGGCCTCTGTGTTAGGACCCAGGTCACCATTCTCTCCATTCGTGCTGAGGCTGAGACATCACTCCTGACCAGTGACTCCCAAAGTGATACCTGGGTGAGACCCAGTGGACACTCACAGGGAGCAGCAGAGAGAGAGAGAGAGAGAGAGAGAGAGAGAGAGAGAGAGAGAGAGGAAACCCCTGGGCCGGGCTGAGGAGGCCTCGCTGGAAGCCGAGTGACCTGGTCCCAGGGTCTTGGAAACATTTGTTCTGGGAGAGCTGACCTCACAGCTCTTGGCTGAGTGGCCCTTGGGAGGCGTGGCCTATCCCTCTGCCCTGCTTTCCTGGTGACTGTCAAATCACATGCTCATGGTGACAGGAACTGGAGTGTGAGTCATCTGCTTAGCGGTGATGGATGCCACCAAAACCAACATCTGGATTTACTATAAGTGGTTTCCATGGTGATGCATTCATCCCAGCAGGCAGCCCCCTTTGCTCAGAGGGCTGGGCCTCCTTGAGAGACTGGGGGGGTCTCTGCTTGGGTCCAAAATCGCTCTGAGGGCCAGCACTGTCCTCAGGATGTGAGCTGAGCTCATCCCGAACCTTCTAGGACATGCAAAGTCCCGCTGGGGGTGAGGGCTGGGGCCGGGGGGGTGGGGGTGGGGGAAGGCCTGCTCATGGGGAGGGCACTGGCCCTGGGAAAAGAGACAGTAAGATGAGTGTGGTTAAGGAATGGTGGGACAGGAGCAAGACTGGGCAAAGGGCCATCCATTCTGAAGGGGAGGAGCCAGGCAGGCAGGGCTCCCTGGAGGAGGCACCGTGAAGGGTAAGATCCACCGAGTAGGGAGAGTCTGTGAGGTGGCCAGGCAGGAAGCAGACGGGGCTGGCGTTTGCAGAGGGACTCAGGTGAGAGCGGTGAGAGCGGCGACATGGCAGAGAGGCTCAGGCCAGCCCGCTGCGCACCTCAAAGGCCAGTGGGAGGGAATTTCCTCAGGGGCAACGGGAAGCAGCCCACGGTCTCAGGGTCTCTGGCAGAGGAGCGGCTGCGGGGGAGCGAGGCGTCAGGGACGTAGGCCAGGCTGGGTGAGGGTGGTGCAGGGCTCGGCCTGAGCAAGCCCGGCTTCGGCCCACTGGGGTGTCGGGCCAAGAGGGAGCCTCTGAGATTCCAGCAGCCCCTGCCCCTCCCCGGAAGGACCCAGGCTCCAGGACTCTGCAGCCAGACCACCACCAGAAGCTCTCCGGCCCCCGGGGTCCTGACGTTGGCTGACCCAAGCCCAGACGCCCCCCAGCTGGTCATAGACACCCACAGAGGTAGGTCCTCTGCTGTTTGGGCCGGTGCTGGGCAGACGGAGCCGTGTGTCCCACAAAGCCGGAAATGTGGACTGTTGGCTCTTTCTGGAAGGTGTGCCCTGGCAGGATCCATCACCCTTCCCTGCTCACTGGGCTCTGGAGCAGGCGCTGAGCAGGCTCTGCCGGAGGCCAGGACCCCAGGCCCAGGACAGGGAGTGACTTGCCCCAGGCTGCAGGCCAGTGAGGGCGGGAGGGTCTAGAACTTGGTTTTCTGCCTGTGCTCTAGGACCGCACCCACAGCAGCTGGCCCTTTCGCTGGTGGTCCTCAGCTGACGGGGGCAGATTATCTCATTGCTCTGGGCGGTTTAAATGTCCTTTGGCAAATGCAATTTACTAGTAACCAAATACGCTTCTCACTGTTCCTGGTTCAGCAAACGTCTGTTGAGGGCACATGTGATGGGTGGTGGGCTAGTCATGGCTCAGTGTGGATGCACCAGACCTCCCAGGACAGGCCATTGGCCGGCCTCATGGCCCCCCTTCCCCGCTGCGGGCCCCGGGGGCCGAGGGACCGACCGAGTGCCACCGGCAGGAGCTGGAGCGGGTCCCAGGCCTGAGGTCACGCCTTCTCCACATAAGAACTGGCATCACCACCAATAAACAAATGCGTTTACTGGGTTTGGTTTGAGGCGGATGAGAAGGCACCAAAGGTTCTGCAATCATTAAAAACCAGCCGTGTGGCCGCAGCCGGTTGAGAGGCAGCTCCATCGGCGAGAAATTCCTGTTTCCGATGCAGCCCCACCTGGCTCCAGAGCAGCGACCGGAAGGAAGGTTGCAGTCACGAGTTAATTACGAGAATAAATTGTCTGGAAGCCCGGAGCCTCTGAAAACGGAAATGGCCCCAGGCTCAGGCCGCACGGGCAGTGCCACACCGAGGGGCCACAGCACAGCCTCCTTGACGTCTCTCCCAGGACCTATGGGCACAGACTGCGGGCCACAGTCCTGCCGCGATGGAGGCAGTGCTTTCCGAAGGACGGGAATAGTCTCGCTATGATGGGGATAGGCTGGCAGTCTCTCGAGGGGAAATGATTGGTTCCCCTCCAAAGCCTGCATCTCAGGGACGATGTAACTTCGATTGCCCTCAGTGCTGGAGGCAGCAAACCCGAGGTCACAATTGAGTGGGAGCCCTGTCTGACCTGGTCCTGTGTCTGTGCCTCCAGGGCTTACAATGCAGAATGGATGCAAGGATGCATCATTCCCAGTGGCAAGCGAGAGGATGCCATGTGCACCCAGAATGAGTGAGCCTGCTTCCTGCCAGGGCCACGGAGCCACGGCACCCACGCCAGGGGCATTTCAGTGGAGTCTGTGGGGCCACCCTGCCCTCCCGCCACCTTCCAGGGTCACGGTCGACCAGCCTTTCATGGTGGGGGTCCTTGAGGAACCGGGCAGCCCTCCCCCAGCCCCGCCCGACACTCTGGCCCCACCCCACAGCCACTGTCCCTACACAGTCCAGTTCACCGAATCTGTTCTTCAGGGACGAAGACCAGGCTTAGACCGTCTTCCTCGTCTATCTGTAACCCACAGCCACCAGCTGGCGGAGACTCTCGGTCAGCAGAGAGGGTGCTTTCTGAGTGGATCCTGTGCGCTGATGGGCACTGAGTGTCCAGGACGAAGGGCCGTGAGCTGGAACCACTCACTGGGCCATGCTCGCCTGCCATTGGGCCATTAGAGAGAGGTCCGCTCGCAGCCACACAGGGCCTCGGCCAGGAGCCTGTTCTGTCCTCCCTGCCGGGGCGGAGGCTGACAAGAGGGCGTGTGCCAAGGCTCTCAGCCTGCAGGAACGCACCGCTGGATGGAGATTCTGAGACCTGAACACTCCAGGCCAGGTGGAACCCATGGGAACTATGCTCCTGGGTGAGGGGACACCTGGGGGACATCTGAGGACACAGGAGGACACCTGGAGGGAAGTACCTAGAGAGGATACCAGGGGGAACACCTGGAGGGCCAGCTGGAGAGGACCTGGGGGGACACATGGAGGGAATCTGGAGGGACACTCCTGGGAGTGGCCTGCTGCTCCCCAAGAATTGCCCAATTCGGCCAGAGGGCTCTGGCCAGACCCTTCTGAATTAATGCCCAAAGGAGAAACCGCCTCTGTGCGTTTGACACATAACATCGTTGGATCTCCATGGAAACGTGTCTCCTTGGTCCAACCACTGGCTTCTGAGGCTGGTCTCAGGTGAACTGGGCTGGCATTGCCCACCCGTGGGCTCAGATCCTTGGTCTTGACTGCATTGCTGCAACCCCATTAGTTTGGGTATTGAACACTAATACACAGTGAGGTTTTAAAAAAATTAGTTTCAAGTTCCTTCCTTGACTTGGACTTAATTTGCTATAACCATTTTCATTTGATGATGCTGTTTCCTCATTTAAAAAAAAAAAGAAATAGAAAAAAAAAGGCAAATTTTGACATGACACATTTGTGAAGAGGCCAATGCATCCCAGTGGTGGGAGGCAGGGGGCCGGTGGGGGACGCCCTCTGGCAGTGGCGTTGCGCCTGCTGGGGAGACTGTCGCTCACTCACTGTTGTGGGAGGTCTCGGCACGGTCCTGTGTTTGCATCGATGGCAAATTTAATTAGCGCACATTTAAGTAGCATTTAACTGCTTGCAGCGCTTCTGAAGCTGGCTCCCTGCTGGGCTGTCAGCATCAGATGAAGCCGGCTCCCTCCAGGGGGCCTAGGACCACCCGGCAGAGGGCCAGGCTGTGCCAGGACAGAGGGTCGTGGCGTTTCCCAGGCGCATCCGGGAGCTCCGGGCAAGCCCGTCCATCACCCTCGTGAGTACATGGATGCGGTGGTGACTCGGGCTGCTGGACACCTCTCGCCTGGATGGCGGACTGTGCTCCGGGGGAGACCACGTGTGCTGACAGGCTCAGCCTTGAAGCAGCCCTGCGTGGGGATGGGGCCGGTGCCCCTGCTCCTGCAGCTTCCCCATAGAACGCTGGGCTTTCCCCAGCCCTTGCTGGTGGTGGTCCCTGGATCACAGGAAGCTGAGCCCTCCAGGCACGTTCTCTGCAACACGTTCTCCCTGGATGGAGGAGAGACGTTCTGCTCGAGGGAGGGCGGCCCTCATCACTCCTCCGCCTGCTCAGTTTGTCTCCAAGGTCCACGTCCCCTTCCTTCTGTAAGGACACTGTCATTGGGGGCAGGGCCCACCTGGACAACCCAGGTGACCGCATCTGAAGACGTTCAACATGCACCTGTCAAAGACCCTTGTCCAAAGTCCAGACGCACAGGTTTTGGGTTAAGACATGGACATGTTGTTTTGGGGCCACTACACGCTTCGGTCCTGGGGACTCACAGCTCAGACTATCGCAGGAGGGAGGCGGAGGCAGTCGCTGGGGCGAGGGAGCAGGTGATGGGTGGCGGCAGGGGGGCAGGACGACAGCCCCTAGGACCTTTTGCCTGTCCAACAAGCGGGACCAGTGATGGCATTTCTTTCTGAGTCTCTCTGGGGCCACAGCCCGGGGGACTCCAAGGAAGCGAGCAAGGTCAAGGATAAGAGAGAAAGGCCCAGAGAGCGTGAGCTTCGCCGTCAGCGACATGCAGGCCGTGGGCCTCCAGGAGGCAGCGGCCGGCTGTGTCCAGGGCTGACCTTCCAGGGTTTCCTGAGAGTAGCATCTGCGGTTAAGTGAGAGGATGCTTGTCTCTCTGACATCCTGCTGCAAACTTTCTTTTAAGGTCAATGTCATGCTATAATTAACATGAATGCTGAAAATGTAATTAAGGTCCATGTTTCATAGATAACAAGCAGCCTTTTCACACTCTTGGGCAGCTGATGTGCAGGGATGGCTCAGAGGAGGTTGGAGACATGGTCCACCAGGCAGGGAAGTCCACTGAGCTTCAAACGGAGGTCCAGACTTTCTGGGTGACCCAGACTAGGCTCAGCTCCATCTCCCTGCCCTCTTGTGCCCCTGCTCAGGGCCGCTGTCACTATTGTCCCAAAGGAAGCCGGGAAGGCTGCCTGGGGTGCCGGCCCTTACTGCCTGACTGCTGCTGAGCTTCCCCCGGGACCCCCCCCCCCCCCATACCTGGCACACCTGCTGCTCCAAATCCAGGGGCGATCAAAGGAAAGCCCCACCTGGGGCTCTGGACACCTCGCTATCACCCACCACATCATGGGCACTTACTTCTCTCCACCCCTGAGGGGAGGAAAGCCTCTGCCAATCACGTGGAGCTGCCTTCCAGCGCACCCCGGCCCCCACCGGGAGGCTCTTGTACACCAGTGGCTGCAGGAAGACACTTAATCTAAATGTGGATGTGAAAACTCGGGTGACAGTGACATGGCAATGACACTCAGGCTGAGAGGGGCTCCACCTGGAGCTCCAGGCCAGGGCTGCTAGACAGGGGCCCCCCAGTATCACTGACGTGGTGAAGTGCAGTCCTGTGGTGGGACCTGTAGGACCCCCTGTTGGTGCTCATGGCTGAGCCTGTCTGTGGGGACTGGGGGACCCACATTCCTGGTCACAGACAGGCAGGGAACAGGCATAGGTCCCAGCGTGGGGAACATGCAGTGTGCCTGGAAGCCCAGGGCCCTGCCCCCTGCCCTGAATGTCTGGGTTCAATATTTTTGGCATAATTCACTTGGTCACGTCTTCACTATTTATTTGGGATTTAATTTGAACCTGACGATTTGAGATTTTTCTGGGGGAAAGAAAATGCTCCTTCTTAGTTCAAGTTACTTCAGGGTTTTTCTGCCGACTTTCCCAATTTTGGAGTGGGCTGTACAGATTAAATCCTGTGATATAACATCTTTTAATACTAAATATAACTGTAAATGGAAGGTTTATTATAAAAGGTTTTCCTAAAATACTCCGAAACTGCATTTACTTGAGACTAAATTGATTAAACATTTATTAGCTTTTATTTGAAACTCATTTTAAATCTCTCTTAGCTTGGGAGAAAGATTCTCCTCCCTCATCTACATATGTTTTAAACACGAATGTGTTTCCTCAAACAGTAAGTTTTCGTTACAAAACAAGACTGTTTAGTCTTTTTAAAAATTTATATCTTAGGTAACTTTTAAAATGTCCTTCTTGGACATTGGTTCTTCCTGCCAACCTCAGGGTTTGTTGAGTTAACATATTCTCTTTCTGCCCATTGAGTGGCTGCCACTGAGCCGCCCTGAATGCCTGGCCTGTGAATCTCTTACAAACGTCTCATCTCATTTGATTTGAAAAAGAAAGAAAGAAAGAAAGAAAGAAAGAAAGAAAGAAAGAAAGAAAGAAAGAAAGAAAGAAAGAGAGAAAGAAAGAGAGAGAGAAATGAATAAACAAACAAATAAATAAATAAATCAGAACTGGGGTAATCTATACATAGTATTTTAATAAAACATACGTAATTAATTTTACTTGAAATCAACTAAAGCAGAGTTGGTTGACATGAACCCGATGGAACAGATCATCGAGTAAACGTTCCTTTCTGTGAGAGGTACTTGCTGGGTCCCCGACCGCCGGCACCTGGGCTCCCCATGGAACCTGGGGAGTGACCCCAGAGCAGCCGAGACCTGACATCAGTGGCTGCAGGTGCAGTTGGCATTGGAGGTGCTGAAAGCTCCCCAGACTGCAGCCGGCCTGGCAGGAGGATTCCTTGGGGACACACTTGGGAGGAGATAGATGCTGGGAGCAGAGCACCACATGGTGGGCACAGTTGACCGGGTTTGCTACCATGCCCATCCGTGGGGATGTGGCTGGGTGACCGGCCCCTACGGCTGCATCTCTGGGCAAACCTGGGGTCCAGCCTGCCTGTCCCTATACCTGGGCCCTGGGGCTGTCGGAGGTGAGGGGTGGCAAGCAGTAAAAGTGCTGAGCGGGGTTGAGTATGAGGCCCCAGGCTACCACTGGTCAGGCTGATGGTCAGGAGGTGCTGTAACCACAGGCCTCCTGCTCTCTGCATTCCCACAGGCGTTGCTGTGGTTCTCAGGTGGACATGGCCCTTTCCTCCCCTGGCCCATGAGCGCCAGGCCAGGTCAGGGCCCATGATAATCCCAGATCTTCTCCCACCAGAGCTGCCAGAGGCCAGACTGGCTCCTCCCCCAGCAATGATGAAGGGAAGGGTGAGTGAATGAGGGCAAAGAGGAATGAGGCTGGGTAGGAAGGCCAAGGTCTGAGAGTGGACAGTCAACCACAGGGGCTGGGCCACCAGGAGAGAGGGGGAGGCCGCTGCGATTCCTGGGGAGCCTCGCACTGGGGAGCACCCCTCCAAGTCTTCTGCAGCCTGGGAGGCCCTCCATTCCCAGCAAGCATGCGAGGAAGAAAACTCCCCTTCGTCCCGTAGCCAGCCTCACCAGGCACAGGAGTGAGCAGGATGCAGGCTCTGCGGGATGAAAGCGAACTCGGCCTTTACGCCAGCAGCGTACACCCCGCCTGCATCCTCATGGGAAGACTGCGTTTGCCCTCCTGCACCCTCAGCAAGCAGATGCCAGGGACAGGGACAGCGTGCTCAGCCAATGCTCAGGGGCACAGCTTGAAGGCGGGCGAGGACAGAGGAACAAGCCTGGAGCCAGGTGACTCTATGTGGGGACACTGGCCTGTTAATCTCACCCAGCTCTTCCCAACAGGCTGTACCTGGGCCAGCCTCCCGCCTCCTTGCACAGCCGGCGGCTGCTCTGTCTACCCACCTACAGCCATGAGATCAGGCCTCCAAGATCCCCTACAGCAGACCGGCCTGCAGACGAGTCCTCACAGGCGAGCCCCGGTGCTGGCTTCCCGGGAGATAGCTCTGTAACTCTGACCGCCTTCAAATGCTGGAAGGACCAGTGGGCTTTGATATATGTTTCAAAAATAAAGCAGCGTGGACTTTGTGAGGCATGATCAATAAAGAGCGGGCACCCTCCGGTCCTTTGCTTGTCGCACAATGACAGGATGCCCTGGGCTTGTTAGAAAGTGCAGGGATTTTTAACAAGCCTTGTGTTAGAGAAGCGAAATGGGTTTACCGGCCGGCCCCCGGGCTCCTGGGGCTTCTGTGCGAGAGCGTCATGTTGCCCTGATGCCTGCTCAGCCACTGTGCTTTTAGAGTTTTATTTTTAACCAGCACATCCGGCCTATGATTGGGGCCAGGGCAAGGGAGACATCTTGGTGTTGAAATGACAGGTTTCAAAGTCTGGCTGTCAACTGCCTTCTCGAGCGTTGCCAGGACCTGCCCAGCATTGGGAGCCATGTCTTGTGGGCCGAGGGGCACAGCTCTCCAAGCCCAGCCTTCACAGACACGAGGGGCTGGGGTGGGCCAGTGGGGCTTCTGACTGGTGATCGGCCTCACGCTGGGCTGACCGGTGCATTGGAGGATGCTTGTGGTTCTTCAACATGACTGGGAGGTCGAAAACCACGTGACATGAACACCTGATGGACGGGGGACTCTCTGACATCACGTGTAAGCACCCAACCACAGGACCCAGGCCCAGCCGCTCTATGGGCAGGTGTGCCTGCGCGTGTCTAGGAGAAAGATGGGACGGTCCCTCACCTCCAGCTCCCTTGTGCTTGTCGGGGTGCCAATCTCTGTTCTTGGGACACAGGGCAGCTCAGGTGCAGGCCAGTGGCCAGTGCTCTGGCTGGTTTGCAGCCTCTGTCAGAGGCCAGGGGAGGCTGGTGTCTGAATTTCCAGAGCGCCGTGTGTGGCCGCGGGAACGGGCCACATGGTACTCGGGCGGTGGACCTGCTCGGTATTTTCATGCAGTTTTCGCTGAAGAAAAAAGGCAAACCTGGCCTGCTGGCTCATCTGGACTTTCTAATATTTATTTTATTTTTTAAAAACAATACTCTTGCAGAAACCGGTTTGGCTCAGTGGATAGAGCGTCAGCCTGCAGACTGAAAGGTCCCACGTTCAATTCCTGTCAAGGGCCCGTACCTTGGTTGCGGGCACATCCCCAGTAGGGGGCGTGCAGGAGGCAGCTGATCGATGTTTCTCTCTCATCAATGTTTCTAACTCTCTCTCTCCCTTCCTCTCTGTAAAAAATCAATAAATTAAAAAAAACAACAACCCCCCCCCCAAAAAAAAAAAAAAACACAAAAAAACAATACTCTTATTGGCTTCAGAGAGGAAGGACAGGGAGAGAGCGATGACACCAATGATGAGAGAGAACCATTGATCGGCTGCCTCCTGCATGACTCCTACGGGGCGGGGGGGCGGGGAGGGGTCGAGCCCGCAACCTGAGCAGGTGCCCTGACCAGAATCAAACCATGACCTCTTGGTTCACAGATCAACACTCAATCACTGCGCCACACCAGCTGAGCTAATATTTATTTATGAAGCTTAATTATTCACGGATGCCTGGGCCTTCACTGATGGGAGCTGAGCCTCGGAGGCCTCGAGTGTCCCTAGTCCCCGGTGGAGGGGGCGGGGGGGAGCCGGGTGTGTGTGTGTAGAGGCTCTGCCTAGACTTCTGCCCCTGCTCTGCTCAGCTGCCCTCCCTTCCCGTCCCTGCTTGCTGGGTCCATCTGTTGGTTACTTATTTAGAAACATGTTTTGTTTTGTTTTTACTGCCAACAGAACACTTGCCTCTCCCCATGGGCCTGCTTATCAAAATGGGTTAGAGTTTGATTTGCGCAAGTTCAGGATTTGATCCTAAAAGGAGCCTTGTGGGGTGGGAGGGCTGTGAGGGCCCCAGCTGACTGGGGACGGGTCCTTCCTGCCTGTGGGCAGAGGGTGGTAGGTGGCCTCCGGATTCCTGCAAGGAGATGGCTGCTGGGGGCTGAGGGGCACCACGGGGGAGAGCAGAGGCAGCTGCACAGCCCTATCCTGTGGAGACAACCGCCACGCTTCTGCTGGCCTGTCCTCGGCACTGTGAGGGGCCCAAGTGTGGGGGTGTCTGTGACTCAAGGGGCCCAGTCTGATGAGGCACGTCCCTGGGTCCTCATTCCTGGGGGCCACCAGCTTCTCGTGGCCCACACTCCCTCCCCCCGCAAATGGAGAGACAGGCTGTATTCCTGGGGGCCCCTGAGTCCTGGGGCCACCAGGCCTGTTCCCCCAGAGGAACACTGTGAGGACACTTGGTGTGCGGTGGCCCTTGGGCTGTCTCTGGTCTGGGGCTGATGGCCAAAACTACTGTTTCTCACAGAGCTCACCCGGCCCTGCAGCCGTGACCTGGGGAACTTCTCTCATGAGCCCCTCCGGGACTGCTGGCTAATGCCCGGCTCGGGGGACACCACCCCCTCCTCATAGACAGGACTGAGGCTGAGCTGGTCTGGAGGGCAGTGCGGCCAGGGTGACCACAACTGCCTCTTTACGTGGCTCTTCCCAAAGGTAGGATCGCTGAGAGCTGCCTTTTTCCGGGACTCACACCTTTGGGCCAACCAGATCACGCCGGGCTGCAAGGGTCCCAGGGCAAGGTCTACAGCAGTCAGAGGGTTAGCCTAGAACCGTAGCAAACCTTCCTATCTTGCCCATCACTTCCTTCAATTCTGCAGAAACGAGGAGCTGGATGGTGAGTCCCTGTGGTCCTAAGCAGGCGGGACTGGGATGGTCAAGCCCTTGTCACCCCAGAGTCCCGTGCTGCAGCCTGTGCCCAGCAGCCCTGATATAGGGTGGACGACGTCAGTGACCGAGCACCTCCCGCCCCCCAAGTATCGCTCTGGAACTTCTCAGACAGGGTCTCACAGCAAGAGTTCAGGTAAAAATACTGCAGACAGACAGACTGACGTCCCTACACCCCCAATAAGGGCAGCGAGCTCTACTGGGCTGGCTTCCTTTTGGGGTCCCCCAGCTGGTTTCATCATCAAATGGAAAACACGTGAGCTGCGCTATTGCCAAGAACACGCTGTGGAGGCAGGAGGGAGCGGCCGACAGAAGAGACCAGGAGGGGTGGGACCCTGAACCCCGCCAGCACCGGGTGGGGGGCCGGGCAGGTGCTGGGTGGCGTGAAGGATAAGAAGGGCACGTCTATGCAGAGTGGCAGCGTCCTTGTCTATTTTTAGCTCTTTCCTGCGATCTCAATGGAGTGCCTTGATTGCAGAGAATCCGGTACGATCAGCACCGGGGCTCCTTGACCTCTCGCTGATGAGATTACCATGCAAGTCAGTCGCAGGCATCTTGTCAGCACCAAGTTGCCGGGACACGTGGCTTCTCCTGCCCAGGCTTCCTCCTGGGACACGCTTCTGCATGATGGCCAGTGTCCATTCATGGGTGGGAATGTGTTTGCTTTCAGAATCTCTCAAACCAGCCATTCTAGAATGTTCCCTCCAACCAGACTCTGCAGCTCTGAGTCCTGGTCACTGGACACTGCCCAGGACCCCAGGTTATCATGGGAACCTTTGGCTTTGCACAAATCTCTCTTATTCCGCGTGCTCTGAGAAACACTCGTGTGGGCTGTGGGTACCTTCCTCCCCGCCCGGGACCCCCAGGAGCCCCTTGGTCACCTGCCTACTGTGTCCATTCCTGCCTTGGTGTGTGCATGGGGGGGGGGGTCACCTGCTTATATAAACTTGCACAGCCCTGCTAGTAAGATGCACTGTTTTAATTAACTAGAAAAAAGGCCTGCTTGGGTTTTCGGTAAATATTTTATTAGTGGTAATATTGATAGCCCTTCGTGCCGAGGTCTCCCTTCCTCGGGGAGCGTTAGTGAGGTGCCTCCTGGAGCTCGCTCATCCGGAGACAACATCACGGCTTCGCCCTCAGCCTGCACAGCTGTCACCTCTGGTCTGAGGGACCTCAGGAAAAACTACAACAGAGGAAAGAAATCTGCCCAGGACCCCCTTGCAGCCGGTCACCTTCAGTCCTTACAGACACGCCAGACCTCCATTAGCCCCGGCTGCAGGGCACAGGACTTCCTCACGCACTGAGGACCAGGACCATGGGGGCCCGACCGTGCGATGCTGTGAGGCGCGTCCTCACAGCGGGCGGGGCCTGGGTACGCTGCAGAGCCTGATACCGGCTCTCCCCATCCTGGTGGGACCTGGAGGGCCAACTCAAAGAGCACGGGCTCCACGGTAGGCTCGGTCCCACTTGCCTGGACCTCTGGGTCCACCCACTGACCCCCTTGCCCACCGGGGGCTGCTGCCGTGCCTCTTCAGAGGGTCAGCTCGCAGTTGTGTCCTGCTGAGCATCCACCCCAGAGACGCAGGCCCAGCCAGGCCAGCTGGTGCAGCTTGAGCTCCGAGCCTCCCCTTTGTCATCCTTGCGGCCTCATGCCTGGCAAACCTCGCTTCCCCCCTGGACAGGCCGCCTGGCAGTGTGGCCATCAGACCTCAGAGTGATGTCCTGGTGATGGCCAGGAGACAGTGGCCAGGAGGTACCTGCACCCTCTGGGGTGGATGGCGGGGATCTGGCGTGTGTTCCAACGTTCACGGGACCTCAGGTGACCTCCGCCTGCTGGGCCTCCCCGTAACCGGGATGTGGGTGGGCCTGGGGCAAATCCCACACACCACTGGAGGGTGCTGTGGGGCCCGGCCGGGCCCTGCCCAAGCGCACCAACCGGCTTCCCAGACCGAAGCCTGGCTCACGTCCACGCCGCGCCTCCTTCCTCCCATTTTCCTCAACTTCTGCACCTCTGCGCTGTCCGTCCCTCCACGAACAGAGGGCCGGCGAGGCCACGCCCCTTTCGGAAGCCCCCGCCGGACACTGCGCTCCCGGCACAGCGGTCAGCACCACACGGCCCCGGGCCCCTCCGTCCTCCGTCACCCGGGGCCCCGCTGGCGTCGGTGGGGCATTTGAGGAGGATGCACTGAGAACTTTCTGGGCTTCCCCAAGAACCCTGCGGTCGGGAGAGCACCCCGGGCAACCGTTCTGTCAAGAGCAGCGTTCAATACACGGTTATAACCACGGCGGACGAGCTCGACACATTCCCGTTTATGTTCGCTGTCAACGCCAACCCAGAAACTGACAGCCTCTAACCCGCGGCGGGAACGCCTGGCTCCGCAGCAACCCGAGCAGCAGCGCTTGTTCTGGCCTCTGGCCGGTCCCCGGGGCTGGGACGGGCCACACGCTGGCGCCGGGCGGGCAGGTGGCCTCCTCCGCCAGGAGGACAGAGCCTTCCCGGCCTCCTTCACACCTTTCACTCAGTTTACAGCATCCCCCGTACCTTCCCAGCATCCTCTGTACCTTCCCAGCATCCTCCACACCTTCCCGGCATGCTCCCCACGTCCCCAGCATCCTCCACACCTTCCCGGCATGCTCCCCACGTCCGCAGCATCCTCCACACCTTCCCGGCATGCTCCCCACCTTCCCGGCATGCTCCTCACGTCCCCAGCATCCTCCACATCTTCCCGGCATGCTCCCCACGTCCCCAGCATCCTCCACACCTTCCCGGCATGCTCCCCACGTCCCCAGCATCCTCCCCACCTTCCCGGCATGCTCCCCACGTCCCCAGCATCCTCCACACCTTCCCGGCATGCTCCCCACGTCCCCAGCATCCTCCCCACCTTCCCGGCATGCTCCCCACGTCCCCAGCATCCTCCACACCTTCCCGGCATGCTCCCCACGTCCCCAGCATCCTCCCCACCTTCCCGGCATGCTCCCCACGTTCCCCAGCATCCTCCACACCTTCCCGCATGCTCCCCACGTTCCCAGCAACCTCCACACCTTCCCGGCATGCTCCCCACGTCCCCAGCATCCTCCACACCTTCCCGGCATGCTCCCCACGTCCCTAGCATCCTCCTCACCTTCCCGGCATGCTCCCCACGTCCCCAGCATCCTCCCCACCTTCCCGGCATGCTCCCACGTCCCCAGCATCCTCCCCACCTTCCCGGCATGCTCCCCACGTCCCCAGCATCCTCCCCACCTTCCCGGCATCCACCGCACATCCCTAAGCTGCGCCCCACTGCTGGTACCCGATTCTCTGAGAATACAGCAGCTCAGTCTCACCGATGTCGCGTCCCCAGGTACTGCGCACGTGCCGCGGAAGAAGGTGTGGACAGTGGGTGAGCCCACCCCACTCCCACTTTGTGGCGTCCCTCTCTTCCCGCCCCCGAGGGAGCTGAGACTGACCTGCCCTGGCCGCCTCCGTGTCCTTCCCGCGTTGTGCTTGCCCTCTGCACAGAGACGCTTCCTCCCCAGCTCTCCTCTCTCGGGCCTGTGTGATTGGAGTCGGGCCGGTCCTGACCTCAGGCGTCCCTGGCTCTCCGGGAGCTCATCAGGTGGCGAGTTAGGTGCTGAGGGTGCACCGTGGTGAGAAGCCCGTGCAGCTGGGGAAGGATGGATGTGGCCGCAGGGCAGCTGTTCCGAGCCCCCCGCCCCCCCAGACCTGCCACATGCACACGCAGACGTGAGGAAGCAGTGATTTGCTGCCTGATCTGAAGAAACCGGGGCCTGTGGTCTGCGGGGACATGCGGGGAATGTGAGGGTGACGTCTTCGTGTCCCAACCATCAATCAGAGCTCTGTGAGCAGACAGAGGGCCTCTCCACCTGTCCACAGTGTTAACCTGCCTCTGCAGGACTCTGCCCTGAGGTCCCAGAACACCAAACCCTGACGTGACCATGGTACCTGCTGCTTTAGGTCTGTGGTTCATGGAGGTGGCACCAAAGTCATGAAGGGACAGTGACAGCCACTATGTCAGCATTGGAGGGGAGACATGGGCCTTTGGAATGGAAAGTGATGGATTCTTTCCAGGAGTCTTTACATAAAGTTTCCAAATCAGAGATGTCTGGGTGTTCTCTTCAGATGCTTGTAGACAGCCCTGGCATGGGGCTGTCTGGTCCCCTCTGCCTTTCAGCCCTCAGTCTGAAGGCCCAGAGAGAGAGGACCCCACCCCAAACCCACCACAGAAAGTGTGACTGGAGGAGTAGGGGTGTCATTTGGACTAAAGCCATGAGTCCAAGCACCTGGTGTCCGGGAGGCAGGCTCCCTGGACCCACATGGACATCCTAGTGCGGAGCTCACACTAGGAGCTGCTGGTCTCAAGTGAACTTGGCCTTTGGTTAACCCACATGCTCTGAGGTCTGGTGAGTTCTGCAGGGCCCAGAGGATGGGACGGCCACCACTCAATTTGAAACGTACAATCATAATTGGGACACTTCATTTCTTCAGATCCGCAGGCACGCTGACCAGAGCTCCCATAGAGAATGACACGCTGGACTGGCCAGCCACCGCCTCCTAAATCGTGCTCCCTATTCATAGATGCGCGGGATGGCCTCACACCACCTGCTGGGCTTGTTTCTTGTTTGGGAGGCAGTCGGGGGATCTGTTTCAGAGCTTTCCGAAGCTCGTCTCAGCATGTTTACATTGGAATCCCTGTAACAAAGAACCTGGAGAGGATTTCATGGGGATTTTCACTGTAACACTCCATCCTGGATGCGTGCCAGGCTGCGGTTCTCAGACGTGTGCCTTCCTGGTGTCTCTTCACGCACAGCCAGGGACCTGTGGGGCTCTGGGTGGGCGAGGACGAGGCCCAGCTGGCTGCATCAGACGGCAGGTCCTGGGCACGGCATGCATATGTGTGAGTGTGTACATGCGTGTGTGTGTGTGTGTGTGAGTGTGCTGTGCGGGGTGGATGCAGCTGCCTGCAAAGGTGCTGGATCAACAGACACAAGTGGCACTATGAAGCCCATTTACTCTGTGAAGCAGAAGGCCAGGGTGTTGGGAGACATTTGTTTCCTGATCTCTAATTAGGTACATAAAGTCCGGGTGAGATTCATTGTTTAGGGAGGAAACGGCTAGCATCGTGCCCCCGGTCACTCCACGTGGCCAAGATGGCAAGCATCCTGCTGGCATCAGCTCCACTGCCCAGGACAAACTCTGTCTTGGCCTAAGGCTTGAGGCAGAGACATTGGACTTGTCCTAAAACCAAAGCTTCCAGCTAGTTTTGGCCCTGGTTTGGACAGGAAGGCAAAATGGAGGGACTTTAAGAGCTTCTGTATTGTATTTTAAGGCTGTTGAGAAAATTGGAACACTGTGTTAGACAAGTCAGGTTTGCTCAGCTGTTCTTTGCGAGGACCACCCCACCGGCACTTACCCAGGTCATCTGATTAGCTAGGACCATCAGGTCCCAAAGCGCCCTTGCTAGAGATGTTAGACACCCAGGGACCAAGCCCGGACGACACAGGCCAGACCGTGGCATGGGCGACCACCGTGGGGCTAAAACTGTGGGCATTGTAGCTGTGGAACCTGAGACCAGAGACAGGGGTTCTGGGCGGGGGATCTGCAAGAGGACCTGGGAGGAACACGAGAGGATCTGCAGAACTAACCAACGAGTCCCGCTGTATGGCCATCCAAAGGGCTTGAGCAACTCTGAGGTCAGGGGATGACCTCGTTTTGGAGCTTCCCACCAAGCCACGGCATCAGGACACTGGTTCTGGCAAAGGACAGATGCAAATGCCAATGGAGCAGAATCGAGAGCCCAGAAATAAACCCTCACATGGTCAATTGGTTCTCAGCAAAGGATGGTCATCTCAACACATGACGCTGGGCCAATGGGACATCCATGTGCACGAAGAGGAATTAATTAATTAATTATTATTATTATTATTATTACTTGTAAAACTCACCTGAGGATATTTTTGGAGAGTGGAAGAGAGAGGGACAGTGAGAAATACTGATGTGAGAGAAACACATCAATTGGTTGCCTCCTGCACGAGCCCCGACCAGGGCCCTGGCCGGGGAGGACTCTGCAACTGAGATATGTGCCCTTGACTGGAATCGAACCTGGGACCCTGTGGTCCGCAGGCCAGCACTCTGTCACTGAGCCAAACTGGCTAAGGCGTATATAAAAAGATGAATTCAATGAAAATGGATCAGAGACCTAAATGAAAACTAAAACGATGCATAAAGATCCTTCCTCCTTCAGGCTCATTCTCTTCAAAGTAATTAACACCAAGTTTAGCCCACACATTATCATGCTTCTCCACTTCTCAAAGTGTGCTGAAGCATCAGTTCATGTTCTGCTTAAGAAACGGAGATGTCTGACGGGGACACCTGTCTGCAGAGTGCCGGGTGGTGCATCCCCACCTGATGTGTGCACCTTGGCACTGGGAGGGGAATCATGAATGTGTCACGGGTTTGGAAATGTGACGTCCACCTGGGATCACATCCCGTGTCCCACGAGGAGGGATCCAGCTGCCCCTGGATGGCCCTCAGAGCTGTGGTCTGGGAGAGTCTGCCTGGTGGGATACTCCCTATCCCAGCAGCTGCAGCTGGGATCTTGTAGAGAGGGAGCATTCCAGAATGCAGAGGGTGCCAGTTAGGGTCCCTTCTAGTGCACGCTGGGCAGGCAGCCCCATCAGGTTGAGGATTGGCCCCGAGGGGCTCACAGGGTGCAGGCGGCAGCCACTGGTCCGGGGTCCTCGCATCTCTCCCATGGGGCTGAGCAGGGAGGAGCCACCTGCTGCTGTCCTGTGTGAGGCTCAGGCCGGCTGTGTCCACTAGAGTTGCTGCTCCAGGGCCTTGCTTTAGAGCAAAGGGTGTGATTTACCACTTGCTCCCCCAGAATCTGGGCCCCGACCTGGTCTGAGGCTGAGCCTGCCGCTCTGTGATGGAGGGTCACTGCCTGCCCGCTTAGATGGGCTCCTCCCAGCCCCTCGGCTGGGGCCCTGAGGCCCTTTCTCCTCTGAGTCACTGTGGAAGGTTCTCTCCGCAGAGAGAAAGGCCTGAACATGGTGGGCGTCCTGTGTGCTGTCCAAGTGCCTCGTAGACAGTGGCCCTGACACTCAGAACAGGGTCTGGGGTCTGTGTGGCAGTGCCATCCAGGCTGGTGGGTTCTCCGTACACGGTCCTGAGGATGGAGTCTCGTCAGCTTGTGGCTCCTCCAATCTGCAGGGTCAGAGGACAGACCGTGGAATCACATGCACGAGAGAAGGCTCTCCGGGCAAGGAAAGAGCCACGAAGCCAGAACACCTCCGACGAAACAGCAGAAACATCACCGTGCGTTCAGGCTGAAGACTCTTCCTTTCTAAGCCTGCTGGGGTTTCCCCCATATTTTCCTTTTTTTTTTTTTTTTTTGATGATGAGTGCTAAGTTGCCCATCTCTCCACACGTCCTTATTTTGGGAAACTTAGCTACAGCTTCCCATGATTATGAATGATTCTCTATCCTGATTACAATCTGCCCAGGCTTGTTTCCCACGAGCTCCTCATCACGCACTGACAGCGGCCAGGGTGCAGCCTGCCGCTCTGCCCACCTCCTGGCTGCTGGGTTCCCCTCCTGCTCTTCTGAGAGGTAGGCCCACTGGGTCAGATTTGCATGGGGACCCCTGGGCTCCCCCAGGGTGGGGAAAGAAGGAGATGTCCACCCCTCGTCCCTTTTCTGAGCCCGACTCTGAGGTCACCTGGGCCCTTTGGGATCCTCCCATCTGTGCCCCAGGTCCATGCCCTGCAGGCGCTGGAGGCCCCTCTGTACTGGTTCCAGTGCCTCTAGTCTGGCCTTGACGGCAGCCCTGGGAAGCTGCCTGGACAGGCTGCCTTGGCCATGCCCACCCCTGGCCCCACTGCCAGGTTGGTGTTGATGATGTCACCTAACTCGGCTGAATGTGGGCCAGGTGTGAGCAGGGGAAGGAAAGGCTCTGGTGATGTGACCTTCCCATCTGATCAGATGCCTGGACATGGTCCCGGTTGGAATGGAGAATCTCCTTGTGTCCTCCATGGTAACCTGCCTGGACCCCAGACACACTGCCCTCCACCCTACCATACAGTTTGCTTCTTTGTCCTGTTTGCTTCTGTCTGACCCTACACCCACACCCCGCCGTGGCTCCAGCTCAGAACCACCAGGGCCCAGGCCTGTCTGTTCACAGGTGTGTAGAACGGGCCTGGCCCCTCAGGAGCTCAGCACATACCTGCTGGGGAGGAGTAAAGACTGTGCAACTGAGCAGAGACATGCCCAGAGGAAGAGGGTCATTTTGCAACGTTAATGAGTCTTCTTTGCAAACTGATTGGGAAGGCAAATACATATAACCTCAAATAAAACCACCCCTGTTCGTTAGCTGTTAGACTGTAAAACCTCAGTTGCTGTCAGGATAACAAAGGTTCATTAAAAAATCTCGTTACAGCCCTAACCGGTTTGGCTCAGTGGATAGAGCATCAGCCTGTGGACTGAAGGGTCCCAGGTTTGATTCCGGTCAAGGGCATGTACCTTGGTTGCGGGCACATCCCTAGTATGTGCAGGAGGCAGCTGATCGATGTTTCTCTCTCATCGCTGTTTCTCTCTATCCCTTTCCCTTCCTCTCTGTAAAAAAACAATAAAATATATTTTAAAAAAATCTCATTACAACCTTTGCTACATGTAGTGGTCCCACTCCTGACATGCCATGTGGACGAATCACTATCATTTAACGGATGGTTCTTTGTGCCCGCTCAGCACAGTCATTGTAACATCTTCACACCAGTGTTTGAAGGTGGGACCCGGCCATCACTGAACGTGTCAGAAATGCATGTCCTTAGGCCCCTACACACACCGACTCAGAATCTTTGGTGTGGGGCCTGGCAATCCATGCTTTGACAAGGCCCCCTGGAGGAGGTTCCAGGGCTTGGTTGAGTTTGAGAACCTTGCTGCACAGTCTCCGCAGTTTAAATCATCACACTAGTTGGGATTCACAAATGAGACAGACACCCTTGGACGTGCTCAGGTTTTATGTGTGAGAATCACACACAAAGCACTAGAAATCAATCACTTAATCTTCCTTTCTTAACATGGCAGTCACAGGATTATTTTGCAAATCCATGAGCATTTACTGAAGCTACACCAAAAAGGGTTACTTACAATGACTGCTAATGGGAAAAAGCAAGACTTTCCATTCACCTGACCGGTCTTACTCATTTATCTCTGATTGTTCCTGAAGTCCCAACTAAAAGGACCAAAGTGAATTAAAGGGCAAAAGTGCATAAACCCTCAAGAACCAAGAGAATGGGATGGGAGACACCCACAAAATGTAGCTAGGAAATGAGTGGGCACTTATGAGACAAAAGAGAGGTGACCAAGACCCACTGCTGTGGGGGAGCCTGACACAGAAACATGGGAGGGGGCAACCCAGAGGCCCAGGCATGGTTCCCAGGGACAGGCCTCAGTCCTGCTGCCCAATCTCCTTTCCAGCTGGCCGCTCCCCTGCCTTGTCCTTACTGTGGCAAGAGGAACAGCGCCATTGATGGCTGACACTGGCTGAGGACACATGTCATTGTCACAGACTCAGAGTTCCTGTGACTTACCAGGGCCACATGGTTACTGAATGGAGGGGGCCCAGAAGCTGACTTGCTGTGGGTTAAACGGACTCTGGAGCAAAACTGCAGACCTGCCTGCGGTCAACAGATGCCCAGAGCATTACCAACCGCAGACCTGCCTGCGGTCTGATGCCCAGAGCATTACCAACCAGATGGGGGGTGGGTGCCACCAAATGCTGATAACACAGCAGGGCAGACAGGAGTTCTCATTCAGTATTAGCTGTGCCGATCACCACCACCATGATCACCATGATCAACATCATCACCACTATGATCACTATCATCACTATCACCACTACCATCATCTTTATTACCATGATCATCACCACCATCATGACTACCCATCACCATCACTACCACTATCACCATCATCACCACCATCACCATTATCTTCACCACATCACCACCATCATCATCAATAGTTGTGGCTTCCTAGATTGTATAACCCAAAGGATAGCTCTGTGACCTGGAAAATGCTGAGGTTAGGACTTGGCTGGAACAGGATGGTTTATTTTGTGAAGGAGGAATGGAGAGACATCCTTTCAGCTCCGCGTTAGGCATCAGGTGACTTCTCCGACCATTCTAGAGCGCCCACCATTGTGCTTAAAAGGGAGATCAGCACAAGGGCACTGAAGGGAGGCCAGTCGCACCCTGATCTTCCTGAAGCTCAAACAGCAAAGTGCACTTTGAACCAGTGGTTTTCACATTTCTCTCTTTCTTTTTTTACTCTTTTCAGCAGAAGAACCTTGATTTTCCCCCAACAAAATCTCACATGGAGCCCAGATGGACAACTTCACATCAGAGCCCCCCGACTGACCAAGGCCCAAGGCTCAGAGGCCCCTGAGCAGCCTGCCCTCCTCCATCCTGATGTCTCTTCATCCTTGTCCATCAGGGGACAGCCTTCAGGTACTTCAGTGGTGCCACACCAGAGGGAACTTGAACCCATGGGGTGCTAGGAGGGCTCTCTGATGCTTACAACCATTTCCTGTGCAGGGAAAATTCAAAAGAGAACCCACAGTTAGCCTATGACCTGCAGTTCCTGAGGCATTATTGGTCCTGGTGCACTGTCTGTGGCTGAGACACCATGGCAGCAACAGCGTTATGATGACTTTCACCCCCAGGGCATGGTCCCCAGGCACACGATCCTTGTGGCTACTGGAAAAAGCTGCACTGTCCAGGGGGCCCTCCACTCCAGGCAGATGCCCAAGGACAAGGGACACGTGGCGTGTCCTGCATGTACCAGCACTTCCCATGGGAATCCAAGGGGCTGGTGGGATCCCATGTGGATTTCGAAACTGGATGGGGCTGCTCCTGGTAATGAAAATGCATTTCATGCATCTGTGGTTCTCCTCTCAAACTCTTGCAAAATGAAAACAAGTTTTGACAGTAAACATTATATTTATTTCTTTTATTTCTACTGTGTTTCCAACATCAAAACTCTCAGTCTCTTTTCCGGAGGCACTTGCATTTGCATTCGGGCCAGGCGGTGCAGCTCGAGCTTCCTCTCTGGACGCCCAGACCTGCCCGGCAGCCCACCCAGCTCTGTCTCTGGTGCAGTTGTCTGGACTTGGATATGGCTCTGTCCACGGGGTGAAGAGTCCTCTGCGACACCCCGAGGAAGTTCAGGGTCTGCCGGTGGTCACAGCAGTGAGAGGGGCCACACCCGGCCTTTCCCTCCCCAGCCCACCAGAAGCTCTGCCTCTTGAGGAGTCAGGAGAGAGCCAGCCAGTGTGTGTGGGGTTCCCAAAGCAGCCTGAAGCAGCTCTGCTCCCCGTTCCTCCCAGCAGCTCTGTGTGCTGTGTTCCGTTGCACACAGGCCGTCTGTTCCCACCCAGCTGTCAGCAGCTGGGGAGTGGAGCTCTGCTAGGAGCGAGCACCAAAGGCCTCCTTTACAGGAAGGGGAGAGCTGCTGGGCCACGCAGGGGATTTCCTTCTTGTCCCCCCACCCCCACCCCCTGAGTGGGGATGAGGGCCTGATGACCCCAGCAGGGGACACCCAAGAAGATGACCCAAGAGAGTCATGCAGACCTGTGTCCCCGGAGCAGCCCCGCACCTGCTCCAGCAGGAGGAAGAATCACCTTTGCCATGATGACTTTACCTGGTGTTGCCCCCCACCTGGCCCAGACATCCCTTACAGCTCATGGGTATACCAGCGAGGCAGCCACTCCTGCCCAGCCAGCACGCTGTGGGTGAGTCAGGCCATCCTCAGAGCTTGGCCTCCATATCTTGGATCATCCAGTCCCCAGGGATGTAGAGCTTTCATTCCTCCTCTGCTCTCACCGCCTCGAAATGCTGACGCGGCTGCACCGGCGGCTCCCCAGAGAGCGGGAAGGCATGGCTCAGCCCTGGTCTGAACGCCCCTGGGGACACTCAGTGTTGTTTCTCCCCATGACCGTCAGAAGACAGGCCCCAGCATGACATGGAGCAGTGCTGAGAAGCAGGTTCAAGCCTATGACAAACGCAGGTCATGCCAAGAACAGGTGTCCTTTGTGAGCGAACTGAAAACAGATCAGCAATAGCCCCAGCCTGAGTAGTCCTCAGGAGGCGGCACAGGTGACCTGCAGGCCTCTGTGAACCAGACAGGCGTCTCGGGTCTCACGGTGGCCGGCTCTGAATTGGGAGGAAACCCCTTCCCTTGGAGAGGATGCCGGCCTCCCTCCTGCCTGGCCCCTCCCACAGCGCCAGGGCCTTACCTGGGGGTCCTCTGAGAGCGAGTCCAGCCCCCCAGGGCCCCAGCAAGGAGGAACCAGATGTCCAGGTGCCAGGCGCCTCCTTCACAACCTGCACTTGAGAGAGGGAAATGCATTCGGAGATTTCTAGGTCACGGAGAGGGGCATGTAGACTATTTTTAACTGAATCGCCTGAACTTTTTATAGAAGGACAGAGGTGGATTCTTCTCTTCTTGCTCCACGGCTTCTGCCACTGATGGTCAAATCTGTTTTCAAAAATCTAAGAAAAGGGCTCAATAAAACTCCGTCATAAAACTTCAGTAAATCATGTGTCTATACCTTTCTGAGTCGGCGTTCTTTTCAGAAGCTGGCAGTTGGGTTTTTACTGATCTGTACGGTTATCTTTCCTAAGACGTCTTCATCATAGGAAGGGCCAGGATCGTCCTGTTCCTGACACACACACAGACTGGCCTGGAGCTCTGCCCAGCGCCCCACCTCTCCCTGTCCCCTAGGAAACGCAGCCCGAGGGGCTGGGACCCACCAGGGATCCTTCACAACAGGGCAGGGCAGGAGGAAGGGCAGCTGGAGTCGTGTGTGCACAGCACAGGGGTGCACGCCCCAGTTTCAGGGTGAGATGTGGGGGGGGGGGGGTGTATCTAAAGCCCCACAGGTGAGCCCACAGGTGTTCTTGACGAGCAATAATGACTTGCGTGGTGATTGTTTCATGTCTCACGTCCTCTGGACCCCCTGACATCTTATCCCCGCAGTCCTCCCAGCCCCAGTGTCCTGCTTGCCCAGAGGAGATGGGAGGAAGAAGGTGCAGGGGATTCTCAGGAGATGTGAGGATGGAGGTGATGTGGGACAGAGCCTGAAGCCAGGGTTCCGGCTTCAGTGTGAGGGTGACCGACCCTCTGAGCTGCAGTGAGGAGCGTGCCCTCCGGTGGCCACCTGCGCCACCTGCACCCGGAGCCCTGGGAATAGAGCAGGGCGCTGAAGGGCCTTGGCCGCCTCCTGCTGTTAGCTGAAAGCCTCACAGCAGCGACTTTGTAATGTTTCTAATGTTTCTCTTTGTGGTATTGCAATTTAGAATAAAAATATATGTATCTGGCCTCAAAAAGAAGGTCCACATCCCAGGCCCTGGAGCTGTGAATGGGACTTTACCTGGAAATAAGGTCTCTACAGATATGAATAAGAGTCTCAAGGTGAGGTTGTCCTGGATTTAGGATGGGCCCTAACTCCAGTCCCTGGTGTCCTTATGCGACAAAGAAGAGGGAGGTTTGAGACAGAGACCCAGGGGACAGATGGAGGCAGAGATTGGGTGATGAGGCCACAAGCCCAAGGAACACCAAGGACACCAGGAGCTGGAAGAGGCAGGAAGGAGCCTCCTACCCCTTCTCCCTCCCCCTCACTCTCCCCCTCCACCCCCCCGCAGCCCCCGGAGGGATCTGAACTGGAGCTTGGACTTCTGCCTCCAGAAATGACTGAGGGAGTCATTGCTGCTGTTTGAGCCGCTCAGTTTGGCTCATTTGCGCAGCAGCCTTAGGGAACCAATGCCAGGTGGGTCACCAGCCCCCTCACTTCTCCCTCCTCCTGACGTGTGGCTTTGGGATGCTCTGGGGGGAGCGAGCCTGCAGAGCGGGGAAGGAGCCTTGAGGCCATGCCCACCAGGGGGTGTCTTGGCTCCCCTGGAAGTCACACCCCAGCTTCTCCTTGCACCTTCGTATGGGGGGCTGGCACAGGCTGCCCCTTCCTGAGGACGGTGGACACCCCACTGACACAGGAAAGGTGCGAGGAAAGGCTGGTGGATGGATAAAGAGAGGAGGAATGGCCCCTTGAACAAGCCAGGGTGTTGCTGTGAAGTGGAGAGGACACCTCAGAAGGGACTGGGGCTCAGAGGCAACTTAGGAGAGTTATTTGAACAAAATTGATGTTCATGAAACAAATGGGCAAGCTCGTACATCTTTCATTTTCAATCAACATGCATTTATGAACATCTTTATTCAGTTTTCATTTGGGGTGGGAAGTTATTTAAATTTTAATTTCAATAACTCAAAATAGGGCTGTTATTCTTGCCCACATTTTTTCCCCCTTGAGAAAGATTGGGAGCTCCTTGCCAAAAGAAAAATAAGTCACTAGCTTAATAAATAATGAAACACAGGCAAACTGCTAATGCTTAATTTTTTATAGTTTTATGAATATTTCAGCAAATAATTGGAGGCTCCGCAGGTTGCAATAACAAGGCCACCAGGATGCCAGTGGTGAAGGGTGGAGTCTTCGTCTCCTGACCTCTTGATGTTATTTGTTTAAGATTGTGGAAGGAGTTAGTTTCATTTTCCAATTCATTGAAGAAAGATATTTATACCCAAGATGATGTAACAGTGGGGAACTGTAACCCACACCACTATTCTTTTGACATTGTTTCTGTAAATGCTGGTTCTGACTAATATGTAGTTTGCAGATAACATCATCATAATCATCTATATATATAAAAACCTAAGTGACCAGTCGACAGTTTGCTATGACACGCACTGACCACCAGGGGGCAGACGCTCAATGCACAGGCTTGGAAACATGGAACAGGCTGATGAATCTCAGAGGGAAGGGGGTTGTGGAGAGAGCAGGAAGAGATTAACCAAAGATCTTATATGCATACTAGAGGCCCGGTGCACGCACCAGTGGGGTCCCTTGGCCTGGCCTGCGGGGATTGGGCCGAAACCAGCAGTCCGACATCCCCTGAGGGGTCCCGGATTTCTAGAGGGCACAGGCCAGGCTGAGGGATCCCACCAGTGCACGAATCCATGCACCGGGCCTCTAGTCATAATAATAAAGAGCTAATATGCTAATGGTTGGGGCACCTTAATGTGTAATGACTGAGCACAGGAGGCTGCCTGCACGTGTGTGGTGGGGTGTTGCTCCAGAGACAGGGCTGAAGTGGGGAGGCGCCCGGAGGTGGTGGGACCATCCCGTGCTGCGGACGGCGGGGGTGAGAGCCCGTAGTGCCCCCCTCACCAGTCCTTTGCCACCCACCGCTCGCATTCAGAGCGCTCTGCCGCCCACCTGCCAGGGGAAGGAGCCCAGCGCAGCAGGCGGGAGGCTTCCACACTGGGACCAGCCCGAGGCGACTCAAGGGACTGAGGGCGGGGCTTGAAGCGGCCAGAGAAGGCCAGAGGGGTCGGGGGCTGGGCCAGGTGCACTGGAGCTCTGTGTGGAGAGGTTTGGGTGTCAATGCAGGGCGGCGCGATGGGCTCCTAGTATTTGTATAAGAACTCTAGGAACTAATTTCAGAAGATATGGACTCCAACCTTTAGTCATCCAAGTTCCAGGAGATTTGCTAACTTTCAAATGTAGAGCCAGGATGATGAAGAACCAGGATGACAAAGACCAGGATGATACACAGCAGACCATCACTTGGCCAATTGTGAGGTCCTTTCGGAATGGACTGTGCTGGCCTGCAAGTAGAGAACTTTTCTTTGTTTTGCTTTTCCTCTCCCTCCTTACAGGAACCTCTGAGATTTGGAGATGAACTTTGCAATAAGAGGCCTTCATCTTCTCAGGTTACTAGTACCAGAATAAACCTCTTTCCTTTTTCACCAGCATTTGTCTCACCAGTTTGGTTTTTGTGGCAACAGGCAGCTGAACCTTGGTTCTGGTTAGTGACACCTCCCAGAACATGGTGTCAGGGTTCTGCTCCCAGAAGACACTCGTCAGTTCAGCTGGATTCAGTTTTGACTGCTGTTCTGTGGGGGAGGGGAGTGTCACTCGGTGAGGAGGGCAGGGAGGCAGGGCTCGCCTGCCTGCTGGGGAACTCATGTAGAGAGGTTTGTCACACAGGTGCTCACACTAACCTGCTCTCTCTCTCTCTCTCTCTCTCTCTCTCTCTCTCTCTCTCTCACACACACACACACACACACACACACACATGCTCACACTCACACATGGTCCATTGTCCTCAGGGTGATGGGGAAAGGCCTCCCATGGCAACACAGGCTGCCTTCTCCCAGGGGCTCCCAGGACACAGGCTGGAGGCCCGTGGTTTGCATTTGCACAGAAATGCCGACATTTCCGCTTGCCTTCTACAACCTCTGCCCTTATTCTGACTCCAGCCTTAGGAGTATAATTAAAGCCAACCTCCGTCAAAACACTTCCAGATTTCCACGCTAGCTGCCGGCATCACTGACTGGTGACAGCTCCTTCCAGCCTCACACAGCCTCAGCGAGCCCGCCTCCCCGAGGCAGGAGCAGGGGTGCTGGAAGTCCCCTGGGCCCTGCGCCCCTGGTCGGGCTTAGCTTGGTAACACATGGATGCAGACAGAGTCCCAGGCCCACCGTCACCCACATACCCCGAGCCTGACCGGGACAGTCTGGACCCAGGCGTGCTCTTCTCACCAAAGCACAGTTTGCGGTGTCTCATAGCCGAGACTGGGGCCTTGGGACTGACGCACGGCAGTGGCATCAGGCTCTGTTGGAGGAGAACGGCTCACCTGGGAGCATCTTCTCTCCAAAGGAATCGGGGAGCAAAGTCTGGGGACCAGGCTGGGGGTGTGATCGGCCAAATCCCCAGAGGCACTACCATCTCCCAACTCCACGTTCTGTCTGCGCCCCTGTTCACCTGCTCGGCTGCCCCCGCAGGGGGGCAGGCTGTGTGGTCATCTCCACCAGTCAGACGTGGATGTTGGTGCTGAGGCCACTGGACAATGAGCTGGCTCAGCCCCGAGGCCAGCGTCCATCTCCAGGAGGGACCTTGGTTTTGTGGGTCTGTCTCAGCCTGCGGGTCTGAGAGTGAGTTTACTGGGAGGGTATCTCAGGGAGCACCGTGGAGCATGGAGATGGGAGGTGGAGGGAGGACCGCAGGACAGGACTGGAGCGTTAAAGAGGAGTCCCGCTAGGGCCTGGAGCTCAGTCCTGCTGGGACCCAGGTCACGTGGAGAGCCTCGGGTTCCACTGCGCCCAGTGAGAACAGAGCTCTCAGCCCTGACTCCCAGCAGCCTCATCACTGGGCGGGTGGGGCAGCCACAGAGGCCTGATGAGGAGGGGGACCGGGGGGGTTGGAGCGGCCCAGAAGGTCCTGGGGGAGCCCACGTGGCTGCAACATTCTAGCTCCTGAGCACAACAGAGGCAGCCCCCACGCCCCCAGGAACAGGGGAGACCAAACCTTAAGAATAGACACAAATCCAAAATGCTCCCTCTGCCGTGGAGGGAGCAGTTCTCTCTGTCCCCACAGTGGGGCTCACCTGAAGGACCCAGACCCTGCAGGGGCCCCATGGTATCCACCAAAAGGCTGCCCAGTGCCAGGACATCAGGGAATAGCAAGGATGAGCCGAGTGCCCCGGGGAATGCAGGCACTTGGAGGGCAGGGCCATTGGCTCAGCACAGCTGTCACCGTCTGTGTGCGAGGGTGGCGGGGTCATAGCTGACATCCCAATTTAGTCGCCAACTTGGATGGGTAGATGGCGAAATCTTCTATTTCTATCACATCACTGTGCAGCCCATCAGAGCCGACTGATGTTGCATTTGAACAGCTAGCTGCCTGCTGTGTGTGGTGCTGGGAGAATAATAGGAAGTACGTTCATACCGTTCATACCGAGGCCATTAGCAGGAGGGAGGGAGGGCCCCCTGAATAGGTGGCTAAAAATACCAACCAGTGCCTCAGGGAGCAGAACTGCAGGGCCAGGAGGTGGAGGCTCTTTCTCCCTCAGATGCAGGAAAGGGCCGTCTCCACAGGCCAGCAGAGCCCAGGAGGCAAACTCGGAGGTTTGGGCAGTGAAATATCCTAAAGCCTCCCCGGGTACCATTCCCCAAGCAGCACCATGCACCAGCCCCGTGCCCCCCACTCAGCACCGTCTCTCTGTCTCAGCCCCCAGACTCGGGCGGGCCCCTGACTTACCAGCGTGGCCTGCAGCTGCTCAGCGAGGAATGAACGGAGTGGGGCCTGAACCTCTGGGTTTGTTCCAGAGCCCGTGCCCCCACCCTGCAGCGACCCTCGGAGCCCCGAAGCAGGATTCCGCCCATGCCCTGCCTGTGGGATGAATGAAGACAGCCTGGCCTCCTGGGACTGTAGGAAGTGACCAGGCACTCAGACCCACCCAGCCTTCCTTCGCAGCTGGCGTCCTCTCCACTCTGTACCTCTCCGGCCTGCAGGCCCAGCCTGGCTCCAGCCCTGCTGTCTGTCCTGGCTTTCCTTCCTCTGTCCCTTTGTTCCTCCAGTCCTTCTTGCATCTCATTACACATTTCTCTTCACAGGTCTGCTCTGAGCCACAGGTGAGGGGGAGTCAGTGCTGGCCACAGTCTTACAAAATAGCCTTTTCTTTCTTCAGTAGAGTAGAGCATCACTCTGAAAGGTAAGTCTCCTCTTGTACCCCTTCCCCACAGTTACTTGATTCCAGTGACACCCTGACATCTTTATTTGACCAGGGCCCTCCAGGAGCTGCTGCCTGGAGCCTTCCAAGGGCTGACTGGGGTCCTCAAACGGGGCAGGTGGCAGGTGGCAGGTCAGAGAGAAGCAGGGATTGGGGCTCACTCTGAGTCACGCATAGAGGTTGGGGGAGTGGAATTCTGGGAAAAGGGGAGTGTGCATTGGGAAGGTCCACAGAAATTCCCAAGTTGCCCTCCTTAGAGGTGGCACCAGCTTATTCTCCCACATGACCTTCTGTTTTCCCACATTCTCCCCAAACCACTGTCTTGTCAAACCTTTTTTCTCTTTCCCAACCCGTAGGTGAAGGATGCTATCTTGTTCTTCGGATTCACATTACTCTTTATTATGAGATTATTATGTTTAAATGCCGCTCTTGTCTGCTTCCCTGGTTGGTCTGCTGAGCTGGGGTTGTTGCCTACAGATTTGTAGAGTTTTACGGAAATCAGCCCTCCGCCTGGATGCCGTGTTGCCAATGTTTCCTCAGTTATTCAAAGAGGTTTTTATCACTTAGAATTTTTTATGGGGTCATCCATCACCTTTTCTTTTTATAGTCTCTGGGTTTTGTACCCTACCTATTCCCAGACCAAGAATTTTTATAATTATCTGCTTTATTTGGGAAATTTTGGTCTCATTTTATTTTCTATTTAACTTCTTGATACCTCTATTTTGGTGTAAGAGTGAGGTAGGGTTCTCTAGCCGCCTGTCACACGCCACTGTTTGTCACTGTCTGATAAGCCGGGCCAGCTTTTCATAAGCTGTGTTTCTGGGTAGTTTTCAGCCCTGCTCTGCTCCCCGGAGGCCCTCACTCTCCGGGGCTGGGGAACCCGCAGAGGGTAGACTCGGGGGAGTTCGCTTCCGGACAAGTGTGGCCCCGCTGCCGACCGGTAGGACCGGTCCGCGTCTCCCTGTCGCTAGGCAACCGCCAGCGGCTGCAAGGGATTGACGAAGACGCCGGGGCAGAGGCGCCATGGACCTGGTCATTACTCAGGAGCTGGCCCGCGCAGAGAGCCACCAGGGTGGGCGGGGACCCGGACTCCGAGATCCTTCTGGACCCTGGGTCCCCCCTTCCCTCCTCCCCACTCCCGGGAGCGGGTCCGGGAGGCTGTGATTCTGAACCTCAGGCTCCACCGCCGCGCCGCCGGGGGCGGGCCGTGCCGAGAGGATCCTGTCCCTGTAGGCGGCCACCCAGGGGCACGGCGGGCTGCCAGCCTGACCCAGGCCCCTCTGGGACCCTCCTGACCGCCCCTCACTGCTCAGTGCTCACCAGCCTTCCTCAACGGTTGTCCTGACAGATGCCACCTCCCTGAAGAGGGCGTACGAGTTGATTAAGTCCGCCAACCTGGGGAAATCCGAGTTTGACCCCACCGAGAGCTTCAGCCCCGACCTGTTCGTTCTGTGCGCCGAACAGGCCCTGAAGGTCACTGTCCCCGGGGTTTCTGCCGAACAGGCCCTGAAGGTCACTGTCCCCGGGGTTTCTGCCGAACAGGCCCTGAAGGTCACTGTCCCCGGGGTTTCTGCCGGGAGCTGAAGGACGGGGGCGGGCACAGCGCCGGGTGGGTGCGCACGGGAGAGACCGCCGGACCCCTCCCTCCTCAGGGCGCCCTCCAGCTCTGCCTTGTGTTTTCGGGGAGGCAGCGACAGGGCGGTGTTCTCTTGCAGATGGGGCAGCCAGAGGTGAGCGAGGACTGCATCCAGATGTACTTCAAGGTGAAGGGGCCGGTCACCCAGTTTCTGGGCCGAGCGCACCTGTGCAGGGCCCAGCTGTGTGCCCCCAAGTCCACCGAAAATCTGGTGAGAGCCGGCTCCCGGAGCTTATTTAAATATTTGTATTGATTTCAGAGAGTAAGGGAGAGGAATAGAGAGAGAGAAACAATGATGAGAATCATCAACTGGCTGCCTCTTGCACGCCCCCTAGTGGCGGGGCGGAGAGGGGGAGATGGAGCCCCAGGCATGTGCCCTTGGCCTGAATCGAACCTGGGACCCTTTAGTCCGCAGGCCAACACTCTATCCACCGAGACAAACCAGCCAGGGCGCCCTGCATTTTCCTTTAGATCCTGTGGACCAGGAGGCTTGACATGGGCACTCTCAATATTGTCAGTGAGATGAGGTGTCTGTCCTACTCGGCTTCCCCCAGGAGGTTGCCTTGATTCTTCTCAAAATTCCACATCTTGAATCACAACAGTTAATATTTAACACCCCCTTCCAAAATTATGTCAGGCTACACAAACCTTAAAGTAATTAAAAAATATATTTTTATTGAAGAAGGGAGAGGGGGATAGAAACATCAACGATGAAGGAAAATCGCTTATCGGCTGCCTCCTGCACTCCCCCAACTGGGGATGGAGCCCACAACCCGGGCATAAGCCCTTGACCGGAATCGAACCCGGGACCTGTCAGTCCGCTGAGCCAAACCGGCTAGGGCTAATTGTACAATTCTTTATGTTTTAGGAGGAGTTTGAAAATTGTGTGACTCAGTACATGAAAGTGATCAACTTCGCCAAAGGAGAAGCTAGGTAGGCTATGGTTCTGTCGCTCCCAACGGGGACTGTATAAAAGGTTTAGACCAGAATCTACCAAGTGGTTCTCTCTGTTCCTTGCTCTGTGTGTTTAGTGCACTTATAGTGTCACCCACATCTCTAAGGTAGAGCTGGGCTGAGGGCACAGTCCCTGTAGCCGCTTCCTCTGCTCTGCTCAGCGGTTTCCGGGACCTGGAGGTGACCTGCACCAGCTTCCTCTATGGGCTTCTTTTCACCAGTTCCGGGCCTCTCGGGGGGCCCAGCATATCCATTCCCTCCCTGCGCTGCCCGCACTGGCCTGTGTTCCCCCAGCCACCACCTGGGCCCAGGCCTCATGTCTGTGGAGGTGATTTGGCTGAGACTCCAACACAGTTTTCTTCTTAATTAATGCTTGCTTCATCAAAAACACTATATGAGCTTGCACGAAACCTTTTTAGATAGGACACAACATTTTAAGGAGATTTCAGCTTAAATCCTGGGTTCGCTCACTCACTGTCCCACTACCTGCCATTGATGGCCTTCTCTGGCTGGCCCCTGTGATAGGTTCTGGAGATGCAGGGCCCAGCCCCCAGACTCCCTCAGTGGGGACCTGCAGACAGGGAAGCCTGGTGGCCTCAAGCCAGAGGTTCTAAGGACAGTGGACGTTTCAAGGGGACCATGCCCTGGGGCCAGGACACGGGAGCAGTGGGCATTGTCATGGAGGGGCCTGGTCACTGCTGCATGCCAGGCGTTTGGGGGGCTCTGAGTAAACCCACAAAGGAACCAGCAGCCTTGTGTTACTGCCAGCGCCCTGAGTCCTTCTCCTTCCTGGGTAATAGCGTTCATTAGCATCACGCATGCATCTAAGGGCCAGTGGAGAAGACCTCAGACACTCAGGGTCCTACACGTCAGAGTCCCAACCGCCCCCCCCCCCCCCCCCCCCCCCCCCGAGGCCTGTATAAAAAGGAGCGAATCAGCCCCTGTGATTCTGAACTCAGTCCCTCAGGTGGCTCCCTGCAGCCCTCAGGAAGAAGCCCAGCTTCCCAGGGGTGCCCTGACCCCCCACACTTTGCATTTCCTGTGTGCACACACAGCCTGCTCCCCCCCACCCCCCCAAGGCTCTGCTCTCCCTCCTCTACCTGCCAGTCCTCTTTTCCTGCACTGCTCTCCTGGCTGATTTCCTGGTCACCTTTTGGGTCTCAGCAGGATGTCACCTCCAGGAAGCCTTCCTTGATTCTCTCTGCTCTTGCCTGTTCTTGTCTATTCCTTGGGAGCCAATGGAGGCCTTGCTCAGTGGTATATTTTCATGGGAAGCTGGGTACTTTGTGGAGTGACTGAATGAGTGAAGTGTTCTCCAGTCTGGCATCGGGGGCCTGTGGCCGGGCAATCGTGGCCGGGGCTGAGCTGGTGTCTGAGCCGGGCACCAGGCTGCCCTGGGAGGGCCGTGCATGTCTGTTCATGCAGTGCGGGCCATATGTCTCGGAGGGGACTGCTGCCATCTGCTGGGGACAGAAGGCTTCAGCTTTCTTCCCAGAAGAGGGCTGGGGACAGGCTCTGCTCCCGACCTCATCTCAGACTTCCTCCTCTCGTGCCGCAGGTATTACTTCTTGGTCTATAATGCATCGGTCCTCTACTGGCAAATGGTGAGGCCCTTTCTCAAGCCTGGGTATTATCAGTACCTGATCTCCAGCCTCTCCCAGATCGTGAGCGTGTTAAACCAGACCGAGGAAGAGGACAAGGACTGGCAGGCAGAGCTGATGCTGTGAGTGGAGGCGCCCGCCCTGCGCTCGCCCAGTGGGCGATCATTCCCGGTGCAGGCGTAGGTCACTGCTCCAGCTCTGTAGTGAGGGTCCTGCTCTGTGTGACGTGTCTGAAGACGTTTCTAACTGTAGATGACATCACATGGGTGTTACAACAGGACGTGTGCTTTGACTCAAAACACAGGAAATGTGAGCCTGTCCCATAGTCCAATCCCCTTCCCCAGCCCCATCCCCGCCAAGCCGGACGATGGCTCGGGGTAAGGAGCTGGCCCGCCCCATGTCTTCCGTAGTCTGTGAAACATGAAAATAATACAAGCATAATAGCTTATTAGACATTTGCGACAGAAAATTTTCCCCAGCATCCCGCTGCTTTTATGTTACCCAGGGAGCTTCTGGGGTGCTATCTACAAGCCGGAAAGAAAGAGGAGGCCGCGAAGTTTTGTACCACGGCAGCGCCATTCATAAAAGAACACGCGCCACACAGATACCAGCAGCTGTTTTCTGTGATGGTGAGTCGGCAGGTTAAACATGGAGACAGTGTCTTCGGTCAGAAACTGTATAAAACCAGCTCGCAGGTCCAGCCATAGAGGGACACAACGCACACGGACACAAACACCACAAACAACAGCTGTTCTTCACCGCGACTCTGAGTCTTTCCTCTGTCACGGAATTGACGTTTAAAGACAGTGGCAAATCTGGAAAGTAAAGTAATGACCAGAGCAATGTGTATGAAGAGCATTCATAATCTATTACATTTTGTGTTGGAAATCAAGTTAGAGATGAAAAACTAAGTACCAAACACAATTAATGAAAAGACACTTGTTAATTGCAGATGCTAATGTTAAAGAAGGAATATTTGCCAAGGAATAGCTAACTGCGGTATCCGATCGCTACCTGATCCCTCACCGAAACCTGGACTGATGCCCCGTTCCGTTTTACAACAGGTACGTCATGAACTGATGGACGAGCATCAGTTAAAGGAAGAAAAGAAAAGCTCCATTAACCTGGCCATCATTTTCCACATTAGCTTGCTAAAACAGTAAGTGTTTAGGGAGGAAGAACAGGCGTGAGATTTCCCAGGGCCCTCTCTCAGCTGTGCCTGCGGGAGGAGCTGCAGGACCGCCGTGAAGGGAGGCTTTACCCCAGGTGAGGTTGGAGTCTGGCCAGGAGACTCAGCAAAGCTGGAGGAGTGGGTGAGACCCTGCTGGAGCAGCGAGAGGGCCCAGGGAGAGGCGTTGTACCCAGGCACAGACCTGCTGCTGTGGAGGGGGGAAGGGGGGGCGAGATGCCAGCGTAGGGGGGAGGCCAGGGCAGCGATGAGGCCTGGGTCCCGGGCAGCCAGTGCGAAGGCTTGGCATCCTGCAAGGCGGGCTCTGTGTGTGTGGCTGGCCCGGTGGAGGGGCTGGTGCACGGTGTCCGGGGTGTTTTAGTTTTCGGTGATGTAGGAAGAGAGCCGGGCCTGGGGGTGGGGGCGCGTGAGGCGCGTGAGAAGTCGACTAGGAGCCGAGGAGAGAAAGGAGGTGGCTTCATTTCAGGCCTCTGTTCGGTGGGAGAAACAGGTTCGTGGACTCGGAGTATTTTTTTTAGGATGATCTGAATAAACCCAACAGGAGCTGGGTTATTTGTGTTTGAATTAATTCTAGGAAATTGGATAAAAATGATTTACCTGAAGATGCCAACAAAACGCTGAAGAGCACCTATAAGCAGTTAGACGCCTATAATCACCAGAGCCCCCCGTCGACGGAAGAGGAAAAGTAAGTGTTTATGAGCTAGTTTCACAGCTGCACGTGGTGGTGCGAGATCTGGTGAGGGCGGGAGAAAGGGAATGATACAGGAAGCACCGCAGCTTCCACCCACGCGCCTGCCACGCGCCCGCCACGCGCCCGCCACGCGCCCGCCACGCGTGCTTCCTCCGGCTGCAGGGCACGTCCTCTAGCTCTCGTTGTCCTGAGGCCTGTGCTGTGTGGAGAGACTGGGGATATGGAACTTCACGTCGTACTTTTGAAAATCAGATGGACTCTGGCAGAAGTGCTTTTCAAGGTCACCTTCCCGAAGGGCTGCCCGCCATTTCCCAGCATGTTAGCTTCTCAGTTCTGTGCGCCCAGGTCCCTGAACCCGCTGAGCCTGTTCAGAGTTGCGGACGATCCTGGCTTGAATTCCTGGGAGTGGGGCATTTTCTGAAAGCAGCGTCCCCTGTCCCTGCTGGGCACCCCCTTGTGCGGCCCGTGAACTTGGCAGAGCATGCACTAGGGTGCTGTCCCCACCCACCCTGTGACGCAGCCTCTCCCCATGCGCCCATGAGGCCCCCCAGGACTTGAGATGGCTTCCTCCCCCCGCTCCCGGTCACTTTTGTAAGAGCTCGTAGCTTCGCTGCGGTGAGGCGAAGAGGGTGTCCAGAGCAGGTTTGGCAGTGCGGTCTAGCTTCCTCGCGGTTCAGTGTGGTCAGCGCGGTTCAGTGCGGTTAGCTTCCTCGCGGTTCAGTGCGGTCAGCCTCGGGTCGCTGTCCTTGGCCTGGAAGCGAAGGTGCGCCCTCTGCTTGCTGGGGACGCAGGCTCAGTCGCCTGCTGTGCGCCTCAGGTTCCTCCTCAGCCTGACCCTCCGGGGCCGGCTGACACCTCGAGTGGGGAAACCAAGAAGGCCTAAAGCCAGTAATTTCTACCTTGGTGGGTTCCCCTTTCTTACATGGGCCGCAGGCCCGTGTGGCCGGAGCTCAGGTAGGGCGGGGTAGGGAGGCGGGAGGCTGGGCCTGCCAGGTCCCTTGTCAGTCCAGGGGCAGAGTGGGCAGAGGACGGGGTAGGCAGGGAGAGGGGGACCCCAGGGACTCACCCCTTTCCCAAGGCTGGGCCAGGGGAGGGTGCTGACACCACACAGCCATGGGCATTCCTGTGAGGGCAGTGACAGGGTCTAGGAAAGGGCAGGAGGGTGTGGGCTTGTCCAGGGGCACTTGCCGTGTCTGGAGACACTCCATTGCCACTATGTGGGGACTCTCAGCATCCCGCCATGCACAGGACAGGTCCCCCACCCAGCCAATGACCCGGTGCCAATGTCAAAGCTGAGAAACCCGGCCTGTCTTACACCAGGGCCACCTCCTGGCGCTGACAGCTCTGTGGTGTCCTACAGTCAGGACACTGACTTTGTCCTTTCTCAAAGTTGCTCAGGCCATCATAGGTCCTTGGCATTGCCTCATGGTCCTGCTCTGGTGTAAATTTTATTATGTTTTAAAATTTATTGATTTTGGAGAGAGGGAGGGAGGGAGGGAGGGGGGGAGAGAGAGAGAAGCATCGTTTGTTCTTCCGCTTACCTATACATTTATTGGTTGATTCTTGTATGTACCGTGGCCCAGGGATCAAACCTACAACCTTGGCGTATCAGGATGATGCTCTAAGCAGCCGAGCTGCTGGCCAGGCTACGTGTTCTCCTCTTACTTCCTGCCTCGGTGCCTGCCGACGGGACGCCTGTGCGGCCAGAGGGGCGACTTCCCGGCACCTGTTGATGCGTCGCTGCTCTGCTTTTGTTTCCAGACTCTCGTTGCTTTTTGATTTAGCTCATCTTTCTCTGACCTTGAAGTGTGAGGACGTCGCCACCAGCTGCCTCTCAGACCTGAAGGACATTGACAGCAAAGTAAGTGGCCAGTGACGGTGGGTGTGGGCACCTGCCTGCCGTGATTGGACAGGAATGGGAAGGCTCGGGAGCCCAGGAGGCACGTCTCCCTCCGTCTTCGTTGTGTGCAGCTCAGGAGGTGCAATTTTTTTTTTAGCTTTTTCACTTAAATCTTTGTATCTTTTATAAACATTTAAAATTTTTAAATATAGTCTGGTGTTCTGATTTTTATTTGCTGATTTTCTACCTAGTACATTGAGCTAATTAAAATTGTCATTGAAGTTAATGAATGTGTATTGCCTTCATGAAAAATCTCCCTGTTTGCGTTCTGCAGGACCCTGGGAAGCTGATCGAGATTGAATGCTTGGAGTATGAATTAGAAGCTTTAAGACTTGAAAGTAAAATTAAAATCTACATTCGAGTGGCTGTGGAGGTAAACCCTGAGCAGGGTTTCCCGCCCGCTGTGAGAGCCGAGGTTGTGCCACATTTGAGGGTGCTGGGGACAAGGCAGAGACCTCACCCTGACCCTCAAACTTCCCAAGGGCCCACCCAGGGTCCACCCGAAGCAGGTGACCGGTACTCGTCTTCCAAGCTCCCAAACTGGTCTCTGTCTTTTGTGCAGACGCAGCTGAATATAATACAGAGGCTGGACATCGCGCTGCAGCGAGCCGTCCGCCTGGGCGACCCCCAGGTCATCCACGTGGTGTGCACCACCCAGTGGAACCTGTGCCTCCCGCTGCTGCAGCACAACCTGCGGCACCACCTGCGGAAGCCCCTGACCAACATCGCGGAGATCCTGGAGAAGGTGGACAGGTAGCGCGTGCGTCTGCGCCCCGGGCCGTGCCCTCCGAGAGGGGCGACACGTGGGCGGGAGAGAGCGAGGCCAGAATTCTTCCGCACCAGGGATGAGGATGAAACCCAGCTCATTCTCCCCAGAGTGCCGCCAGCAGGGGAAGGCACCCGTCCTTAAGGAGGGCTGCAGAGGCTGCGGGAGGGATAAGGCGGCAGTTGGTCCCGAGCAGGGTCAGGCTGCCCTCAATACCTGCTCGCATCAGCCAAGGGCCAGCCTGCGCCCGTGAGCCTTCGGGGACAGACATCGCCAGATTCAGGTCAGACCCCGAGAGCCCGTGCCACGGGATGCCGTCCCCAGCTGCAGCGGCGGTCACGGGCTCCGTCCTGAGTTTCGTCTCCAGGGCCTGCAATCAGCGCTGCCCTGGCCGGTGCTGGGAGCAGCTCCTCGGGGTACCAGGTCCAGCTGAACGGGTGGCATCACGGCCGGAGCAGAAGTAATCGAATATCACTCTCAGGCCTTTCCCACTGGTCCCATCCATCCTGTTTTGGCGGCTGGGAGTCTCTCGCTGGAATCGGCTCTGCTCGCCACCATCATCAGGGAGGCCCCCTCCCGTGAGCGGCTGCCAGTTTGTCCCTGGCGCGAGCTGTTCTGCTGCGTAGACCTCTTGGCTGTGTGTGCCTGTCAGCTTGCCGGCTCCTCGGCTCATCTGTCCCGAGAGGAGTCTCATGGGACTCAGGGCTTATGCCCAGAGGAGTCCCACTGGTGCTGACCCGCTCTGTTCTGTTGCCTCCTCTGTCCCTGCCTCAGGCCTGGGAATGGTCCGTTTCTGGATGCAGAGTCTGTTTTCCCATTTCCTGATGGGGAGCAGGGACCTACCTGGGGCATAGCTGGGATGCTGGGGGCATCGTAGGTGCCCTTTCCTGGCCATGATGCCAGCTCCCTCGGGCAGCAGACCAGCCCCCTGGTGCCTCGGGCTCTCCCTGCCTCTGACCCTGAGGTTACGGGGACCTGTGGCGTGTATGCCTCCATCATGCTGAGTCAGTTCTGGGTCTTGTAGGACTTTTATTGGACAGATTTGTGGGATTGAGAATGTCTATGTCCAGGGCAGGGCCGTGAGCTGGTCTCATGAGCTGTGGAAGGAGGAGGTCCTGAGGAACTCTCTTTTCCTGCTGAGATGTGGTCTCCGGCCCCGCCCGCTGCCTGTGGTTCCCGCACAGGGGCAGCAGGAACGAGCGCCAGGCGGGGATGGGCCCACGGGGCGAGGTGCCATGTGAGTGGGTGTGAGTGCCTCAGCCCAGGAGACCAGGGGGCAGAGGCAGGGCTGCGTAGAGTGGGGAGCACTGAGTTGGCAGCACTGAGAGCCGTGCACCGGCGGATGGAGGTGGCGAGCCCCAGCGTCACACGTCCCTCACTCACAGCGGCTCTTGCTAGCAGGACCCTGGTTCGCTGAGCTGCTGCTCCTCAGGCCTGGAGGCCAGGTCCCGGCTGCTGTTACCTGCAGGGCTCGGGCCTCCTGTGGTCGGCAGGGACCTCCTCTCTCTGTGCGCGTCCTCGAGGCGAGGCAGGTGGCACCTGCAGGATGTGGAGGCCCCCTGCACGGTGCCCCCGAGGCCCTCGCAGGCGGCCAGCATGCCCCGCACCCCATGACGCTGTGCTTGCTCTCCAGCCTCATGGTCCTGCTCCGGTGCCAAGTGCACATGGAGATGGCACACATCGAGGAGGACGAGGACCGCCTGGAGCCCGCCATGGAGCACCTGCAGAAGGCCATGAGGCTGGACAGCCAGGGCCTCTACCAGGAGAAGCTCAAGATGGCCTTCAACCGGCTGCGCCTCTGCTCTATGCTGTACCAGTCCCCCGAGCGTGCCGAGGACAAGGCCATCATGGCCATCGAGCAGGTGCGGCACGGGGCCCCACGCACCTCTTCAGAGCCCGAGAGCGCTCTGGGATGACCGGAACCATCTCCTCCTCGTTCAGGCAAAGAAAGCCATGCCCAAAGACAGCGTCCGGAAGAAGCGGGCCCTCCTGGTGAACGCCGGCCTGGCCCTGGCCCCCGACACCTTCCAGATCGTGCTCGACAGCGAGAACGAGACCAAAGGTAGGTGCCGCCTCACCCCCGGGGCACGAGCCTCCAGCTGCGGGCAGAGCCCGCGCTCCCGCTGCGCCCGGCCCCGGGGGGCCCGGAGGTCTGAGCCCTGCCACCGTGCCCTCTGCCCGCCGGGCCCTGACTTTGAGCTCTCAGGGCTCGTCCTTGTGTGCCAGGAGGGGCAGCCTCCAACACCAAGCTGCTCAGACACCTGGTGTTGGGCGTGGGGATGGCAGGCGCTGGGGAGGCACCGGCATGAGGGGGAGCCAACTGGGGCCTGGGTGGCACTGCCACGGGACAGAGTAGGGCAGGGTGACCAGGCTGTGCCCAGTGGCCTGGCAGTTTCCTCCCCTACCCCCCCCCCCAGGCACAGTTAGCTCGACCTAACTCCCATCAAAAGGCTAGAAATGTCCCAGGAGGGCCCCTCTACACTCTGTCTGAGCCCAGAGCCCTGGGGTTGCTGTGACTGTGGCTGCACAGATCATCCCGTGAACGGAGGTGCAGTCCCTCCACGTCACGTGTCCCCTTGCATGACGTCAGCCTTGTTTGCATCTTGTTTCTGTCCTCAGTTTCCACCGGGAGAAACAGGGGCCGGTTCACCGCCCTCTACGCCAAGGCGCGGCACCACATCATCAGCGTGGAGAAAGCTGCCGGCCATTTGCGGCGCTTGGGGAACGAGAATGAGAAAGAGAGGTGAGTGGGGACCTGGAGAAGGACAGGCTTACACACAGCCAAGCCCCCGAGCCACGAGGCGGATGTCACTCGAGAGCAACCGTCTGTGACGGCTGAGCTGACTGCGGCCCTGGTCCCACGTGGGGTCCAGGAGGCTGGCCGGAGGAAGCGCACGGCTGGGGGGCCTGGCAGGGAACCAACCCCATTGCCCCTGAGACCAAGCATGTTAAATAAGCGACGGGGGTGTGGCTGCCCTGTCAGTGGGCTCAGGCACCCCTTACCCTCTCACCCCAGCCCCCGGGAACAGCTCCATCCTGCCAGGCCACCCTGTTGCCTCAAGCCCCTGGCTGTGAGCATTGATTGTCTCATGGTGGCTTTTTGCAACCTTGAAACTGTAGACCCACCAGTGCCGCCTTCTCAGGAGCAGTCATTCTAGTGGTTTCTGCTTCTGCCAGCCACAGCCAAGTTCACATTTCCCTTGGTTTGGATCTTTGGTGAGCAGAGTCCTGATTTGGGCAGAGCTGGCCAAGGTGGCCCGGAAGCAAGGCGTGTGGGATGTTTGCCGGACAGCCAGCCGCTTCTGCCTCCTGTACGACAGCGTCAAGGTGAAGAAGATGGCACGGGCGAAGAAAGGTAGGCGCAACCCGCCGTCAGCACCCAGCTGACTGCCAGGCTGTGAGCCCGGCCCTGGAAGAGGCTGGGGTTGGTCCTGAAGTGAGGGAAAGGGTCAGAGTGCAAGGACTTGAGTCCAGTGGGCCTTCAAGTGCAAACAGAATTTTACAGATGTTTGCAGCTGGCTGCAGACACTGTTCATGATGGAGAGACAGTGATGTCAGGGTCATCCCGGGAGAGTGAGTGATCATGTGGTCACTCCCCGAGAATGTGATGGTGAGAGTGACGGTGATCACAGGGCCATTATTGCTGACAAGGCTCCTTTGTGCATCTGGCTTCCTATTCAATCATCTTATTTGACGTCCACAGTCACTTTAGGGCTGTTAGGGGGTGAGAAAAGGAAAGGGACCTGTTGTGCGTGAGAGACCAAAGGCCACTGTCGTGGGAGCCCGTGGGCTGAGTGCCGAGGGCTGAGGCTGGCGGCGTGGGCGAGGCTGAGTGTGGGGCAGCTCCGTGCAGGCGTGTTTCCCAGGAGTGTGGCGGGCAGCTGGGTCCGGGAGTGAGTCCAGGTGCAGGTCCCTGGGGGGCTCTGGGCTAGTGGGCAGCTAAGACACAGGGACCTGTGAGAGGGGAGTGGCGGCCCCGGAGGCAGGGGCGGCAGGCTTGGCGGCATAACTGCACGAGCAAAACCAAGAATGTGCAGTCTGTAGGGTCAGCTGGAGATGGGGCACCTTTGCCACCCCCCGGGGGCCCACATACCTGGGGAAGTTTCCTCCACCCTCTCCTGGGCACAGTGCCCAGCCCTCAGAGACCCGCCCACCCCAGAGCTGGGAGGGGCAGCCGTCCTGCCTTGTGACCTATGGCCGCGTCTGAAGCGCTGCTGTTCCCCAGGAAGGAGGAGGCGACGCGGGGAAGACTCGTTGGATGCCAAGGCCCAGTCGCAGGTCCTGCTACAGAGGCCGGGGTCCCCCAGCCTGCTGCGGAAGTTCGCGGAGGTGGGGTTCATCAGTGCCGAGGTATGTCCTGTGCACAGGTCGGCTTGCGGGCCCAGGTCCCCTCCAGCATCTGCTCAGTCCTCTGTGGTGGCCGCATGGGCACCCGCATGGGCACGCTGTCAGCCTCAGCCCTCGGCACTGACCCCACCACCTGATGGGGTGACAGTGGTGTCACGTGTCCCCACTTCTCTCCCTAATGAGATCATGTATAGGGAGTTACCTGGGTTCTGGGGTTTTCTGGGAGAAACAGAAATCAAAATTTGACATGTTTGCCATACATTTTCCCTAGAAGTAGTTTCTGCGTTGTGCCTGGCCCGGGGCATGGCTCCGTGACCTCTCCCGCCGCGCTGTTCCCATGCAGGCCACTGTGCACTTGCTCCAGTCAGAGGGTGTGGAGCTCAATGACCATCCCAAACCCACCGAGAACTTGAGCCAGCACCCGGTAGGCTATGTGCTCGAGTCCCCCGAGGAAAACTCAGAGTGGAACACGTACAGGTAGGGGCCGCGTGACTGGTGGGGTCCCCGTGTCCTCTGCGCCTGTGGCACCGTCTGTCCGTGAAGCGCCGGCTCTGTGGCCGCTGGGGGAGGCGTGGAGTAGAGGGCAGGGCTGTGTCCAGCCAGGAGCGTGGCTGGTGTCCTGCGTGAGAACAGCCGCAAGACTGGAGTCCAGGGTTTCGGACTTGTGTTCATCCCGACCTTCCCGTTGTTAGTGAGAATGAGATGCTGGGGAGGAGCGAGGGGCAGCTTTGTAATCGGCTCAGAGGAAAAGGTGTGCAGGGCCACACCTCGACGGCTCCCGTGTGAATGACACAGCATTTCCCGTGGAACGTCCAGGAGACTCGCCCACATGAGATGCCTCGAGCAAGGCATGAGGGAAGCGGGGCTGTGTTAATAATGACAGTCTGAGTTGTTTTTGAATCTAATAGTATTTTGCAAAGTGAGGGACTGGATGTATTCTCACGTCCCGGGAGCTGTGCCGTACGTGACTGTTCTCACCCAGCGAGGGGGGGAAGAAAGGCCTGCTCTCCTCTTCCCCAGCCCCGCTGGAGCGCGAGGAGCGCGATGGCCTGCCTCCCGGGCGTGCGTGCACCGGGGCGCTTCAGCGGCCGGCTCGAGGAAGGGAGCATGCGCCACTTTGTGCTTATAGTTTGACTTGATGGAAGGTCCCCTGTCCCTGTCGGTTCAGAGCTGCCACCAGGCGAGGCTGCCACGCCTGTCTGGGGCCCAGGCCCAGGCGTTCCCATTTGCAGGAGGGTCAGCAGACCAGGGCCAGGCCCCATCTGACCCAGGGCCTGGTTTTGTACAGCCCAGGAGCTGAGTGGTTTTGCCATTTTAAAAATCTGTGAAATAACATAGAGGAAGATACGCAAGAGAGACGACCTGGAGCTGCAAACCCTGGTCACCGCCCGGCCCCTTAGAGAAGGGTTTCCATGCTCAGTCCCAGGTGGACAGTGGTCACTCGCCATAGTGCTGAGTGGACCTGGTCGCCCTGAGGAGAGGGGCCGGTGTGTGAGGGGCGGCCACGGGGTGGGCAGGCAGCCGGGTGGCCCTGGGGCAGGACTTTGCCCTCAGGCAGGGAGCTGGGACTTTGTAGACCAGGTACCGAGCGAGAGGGTCTGATTTGCATGCGTGCCCAGGGGATGTCCTGGGTGGAGAAGGGGGACTGGGCAGGTCCAGGGTCCTCTAGGAGAGTGCGTGGCAGGCACCCCCCAGCAGGGGGCACCTCTCTGACCCTGCTCCCCAGCCAGGGCAGGGCCCTGGACAGACGAAACGCTGGGTCTGTGCTGCCCGTTGGGGAAGGTCTTGCTTCAGAGGCGAGCGTGGCGTGTGGGTCCTGCAGGAGCTGGATCGAGGGCCTGTCGCAGTACGCCATGAACTGCTGGCTGCGGTCCGCGGAGATTGGACAGGAGATTCAGGAAGCCTGGATCGTGCACAACGCGATGGTGTACGTCCTGAACCACAACCACCATCTCATCATGGCCGGGCGGCAGAAGGAGCTGGTGGACGCCTTGTACCACCTCCTGACCATCGTCAAGGTCGTCGGCCACAACGGGTGGGTCCTGGCCCTAGAGCTTTGGGGTCGGGCGGGTGTCCCCCTTCTTTAGTGCTGCTCAAGCAATCCCAGGGTCCCCATTTACTAGCTGTGCACCCCTGAGCCAAACACTATCCTCTCTGAGCTGTGGGGCAGTGTGTGGGGATCCAGGAGGCTCCCGGGAGCCTGCACGCCGTCCCGGGCCCGGCCTGGGAGCCCAGCCTGTTTCTGACGCTAAAGTAGAAATTCAAGAATGAATGAGTCAGAATGCGGCAACATAGGATGTGATGTTTTTTTAAAGTTATGAATAATAAAGAAAATGGGCCATGAAACGAGGAGGTGCCCGGCGGCTTCCCTTCGCCGGTGGGTGTGAGGCCGGCTTGGCCTCTGACGTGGCGCCTACGGGGCCTCGAGCCTGGGCCGCCTCGTGGCCTCCGTGCAGCACGTTTCTGTTGCAGATGGAGATCTGAGTCCCCATTCTCAGCACACGGAGATCACCTGTGACCATTTTAAACGCTTTAGTGCCACCTCGTTTCTGGTGAGAACCACGGAGGTTCAGTGCAAGCCCATTTGCTCTGGTGACTGATGGAAATTCTCTGACCACTACCCCGGCCTTTCTGTCCAGCCCACGCGGCCCAGGGTCGCCTCCCACTGTGAAGGTACCTGTGTCAGGGGACAGCGCGTCACCACAGCAGGCCGTCACAGCCAGCTGCCTCCCTCGAGGCCCGAGATGGGTTCCTTGAACAGGTGCTGCCTGGTGTTGGCCACCTTTCTGTTTAATCCCAGAAGACGGGGACCGTGTAAGCACAGCTGTCGTGGACTCTGGGGACTCACGCCTCGAGTCTGTGCTTCACCCGCTGACACCTTGTGTTCCAGCGACCCCGTCACGTTGGCGATGCTCTGCAACGCTTTGGCTCGAGGCCTAATTATCAGCTGGATCCCAACCCAGGTGCCAGAAAAGTCTAGAAAAGTCATTCGACCAAACCCGTTGCACACACCGCTGGACCCAGGAGCCATCTCTGAAATCAGAACGGCAGTGGAGGTATAGCCTGCTGTGTGAGCAAGCAGGAGGCCGGGTTCGCGGGCGGCCCCTCACCGCAGTCACGGTCCCGGGGTGAGGACGGGGAGCAGTGGGGGTGAAACTGTCAGCCTGTCCATCTGCCGGGAAAGGGGCGCTGAGCGAGGGCGGGAAAACAGGCTTTTCTCTGAAAACGAGGAAGCAGCGTCAGGGAGCGGACGTCCCTCAGGCCCAGGGCGTGCCTGTGCTGGCTTTTCTAGCACAGAGGACAATAGGGGTCCGAAGCCAGGAGAGTACAGAGCAGCCAGGACCACATCCACAGACCACATGCGTGGCCAGAGGCTGTGAGCAAGTGGGAGCACTTGTCCCCTGAAGGTTGCCTCCCGATCAACGTGCACCCGATTGCAGGAACCCACGAGGAGGAGGAAAATCACGGTCTTGCGTTGGCAAATCCATCACCCATTTCTAGTTCAGAGGATCTTAGCAAGTTCCTTAATGAGTTTCAGGGAAGCGGCAGGACCTGCAGCTGCCCCAAGGGGCGAGGAGGTGGGGACTCAGCGGTGCCCTTGGAGAGAAAGGCGTGAGGAGCCACCATGCCGCTGCCGCCCCGTGGCTGCCCCGGGCGTGCCAGAGGGGTGAGGGCGTGGGAGGGCGAGCCGCATGCCGAGATCTCAGTTCCCGGCCGCTCTGGACGGGCCCAGGCTTGGCAGGCGTTTAAGCCTCGGTTGCCGTCTGCACCAAGAGCCAGGCCCACTTACGGTTAATGATTTGGGTCTTGGCTCAGGTTTCTCCGCTTAGAGTCCTGGTTTTATGAACAAGGACACCTTCATTTCAGGTCTGTGAGTTTGCCCTGAACCTGACCAATGGGACGGTGCCTGAGGAGGTCGTGCCCATCGAAGCCCGGCAGCAGCTCATCGCCACCTGGGTGAAGGCCAAGCAGCTGCTGCAGCAGCAGATTGGGACGAGGCTGGGCCCGGAGGAGCAGGTGCGCTGCGGGCGCTGCCTCTCCCCCGTCTCCCTCCCCTGGGGCCTCGCCAGCCTGGAGGGCAGCGCACAGTGGGCCGTGCCCTTCTGTACAGGGTGCTCCCCTCCACGAGGGCTGCTCCCACTGAAGTCACTGCCCCGGCCCCTCCATCTGCCCAGGCCATGGTGTCTCCCCTTCCCCCAGCCCACTGGTCACTCTCCTAAATGTCCACCGAGCCACTGGGCCTCTGGGGGTGCTATCCACCCTCAGTGGTGCTCACCGTGGCCTTATTTGGAGGTGCATTCAGGCCACAGGGGGCCTGCTTTGGCAAGATATCAGGGGACCCTGAGCTGTGAACACAAGGCTGTGGGAGTGGGGGCTGCGGGAGCAAGTGGGGACCCGGAGAGGAGATGGGTGTGTGGCTGCAGAGGGAGCCTCCCAGGGGCACGGCCTGGAGCCACAGGGCACTGGGACAGGTGGAAAGGGAGACCGGAGAGGCAGTCAGGGTGGGCATCTGAGTGGCCAAGATCGAGGGCCAATTGGAGGGGGACGGAAGGAAGGCCATTCCCGCTCTGCTGGTGGCCTGCCCTCCACCTGCAGCCCATCAGCCCAGCCGTCTGACCACTCTGCGTCACTTCCCGCCTCCTGATGGTGTGGGAAGGCCACTGGGAGACAAACTTTTATACAAATGGCTCTGATTGCTGCCACGGAGCTGGTATTTCACAGGGTATGTCCCAGACCCTCCCTGGGTCCCCTGGACTCATGACACCCCATGCTTCCTTCCGCAGGGCACCAATGAGGACATCAACTCTGTGACCAGAATCCTGGTCGCCCTGGAGATGTATTCCTGCAACGGGCTGGGCCTCATGGACTTCACCGTGACCTCCTTATCTCACGTAGGTGTCAACTCCTTCCTCAGGCATCACCTTCCCCAGGTGTCACCCCCTCTCCCAGGTGTCACTGTGCCCCGAGGCCCAGGTAGTCACCACCAGGTGTCCTGTTGGCACGCCAGACAGAACCCCCCACCTGAGGCCACGTGTTCCAATCCTGCTGCTCAGAGACAGAGCCGGGGTCAGAGGGCCTTGCCGAACGTGGCCAGCATTGGAACCTGGCCTGCTTGAGTGACCGCATGCTCACCAGCACCTGTCGTCCCCCTCAGGGCACCTGAGTTTAGTGTCACTCGGCACCTTCCCCCTGAGTTTCCTCTGTGGCTCCATGTAGAGCAGGGTGTTCCTGGGGATACTGAGGCAGCGTGGACACTGGGGCATCTGCCCCCCAACAGGTGACCCTGAGCCCGAGCCTGGGCCTAAGTTCACGACTAGTGATGCGGTAACTCAGCCTCGGTGGTGTTTGCGGTAACTCATCCTTGGTGGTGTTTACCCATCGGGTCTCTCTGGAATCACATCACTCCGTAATCTACAGCGAGGTGCAGGGTTTCAGCAAATGAAGTAGCCCCCAGCTGACAGCACCCACTGCGGTGGGCGGAGGGGTCACCCTGCACAGAACGCCCTCCCCCCGACCCTCCGCACAGCTGCTGAAGATGGTCTCCGAGTGCAACTGGACGGACCCCCTGGTCCAGCTGCAGACGCTGGCCCGCCTGAGCCACTTTGCCTACACAGCCCACGACCACGAGGTCACCATGGCGTGCTCGCAGAAGGTCATCCAGATGGGCGTTAAGTACCTGAAGATGTCCAGTTCGTGAGTAGCCTCCCTGGCGCCTGCCTCCTGGTGACCCCATGATGTGGCTGTCTCCCTGCCTCCCCTGCATCAGGAGGAACACGAAGAATGCTCATAACCACACATCGGTGTGTAGGGGCACTCGTGGGGACCAGGGATGACTTGTGTAGAGGTTACGGAGCGGTACCCCCACTCACCAGACCCCACCCACCTCTGGGCATCCCCAGCAGCCCGTCCAGGTGCCCGTGCAGCCTCCGTCCCAGCCCCACTTGGCAGGACAGCACCGTCCCGGGGCCCTGGGCGAGCTGTGCTCGGAAGGGTTCTGAGGCCACTGCAGCCTCACCAGCTGCCAGCGTGGCAGGCACAGAGGTGGATGCCCCTGCCCTTCCCCACAGACACGGGCTTGGTTTACCAGGATTTTGAGTGGGCAGCAAGGCACCCTAAGTACGTTAGAAAGTAACTAAAGGGCAGTTTCAGTGAAAGGAAAATGCCTTCTCCCAGCCCCTCTCAACCCGAGCGCTGCCAGCTGCTGGCTCCCCAGAGGCCGCCGCTGCCCAGGTCCCGGGATGGCCCAGGTGGCCACAGGGCGCTTCATTTTTCTGATAGTTTGCTTACGGCTCACAGGCCCCATTCAGCGGGTCAGTAGCTTATGGTTGTGCTGAATCTTTCCTCTATTTCCAAAGGGGAGGCTTTTAAAAATCGTGTTGCTAATATAAATATTTCTCCAGTAAACACTTTTCCTTGAGGTTCTTCAGCTCACTTCCTGAATCTGTTTCCTCAAAGTCGAAGTCACTGACCCATGTGGCAGTGCCTCGGACATGCCGAGGGCACACGCAGGGACCCTCCAAGGGCTCTGCATGCGTCACCTCAATTATCCCTCGCAACGGCTGTTCCCACGCTGCCGATAGGGATACTGAGGCCTAGGCTAAATCACCCCGCTGGTGGGTGGCAGAGCCAGGATTGGAGCTGATCCAGACCAGGAGAAAAACAGTCATTAGAATAGAAAAAAACAATCAACAGACCCTGACACAACACAATGCACTTAAAACAGCTACTCAAAATAAACGAAAGGATGTTTAAAGGACAAATTAATGTACAGGTGGAGAATTTCAACAAAGAAATGAAAACTATAAGAAAGCACTAAGTGGAAATTCTAAAACTGAAAAATACAATACTCACCATGGAAATAACACTGAGAAGCGATATGTCACTTTGAATGAGGGTCAGCAGGCTATTGAAACTGAAGCTCTGGGGGACAGAGGCAGGAGAGGGGGGCAGAGATGCATCCACTTGGAAATGTGGCAGCTGAGCCCTGGCCGGGTGGCTCATGTGGTTAGAGCACCTTCCCAATATTCCAAGGTTGCAGGGACCCCGGTCAGAGCACAGACAAGAAGCAGCCAGTGAAGGCATCAATAAGTGGAACAGCCGAAACCGGTTTGGCTCAGTGGATAGAGCGTCGGCCTGCGGACTCAAGGGTCCCAGGTTTGATTCCGGTCAAGGGCATGTACCTTGGTTGCGGGCACATCCCCAGTAGGGGGTGTGCAAGAGGCAGCTGATCGATGTTTCTCTCTCATCGATGTTTCTAACTCTCTATCCCTCTCTCTTCCTCTCTGTAAAAAATCAATAAAATATATTAAAAAAAAATAAGTGGAACAGCACATGGATGTTTCTCTCTCTCTCTCTAAAATCAATCAATCAATCAATAAAATGTAGCAGCAGAAATGTTTTCAAATTGAATTAAAAATAACCCAGGGATCCAGCATTTTCAATGAGCTGCAAGCAGGATGAACACCAAGAAAACCACTTCTGCTTTCATTGTGGTCAAATTGCTGAGGACCGAAGGTGGGAGGAAAGCCTGGAAAGAAGTTGGAAGGGGAAAAGACACACTCAATACAGGGAAACAAGGACAGGACTGCTGACTTCTCAACAGGAGCAACGCAGAAACCAGAACCCTGTCAACCTAGAATTCTCTACCCACCAAAAATAGCCTTCAAAAAAGGAAGGCAAAAATCAATACATTTCAAGAGTAACTGAAGCTAAGAGAATCCATTTCCAGAAGACCCACAGGACAGGAAACACTGAAGAAAATTCTTTGGGCTGAGGGAGGTGATTCCAGGCGGACACGTGCGTGGTTCAAGAAGTGAGAGGAACATAAACATAATAGGGTTTTCCCTTCAGTGCTCACATTCTTACAAAGACATTTGCCTGTTTTGAATAAAAATACATGGTATTGTGGATTATTAACAAAAGTAGAAGGAAACTCTTTGATAATGATAACACGAAGAATGGGAATGAGATAAATGGAAGTCTGTCATTGAGAGTTCTCACATCACCTGTGAAATGAAATAAATTAATTCAAGGCAGTCCATGATATGTTAAGGGTGTATGCTGTAATCCATAGAGCAATCCTATCTAATAAAAGAGTAATATGCAAATTGACCATCACGCCAACACACAAGATGGCTGCCCCCATGTGGTCAAAGATGGCTGCCCCTATGTGAACACAAGATGGCCACCACAAGATGGCCAGCAGGGGAGGGAAGTTAGGGGTGACCAGGCCTGCAGGGGAGGGCAGTTAGGGGCAAACAGGCTGGCAGGGGAGCAGTTAGGCATCAATCAGGCTGGCAGGGGAGTGGTTAGGGTGTGATCAGGCTGGCAGGCAGAAGCGGTTAGGGCAATCAGGGAGGCAGGCAGGCAGGCGAACAGTTGGGAGCCAGCAGTCCTGGATTGTGAGAGGGATGTCCAACTGTCCCTCGAGGGGTCCCAGATTGGAGAAGGTACAGGCTGGGCTGAGGGACAACCCCCCCCCCCCATGCATGAATTTCGTGCACTGGGCCTCTAGTACTAAAAATAATGAAACAAGAAGGTATAACTAAAACCCCAATGGCAGAGGTAAAATGGGATACTGAAAAATACTCAATGCCGAAGAGGGGAGGAAGGAAGCCAGGGCACACAGGATCAAAGGAAGGTGAGCAGCAAGACCATGCCAATACCTCCGTCAAATGTAAATGGATCAGCACTCCAGTTAAAATACAGAGTTTGTCCCGCCGAACACGGAAACCAAGTCCCAACCAGAAGCTGAAGCGGTTTTCAAGAGACCTCTTCCGATAGAAAGACGCAGGTAAAAGTGAAAGCGTGGGAAAAGACGCACTCTTCAAACACTCGTCATGGCTCAGTGTGTGACGATGTTAAAACATCCCAGCTGTATTGTCAGAGATAAGGATAGGCATTTCATAATGATAACAGGTTAAATCAGCAAGAACACAAACATCCTAGCACTAGCTGGTTTGGCTCAGTGGAGAGAGTGTTGGCCCACGGACTGAAGGGTCCTGGGTTCAATTCCAGCCAAGGGCACGTACCTCGGTTGAAGGCTCAATGCCCGTGCGGGAGACAACCAATCAATGTGTGTCTCACATCATCGATGTTTCTGTCTCTCCCACTCCACTCCCTCTAAAAAATCAATGGAAAAATATCACTGGATGAGGATTAACAAAAGGAAGGAAGGAAGAAAAAAACAAACGTCCTTAACGTGTACACTTAATAGCAGTGCTTCGAAGCAAAACTTAAGTATCTTCACAGTTATAGCTGTGGATGTCCTCATTCCTCTCTGCAGCTGAAAGTACAAAGGAAGCAAAAAGAGTCAGCGAGTGTATAGATGATGTGAGTGATGCTGGCCTTGGCCACATGCTATCTCCAGCAACTGCTGGTGCCCGGGCAGGGCCTGCTCCCACCCCTGGAAAGAGGAGGGCCTCGGGGTCATCTCCAGAGCAGGGACCTGACCCTGCGTGGCAGACCCTGCAAGCCGAGGGGCAGCAGCTCCCCCTTGGGCTCCTGTCTGCTCCTGCAGGCAGCTCCCTGGCTTCAGGGCCCCAGGCCCAGGCAGGGAGTGTACCCAGGGGCCTGTGTATGTCTCTCAGAATCAAGTCGGTGCCCCCCCGGGCTGAGTTGCAGGCATGTGATCAGTCCAACCTGGACAGGGGTGATGTCTTAGTGTGTGCGGTGTCCTGTGGGCCCAGCCAGGCTGGCTGGGCCAGCAAACGTCTAGGGAGCGGGATTACATGTTCTCCATAGCTCGCTGAGTGGGAGCTGCCCAGAACTGAGCCCTCGTGTGCACCGGGGCTCCCAGAGGGGCTTGTTCTGCTCACCGGCTGCTGTGCACAGCACCCCACAAATTATCATTTAAGACATCAGTTGATGCTGGTGTGTTCTTCCTCCTGGGGGCACCTTTCCCTCCCCCCTCCTCTTCCCCCACAGGCATGCGTCTCCTGAACTCGAAGGTCCCCATGAGACTTGCAACTAGGGGAGCAGTGGGCAGTGGCAGCTCATCCCAGGCTAAACCCCTGACCTTGTTCCAAGGCCCCTTTCCTCTGACTTCTCAGTGAGTCAGAGCTGCCCTGCCCAGGCTCTCCTGATGCTTCTACGCTAGGGCCTTCCTTGTCTCACTGTCCCCAGCTTTAATAAGCGTCCACTCAAAATTTAAAATAAATTTTAAACAAGACACCAGTTGATGCTGTCTGGTGGTTCTCTGGGTCGACTGCACTCAGCCAGTTAGTTCTGGTTTGGAGACGTTTGGGAGACTGCTCCAGGCACCCCGGGCTCACTCACCTTCCTGCACGGCCCCCGCCGCCCTCCTGTGTGCTAAGGCGTCTCTGTCTGCAGGGCCCAGGCTCAGCTGATGGCAGAAATGCTGAGCGCCAGCGCCTGCATCCGGGGCCGGAGCATCATGGAGAACCTGAAGGGGCGGAAGCAGCTGCGCCTGGCAGCCAGCAAGGCCTTCACCGAGAGCGTGAGGTGCGCCGCGCTGCTCTGCGGCTGAACGGATTGCGTGTGTGGTGGGTCTGGGTGCGTGTTGTGTATGGGAGATACATGGCAGCTGTAGTGCCCTGAAATGAAGAGCATGACACGCAGTAGGGACTGTCATGGTGGCCGGCCTTCCCTCACAGACCCCGTGGCAAGGGTGGGGGGGGGTGAAGGCAGGGGGCTATGGCGCAGGAGATTCACAGCCGGGACCCCCAGGGGCAGGTCCTGCAGACATGAGCACAGGCTCCAGGTCAGACACCGGCCTCACCCTGCCCTCTGAGGACCCAGGGGCTTTCGGTGGGTGCCTGCGTGTCCGCAGCTCGCTAGGTCAGGCCTCCCTCTCAGGTTTGGGGGCATCGCGCAGAGCAGCGCCCTGGTGATGCTGGCCGCGCGGCACTACTGGAACACCCAGCTCCCGCTCCTGTCCTCCGCGGCCAACAGGAAGAAAGCCAGGAACACCATTCAGAGTATCGTCAACATCATCAACAAGACGGAGGCCAAAACCCAGGTGCTCCAGGGCCGGCTTCCGGGTCCCGCGGTGCCTCTCAGGCTCTTCCTCCAGAGGAGGCGGGTGGGGCTCCCAAGCAAAGGCAGACCCCTCGGAGCTGCTCAAGTGTGTGTGGGGGGGGGCCTGGCTAGGCTCAAGGCTTAGTTCTGACTTCCCTTCCGCCTGCCCTTCTCCACCCTCCCTCCCTCCAAGAGACCCTGACCCTTCCCTGGAAAGCTCCATAGGAGAGGGGAGAGGGGGGCAGGGGGTAGGACCCTAGGATCAGCTGAGGAAAGCACAGAAGCCGCTGGGCAAGATACACACCAGGGCTGGGCAGGTCTCGGCCTGACTGACATCCGCCCACCTGCACCCTATCATGGAGGTGGGAACTTTCCTAACCCTAACCCTCATCTCAGTGAGCACAGTGTTCCCAGGTTCAGCACGTTGGAGCCTTGTTGTGGCTGGACAGTGTTCCATGGTATGCAGACCTCGTGTTGTTTATCTGCTCCTCTGTGGATGGACATGGGTTGTTTACCACCTGCTGACCGTGTGAATGGTGCTGCTGTGAACACGGGTGCACAGACACAGCTCCTGTTGTCGGTCCCTTGGGGTCTATACGCAGGGATGGAATTGCTGGGTTCTGTGGTAGTTCTGTGTTTGGCCACTGTTGGGCTATTTTCCACAGTGGCTGCACCATTTTTCATTCCCACCAACAATGTTCAAAGCTTTCAGTTTCTCCACATCCTACCCAGCACTTGTTATTTTCCATTCTAAAAATGTAGCCATTCTAGTAGGTGTGAAGTGGTACCTCATTGTGGTTTTGATTTTAATTTCTTTAATGACTGTTGAGCATCTTTCTTGAGCTTATTTGTTTTTCTTGTCTAATCGCTCTGGCTAGCATTTCTAGTACAATGTAGAATAGCAGCGGTGTGAGCATAGGCGTCCTTGTCTTGCTCTTGATCTCAGAGGGGAAGTTTCAGTCTTTCACCGTTGAGGACGGTGCTTTCTGTGGGTTTGTTTTAAATGCCTTTCATTGTGTTGGGGAGTTTCCCACAACTCCTCGTTCTCTGAGAGATTGTGAGATTTCGTAATGAAAGACTGGCTTTTGTGGAATGCCTTTTCTCCATCAATTGAGATGATCATGTGGCTTTCTCCTTCCTTCTGTTACTGTGATGCATCACAATGATTGTTCTTCTTATGTTAAAGTGCCTTGTGCTCCTGGGATAAATCCCACTTGGTTGTGGCGCATAATATTTTTCTTATGCCCTTGGATTTGCTAATACCTTGTTGAGGATTTTTGCATTTATATTTGTAAGAATATTGGTCTATAATTTTCTTGCGATTCCTTTATCTTGATTTCCTCTCAAAATAATCCCAGTCTCATAGAATGGATGAGTCAGGAAGTGTTTCCTCCTTTTCAATTTTTTCGAGTTGAGGAGGATTGAAGTCAAGTATTTAAATGTTTGGTGGAATTCACCTCTGAAACCATTTGTTCCAGGACTTACTTTATTGGGAGGTTTCTGGTTACTGATTCAGTCCCTACGTGTTAGAAGTTTGTTGAGATTTCCTATTTCTTTTTGAGTTAGCTTAGGTGACTTATGTGATTTTCAGGGTTCTTCCATTTCTTCTAGGCTGTCTAATTCGTTGGCGTACAACTGGCCATAGGACTCTCTGTTATAATCCGTTCTGTCTCTCTGGGCTTGATAGGAATGTTCCCACTTTCATGTCTGATTTTAAGTGTTTGTGTCTTTTCTTTTTTTCCATGTCAGTCTAGCTAAAAGTTTGTCAACTTCATTAATCTTTCAAAGAGCCAACTTTTGGTTTCATTTGTTTTCTTTGTTTTTCTATTCTGCATTTTCTTGATCTCTGCTCTAATCGTTATTATTTCCTTCTTGCTGCTATTTTGGATTTAGTTTGCTCTTTTTTAGTTCTATAGGGCCTAAGGGACTAGTGTATTTGGAGCTTTTGCTTTGCTTCATTGTTTTTCCCTAATGTGCTTTGATCTCCCTGATTTAAAGTGACAGGAGTGACCTGGATGCCTTGTCACTGAGGAAGCTGTAGACCGGGGAAGCCTGCGTGTCCCCTACGCAGCTGACCTTGCGCTGGACAGCCTTTCTCAAGGGAGAAATGTGACTTAGTGTCTTAGAAACTTAGCTGCAATTTCTGTCATTTGATGCGGAGGCAGACGAAGCACAAAGTGGGGAAGGAATAAGCGGCAGCTTTCAAGGGCATGTCTTGTCGGTTCTGCTTCAGGAAAAAGAAGAAGTGCAGCTCCTGCACCAGTGGCCGACCGCGGACCTGCAGAGCGGAGGCACCTCCCAGGGCTCCTTCCTCCCAGGTGTGCAGCCGCTGCCGCCACATGCGGGGCGGGAGGCCGCGGCGCCTCAGTCCCCGGCCCTTCTGTAAGGCCAGCGTGACCGTGCGGAAACCGCAGGTGGCGTCTGCCAGCCGTCAGGCTGTGACAGGCACTGCCAGTGCTTTCCATGAACGGCCTCGCGAGGCCCCCGTGTGCACAGGGAACCGAGGCCCGATGGTCCCCTTGTCCGGGGCCCCATGGTCCATCCAGGCCGCCCAGGCTGCCTTGACATCTAGCCTCTGGGTTCTGATGAATGAATCATATTCAACTTCCATAAAAATATACCGATCTTAGAACAATGAAAACCATATTTAGAATCCACATTTAAAGAAAGAAATGATGAGCATCTGCTAATTCACCATCCTTGTTAGTGTAGGAGTCCTCGTGTGTGCTCAGGATGTGAGTTAGAGACACAGACTTGACTTAAACAGAATGTGACCGCATGTAGTTAAGCACTAGGTTAGTCTAACCCCTGACAGTTACATGGCTGGCGGTGCTGCAGAGAGACATGCAGGTGGCAGCCCTCGGGGGCGGCGAGCAGCATCATCGCAGGAGCCCTGGTGGAAAGCCAGCCCGCGTGGCCTGTGAGGCAGCGGGGACAGTGCAAGTCACGGCCACAGTACTCTGTGCACTGAAAAAACGTCACACAGGTTAAATGGAGTCGCAGTTTTAAAATTCAAATTCCAGGAAAAAACAGAAAATGGAATGGAGCAAAGCAAGAGATTTTTGTGGGAATATTATTTCCTAAACGTTCAAGTGGTCAAAGAGGCACAATTTCAAATACATGAAAATTTAAATAATGAGAATAAAGAAAATGCACAACATGAAAATGTCAGCACTGGGGAAACGTGCGCCAGGTTTGGCAGCTGAGCGAGGAGCTCCCGTAACCATCCAGAGGCGCAGTGGTGGTGGTGGTGGTGGTGGGTCTGCTGTGCTCAGCCCCAGGGAGGCTCCATCCACCCCCGTGGCCTCCAGGGGAGGCAGTGGGGTGGGGTGATGCCTGTCCCAGCCCCTGCAGCCCTGAATCCTGTCCCTGCAGAGGCCGATGATGACCTATCCCTGCGGGCCGCGCTCTATGGGATGCTGTTCCACTGCCACGCCGACAATGAGGACTGGGAGGGCGGCCTGAAGGTGCTGGACGAGGCCGTGCAGATGCTGCCTCGGACAGCGCACCGCCTGTGAGTGCGCCCCACCCTCCCACCCCGACCGGGACCCCCTTGCCAGGAGCCTCTCCTGCAGCCCCGTGCCTTCGCAGCCCACCCCTCAGGGCCTCCCCCACTCTCCCTTTTCTGATGACTTTTCTCCACAAAGAACCCAACACCAGAAGGGTAGGGATTTACGACACGACGTCCACAATAAAATAATAAATTTAAAAAATAAAATTTAAAAATAGACCACAGCACAAAAGCCCAAGTGACTCAGGTTCCATTTTGCTTTATCTTTGTAAGTAGGGACATGGACCAATACTTCCGGGTTGGGTGAATTATACAGTTACATTTTTGTCCTTCGATTCCAGAATTAATTGCTCTTTCACATCCCTTTAGCTTGATATTCAAGCATATGGTCATCGTGAAGGCCAAACTTGGCCAGAACTTTACGATGGAAATCCAGAAGTTTAAAGACGAGAGTGAGGATTATTTGGCACACATGTGGCACCGCCTGGCCTTGAACTCCAAGAACGTCTACGGGGAGTTGACCTGCTATCAGAACGCAATCCAGGCCTTGCAGGTGTGGCCCCGATCAGTCCTGGAGGTGATGGGGGGGTGGGGGGAGGGGTGACAGCGGTTCTTCACTCACGTGTCAAGGGCAGCAGACCGTCCCCGTCTCTCCTCGCCCTTTCCAGGGTGGAGGGACAAGTTGCTGGTGTAGGAGCCCGTGTCCCTGTCACTGCCTGGGGGCACCTGGCTGCCCTCCCCACTGAGGACTTCCTTCCCTTGGCTGCCAAGCCCCCTCCCTACCCAGGGCCCCGCCCACTGCTCCTGTGTTTGAAGCCTCCTTCCCTGCCCCACCCCCACCCCTTCCCTACCCAGGGCTCTTCCTACCCAGGGTCCCCACTCCTGGTGACCTCAATCAGTGTCCTGGGCTAACGGCTGCCTCTATGCTGATTCTGCTTATAGACTTCCCTCCACGATGACCTTGAATGTCCTGCTGCCCCCTCCACTCTTCCTTCCATCTCCCAGCATTAGCCCAGCATTCCCCAAACCCCTGTGGCGCCACACCCTCCTCCCTGCCTTCCTGACCTTCAGAACCCACCGCAGCCCCCCTCCACCTGTGAGCTGTGGGATGAAGAGTGTGGGGGTGAGGACGGCCAGATAAGTGGGAGGCCAGATCCCCACCTGCTGGCTGGCGCCTTCATTCCGTTGTGCAGCAATTACTGGTCATTTGTGCATGGGCAGGACCCTGGGGCTGAATGCTGGGAAGGGCACCTTCTCTGCCCTCCAAAGCCCAGTTAACCACAGAACCACCCAGATAAACCTCACACGCACATTTCAGCCCGTGCCGGAGGAGACAGGCTGGGAGAGGGATGCCAGGGACCAGTCGAGGCTGGCGTGGCGAGCAACCTGCTCCGGGCACGCAGGGTCGGGGGGCACTGGGCTGGGCTGCAGGTGTCCTCAGGGAGCAGGGGCCTGCGGAGGCTTTGCCAAGCTCTAGTCTCGCTACATGTTGCACATGAACATGGTCCCTTGGCCCATGGGCGGCCGTGATGAGCCTGGACGGCCGGATGAGTCCCAGTGGAGGAGTCTCGCTGGGATGACTACAGGGTGAGAATGATCTATTTGCTTCTAGAAAGTGAAGCACCAAACGGCTGGTGTCCTAGACTGTGGTGGGGTGCCATATCAGGGTGCTGAGTGGGGGTGCAACGTCCCATCCCTTTTCTGTTTAATCCCAAAGAAGCCCGAGAGCGCGTGGCACAAAGTCGACTACATCATGGAGTTCAGCGAGTGGCTGTATTACCAGCAGTTCCCCATCGAGGACGTGACCTTCCACCTGAACTGGGCCATCGACATCCTTCTGGGGATGAAACCTTCCAGGGACACACCTGAGCCAGCAGGTGAGGCGACGCGGCCAGGGACGGCTCCCGGGCACGTGGTCCCTTCCGCTGTCCCTTCCGCTGTCTCCTCTGGCGCAGAGAGCAGCCCTTCGGGGGTAACGGGGAGGCGCATTCTCCAGGCCATGAAATGGAGGCGGCCCTAGCCCACCCCAGGCTGCTTGGCCACTGCAGTGTGTGGAGGCCGCAGAGGGGTCTGGCTTGGGGTCAGAGGTGGGGTTTGCTGAGCAGGGTGCTGGTGGGTGGGAAGCCTGGGCAGCCTCACTGTCGCCACAGCCTTGGGTGGGGAGGGGGTTACAAACTGCGGGTGCTCCATGTGGCAGATCTGGGGGAGGCCAGGGACTGCGGAACTCCCTAGAGATGCCTACAGGCCTGCCCCGGGGACCCGTCCTGGAGGGAGCAGCGTTTCAGAGAAACCAGTCCCCTTTCCTGTGGGAGAGTGGCCTCTCCTGGACTGTGTTGGGGACTGAGAGGTGACCCCAAGCACAGGAGCCTGCTCTGTGGGGAGCATGACGTATGCCAGAGGCCCGTGGGGCTGGAGAGAGGAGATGGGGCTCTGACAGACTCAGCGGTGCCGCCCGCAGGCCCCACGTTTCCAGAGGCGCTGGCAGGTCGGGCCTCCTTCCCCGCTTCCCTCCCCACCACCTCCTTGGCCCCCCTCCCCTCACCTAGGCTGGTCCTGAGCCCCTGCTGTCAGCAAGGCTGAGGGCCACCTGAGGACCCAGGGCCTGGGGCAGGTGAGCAGTGGATACCCGGGGCCACCACAGGCAACCTGCAAAAGGACAGTGGCCACGCCCAGCAGACAGAGTGGGAAGCATGGCTGCTGGGCTCTTGTTCTGGGTCCTGCTCCAGCAACAGTACTCTCACACCAGAAAGGGGAACGGCCCCCCACAGACAGGCCGTCTGATGCTGCCCGGGCCGGGCTGCAGCACTGAGGCAGCCTCCATCCTAGCCTGCAGATTCGGGGGCCCTGGAAAAGGGCGACCCCCTGTCTGCACTAGAAGCATGTGGACTCGTCCACTCGACGCCGAGTACCCGGCCGGGCAAGCTCAGACCAACTAGGGTGACCCGAGGAGGGGAGGTTCCATCACTCCCAACCCCAAAAGTGACCCCAGAGCCGCAGATGCCAGCAGCTACCCCCTACCCTGGGCCTGGGACCGGTGTCTCCTCGCAGCCTGGCCGTGGCCACGGTCCCCAGAAGTCAGGCCTGCTGTCTCCCTTCAGGGGAGAAGCCCTGGCCCTGCATGCTGGGCACTCCTTCTGTTTTTGTTTGTTTGTTTGTTTTTTATCCTCACTTGAGGATATTTTCCCATTGATTTTTAGAGAGAGTGGAAGAGAGAGCAAAGACAGAGAGAAACATTGATGTGAGAGAAACCCATTGATCGGTTGCCTCCTGCATGAGCCCCGATCAGGGCCTGGGCCAGGGAGGAGCCTGCAGCCTGACCAGAATAGAACCCGGGACACTTCGGTCCGCAGGCTGACACTCTAGCCTCGGAGCCAAACCGGCGAGTGCTGGGCGCTCCTGGAAAAGGACTCCGCCCTCTGACCCCCGGGCCTGGGAGAAGGGCAGTGAGGAAGTGGCCACGGCTGCGGACACGAGTCTGGGCACCCTCTCTTCCAGGAGAGCCTTCGTTCATGCAGATGACCCTGGAGAGGCTGGAGTCTGAGGACTTGGGGACGGTTTCCTTGGAGAAGCTGCGGAATGTGAGGCAGCTGGAGGCGCTGGCCCGCGCCCACATCCTGCTGGCCCTGATGGACACCCCGAGTGCCGCCGGCTACCAGGACTACTGCCTCATGGCCTACGCCTTCCTCCGGCACATCTGGCAGGTGGGCCACGGCCGCTGGGCGGGCACCACTCCTCTGGGGACCAGGCTGGTGCTCAGTTTTGCTGCTTCCAAAGATTCTCTAAAGCCCGGGACGTGCCTTAGCGGGTTTGGCTCAGTGGATAGAGTGTTGGCCTGCGGACTGCAGGGTCCCGGGTTCGGTTCCAGTCAGGGGCACATGCCCAGGTTTCGGGCTCAGTCCCCACTGGGGGGTGTGCAGGAGGCAGCCAATCAATGATTCTCTTTCATCATTGATGTTTCTATCTCTCTCCTCCTCTCCTAAAATCAATAAAGTTATCTATATACACTGAGTGGCCAGATTATTATGATCTCTGAATGCATAATAATCTGGCCACTCAGTATATATCCTATATAATAAAAGGCTAATATGCAAATTGTCCCCTCAACCAGGAGTTCGACCAGCAGGCAGGCTGGCCAACTGCCCATGTCCCCTCGCCCTGGCCAGGCTGGCCGGACCCCATCCATGCACGAATTCATGCACCAGGCCTCTAATACACACACACACACACACACACACACACACACACACACACACACACTGAGTGGCCAGATTATTATGTGTTCAGAGGTCATAATAATCTGGCCACTCAGTTGTATATAATAGAAAAATATGCTAATTAACTGGGATGCTGTAACGGGTCAACTGGACAGGAGGAGGTTGCGCACACGGCCGGGGCTCTTCAAGGGCCGAGAGGGAGGCAGGGCCAGACCGGCAGCAGCCGCAGCTACTGTGGGGCCTGGGGAGTGAGGCAGGGCCGGACCCGCGACTCGAGGGTGGGCGGTGCCATGCGATTTCAAATCACGCCCTGGGCTCCATATATATATATGTGTGTATATATATATATATATATATATATATATATATATATATATATATATACACACACACACACACACACATATATATATATATATATATATATATATATATATATATATATATATATATAATTTTTTATTTTTTTTAAAAGACCAAGATGTGTGCAGCGTGTCTCCCTGAAGCCCTGTCCCTGTCCACTTCACTCCGTCGCGCTGTGTCCTCCAGTCGGCCCCTCTCTGAACCCCCTCCCCGCCAGGGTCACCCACACTGCTGTGGGCAGTGGGCAGTCAGTCGAAACCTGTGTCGTTCGGACCATCAGCAGCCCCTGCTGCTGGGCTTCCAGAATCTTCTCCCCACCCACGCACCCCTTCCCCCCACCTCTGTACATCCCCCTTCCCGGCAGCTCTGGGTGGCCTTGTGTTCTTGGGGACCTCCTGCAGCAGTGCCCCCAGCAGGCAGCTCTGTCCAGACGGCCTTCTTTCTGAGGGCAAGTGTGCCCCAGGCCCCGTCCTGCCCCTTGGCAGCAGGAAGAACGGGAAGGACTCCCCGCCCCGCCCAGGATTCTGTGAGACCCTTTGGGGGACCCTGGTGTGGTTCATGGACAGGAGGCTCACTCACTGTAAAGCCTCCTCAAGGATCGCCCTCACCCCGTGTGCCTGCTGGCCCCGAGTCCTGAGGGGAAGCCCCACATGCCGAGGAGGCCCCGAGTGCCCCACCCGGGGACGCTGCTGCCACCTCTGCCGCCGGCTCACCGGCCAGGCCCTGGCAGGCTGACCCGCCCCTCGGATCTGAGTGTCTGGGAGGAAGGTGAGAACGGGTGTCTGTTCTTAATGCTGCCAATTTTTATTTCACTTCCCCAGGTTTCTTTATTAACAGCAAAAAAATCATTCTCAGAAAGTAAAGTCCCAGCAACAGCTAGTTCCAATTTGTTGCTGCTCAAAAAAGAGAGGGAGAAGGTCAAGGACAGGGACAGAGAGAAGAGCAAAGACCCGAAGCAGGTAACGCATTTCTCAGAGGTGCAGGCAGCACAGCGGGGGCCAGCCCCCGTGTGGACACTGCTCGGCGCCCCAGGCTGTGGGCCCGATGAGCGTGTCTGTGCCTCAGTTTCCTCCTCTGCAGAATGGAGGCAGTGATCTCTCTCTCTCTCACACACACACCTGGGGGAGCTAGGACCGTAATGGGAGGTGGTGTGGTGGGGTGTCTGGCTTCTTCCTGAAGTTTATCCCACACCAGAGCAGTCTCAGATCAAAGGCCCTGCAAGGTGACCCCCAGGCACCTCTGGGTCCTGGTTGTGGGTGGGAGGGGCGGTGAGTTTCTCATCGCTGGGGGCTGTCCCACACCCCCCAACCTTTCACCTGAGCGTCTGCCTGTCCACATGGCCGTGCTCCTGCCACCGCCTGGCATTGTCCAGGCTGCTCTGCCCCACAGAGGTGGGCTCTCACCAGGGCTCGGCGCCAGCGCTTACTGAGTGAGGGTGTGTGACGGCACCGGTCGTGGTGTACAGGGCAGAGAGCCTAAGTCACGCTCTCCCAGGAGGGAGGGACGTCCCATCGAGTTTTGGACGTAAAATCAGATGTGGCTCCGGCAGGCACTCTCCCCGGCTCCCACCTGTCTGCCCACACTCCCACTGGAACTTTCAGCTCTACTTTGCGAAGCAAACCCTGTGTTCCTGCTTCACAGGGCCAAACCCCGCTTTCCGGCAAAGAGGTGGAAGATCCCCCCGCGAGCGTGGAGGCGTGGGCTGCCTACTTCTGCCCGGAAGAGGTGATAGCCTTCTTCAGACAGGACAGGAGCAACTTCACCGTGAACGCAGCCAGCATCCAGAGGCCGGTGAGTGAACCGAGGAGCTGAGGTTTCCGTGTGAACCGTGCCGGGCGGAGAAGCACGTGGAGGGGCTGGTCTCGGGGAAGTGCTGCCTCTGTCTCTGCTTCTGAGACCCGTGTGACTACATCTGATGATCTCCCTCCTCGGGACCCGTGTCTAATCAGACCCGCACAGTCCTTTTGCCACGTGAAGTCACACGCACAGGTCCCGGGGGGCGGGGGAGGTGCGCACCTGGTGACTTTGGGGGCCTCGTTCAGCCCACGTGATTCTGCGTGTTTCTTGTGCTTTAAAAAGTGGAGTCACTCGTGTGTGATCTTGAGGGTCATGTGGGGGCAGGCCTAGGGGCTCCCCCGTGGCTCTGTGGTTTGTTCTCTGCTTGGAGCACTACATTGCCCGCCTGGACCACAATCCCCGTGTCCTTCCCACTGTTGACAGACATTTGGGTGGTTTCAGGGGCGGCGTCCTCAGGTGAGGCCGCTGTGAGGGTTGGTGCCCACGTGTCTGGAGGGCACACCCACCAGCAGGGTTTGTGGGTCGTAGGGGATGTGTGCCTTCAACTGCAGTGGGCATCGCAAAGTGCGTCCCACAGTGGCTCCTGCTGCCACATCCTCACCAGACTGTGGCTCACCTTCTCAGCTGTGGCCCTTTGGTGGACGTGTGGCGGCTGCGCAGGTGGCCCTAGCGAGGCGAGGCACCTCGCAATGCCTGTGGCCATGGTGTCCTCTGCATGGCCCCCTGTCCAGTCCGTTGCCCACATTTTACTTATTTTTAAAATATATTTGTGTTGATTTTAGACAGGAAGGGAGAGGGAGAGAGAGATAGAAACATCAATGATGAGAGAGACTCATTGATCGGCTCCCTCCTGCACGCCCCATACTGGGGATGGAGCCTGCAACCCGGGCATGTGCCATGACCAGGATTCGCACCGTGACTTCCTGGTTCACAGGTCAATGCCTAACCACTGAGCCACACCGGCCGGGCCTGCAATCCACTTGAAACTGGTGTGTGTGGGTTTGGGGAAGAGCCATTTTCCCCTTCTTGAGGTGCCTCATTTGTCACGAGGCGAATGCCCGGCCCACATGCCGCTGTCCCAGAGTCTGGATGCTGAGCTCAAACCCTGCGTGTGCCAGCGGAGAGCGTGGCCCTGGGTCGCGCGTCGGCTGCTCTGATTCCACCGAAACCCCATGCGTCTGGCTGTGATCGCGTGGAGTTGCAGATTCAGGGCAGCACTGGCATCTCTGCTGTACTCTCGCCCCACGAGCTCTCGCCCCACAAGCTCTTGCCCCACTGGTTTGGATGAACTTCTGGGCCCGGAGCTTCTATTTGGGAAGATTTAAAATGATGGATCCAATTCACTCAATAGTTAAAAAGTCTTCAGAGTTCTATTCTTGTAATGATTTTTGGGAGTTGTGTTTTTCTTGGATGTTTCCATTTAATATAAAAAATTTTAATTTTGGCTTCATGTTGTTCTTACGCCCTTTTATTATCTCTCAGTTTGTGTAGGGCCTGCGAGATGTCCGTGTCTCTCCCCCCTCTTGTTCTTGACCGGCCTCACCAGGCGTCATCAGCTATCCGTCTCTCCGGGCCACCCAAGGCCACTGGGCTGGGGTGGCGCCCCCAGAGGGCTGCACTCCTCCACACCCCTAGCCGTCTGGTGCAGCCCTGCGGGGACCCAGCCTGGGCATTTAGCTTTTGGGGACCCTCAACCCTACAAACAAAGTCAGAGGCACCCTGCAGCCTCTTGGCTGCCTCTTCCGTCAGTAGACAGCCCATGGCACATGCACCCCAACATGTCAGGGTCCCCGAATACCTGCCTTCTTCCAGGTCCTGGCCCAGTAAGTTTTCTCAGTGTTGTTCACTCTTTCAGTGCTTTTAAGTAGGTTTTTAAAATAGTTCATCCAACTTTTCTAATTTTCCACTGAAGACTAATGATTTTTATCAAATCTAGTGCAACATTATAAGAAATATTAGTTGTGTATGTACATAAAGAAATTCTTTTAAGAAAAAAAATTTGCTTTTAATGGATTGGTAGTTTTTAGTGGAAAAATAAATGAAACAAAAACATTAATTTGAATAAATTCATAAATGGATTATTTCTTGTGAAAATCTTTAACTATACTTGAGTGTGGTGAGTATAGGTAATTGCCCATGACAAAAGGATAGCTATTAATGAAGGAGGGAAGGAAGAGAGCATGTCATTCATTCATTCATTGAACAAACACTTGTGGAACAGCCACTGTGTGCCAGGCACGGTGCGTGGCACCGAGGAGGACAGCGTTCTCTGAAGAAAGACCCTGTGAGCGAGCGGGCCAAGCTCCCTCCCCCTTGACCTTCCATGTTTTGTGTGTTTGTGCAGACATACACTTTGTATTTTCTGGACCATTTGGTCAAGGCCCTGCAGAAGATGTCCCTCCATGAGCTCACGATCCCGGTCCTGCAGTTGGGTGTCCTGATTTCAGCTTGCGTGGTGGACAGCAAGAGCCTCAGAGATCTCTACCACCTCCGGTCGGTATCCCTGCTTCCCTTTCAGGGAAATCTTTGTAGGGTGTGTGCGACTTTTCTGTGGGCTTCAAATCCTTTCAAAATAAACAGCAACTGCCCTGGCTGGTGTGCTCAGTGGTCAGAGCATCAGTCCTCCCACTGAGGGGTCTTGGGATCAATTCCTGGTCAGGGCCATGTACCTGGGTCACAGGTTCAATCCCAGGCCCTGGTCAGGCTGTGTGTGGGAGGCAACTAAACGATGTCTCTCTCACATCAATGTTTCAATGTTTCTCTCTCTCTCTCTCTCTCTCTCTCTCTCTCTCTCTCTCTCTCTCTCTCTCTCTCCCTCTCTCTCTCTCTCTCTCTCCCTCTCCCTCTCCCTCTCCCTCTCCCTCTCCCTCTTCCTCTTCCTCTCCCTCTCCCTCTTTTTCTTTCCTCTTTCTCTCCCCCTCCCCCTCCCTTCTACTCTCTCTAGAAATCAGTGGAAAAAATATCTTCAGGTGAGGATTAGCAAAAATAAAAATAAACAGCAACTTTGCATAGTGACAGATGGTTGGTTGTGTGACTAGGGAGGTGATCACATCATAAGGAACATCAGTGTCAAATCACCATGTCGTACCTGCAGCTAATGTAATATTTGCATGTCAGCTGTACTCCCATAGCAGTGTTTTAATTGTTTCTCATAAGGACTAAAGCAGCTCAGGGCGGTGATGGGTGGTCAGGGCGCCGCCCAGTGTGCCTTGTCTGCACCTCGGACAGGGTGGCCCCAGATTGGGAACCTGCATTTAAGGGAACCTACAAAGATATGAATGAATGTGTCAGTTTTTTTCTACCTGAAATTGGATAGAGCCACCTCTTCCTTTTCCCTAGTAATTTTGTTTAGCTTGAAAAATTATTGCAAATATCATCCAATTGTGCGTTTCTTTCTCGAGTGCACGGAGCGCAGGGCAACCCGCCAGGCCTGCTGCGTCCTGTGTAACAGCTCCTGCCGCCCCCCCCCCACCCCCCACCCCGCAGGCTCGCCCTCGTCTGCTCCGACCTGAGGCTGAGAGAAGCGGCTGCCCTCCACGAGGACGCGGTGGGGCAGGCCTACATCGGGGACGCGGAGCAGTCCAGGTGCGTGCAGCCAGGGCCCAGCTGCGTCCTGCTCGGCGGGACCCCTTCGCGAGGAAGAAGGAGCCACGTGGCTGAGGCGCCCTGCTCTCGGCTGCGTTCCCTCCATGCCCGGCCCCCACTGCCCAGCATGCCCGGACAGTGGGTGTTGGGAGGACCCAGGGGTACAGAGCTCAGGGAATCAGGGCCTGGGGCGCTCTGCTGGGGTGCAGCTTCTTACTTACTGACCCTCCTGTGCACGGGCATCTCCCAGGCTGAGACGGTGCGAGGGGAGGGGAGACAAGGGACCGAGATGGTTCATGGGTCTGGGTGCAGCGGCGAAGGCGAAGGTGAGGGCGGCGGGCATGCGGAGGGCACGCGGGGGAGGCGGGCCCGACAGGAGCCCCGCCCATCTCGGCGGGTGGAGCTCCGTCTGGACGTCCAGGGCGGGAGGCAGACCCCCAGCTGGATGCCTGAGTCTGGAGTGGGAGAGAGAACGGGCGAGAAGCGTGGGTTTGGGGGTCTGTGCGCTGCTGCTAAATCGTGGGGGTTTTAGAAATCGTTGTCAACACGCGAGAGGACAGCGGCCTCTGGCAGACGTTGAACGTCGTGGTGCTTTGCTTGCTGGGGGAGTGGAGCGTTGCCAGGCGTTTCTTGGTCACTGGGCGGCTTCTTCAGCACGCTGCCCGTTCCACCCCGTCAGCTGCAGGAAGGAGATAGCTCTGAGGAAGGAGAAGACCAGGGAGCCGTTGTTGGAAGAAAGCCTGCCGGCGATGACCGAGCCCGTGCCTGCCGTGCCGCCAGGGGAGGTGCGGCCCCTTGTGGCCAAGGACCAGGTAGCTGGGCTCTGCCCTGCCCAGCGAGGGCCCTGGGGGGACAGGGCTGCAGCTGGCTCCGTCCTGTCTCCACTGCGCTGCGCCCACAGCCCCGTGCGCCCGTGTCCTGGGAACGCCAGGGACAGATGGCGTGTGTCCCCTTCCATGTTGGTTCCCGGGGAAGACAAGACCACAGACCAACCTAGAAAGGGCCCTGGTGGGCGAGCAGCGATTCAGGGAAGACAGCCTGGGTGGCACTGAGGGGTGCAGACGGAGGGGTGCAGAGCATGGGGCTGGGAAGGGCGGGGCCCTCGCAACCAGAGAGCGTCCGTGAGTCTGACCACTTCCCACGCTCCCTCTGCTCTGTGGGCTCCCCTCCTGTGGGCTTGCCCATTAGGAAAGCACTCACAGCCACCACGTTGGAGACTTGGTGGGAAGACGCCAGACAGGCCCTGGGGTGTGCAGGCTCCTGCGGGGGACGGGCTGTGTGGGACCTGCACCAGGAGGCGGAGGATCCTCGTGGTCTTGCTGAATTGCTGGAGCTCAGCGACCTGTCCCGCGCCGGTCAGGGGGCTGCCTGGGCCAGGAGAGGGGGCCCAGCGCGCTGAGCACGGGAGGGAGCAGGGCCGGCCCGGGAACCAGCTCGGGCAGCTGGTGGTGGCTTGGTTGGTGAGAAGAGACAGGTGCCCAGGAGGAAAGCCGGGCTTCGGCGTCGGGCACAGACCTGGACGTCAGAGGCAGAGCCGGCTCGGTGTGTTACAGATCCTGAAGATAAACGGGGAGACTGGGCGAGGCCTGGAAGGCACGTCCTTTCCCCTCTTGTGGACCCTCAAAGCGGAAGTCCTGCTTGACATGGAGCTGTACCAGCCCGCGCGGCTGCTCCTGTCCGAGGCGCAGCAGGCCTTCCAGGTAGGGCGCCCTGCACCTCGCCGCCCAAACATACCCTGGGTAGCGCCTGGATGTTTGGAAGCGGGTTTGGGGGTCTTCCGGGTCCAGAACACGCGTGTGGTTCTCTGTGGAAAGTGCCTTTTAGGCCTTGTCTACTTTCCTGGTCGTCCCGCACCCACTGACCAGTTTCCTGCAGGGCCTGCTCCCACGCTGCCGTGGGTTCCTTTCTTGCATTGCAGGGTCCTGTTCTGTCCTTTTGGGCATCTCAGTGGTGCGTGTGGGGTGAGGGTGAGGACCTGGAGGGACCCCGGGCTCCTTCCTCCAGGGTAGACGGGCCAGCCCCCCCGCCCCCGCCACCCCACCCCCCCCCGCCGCCATGAACTCGTTCTCACTCCTTGGAGGTCAGCCTGAGTCCTGCACACCCCTGTCCCAATGCGGGGGTATGTGGCCTCTCTGGGGTCTCGTTCTCCAGCTGGGCCCTTGCTTTCCTCCTGGGCTGTGTCTCCCACGAGAAGATGTCCTGGGACAGTGGTTGGCAAACTCATTAGTCAACAGAGCCAAATATCAACAGTACAACGATTGAAATTTCTTTTGAGAGCCGAAAACCGACTTCTGCGCATGGGCCACGAAGTTTCAATCGCACTGTACGTGCGTGCCCGCACGTGGTATTTTGTGGAAGAGCCACACTCAAGGGGCCAAAGAGCCGCATGTGGCTCGAGAGCCACAGTTTGCCGACCACTGTCCTGGGGGAAATCCAGGACGGAGTGGAGGCCCAGGTGTGCGTCCCTCCTGCCAGCGTCAGGTGCTCTCCATGCCGCAGACAGGTGGTCTGTCTGTCCGTCCAACATTCAGAAGTGTATTCCCTGGGAGGGTCACTTGTGAAGAACTCCAGAGAGAGAAAAGTCCCTGATAAACGTGTGAAGACTCAGGGGCACCAGCAAAGCCTCCGGACGTTCCGATCTCAGTTTCAGGCACTGGGACAGGTGTGGGCAGGTCTCAGGCACTGGGACAGGTGTGGGCAGGTCTCAGGCACTGGGACAGGTGTGGGCAGGCCTCAGGCATTAGGGACAGGTGTGGGCAGGTCTCAGGCACTGGGACAGGTGTGGGCAGGCCTCAGGCATTAGGGACAGGTGTGGGCAGGCCTCAGGCATTAGGGACAGGTGTGGGCAGGTCTCAGGCACTGGGACAGGTGTGGGCAGGCCTCAGGCATTAGGGACAGGTGTGGGCAGGTCTTAGGCATTAGGGACAGGTGTGTGCAGGTCTCAGGCACTGGGACAGGTGTGGGCAGGCCTCAGGCACTGGGACAGGTGTGTGCAGGTCTCAGGCACTGGGACATGTGTGTGCAGGTCTCAGGCACTGGGACCGGTGTGGGCAGGTCTCAGGCACTGGGACAGGTGTGGGCAGGTCTCAGGCACTGGGACAGGTGTGGGCAGGCCTCAGGCATTAGGGACAGGTGTGTGCAGGTCTCAGGCACTGGGACAGGTGTGGGCAGGCCTCAGGCACTGGGACAGGTGTGTGCAGGTCTCAGGCACTGGGACATGTGTGTGCAGGTCTCAGGCACTGGGACAGGTGTGGGCAGGTCTCAGGCACTGGGACATGTGTGTGCAGGTCTCAGGCACTGGGACAGGTGTGGGCAGGTCTCAGGCACTGGGACAGGTGTGGGCTTGTATTTCTCGGCTGCTCTGTCTCAGCCTCTTCCCCAGGCCACCCCGTCACCCAGCCACCTCATGTCTGAGAGTCTGGGGCTCTGTCCTCCTCTGGCTCCTCCCTGAGGCTCAGCACTCAGAGCCAGGTGAGCTCAGCTGGGGACGTCTTCCCTGGGTGTCTGCAGGGACTGGGCCCTGCCTCCGTGCTCTCCTGGGGAAGGCTGCACCTGCTCCCATCCTCTGTCCTCATAGCAGCCCAGCTGTCACCGGTCCCTCCAGCTGCACCCACCAGCTTCCGGCGCTGTCCCTGCTTTCCGAGCAGGTGCCTGGCCTCCATACCCACTCCTCTCTGTGCCCACCTCTCCTCTCCCCACTCCAGCTACTGTCCCACCGCAACTGCACCCGAGCCTGCGCTGGCCACTCAGGGGCCCTGGCTCTTGGGATGAGAGGTTTGAGCCCATCAGGCCTCCCTCCGTCAGCATGGGAGCTGCATGCTGGCTGCCCGCTCTGGGCCCAGCCACCCGGGCTTCTCCCTGCCTCAAAGCCTGGCTCAGTCCAGAGGCCAGCGAGGCCCCGCCCCACCTTCCCACCCCACACCCCGCTGACATGTGCGGTGTGTGGAAGACAGAGGCACCACATCTCTCTCTGATGCCCAGCCTGGGGGCCGAGGCCTCGGGGGAGCCCTTAAGCCAAGATGGCGGGAGGGTGCTGGAGCCGCTGCTGAGGGGGGCTTCCCAGGGCTCTGACCACGGCTCAGAGTCCTGCATGTGGGTGTTAGCACAGCAGGCTCAGCCCACCCTGTGCCCGGGCAAGCGTACAGGTGCCTGAGGGTCGGAGAGGTGCCCAGTGCAGGACGCAGGTGTGGAAAGGCCTGCTGCCCGGAGCTGCTGCACTCCTGTCTGTCCCCTTTCGTCTCTGTCCCTCTGTCCCTCCACCTCAGTCTCTCTGTCTATCTCTCTCTCCATCTCTTTTCTCTGTCTCTCTATCTCTGTCTCAGTCTCTTGCTCACTCCCCTATCCTGTGTCCATGTGTGTTTGTCTTTTCTTAGGATCTTAAGGATCCTTGTGCAGAAGCCAAATGCCTGCAGCTGCTGGCACAGTTGGCCAACAAGGAGAAGAACTACGGCCAAGCCAGGAAGATGATTGAGCGTGCGCAGCGCCTGGGCGGCGGCGAGGAGTTCTGGTACCGGTCCACGCTGACTCTGGCAGACACTGTCTTGTCCACGGAAAAGGAAGGGAAAGAAGGGATGGTGAGGAGAGGCCAGCGCTGGGCTCAGCAGGGAGGGCCACGGGCTGGGGCCCCGCTGACGCCCGTGTGCGTGCCCCCCAGGCCTGCCAGCTGTTCCAGAAGCTCATCGAGGTCTTCAAGGTGCTCAAGAAACAACGACCCAACCGCGCGCCCATCCTGGAGTTCATGGCCACAGACCTGGAGGCCAGGTAACTTCTGTGGAAGCATTCTCACGGCCAGGTAGAGGTCAGGGACTCGCACAGCGGGGGTCCCGCAGTCACTCTTCTCCAGCGACTGTGCACCCCTCACCCCTCTGAGGAACAACGTGTCTGTCCGGCCACTCGGGCTCTGGGCCCCTCGGAGCAGCGTGTATTTCTCTCCAAAAATGCAGGTGGCCTTGTCTCGTCCCTAACATCTCAGGGAATGGCCCTCCTTGCCCACGAGCATGCGTGGGCTTCCTGCGGCCTCTCCTGGGTGGAGGGACGGGCACCACCAGCTGGGCGCTGGGGGTGGGGGTGGGGTGCACCTCCATCCACGGCAGGGCTGTGCTGGGTTGGGGCTCAGCCGCCTCCCCTCCTCTGCTCTGGCTGGTGTTCAGAGCCCCCTGTCCATCCCCGGAGACAGCACCAGGCTTTCTCCACCCCCCTGGGCCCACGGCCCATGCTTTGGGGACAGAACTTTGAACAGCAGCGCCATTTCCCCCATCCTGTGAGTCTCAGACTGCCGGCTGGTTTTTGAGCCATTGTTCTGGTGGTGTGGTGGAGAGAGGCTCACAGCCTCTCTCTTAGGGCTTCTACCCAGGCCGCCCCTGGGGTCTGTCTGTCTCCTCCCCGACCTCAGAATCCCCGAATCCCGAGTATCTGACTGTTTCGAAGAAGCCGCTTTTGCGTCATTGGCCAAAGCAACAGGGATTTTGCCTCATTTTGGATTTCTCTATTTTCTGCCTCTTCTTTGTCAAGTTCTCGTTCTGTGTTGGCGAGAGGCTGCTGGGGTGCTCCTCGTGCCCACCCGAGTCCACCACTTAGTCCACACGCCTCCTGCCTCCGTCCGGGCACACGCACCTCTGCACGCCGATGCAGTCCTTGGAGGAGGGTTTGATTTTCCACACGGACACTGGGGAGCGGGGGGAGCTCTCTAGCTGCACTGTCTTGTGACTGGAGAACGTGGCTGTGCGGCTTCTGGTTTTCGAGAAACGAAAGGTGCTCCTCCCGGCACCGGGGGTGAAAGGTGGAGGCCCTGGTGGCTCCACGGGGATGGCCGATGTCGTCCCAGAGCTGTTGGCCGTGTCCCATCGGCCGGTGTCACGTCGGCCACACGTTAGTGGAACCGAAAGTGGAGTGTCCCTCCCACCCCCACAGGTACTTGAACCTCCAGATCCGCATCGCCCAGGAGTTGGTGGACAGCGAACCTTCGGAATTCCCGTTTTTGCTGAGCGAGCTGTATGAGCGCTTGTTGGAAACTGAGGAAAAGTTTGTCAACTGTGGCTACAAAGAGAACTGTGTGGACATAAAGCTGGAGCGGGCCAAGTTAAAGAGGTGAGCGCCTGGCCGCAGGTCCCCCGGCAGCGGGGAGCTGTCCCCGGAGGCTCCTGCAGGCCCATGCCGGCCGCCCCATGCCGGGCACCCCATGCCGGCCGCCCCATGCCGGCACCGGCCCTGCTGAGTCTCTGCACAGGCCCTTCTCCATCCTCGGGTCCTCGTGCTGCCGCTCCCCCCACCCCCCTCATGGCCAGCTTTCCTCCCTGTCACGTTGTCATCAGCCGCGTAGGGCTTCCTCCCGGCCCCTGCCCTGTGGCCACCTGCACCTCCCCTGGGGACGGCCACATTGGGGGTGTGCAGCCACTTGGGGTGCCCTCACGTAAAGCTCGTCACGGGTATCCTCGTTCCGGTCCTGCCACCTTGGTGTCCCACCTGCTCAGTCTCTGCAAACACACACGCCTCACCGCCCCATCACCCACACCACAGGCAGCAGCCCCGCCTCCAGTGTCCACATGCGGGTCACACACCCACACACATCAGCCACATCTCACACGTGCAGACATGTATCATATGCATGTGTACACATTACCCCGCCCACGCACATGTGTTCACACACAGCCCCGCAGAGAGATGAGCACAGCCTCAGGAAACGCCCCCTTCCCGCCCTGGGATACCCACATGCTCCATGACACACATGTAAGGTGTTAAAACAGCTTTGATGAGGGAAAGCGACCTGGACACGTGTAGAATGTCAGTCCTATGTAGATGGTCGTCGTAGGAATTCAGAAATGCAGACGCAGCCTGGGGACAGGGGGGGACAGGCAGCCGACGCTGCGGAGACCTCTGGGCCTGGTGGGAGGCGCCCGGCACCCGGGTCCCTAAGATAGGAAGGTGATTGCACTCTGTCGTGTTCAGATATGCTGACAATATCTGTACATGTATAACATCGCCTCATTACATGCTAAGCACTAATACATGCACAGTACAGTCACACTGCACATTCTGTCGCTGCTGACGACGCACCACTCTGACATCTCTGCCGCCCGCCCTTCGTCCTGGGAAGGTTATGCGCCCAAATAGAGCCAGATGAGGAGCAAAGGACCGCGTACTACCTGGAGGCCTACGATCTGGGCCAGAGCGCTGTGGCTGAAGAGGAGGAGCTGTTGCACAGTGTCCAGGGCCTCCTGGCCCTTCAAGACGTAAGTGTGTGTCCTGGACCCGGGGCCACACCTGGTCTTCCCCCGTGGCCACCCCGGAGCAGAGGCCACCTGCACTGCCCACGCTCCCTGTGGCCACCGGGGGGAGGGGCCCCAGGTGAGGCTGCCTGGGGCCCAGGGAGAGCGAGGTGGCGGGAGGGAGGGAATGTGGGGTGTGAGGAGGACGTCCACTGTTTTCATGGTGGTGATGGCTCTTTGGGTGTCTCCGTCCGTGAAAACATAGCAACACGTCAGTGATGCCTCATCACAGCAGCACACGGACGCTGAGCCTCCCAGAGGCTCCGGGGTCTGACTTGTCCCCAAACGTGTCAGCTACAGAACGTCAACACGCCCCTGGCGAGGAAGCTGGCGCACCTCAAGCTGAACCTGGTGGACGTGTACCTGGACATGTTCCAGCTGATCTGGGAGGAGCCCCTGGAGCGCGAGCTGCGGCAGGACTCCATGGAAAAGCTGCTGGCCGACTACCTGCGGAGCGTGAGCGACCTCACCCCCACTGGCCTGGTAATGACCGCTGCCGCCGGCTCGCCCACGTGGGCGTCGTGCTGTGATGGGGCCTCTGCCACTGTGAGCAGAGGACTAGCCAGTGGGAACCAGACCCGGAGCTCACAATGCACGCCCCCCAGATCTCTGCCCTGCGGCCCCCAGCCGCCCCCACAGCTTGGGGGTCTCCGGCCTTGCTGAGGAAGGGCCTCACCTGATCATCTGAGGGAACCTCATTGGCTAACGAAACCAGGTCACGTAGGGGATGTTGCCCGAGCACATGAGCTCCCTTCCGAGTTCTGAGTTTGCTCTGACAATTCTGCCAGCGTATGAAAAAGTCCATAAGATGAATCACATTTTGTTTTAAAAAAAGTTTAATTTGCAAATTATTTGTTTTGAAGGAAGCATTCTGCCATTTTAGACATTTTCTTAGATTTCATGCATTCCGAATCGAACAAATTTGACGAAACTATAGGTAGATGAAAGACAGTCCTAAAATTGAACTTGATATGAACTCATGCCTGTCATTGAGCCCTAACTTGAGGTTCTATATGCAAGCTTTAGTGACCCTCCCATAACCTAAACCCTGGAGACCCTCCCCCCCAGGAGGAGGGGTGTTTCTCAGACAGCTCCTGTGTCCCCACTCCCGGGGGCATGCGGGGTGGCCCCAGGGGCATTGGAGGGTGGGCCTGTTGCATTTTCTGGGGCGGGAGGGGGAGTAACTAACGCGGTTTGTGTTGAAGAGATGGTTCACGCTGAAGCGGATCCTGGCCCACGTTGCGCTGGCGCAGCTGGGGAGCCTGCAGCCACTGAGCGCCAGCTGCGTGGAGATCCGCGCGCGGTTCCTGGGCCTGGTGGGCAGGGCCTTGCGCCTGCTGGCCATGCAGGCAGACCCCGTGCGCCCCATATTCTACTGGGAGGAGAGCCTCCTGGTACGTGCTCCCGCTTCTAGCTCGGCACCAACCCACGTCCGTGCTTCAACAACGCAAACAAAGCCTTTCAGACTCCCCTGCTCTCAGAACAGGATGTGAAATAGGCCTCAGATTGTCCTCGGTTAAGAAAGGTGTGTGGCTGGAAGCAGGGAGAAAAGGCAAGAAGCAGTCTCGCCAGCGGGAGCCCTGGGGCAGGAGAGAAAGGCGGGCCTCTGAGAACAGACTATGGACGAGCGCTGTCTGTCCCTTTATAAAGTGGAGGTGGGAGAGAGAGGAACATGGAGGGGGGGTGTCCCCAGCCCCAAACATGGTCTCAGCTCACAGTGCCTCCCCGACCTCAGAAGCTCTCCGCCCAGGAGTCTGGAGTTGCCTGGGCACAGGGGCTTAACGTACAGCAGGGGCCCTGCACCCCACAAAGTCCAGAGAAGCCCAAGTGAGCGCTGAGCCCCGCCCACCGGCCATGTGGTCATGCAGGCCCCCCTTCTCTCAAGCCCCTGGCGAGGCTGCCCAGCAGCCAGGCGCCCATATGAGCACATGACCCCTTAGTGGGAACTGGGGACAGCGCTGCCCCGCAGGTCACCCTCCTAAATGCCCCTGCAGATGCCCTTCCTCCACCCGGTGCAGCCAGGCTCGGCCCACACCCCGTCCCTTAGGAGGGACCCTCTGGCCCCGGGCAGATGGCTCCGCACCCCGTGTGATTTGGAGCTGGTGCCCCCGCCTCCCTGTCCAGCCTGGTGCACAGGCCCCGTCAGCCCCTGTGGACTCTCTGTGCCTGGGACCTAGGATAGGACTCACATTTGGGTGAAGCTGAGGAGCCTGGTCCTTGTTCAACCGGCATTTGTTGAGCACCTGCACAGGTGGCCTCAGCCGGGTAGAGGCAGACCCACGTGCCTTGTCCACATGGGGCTTGTTCACGAGGTGGCGCTAGCAGCCCCCTGGGAGGGCTGTCGGGGAAACGTGCACTAACTCCCAGATGGCCGGGCAGGGCTTTCAAGAAACCCACCCACCCAGATCCAGCCCCTTCCCAGCCCAGGTTCCTCCGGGCCCTGCCCGCCATGACCCCACAAACCCAGGCCTCCCCTCAACCCAAGTCCTCTTGGGCCCACTGCATCCCAAAGAACCCCATTGGGTGGCCTGTTCTACAGACAGGTTGGCACAAGTCTCACGGTCCCCTAGTCCCCAGGGCAGGCAGACACCTGACTCACTGGGTCACAGCTGCACAGAGCTGCTGGGTGCTGTGGCCAGGGAGCCTGGATTTCCAGGACTGAAGGGCAGTGGGTACGGCATGCGACCGATCGAGGCCTGTGCCGCCTGGGCTCGCTTCCCCAGAGCTGCTCCCCGTCCGCTGCACCTGCCAGCCGGGCCCTCTCGGGGGATCCTGCAGAGTCGCCTGACCCACAGGCACTTCTGGGGCTGGGCGGTGTCCCGACAAATGCCAGCTGACGGAGGCATGCCCTCTAGGTGGGGACAGAGCACAGCAGCCTCAAGTATCTGGAGATAACGCCAGACGACGGGGACAGCGAGGAGCATGGCAGCAGCCAGCCCGCCTTCAGGACGGCCCCCGAGGAGCGGAGCCGGAAAAGCTCAGAGCTGAAGGTACAGCTGCTCCCGCCCGCCCACCCACCCGCCCGCCCGCCATGCCCGCCCCACCCGAGGAGCCAGCCTGGGCTGAGCCTGCGCCTGTGCCCGCACCCGCAGAGGAGGAAGGCGCTGGCCCAGCAGTACCTGGCCCAGGCGACCGAGGTGCTGCTGCAGTGCCTGCAGGTCGCCCTGGGCAACGGCCTCCTGGAGGTGGCGGCGGCCGCCAGCCTGGAGATGGTGGAGTGCATCGGCACCCTGGACCCCACGGCCACCTGCCAGTTCCTGATGCTGTCCCAGGTGCGGCTCTGCTCTGTGCACCCTCCAGCCGCCTTGGGAGGGGAGGGAGGCCCCAGCACCCTGTGCCTCTCCTGCTGGTGGCTCCGCCAGCACCGGCCGGGCTGGGGCTGGGGCCTGTGTGAAGGATGGTGCTCACTTAGAGGGGAGGCCGTCCTCCTGAGGTTCCCCTGAGCCCAGGCCACTCTCCCCCACGTCCTGTGGGCCCATGAGCCTGGCCGGGCCTGGCCCTCGCACCTCCCTCGGTCTGTTCCAGAGCTGCTCAGTCTCAGACATGATGCGGGACGTCCTGCTCACGGCCACAGCCAACACCAGCAGCTCGCAGCTGGCGGCCCTGCTGCACCTCGAGAACAGGCTGAAGCGCCAGGAGCGGACCTCCACCAGCCAGTTTGCCAGCGTGGAGCAGAGGCTGGCTGCCATTTCCAAGGTGACTGAGCTGGGGGCGCCCTTGAACCCTGGTCGGCTTTTGCACACTTGAAGCTCATTTTATCAGAAAGCAGAAGTCAGCTCAGGGGGAGGGGGTGGCGTGCAAGAGAGCAGGCAGCTGGAAGGAGGGACACAGGGCTGACGGCAGGGAGAGGGGGCAGGGTTGCGTGTGCACACGAAGCCGTGTGCATCTGTGCCCTTGACTGTGATGTGCGCGTGCACACCTGCGTGTGTGGTGTGGAGACGGGAGGAGGCTCAGGGAAGAGGCTGCACTATTTTGGTTTGGGTGCACGTGTGCTTTGGATCATGCAGATGAGGTTTCTATTAGTGAAGAGCCAGGTAATTCCGTGTGCACCTGCTGCCCCCTTGTGGTGGCCATGAGTTGTGCAGAGCTCCTGCCTCAGCCCCAGCCCAGGCAGAACCCTGGCTGCCACCCTGCTCACCACCTTGCTCACGCCCCTGTACCCCCTCCCTGCTGGTACGTCTCCTCTTCAGAGATGATGATGGAGCCAGCAGCCCACCCCATGCCGCGCAGGGGTTCGCTGATCTCTGTTTGTCATACAGGCTTGGCAGAATCTCTCGGTCACTGAACAACATTTTAACCACTTAAATGAGATTCCTCCCACTTTTCGGATCCTCTCTTTGCACCACTCACCTGACAGGTAGGCCGATTCCTATTCTTACGCCTGCTCCCCACCCGCACAGGGTCTTGGAGGCCACGGTGCCACCTCTGACCTTAGTGGGGCCCTGTGTGTCTGAGGGTCACCACTAGGTGGGGCAGAGCCAGTTCGCTTGTCCAGAGAGAAGGTGGCTGGCCCAGCCTCCGGCAGAGGCCGCCGACAGCTCACAGCTGTGTCCGCATGGGCCTGTTTTAATTACGCATCTTAACTTGGCCCGGCGCTGGTGGGGAGGGTGCTCCTGTTGGGGGTGCACGTGGCTCACAGAAGCTGCGTCTTGGGGCTGCTCTGGGACCCTATGGGCTGGACTTGACCCTATCCTGCACATGCCCTCCTGCTCACAGGACCCATCTGTATGGTGCTGCCTATGAGAAACCCAAGTTCATCCCCACAACCAAAGGGAAGTTGGTCCAAGTCGGGGGTGAGTTCCCGGAGCAGGTGTTTACCCAGGCGCTAGGCACACCTGCCGCCTCCACACACGTCCCTCCTGTGGGCGTGGTGACCCCCACACTCCATCCTCTCACCCCCGGGGTTGGCCAGGTTCAGCACAGTCTGGTGGGAGGCATTTCAGAGAGGGGAGCCCCAGCCACCCACGGGGTGACACCCGCACCGTCTCTGAAACTCATCCTGAGTGACCGGGACTCTGTCCACTGCCAGGACCAGCCCTTTGGGGAAGCCCCTGGGGCCAGAGGGCTGGCCCAGCTGCCCGAGCTAACCCCGTGCAGGGTCTGCCGCCTCGGCCCGTTTCAAATGCCTCGTTTCTGTTTTCCCTTCTTCCCTCAACCTTTCGGGCCGCTGCCCTCCCGGCCCATCCTCCTGCCTAGGGGGTCGGTCCCTCACCCCAGTGGTGGCCGGGCGTGAGGGTGAGGGCCCGCCCCGAGGCGGGCGAGCCTTGTGGAGAAGCCCTGTGCCCACAGTTTGCTCAGGAGTTCCACGTGTTCACAGCCAAGGGCGGGTCTGCGAGGCCGGGTGAGGGGCAGCGGCCGTGTCTGTCTCCACAGACGCCTGCAGGGTGGCGCGGGTGGCTGTGAACCCGGCCACCTTGTCTGGCCTGGTGGCCGGCGCCCAGCAGTTCCGGGAGCAGAGCCAGGCCGAGGTGTGCAGCAAGGACAGAGCCCTGATCCTCGGCCTGGTGAGGCCCCAGCCCCAAGCCCAGCTGTCAGGGGACCGGGACCCCAGCCTGGCCGCAGTAAGGTCGGGGGTGGGAGCTGGGCAGGGACCCCCTCAGCGGGTAAGGGGCACTGACCAGGCACTGTGGAACACCCAGGTCGGCCTCCCTGCTGGACAGGGCTCAACTTTTCTTTGAATTCCTGAGCCCTGTCTGATGCAGACACCTCCGTGACGTGAGCAGAGGGTCCCTGTGGGCCTGCGGGTGCCCAAGAGGGGTGCTCTCAGAGGGGTAGCGGGAGAAACTGCCCATCACTGGGCATGGTCTACGGGGCCCGCGGACTCTGGTGCCCAAGGCAGGTGATGGGTCCAAGGCGCTTCATGTGCTGCTGAGCTGGGCCCTGGCCACCAGGCTGATACGGAGTGGCCTGTCCCTGCGGGTCCCCACACAGTGGGGTTGCGCCCCTCTGCTCTAACCAGGTGCATCCCATGAGGTCCCCTGGCACCTTCTGATCATGGGCTGTCTGGTTTGGACAGAAATCAGAAGGCGTGAAACAAAGGCAGAGGTACCCTTTCCTGAGACTCAGCGACATCTTAAAGGCCACGGAGGACTACCTGCGCCCGCTGCTCTTGCTGCTCCGCTGCCCTGAGCCCAGGTCCTGTGCCGGGTGCTCTCTCGGGGTCAGGGGCCTGAGCTCTGTACACCCAGTGGAGCTGAGTGCCTGGTGCTGGGCAGGCAGGCGGGAAGCCGCACCCCTCTCTCTCAGCTCCCGCTCACACGGGGAAGTCGCACCTCCTGTCAGGACCCCCTGTGCTTCCTGAGGGTCTCTGCACCCCAGAATGCCTGCACCCCCAGAATGCCCAGCTCTGTCCCATCTGCCGTCTGCCATTGGGAAGAAGCCCCAGTCCTCTCACACCGTCTGCGGGGGTGTGGGCGGGACAGCAGGGCGAGGGGCTGCCTTGGATGTATTTCTGGCAGGAAAGCAGGCAGCGGGGTTGGGCCTGGGCCCTCCGGGAATGGGCAGCAGTCAGTGAGGGCCCTGAGCCCTGTTCGCCTGCGCCTGGGCGCAGCTCCCCGCCCCCATCTGTGAGGCACTTGCTGCGTGAACGAGAAATGGTCCACAGCGATGTGCTTGACGTTCCCGCTGTGTGTGGTTTTCAAGTATGTTAACACCTGCACGTCTGCCTTTGACTTTCAGAATCCACATTTCGTCGACCATTGGGGATTTGGGGAAAGCAAAGGGCAAGGAACGGAAGCAGTCCATGCTCCCAGGTGAGCGGCCGCGGCAGGGAGGCGCCAAGGCCACGAGTCATTGGCCCCCAGGAACCGCCGTGGCTGTTGGTGAAGAAGAAGCCGGGTTGGGACTCGCCCCACCTGTGAGAGCCGAGTGCGTTGGCAGCTGCCGGGCGGGCCCGCGGGGCCTCCCTCCGAGGGTCTCCCCGGGCGCTGGGCACCGCAGGTCTCAGAGGCTGTGTGCCCCGCCACCTGTCAGCCTGGCTGCGGGGTCAGCTTAAGGGCAGCCAGTGCCCGTGGCTCATGGCCCTGGGCACTTTGCGGGCAGAGCCCTTGCCCTCACTGCTGGGGAGGCGCGCTAGGGGTGTGCCAGGGCCTAATCTCTCACCTGGTGCCTAATTTCACAAGTAGCTCTTTTTTATTTTTATTTTTTAATCTATGCCTGAGAATATTTTTCCGTTGATTTTTAGAGAGAGTGGAAGAGGGTGGGGAGGAAGGGGAGAGTGAGTGAGAGAGAGAAACATTGATGTGAGAGAGACATCGACTGGTTGCCTCCTGCACACGCCCCGACCTGGGCTAGGAATTGATCCTGCAGCCAAGGTACGTGCTCCTGACCGGGAATCAAACCCAGACCCTTGGTCCGCAGGCCGACGCTCTGACCACCGAGCCAAACTGGCCAGAGCCATAAATTGCTCTTTTAAAAAGGCACTTCATTCATCTACTTTTCTTCCCCCACAAAGACTCGCTGAGCAGAGGGAAATGGGCAGTTACTTTGTCAAAAGTGCTCTGACCTCCTCCGGGTGCTGATGCCACAGCACGAGGTGCAGACCCTCAGAGATGAGGGTGCCAAGCGCCACCGGGGGCCCGTCTGAGGATGGAGGGTCCGAAGACGAGTCCCGTCCATGCACCAGCGCCGAGGCCAGGGTTTGACCTCCCGAGGCCACTGTTGTGACTGAGATGCTGCCCTCACGTCCCCGCATCCGAGGAGTCCAGCCGCGCTCGGGGCCAGGGCGCTGTCTTCACTCTGTGGGCGGAGTCACGGGGCCTTGCCCCGCATCGCCACGCATGTCGGAGGGCGGGCTTTCTCTGCCAGGAGACAGGACCGAGGCTCCTCCGCGGGCTCCTTATCCCCGGGAAAGCCTTTCTCCAAAGGGCCCCCTACGGGGCTGCCCCAGAGGTCACGACCCCTCTCTGGCCTCCTGAGGGAGGAGAGGGTTGTGCAAATGTCGGTCCTTTGGAAGGGGGCTCCCTGTTTGGGAGGAGCCACATCATCCCAGGACCTGCCTCAGGGCGTGGCCGCCACGGGAGACCCGACACCCCTGTGACCGGCCCGGCTGCACCGTCAGACCAGTGTGTCTCCCCCAGAGAGGCCACATGCCGGGGCCCTGCTCTCTGCCAGGGGGGCCACTGTGGCCTGGCAGTGGCTTCAGCAGTGACTTTTGCCACAGGGTTGGCCACGCCGGCAGCCAGCTTCCTCCCGCCCCCGGTGGAGCCCGAGGTCGTGGACACAGTGGTCCTCGTTGTGGACAGGCAGCTGCTGGAGCTGCCCCTGGAGGGCCTGCTGACGCTCTGGGAGGGGGCCATCAACTCCATGTCCCGGGAGTTCTCCCTGCAGATGTTCTACAACCGCCTCCACCAGGAGGAGGCAGGTGAGTGCGCCGGGCCGGCCGGGGGTTCGCTTTGAAATGGAACTGCCCACTTTTATTACCCGAGGTGGTTAACTCCCGTCACAGTTATCAGAAAGGTATTTACAGAGCACCTGCTGTGAGCCCCGTGTTCTTCAGGGTTGTTCTTGGCCGCACGAGCTTGTCTCCCGAGGGCGGGGCGGGCTGGCGAGGCTCCGCTGTGGTGCCCGGTGCGCAGACGGTGGTGCGTGGGAATCCTCCTCGCTGGGCACGGTGCAGGTTTCCACAGGAACACCGCACGTCCATCAATATGAAATCAAATGGAAAATAAGTAGGTTGGATTTTTGCCGCCATCCAAGATGAAATCCCAAGGACCACATGTGCCCTTCCACCTGGAACAAGGAAAACAAGGCGAGAGGCACAAAGCAATCATTTTCAGACGTTGGAGACCTGGCGGTGGGGACCGCAGAGCCCGTGGTGCCCCTGGGCTGGGGCCCGGGGACCCAGAGTGACAAGAGTCTGCAGGGCAGGTCCTGGGGCCTGCAGAGGGTCCCCCACATCTTCGGCTGACGGCAGGTCAGTGCAGTGTGTGAAGAAACCACCACGGCCAGGACAGAGCCGCCCGCAGCAGCCACCACGGTCCCGACACTCAGCCAGGGCCGCAGGGGCTCAGGTGTCCACCCGCAGAGGGAGAGTCTGAGATCTCCAGGTTTAGGGGCGGCGACCAGAGGGCATTGCCCTGCCCTGGAGAGGCCAGCTGCCAAGGTGCCAGGACCCACCTGTCCCAGGTGCCCGAACGGTCTCCCCGAGGAGGCGCAAGAGGATGCGTGGGAGCGGGAGTCTCAGCGCCCAGCGAGGTGAAAGTCCGTGTCGCCCACTCAGTGAGCAGGGGCCGGGCCTGTGGCGAAGTGGGAGCCGGAGCCCCTCGTCCCCCCGGGAGAGAACGGAGAGCAGAGCAGGAGCCACCGGCGACAGCTCCCTGGACGCTTCTGGGCCTGGACCCAGGGTAACAGCGGCCCATTTCCCACATTCGAGGAAACTGACTGCACAGACCCAAGCGGCTGGATGAGCCCGACACAGAGACGGAGCACACGGAGCCAGGAGCAGCGCGGCCGGAGGGCGGTGGACCGGCGGCGGCACTGGTTAACCGTGAGCAGCGGCGGCTGTTTTTTTTTGTTATTCCTCACCTGAGGATATCCTTCCATTGATTTTTAGGGAGAGAGAGGGAAAGGCAGAGAGAAACGTTGATGTGAGAGAAACACATCGATTGGTTGCCTCCTGCACGAGCCCTGACCAGGGCCCGGGGCCGGGGAGGAGCCTGCGACCGAGGTACGTGTGCCCTCGGCTGGACTTGAACCCGGGTCCCCAGGCCGACGCTCTCTCCACTGAGCCAATCCGATCGGGCTAGTGTTGGCGGTTTTAAAAGGAAAAGACGCTCGTGCATTGAGAACACAGGCAGGAGCCACAAGACTTGTTGGCAGAAACAACGCAAACAGTGACCTCGGTCCTTAGTTATGAAGGAAAAGCCTGTCGGTGTGGATATTTTGGAAAATGACTTTCACCCACCCCGTGGCCTGCCTGGCTCAGGGACCTTCCTCCCACCCCGCGGCCTGCCCGGCTAAGGGACCTTCCTCCCACCCCGCGGCCTGCCCGGCTAAGGGACCTTCCTCCCACCCCGCGGCCTGCCCGGTTCAGGGACCTTCCTCCTCCCACCCCGCGGCCTGCCCGGACCTTCCCGCGGCTAAGGGGACCTTCCTCCTCCCACCCCCCGGCCCTGCCCGGCACAGGGACCTTCCTCCCACCCCGCGGCCTGCCCGGCCCAGGGACCTTCCTCCTCCCACCCCGCGCCTGCCCGGACCAGGGACCTTCCTCCTCCCACCCTGCGGCCTGCCCGGACCTTCCTCCTCCCACCCTGCGGCCTGCCCGGACCTTCCTCCTCCCACCCCGCGGCCTGCCCGGTTCAGGGACCTTCCTCCCACCCCCCGCGGCCTGCCCGGTTCAGGGACCTTCCTCCCACCCCCCGCGGCCTGCCTGGCTCAGGGACCTTCCTCCCACCCCGAGGCCTGCCCGGCTAGGGACCTCAGGAGGCTGCTCCCCAGCCGGGAAAGCGGGGAGTGTGGATGAACGCTTAGGACCATTGTCCTTAAAATCTCCTTCCGGACTCTGACAGTTTAGGGCAAAGAACGGTAAGTGTGTTGTGGGGTTTGTAATGTGTGTGAATGGGACCGTCTGACGGTGTGATCCATTGGGCCGAGGGGACGGGGCCAGCAGACTCTGCGTGGTCCGGTGCCCGCACCCGAGGGGGGGCTAGGCCTCCACCGAGCAGTCACCGCGAACACGGGGGGAAGGGAGGCGAGCTGCAAACAGCGCTCGGTTCGTCCAGCGAAGGCAGGAAGGAGGGAGTGGAACCCGGGGGGCCGGGACAGAGGGAGCACCCGCGACCATCTGTGCAGGCGAGGCCGCTGCGGGGATGGTGTGCAAGTCCCCATCGGGCGCCCTAGAGAAACCCGTCTAAACCAAAGGGGGAAGGGGGGGCGGGAACCAGTGATGGAAAACAGAAGCCACAGGGACCCGCAGTGCTGCCTCCGCGTGCAAGTCCCCGGGGGGGTGGGGTGGGCACCCCGTCACCCTGGAAGGGCCTCTGAGCTTGGAACGTCTGTGTTAGAAATGACACAGCTGTGACCTGCATGAGGAAGGAGCTAAGTTAAGAAGTGAGAGCGAGAACGCAGAAAATCCAGGGAAAGCAGAGCACGGGCTACAGCAAGCACGTGAGCCATCGACAAGGAGAGAAAGTGGACTCGCAAATTGGTGGTTTGGGGAAAAAAAAGTCAGGACAAAGCGGAGAACCCCACATCCGCGCTTCCGACATGGGCGGGTCCGTCACTGTTCCCGAACCCACAGCCGCTGCACAGTGAGCGGCAGCCAGCGGGCGGCTGTGCGGAGAGGCGCCAGGGGGCCGGCATCCGGGGGAGCCCCGTCGGGGGGGGGGGAGTCACTGGGCGGGCCTGGCCCAGGCCTCTCCCCGCCCTCTGCGTCTTCACATTTGAGATGCCACTGCCATTTCACATTTAGAAAACGGAAAAGGAACAGCTGTCCCCACATCTCGCTTTGGTGTTGAGGTGACGTTCACATCACATCAGACCGACCATGTCTAAGCGAGCGGAGTGGCGTCCGGCGTGTCGCGGTGCCCTGCCCCCGCCCCTGGCTCGTCCCCCGGCTTCACCCCTTCCTTTCGTGTCTCCCACAGACCGGACCACGAAAAAGGGCGCCAAAGGCAAAGAGTTCAAGAGGAGAGGCCCCGGGAAGAAGAGCCGGAAGGTAGGGGGCGAGGCCCGCTGGCCCTGGGCTGAGGGCGGGGTGCCGCTGGAGCTGGGCCCCACGACCCTGCCTGTCGTCACAGGGCAGTGCGCCCCGAGTCATCCCTCCCGACGCCATCTTAGTCGACGCAGACAGCTTCAGGTGTATCCTTTGCCGGGCCCCACCGCCCAGCACCAGCCCGTGGTCCTGGTTCTCCTTAACCGCAGCCCAGACGTCGTGGACCCCTTCGAGGAGGCCCAGGGCCCAGGTGAGCACTTGCACGCCCCTCCCCTCTCTGCATGCACACACACATGAACACGCACATGAACACGCCACACCCCACCCTCGGCATCAGGCGTGGCCTGGGCCCCCACGGGGCAGCTCCATGCGCTTGGGCCTTTCCCTCCTCTCAGGCCTCCTGCCCTCAGGCTCTCGGTGTTTAATTCCGAGATTAAAATTGTTTTTTTTTACTTAGAGTCCCAGTGCACAAAATTTGTGCACTGGTAGGGTCCCTAGTGACTGCTGGCTGCCGGCCAGGTCCTCCCTCATTACCCTGGCTGGCCCCGCCCCCTGGTTGAACTCCCGGTCGAGGGGACAATTTGCATACTACGTTTTTATTATATAGGATTTTTTTTGTGTGTGTGTGAAACTAGTTTTGCAAATCTCTCCTCGAGGGAGGGAGGAGACCAGCGTCTCCACTAGCAGTGAGTGGGGCACTGCTGCCACGGCCGGTGCCCCGTGAGGTGAGCCCGGGCCCCGCCCTGCAGCCCTGCGTGCTCCACGCCGGTGACGAAGCTTCTGCATTTTGCCTCCATTCCATTCTCGTTGCAGGGACGTGGTTGCCTGTCTCCGTAACCCGGGAAATTTTGGATAAATACAAAGACTCGTACACCGCGCGATGGGTGGGACATCTGGGAAAAAAGTTCTTTCCAAGGTTCGGTCTGGGTTCCCGGGATGGCGTCCTGTGGGGTGCCCTGCGCCAGGGGGTGCTCTTCCCGTGGGGCCGCTGTCCTCAGTCTCCACCTGGGCCCCTTCCCTCCCCATCACCCCCCTCTCCCCCTCAGGCCCCTCCTGCCTGAGCCCCCATTCTGTCCTGTGACCCCCTGACTTCCCTTCATCTCACTCTGGGTGCCTGGATCAGGGCGTCGTTGTCCTTATCCCGTTTCACAGCTGAGGACCTGGCCTCAGAGGTGCCCTGCACAGGGTCCTACAGCCAGCCCAGGGGGCAGGTCCTGTGGGTGCCCTCAGGGACTGGGCGTGCCTGGGTCTGGGAAGTGTCCCTCCAGCACTCCCCAGAGCCACGCCCAGTGAGATGGGGGTCCCTTCTAGGGACATGGGGCCCCCCTTCTCCCTAGAGCGGCTGGCACCAGCTCCCAGGGACCCTGAGTCAGAGCCAGGAAAGGCCCCGCGGGAGGACGAGTGCACGAGGCTCTGTGCGTCTCAGCCACCGAGTGGGGGTGGAGGGAAGACCGAGCAGGATGTCTTTGCTTTAAACACTCATCCCCGGAGGGTGCCTGTCCCTGGCTGGCCGCCCGCCCACCGAGCCCCTGCCCCGCAGCCAGGCCGAGTGGGAGCAGCTGCTGGGCCGCTGCGAGGGCTTCTTCTTCTACGGGATGGAGAACTTCCTGTCGCACTTGTCGGTGGAAAGGTTGGCTGCCATGAACTTGGAAGGTGAGCGGGTCCTCTAAGGGCCCCCTCAGCCCGGCTCTCCTCCGGGACCGCGGGACCAGATGACCAGGCCCAAGACAGAGCAGGCCTCAGCAGCCCCTTGGTCCCCATCACCTCTCAAGGGCCCCCATTTAGACTTCCAGGCCTGGCAGACCACCAGGGCGGGTGGGGTCACCCTCCCCGTTCGTGGCCACATGTGGTCACCGCCCTACCCACCAGCCCCTCTGTCCAAACTTCCGGCCCCCACCCCAGGACACCGCACAGGGGCTGGCGGTTTTCAGGGACCCCTCAAGGAGGCCCCTCCCCTTGGAGGTGCGTGTCCCCATTGATGGCAGCCTGTGGATGCTTGTCCCAGTCTCCTTTCCAGCCCCCCACGCACACCGTGGGGCCACGCAGGACAGGACCCCACTCCACCCCGTAAGCGTGTCACCTGGGAGGTGGAAACAGGGCCTCTATGAGGCGGACCCAAGCCTCCCAGACGGGATGGCCAGGGAGCCCAGAACTGTGAAGGCCCCGGGCCCACTGCTCCCCCAGGCCTGTGTGTAAAGAGCTGGAGGGTCTGCCTGCCCCCGGGGCCGCCCAAGGCCCAGCCCAGCCAGGCCACCCTGGGAGCGGGGTGGCCTCTGCCTCTGTGGGGCCGCTGCCCACCCACCCCGGGCGCATCTCGGACACTGGCCCTGTCTCAGAGGGCACGGGGCCGGGTGACCAACTCCTGTGCCTGCTGCTGCCCAGGCAAGCCAGATGCCTGGTCGGGGAGGTGTGCTGGGAGCCGAGACCCCCCTCGCAGGGTGGGGCATGCTGGGGCCCGTGGGCACAAGGAGGCTGAGAGGGGTGTGGGGTTCCTGAAGCAGATAACGTCCCGAGCGCCTGTGGGGCCGGGACCCCAGAAAAGGGCCTGCAGTTCAAACCCAGGCCTTGGCAGCTGGGCCTGTTTCTGTGGTCACTGCACCGAGACGCCAGCCTGCAACCCCCCCCGCACCCGCCCGTGTCCTGCAGACTGCCAGCTGATGGTCCTGCTGGACCTGAGCCGGTCCTACGAGAGCATGCGGCGGACGCTGGAGTCCTCGGAGCACAAGAGGTGCTGGTGGCCCTGCTGGCAGCCCGGCTTGGGGAGGCTGCTGGGGGGTGTGGGGGGCGTATGAATGATTGACGCATCCCATGGAGAGTGTGGGGGGGAAGCGCCCCTGCAAGCTGTGGGCAGGGCCCCAAAGGGAGCCAGGCCTGCATGACGGGCTCCCACACCCTCCCTGCGAAGTCTCGGGGGCTCCGGCGGCTGACCACCGGCCACCGGAGCCTCGAGGCTGCTGGGGTTGGGCCGGGTGCCCCCAGCACGCGCACCCCAGGGACCTGGGCTTCCTCTCGCAGGGGGCGCCCTGCAGAGGGATCTGAATGCCTTTTGGGGGGCATTTACGTTTGGGGGTGGGAAGTTTGAAGAGCTGTCAGTCCAGATACGGTTCCAGCCCTTGGTGCTGTTTGGGGTGAGGACGGAGCGGGCTCGGTCCCATGGAGCGCGGTCCCCGCAGTGTCCCCCAGCTGGCCTTGGAGGAGCCCATCGAGACGGCCATCCTGCTGAGCCTGGTGGGGGTCAGGAGCATCCTGGCGAACCAGTGGCCAACAACCCTGCAGGACAACACACTGAGGGCCAATGTCCTGTGGGAAAGTGCGTGGGGCCGGCCTGTCCCACCCCTGAGCCTCCACGGAAGCCCGCGGTGGGGGGGAGGGGAGGGGAGGGGAGGATCCACGTATCGAGGTGGAATTTCTTCCCCAGATCTGCTGGCACTTGGCAAGACAACCGGGAGAGTGGCCCGTATCCTTCAGAGGATGGAAGCTGGGGAAATGGTCGGCCACGGTAACTAGAGACTGTCAGCCTCACGTCCCTGCCGTCCCGCACCCTGCAGTGTCAGAGTCCCCACCTCCATGCCCGCACGGCCTCCTGCAAACGGGCCCACAGCCGGGCCGGGCCTCTGCGCTCCTCAGGGGAAGCTCCGGCCATTAGATCTACTGATTTGTCTTTAAAACCGTTCAAGTCACACCAAGTCTGAAAGCCCGGGGGGGTGTTCATAGCAGCGTCCAGGCCTGGGGGGCGCTGTGTCGCAGGCAGAGCCAGGAGCACCCCTCCCTGCCCACCCAGGCACATGGCCCTGGCCTGGAGCCCCGGAATTCCTGCTCCCGGTGAGCCTCCTGTCCCCTCTCCCCTCAGACGAGTCTCCACAGACCCCCAAGAACAGGCTGACGTTCCGACCACAGCTGCACGGCTCTGAGTGGCCCTCCGTCAGCCTCAACCTGGTCCTGTATGGGCTGCCCAACCAGGCCATCGTGTGATCCTCCCGTCCCACCCGCTGCGCCCCTGCATGCCCCGCCCGGGCCCTCCTGCAGGGACCTCCTGCTGGTCTGAGTCCCTCCCCTTTGGCCCCGGTGCCACCTGCCTCCTCCTCCACCATCCCGGGCCCTCCCAGGGTCTGCCTGCACCTCTGCACCAGGATCCCTCATGGAATGGGAGGCCCTAGGAGGGGCCTGGCAGGCAGGTGGGGTGAGGGCTGCATCCGGGGCCACCCCAGGCTGCCTGGACCCCTGAACCCACCTTGCCCTGTTGAGGGGGTGCATCTATCCCCAGTGACCCGGAGGAGGGGTGGTCTCCACCCCACAAGCCGCCAGCAGCAGGGGTGCCCTCGGAAGACCGTTTCTGGCCGATGTCCCTGGGGAACGAGGGTCGCGGTCCTGGGAGGGATCATGCCCGGTTCTGAGACGAGGAACACTGTTGGCCCTTTCGTTTTCCATGTAAGAGCTTGAGTAAAGGACTGAACCCAGCTCCTGCGAGTGGTGTCTGTGGCCGAGACGCTGGGTGGTGGCGGGGCCTGGCCCAGTCTCGGGTCTGGGAGTCACGTCACCACCTTCTTCTCCCGCCTGGCCGTGTGAAATGAGCCCCCAGCCTCCCCCAGAGCCCCCACGTGGGTGGGCTCCCACCCCGGCAGAGGAAGGGACAGGTGTTCACGTGATGCTAACACGGCTTCTTCTGCTGGTCACGGGAGGCCAGTTGTGGCGCTGGGCCCTGAGGGCTGCGTGGCCCTGTCCTCGCAGTCAGGACCTCCCAGCCCAGGTCTCCTGCCACCACCGGATAAAGGTGGGCTGTATCTTCAGGGGGACCCAAAACGTGGAGCCACGTGGAGCCACGTGGAGCAGAGCCACCAGGTATGACATGAGCAGGTGCCATGGACCGGCTCTGTGGCTCGGGCTCTGTCCACCTGTTTCCTCACGCCAGGGGAGAGGCGATGGGGGAAAACGATGGCATAAAGGAAGGCCAGGTCGGTGCCCACACCGCCAGCCCCTTGCTGGCCCTCTGACCTTGGCATGTGCATGTCCCACGCTGGGTCAGCGGGATTGGATGGGGATGCCCTCTCTCTCCAAACCTCTTGGCTGATTGGCCGGCACTGGACTTGCCAGCCCTGCGCCCTACACCTCAGCCCCATGGTAGGTCCTGGGGCTGAAGGGAGCCGTGCAGGGGGAGCAGCGGGGGTGGGCAGTGCACAAGGCAGGGAGATCCAGAAAACAGAAGGGGGGCGCACACACACATACATGTATACACGTGTGCATGTACAGGCTCTCGCATACACGTGCATACAGGTGCACGCACCCACACACACAAGCCTGTGGACAGCACAGTGTGCAGTTGGGGTCCCATTCGCCACCGTCTGCACTATTTATGCCGCTTTCCATGAATCTGTAATTAATTCAATATAAAGTGCTTTTAAAGCTCATCTTTGATAATATTGAAAGGTGGAGATTCCTCCTTTTTTGTTTGATTTTTCCCCCTTTTCCCAAATATATACACATAGTTGTTCCAGGTTTTTTTTTTTTTTAAAAGCTAACTAATGACCAGGGAATAAATTTGGATCAGAGCAGCGTTGGAAATATGAGCTTTCTTGTGGAGAGGTGTTGGCACGCACCCAGACAACAGGAATAAAAGCTTCTGAAGATATTTCATTGCACGCTCACTGCTCACCTCCCCTGTGTCTCCTCACGTGAGTGCGATTTCATGTATCAAAGGCGCTAAAATAACTTTCTGAATTATGTCCCAGCAACATAACAAATCACATTATCAATTAACTTCTACAATAGAAGTGGCTTTCTGTAATAGATCCAAGCGTGAAAAAATTACGTGGGTGAAATTTATGTAACCCTAAAAACTGTAAGGAGAAGAAAGATCACTTTGAATTTATTGGTCATAATGGGGGACGGGATGTAATTCGCGTGGTGGACAGCCCTGTGAGGCAGGGTGACCAGGTCTGCATGCTCTGGACAAGGCCCACAGAGGACACAGCGGGTGACAGGGCTGGGCAGCAGATGACCACGCCGCCAGCCCGCGGACCCTGCGAGCGGGACGGGGTGGGAGCCGAGGGCAGGCGGCTCTGGTCCAGGCTGAGCTCTGGATGGGCTCCGTGACCTTGAGCCGGTTACTCGGGAGCTTCAGACTCCCTGACCCAGAGCTGCCCATCGCTGGGACCTGACTCCTAGACCCACAGTCCCAGGTCCCCATCAGTCCAGCCCCTCTGTGTCCCGGTCCCTCCCTCCCAGGCCGGCAGGGAGTGTCTTGCTCACCATTCACCTTTTTAAAAGTTCTACTTGTTTTCTTTATTGTCTTGAAAATAGTGATTTCCATATTTTAAATAAGGAGTGTTTTCATTGCAGGGAATTTGGAAAATGAAGTCCTCTCGGCAGATAGCAAAGGTCACTGTTGGATGGATATCTTTTCTCTGCCGCTTTCTGCCCCTCGAGCTCCTATGCGGTCTGGACAAGCCCCTTGCAGTTTCACTTACACGCCGAAGGACTTTCCATTCCAAGGTTGTTTCTTTAAAAGAATCCTTGTTTAAAGCATCTCTACCCTCAGCAGGCCACCTGCACACCCCAGGGTCCTTGTGCCCAGAGGGGGGCCTGTTCCAATGGGGCTGCTCCTCGTGGGGAAGTGGGGGCTGGGGCCCCAGGCACACCAGGTGTGCTGTCACTGGGCTCAGGTAGTGTGGGCTCTGTGTCCCCACGTCACGTCCCTCCCTCACTTTATCCCCTGGAATCGTGTCACCCAGACACGGACCGAGGTCCATGCTCCTGAGGTGGCCACCTAGTCCTGCCCTTTGCCAGCCCCTGGCAGCCTCCACTCGTCCTGTCACCACATCCTCACTTCCTGGCATGGGCTCTCGGGCCCCTGGTCCCTGCCTGGGACTCCCAGCAATGTCCCTGCTCACCTGGGAGGCCACCCCGCCCCACCCTGTCCACCTGGGGCCTGGGCACCTGGGCCTCCCTCCTCTCCCGACTTAATTCACAGGCACAGCCACAACAGGCTTCTGGATTGATCTGGATTAAGAAATTAGGTGGGTTAATAAACTAAAATGTCCACAGACCCTTGCATATAAATTTCTATTAAGTTCCCACATCCAGTACTGTTCTCTAATAGTTTAATTTCTGTATTAAATAATTAAAACTCTATTGTCAATGGCTGTGAACAATTGTTTTCCTTAATGATCTTTCCAGAGGAGCCAGTAATTTTATATCTTGTAAAAATGATTAACTGGCATCATTATCCCATATTCCTGAAATATAACCCGGCGACTGCACGAAAGGCCATCTGTATTCAATTAATGCTCCTGCGTTAGACGCGGCATCCCTCCACGCCACGGCCGTCCTCTCGTTTTATTACGGCGATGATGAAGATAGAAACAACCAGTTTAATTATCCCATTTCCAACGGTGAAATCAATTTGCGACACGTCTCCACGCTTAAAAAAAGACGGAGAAGGCGGCAGCGTGGGTCCTGGGAAGGGCAGGCCGGGCGGAGCGGCCAGCAAACCCCTCCCCAGTCCGGGCTGGCGGCGGAGCAGGGAGAGGCCAGGACCTTCTGAGCTCTAGTTCCCTGGGGGGTTCCCTGCTCTGCCCCCCAGCCTCACTCAGTCCCTCAGTCCCCTGCAGCAGGTCCCTGAGGCCGGCCCTGCTCACTGGACCCACAGACACATGGGCTGCTCCCCAGACCTGGTCTGACTGTAAAAGTGGGGTGAGGGGGAGACTTCACATGGCATGCGGCCCCCTGCCTCTGTCAGGGTGGTTCCAGGGACGCGCGCTGCCATGCACTCCGTCACTCCGCGGGCACTGCCGGCCACACAATCTAATGGTTTGACGTTTTTATCACACTCTTTGGGAGCGGAGGGAGGCGGCTAGATTGATACTCTGCGGTTGGCTGATGGCCGGCATGGCGCTGAGGGGCTGAATTACAGGGGACTCTTAAATTTCCTTATTACAGATTTTAATTCTTTATGACAAGAGGCAAGAGGGGGCGTTAAGACACTGAGGTGGAGGCGGCCCCCCTCTGCCCTGTACCTGGGATCAGGGTGCCCCCCCCATGTCCTCCCCCTTTTTCTGGCACCTCTTGCCACCAGGCTCTGTTCTGGGGGCATCGGGGGACGGGGGTGCTCAGAGAGTAGGACGGGACAAGGACCATCCTGCCTACAACCTGCCCCCCAGGAAATATCCTCTTTGAGATGAAGCTCTTGGGCTCAGAACTGCCCCCCAAAGATGGGGCTGCTGAGGCCCACGCCCCCATGAAGCCGGGTGCCATCCGGTGGCATTTCCGAGGCTCGGGAGTTGGGGTCTGGTCATGAGCCCAGTGGCCACTTGCATCTCCTGCCTGTGGGTTTCTTATTCGCACTTTGTCCCTTTCTTCCCTTTTTGCTATTAATTCTAGTTCTTTGTGCAATAGGAACCCTCACTTTTCTCTGTCATAGGCATTGAAACCTTCCTCCCCGTTTCTCGTTTACTGCCAGATCTTCTTATTCATGACGGGCTTCGTCACCCTGAAAATATTTCACGCACTTTTCTGGCCTCAATGTGACTGTTCCACGTCTCGTGATGGATACGGACGGCGGGCCTTCAGGCGTTAACCCACCCGGTCACTCAGGGGCCCCCTGCCCTGCCTGCTCGGAGCCCGTGCTCACCCTCGGGGTTAACCACACCTTCCACTGTGGACTTCCCTCCTCTGCAATAACGCTGGAGACCCGAGACCCTGCAGAATCCCTTCTTGCACGGCGTCAGGCGGAATCGGGGCGTGTGGCAGGGCAGGTGTCCCCGAGGACCTGGCGGCCTGGGCACCCCGGGGAGGGGCAGCTGTGACTGGATGGGCCAGACTCTGCAGAGAGGCTCCCGGGAGAGCTTGGGGACAGTGGGCGCTGGGGCTGGGCAGTAGGCATGAAGCAGGCAGAGGGAGGGTCTGGGAGAAGGCCTCAGAGCCAGGCTCTGGGGTGCTGAGTGGACGGCTCTGGGCCACAGAGGCAGGGAGTCAGGGCCCCATTTCCCAGGTACATGCTCTGAGTTCCTGGAGCGAGAGACCTGCTGCCCCCACAAGCAGGCTGCGCGAGGCGGTGGCCGGGGCGGTGACCAGGTGTGAGGCGTTGTCTCTGAGCACCTGTATCCTTGGCCCCGAAATGGCCAAGCCCGTGGGCAGAGGGGAGCGGCCTGTGTGAGGACCCTTTGTGGTGGGGCAGGTCTGGACGCCCTGTAGGGAGAAGCTGCTGGGCCCCGAGGCTGTGCAGCCACCCCCAGCTCCTCTCGGACCTCCTCTCCTCTGCGGGGATGCGGTGTCCAGGCCCTGTGGTGGGAGGGACAGCGATTCCACTCCGAGAGGCGTGGCTGCAGCCCTGGACCGGCCTCAGGACCGAGTGCCACCCGACAAGGAGCAGCGGGACCGCGGGGTCTCTGGTCCCGGCACCTGCCCCCCCCCCCCCCCCCCCCCCCCCCCGTCCAGGAGCAGATTCACGCGTGGTTTGCTGATGAGCCACTGGCTTGGGGTCAGAGGCCGTGGTCTGGATGAGGTCTCTTTCTGCAGGACCCCCGGCCTCTGGGTGTGAGCCCAGCACCCTCCTGCCATCCCGGGCATCTGCCTTCCTCGCCACCACCATCCAGGCCCAGGTACTGTCTACAATTCGGGGCTCTGGGTGAGGGGGCCCAGGTGAGGCTGAAGAGGGCGAGACCGGCCCCACCCCCACCCCCTGAGAAGGAGCTGGTGGCACATCAACAGGACCTGGTCCCCTGCCTCCCCAGCAACCCAAGCTGGTATCCTCCTTCCTACTCCTTCAGAAGCCCCTTTCCGGGCTCCCGGCTGTAACCCCGGAGCCCCCAGCCTGCGGCCCTGCGTGCTTAGGATGCACCTGAGTGCCCAGACCCAGCGGGGCTGTGGGGGTGGAAAGGGGCTGCAGAGGACAATCCCAGCGGCCACCCAGGCAGGATCGGGCCTGGCCTGTTCCCACCTCCTTCGGGAGGAAACCGGGCCTGGCACCAACTCATTTTCTCATGTCCTCGGGATGGGCCTCCCCTGGGGGGACCTGAACCTGGGTGCAAGCACAGGAGCCTGTTGCTCCAGGGCGTGTGTGCGGGAGAGCTCAGGCCCTCAGACGTCAGGATGGTCCGGCCTCCAGCGTGCCTGCTGTGACCGAAGCTGCCGCCTGCCCCACGCGCTGTGGCCTTGGGCTTCTGTTTGCCTTACTCTGGGGCCTTAAGTGTTTTCTGGGACCCTCCTGGGGAAGGCAGCGCCCTCTCTAGGGCACATGGGGCGCAGCGTGGAAGACAACCTGGAGGCGCCAAGTGAGGTGGGGACCTGCGACCCCAGGGGCACCTGGCTTTCTCCTGGGCCTGAGAGGACCAGGCAATTGGCCTCACGGGTGGGTTCAAGCCGCCCAGCTCTCCCCCAGCCTTTGGTCTTCTGGACGAGGGCCCTCCCCGTCGCCTCTCACAGCGCCGAGTAAATAACTACGGGCACAGTTGTCAGACTGTCGTCAATTTTCCGCACTGTCGGCTCCACCCCCCGCCGCCCCTGCCAACCCCACGGGGAGGCTCCCTCCGAACTCTGCGACAGGCATGTCCTAGAGACCTGGGACAGGTGTCAGAGAGGTTCAAGCTGGAGAGCTCAGGCCAGGCGTCCTGGGGCAGCCCCCACACGCCAGGGACAGCTGCGGCTGCTGGACGCCCAGACGTTGTCAGGAAGGGGCACCCAGGGGCAGGGAGGCCACCCACCCCGGGAGGCGCTGGCCATGGCAAAGCCCAGCCCTCTGAGGGGGAAGCCTCCACAGGGGACAGCGACCGGCCTGGACGGCAGCCAGGAGCCCTTCCTTCCGGAGGCACCCACGTGGGCAGGGCTGCTCCTGTGCGTCCGCAGAAGCGCGGCGCGGCGCCCCGACACAAATCTTTCACTGGGCGCTCAATTAGCGCGTTTGGCAGGTGGTCAGATGCCCCCCGGAGAGCAGCCCCGGGAGAGAGCTCATTACCCACGATCCCACACCTGGTGCCCGCAAGGCCCCTGGGGAATTAGCTCTGCGCCGTGATTTACGGCCCCTCCCTTTGTCCTTTCCTGAAGGAGACAAGGTTCTCTGGGCGCAGAGAGCGATTCGGATTCGGAGGCGCTGTGTGATGGCTGCCCTGAGGGCCTGGGCCTCTGCCTCCTCCTGGGAGCCCCTCCTGATTTAGGTAACTGCTGTGTGCCCCTGGCCAGGCTCCTGTCTGCACCAGGGCATGGAGGGGGGGGGGGGGCGATTTCAGCAGGGACCTCTTCAGGTGGGGGGTACTGGCCCTGCTTGCTGGGTGTGTAGGTCCGGCCCAACGTGCCCCCAGCGTGGGTGTGGCTGCAGGCAACAGGTGGCCACAGGCCTCCTCTCGGAAGGAAAGGCTCTCCAAAGCAGAAGGGCAGGCGGGCCTGGGGTAAAGAGGGGGCTCAGTCTTTAGTTCAGCCAGACCCATGTAGGACGTTTCCTCCTGGAGCGCCAAGCTGCCTCTGTTGGGAAGTCAGTCGTTCACTCAAGCATTCATTCATTCATTCATTCATTCATTCATTCATTCCAGCTCTTCACAGCCTGGGCCCCTGGCACGTGGGTGCCTGTCCTGACCAGGGGCCCTGCGGGATGCTGGGAAAGGAAGGAGGCACCTATGGGCCATTCGCATGGAGACCGCAAGGTTGAGGTCTGGGCTGCAGACCTGGGTGGTCCTGAGGGAGGGTCTGGAAGGAGAGGAGGAAGTCCAGGTGTGGGGGTGCCAGGTGAGCTAAGGGGGGCGGAGGCACAACCTTGAGCAGCAAATGAAGTTAACTGAGGTGTGTGCGTCAGGGGAGGGGGGACACATGCGTATGCGGCACCTCGAAGCAACCACATCTGCCCTGTGCACATCTGTCCCAAAGCAGAGGGTGGCCCCGTGTCCTGCCAGTTGTCCGGGAAGCCACACGGGACCCGCAGGTCCCACACACCCACGTGGTTCTGGGAGCCAATGAAAGGACTCCCTTCCGAAACTTCTGGGTGGTTCCCTTAGGAGAAGAAAGGTGAGGCCAGCAGGGACAGAGGGAACCCAGGTTTGGGCGACAAAAATGTGTGGTGTAATTCTGTCCACTTTTCTGTGGACGCAACGTTTATGAAAATAAACACCTGTTAAAGAAACAAAGGAGCTGGAGTGGGGAGAGGTTCTGCCAGGTGGAGGTGCTGGCCCATCCAGGGAAGCCAGAGGGTCCACAGGGAATGGGCTGGAGGAGGGGTCCACCAGACAGCATATCACTGCCATCTAGGTCCCACCCCCTGGGCCCTGGCTGCTGTCCAGGCTGCTGCCTGCCACGAAGGGGTGGGCAGCTGGGGCTCCACAGAGCCCCTGTCCACTCCCCCCTCTTTCTTAGCACGATTTGGGGCTTCCTCCCACCTCGGAGGATGTCTGACTGATGGCTTAGGCCCGTTCCCCAGTGCTGCTGCGGAGGCAGGAAAGGCTCCTGCCACTGCCGCTGTGCTCACCAGTCATGGGACCAGCTCGGGGCTTCTGACTGCATTGAACGTCTGCCCCCTGGTGGTCAGTGTGTGTCACAGCAACTAGTCATTACGCTGTTCAGTTGATTTGCATATTAGCCTTTTATTATATAGGATTGCTACATGTCCGGTCAGGAAATGTATTCAGCAGGTGCCCTTGCAAAGGCGAGGGGAGGCTGAGTGCGGGGGTCCAGTTGTGACCAGAATGGAGGAGGAAGTGAGCCATGATGAGATGCCTGGAGAGTGGTCCAGGGCAGAAGGCCAGCACGGCACGAGGGTTAGGGGGAAGGTCAGGGGTGGTGAGGCCCCAGGCCTTGGCTGGATGCACACTGGCTAGGCCGAGTTGGAGCATGGAAGCTGCACCTGGCAATAATGCAGGTGAGAGAAGGGCAGGGGTTGGGCCAGGGTGACCAGCTGCGTCTCCTCTGCTCACCCACTTGTGCCCCTCCCACTCCAGCCTCCCCTGCTCACTGCCTTTCACAGTCCCCCTTGCTCCTTCGCAAGGCTGGGTTGGGGGCTGTCGGCTCCCACAACTGGGCCCTGGGCGGGTGTGAATCTGCAAGGTGCCTTTCCCGCTGGGCCTGCCTGTCAGGCTCCTAGGGCCGGGGTCCCGGTCCTTGGTCCTTGCCGCCCGCAGCACTTGCCCCAGGTCCCTTGGAGTAGGAGCGGCTGCCATGTGCTCCAGCCCGCGGCCTTCAGCCATCCCAGAACCAGCTCATCCTCTGCATCCCTAACCCTGTCGCCCTCCCCCAAGCGCCCTGTGGGTCCATGGTCCCGGTCCAGTCCAGCAAGGCGCTAATGCGAGTTCCATTGTTTCCTGTATGTTACCAGCCCCCCCTCCGCCCCGCACCGTGAGCTAGGGGCCCGCAGTTGGCCAGTTCACGTGGTTCTCCCAGGGCACAGCTGGCCCCTAGCAGGTGCCCAATAAAGAAATGTTGGAAGAGTAAGGTCTCTGCCAATGGCGCTCTCCATTCCCCCACGACGCTGTTGGCCTTCCTCGTTCGCAGGACGTTTTCTCCGAGGCCAGGAGGTGGCACTGGCGAGCCTCTCCCCGCTGAGGTCCGCCCCAGCCCCGAGGCGCTCCTTCCCGTCGGCAGCCACCGACCTTCCCCGAGGAGTGTTCCTTGGATCCTACCGAGGGGGCGGCGCGTGGCGGGCAGGACGAGGGGGTGCGGTGGGAGGTGGGAGCCCCGGTAGTGGGTGGAGGGGGCGCAGGCAGGAAGCGCCCAGAGACGCGGCGAGGGAAGACGAAGCTAGCAGGCCTTTGAAGGGGGTCAGGGCGGGAAGCGGTTGGGGCACCCGCTCGGGCCCCCAGCGCGCAGGGCAGGACCGGGGCCTGGGGAGCGCATCCGGAGGCCTAGGACCAGAAGGGCGCGGGAAAGAGGCCGCCCTCACCCCGCACTCCTGGCGCCCCCAACTCACCCGGTTCCTGCAAAACCGCCCCCCGGCCCCCCATCCCGCACCTGGCCTAGGTTCCCTGGAGAGCCGCGACGCTTCGGCCGGTGGAGACGACAGTCCCACTCGCGCCCCCAAGTCGGCCAAGGAGGGCCTGGCTGGTAGACGGGCCTGGGGTGGTGGGAGCGCAGGGCCGCGCGTCGGGGCCTCTTTCCCCAGCTGAACCAGGGCCGGGACGCCCCCCTCCACCCCCGTCCGCCCGGTGTTTAAGGAGCCAAAGCGCGGCGCTCGGAGTTGGGCGCCCCTCCTGCCTTGAGCCAGGGTTGCGGGGACCCTTCCGGAGGGTAACGGCCTCCATCGCTCCGCCCCGACGCGCCCCTCCTGGCCTGCCCCTAAGAACCTTGAGGACGCTGAGGCCCCGAAACGCAGAGGAGGGGTCCGCTGCCCGCCTGCCCGCCTCTCCCGCCGCCTCTGGCCCCGCCTCTGAGCCCGCAGCTCCCGAGCTCAATGGAGCCTCGCTGCTTGCCGCCGCCTCCAGGGAGCCCAGAGCAGCCCAAACCCTGCGAGGGGGAGGGGAGGGGAGGGGAGGGGGGGAGGGGGGCTCCCTGTGCCGGCTCTGGGAGCGCACACAGGCTGTAGGTTCCTCCAAGAAAGTGGGGCGCGGGCGAGGCCGGGGCGGGTCTCAGGGCGAGGCGGACCCCGAGCTGCGGGAATCCCAGGAACATCCATCTGGGTGTCGGGGCCCTGGCTCGCGGGACAGCCACGCCCGGATCCCCGAGAGCGGCCTCGGAGGAGGAAGGTGGGAGGGAGACTCCCGTGCGCGGGGCTGCGCCGCCCGCGAAGCCGGGGCGGCCCGGGGCGCGCACCCGAGGTGGTGGGTCCCCCACGCCCCCCGCGCGGCAGCGGCTTTCCAAGCCGCCGTCTGGCGTAGGGGCTCGCGCTCCGCCACGATCTGCACAAAACGAAAAGGGACCCCCGCGGGCCGCGGCGCGGGCGGACGCTGGGCCCCTGCACAGAGCCGGGGGGGCGGCCTTCGTTCCTGCCGCCGACACCCCGGGGCCCGGGGCGGAGCGGCAAAGTCGTTGAGGACGGACGGCACCGCGCGCGGCCCGAGAGGCTGGCCTGGCGCACCGACCCCCTAAACGGCTGTCCGCTTCCGCCCGTTTGTGCCACGGTTCCGAAGGAGCAGCGCCCGGTATTCGGGTCCGCCCCTTATTAACGTGGGGCGCCACCCAAAGGACACAGCACCGCCGCCCGGCACTCACCCAGCGCCGCCCGGCCCGCGCTCGGCTCCACCGCAATCTTGGCGCCCACCTCAGTTCCCGGGGAGGGGGCTCTTGCACCCAGAGGACCCCCTGGGCCCCACCTGCCCGTCTAAAGGCCGCTGCACTTGGGACGCGGCCCCGCTCCCTGGGCTTGAGGGCCCTGAGCCTGCCAGGGCCCCCATTCCCGGGCTGGGGCTGCGCTCTCGAGGGAAAGGCTGCTGGGCTCGGCCGGTCGCAAGCTCGGGGCTCGGGTTGCCTCCCCAGTCGAGCTGCGGCTTAGACCTCAAGACGCCCGGCCGGCAGGCCACGGCCGGCCCCGTGTTCCAACCTGCAGAGGACAGTCCTCGGGCTGGGAGGGACAGGGAGCCGCCGGGCCGCGTGCGTGAGCCGGCGGTCTCGCGTGTGGCCCCGGACAGGCCGCGTCAGAGCAGCTTCGCGAGGGCCAAGGCCTGGGCACCCCGGACTCTGAGCTCGCTCCCTCCCTCCGCCGCGGGTTTGCACCCCTGAGTCCCGGGAAGTGTTCGCGGCCCTGCCCCAGCCTGAGAGCGGGCGGCCAGGGGTCCGCGGGGCGGGGCGCCCTCCCGCGTGGGGCGCTTCGTTGAATGGGGAGCACGACGGAGCCGCGTGGTGGATCCTCAAATCTGCATTCTTTCGGGCGATAAAATATGCTCTCGTATTTTTTCCTGATTCCCCATTAAAACCTTTGCCTAACTAAACTCCCATCCAACGGGATTTATTTCGTCCCGGGGGAGATAAATCGGGCAAATTTACAGCCCGGAAGGCACCCGCGTCGCTAATGGGCCCTTCATGGAGTGCGCGGCCGGCGGGGGCGCGCGGCGGGAGGGGCGCCGGCCAATGGCCGGGCCGCGGGCGCCCGCAGCCAATCAGCGCGCGCGCCGCACCGGGGCCCCGCGGTTATCAGCGCGTCCGGCCCGCGCGGCACCGCTCCGACCGGCCCCGGAGCCACCGCCCGCGCCCGCCGCCCGCCGCCCGCCGCCCGGCCCAGCCCCGCGCCCGCCCTCCGGGGCCGTCGGCGCCCATCCGCGCCCAGCGCCCCGCAACCCCGTGCAGCGGCGCCCGCCCGGGCCGCGCGCAAACTTTCCGGGCCGGATGGGCGCCCGGGCCAGCGGCGGCGGTGCCCATGGACGCTAACCGCCCGGGCGCGTTCGTGCTGAGCAGCGCGCCGCTGGCTGCGCTGCACAACATGGCCGAGATGAAGACGTCGCTGTTCCCGTACGCGCTGCAGGGCCCGGCCGGCTTCAAGGCGCCCGCGCTGGGCGGGTTGGGCGCGCAGCTGCCGCTGGGCACCCCGCACGGCATCAGCGACATCCTGGGGCGGCCCGTGGGCGCGGCCGGCGGCGGCCTCCTGGGCGGCCTGCCCCGTCTCAACGGGCTCGCCTCGTCGGCCGGCGTCTACTTCGGGCCCGCGGCCGCCGTGGCGCGCGGCTACCCCAAGCCGCTGGCCGAGCTGCCCGGACGCCCGCCCATCTTCTGGCCCGGCGTGGTTCAGGGCTCTCCCTGGAGGGACCCGCGCCTGGCCGGCCCCGGTGAGTGGCGCGCGCAGGAGTGGGCTGGGGCGCGGGGCTGGGGGCGGCGGCCGCGCTCACCCGCTCTCCCGTGCAGCCCAGGCCGGCGGGATCCTGGACAAGGACGGCAAGAAGAAGCACTCGCGGCCGACCTTCTCGGGCCAGCAGATCTTCGCGCTGGAGAAGACCTTCGAGCAGACCAAGTACCTGGCGGGCCCGGAGCGCGCGCGCCTCGCCTACTCCTTGGGCATGACCGAGAGCCAAGTCAAGGTGAGGCGGCGGCCGGGGCGGCCTCTCGCGGGTCCCGCTGCACCAGGCAGACCCTCCCGCCCGCATCCTGCGAACGGCCCCCCAGCGGCCGCCCGCCCGCCCGCCCCGGCCCAGCCCTTGAGGCGCGGCTGCCCTGCTGCAGGGGTGGGGGCCAAGGTGCGGGCCGCGCGCCGGGCATTTCGGGGGGCGCAGCCTGATGTCCCCCTGCATCTCCAGGTGTGGTTCCAGAACCGCCGAACCAAGTGGCGCAAGCGGCACGCGGCGGAGATGGCGTCGGCCAAGAAGAAGCAGGACTCGGATGCCGAGAAGCTGAAGGTGGGCGGCTCGGACGTGGAGGACGACGACGAGTACAACCGGCCCCTGGACCCCAACTCGGACGACGAGAAGATCACGCGGCTGCTCAAGAAGCACAAACCCTCGAACTTAGCGCTGGTCAGCCCGTGTGGCGGCGCGGGGGACGCCTTGTGAGGTCTGGCGGGGCCGGAGGGCCCGGCTGGGGCGCAGCCGGCGCTCCCCGCCTCCAGCCGGAGTTGTATATATATTTTTACAGAATAAGTTATAAAGCTGCCGGCTCGGGCTCGGCGGAATCACTTTGTATCATCAATAAATTATTGAACACGGCCCGTCGGAGCCGCGGCTCCGGCTGCTCCGCGTGTTTCTTCCCGTCCCGTCCCGTCCCGTCCCGGCCGCCTGGGTCGCGCGCGACAAAACCAGCCGGGCCCGCGCCCTAGAGCGGAGGCTGAGGGCTGCTCGGGCTGCTCCGGGGACAGCGAAGGCGCGGCGCGCAGGGGCGGCCCGGCCCCGCGAACCCCAGGCGGGAAGCAGCCGCTGGGCGCGGCGCTGGAGGAGCTGCAGGGAGCCAGACGGGCGCCTAAAGGTGAGACGCGGGGCGGCAGCTACAGCCTCTCCTCCCCGGGGCTGGGCCTGCCGGCTGGGATGAGGTTTGGGGCGGATGGAAACACTTTTGGGGCCCGTCCTGCTCCCTCCCGGCCCATGGCTCCTGGACTTGCTGGGCTGTGGATTAAAACAGCCTTAGCCCCAGCAGCTGAATATTTTCAAGTATTCCCCGGCACTCACGTGGGTGAAACCAGTGGGGTTTTGAATTCCTCTGTATCATGGCCTTTCAACTCCCGTTACAGCTCTTTCCTCAGTAGAAAGCGCTGTTTAATTCAAACTACTCTGCGGGTGTCGGGGTGCGCGGGGAGCGCGCAGTCCCATCAGCCCTGAAGGCGGGCATCTCCTGCCGGGGGAGTGGGGTCTGCATCTCGGCTCGCTGGGGGAATCCGCGGGACTGGGCACCTGGGGCGGACTCCCTCCTCCTCCGGTTCCTCCCGCCTTCAGTGGGCAGGTCCCGGGCTGGTCCGGGTACCACCACCCTGATTCTCGGTTACCACAGACCGTGGCCTGGGCTCTGCATGTTGCATCTTAATGGGCATAAGGATTGAGTACTAATTTTAAAAGTTAAATGTGATTATGTTACTCTATGACTTCTCTTGGAGGTTTTGAAAATGCTAAAGAGGCATGTAAATGGCTGAAGTTTTTTTGTTTTGTGGGTGTTTTTTGTTTTTGCCACATGGCTGTACCCTCTGAAAAACCAGACATTTCTAAGGAACCACTGGCTGTTTTTTCTTTCTTTTTAAGGAAGCTGTATGAAAATTTATTTTATTTCTTCAAGTGAACTATTGTCTCAGCTCAAGCTATAAGAGCAAAGGAATTTCCAGTTTCAGGTTGAGGAAAGCCGAGCATTTACATAATCTCATGTAAAAATGCCGAGGGGTGAATCCCATTAGTTACCACCGAAGTAAAAGAGCCAAAATATTACTTTTCCACTCTTAATTCTCAGCTTAGTTTGTGTGATGGTAAATGATGGAATGAAATTCCAGGATTTCTAACGAGCTTGGTCTGCAACAGGCTGAGGAGGGCACGGTCCTGTCACTTAGCATTTCAGAGGACAAACCCGGGAAGGAAGAAGACAAAGCCAGGCAGCACCGTTCACCATGATCAATTTTATTGCTTAGGAACCGGAGCGGTCGTTTCTAAAGGCCTCCACAGCGACCAACAGCTGAAACCCCGTTGAACAGAATCACCGCGTGGAAGTGGACAGCACAGTGACCGCCCTGACCCAGACCCCCGTATTGTCAAGAACACAGATTCGGCAAGCGGACCCCGCCTCACTTGCACTGGTAGTGACTGACCTAAACAGCGTCTGCCTGCGGCCTCCAGCCCAGGACTTGTTAGTGTTCTAGAGCGGACGAATAAACGCACGGCCTCTCCCCCGCAGGCTCTGTCGGCTCGGCGCTAACTCAGTGCTGGGGGAGTGTGGGCAGCACGGATCTGCGTGGGGCGTTGGCAGCTGAGCCCAGGACGTTTACAGTTCTGTTCCTCTTAATGGTTTATGTACAGCCCAGGTTAAAAGCAGTTTCTACTGGAAGCGAACTAGGCTATTTTTACTTCTCCCATGATATTATTGTTTTATGTATAATACTTGGCACCATAGAACAGTAACAAAAGACAGACAAAACGGTTTACAAAATTCTTAAAAGGTACAACCAAGCCGGCTATGACCTTCACATTCAGGTCTAATATTACACAGGAGAAGGCAGAGGAGCGACGGCTGCTAGTGTGTGTAGCCAGGTGTACTGGCGCTGATCACCCACGATGCACTGCCCGGCACGTCACCTGTTCTGCAGGTATGTGTGTGACGTTCACATAACTGAACTCCTAGACTCCAATTCTACCCGCTGCTATGACACTCTTGAGCATTCATACTGGAAAGCATATTTAGCATAAGTTTTGGTAAGATTTATAAATTATTTTAAAAAGTATATATTTATATATATTTATATATAAAACTGGGAAGCAGCTGCAGTGTGATTCAGACACCATGAACATGGCAGTGGAAGGAACAACACAGGAGGGGCCGTCGGCTGGAGCCAGGGCCCTCACTGTCCTCACAGTGGCCACGCTGCCCGAGTCAGCACAGAGCCTGCTCCCGCCCGGGCACGCCTCCAGCTGGCAGAGGGGACATTTGACACCCGTGGGGTTCCCACGCTGACAATTATTACAAACTGAAAACCGTGAAGTCTAAAATACAGAATCTCTGCTGTCTATTAGAGTTTTGGCAACAGGACTGTGACTTATTAAAAAACCCAATATTTCTACTTAATGTCACATGAACAGACAAGACAGTGAGGTATGTGAGGCTCCCCCGGGAGGGCCGGAGGCTGAAGCGAAGTGTGGGCCGGCCGGCTAGCGGGTGGCGCTCGGGCGGGCGGGTTAATCGATGCAGCTGTTGAGTGTGGATTTCCATGGACGCGACTTCCATCTGCTCCTCACGCTACAGGCAGGGCTCGCGAAGGGTCCTCTCGTGTCGCTGGCATCGCCTCCCTGCAGTGGAACCAGTGGTTTGTTAAAGGGACAGACACACCGGGAAAAAGCTCAGAAAAGGTGAACTCAAGGGAAGGAGCCATATTTACCACACGTCACTGCACGACACAACACTTGTGCACGTGTGCGTGAGCTTTACCTGCCCCGGGCGCCACGCGGAAGGCCAGGAACACGGGCTGCAGCGGGAGAAGAGGAGGGCGTCAGAACCCGGGCAGCCGGCGCTGCACCCCACCCTCACCCTCGCTACTCTGGGCTGCCTGAACCGGGGAGCTGGTGACCTTGGGGCCAAGGTCGGTTACCCAGTCATGCATGGAACCCAGTTGATATGAGATGAAGCCAGGCTGGACGACCAGGGGCTCAGGCAAAGTGCCTTCGTGTTTTGTAAAGAGGTATTATTTCCAGATAAAAACTAAGGTAAAAACTGATCTAAAGACTGCTGACTATGCCCCAAATAATGGGGGTGGGGCAGAGTTCCTGTCCTCGCCTGGGTCCACCCCTGTCGGGCACCAGTGTGGGGGCTGCATCTCAGGATGCTGCCCAGTGGTCTCCAAAACGGGAAAGCGTGGAGGCCTCTAGTCTACCTAGGGAGGGGCCACACCTGTCGCCAGCACAACCCTCAGTGAGGATGCTGGGCTCAGGTGCAGGGAGTCTCGTGTACAAAGTTAGTCCCTGGAGAGCTGACTGACACTCGCCACCGCCTGCTGAGACTGGCTCGGCATAAGAACAATAAAACACCTCAAATGCACACTTGAGAAATGGCCTAAGAAATAATCCACGGAGACACAGTATATATGAATATTTTTTACAAAGAGTTAAATTGTGTATTTTACTCTATTGTGACTGGTCATTTCTGCCCTCTTATCTACCCACCTGCCTATCTACCCACCAAGCTGCCCACCACCGGGTATTTTATTAAAGTTAAGTGAAAGCAGACGGCGCGGCCTGTCCTGTGCAGCCAGACCCAGGAGGCAGGGAAGCAGCGGCCAGCCCCGCAGGTCCAGCCCCGCAGGCCCCCCCGCCCCCGCCCCCGGGCCGGGGCTATCGCATCACCTTGTGGTCTCCCATGCAGACGTTGGGCCCGATGTGGTCGTAGGTGACAACCTTCTCCTCGCTCTCCGACTGGGAAAAGCAAACAGAGGATGCGGTGTGGGAGGCGGGCATGGCCAGCAGTCCCCTGGCCCGTGAGGGAGTGGCCAGCGGAGGGCGGAAGCTTCTGGCAGCCGTGGCAGCACCTCAGCACCCCACGCCCACTGCAGGTGGTGGGACCCTCACAGCATAAACGCCGTGCCCGCCACCTCCCGTGCCTGGCAGACAACTGATTTGGGGTTCGAGGGTGAAGAGCTTGGTCCTGCAATCAGTCAGCCCTGACTGGGCCGGGACTTCATCCACAGTTGAAGCACCTGGGACTCTACAGTTAAAGCTGAATCCCCTTCGATGCAGCAGGAAGCTCAAGGCCAGGTTTACGTACTTGGCTGCCTGCTCACCTGCCAGGAAGTGAGCACTCCCATCCCTCACCATCGCAACGCTGCCCCGCAAGTGGGGACATTCATCAAAGGCGGCGTGGTAATTTACAAAGGCAGCATAAAACTGTAGGTTTCCAACTGCATAATCCTGAGACAGATAAACAAATGATGGGGGCGAGCACACCTCGCTGAGCATCCATCACCGGCCTCCAGGCAGCCCCGCCGCGCCCGCCACCTTCAGCGTTGTTGGGCGGGGAGGCAGACGGGACATGGTGACGAGGAAACCGAGCGTGGCATGATGGATGAGGCCGAGGAAGCAGCTTGGCGCATCTGTGGCCTGTAACGCCCGCCGCCCAGCATCCCCCAGGGCATCCAATCTCGTCCCCCAAAACTGGAGAAGATGTGAATGTAAACAGTCTAGAACAGGGTCTTCCACTGAACTGCCTTGAGCCCTGAACACAAGCATGGCCTCCTGCCAGCCTTCTCTTCATGGGTGTAAGCACTCGAGCTGTCTTAGTGCAAAATGCACTTTTCTAGTTTTCCACTGTTTTTCCAGGTAGGTGACACCTGTCTCATTCCTGAAGGGACCTGTTCTGCTCAGCTTGCCCATCAGGCGTGAGCCCTGCCTACAGGCGGGGGGAGGGTGCGGGGGGGGGGGGCTGCCAAGGCTCCTGGCCCCGCCCTCAGAATGAGCCCTCAGAGTAAGTGCCAGCCTCCCGCTCAGGCTTCCTCCCCAGGATGCTCCAGGCTCAGGGCCCAACCCTCACCAAAAGGCGAGCAGGGCCTCTTAGTGGGGACTGCAGGGTCCAGTTGAGCAGGGGTCATGGGGCGTGTGGGGTGGGGCAGGTATTTGGGGCAGGGGGGACTTGGGGCAGCACATGAGCACTCTGCCCTCCTGCCTGCAGCTCCTGTTCCCAGTGGGTGAAGCCCAGGGTCTGGCACAGGAGCACAGACAGGACCAGCTGGTGCAGCCCAGGGGCGTGGTGGTGGGTCGCCGTGTCCCTGCCCTCTCCTACCCACTGCCTATATCACACAAGTCGCCCTCTCCTACCCACTGCCTATATCACACGAGCCGCGTGAAACAATGCTGGCCATTCTTATATTTTTTTCATGATTATATTGATGGGGTTGACAAAACCAATTCAGATATTGATTCTTTTGAAAACATTCCTTTTGTGTTAAAATGTGGGAATTGAAAAACCCTGGAAAGTCAAGAGGCTACAGGAAACCTGCAAAATTTCCCAGTATCAGACCTCACAGGGCCCAGACCCTGGGCTCTGCCCACAAGCCCCTCAGGCCCAAGCACTGGCCCCGAGGAGACCGTGGGCCCATCGCAGGACGAGGTTGGGGCTTGCCCACCACTTACCCTCAGAATCAGCTCCTTGGCCGACGGGGACATGAGGACGCGGTCGCACCAGGCGGGGCACCGGGTGTTCATGTACTGCCTGCCCTGGCTGCAGTCCTCACTGTACGGGTAGCTGGAGAGACAGGACACAGCAGGTCAGAGCTGCCGGCTCCAGCCCCTCCCGGGCCTCTGCTCCGCATGCCACGTGGGGCTGTTCGGATTCTCTCCTGAAGGCCCGTGGGATGGCCAATGTTATCCAGGGAAAGAATACCCATACAGAAGTTTCTGGAACAGAAATTCAAACTCACAATTCCTTTAAAGAAATGAGCTCATCTATTAACTTTGCTTTTGTTTTTGGACATGGTCTAAAGTACAGTAAAATGCATGGGGAAAAACGGCGGCAGGACCTCACGTGCCCTGGTAACGTGACGTGCCCAGCCCCCACCTGCACCCCAGTGACTTGGCAGGTGACTTTGCTGTGGGACGCTGGCCCAGAGGGACCCTAGGGAAGCCGAGGCCCAGCCTGGCCACATGCCCTCTTCCCCACAACCTGCTCCCTCCTCAGTTCTCATCTCAGGTAGCGTCCAGGTGCCCAGGCCATGGCCTTGGGGGTCATCATTGTGGTGGAGACTGTCCCTCTCTGGCCTTACAGGCCTCACTTCACTGACCACTTGGCCACCGGGAGAGGCCTAAAGGCTCCCTCAGGAATAGAGCCACCACAGCCAACCAACAGACCAGCAAGTGATGCAAACATGGTGAGAACCAAGATGGGTGCCACCAGCCCCAAGGGTGGGCCTGTGGCCACCAGCTGTGCACGGTGCTTTGTCCTCAGACACTGGCTACCTGTTCAGTGTCCCGCAGCCGCCTGTCCAGGCCCCTCATGTCCCTCCACCTGCGGGCAGCTCCCTCCCGCTTCTGGAACTCACTGGGACAGTCTGCCTCGGGGCTGCGTTGCCCAACGGGCCTTCCCTGGTGCATGTGAAACTGCTAGCCCCGCGCGCGTGGACACTGGTGGGGACTGCGGTGCAGTTATAACGAAGGATTGAACGCCTGGGCCTTGTGGAGGGAGAGCCCTGGCTGTTCAGTGCGGACGCCCGTACTGGGGTGCACCTTGCACGGCCTTCGCTAGGGACGCACATTTCTCCTGTAAAAGTCCAATGTGTTTGTGTAGGTTAATTCCAAAATACTCTATGGTGTTTGCTGTGAATGGCACCTTATTCTCTATTAAATTTTCCTGTTTCAGGAAAAGAGAAGAATGTGATTGGCTCTCTGGGCTGCTCCTGTCGGGGGCACCTGGCCACCTCCCGGTCTGTCCGCTCTGGGCCTTGAGCCCCGTGTCGTCCCTGTGCCTCAAGCATGAACAGGTGGTTGGGGTTCTCACCGTACCTGGTATTTCCTCCCAATTCACTGTTCCAGCCCCACAGGCGCTCACTAGAGATCTGTGACCCGTGCCTGTGCTGGAAACCCCTGCTTTACTTCACCATAGACCCAGCACAGTGAATGTGGTTAAATAGCTGCATGGTTCCCACGTCCAACACCACAGCACAGCACAGCTGCCCACCAACTTCTTCTCAGGACAAGTGGCAGCACATGCCGGCCTGTCTCCACATCACAGGCGCCTTGTTCAAGGTTTCTCAGTTTAACCCGACTGCGACCTGCCATGCCTGGGCATGCCATCCAATCAGATGCCTGCAGTGGGGCCCACACAGGCCTTCCCCTTTCCAGAGGGACAACCTGCTAAGTCACTAAGCACCGCCCCCACTGGGGGCAAAGGTCAGGGAGAGGTCAGAGGGCCTGCAGGCTTGGAGCCCACCACCAGCTGGTCTTTGCAGGTTGGGAGGGAGTTGGGAGGGTCTCTGCTAAGAAGTGGCTGCAAACAAGTTTACCCAGAGGGAGTCTGTGGCCCTGGGACATCCTGATGGCCCCCGACTCTGCCACCCCGGGCCTGCTTCTTCCCCGCGGCCAGCGCTCTGGTGGCCTCTGAGCCGGATGTGGTGAGTCAGGTGTTTCCTGCCGCCTCCAGAGCATCCCATCGCTGCCCTGTGGTGCCGTGAGGGGTGTCCAGTCACGTGGCTCCCTGGCCTCAGCCCCGTTTGGGGCTTCAGACAAGGGCAGGTATGTGGCCAGACGTGCTCCCAGGAGTCGAAGGAGCCAGGCTGCACAGGCCACGCGGGGATGCAGTCTCGACAGAGACAGGCTGACGTCCACTTGCCCCGGAACCACCGTTTCTCCTCAGCTGCAGTGCGACGCTCTCCCTGTGGCAGAAACTCCCCTCCTCGAAAGCACCTGCCTGAGGCTGACGCACCCCAGGACCAAGGTGCGGTGCAAATCCAGCAGGGCCCAGGCGTGAACAGCCCACCAAAGGCGACTTTTAGTAGCTCTGTGAGCGATGGTTCCGTGCACACCGTGGGCCGCGAGAGCGCTCTGGGTCTGCCTCCTCTCTGTTCCCGGGCGGGGACCTGAGAGCCCAGAGTGATGGCCAGTCCCTCAACCCCATTGCCTGGGGCTCCCCAGCCACTCCCAGGACCAGGCCAGGAGCCAAGAGGGTGCTGCTCATCTGGATGGGTCTGGGGAAGCCAGCGTGGCCCAGAGGAGGGGAGCCTGGCGGTGCCACGTCCTTCCTCTCCCTGGCCAGGAGCGGGGGTGCGGGCGGTGGAAGAGGCGCTGCCTAGGCCAGCCCAGCAGCAGGGCGCTGGGGCCTGCTCCCTGGGGAGCTGACGTTGATTAATATGGTGCTTGCTGTGCACTCAGACTTATCTGAAAGCAAACCCCATGCAGGGTGGGGACGCGGACAGCGGAGGAGAAATCGCCATAATGAATGGCAGGGTGATAAAGCTAACAATCGCCCACCTGTCCTCGGGCCTCGCCCTCCCCCCTCTGCACCCCAGGATGTGGGCAGTGGCCCCTTTGCTGGGAGACCAGCCCTACCCACAAAGCTCAGGTCTCCATGTGAGCAGGCTGGGCAGGCCGGGGCGTCACCAAGGCCCGAGGCCGACAACACAAAGCCCCGCTGTGCTGGCCAGGCTGAATCTGCAGGAATCTCCTGGGCCGCCCAGTCTCAGCAGGAAGGGGGCCCTTCCTGAGCCAGCCCCACCAGGGGCAGAAAAGGGGGTGCTGCCGTGCTCCTCAGGGAGCTGAGGACAGGGCCCTCGAAATCTCCTGGTAAGGAAGCTACTGTCCCCTATTATAGCCCTGCACAGAGGCGGCGTGGTTACAGAGAAATGGTGAGGGAGGTGTCACTAGAGGCTATTGCCACGTTCACAACCCGGGCCTCAGAAACATGGTTTCCAAACACATCAGGTGTTACTGAAATTCCTAGAAAAGCAAAGCAACAAACCAGACTCAAAGGAAGACTGAGGAGGATGTGGCCACATGGAAACTACCCAGTGCGGCAAGTCAGAGGTGAGGGAAGCTGGCGGCACGGGACGCGGGCCCTCCCCGGGCAGAGCGGCACCGGGGCACCGGGGGTCGCCTGCTTTTCCTGCCACTGGTTCTCTGGCCCATCACCCCTCAGCGCTTGGTCCTGAGCATCTGCATGGGCAGCGTCCAACCAGCGCTCAGGGACCAGCTGGACAGATGGGCGTCCTTGCTCCCTCCTGAGCACCAGGCCTGGCAAGCAGCGAGCTCATCCTTCTTGCACGGATTTTACACTGTTACTTGTGTAGTTATAGATACGAATCCATAGATGTCACGGCTCACAAAACTAAGTCACGGCTCACAGAACGTTTGAAAGGGCCTCCTAATTCTTAACTTAAAAACAAATTATCTGTTGAAGGGAGACAGCCTTGTGCAGACAGATGGGTGTGGTGCGGTTTATCCTGTTTTTACAAGCTAGAACCTGGGCTTGCCCTGTGAACATGTGTTCCCACTGTGCAAGGCCTCTGCCTCCCGGCGGAGCAGTTGTGATCCCCATCTGACCTGCCCCTCTGCAGGGCCAGGAAGCTTTCTCCACCAACATTAACTTCAAACAACTAACGTCACTTCGCCAGCTCAAAGCGGCAGTTCCAGAGAGCAGGTGCCCACATCCCGACTCCCACAGCCCACTCTAAGCCCAGAGCTCTTCACCTGCGGAGCCCATGGGACCCCAGGGGGCATCGGAGGCCTTCTTTGGCCTGTTCGCAGCGGGGCTGCCAGCGTCTCTGGCGGAGGCACAGGAGGGGCAGCTCTGGGCCTCTGCAGTGACCTTCCTGCTACTGCGAGTCTAGCCCGGTCCTGAGGCACCTTTGTCTCTTGACCGCCATGCAGCACCTGCAGTTGTCCCTAATGAAGGTGCTATACACATGGCTGGGCCGGGAGCTGAGAAGAATGTGTGCTGAAGGCTCTGTAAATGTCTGAAATATTAGCACCCTTTCTAGCACGATGACAGGCAGCATTAAGTTATAATCCATTAGGAGTGGTGTTCTAGTCCATGGAGAACAGTAACAGATGGCTTTGCTGAGAGAACCCCCACTCTCGTTATGAGACCCACGGCTAATGAAATTCTTGGGGGACTCTCATGGGTGTGCGACTAACCGGTGCCGGCAGCCGCGGGGAGCTCAGGGGAAGAAGAGCTCCCACCTCCGCAGTGACATGCCCGCACTTGGTGACAATGTCTCCCTCGCGACTCTGCGGGCGGCCCTTGGTGAGCTCACCTCCACCAGGACAGGGACCGAGATGGCTCCGCCAGGTTGCACTGTGCTCACCCCTTGGATGACAAGGGCAAAAGGTACTGAAAGGTTCTGAAGACAAGAGAGCAGAGACCCACAGGTCCTTGTAACTGCACTCTGAAGAGATGGAGCCAACACGCAAGGACACCTGTGACAGCCAAGGTGGCCCGTGCTCCACAAGCTCCGTCCTCCCCACCTCCCAGGCAGTGCTGGAAGCCTGGCCATGGGGGGAGCCAACACGCCCTGACACACGAGGCAGCACCGGGTGATGAGACAGCCTCAGACACGGTGCTTCTTCCCAAGGAGTGACCTCCCTGACCCCCAGGCAGGAGTGGCCCTGGGGCTGGTGGGCAGCAGCTCCTGGGCATCATAGGGTGCCCCCACCCTGGGCATCCTGGGGATAACAGGCCCCAGTGAGACGTCGTCTCTGGGTGCCACTGGGCCGCTGCCCACCCAGCAGTCTGGCCTCAGCCCCTGAGGTTTCCTGACTGGGCCCTGGCATTGGGGATGGAATTCCCGCCTCTGTTTCCCCAGGGTGACCTGGTACCCACACCCACACCATGCACACACCCAGACTCAGACCCATGCACACGCACACAACATACACATGTAATATACATACCCACACCCTCACAACATACAAACCACATACTCCTAGACTCAGACCCATGCACACCCACACAGTATACACATCCATACCCATCCACCGATACCCACACAACATACAAACCCATGATATACTAGTACATACCCACGCAATGCACCCATCCGCCCACACCCACACCCACACAACATATACAGACTCAGACCCATACACACCCACACAACATACACACCCATACCTAACCACACCCACACAACATACACACCCATACCCAACCACACCCATACAACATACAGACTCAGTCCCATACACACCCACACAACATACACACCCATGTGATATACTAGTACACACCCATACCCACACAATGCACACACCCACACACACCCAGACTCAGACCCATGCATACCCACAAATATACACACCCATACCCATTCACCCACACCCACACCCATACAACATATACAGCCACACCCACCCAGACTCAGACCCATACACACCCACACAACATACACACCCATACCCACCCATCCACACCCACACAACATATACGCCCATGTGATATACATACCCATACCCACACAACATACACAGCCACACACACCCACTTAGACCCATGCACACCCACACAACATACACACCCATACCCACCCACCCACACAATATACAAACCCCCACACACACCCAGACTCAGACCCATACACAGCCACACACACCTAGACTCAGAACCATGCACACCCACACAACATATACACCCACACACACCCAGACTCAGACCTATTCGCACTCATACAACATACACAACTACACAATACGCACACCCACACACACTCATGCACCATACACATCAAGTTAACATACTCATCCATATCCACACCCATGCACACACCTATACACAGATTCACACCACATATACAAACTGCATGTGCACTCACACACATTTTACATATGTATATACTCCCACGTATATATCCATGTACACGCACACAGCTACATGTACAGATATACCTCATGCACACACACATACCCACACCCATTCAGTGCATATCTTGCATACCCCCATACACATACATACACACAGGCCCATGTATACACATATCCAACTACATGTGCACACAAAACCCACATCCCCACATTCTATATGACATATGTGCACACTCATACATGTATCCATATACCTACACATTTACACACACAACCATGCTTGTAAGTACCAACTCTGCATACACACATGTACACCCACACAATGTACATACACTCAAACCCATGCACACTGCCCCACATACACACATTCATGCATGTGTAGACACTGTACACACATAAGCAAATCAATGGACCGCACACATATGCACACAATTATCCATAACGCACTCACATACATCCTGAACACACACTATACTTATGCATATACAGACATACTACACACATGCATGCACACACAACCTATGTGATGCCTACATGTGTGCACAGGTGCACATGCAGCTATACAGTGCACACACGAGTACACTCATACACACAGTCCTTTGGGCACACATCCCATATACACAACATGCACCCAACATGCAGGGCATCCATGCACATGAGCTCATACTCCTGTGCACGCGCGCACACACACACACACACACACACACACACACACACCATGCCTGAGATCACATATTTCATGGCAGAGTCAGAGAATACATCTGCGCAGATACTAACCCTATAAATACCATCCTGGCCATTTCCCTGCCACCCGCTATCTGTGCTTCTGCTCGAAACAGCTCTGCACACCCGCATGGTGGCCAGGGAGCTGTACTAGTAACTCTATTTGGTGGCTTTAAAAATACAACAGGACCAAAGGGAGGGAGGACTTCCAGTGCGATCTGGGCAGTGGGGGATGGATGGCCACTCGGTTTGGGAGAAACTTGAGGGGCAGAGGCCAGCATGGGGCACAGGGGTCCACAGTGTTGCACCCTGACTGGCGGCAGCTCCAGGCCTCCTTTGTCCTCAGCCAGCTCAGCAAAGCCCTGAGGAAGATCCCCATGAGTCTGTCCAAATGGGAGGGACAATCGAATATCTGGCCAATCACCCACAGGAAGGGGAAGTCTGAACAAATCCCAGAGAACGTCTTCCGATGTCAAATGTCTCGGGAAGTACTCAGTGCACACTTCACTGTACATTTAGAGCAGCATTGGAGCGTGAGGGAGACAAGCTCGGTCAGCACCCTGGACAGTGGTATCTGTGACTCCCTCACGTGGGCCTTCAAGACTCCGCCTGCGCACCAATCCTGTGGCCACAGGGCTGAGCGGAACCCACAGTCCCTGCTTCTTAGACTCTCCGACACTCAGCACCCATTGGTCTGGGTGCTGTCCCTAAGCTCTGGGCTCCTGGCCCTCTTGGCCAGAGCCTGGACCCTGAGGTCAGAGGGCCACAGGACCAGGGACTGGCCACTTCCTGTCTGTCGTTTCTCTCTGCTGACTCCAGGCCCCTGGGAGGCCCTGGGTGTGTGGCTGGCCAGAGGGATGAATGGGTCGCTACAGCCGCAGACCCTGCTGGGAGGCCCAGACACAGCTGCCTGTGGCCCCGCACGTCTGAGGAGATGCATTCTGTGCCCTGGAAGAATATCTTTTTAAGAAGACAGAACCACCGCTGCTCTTGGCTGGTTCCTTTCTTCAGGCCGCGGGAAGGGCCAGAGGACTGGTGTGCACAGGGGCGCGGGCGCCCGAGAGGACAGTTACCTGCTCGTACAGCAGGTGCTCCTTACCTGGGAGGGAACGAGATGTCCAGTTCATACAGCCTGTCCTTAAAGACAGACAGCTCTTTGTCAAATTCTAGGAGCTGAAGAAAGAAAAGGAAGAAAATGAAGTCACTGGTGCGCCTGTCTGGGGCATCGCAAAGTCACGGGGTGTGGTGGTTGGAGGGGCAGGGGCCTTGGAACTTTCAGGAACACGTGTTGCCCCATAGTCAGCTGGTCTGTGTGAAGGCCACCCCCTCCCAATGAGAGCCACTGAGTGGTGTCCCCAAGGGCCTGTGGGTGCCCAGCAGCCCTCTGCCAGGGCTCCAGCTCATCTGGCCCCGGAACCCGCACACCCATTGCTGAGCAACCACTTCCCTGCTGAAAGCCACGTGGTGCAGCGGGTCGGGGCAGGCCCGGGGTGGCCTCAGTGGTGCTGCCCACAGAGGCAGTGTCCTGAGGAGGGCACACCATTCCCATTTTGCCCAAACTAAGCCAGAGGTAAGCAGTATCCACCTCACGTAGGAAGCTGGTTAAAAATGGCCCCGGTTTGCACACCCCAGAGAGCATGGTGCCCAAGAAGGAAGGGCACCACAGTGTCTGGCCACAGTGGGCTGTGATGAGCCGTCACCACACACGCCCTCGGGATGCATTCATTAATCATGTCCCCTCGCAGCTGGGTGGGAGCGTGGCCTCGTGCAGGGGCTCCCCTCAAAGCCACCTCATCCATCACCCCCGAAGCGTGCGATTGCAGCGCCATGTACACAGTAATTACCGTGTGCCAGGCTGCTACCTGAGCACGGTAGGAAGCCCCCCGCCCCCACCTGCCCCACCAGTCCCCTGGCTGGGAGAGAGGGCAGCAGAGCGGAAATCCCATGGGAAGGAGCTGGCTGTGGCACTTACGCTTTGAGAGGAGTGACCCAAAGCTCCTTATGCACAAAGGGGACCATTTCCACACAGCTTTAGAATTTCAGTCGCACATTCCTGCAGACCCCCGTCAAGGAGAACCGCACACCCTGCCTGGGGGCCTGGACCCCACAGGGCCATGTGAACCCACATCTGCTGGTGAGAAACGCTGGTGGAAACCTCACCGGCTAAACGCTGCCCAGCGGCTAGGGCCCTGAGTCCTGGGGGATGGTGCCAGGAGTGAGGGCCGGGGGAAGGGGCAGGGGAGGGGAGGAGAGGACTCTGGCTGAGAGTGAGGGAACATCTCGGGGACTGAAGTGCACCTTCAAGGGGAGGTATGCACATGGGTGTGGACCAGTCCTGAACGTAAGTGTACGTCTGTGCTTACAAATGTGTTTACAGCCAAAACCGGTTTGGCTCAATGGATAGAGCATCGGTCTGCGGACTGAAAGGTCCCAGGTTTGATTCCGGTCAAGGGCATGTACATTGGTTGCGGGCACATCCCCCGGTGGGAGGTGTGCAGGATGCAGCTGGTCGATGTTTCTCTCTCATCGATGTTTCTAGCTCTCTATCCCTCTCCCTTCCTCTCTGTAAAAAAATCAATAAAACATATTTAAAAATAAATAAATGTGTTTACATGCAAGTGTGTACTGGAGGCACAGTTCTCTACAGTTCTCTCTCCCTCTCTCTCTCTCTCACACACACATGCTCCAATAAGCACAGTCGGGCAGTTTGTCAAGGAAGCTGGAAACTCCGGGAGAAGCAGCTGGCGAGGCCTGAGCACGAGGCAGTTTCCTGTTCCTGTTCCCAGCTCTACTGAACAAGGCCTAGCAGCCCTGCAGCCTCCCAGCCACCCCCTAGCCTCCTGTCTGTCTGGGTGGCAGCATTTAGGGATGGAGCCACTTGAATCTCACCCATATTCCACTTGTTAAGGGTATTAAGTAAAAAGAACAGCAAATAAATATCTGGTCTGGAATGAGTCGGAATCTTCCAGCTGCTAAAACAGGAGCAGCGCCAATCTGGGGAGGACCCAGCCCTCCAGAGTCTCCGTCCCCAGGTGCCCTGCCAGTCCTCCCTGCAGCACGGCCACACCCCACCCCACCCTGAGTGCCTAGGGGTTTGCCAACATGGAGCTGTTCCGAAATGCTCCTTCATTCTGATTCCACGTGGGAGCACTGAGCCTCTGCTGTGTCAGGGGCTGTGCGGACAACCCAGGCGCTCTTCACCCTCCAGGGCTTTCCAGGGGGAAGGCAGAGGCTAATTCCATATCCACACCGACAGATGCCGACGTGTGCGGTGACCGCTGCAGCGTCCCTAAGCCCTGATGCTGGCCATCAGACCCCAAGCCTGGCTGCCCTGGGCAGGGTAGGTGCGGGGCCAGCTTGGCCCGCTGTCTGGCTCTGACAGGTTGGCGGGACCCTCCCCTGTGGGACCAGCATGCGGTCGATGCCCCGAGTGCCAGGGCCTGGGGACTCTGCACCCCGAGCCACGCAGAACGATGGTCCGGGAGCCCTGCTGCAGGCACCACACCCTGGATGTGAGATGCTTCTGATTAGAAATTATGCTGCATGTCTGTGGATCATTTGTATCTCTTTGAGATTTTTCACAAACATGATAACCAATTCCGCATGTGTCGCAAACATTCTTCTTGATTACAAAGTGAAAAACAGCACAGGGCGGTGTGGACAATGATAAAGCAGCCGGCTGATCATATGTATCTGTCAGGAGCTATCCCGGCCGCACAAATTCCACTGTTGCTGCCGAGACGCAGCGCTGATAAAGAAAAGAGCCGAAAATCAATGAGCCCTGAGCTGGAGCAGCTGCTAAACACACAGCAAACACCTCCACCAACAGGCCGAGCACCGTGGAAATCCCCAGGCCGGCCGGGACAGCCCAGGAAAATTTAATCTCTCCAAATCCTCGCCAGGGCACTCCATCCTGCAGCCTGACAGCCACACTTATAATTAATTATACAATTTCGATGGGAATATCGACTAAACAAAGCTATAAATCATAGGAAAAGTCAATAGGCATGGACACATTCAATCATGTCCCAGCCAATGATTACTACTCTTAAAATACAATAATTATTTTCAGGAGCCAGCTTGAATTAAATTTCTGTCAGACGGGTACAAGACCGGTGGTTGATGAAGGATGCGATGGATTTTGGGGCCGCGTCCGGCACGGGCACATCCATCCTGTGATGGTAGTTTGTCCCAGTGGCCGTGCTGCTGCCTCACTGCGGAGGGGAGAGGCCCTCCAATGGCTCGTCACCCCATTTATCTTGTCCCCCAGGTGGACTGAGTGACCTCGTTTCCTGCGTGTGACTGACGTGAGGGTGACCCTCGACATGCCCAGTGGCCCGGGCAGTGTGCACGCACACCTGTGTGAGCCTCCGAGGACCGAAGCCGCTGTTACACAGGTGCAGCTGCGGGGTCTGCACTAGCTGGCAGAGAAAACGGTGGGATGCAGCCCCCCAGGGCCAGGCCCCCACATTCCGTCCCCTGCTACCTGAAGCTTCTGAGGTGACACAAGGTCATGTGTGAGACAACAGAACTCACCGCAGTGCCGTTGTCGTCTCGGAAAACCTCCTGGTTGAAGTAGTCGAACAGTTTCTTTTCCAGCTGCAGCATCACCTGCCAAGGACGGGGCCCGTCAGCGCAGGTGGGGGCAGAGCGGGGCTCAGGCCCAGTCCCACGCTCCCAGCTCGGGACGGTCGTGGTGGCTGTCGTGGGCCACCCACCCAGAGGGACAGGCTCTCACCTTCCGGTCGTTGTCTGACTCCCGGAAAATCAGCTTCACGACTTCGTTGGTGTCGGCGGCCCGGACCGTCTGCATCGTGGCCTTTGTGCAGAGAGTCTGGGAAAGACACAGAAACTTAGTCCCCCGGCCTGGCTGCCCGCGGCCCCATCACCTCAAAGCAGTCCGCTCTTTTCCTGACCTCTGTCCCCAGCCTCATCCTTTCTTCAACCCTTTCACAGCTCCCTGTGGAGGGACCTCAGAGCAGGTCCCCAGCGGTGCCTGAAGGCAGGCCTGTCCCCCCACCCCAACCTGCACTCTGCAGAGCGTCCCACTGAGCGGCTGGGCCCTGGCCCAGGAATGCCTGGACTGAGAACAGCCTGAGCGAGCAGAGCGGGCGGGTGGAGTCACAACCAGCCACGACCCGGGGTCGCTGGACAGGACCCGGAGGACAACACGGCCAGAGGCGACGTGAGGAGGACACCAGCCCTGACGGAGGGGAGGGCGGCGGCTGCGCAGCAGCGGGGACAGGGAAGAACGGCGCTGTCATCCTCCAGGCTAGCATCTGATTGGCTAAGAATTAAACTAAATCTGGGCTTGTTTAGAAAAGTCTTCTGTCTTTGCCTGTGTATGTGTGTGCATGTGTGTGCTCATGCACAGATCACGTGAGCCCCTCACCCACCTGTGGCATGAAAATGCAGACGGACTGGGAGGGGCACTCAGGACACACATGTAACAGAGGAAGTGCAGGACACACTCAAAGTGACCAAGTGCTGCGGACAGAGCAGGGCTCTGAAGGGCCAACACCCATGTTCACACGTGTTGGCAGGATGGGATGCTGACAGGATGGGGGAACAAGTCACTTGGGGAATGTCTGAGACAAGCAGGCTGGTATCTGGGCCAGTGGGTCTGATGTGGAGGCTCTCACTGGGTTGTGGCTTAGATATAAACACCCCAGGAAAGCTGTTTTTCAAAAAAGGGCTAGATGATGTTTATTTTTAAAAAGACCACTGCAAGGAAACAACCACTTCTCACTTTTTAAAACACTTCCCTCTGCGCGGCCCTGGTGAGGTCCTGGTGCTGAGCAAGCCTGCGCCCCGGAGAGCGGGAGTCCCCAGGTCCTGGGCTGAGCCTGCAGGTGTGAGCTCTGTCAGCCCACCGCTGGACGCAGACCCCCTCCAGGTCAGGGGGCAGGGGAAGCCGCGCCAGCCCCAGAGCACACTCCGGGACAGGCCATTGACATTCAGCGCACAGATCAGCTAAGCGGGTCAAGCCCCCCAAAGTGGCTTTTGGACTCATGTGTCACAAATCAGTCTGGGGCCTTCAAAGGGCGCGGATTAGAACAAGCTGCACAATCCTGAGCAGAGTGGCCCCCTGCCCACCCAGTGCAGCCTGAGGAGGTCGCTCCATCCAGATGCTAATGTGCTTAAGTGGCTTAAGTGCTTCTGTGAAGGGGGGATGGGCTGGCTGGGGCAGTGGACGGACAGCCATTGTAGCCACCACAGGACGATTCAAGAAGTTCACGGTTCTCCTCCCAAAGGCATCTGCTGGAAACTTTTTACAAAATTGCTTTATCTAGCCACTTAGGGCGGCTCCCAAAGGATAAACATCTGATCTCGCCTGGTGAAGGCCCCCCCGCCCCACACCCCGGCTCCTCATTCACCAGTTTGAAGAAGTGATCAGCCACCAGGCAGGCACTTCCCGCCTGCAATCCGCGTGCCCACTCATGCGGAGCCGCGCAGGCCGGCCTTTCCGGCTCACCTTTTACAAAAGGGGTTTTACTCTTTTGAAAGGAGAAAAAGTACCCAAAATGTTGGCTTTAAAGGGCCATCTAGGGTTTATTTCATTATTAGCAGCCACACACAGGGCACAGGCGAGGGCTGCCTGGCACTTGTCTGGTTGGCACTCGGAACACCTGCTGCTTCTCTAGGCATTTCAGGGGTCTCGCCATGTCCACCTCTCCTCGGGGCCTTTCTGCACGGAGCCTGGTGTGGGGTGTGCGGTGCGCTTCGGAGCTTAGGACAAGGTGCCTCCTTTAGAAAGTTCTCGGGTTCAGTGCCCTAAGGTTTGCTCTGTTTGTAAACATCAACCAAAAACTTATAAAGAGACTTAAAACTCTCCGCCAGGAACAGGAACAGGAACAGGCACGGGGTCATGGGCTTGGCAGGGTCTCGGCTGCTAATTTCTAGTGGTGAGCCACAGCTGCAGTGCCATCGCCCGCTGGGCACCCTCGTCGAGGGCAGCAGCGTCGCACCCGCAGCGCAGTCTGCAGTTACTGCAGCTGTCAAGCTCTAACTGTGACTTCAGAGAGCGCCCACCCGACACCCACCACACAGGGCAGGGCCGGGTGGGTGCCGAGCCGTGTCCCTGTGCTCCTGGGGGTGGGAGGGTGGGGGTAACTCGTGAGGAGATGGCCGCTGTGGGGGGAGTTCCGGGTGGAGGGCCCAGCCTGGGCAAAGGCTTGATGGGCAGCGTGAGAGCTGGGGAGCGGCCAGGCGACCCGGGGGGGGGGGGGGGCGGGTGGAGGGTAGGGGAGAGGGAAGTGGTGTGAACAGGGACAGGTCAGGGCCCGCCTCGTGGAACTCTGGGTGCACAGGGCAGCGTATGCCCCCCTGGCTCAGGACGCCAGCCAGGGGCCCGGGGCTCCTTCCCTGCTCAGGGGCAGAAGGAGGAGGAGGGTGCATTTCCATTTCACCTTTTCCCTCCACCCGAGAAAACAGGAGGTGATGTATATGTTGCCAGCATATTTTGAATTAAAATCCTGTTTGGTTGAACATGAGCAGCTAGTCTTGCCTCTGCCCAAAAACCCTGCGTGGCTGGGAACTCGCGTCTGGGTTTCCCTCTCCACCGGAGTTAGGAAGTCCCGCCTCTGAGCAGCAGGGGTCTGCAGTACCCTCAGGCCCTGGGGCAGGTTCCAGAGGTCACGGAGGGTGCGGAGCAGGGAGGAGTCGGGACCCAGGGGGGCCAAGTCAGGGGTGAGGGTCACCAGGCGTTGGAGCTCGCCCGGTGCCCTCCGTGTGCTCCTGGTCGGGGTCTGTGACACCCCGTGCTCACTGCGAGGATTACTGGGGCAGGCAGGACGGATGCCAAGGCCACGTGACTGCAGAGAGGACAGCTGGGTCATGAGGTGCTGCAGGGTCATCGGAAAAGTTCAGAAACAACCTGCCTGGAGAGCGCCCTTTCCGCTGAGCCCCTAGTTATCACTGGTGGCTGAGGAGTTCTGCTCCTGCTTTTGTTTTGTTTTGTTTTGTTTTGTTTTTGTTTTTGATGCAGAAAAGACGCCCTGTGAGTTGGCGGAGCCATGAACGCCGTCCCTGGGAGGCGAGCCCATCTACCAGGGACACCCCAGCCCGGCCCAGAGCCACAGGTGCCAGGACACTAGCAGACAGTCCTTGGGTCCTGCCCTCAGGGAGCATCCAAGTGGGAGTGTGAGGGGACACAGGTCTCGGGTGACAAGTGGGCAGAGGTACCCATGTGGGATCAAAGGCCAAGAGGCCCTGGAACACGCTGTCCCCCCTCCCGGCGCCCAGAGCCCCTCAGGGAGCAGGGGGGATGCTCACACAGTGCATTCCTGTTGCTTCCCATCCTTGGCCCCTGGGCCCCTCACACCCCAGCCCAAATTTGTACCCGGGGGAGGGGCCCCGACACACAGCGTGAACCTCGCGGGCCTGCACATTGCCGCATCTGGCCTGGAACAGCGCCTTCAGGGGTGCTGGGCAGGCCGTTGTCTCTGGGTCGCTGTCACTGTCGTGGCCATACAAAGAGGGGGCGATGGAAGCCAGTCTGGCCAGAGGTCTGCAGGCTGTTTAAGGCACAACAAGGGTGCAGGTACACCCGGGCCTGGACCCCCACGACCACCGCGCCCCCTGACCTGTTTCCCAGCTCCATACACACCAGAGGCAGCTGCTGAGGGAAGCATCCTATGGGGTTTTTAAGGAACTAGTCTGTGGCCCAGAGGATTAAACTCTTCTCCTTTTCTAATTGAGACCTGAAGAAAATAACACCGTGCCACCTGCTTCTGCCTGGACACACCCACAACCACCACACGTCATGGGCCAGCCCACAAAGTACAGGAGCCAGAGGACCGGGTGTCCCAGCCCCGGGCAGTGGCAGCCCCTGGAGGGAGCTGACCCCAGTGCTCTGGGGCGCCTGCGGTCTGGCCCCTGGGGGCTGGGTTGGGCTGGTGGGTGGGCCCAAAGGTGCACTGTACCACCTTTCACGCCATCCCTCTCCACGTGACCCTGTTCCAGAGCTGTCACCGCTGACAATGCATACAGATGAACATGCCAGCCTCTGAGAGCATGAAATCGGACACAAAGGCGAGGGACAGAGGGAAGCGGCAGCCCGGCCGCCTGGTGTAATTTCAGCCACAAACATGTCCACAGGACCTACCTCAGCGAAAGTGGAAAGGAAAAGCGTGTAGAATAAATGGGCCTCCAAACAATGTCTTCAACAGCTTTAAACAAAGGGCCAAGGATGCAATCAGCCTGAGGATGAACAAGGATGTCACCATGGATCCAGACCCCAGATGGAGATGCCGGCACTTTGACAACAGGGTTCAAGTGCAGAATCATGAGTGCGGCCAGGCCTGTACTTCTCAGAACTGTTGTAATTTGTGCCAGCATCTCTGAGACTTTCCTAAAAAAAGATGACAACTAAAGGACAGCAAAACCACACTTAGGAAGCCACGGTGTGGCAGATGTGACTAGCCCACGTCTGGCTGATCAGGGGCAGGATCTCTGATGGAAGAATTCAGACGGGCCCCTGCTTTCCAGGCAGCCACCTACCTCCTTCTACTTGGCACAGAGCCTGGAGCTGGTCAGCGAGGGGTGTGTGCCCTTCTGAGGAGGCGGGGCTCTGCCATCTAAAGGTGGGGGCCTGGATGACCTTGGGAACATGCAGGTGTGAGTGTGACCTTCTGGGGTGGGGACCCTGAGCTCTGTCCACTCACAAGGGACTTTGCTTTCAGTTCCACAAGGAACTGAAATGGGTAACAGACAATGCCCCTTCAGCGGTCTCTGCCCAAATGCCGCCAGTCCATTAGCCCTAATTAACAGCCTTGCTCACGGACGTAGCTCCCAGCACCCACCTGCGAGGCTGCCTTCTGGGAGCAGACGCTTGTCCACCAAGCCCTGGAGACCCTGACGCTAGGCCAATGTCACTCCCACCAGCTCGCCCTTTCCCCTGGCCTCACCTGGGGTCCGTGGCGTCTACCCACGGGGGACAGAAGGTGCCAGGGGACACTGTGACAGTTAGCTGTTGGGTTAAAGAAGCCAGCCTCGCGCTCCAGGGTTTCCACTGAGAGGACACACGCGCTTTCTCTGGGCTGTGTCCCGTGGGAGCCACCAAGGCCAACAGTTTGCAGGTCCCCGGGCGGGGCTGTTCTCCCAGCAGGGCTGTGCGCTCTGAATGGCCCATCTGCCCTTTCCCTATTCCTGAGTCTTGGGGTTTCTTCCCTCCCCTGCCAGTGACCACTGGGAGGTGAATTCTGCAAACTGTGAGGAGACGCTTTACTGAAGGGCCAGCCAAGCAAAGGCACGTCAGTAAAACCCACCACGGTCCTGCTGTTTAGCTAACCTGCTGTTTTTGGTTAAATTCTAGCCATAAAAATGCCTACAAGAAGGGCTGCATATAAACATTCCAGCTAACATCTCCGAGAAGGATTTCCAAAAGGTGGTTTACAAAACAAGACCTGAGTCTGTCCATAGGTTTCCCTTAAAACATGTTAATGGAAAATCACTAACTTTTAAAGTTTTCAAGTGACTCTAGAAAACAGGAACCACTCCAGAAGAGCACAGTCTTTTATGCTGTGACTAATCCTCCCAGGAATGCTGAACATCAGCAGGTGGGGGTCTTGCTATGTCGTGTAGCTTGTCAGATCAACAGAGCGCTCTGCTGTCCAGCAGGGCCGCGCGTGCCAGTCCCAGCCCGGCGGCTGGCCTCCTTCCGGGGTCAAAGGATTACGGTTGCATCTTGGACACTCCGGAGCCCGCCAGCACCAGCATGGGAGGTGCTAGGTGTCCGTGCTGGGCACTGGGAAGTGGGCTCAGAACTAAAACATCAAGTCAGACAGACAGACAGACAGACAGACATCCTCGTCCCCTGGATTTCTGTCTGAGTTCTAGGAACACCGGACAAGCATTATTGGCTTGGCGACGAACAATTCCTTGGTAACTAATGTCCCCAGACGTTATTTCAAGTCCTAAACATATTCAACAGTAGACAGGAGGACAATCATTAAATCGCTTAACGGATGGCTCTGAAACGGAAATCAGTTACAACTCGCCGTGGTCATCGGTGACGTATGGATCTGAGAAAAAGTGCTCAGACAAGAGGAATTCTTTGACCACCCCTGATGGGTAGACACATGCTGTGCCCTGAAAAGTAAGTGCCCATCAGACAGGCACCCGCTGCTGCCCACACTGGCGGCTGACTGAGGTGAATCTGCTGCACCTGGAGGTGCCGAGCAGGCCCCTGGGAGCCTTGAAGAAGAAAGTGGCCAACACTCAAAGCAGCAAGGGTCACACAGATGCCACTCAGCCTGCGATGGGAATGGCACAGCTCAGTGACATGTATGTGCACATGACTCCAATGAACTCTGGCCAAGGTAGCACCCTCTTTCCTATTACGCTCAGGCACACACACGTGTACATGCACATGGACACATGCACATGGACACATGCACATGGACACATGCACATACATGCAAGCACACACATGCAAGCACACAGGCACAGCTCTTGAGAAGCAAGGGGGAGACATGGCTGCAGGCAGGGCGGGGCCTCAGTGAAGCGTGCACCAGTGATTTCCTCGGTTTTGGGATCAGGGTGATCTGCCCGATGCAGACAGGACCATCCTGGGAGGGACCTGAGGAACCAAGATTGAGCGGGGAGGCCGACCCTGTCAGGTGTGCCCTCTGCCCTGTGGACAGGCACCGCTGCTTCCCGTGGCACGTGCCCAGGACACACCATTCCTGTTACTCTGACTTCCCAGAAGGCCCTTCCACAGAGCACCGCCTTCTCCAAGGATTGCCCTGGAACCCATGGGAGGAGGGAGACCTCTAAGTGATCGCTGAGAAAAGTTCTGAGGGCCCGACAGTGCTGACACCACCGGGACCAAGGGGCGGGGCCGGGGCCGTGGAGCTGAGCTGCCAGCGAGCTGGTGGCAGTTAATGAAGGCGCTGTCATGAGGGTTATGTCAGCAGCGGAGGCACCTTCTTCCTCTTTGTTCTATATTGTCCACTGTTCGTCCAGAACAACAACACGCCATAAAGACCCTTTCATCTCCTTCTCAGACGGCTCCCGCTGGCTCCCTCCAGCTTGGTGGCCCGGTGCAGCACCCACCCAGCATTCCCTGCAAACCCAACTCAGTTTTGAGCAGGAAGCAGTGTAGCTTTCTCAGAGGTGTTGGGCACATGCCACTGGCCCAGGACTGGCTCCAGGACAGGCACTGCCGTGAGGCCCCAAGTGAGGCCCGCAGGGGACCTGCACACGCTGGTTTGGCCTCTTGAGGACATCCCCAGCCTTCCACTGATACGCCTGGGCTCAGCCGGTGGGAGGGCGTGTGCAAGGAGGCACAGACCTGCACAGGCAGCCACGGACCGTGGCCTTGGAGTGCCTGCCACCAGGCCTGGCACGGAAGATCTGCTGAGTCCTAAAGTCCCCATGGGGCTGTACCAGCCCTGAGGGCGGGCAGAAAGCAGGACCTAGCAGAACACCCAGAAAAGCACATTAAAGATCAGTGAGCTCAGAACTGATTATGATTCAGAAAATCTTGTTCCTATAGCAGAGGGGAGGAGGGGGAAAGCCACAAATGTACTGTCCTTTTCTTCCTTTTCCATAATTAGAATAATTATTCTGACCTCAATCTCTAGTTGGAAACACTGGCCAATGTTTATAAAGCAAACTTTCTGGAAGAAAACCCTCTAATAAAAGCCCTGGAGACGCATCATAATTAAGTTGAAACTATATTTCATTTTTGATTAATTGTCACAGGCCCTATATCAAACAGACCAAATAAAGGTCTCTTTAGAACAGTAATGAAAAAATAAATCAAATGATGTAAATTCATAATTCTATTCTTTAAACCAAGACTCTTTAAAAACCAAGCAAAGGAACTGACAAGTACAGCTTGGCTGACACACCTAACGCCTAGTCCCTCCAGCAGCCCTGTCCTCGTCCATCAGAGCAATTCAGCATCACAAGGCCACGGACAGAAGAGTGCCCAGAGCCGGAGGGAGGCTGCTCAGCACACAAGCTGGGCCCTGAGAGGTCCGTACAGACCTGTCCACACTGCTCCCAGTTCAGAAAAACTCCATGACCGCTAACATTTGCCGAGGGCAGTGAAACAGGCTGGCTGTCGTGTTGAAACTACGCATTCCAGAGACCAGGATACAGGCCTGCAAAGGCCTTGCTCTAAGGAAGGCTTTCTCCAGGCCACTAGGGAAGTTGGGTGGCACGTCCTTGTCGCTTGTCTAGTGGATGGCAAACTGCCCAGACCTCCCGGGCTTCTGACACCCACCACTCACGGGTGCAGCACTGGCTGAAGAACCACCGCCCGTGGGGGCTTCTGCAGGGCCGAGCCAGGCTGCCAGGCACACCCCAACTGAGGAGTGGCAGTCACACCTTGCACACACGCATGGGGCCAGCAACACAGCTGTTGCCCTGGCCGCAGGGCCCCCACCAGGAGCTGGCCTGGCCCGTGCCCGCTGGGTCCCCAGGCTGAGGGGTCCTGGGTGCAAAGATTGGTTGGGTTTGGTTCAACAAGGTGACCAGAACCCAGATGAAAGCCAGCATTTCACCTGGTGCTCAACGTGTGCTCAGCCGGCGTCAGCCGGCATGGGGGCGATCCAGTGGGGCGTTTTCAGAGGGCTGACCAGAGGCGATGCCCCTTTCTGCTGTGTGGGAGGCTTGGGGACATCTACAGCGATTTCCTCATCCTCTCCCAAGGTTGCATGGTCGACTAGGACCCCACTGCCCAGCACCCCTCCTGCGAGCGTGGCTTCCTGGACAATCGGTGCTTTTAAGTCAGCTCCTCACAGGATATTTAACAGGCCCACCTGGCACCTGAACACACGTGTACCTGTCAGTAACTGGCTTTTGAAAACGGCTGCCAGCCTCCAAAACGCATCCATCACCGTCACTGTCGGCAGTGATGGGCGGCAGGTGGGCGCTCGGCTGGGCCGCGAGGAGATGGGAGCGCCTGGCACTGCTGTCACTGTTTGTCACTACGGCCAGCTGAGCGCCCCAGCTGCCAGTTGCCACTGCGCAAGGCATGAAACATACCCTCTGAGTGATCCGCCAGCAGGGCTGAGTGGAGGCTGCATTATTAATTAGTTCCATGACGCGCGGCCCCTTAGGGGGCACATGATAATCGTGTTTAATTTGTTTATGTTTTAATTATGGCTTAGGCGGTGCCACATGTGATCACAGTATCCTCTCCTCGGTTCTGCTCTGCAAGCCTGTTTGTATTAATTTGCATCTGAAATGCGAAGTGGCTGATGCCTGGGGGACAGTCTTCCCAGTGCACACAGCGCCTCTCTCCCAGGCGGGTTCCAGCCAAGACTGCGGTGACCCCCGTAACCTTCCCTCACCACAAATGACGGGCTTCCTCCTAGGGCTGCCACAGCTCCCAGCGCCCGCCCTGCTCTAGCCACAGGGGGACAATCACTGCCTTTGACTCCCTGCTGTCCGGATCTAGCTCGTCGCCTCTCTTGCTCTAAATATGGATTGAATTAACCTCCGTGGACTGTGCCAGCCGGACACAGCCAGCGTCCAGGACCAGAGAGGCTCATTGCCGCTCCAGGTGGGGTCAGCAAGGAGACCAAGTCAAGCTGTGGCTTCTAGTTGAGCCAAAAACATAACCTCAACCTTCTTCCTCAGGAGGGAGGTTGTCTGCCAACTCCAGACAAAGCAACGATGCCGCCTCCCATCCTGACAGCACCCTCAGGCCTGCGTACCACGCACAACCCAGCACTGGCCAGGACAGGTGTGGACACCTTTCACTTGGCCCTGGGTGATAGGAACATAACTTGAGGGTGACCCCTGGGGCTGAGAGCACAGACTTCCCCATAAACACAGGGGTGGGGTGGGGCTGCGTGGCCTTCTCCTGCCCCCAGGACCTGGTCTGCAGGCACTAAATGTGGGTGTCCAGAGACAGTGTCCCGAGAGAGGTCATTGCTATAGGCAGCCTGCCTGCCCACCCAGCAGGAGGAGAAGGGATGGTGCCAGACAGAGGCCCAGGCTGGTGGCGGTGCTGAGGACAGAGAACGCTCTGGGCCCCTGGTGGGGGGCGGGGTGAGACAGAGGGCTTGCTGCCCACACCCCAGTGTCTGCCTGGGGCTGCGCCTCCCCCACCCACACAATTGTCTGAGACCCCCACAGGACTGCACAGCATGGGGTCTGGTGCTCAAGGTTGTCTGAGACCCCACAGGACCACCCAATGTGGGACGTGGTGCTCCAGGTGATGCCCTGGTTCCCATCTGCTCTGAGTCTAGGCCCCCTGATCTGCATCTCTAACGAGCCCCCCTCCCCCACCTCCCTGCACATCCTCATCAGACACTTCACTTGGAAGGAATGAAAAGGAAGGGGAAGTGTGCCAGAGGCCAAGTGGAGAGCGCAGCCTGAGGCCCTGAGCCCACCATCACCGAGACCGATCCCTGCACATGGCTGCACATCCCAGAGAAAGGGCTCTGGGTACACATGTTGGGGGAGTGGGAGACAAGTGTATTTTATTAGTGGGCTGTTGCCCCCCCAGGAACGCACCTGCCCCTAACTGAGCACACGGGCCTCCTACAGTCACGCCCGTGCACCCACGAAGTAAGAAAAAGGAAAACTCTGACTATACAGACAAGTCTCCCCAAACCCACCAATGGCCCAGGCCCTCCTGCCCCAGTCACCACTGCCTGAGGCACCTCACGCCCTGCACAGCTGGCGTGCAGCTCAGCACCCGCCATGGGAACCAGAACCGGGCTGTGCACACACCTGTGACTATCGGACCTCAGTCCGGAGCCCTGCCCTTCTATGTGATATTTGTTCTATCGGGAAGAAAAGGCCACGTGTGAAACTCTGACCTTTTCCCAACGTGCAAGCTGCTGGGTGGCTCCTGATTGATCAGCCGAGGTCTTTCAAGGCCCTGCTGTGCTTTGCTGAGAGGAGACCCTCCAGGTGAGCGGTGGGCAGTTCCAAGCAGAGCAGACCCACTGGTCCCCAGCACCAGCGAGCAATGAGACGTGCCCAGGGACTCAAGATCTAACAGTGCAGCTCTGCAGCCCCCGGTGGCCTAAGGTTACTGGGGAAGGCGCTTCCTCCAGGGCACCGGCCTCTGTGGACGCTCCGGCCGATGGTGTCACACATGGGGCAGATTCCAATAGGATAGGAGCGGCTCCTGAGTTCCCTAAGGCTACAGGGCCTGAGGGCTGTTGATTGGGTCCCTGATACCTGACTCATTAGCTCTTCAATTTCAAAATGAGGAAAGAAAACTCAGCAGACCCAATGGAAGGATTCTGTAGTCCCAGGGGCACTCACCTGTCCACCAGTCTACCTGACGTCGGAGACCCCGCCCCACGCTCAGGGGCCCCTTGATGTCAGGGAGCCGTGCTCTGGTGGTCGGTGAACATTACGCATGTGTGTGTGGCTGGCTTGGTGAGCTAGCGCCAGCTTAATTAAATTATAAAAGAGGATTTCAATACAACATTATTCATTTCTGTCAACCAAGGGGAGCTGTGGGATGATCAAAGCCTGCTCCGTCTGTCTTTAAGAAATAATTTCCTACCAAAGACGGAAGATTAATGTGTGACGATATTTGTAACGAGACTACTAATGGGAAGATAATAACTCGGAGGGACTGCCACTTTTCCATATTGTTGTTCCCACCGTGGTCACCACACATGTGCCCTGGAGTCTGTGCCAGGCACGGGACCGAGCTCTGGCAGGCTTGCCTGGCACACTGCAGCCGCCTCCCTCCCGACACCAGCTCCTCCCAGGCAGGTGCAGGCTCAAGGTGGAGGGGTCTCCCTCTGCAGCAGCTGGGAGAGCTGACATCAGAGCTACAGCCCAACAGCACGAGAGGCCCCCACCCACCGTCCCAGTGCCCCTGCAGCGACCTCGTCAGGGAGAGCTGACCCCTGTGCCTGGCCACCGGCCTTGCTTCCTGTGACACACCAAGGTCACACCGCTGGGACATGGCAGCTGCACTGAGCCCCGCCTTCCAACCTCAATGCCCAGTGGCCAGGTGGAGGGTTTCCATCTATACTTCTTCCTCAGCAGGGACATGGATTCAGGGGCCCGAGGGGACCCTGGCCCTGTGGGTGTGCCCAGGAGACACACACGGCCTCCGCGTTCCCAAAGATGGAGTGACGTCGACATTAATTAAAGGAGACAGAATGTGCCATGAGGAGAGAGAAGCCGAGACAGGGCGGAGCGCTGGCCCCCGAGCTGCTTCCTTGTTTCTTTTCAGTAGTTGACAACTTCAGTTGTCAAGACAGAACAGGTCCTGCCACATAGCAGCGGCTGACAGCGACTGCGGAAGTCTGAGGGACCCCCATCCACCTGATCCCAAGAACAGCCCCCTTTTCTGATAGCAAGACATGTCTTTATTAGGAGTTTTTGCCGTAAACATAACCAGTGGGAATGACGACACTGAACTCGCCCATAAAGGACAGCATGTCTCCACTGCCTTCCTAATACCACTGAACACGCGTGGGCTCCAGACGGGCGGAGGCTTGGGGCCTACCTCCACCACGGACTTGGAATCCAGTCGGAAGTTGAAGTCACCAAAGACAAAGTAGGACACTTTCTCGAATCGCTGGTCAATGATCCTGGGAGGAGAGAAGGAGACAGGTTAGTGTGTGTTCATGCCCACTGGCTGCTGCAGCCACGCTCCTACCACACATTTTATACCACCCCCCGTGGAAGGCAGATGTGTACCCCCAACACTTAGCAAAGTGGCCACGGCCACACATGTCCACCTACAGTGCGAGGCCCTCTCCAGTATCGTGTGCCGCCAACAGGTCCTCATCGACTGGGCCAGCGGTGTGAACACACTTGGTGGGAAGCACAGCCTGCACCAGGGAAGACAGGCTCCCACTGGGGTTCTCAGGATTCGGGAAGCAGCCGGAAGCTGGTGTGATGGTGTGTACAGGGACCTATAATGGCAGGGCCAGCTCAAACTGGTCCTGCCCTGTTTCCAACAAGACCTGGAACCAGTCACTGTGGGCAACGCTGTGGACACCACTCAGGACTAACACTGTGGACCCTTAACTGCCTCCTCCTCCCCTGCCCCCTCCCCCCTCCCCCTGCCCCCCCCCCCCCCCACACACACACACCTGGACCCTTTCAGAAGGAAGGTCCGCTGTCCAGGAAGATCTAGTGCTGAAACCCCTTCAACCCCCCCTGAGCACTGGATGGGGGGACAGAGTTGAGCCCCTCCTATCTTCTTGCCAAATGAACTCGCACATCAAAGCTCTTTCTTTTCTCAACAGCCAGTGCCACCATGTTGGCTCCCATGCCGTGCGCAGTGAGCCCTGCTGGGTAACAGCGTGTGGAGGGCTGGTGGCCCAGAGGGAGCCATGTGGGTGAGACGGCCCACAGGGCCCCAGGCCGCCTTCGCCTGCCTTTGGATGGTCCCTCTCAGGCAGGGAGGGCCACTTGGACTTCCCTGAAAGTGTTTACATATCACCCCCATTGGATGTTTCAAAGTTATAAGATAACGGCAACTTATCTTTTCAAGCAGATATTGCCTGGCTGGAAAACATGTTCCTACCGAATGTTAAGTGGATCACAGTGTGTTTCATAAAGACTTTCCATTGAAAAGCATGCCCATGGCAAGTGTGGCCTCTACCTCTGCCCTCAGACAAGGAAGCCTGGGAACTGCTCAAACCTGCTGGCCACTGCCCACCACGCCATCTATGACCGTGGCTCTGAGGGCGGGCAGAGCGCTAGCTACTCCTGTTTCCAAAGCAGAACGAGAACCTCTTACAAGTCAATCAGCCGAACAGACGTGTCATCTGTGCAGAAGGCAAGGCAAGCCTGGTGACCAAGCTTCCCAGCGTCACTGCCCGGCTGTGGCTTCATGGACACACTTGCTGTGCAGAGCTGTGGGTGGGCTGCACTGAGACGGACTTAAACCCTCATTGGACCAGGCAGGCAAAAGGTCTTCACCAGTCACTCAGAAACACCTACTCGGATACCAAGGAACCCGATGCGTCCCGGCCCACCCGTAATGCCTGTTGGTACAGTTGTGTGGAGCCGGGCACCATGCCCTCCTGGGGCAGGCGCACGGGCGTGGCAGGCCACGGATCACCTGCTCGGTCTTTGCTAACTTGATTCATCATCCTGAGAAGCTAGAGATGAGTGACGGGCAGTACGGGGCTGGGTTGGCGCCTCCTGCCGTGATGAGGACGGTTGGACTCGGCCCTGAGGATCCGGCTCCCAGGTGCTGTCAGGCGGCCCGGTGGCTGCTCTCTCACCCGTGTGTGTCCGAGAGGGTGAACTTGCTGTGCTCTATGTAACCTGTCTGAGGAGTGGAAACGGCGTCTTTGTTTTAATTTGCGTGGTTACCAGGAGGCTGACCGTCCTCTCATGCACCTGTTAGAATCTGCATTCTCTGCTTCTACTTGTTCAGAGACGGCTTTTCTTTTTAGTTCCTTGCCTTTTTCACTTTGAATTCCAGGAGTTTTCCTGTAAATTGTGATGTTAACTCTCAGTCTATTGCTGGCCTTTAGCTCTGTTTCTGCAGACATTTTTGTTTTCACGCAGTGAAAGAGACTGATTCTCCAGAAGGCCTCCCGGCCCAGTCCATTAATGGCTTCCGTCCTTATCTTCAAGGTGGAGTTCTGTGGCTGGTTAATCCATCTGGAGTCACACTGGGAAGTAGGGGTCTGAGTTTATCGATTTCTCAATGGTCCATTGAGCTGCACCATCTATTAAACATTCAATGCTTTCTTCCCGAGTTTGTAAAGCACAAAATTCCTCAGGCGAATTGGAACTTTTTGTGACTCCCTATTCTTTTCTGTGGATCCTTCATCCATGCTGGACACTTTTCCTTAATCTGACTTTATAGGGAGACCTTTCTTGTCAACAATTCTTTAAAAAACCATCTAGGCCATGTTCCTATTTTTCTTACATATTAATTGCTCTATCATGTAGCTAAATTTCATGACAAGCCCTGTCATGAAATTTAATAATATTTAACTATTTTAATATTTTAATAATATTTAACTATTACATTAATTTGAAGAGAAAGAACCTTTTCACAGATTGTTATTAATGGTGCAGGTGACTAGCAATTTCACTGCGTTAAAATTAAATCTTTCTGTAGAGGAAATACTAATCAGGAATGAAGACGTCAGAGGTGTGGGCAGAGACACCAGCCTCACTCAGCCTGCGCTGTGCTCACAGGTGAGGGGACAGAACCTGCCTCACAGGTGCCCACAGGAACCTAGCTATTGCAGCCATCCTGAAAAAAAAAAATGAAACTTTTTCCTGGTGTTAAACATCTTAAAAAAATATCCTGAGAACCTGTGTAGGTTCCTAGAAAGGTCAGCAGGAATCCTCCCCTCAGGACCCTTAGGACATGGGGTTCCTGGCCCCCACCCTGTGCACAGAAGCCACACGGGAAATGAGAAGACAGTGACATGCTCTGCTTCCATGAGGAAGCCTTGTCCCCGCAGGCTCGGGGCCCGTCCTGTGCAGAGTACCAACTCCACGGTGCTGCCACCAGCCGTGGACCAGTGAGAGGTCAGAGAGCACCATCACTGGGCTTCAGACTGAGAAACCACACCATTAGCACAGCTCATTATGCTGACTGACTTCTGGCTGTCAGCTGAGACCACACAGAAGCCTGTTCTCTCGCCCTGGCACCAATCCACCAGCACTTCCCCAGGAGGCTGGCGTCCCCAGGACACGGAAGGTCCCCTCAGCAGGAGGCAGGCGCTGGCTCCCTCACCCTCAGTGCCTCACAGGTTCCTGTGGTCCACTTTCTGTGCCTGGCTCAGCGTCAGTTCTCTCCTGACCCAGCCCTGGCCCTGACACCCAGCCAGCCAGCCTACCCTCCCAGCCCGTGGCACGAACACCACCAGTCCCCGCGGCTCTGGGTCTGAGGGTCAGGCAAATCCATTCAGCTCCGTGATGGCCTCCTGGCGTCCCAGTGGCATGGCAGGCACAGCACAGCCCTGAGGTGGCCGGGAGTCTCAGGCCACATGGGTCCCGTGGCCCAGGATAGGAGGCCCTGAGTGGACATGCTTCCTCCGCTTGTTTCCTGCTGCTTCCCACCCCCGCCCAGCCTGCTGACCTGCATGGGACCTCTGTCCTTCTCAGACCAGAGGGGGAGCACCTGGCCAAGCCGTGTCCTTGGGGTACAGCCGCCCCCCCCCCCCACCAAAGGCCAGTGAGCGGGTCTGAGAGAGCGCTGTGCCCATGGTGCTTCCTGTGACATTTCTGCTGCTCAGAGTCAGCACTGCTTTGTCCTTGGGGAGGGGCCAGAGGAGGTGGCAATGGAGACATTAGCACAGCACCTGGGACGTGGCTGAGGGCAGTCTGAGAGGGTGGCTGCCACGGGACCCTCAGAGCCCCTCATCACACGGCGCCCTCCTCCCAGCCAGCACACGTGGCTCAGTCGGCTCAAGTGATTTCTCTCCAGCTTGACTTTGCCTAAGGGAGGAGGCCTGTCACTCTCCTGGGCGGAAAGTCTGTGTCAAGGCATCTGCACATTCTATTTCAGTAACTTGTCGGCTCTGTTCACGGGACAGCGCGGGAGCTGGCGGTCCTTGAGGAGCGTCCAGGGAGAAGGTGCACAGCCCCAATGACCAGGCTGTCACCGTTCTATTGTCGTCTGTGCTGCTGTTCCCTGCGTGCCGTGGACTCTCAGGCTGACCAAGCACGCACACAGTTGCAGAAGTGGGGACACTGCATATGGCCTGCTGGCCTGCAGGCTGTGAGCACATCACGCAGGTGTGCCTATCGGGCACCCTTCCTCTGTCTGTGAGATTAATGGCAGCGGGGTGGTGGGACACATCTGCAGTCAAGCTGAGCTCGGAGGAACTCGCTCTATGCGGGTAGGACAGCTGAAGACCACTCTTGTCACAGGAGAGGCCAGGGCTCCCATCTTGTGGGACCCGTGAGGGTTCACGGTGAGCCAAAACCTGGAGGCTACACGGAGGCTGCAGGGGGTAGGTGCAGGGACACCCCAGCCTGGAGCAAGGCCCACAGGAGAACACAATCCAGGGTGCATTTATGGGACACCTGGGTCACCCCCCGCCAGTGACATGGATGGAGCTGCTCTAGGGCGTGTGCTGGAGCTGGGCACTGGTTGATTAAATGGTGAAAGTGTTTGGCTCAACTGAAGTCCCCACTTTTGATGGAAAGGGAATTAGAGACTAGGAAGAAATGTGAGCGGCTGATATCCTCACTATGAGTTAGGAAGCAAAGGCTATTTGGCTAATTAGATGGTAGAGTCCAATTTGAGGTAAATTCTTTTTTTAAAAAAACGAACAAATGTCAAATTTCAGACTTAGCACCTGACTGAATAAACTTTAAAAACCTCTCAGTGTTTAGAGAGAGAAACGTACCTTCCCAGGGCCTGGCTCTCCCACCCGCAGGGAAGGTGCGGGGTGGGAGATGCCTGCGGTGACGAGTAGAGGGTTTCAACGGCGTGGCCAGAGCCTTGTAACACTGTCATTAAAAACCTAAACTTTATCCTACTTCCGTGGCTCTCTCTTCTTGATGTAATGGCCTGCGCCCATTAATAACAGCAGGGTCTGAAAGGTCGTGCCGCGGCGGCAGCGGGAGGGGCCGCCACAGGCCCAGGCAATCGCCTGAGTGCCGGGCCCGGGGCCTCACTTTTAATTTCAACAGAGTGCCATTTGGACCAGGAGGAAAAAAAACGTTGTTTTAAAATTAATTACCTTGTCAGGAGCTATTATGATTAAAAAGTAGGCCCACATCAATATCGCGTGCCTAATTCAAAAAGGGAATTACAAGAACAGCCATAAAAATCAATTTTTTGGGCCTTGAAAATGGAGCGTCTTTCTGTTTTGACAGGTGATTTCACTATGAGACAAACCACAGGGACACTCACACGTCACAGAGGCCGCCCAGCGAGCAAGGGCTGCGGACGTGGGAGGCCCGCGGCAGACCAAAGGCCTCCGGGATGGAGACAACGTCCCGAGGGGAGGCACAGGTTAAATACTCAGAAAGGACAGCATTTGCAATTGGTCGTCTCGGAGCGGCTGACGGTCAGTGTCCCAGGTCACAGACTCGCCGCCACTAGGTCTCTTCCCCAGAGCTGCGCGGCCTCCAGACGTAGGCGCCCCTTCCCTGACTAACCCGTCAGCGCTGTCCCTTCTCTTCGTCTGTTCCTGTCTTTTAACTACGGAACCGAGTGGAATTCACGTATAATTAGGAATCAACTAGCGTCAGCTTTTGTTTCTCAGATCTGGTAGAGGCTGCATTCTCTGAAATTTTTATTAGCAAAAACATCAACAACAGAAATTACTACAACTAGGCAGAGCATTTTAAAGTTCCTTAAACGTTTCTCCTAATCTTAACATGTCTCATTGAATGGTGTATGGTAGAAATATTTAAGTGGCTATAAACAAACTGACCAATGTACTTCTCCTTCCTGTGCTGGGCGCGGCAGGGGTGGGCTCTGGCCTGGCGGGGCCAGCAGCACCAGGCGGACACAGTCCCTGCCCTGACTCCAGCCGGCACAGGGAGCCCGTGTAAAATGGTTTGTCCTGAGGCAGAGACAAGGAAAGAGGACACGTGTGAAGGCAAAGAGGAAAAACCTACTGACAGGACCTGAGCCGGCGTCAGCGTCAGCACGAAGCTCCCAAATATCCCTCTGATGATCCCACTGGGTGTCATGTGCAGTACCAACAGCCAGTGAGCCTGGGCGTCAATGGCCAGCCCGCCGACTGGCCCTCCCAGGCCCAGCACATACTCCTACAGCCAGGCCGGCCGAGTGGTGCCCATTGTGCCCACCACAGCACCCATGGGTGACACACAGACCCTCAGCCACTGGAGGGATCGATATGGAGAAGTCACAGAATCTTGGGCACAGCCACAGCCCTGATGGAGCAGCGCACGGAGAGAGCTGGGCCGGGTGAGGTTTTCATGGTAAGGTATTCATTCCCAAATCCACTCTTTCCCACAGGCGTCCCCATGTGAACTGCTCATGTTTCTGAAAAGTCACCTCCTGTCTCAGCTGCTCGAGGCCTGAGGCCCTGCTATGCACTGAATCATCTCCCCAAGTCCACGTGGTGAGGCCCTGGCCCCCATGTGACTGTGCTGGGGATGGGCCTTTAAGGAGGTTAACATTAGATGGGCCACAGGGTAGGGCCCTGGTCTGACAGAACGAGAGACGCCAGAGGCCCTCCGCAGGGCACGTGAGGACACAGTGAGGAGGCAGCCCTCCTGGGCCTCCTCAGTATCCGGCAGGGAATCCCAGCCTGACTCTCAGCCGAGTGAGTCCTTACACACTTCAACACCAGTGAACCCAGGATACGACACTCAGCCTCACAGGTGCTGGGGAAATGCCATGTTCCCCAGCCTGGTGTGAGCGTGCATGCCAGGCCCTGGAGGACGTGGCGTGCACCGGGTCACAGCACAGGGCAGCAGGCATAGTCCAGCAGCCAGAAGCACCACTCCCAACATCGTCCTGAATGTCAGTAAAACACCGAGGACGGCCCAAAGTAGTGCCCGCAGAGGGAGTGGCCCCGGAGCAGGGACAGGGCCGAGCCAGGAGCGCCTGCAGGGCTGAGCCAGAAATGCCTACAGGGCCGAGCCAGGAGTGCCTGCAGGGCCGAGCCAGGAGCTCCTGCAGAGCAGGTGCTCAGGCACGACGGCATTCGCGATGCCAGTGCTGACGAAGAAAATGGAGACGAGCCAACGTGCACTAGTGCTCACGCATGCCAGCAGTACAGCAATGTGGCCACGGAAGGACAGGCACTAAATCAAGATGGTGAGGGGGAGGGGCAGGACAAGGATTCAGGATGGAGAACATAGAGATGGCATCCATGTTTCACTTCTTAGCAAAAGAACACGTGAGACAAACACGGAGATGTGAACCTAACGGAGCTGAGTGGAGGGTGCGTGGCTGTCATCACAGCCTTCCCCTTTTCTGGACGTGTGAATCCGTTTTCAATAAATAAATTGAAGGATAGATTACAGATACCATCAATCATCCGAGACATAGAACAGCGAGTTCATTTGTTGGGATGCAAACTGGACTTCACGTGTCCTACCTGGGCATGATCCTGCCCGACACCCTGAAAATGCCGTGTGGTGAGCACTGGCCTGTGCAGCCCCGAGTCTAGGCTGGGCTCCAAACAGACATGACAACGGCCACCCAGGCTTCCAGGCTGAGGTCCCTGAGTGGACGGATGTATTTACAACCAGGAAGTCAGGTGGCAGGAACGAGCGCCCAGCATCCAGCGTCCAGGTATGCGGGACCTGCCTCAGCCTGGACACCAGCGCCTCTTTTGCTCACAAACAGCGAGCGAGTTCTGGGAACGGCCTGAAGAGACACATTCAGGGTGGAGGGCCTTTGAGCAGGCTGACAGCTGACTGATGACCGGCCCTGGGATGACAAAGGGGGCCGTGGGCGGCCGGCATCACATCGCCTCTCCCTGGGAAACTAATTGCCCTGAATTGTTCATGGCAACATTATTTTTCTGGCCATCATCTCCTCTGAATGCCCAAAATGAGCATGAAACAACTCTTTTGACCGGACATAAAAGTTAAATGTCCCAATGTTGATCAAATTAACTTCAGCGCTGTGACAATGGACTGTATTTGTGAGAAAATAATGGAGGGGACAAAGGGGCGCTTTATGCCAAGATTTCACAGTTGTAATGTAAAAATGTTTCTGTTGAACTAGGCCAGGCCACATCTCAAAGGGGAGACAGAAGAGCCCTGTCACTTGTGGAAAAAAAATCTCATTTCACGGCCGAAAGCTCCAGGAGGTGTCAGGAAGTCTCAGCCCCGGGAGGGACACTGGCTGAGGTCTCTGCTCCTGTTTAATCCCCCAAATGCTCCCCAGAGAGCTTAACTGTGTGTCCGGGAGGCAGACAGACTGGTCCAGGGCCAGAGGGGATCCCAGGCCAACACAGGCCCCACATCCCTGGAGCCCCGCACCTCCAGTGCCAGGCTGATGCTCTTCATTAATTGGGGGTTTGTCTTCTTTTTAAAAGTTTCATAATAAGAGATTAAAAGCAAAAAATTAAACTGCACAAAAAGCAAGATTATTATTTGTAATAAAACCACCCAGAGGAACTTCCTGTCTGCACTTTAACATTGAAAACCCTATCGTCACATCTCCAATAGGAACCCTTCCCAATCGGCCAGGCTGGAGGGAGGGGTGCTCTGGGTCCACACCTGCATATGATGGCCCGCGGGCCTAGGGGCCAGAGGCACTCATGCCTGGCACTGCTGGGAGGTTAAACACGTCTGAACACAAACTCTCCATTTTATAATAAGTTTTAGATTTACAGAAAGGTTGCAAACATAGCCCTGGCTGCCTCTGTTTTAACACAGGGTCCCACAGCAGCCCGGGGCTTCAGGCCGATGCACCTTCCCCAGGTCTGATGGACCAGCTCATGGAAACGGGACCCACAAAACTTGATGGGGAGATTAAGCCAAGAAGGCAGGCTCGCCTCTCGGAGCCTCCTCGCTGTTCCCTGTGTTCCCGGCCTACAGACAATGCACCCAGAGGTTCCCAAAGAGTGAATGGGGCACTGTTGGTGGCAGCGTCCATTCAAAGGGCCGGCATGGCATTGTCCTCCCAATCGGCAGAGCAGAATGCAGTCTGCTGGTGGCTGCCAAAAGGTTAGCAGCCCTGATGAAAGGGCGGCCCGGTATTCACACTCCTACAGAGCCGCCCTTTGTGCTGCGTGCAGAGGCCGGATCTGCGGCTGGCCGAGCCCCCACACAAGTGATTCGTGGGAATGCAAAGCCACAGGAAAGTGCCAAAACCCTAGGCCGCTGTCCCTGAGGCTGCAGGGGAATGGCAGTTTGGGGCAATGACACAGTTTAATGCCACACCCCACTGACAACCTGACCACAGTCACCAAAGCAGACTGCTCACGGGTCTGCCTCAGCCCCGCTCCATGGGAGGTCCCAGTGAGTCGTACAGCCCCCCAGAACCTGTCAGCCAGAGACCGCACACAGCAGTGCCCTAACGAGGTCCTTGTTCCTGGCCATGGGCTCGCTGTCCCAGGCATGGTGGCTCTGCCCACAGGGCCCCGGCCTGGCAGCTCTCGGGGAGGCCAGCATTGGCCACTGCAAGGGAACGCTCCCAGGGCGGCTCCCCTGAGCCTGGTGTCACTGCACACCCTGCCTTCTTTGCCACCTCCTGAATCGCGACACTGTGTTCCACGCCAGCACTGTCAGGTCAGTGCCCAGAGAGAACCTGCTGCAAGCAGCGCAGGTTTTCAATTCCCTGGGGCCTCAGCACAGACTCAGCAACACTGGAGCCTGCGTGGTGGAGGCGCTCCAGAGCCCGCTGGGTGAGAACAGGCAACAAAGGACTCATGGACGAGCTGGCCAAAGGATGTCATGCCCCGGCCCAGGGACACGGGAGCCCCCGTCACAGGTGGCCCTGGGTCAGCACACGGACCAAGCAATGGGCCCCATGGCCCTGTGGCTGAGGCCCCAGCTCTGGAGGCAGGCGAGGAGCTCAGATCTGGGCCTAGGTCTGCTTTGGCCCTTCCTCACCTCAAGTCACCCCACCTCCGAGCCCAGTCTGGTCACACCTGGAGGCTGCATTAGGGGCTGAGGGGGCTGGGCCCTGGGTGGGCAGGACAACCAGATCTTGCATCCCGCACTCCTGCCTCCTCTGTGTGGGCCTGGCAGGTTGCAGCAGGGACCTGGCTGCTTGGACAGGGCGTGGGCCCTCATCTCAGGGCCCTGGAGGTGAAGTACCACCACTGTCACACATGGCAGCAAGGGACAGAACCCCACCCTCCGACCCCTGTGGAGGGTACATCCTGCTGAGAGAAACCCAGAAGGAAGGAACCTGCAGGGAGGGATCCCGGCCCACGCTGGGGGGAAGCCCAGAGGGGAGCCTGGTGCACGCAGGAGGGGTCAAAAGGTCAGGGTCCGGACGCAGTGCCAGAAAGAGGTTATCTGGTGACACGAGGCCAAAGAGCAGGAGCCACAGTCCTTACTGCTCTGACGTAAGCAGTGTGGGGACGGTGGAATCCTGGAGAAACCTGAGATCGCCAGGCAGAAAGGGGAGAGGACTGAGCTGCGGCAGCGGCTGTCCCACGCCTGAGTGGATGTCTGACCGCCACCTAGGTCGCGGGATGCTGGTGGGAGAGACTCGCTGAGGCCTGAGCAGGAGGAGCAGCAAGAGAGCAGCCCTGGGATGAGGCTTCGAGGCCGAGCTCCATACAGCAAGAGGCCTGTCTTTGAATCAAGAGGGACTCTGGTTCCCAAACCAAACCTAACCTATCAATTGAGTTTGAGGGGACACCTTCTTTCCCAATGACAGCCTATCAACTCGGATCCTGTGAAAGGTCGCACGAGATAGCCAGAGACAGGAGGGCCCCACGGAGTCCAGGACCAGAGGGTCCTGAAAAACCACCTGCGAGAGGGAGTGAGGAGAGGCGGCTGGGAGCTTGATCAGGAGGCAGGAGCAGCTTCCCTGCTCTGAAGACCCCTGGGCTGCTCCCCTGCCCTCCCCAGAGGCGCAGGCCCCAGGCTCTGGTGGGTGGACTGTGAGGGCAGAATGTGGAGGGAGGCGCTCGGTGGCTCGGCCTTGCTGAGCAGACTGTGCACAGCCGGGTGCTCAAGGGACCCAGCCCCCAACCTCTAGGAGTGGCAGGTGGGCGGAGCCACTGAGAGGCACTGCCTCCTGCTGGGAGAACCCAGGGCCAAGATGTAATTGTCAGACTCCAAGGTGCCCCAGCCGGCATCTACTTCTGCCATAGCCCTGGGTTCATTTTCTTAGCTCTCCCACAAAACTGAAGAGAAAGCTTGAGGCCACCCACCCTAAGTCCGCCTGGGAGGGATTGCTGGAGCCTTGGGACAGGGGTTGGGATTTGTGCTGTATCAACGGGTCAACATTGGCAAGTTTCATATTTTTGGCAAATGGAAAAACAAAAATGGAAAGTAAGCTGCTTAAAAGAACAAGCTGTCCAGTCCTGGGCGGTGGGGTGGGGCCGCGCACACAGCACCTACCTGTCGAGCACATAGCCCAGGGCCTTGTGCCGGATGCCCGCGTACACAGAGGGGCTGGTCTCCCAAGCGACCAGATTGGAAGCATCATGGAAAAGGTGGATGTTCACCAAGTCAAAGGCGCTGCGGAGACAGAGAAGGAGACTCAGAGACAAAGGCTGAAGCCTCGGGCCGGGCACTGCCTTTCCAACCCTGCTCTTGCCCAAGCTCCTGGGGGATGTGGGCCCTGGCTGGGGGCCCCAGGGTCACCAGTGGGCAGAGCCACTTGTGCCCCATATTCCTGTCCTCCTCAGCCTCTCCAGGCTGACCCAGAGCAGGACACACCTGCTCAGAGGACACAGGAGACCTGGAGTGTCCTCTTGAACATCTTTGCAAATGCAAGATCACAGAAACTCTTCTCAAGCTGCCAATGAGCCAGGAAGAGCAGGAGTGGAAGGAGGCAGAAGAGGAGGGAGGAGGAGGGGGCTGAAGGAGAAGGAGGAAGGAGTGGAAGGTGGGGAGGGGTGAGGGGGATGAAGGAGGAAGCAGTGGAGGAGGGAGGGAAGAGGAGGAAGAGGGGGATGAAGGAGAAGGAGTGGAAAGGGGAGGGAAGGGAGGGAGGGAAGAGGGGGGATGAAGAAGGACGAGAAACAGAAGGGAGAAAGGGAGGGCGGGAAGGAAGGGGCCCTTCAAACTGAAAGGAGAGGAGGGAGGAGGCCTCAGCTCCCTCAGCCAGCAGGTGATTTGGCCCCAGGTGCCCACAGAGCTCACTGTCGGGGGCCCCATGACTAGGGGTCACTATATGATTCATTTCACTTCCAGTAAGAAGTGCCCAAGGTCAAGCCCAGGAAAGGCTGAGGGTCGCCCTGAAGCCTCAGCTTCTGTGAGGCTGTGGTGAGGCAGTCAGCCCCCACCCCACAGCCCTGCCGTGTCCACCCCACAGTCACCTGCAGGGCCGAGACCACCAGGCCCCAAACCCAGTGACAGGACTGACCATGGAGACGGAGGGTAGAAAACTCAGCCTCTCCTGCAGAGGCAGATGACCCCCAGCCCGGCTCCTGGTGGGGGACACTGCAGCCTGTGTGACCCTCAGCAGAGGGAGGAGATAGTGACCGCCACTCCCTGGATTAGGTCACAAAGACTGCAGCTCTGTGTGGGGCTCCCCACGTCTTTGGGCCCCCTGCTCCAGGAACACCAGACCTAAGCAGCCACAGGGAGGGGCCATGTGCAAACAGCAGGGCGGCTGAGGGCCTGCTGCTCCACCCAACCTGGGGTCACTGGCAGACTCCGGCCGCCTGATGGGCACTCCAAGGTCAGGTGGGGGATACCAGCTCCAGCTCCAGAGCCAATCCCAGCTGTGCCTTGCCCCACACCAGTGGGTGCACACCCTTGGCCTGCGCAAGCCCATCAGTGGCATTTAAGGTGACACCCCCTCTAAGACTTTCACTCAGTTCAGACCATGGCCCTCAGACCCCGGCACCCCCAGGAGAACACATGTTAGAGTGAGCAGTGCTGGCCTTTGCAGTCAGGGGTCTGAGGTTTCCTGCTCAGCCACTGAGAGCTGCCCCCTGCAGGAAGGCCCGGCCTGGGTCGCTGGGTGAGGGGTTCTATAGCAGCCGTGCCCCAAACCCCACAGGACCTGCTGCGGGGCCGCCTTCACACAACAGAATGTGGCCGCAGTGGGGCACAGAGACGGGGTGGGCGGGGCTGCTAGGAGGAGCGGGGCTGCTCACAATGTCATGGCCACAGGAGGAGGCAGCGCGGCCTTCAGGGACCAGGAGACAATACTCGGTGTCACACAGTCACCGACAGCAAAAAGGGCCGCAGAGCAGGGGTTCAGGTCAGGCGGCTGGCAGGGACGTTCGACACACCACTTGTGCAAAACACCCAAGAGGGAACTCCATGAAGCAGAGACGAACAGTCAACACGAGGAACATACCAGTCCGCGACGCACCATCTTGTCCGAACAAAGCCTTTTCTGGACCATTTGCACTGAAAAAGAAACAGGTCACACAGGTAAGTGGGGAAAGAGGGAGGAGGGAGGCACCGCCTCACACGAGTGCATCGGAGGCTTCTCAGTCAGAGAACACGCTAACCTTTCAGCTCACAAGGGCTGAGACGCCACTTCCCGTGCAGGCCAAGCGCACGCACATGGCTCAGCGTGCGGGAGAGCAGGTACAAACACGCACGGCCACCACCATCTGTTAAAACCCCTCCCCAGCCCCGAGAGAGCTACTAGGAAACGAGGTGGGCCCCGATCAAATGAGGGTGCGCTGCTGAGCCACGCACACCTGAGCAGCGTACCACACAGACGTCCCGGACGCTGGTGCGTGGCTCACGAAGGCCCCTCTGAGAGCCGCCCCCTCGCAGCACCAACTCGGGGCCTGGACCTGCCTTGGGGGAGCTGGTCATCAGAGGAGGGTGGCTAAGCAAAGAACCACGCTCACCTCTGCTTCATCCTCCCTCCCTCCAGGGCACCTTGTTGGAGAAGCTGGGACAAAAGTCACTGGTGCCCCACATTCCACCCTTGTTGGTTCCTGACCTGGGAGGGTGGGGATGGGGGATGGGGCATGTGGGGGCGGGACCTACGCTGCCTTCCACAGCTGCTGTCAATCTCAGGTCAGAGACCCATGGGACTGGGACCTGTGTGGTCCACTCATGCCTAGGCAGGGCAAGGGAGGGTGGATGCAGCTGCGATGACGGGAATATGTGTCACTGCCCATGCGGGAGCCAGTGGTCACCCAGGGTCGCTGAGCACTGGAAACGCTGCCATTTTACCTTAATGAATTTTAATTTAAATAGAACACTCAACAGGGTCGCTTCACAGTCTAAGCAGTTGGGAGAGTGGGGCTCCTGCCAGCACCCCTTACAAACTCTCAGGAGACACGGGAGACCTTGCTGAGTCCTCAGCTCACAAACACCATGTTGAAGCGTGTGGATGAGACTGTCCCGTTCCCTCCGATACTCCCAGCAGGAGCACGGGCCCTGGTGCACAGTCACCTGGGTCAGCTGAGGGACAGAGCAGGGGGAAGATGTGTGCCCCAGGGTCAGGCAATGGTGGGAGGCCAGGACTCCGTCCGAGTCTGTGGGCCTGGGCTTGCAGGGACGAAGGTAAGTACCTGGGAACCAAAGTCGGTGGTGATGAAGTGCTCCCTGCGTGAGCGCGGGCCCAGACTCTGCAGTGATTGACTTCTTCATGTACCAAATAACTCAGAGCCTGGGCTCTCCTGCCACCCCACAGGCCCTGCCGCTACTGTCCCACCGATCTCCTTACTTCCCCTAACGACCAAACTTCACACGCGACATCTAAACACAGGCTCCTGATTCTTCCATGGCCAGCCCTCTGCCTAGAGCCCTCTCTTCAACCGTAAATCGTAAGTCTCTTGGCTATGTTCTAGACGAACTCATTATTAATCCCTCTGAGTCACCGATTTGACCACATTTAGTTTAGAATCTTCTTTTCAGTGACTGTGTCAGGTGCTGAAGCAGCGTCCGTGAGCACCACCCAGCCCCGCATGCCTGACGGGCAGCAGCCTGTGCCCAGTCACTGACAGACCAGCGCCTGAAGCTCAGAGGCGTATTCAATCCTCACATCAGCCACAGGAAGGGCACCACCAGTGCCCATTTTGCAGACCGGGAAACTGAGACTTGGAGGTTAAGAACCGTGCTCAAGGTCACAGAGCGAGTGAGTGGGAGAAGCCTGAATCGGGAATTCGGTGGCTGGTGCTCTCACCCCACCCCAGCCTGGGGCAGGAGTCAGCTGGGATGTGGGCGGGGACAGATCCATCTTAACCTGGTGGGGCCCATGTCTCCTAGTGTCAGAGCAGAGACAGGGGCATCTTTCCAGAAGAGAACCGCCACCTTGCTTGGTAGGGAGAGGGGCCTTGATACGCACCCACTGTCTGACTGGCCCCTCCTGGAGAGCCGGTAATTCACCTTCTACCCCAGGCCGCTCCTTCTGTCTCAGTGGGGAGGGCAGGCCCTGGGCAGCAGAACTGCCCTTCCCGGCGGGGACGTGCCAGCTCAGCGGCGACCCCGCAAGGCTGTTCCTAACCACTGGCGCCGGCACCGAGAGGCTCCGGCTGGCTGCGCCTTCTCCTTCTTGCCCCCTCCCACCCCTCCTCTGACTCTGGACCCAACTCTGGAATGTGGGGACACCTCCAGGACATGGCCTCCAGCCTCCATCACTTCTCGGACCGACTTCTTGGAGTCGGTCTGAAGCCAGTCTGTGTGCTAATCTTCTGGTCACTGGCCACCCTCTGAAATCCCACTGAGGTGATGGTGGACGGGGACAGCAGCGGCTAGGGTGGATGGGGACAGCAGTGGCTGGGGTGGATGGGGACAGCAGTGGCTGGGGTGGACGGGGACAGCACTGGCTGGGGTGATAAACTTCGAGGTTATCACCATGAAGTGAAAGCCACGTCATGCCCGGGCGGGGAGAGGGGGCCGCCACGTCGTTCACCTTACAATATTAAGTCTCTGCTCAGATCCCCTGTTAATAGGATTCCTTTAGGCAGCAGATGGATGGCAAATACAGGCGGTTTCATCTACTAAAAGACGGCATAAATCACCAGTGAGAAAGGGAGGCTGCGGGAAGGCTCTCGCCACACAGCCTCCCCATGAAAGGCCCGCTTCGGAGCATTAGTGAAATTAATTCATCTTTCATAAGAGCCAGGAGCAGGCCTGTGATCTATGGTAACAACCAATTTCTCACTACGGGCAAGAGGAAAAAAATGCCTTGGCCCTGATCGACTACACAAATCTGCTTTTTAAAAATGGCCTCACATTATCTGGAGTGCTGCTCCCAGAGGCAGCATCTGAAAGTCACGCTGAGCCAAAGCCGCCATAAATCAGCAGGGAAAGTTTTGTGAGCTTTATATGCAGGGGCTGTAATTATTTGGAATTGCCTCCATCATGGTAATTACATTTAGATTATCCTTAAGTGATGGTAATAAAAGAAACGGAAATCTGTCTTAAACTAATTCCCTCCCCCAAAATGTGTTCAAATAAAGCGGGAAGACTGGCCTGAAGGCACAGAACAGGGAGGAGCAGGCGACAGCTGCTGCCACAGCGCATGCCTCCCCACACCAGCCGCACTGACGGGGCGCCCAGGTGCCCGGCCAGGATGGACCACCTTCCACTAAGACGCAGAGCCTATGGACGCCTTGCACACCTCAGAGTGCCTCGTCGCTCACGGGAGCTTGGAGGTGCCGGCGCTCTCAGTACAGTCACTTTAAGGGACTCACATGGTCCCCTGGAGACAACTCACTTCTGGAAACCATGTGACTTCATCTCCAGAGACTCCCGTCTGAGACAGACGCTGCGCCAGTTTCTAATGCGGCAACGTCATATCCAAGGGAACAACCACAGCCACCCTGCAAAGCCCATGCTTGGGTATGGCGGTCCCCTCATCCCAGGAACATGCTGCTCTCCAGTGGAGAGATCGGGGTGCACCCAGCGACAGTGTGGTCACCCTGCAGGTGTGGCAGTGTGGTCACCTGGGGTCAGGACTGCTATGCAAGGCTTCAGGTTTGGACCCAGGCCACTTGTCCCAGGGGAGGGAGGCAGCCCCTTGCTGTCTGTCCCTAGGGAGCCATGCTGGCACCTTGGGAACAGCACACTGACCCTGGGCATCAAGGCCAAGGCCACGCCCCACCCCACCAGGGTGTCTGCCCTCTCTCAGGGATATGCAAGGAGGTGGGATGCCACAGCTGAGGTTCCCAGACCTTGCTCTCTATCCACACCATCAGCCTGAGCTCCGGCTACTCCCCGAGCCTGGGCCATGGAGGGAGGGGAAAATGGAGCCCTGACTGATGTGCTGAGCCTGGGAGCGAGTCATGAGTGCCAAAGGCTTCTCCCCAGGAACCTGGCTCCTCCAGGGGAGCCACCCATCAAGACATGCATCGCCTCAGCCTCCCCTTCCTCTGTCCACCAACACACGGCGACCGTCACAGAAGCCCCTTCTTCAGGGAGCGTCACCGCTCACAGCTGACAGACACTGGCACCTCTGGTGACCCCATTTCTAAGGATGAAGATGCAGTGAGAGTCGCCAACAAGTGACAAGAGGATGAGACTCCAGGGGGACCATGTGAATCCTGGGGAGATGGGCCGCATGCTGGGGTCCATCACAAGCTGGGTATCCGCGTGTGAGTGGGAACAGCGTCCCTGATACTGAGAGGCTGCTGTGTGTGGGGAGCGGCCTGGAGGAGCACCTGCCTCGTGGGCTCAAGCACTTGGGCTAACCCGGGGACCAGCAGGCGCCCATATCCTGGATGGAGGGAGGCTGGGAAGAGAGGAGAGCTGAGCTCCAGGGGACAAACTCCACTTCAGTCTGGAGGCCAGCACCTCCCGGCCACTCCCTACCATTTCCCAGCATTTGTAACAGTTCAAAACTTTAAAGTTGCATATAAAGACTTTGAACTGCTTGAGGGGGGAGGCAGGGGGTTTAAGGCCTCCCCAACACTGGCTGCATTGTTACCACACCAGCCTCCTGTCTAGCACTGCCCACCGCCATCACAGGATCACTCCAGCCAGCCCCGCTGCCCAGCCCCAGCACTGACCTGGGCATGGCCAGCCCATGGGCACCCCTGTCAGCCCTGCCTCCCCTCCCAGGTCTCCTCTGGGGAACCTCAACCACCCTAGGTGGGGGGGAGTGCCCCTCTGGGCTGGGACTGGACCCCAGGATAAGAACAGAAGAGCTAGGACGACCCAGGTCCCAACTCAGCCTCACATGGCCAGTGGTGCCTATAACCAAGACAGAGAGGGGTGAGGGTTTCCCACTTGTGGGTGTTGGGTCAGGACCCTGGACACTGCCAAGCATGTCCAGCTCCGGGCTGAGCCCCTGCCGCCCTAGGGGTCCTAGCCAAGCTCGTTCTCCTGCTGGGAGGAGGCTGAGGCCCTACCTGTGCCCCTGTGGCCCCTGGTCACCCTCAGGCAATGGTCCCAGACTGTGTGGGTCCCAACACGGACTCCAGGTAAGCAAAGCTGGGTCTGGAATGGACAGGGCCTGGGAGCTTAGCAATAATTGGACCCTGAAACCAACTTCTTGCCCCTTGACATCTCCAAGGAAACCGTGGTCCCACCTCTTGACAGGACCCACCACGGCCAACATTCAGGGAGGATCCCAGGAGCCACAGCATCGGCTGTGCTCAGGGAAGGTCTAGAACTGAAGCTTCCAGAGCTTTCGGGCATGCCTTCCTCCAGCCTCAGGCAGAGCAGCCAGCCGGGAGGCCGGGCCTCTGACATTGCGTCCTTGGCTCGGGACAATGGATGAGGAAGCCGTGCCCTGGCGTGACAAGAGGGCCATCCTTTACGGAGGCAGCCACAATTCCTTCACTCCAGGCTCAGGTCATAAAACAAGTTAATAAAGTTGTGGCCTTGCTGAAGATCAGCTGGGAGCGCAGGTGGGGCGTCTGCTGAGCAGCGGGCAATCCTCATGCAGAAGGGACTGGAAGCAATCCTTCTTGCGGCTGAGCACACCTCTGTCAGGGAGGCGGGCGCCCAGGCCTCCATCTCGCCTGAAGGCTTCAATCAGCACCACATCCGACCCCAGTTAATAGGAGATAAAGGACAGGTGACCAACTCTGGATCAACATGTGAGGGCACAGGATTAGGAGACTCCAAAGTGCTGCTTATAATGTCGACTAAAGACACAGGATCCGAAATGGTATGTGCAGTGCAATGCGCATAAAAATAACAAAGCGACACAAGATGCAGTAAAACCCACAGGGAAGACATCAGTATTTTCTGACTGAGTCTGAGCCGTGGGTGGTAAATAATCCCACACTTTCCTTAACCTCTGATCTGTATGAAGCAGCCACTGCCTGGGACCGGGAGGGCTCTCGGCCGTGCCTCTCGCAGGAACACACCCTGTGTGTCACTGCCTGGCACACCATAGCTATGAAGGTTGGGTAGGTCATGGCCAGACTGACCCGCTCTCATCCCAGGCCAAACTGAACCAATAATCATCTTACTGCATCGCTGGGGATGGTTCCTCTCCCAGAAAACAAGGATTAGAAATTTACCAGTTGTTTGAACAATGAACACTGCAGATTCTCTCAGCTCTTACCTAAGACAACCCATGAACCCACGCACACTTCAGATCCTCCCAGAAGGAGAACGTGGGAGCGTGGCAGCAGAGATGACATGAAGACCCCATGACATGAAGACCCCATGTCCTCAATGTCCCTTCTCACGTGACCACCCTGAAAAGTAAGTGCTCTGGGAGTAAGTGGCAGGGGCTCCGGACGCACCTCGGGGAAGTAGTCCTGCGGGAACTTCTCTTTCTCCAGCATGGGCGTGCTCTCCAACGTGTCCGAGTAGATCTCTTTGCCAGTGACTTTTTTATACTTCTTAGCTAGAAAAGAGCAGGAACAGTGTGAATAACCATGTCACTACATTCCATCCAACCAGCCACACCCCAGGGGGTCCCATGTCCCACCCATGCAGCCCTGTGGGGAGCAGGGAGTGATGAGGGGGACCAGACAGGGGGCGAGGGGGGCGCCGACCCAGCAGGCTAGCTGCTCCCGGGTACACCGTGACTCGTAAATCGCTGGCCCACCACCTGGAGTCTGACACTCCACTTCATTATCCACTAACACTCCCAGCCTGCAGATTTACAGGGGCTAATTGGCATCCTCCGTTAACACCGTGAGTATGTTTAAGAGGGCTGTGGAATTACCGTTCGCTCATACCTTAATACAAATTTATTTAATAACATTGATTCCTTCCACATCCAGCCAACATCACTCATGTGCAAGGACGAGGGGTTTTTATGTGAGATGGAGAGAGGAGGGCACACAGACCAAGCTCCTAGCCGCCTGCCCGCCACCTCACTGGACGAGATGTCCTGCTGGACCACCCCCACCTGGGCTGACCCCTGCAGACAGGGCTTGACCTGGTTCTCTCACACCAGGACCTGGGGGCTTCTTTTCACGGATGGTAACCCCATGCCATCGTGGGGTCTGGTGAAGAAACGTATGAATATGTTCCTCAAAGTCTCAGGCCCGGACTGGTGAAGGGATGCCGGCCTCCGCTCAGGATGCCCTATAGGGAGCGCGGCTGCACGTGGGCCCACCGAGACCACCACATGCAGGCCCGCCACGACTGCAGCAGAGAGGCCTGCCGGCCCGCACACATGCTCCTCTCTCCGGGAAGGCCCGCCACAGCGGATGGCCCTGGGCGGTCAGGAGATTCCTGGAGGCCAACAATGACCAGTTCTGCTGTCCGAGTTCCTGAGGGTCGTGCTCCGAGTCCCACGAGCTGCTCGCATCGGTCGTTTCTGGGGCACCATCCCGTCCATGGACCCACTGATGTGGTGGAGAAGCAGGGATGAGGCAGGAGGCAGGGACTTGAGGCAGCGTTCCGTGGAGCGTGAACCCCAGGCAAGAGCGAAGCACTAGAGGTGGGGACTCCGAGGGGCTAAAGCAGGAGCCTGGCTGCGACCTATACGAGATGCTCAGTGACTTAGGGACTAAGAGCAGGGCAGGTGAAAGTGAGCTGCTCCCCAAGTGCTGGGCTGTGCCTGCTGTGTCCCTGGTCCCCCAAGGTTCCGCAGCACATCGCCATCCCCTCGGAAGGCATCAGAGGGAGACGGACCCAGTTAGCCAGAGGCAGGTACCCAGGGGCAGGTGGGCACAGGCCTGTGTGAGCAAACAAGGACCCGTCCATCACACCCATTTGCCACTGGAATGCGCAGAAGGGCGTTCAATCACCGAAGCACTTACTGGAACTACCCATCCATCTCTGCAGAAGGACAGCATTTATCAAACATCAGCCCCACGCAGCCGTCATCACTCTGAGGAGGTCGAAGGGAGACCTGCCCAGGTAGCAGACACAGGAGCGGGGGCTAATGCCCAGGGGAGAACCAGTGTCCCACCAGCGACGTAGCAATTCTTACAGATTCCGCCTGTGCTGCGGGCTCCCTGATCTACCTCCCCCCAAGGCCTTTCCATGGCCTTGGCCTCCCAGGAACCCTGAGAACATGGACACAGACACAGACATGGGACATGGAGATGAGACACAAGAGTGGACCCGGGCACAGGACAGAGATGCACACGGGTAAGGGCACGGGACACAAACACAGGACGTTGTCTGGGCCTCTTGGGACATGGCAGGGGAAAGAGAGCCTCCAAGTGTGGCCACAGGGAGTGGCCAGGTAGAGCATGGGGTTGATGGAAGAGCCAGAATGGCGGGGAAGGAGGAAGGGGAACTCTGCCAGGCAGGGGGGCCTGTCGGAGAAATGAGCATGAGCACCAGCAGCAGCAAGGACGGGAAACGGGAGACCGGTCCCAGGCAGGGCTGAGCCTCAGCCGGTCTGGAGGACTGAGGAGCCTCGAAGCTCCAGCCCTGGCAGCAGCTCTGCCCTCTGCCCAGATCTAAGGTCATTCCTGCTCCTCCCAGACAGTCAGCTGCACAGTGACACAGCTGCTGCTGTCATGGCTGGGAGGGCTGGCCACAGGGCTCTGGGACCTCGCTGACCTGGGTGGCACTGCGCACACGCCAGCACCAAACACATGCATGCCATTCCTCACCCATGAGGAACCCAGCCACACGCTGCTCTTTCCTGAGGCCCCTCGGCTCACAGCCAGGGCACAGCTCGCCTGTCTCTGAAGATAAGGAAGAACATTCTTTCTCTGTCTGTCCAGGTCCTCCTGGCAAAGCTCGAGCCATCACAGCAGCCACCAGGGCCGCCAGTCCATGCTGCAGGGGATGGACGCCTGGGGGTGCCTGTTTGGTGGGCGTCTGCCTGGGACTCAGTTTTGGAGGAGCCCTGCACTGAACAGACGTCGAAAGACTATTGTATTGTACTTAACCTTGGTCCTACAACCTTGCTTATTAGTACAGTTTTGTTGTTGTTGATTCCTTGGGGTTTTCTACAGAGATGATCATGTCATCTGAGATGAAGGCAATTTTTCCACTCTCCCTCCAATCAATAAGCCTTTTATTTCATTTTCTTGTCTTACTGCATTAGCCGAGATGCCAGTATGACGTTGAAGAGCTATGGTGAGAGGGGTCATCCTCGCCTTGTTCCTCATCCCAGGGGAAAAGCACCTAGATTCTCACTATTAAATCTTACGTTAGCTGTAGGCTTTGTAGCTTTACCAAGTTGAGGAAATTCCCCTCTATTCTTAGTTTGCTGAGAGTTTTTACTAAACATGGGTACTGAATTCTGTCAAATGCTTTCCTGCATCTATTAATATGATCATGTGACTTGTTAGCCTGTTGGTGTGATAGATTACATTTATTTCTGAATGTTGAACCAGTCTGGAATAAATATCAATTGGTTATTGTGTATAATTTTTCTTACGCCTTGTTGGATTCTAGTTGCTAATTTGTGTTTAGAATTTCTACATTTTATATTCACGATAGATATTGGTCTGTAGTTTTCCTTTTTTGTAATGTTTTTATCTGGTTTTGGTATTAGGGTAATGCTGGCCTCACAGAATGAGTTAGGAAGTATTTCCTTACTTCTATTAACTGGAGGAGATTGTAGAAAATTGGTATGATTTCTTCTTTAAATGTTTGGTTGAATTCACCAGTGAAATCATCTGAGCCTAATGCTTTCTTTTTTAAAGGTTATTAATTATTGATTCCATATCTCTAATACATAAAGACCTATTCAGATTATCTAGTCCTCTTTGTATGAGTTTTGGTAGACTGTATATTTAAAAGAACCGGTCCATTTAAGTTATCAAATTTATAGGCACAGACTTGTTCATAAGATACCTTTATTATCCTTTAATGTCTATAGTATCAGTAGTGATGGCTCCTCTCTCAATTCTAATATTAGTAATTTGTCTTGTTTTCATTGGTTAGCTGGCTAGAGGTTTATCAATTTTATTGATCTTTTCAAAGAACCAACTTCTGGTTTTGTTGATTTTCTTTACTGAGCTCCTGTTTTCAATTTCATTGATTTATGCTCTAATGTTCATCATTTCTTTTCTTACGCCTACTTTGGATTTAATTTGCTCTTCTTCTAGTTTCCTAAGGCAGAAGCTTAGATTATTGATTATACATCTTTTTTCTTTCTTTTTTTAAATATATGCACTTGCTGCTACCAATGCACTGCATTCACTACATCCTACAATTTTGGTAAGTTGTGTTTTCACTTTCATTTAGTTCAAAATATTTTTAAAATTTCTTTTGAGACTTCTTCTTTGACCCATTATGTTATTTAGAAGTGAGATGTTTAATGTCCCACATATTTGGGGGTTTCCCAGTTATCTTTCTGTTATTGATTTCTAGCTTAATTCCATTGTGGGCTGTGTTTCTCTTCTTTTAAATTGGTGAGGTGTGTTTTACAGACTAGAATGTGGTCTGTCTTGGTGAGTATTCCGGCTGACTTGAGAAGAATGCATTCTGCTGTTGTTGAACGGATTATTCTATAAATGTCCATTAGACCAGGTGATTGATGGTGCTGCTGAGTTCAACTCTGTCCTCACTGACGGCCTGCCTGCTGGGCTATCCATCTGTGAGTGAGGGGTGTTCCAGTTTCCAGCTATGAGAGTGGACCCATCTGGTTCTTGTTGTAGTTCTACCAGTTTTTGCTTCATGCATTTGATGCTCTGTTGTTAGGTGTATACACATTCAGGATTATCATGTCTTTTTAGAGAATTAATCCCTTTACCATGATGTAAAGCCCCTCTTTATCCCTGATAACTTTCTGTGCTCTGAAGTCTGTTCTGTCTGAAGTTCATATAACTACTCTGCTTTTTTTTCACTAAGTGTGTTAGCAGAGTATATTTTTTTTCTAGCCTTCCTTTACTTTTATCTATCTATCTATCTATCTATCTATCTGTCTGTCTGTCTGTCTATCTATCTGTCTATCTGTAAGTGGGTTTCCAATAGACAATAGTTGGATCTTGTTCTTTTTTTTTTTAAACCACTCTGACAGTCTGTCTTTTAATTGGTTTATTTAGACCATTCACATTTAAAGTAATTATTGATGTAGTTGAACTCATAACTTCCATATTTATAGCTTTTCTATTTATGGCCTTCATTCTTTGTTTCTTTTTGTCTTTCACTCTTTTTCTGCCTTCTCTGGTTAAATTAAACATTTTATATGATTCCAATTTTTCTCTTCTTTTACTCTATCAGTTATACTTCATTAAAGACATTTTAGTGGTTGTCAAAGAGTTTGCAATAATCATCTACAATGAATCCAAGTCCATTTTCAAATAACACGATACATCTTCACAAACAGTACAAGGTCTTTATAACTATTCATCCAATTCCTCCCCACCCCCAGCCCTTATAACATTTCTATCATTCACTTCACTTATCCAATAGCTATTGTCACCCAATATATTGTTGCTATAATACTTAGAACAAAAGTTATCTGTTAGATTAGTAAAGAATAAAAAAATAAGGTATTTTATTTTATATTCATTTATTCCTTCTCTTATACTCTCTCTCTCTCTCTTTTTTAACATAGCCCCAAGCTTCTGCACCTGTATCACTTTTCTTCAGACTAAGAGCTCCTTTTAACATTTCTTGTAAGGCAGGACTGCTAGAAACAATCTCCCTCAACTTTGGTTTGTCTGAGAAAGTCTTTATTTCTCCTTCATTTTTTAGGGAGACTTTTGCTGAATACAGAATTCTAGGTTATTCCCCCGTCTCCAAGAACTTAAGCACTTCACACCACTCTCCTTGTGTGCATCATTTCTAAAGAGAAGTGGATGTTAATTCTTACCCTCGTTCCTTTAAGATCAGGTGTTCCCACCCACGCCTTCCCTCTTTATCTTTGGTCTCTGCAGTTTGGATAGAATCTGCTTAGGTGTAGACTTCCTGGTATTTATCCTACATAACACTCTCTGAGCTTTCAAGATCTGTGGCTTCGTGTCCATTATTACTTTTGGAAAATTCTTGGACAGCATTACTTCAAGTATTTCTTCTGTCCTTTTCTGTCTGATTTTTCCTGTTGGTATTCCCATTATGCATACGTTACACCTTTTGTAGTTGTCCCAGTTATTTTTTCCTTTTTAATCCTCACCCAAGGATATGCATAATGGGAATTGATTGATTTTTACAGATAGAGGATAAGAGAGAGAGACGATGTGAGAGAGAAACGTCTATCTGTTGTCTCCTGTATGCATGTGCCCCAACCGGGAATCGAACCCACCACCTTTTAGTGCACAGAATGATGCTTCAATCCATTGAGCCACCCAGCCAGGGCCCCCATAGTTCTTAGACATTTGTCCTGGCTTTTTTTCTCTTTGCCTTTTCAGTTTGGAGAGTTTTCATTTTCTAGTTCACTGATTCTTTCCTCAGCAACATCCAGTATAAGCCCTTCAAAAGCACTCGTCATTCATGTGACAGTATTTCTGATTTCCAGCTTTTCCTTTTTATTCTTCCTGAGAGTTTCCATCTTTCCTCTTATGTTACCCATTTGTTCTTGCATGTCCATCGTTTCATTAGATTCCTCAGCAAATTAATCTGTTATTTTTAATTCCCAGTCTGATAGTTCCAAATCTAGGCACTATCCAAGTCTGTGCATGCTTTTCTCTTCAGGGTGTATTTTTACCTTTTAGCACGCCTTATAGTTTTTGTTGAAAGCAGCACAAAAATAACTGGGTAGGAGAAACTGAGGTAGACAGTCCTTCCACATGAGGCTGATGATGACCTGGCGAGGGCTGGGCTGTTTCCTATGCGGTCAGAGGCTAAAACATCCTCCCAGGCCTTGCTCCTGTTTCCTCTGCTGTCATGGGCTCCTGTGAGACCCCTTTGCAGAACTTCCCATCGTAAGCCTTGCTGGGATGCTGTGGTGCGAGGTTTGGGTGGAGGGAAAATGTCCTATAGTCCCCTGAGTAGGGCTCAGTTTCTCAGTCAGTATGTGCCCCTCACATGTGCTTCTCAGCACCCCGAAAGCTGGTCCCCAGGCATTTCCCTCTCAAGCAGCCCACGCTCGGCCTCCAGCACCTCGTCAACACCCTGCAGTGTCGCCCAGAGGGGGCTGCAGTGACCGTCTCCACCAGTAGCTCTGCCGCTCTGGGTCTGCCCGTCTCAGCTTGGCGGCAGCGGTTTGCCTGTGACCTCGCTTCACCAAGGGACCTAAGAAGAGCCGTCCAGTTGCAGTTTGTTTGGCTTTTCTTGTTGTGAGGATGGAGCTGACGATGTCCGGATCTTCATATGTTGGACCAGAAACTGGAAGTCACTTTCATCTGTACCTTTGGGAGTCCTGAAGTTTCTAAGTAGGTACTTATTTGTTAAAATTCGGGCTATTTTTTGTAAAAGTGTATTCAAACTTTTCACAAATTCTGGATTGCTTTTGTTGTAACTCAATTCAAGGAAGAAGAGTGAGCCCCCAAAGAGCAGGGCTGCGGAGCAGGGGGCAGGCAGTGCCCCTGCCTCAGATGCCGGCCTCGCCCTGCACCTTGCACCCCGCACCCTGTGCCCCACATCGGCACCCATATCCGCACCCCTCCCCTGCTCCTCATACCCCACACCCACACCCCGCCCGCATCCCATGTCCCACACCACGCCCTACATCTGCATCCCACACCCTGTACTGCACCCCATACCCTGCACCCCGCACCTGCAACCCACACCCCACCCTGCTGTGGGGCAGCAGTATGCTGGGACACTGTGAGTGTTTTCAGAACTGACACATTCTCCTGACACACAGGAGAGCTCAGAGCATGTTCAGTGGACATGTATGTACTATTACAGCTCTTGTCATGGACAACTGGGGTAAAGTTGTGCTAGAATCACGCATACCTCCAACATACAGTTTTAAATAAACTGTGGGCCAGCAGGCACTTCCTGACTGATTGGATTCGGAAGTAAAATATGTATGCAAATGGTTACTTAATGAAAGGACCAGTTCAGCAGATCGGCACATGTCCAAGCCTGTGGTGCAGGTGACCAGCATCACCCCCCTCTGCTGCCAGTCCCACCGGGACCTCCTCACCACTCCCCTGTCGATAACAGGATACACTGGTGCCGGTGCCCATGAAGACTGTAGTCAGAGCCAAGGTCACTGTGGTAAAGTTAGATGTTATTTAAAAGCCTGTAGAGACTCCTCAGGCGGCAGGTCCAGTGAACCCCTGCCAGCCGAGTCCTGCTCTCAGCCGGACCAGAGCACTGCTCGCGCCGTTAGGAGAAGACTGCTCTCCGTTTCCTAAGGGGTGATCTGTCTCCCAAGTGAGCAAAGATAATGAATCGGAGACACTGACATAATTAGTGGCTCTCCACAGTTATTACAACTTTAATGACATTTCAAATGAACGTGATCTGGCTCACTAGCCTAAATGGAGCGCTCCAGAATTTACACAGAACCTGAAGATGTAACACTGAGTGGAAGATAAAAGGACCAACATGCCCAATGGAACAGGCGACACTGTAATTTGTCAGATCTGGGGTAACGGACTCCACTGCCCCAAGACACAGTGACAAGCCTGTGACGTCAGAGGCAGGTTAGGGAGAATCTTCCCAGCACAGCCAGGTGGTGCCTGCCCAGTCAACATGGAACCACGTTTCCCACTTGGCCACAAACAGGCTCTCACTCATCATTTTGGGATAAGCCATCGTCTCGTTCTGTTTCCACTTTGCACATCTGATAGGGACACAGTGCAGACGGAGCCTTTCCCTCCTCCTCGGGCTCTACTGCAGGAGAGGCAGTGGGGCCTGCGAGCCCTGCCCTGGGAGCAGAGGGGTGGCAGGGGTGGGCGAGGGGGTGAGCTGGCTGGGCTAGTGGGACGCAGGCCAGCTGTCTTGATTTTAGTGCAGCCAGAGGTCCCTGGTTAGTGACTGCCAGTAAGTGACTCAAACTGAGACCACGCCAGTCCCTCACAGGGACACCGGGCAGGGGGTGGGGAGTCTGCTGAGACAGGAAACCCCAGAAGGATTCTGGACAATTGACATCATAGTCTTACCTTTAAAGTCAAACTGGTAGATGTTTTTTAAGGATTCGTGAAGAAAATAAAAGCTTCCTAGAGCCTGTGGAGCAAAAGAGAGATCAGGTGAGAGACCTGCAGGCGGATATTTCTAACACAGCCCAGAGCGATGAACAAAATGCTCTGAACTAGAATTAAGGTGCGCTCCTTGTAACTGAGTCACATCATGGAGATCTGCCCTGTTCACCATGGGTGACCCTCCGATACACGAACACCAGGAGTCCCAGCCCAGGAGCCAGCTGCCAGCGGCATTTCCTCACAGAGATGCCATCCGGGTGTCTCACTTCTGCCCCACCACGTAAGAGACACGGGGACATGCAGCCTGTGGGCCAGGGAAGCAGCAACAGGCTGTGCCCGCGCCACCTCACGGCCTGTCACCATCGCCCTTCCACAGGATGTCTTAATTTGTTTCGGGCAGAACGCACTTAGGAACAGTGTAAGTAAATAAATGTCATTGCGAACATTTAAACCAGTACCTCATTGAATGTGATACAGCTGATATAAAATCATGAAGTTTACAAGAAATAAATGGAGAATACATTGCCAATGCAGGTATGGAAACTGTAATTCATAGAGTCGGAAAATCCATAATTAGCTGTAATGAATATTTAAAGTCAAAGTTCAGCTAACTTTTCCAATGTTTAACCTACTCTATCAATACAGCTCAGGGCCCTCATTTGTCACGGTCGCGACAACGTCTGCATAGAAATGCGCCCGGGCCTGCTCTCCGGGTCCTCTGGCCACAGTACCTGTCAACAGCGTGTTTGACGCGTCTGAGAATATTGACTCCTTGCCTGTTTTGCTAAAAACAATTAAAATACTTTTTTACGTATTTATAAACCTGACTGTCAAGAGTGCTTATGAATTCCCCACGAAGCGCACTGCAGTCCGGCCGCTGCAGGCAGGAGCCCGCCGCCCTCCTGCCGCGGTACAACCTCGCAGGGCATCACCCACAGCAACGAACCCTTGGTGCTCGGGGGGCTGGGTGAGGACCAGAAACAGAACTGGGCAGCCGCACAGGAGGTGCCAGCTCCATATGAATGTGGAAAGTGGCAGGGGACTGTCTCTGAGACGGCTATGGCCTGGAGTCCCCGCCCACCTGGGCATGGGCAGGAATCAGTGCCCATGGCAGATGAAACCCGCTCCTCAGGAGGCTCGGCAGCTGAACCAGGTCCCGGTGAAAACAAGTGTTGGCAAAGCGACTCAGCCAGTGCTGGGCCTCTATGGCAGCCTGCTCCTGTGATGAGCGGCTGCACCCCGACCCTCTGTTTTCCAGCCGACTGGGACGACCACGGGGCAGAGTGCTCTGCATCCTGGGACAGAAAGCGACAGGCAGTGGCAAAGCACTGGCTGTCGGGGTCCCCACCTCCCTGACGAGGCCACTGCACAAAGGCGTGGGGCCAGGACAGAACACAGCTCCTCATCAGAAACGCCTCCATCACTCTTTATTTGCAAACAGATCCAACGCCCAGTGATCGATCATTTCCGCAATTGGGTTGGCAGCCAAAGTACATACCATTAACCTGCGGCCTCCCCATCCGGCTCACTTGTTCATGAGACAGAATTCCTGACACTCAAATCAAGTCGACTTAGCAGTAAAGGGCACACGGGAACACATTTTTCTTCTCCAGATACCACAAAAGCGGAAAACGTCAAAGGGCTTCTCACGTATGAGCCAAAGGTGGGAAAGGCCGCTTTCACCTGTGTTGCCAATGTCCTTGTGAAAATGTCACCACTGCCCTGGTCAGTGTGGCTCAGTCGGTTGGGTGTCGCCATCCCATGAACCAGGAGGTCACGGTTAAATTCCCGGTCAGGGCACAAGCCCGAGTTGTGGGCTCGATCCCCAGTAGGGGGCATGCAGGAGGCAGCCAATTGATGTTTCTCTTTCACATGGATGTTTCTCTCTCCCTCTCCCTTCCCTTTTCTCTGAAATCAATCCTACATAATAAAAGGGTAATATGCAAATTGACCATCACTCCAACACACAAGGTGGCCGCCCCCATGTGGTCAAAGATGGCTGCCCCCATGTGGACACAAGATGGCTGCCACAAAATGGCCAGCAAGGGAGGGCAGTTGTGGGCAATCAGGCCAGCAGGGGAGGGCAGTTGGGGGGACCAGGCCTGCAAGGGAGGGCAGTTTTGGGCAATCAGGCCAGCAGGGGAGGGCAGTTAGGGGCAACCAGGCCAGCAGGGGAAGGCAGTTAGGGGTGACCAGGCTGGCATGGGAGGGCAGTTAGGGGCAATCCAGCCAGCAAGGGAGCAGTTAGGCATTGATCAGGCTGGCAAGGGAGTGGTTAGGAGGTGATCAGGCTGGCAGGCAGAAGCGGTTAGGGGCAATCAGGCAGGCAGGCAGGCGAGCGGTTGGGAGCCAGCAGTCCTGGATTGTGAGAGGGATGTCCGACTGCCCATTTAGGCCCGATGCCACGGCGATCGGGCCTAAACGGGCAGTCGGGCATCCCAGATTGGAGAGGGTGCAGGCTGGGCTGAGGGACACCCCCCCATGCACGAATTTTGTGCACTGAGCCTCTAGTAAAAACATATAAAAATGAAAATGTCGCCACTGCGCATTCCCAAGAGCACCAGGTCTGAGCTCCCAGGGGCCTGCAGAGCATGGCAGAAGGGAGCGTTCCCCCTAAAGTCACAGGAACAGGCCACCTTCCATCCCTCCCAAGGGACCCGGGCCTGGGGTCCCCTGTGAAGCCAACTGCATCGCAGGCTGTGCGTCTGACAGCACACCAGCTGTGAATCTCCTCCCCACACTTGTCTCCCCTGTGAGACGGGAGAAATGCTAGGACATTCAGATTCACATGATCTAAGAGCACTGAGGACTCAGTACAGGGAGATGGGGTGCATCCCATGAACCTCCATCCCACGATTTCACAGCTAGTTTATACCCAGGTAGTACTTGTGCAAACACACATACACACACACACAGTGCTTGCTCTCAGGGAAGTGGGGACTCTCAGGAGATATGCTCCAACCAACTTAGCCACCAGCCAGGGCTGTAACTTTAGTTTTTTAAATGCTACATAATAATCCAACATACCAAAATACTGTAACTTATTTATCTAGTCTTCTGTTGGACATGAAGACTGCTTCCAATGTGTTTGCTATTACAGCCGATGCTACAGTGAACATCCTCACATGCACGGTGTCCTTGGACACACATGTGCATGTATGTACCACATGTGTGTGCATGTAATGACATGCAGTTGGAGTTGCATCTTGGGTCATGGGGGATGTGCATATTCAACACAAGCATCACCCGGTTGCCATGACGACCCACCCTCCACCAGCAGTGTGGAGCAGTGCTGATGTGCCACATACTTGCTAAGACCTGGTGCCATTTTGACCTTTGCCAATTGGATGTGTGTGAAATTATACATCACTAGAGGCCTGGTGCACGAAATTCGTGCACGGGGGTCCTTCAGCCCAACCTGCACCCTCTACAATTCAGGAGCTCTCAGAGGATATCCTACTGATGGCTTAGGCCCACTCCCCATGGTTCTCTGCTCTCTCGGGGCCTGGAGGTTTCCCTGCAGCCATGGAGATGAAGCCCCCATGCCCTGCTGTCGCTCTCTGCCTGCTGCCACCATGTGCCATGTGAAGGAAGCCCCAATGCCCTGCAGTGTGCTCTGTCTGCCGGGCCTAGGGGCTTCCCAGACACGGACACACTAAGGAAGCCCCCATGCCCTGTTGTCCAGGCTCTGTCTGCGGGGCCTGGAGGTGTTCCCACCGCCACTGCCCACTAAGGAAGCCCCCAAGCCCTGCTGTCTGGGCTCTGTCTGCCATGTCTGGGGACTTCCCTGCCACTGCCCCACTAAGGAAGCCGCCATGCCTGACTTTGCAGGGCCTGGCGGCTTCCCGGCTGCTGAGATCAGGAAGCCGCCATGCCCTGCTCTGCTGGCACTGGAGTCTTCCCGATCGCCCTCCAGCTCCGTGTGCGCAGGGCCTGGCGGCTTCCCGATTGCTGCGGCAACCATCGGGAAGATGCCAGGCCCTGCTCCTCTGCCGGCTCCGTGTGTGCAGGGCCTGGCAGCTTCCCGCTGCCGCAGCACTAAGGAAGCCGCCATGCCCTGCCCTCAGTGCTCTGTTTGCTGGTGGGACAGGTCAGACATTCCAGCAGCGGGGCTGAGGGGACTGGGTGCCACCATTTTGTGAGTATGGGGGCCGCCATTTTTGTCGCGGAGTGATGCCTAATTTGCATATTACTCTATTATTAGATAGGATTGTTGTTTCAACTTGCATTTTCATTATATTAGATGAGCATCTCTTTTTAACCTTTTGCACTCGGATGTCGAGTGTGACTCAACACGGTTAGCATCGGTAGCAGGAATCGAGAAAAAAGCAAGCAAGTGCAAAGGATTAAGAGTACTGGCATTTTAAGTTTCTTCTGTGAATTTCTTATTTACATCTTTTGTCCATTTTTCTATTGATCTTTTTCTCATTTGGTAAGTTTTTAAAAATTTCAATATAATCTGGAATTGTTTCTCTATTACTTTGCATTACAAAGAATTTCTCCCATTCTTTGGCTTATCTCATTAATCTTTTTATGGCACCTTGCATTAAATGCAAGTTTTTAGTTTTAAAGTAGTCAAATTAATCAAAATATTCCTTTGTGGTTTATACCTCTAGGCTGTATTTGAAAGCAGATCCCTAATCTGACTCCACAGTGAGATTCTCTATATTCCCGCGTAAAAGTCACAGGTTGTGCTTTTCCCTCAGGTTTTTACAGTAACAAGGATGTCACAGGTCAAGTCTAGTTAGTGCTGTATCATCCCACATGGAGTTCCACCTGGTCGGGTCCCATTGTTTCTTATGTCATACCCTCATGCACCACATTTCAGTCTGTCTGGAGGTCTGTTCTTTGAGCTCTCAATTCGGTTCCATTGTTTTATTTCCAATAACATTTCTTCCGATTTCAGCTTTATTTAGTAGCATAAGTGCCCCATTTTGTTTTTCTTCACAATTGCTTTTGTTATTTTTTGCCTTTATACTAGTATTTCCATATGAAACTTCAGAACAGCTGCCAAGTTACACTCAAAACACCCTGCTGGGCTAGGATTATAAATGCAGAGACTATAGATTGATTTGGGATGAGCTGGCATATTTATGATATTCAGCCTTCCTTCCCATACATGATATATCTTTAACATATATTGAGGTCTTACTAATGTCCTATAATGTTTCATAATTTTCTCCATGAAGGTCTTAAAGACCTTTTGTTAAATTTACTCTTAGGTATCTTTTAGTTTCTATTGCTACTAGAAAATATAATTTTAAAACCACCACTGGTTTAGAACCATTTGTTCCAGGATATAAAAATGCTGTTCATTTTTGTATATTGATCTTATATCCAGCAACCTTGCTCTGCTTACTCTTAGTTCTAATAATTATAAATTATCTTTGATAATTTGTAAGGACTGCTTGTTTTGGTTTGTTTCTTCTTTTTCACAATCCTTACACCATTTCTATCCTTTTTTTATTTTGGTCTTGTTGCCAGATGTCCTGGTTCCAAGCTGAACTGAAAAAAACCTGGCCTGTGCCGAGAACAGACTGTGTTCTGGGAGTGGGGAATGCTGAGGGGAGGGGGACAGCAGGGATAGAACATAACTGAATACGGGATTTGCAGATAAACTAAAAGTAGGCCAGTAAGAAAAGGAGGGTCAGAGTGCGCCCAGGGGTTGGAGAGAGAAGCTGAGGGACAGAGCTGCCATTTTCTGAGGCAAAGGAGACAAATGGAGGCACAAGAGATGTGGTGGAAATGAGGAAATTGGGGTAGACCTGTTACCTGACACGTCTCTCGGACATCCAGAGGGGATGCCACACAGGTATTTGGATTCATGCGTCTGAAGATCAGGGCCATGTCTGAGTGAGAAGGGCCATTTTTTATTTGTCGTTGAAGGTTGATGTTTGAAGTTGTGTGAATGCTGACTGGAGAGAAGTTTCCTTCTCACGCCTGAGCCCTGCGGCATTTCGTAGGTTAGAGGTCGGACCATGAGGCACATGGGAGCACGGAGAGAGCAGAGCTGGCCCGGTTGAAGGGACAGGTGATCACAGGCATTTCTGGTTTTTAATTGGTTAGTGCAGTGGTCAGCAAACTCATTAGTCAACAGAGCCAAATATCAACAGTACGATTGAAATTTCTTTTGAGAGCCAGATTTTTTAAACTTAAACTTCTTCTAACGCCACTTCTTCAAAATAGACTTGCCCAGGCCATGGTATTTTGTAGAAGAGCCACACTCAAGGGGCCAAAGAGCCGCATGTGGCTCACGAGCCGTAGTTTGCCGACCACTGGGTTAGTGAATTGCTTTTAGAGATTTTCAATGTTAAGCCAGGCTTGCATTCCTGGCATTAACCTATCTGACCAGGATGCATATTTTATGAATTCTGGGATTCCACCTGCTAACACTATGTTTAGGAGTTTTGCCTCATTTCCCAACTTGCCTCCATTCTCACCACCCCAGTGAAATTATTCTATGCCAAGTCTGCAGTGACATTCCACTTGCAGATCCAAGGATACTTTCATGCCATTCAGCTTCTCAGAAGACAGGGCCCCTAACCCTTCAAGCACCTTTAATTCCAGGTTTCTGGACACCACGCTGCCTCTCTGGAATTCCTCCTCTGGGTGACAATGACACACTGGGTTTGCTTGGGGTCCCTAACAAAGCCTACCCCCATCCCTTTGATGTGGCCCCATCCCTCGTCTTCCAGGTAACACTCTCACATGAACAGCGCCTCCTGAAGGCCGCCTCATAGGCCCAGGGGCAGCAGTCCCCATGTGGATGTCTCTCTCACAAGGAGTCCGGTCCCTCCCCTGCCTAGCAGGACATTCCTGCTCCCCCTGCAAACGGTAGATCTCTCTAGATTCCTCCAGCTGCTTCCCCCACCATGTCCCTCCCAACACCCTCTACATCTCTGACTTTCCACATCTCTGCACCCTACTGCCAGTGGACTCTTTTGTGGACCCCTGCTTCCTCCCCCACTACTGCCCCCTCAGCCTCTTATTCACCAGATGCCTAGGCGACCTTTTTAAAAACAAAAGTCTGATTCTGCCAATCTTCTGCTTCCAGTGACCTCCAGCACAAGCCTGCTCACCCAGGTCCCTCATACCCACCCCCAGTTCACAAAGTCAATTTCTACCTCATTAGGGTATTTCCCTGCTTTGCCTTGCCAACTTTCAACTTTTTCTCACGTGATCCTCCCCTCCCCTGCCGCGTAGGTCTTCATGGAAATGCTGCCTCCTCCCAGCAGCCCTCCCAGATTGCTCTGTGTGTAGAGCCTCAGCAGCCCGAGGCACAGTCTCTGTCCTTGTGCAGTGCTGCCTACTCTGGCTGTGAGCTTCTTTCCTTCCTACCACCTGTCTTCTTTTCTGGGAGGGGAGGGAGGCTCCTCGAGGATGGTCTCGTCGCCTCTGAGTCCCCAGCACAATGCTTGGTGCACGGTGGGAGTTTAAAGAGTCCTGGTTAAATGACAGAGGTGTGTAGACGCAGGACACCCACAGGAGTGACTGGCTAAGCTGCTCAGGAGCTAATGTGCAGGACTGTCTACTCAGGGTTTAAAGGGCAACCTAACGTATCGCTTTCTTCCAAGAAGCTGAACACGACTGCAAAAAATCACAGACTTTTACCAAGAGGAGGAACAACTCTTTCACAAGAGTAAAAGACTGCAGAGTCCCAAGACTCCTGGTTTTAATAAAATTTAATAGATTGAGTAATAAATCAAAGCTAAGTTACTATCACTTTCATTAGATTATAAACAATAATAAATGAAACAAAGCTTTTGTTTAAATCAATGCAGCGCTTCATTGATCTCTCCCTGTATAATAAACTCACGGGCGGCCGGTCTAATGGGATGAGGCGGCATGACTGCCCATCTCGCCCAGCCTTCTCCAGGAGGGCAGCGTGTGGGAGAGGTCGCATTTAGCATGTCACTGTCACGAGGCTGCTCCACCTCTCCGAGCAGCTTTGTCACCATCGAAAATGAAAGCTGACTTCTTTACAAAGTACTGACTTTCCAATTTCAGCTTCTGGGCTCAACGTGAAATGACGGCACAAAGGTGTCCCCCCGTCTGACCCACACCGCCCAGCCCTCTCCAGGCTGGCTGCCTGCTTGAGAGATGCACGTATAATTTCATTTTGTCTCCCATCCAACAGCCGACATCAGAAGTTAATTAAATTGGTTGTCCATTGTGTTCATCTACTTACAAAGTTAATGATATCTGTTCCTGAATTAAAGAGCATTTTATACAGCGCGCACCATGGGAGCTGGCATGCGTACACCAGGGTGCTGAACCCTGTCACAGCCCTGGTTGTAGTGTCCCCAATTAGGAAGCCCAGCAAGGGGCCGGCAGAGCACAGCCATCGTGACAGGGAGGGTAAACACTCCAAGCAACAGCCACTTAATGTCCCGTGTGGCCCACGATAAATCCAACAGATGAATGTGCCTGTTAACATTTCATATCACGGCAGTGAGGACCAGCCATGGGGGGAGAGGCGGCCTTTACAGACGGGCTGCTGGGAAGGGGTGCCCCAGAGGGTGCTGATGGCCACGCGATGGGTGACGCCAGATTCGCAAACTGCAGGGGACACTCGCATCGCACCGTGTCTGGGGCAAGGTCACGCACTGGCTCAGGCACAGCCTTGCTGAGAACTGGCTCACTTGTTCACAAGTGGTCCCTCACATCCACTTGCGCTGCCCTGGCAGGCGGCCGGAAGTCTCGCTGAATAAACGGCCCAAAGCGAGATGGTGTGATGCGAGGGACAGGGACAGGTGCTTCATATGAAGGGTCAGCTTCTGAACATGGGCAACGTCCACAGGATGCCCTGACAAAGGGCCGTGAGCTCGGGGAGGCACCGAGGGCCAGGGTTTCGCCGGGCCAGCAGGAAGTGGGTGCTGCCATCGCCTGGGACTGAGGGTGGTGGAAGGAAGCATCCAGCTCAGACACGCTGAGGTTGCCATGGCTGTAAAACACCGCAGGGAGACATCAAAGGCAGTTGGACATGTGGGAATGGGGTCCAGGACAGAGGTCTGGGTGCAGATGTAAACGGCCATGGTCCACATGAGGTCTTCTCACCGAGGACTGACTAGAGCCAGAGAAAGGGCAGGGCCAGGGACTGGCCCCAGGACTGCCGTTGGGGAGGGACTGGGAACAGAAGAGCCTATATAGTGACTGCCAAGGTGGCCAGTGTGGACGTGGGTGGCCAGTGTGGACACAGGATGCTCAGTGGAGACACAGGGCAGTCAGTGGGACAAGGTGCAGTCAAGGAGAAGGACAGATCCAGGGCCACGTGGTGTCTTAAAGGTGAGTGGGGGGAGGAAGTGGCCATGGGCCCTGATCTGCCGGCACATCAAGGGCATGGGTACAGGGTGACCCTGGAGTCCACACTCTAGAGGCCAGTGGTGCTGTGAGCACACCCAAATGGTAGGTTCAAAGAAACTCTGGCAGGGGAAGTCCCAGCTCTCTCAGTTGGCTGTAGAGATGGCAGCCGCTACTCCTCACCCAGAGAGCTGCCCGAGTGTAAGGGAACGAAGGTGCCTGAGAGAGCGGCAGCGCCGTCCACACTGAGAGTAAGAAGCAGGCGCAGGTGCACGGAGGTCCCTGCCGGTCCTGCCCTTCCTCCTGGGCCGGGGCGGGGCTGCTGAGAGGACGTGGCCCAGGCACTCGCCATCCGGGAGCCACCGCAAGGAGACGTACGGGGTCATCGTCAGTCTGGACCCTCCCAGCTCTTTCCCCACACGTACTCTCTGGCTAGTGTTCAACACGTTGTCCTGGACCTTCCTTTACAACAGGAAAATCCTACTCCTTTTGCCTGATTTAACAGACTTCATGAGCTGATGCCTGACAACAGGTGGGAGAGGAATCGGCTCCCTGTGCCCGTTTCATTGGGGAGGGAGCTGAGTGCGCAGAGGAGCCCACATCACAGGACTCATACCATGTGCCCAGCACCCAGCTAGGCGACAAGAAGAAACGGCGCAGACCTAGCCGTCCTCTGCAAGCACCCCAAATTATTTTTCAGTTTGCACCACCCAGGTATTTTCCTCTCAAAATGAGATTCGCTTGCAATATGCATGTGAATATTGCTCTTTCCCATAATATAGACTTTGCACACAGAAAGTTTCAGTGGCAAGCAAGAGATATGTCAGTCTTAAAATATCAACTAGTTTAAATAATGAAATTTATTGTCATATTTTCCATGTCTAAATGATTACAAAAGTAAATCAATAAACTTTTATACCAATTAAATTATGTGGAGAGTTTGTATCATAATTAAAGCAGCTCTGACTTTTATCTTTTGTCTTCCAAAAATCATTAGCTTTTCAATTACAATTCCGTTCTTACAGATGTTCGGGAGAAGCAAGCTATGTGCATTATGTAGAGAGGCTAATTAGAGTGAATGCACTTTAAGAGATGACAACACTCAGCATAAGCTGTTTACAAAATACCTGCTGCCCTTAGGAGAGCTCAGGGCACAGAAAATGCTGCCCCAAAGGCTTAATTGATTTTTAAATTGCAATTAGATTGGGAAACGGCCATTTACTTCTGTGTCAAATAACTGAGCTCAGTCCCTTTGCACAGACATGCCAACACAGCAGCTTTCTTCCAGGGGCTGCTGCCTCCTCCTTCCAACGCAGAGGCGGGAGCCTCCGTGTCCACCCACCTCTGATCGCCTCTCAGCAGAGGCCGCTGCAGCAAGAGCCCTGACTCACCACTAGCCACCGCATGTCCCTGTGGCCCCAGCCAGAAGGAGGCAGACGCTGGAGAAGGCTGCAATGTACCCACAGCCCCATCATCTGAAGAAAACACCTCTTGGTCCTCACCTCTCTTTGGGGGCCAAATCACAAACAGCCCTTCTGGGAACAGCTATGTCCCACTAACGGCCTGGACATAAACCAGAGCCCGTGAATGGCGCGGAGGACTGACACCCGTCAATCACCCTCTGGGCAGCCCTCCACACTTGGACACCGCTGCCTGACCACATGGAATCTACCATGTTCCTTAAAAAGGAAAAGAAGACGGATCAGTGTTTCTGCAGGACCAAGGAGAAGGGGAGGCAGGGGGTCAAGAGGTGTTTCCCACAAAAAGAGGGGAATGCTGACATGATGTTTACTGGTGGGGACCAGGGACCCCGGGCATCCTGTCCCTGCTGCTCACAGAGTGTGCTGGTGGGAATGACAAGCCAGGATGCAGCGGGAGAGGCTGACAAGTGGGTGGATGCTGGCGGGAGGAGGACAGGTCTGGGTGTGGCGAGGGAACACGGGGGCGCCAGGGCCTGGGCTGCACAGAAGATGGTGGGAATGCCTGGGCGCTGCACCAGGCTTCAGGCAGAGGAGAAGGCATTTGGGGGAAGAGGTGTGTGTTGGGATGGAAGTCCCGCGGTCCCCAGGACCCAGCAGGGGCCAGAGCGTCGGGAGGGGAAGGAGGTGGGGCTGAGAAGGGCTGGAAAGGGACAGGCAGAGCCACTTAGCGAGGCTGGAGTGGGACAGAGGACACCAGTGCTGGGCTGTGAGGGCGGGAAGGGACGGCGCCTGGGTGTGGGGGCAGAACCTCCTGTGTGGAGACCTGCCATGTCCATGTGTAACTAAGTGTGACGAAGCCATAAAGTCAGTCTGCAGCAGGCAGCATGCCACGTGAGGAACGACGCCTGGCGAGGAACAGTGCAGAGGAGGTGGGAGCTGGGGTCCACAGGAAATAATGAAATGCCAACGTGCAAAAAACACATGATTACAGCGGAGAGAGCACATGGTAGAACAGAGCCACTCGAGAACTCAAGCTCAAAGATTCAGGCACTGACTCCCAACATCTCCACACAGAACTTCTGCACACATTACTTCTCCAGGTGCCTGGAGGAGCGCGCTCACTCCCAGGTCGGGGAGCCCTCCCGAGGTCAGCCCCCCCCGACCACTGCTCATGCCCTACTCGGTACCCACATGTGGTCACACTAATGACACTAACAAATTTGCAAGCACAGGAGAGAAGCTGGCCCACAGCTCTCAAGGAAGAGGCTGAGCAGACCGAGCAGGAGAGTCCCTGGAGGTGTCCTCCTGGGACCCAGATTGCTCCCTCTAGTTTTCAGCCAGTCTCAGGGTCCCCCGTGAAGAATAAAATGTGCGGGCGGCAGAGCCCCAGGTGTCTGTCTCTGGCTCCCAGCTCTAAGACAGCACAAACCCAGCAAACAGGAGGTGCCCAATAAACGTCAGAGCATGGCATTTTTTTTACAGAATAAGGTCACAGACACAACAAAACCAAACGTGCTATCATTAGGGCTGAAGGTGACTGAGCTATTCAGAGTGAGTGAAGTGGACAACAAGCTTAAGTCCCATTGAGGAGAAATGTGACGCCTCTGATACTCCTGTGCAAACCACGTCCACTTGGGGAGAAACAGCAGCGTCTCATTCCCTGATCAGCTTTAATTAAATCTCTAGCCCGCTGTTTGAAGTCAAGCCATTATGGACAGGGATCAAGAATTTCATCATTCCCCACTGAGCCATAAAATCCATCACCTAAGTTTTTATTACGTAACCTCTAAAGAGTGAAGCGGCTCAAAGATCTGAGGTGTCTGACGGCGGCCAAAAGAAGCCCGTCAAATGGGCTTCTTCTGAAAAAAAAGAAAAAAAAAAAAAGGCTTCATTTCCATCTTCTCCCCAGCTGGCAGCATCTGCAGTTACAGGGCATAGCTTTGCATAATGATCACAAGAAAACAGAACAAACTGAAAAGACAGGCAGAGGACCATTACTTCCAGGGCAAAATGTGAGACTCCTGCGTCATTTTGTTGAAAAAAAAAAAAGGGGGGGGGGGGGGCAGCGACACTTAAACCTAGGACTTGCCTCTGGAATTTTTCACAAGTGAAGTGTGAGGTGTGGCTGCAGGAGCTGGGCCCCTACCTGGGACGGCCTCCTGCCTGGGATGGCCCCTGCTGTGACAGTCCCGGCCAGTGACGGCCCCGGGCACCCCTGCCCCTTGAGAGCTCGCTGAGCCCTGAGGCCCCACCACTGCCCTCTGGGCACACCACCGACAGCCAGCGCAGGGGCCCACAGACACAAGGCCGTTAGGAAAACGGAATAATTTTGTTTGATGTTGCCTAGAAATAAGAAAAAAAATAGCCAATACTTATGAAAGTTACAGCTGAAAAATCTCCACTCCAACTTATGTTCAACGTACTTAGCAAAAGGTCAAAGCTCGGAATTTGCTGGATAAATAAATGTTGGTGAGGCGGACGATCATTGGAGAATTGGTGCATGGCGGCGAATGAGTAACCTGCAAATGCTGCCCAAACCCCATTATTTCCCCTTTTCCAGGAGCCCAAGATTCATGTCCCCGCATGCCGCTAGTTCATTACTGAGAAATATCATCCCTCTTCCGGCTCTCGCTGGGCAGCCGCGGCCCCTGGAGGACCCTTTAATGTTTAATTCCCCATCATCCGCTCCACTGAACAGCTTAATCTCTGCTTGTATGATCAATACTATATCAGTGTAAATTAAAATGACAATTTTAAAGTAATTAAGCCTGTTAATGCTCGATTCAAATGTCATTATTTGCACAAGGGATTGAGGAGAAATTACATCGCGTCCGGGTGACAGGAAGACGTCTGAGCCCTCGTCCTGCGGCGGTGCCACCGGGGCTTCAGCAAAGCGGATTAACTTCTGCCTCCCCGCCCGGGGCCCTATCCAATTTCTAAAGAGGATAACGCAATTTGATAAATTTAATTCCAGCTACAAACTCAATTATTGTGATAATAGATGAAAACTGGGAGGGGATTCTAAACAGGCCCACATTTTAAAAGATACACTTAGCTCTGAATGAGACACAACAGTTATGGTTTGATTTGATTTGTCCTCTCCCTTTTGAAAACCCTTTAAATAATTACGACGGTTGGAAGAACAGCCAACATTGATTAAATAGCTTAGCTCTAACCCAAAAGGGGCTGCCGCGTAGCTGCTGTAGCTGATTCGGGTCACAGTGGAAACGTCTGCTGTCCTGAGCTGGCCCGGCCGCATTTGTCAGACAAGCACGATCACATCATTACGTCCCGGCCTCGTAAGTAGATGCAAAGAACCCAGCCAGTGGGATGGACCTCAGCCTCGCCCGGTGCTGCCCGCTCGGGCCCCAGCCTGGAAAGCTGCCTCCAGCCTTCTTTCCTCTGAGTGGCCGGCTGGGGTGAGGGCAAGAAAAGAAAATTAAACCCCTCAATGACCCCAGGCACCAAGTACATCGTGCAGGTCAGACTGTTCTCTGCACAGGTGTTTCTCTACCTGAATTACCCACAATGGGGGCGGGAGGGGGGGGTGAGCCCACACTGGAGCCAGGCCACACGGCGCTCCCAGGCTGTCCGAGGAGCAGCTGCCATCATTGGACTGCATCCATCAGATCAGCAATAAAAATTGACAGCCCAACATTAATTTCAAGATGAAGAGCGAAGTGGAATAATGTCCCTTTGAAAGATGTTTCGGGGTTTTCTCCGACAACCATGGACACTGTTGCACTCCGGAAGGTGGCAGGGGACAGGGAGCCACTGCAAAGGGCCAGAGCCTCTGGCTGCAGAGTCTTTTCCTGGTTCATTTGGGGGGATTTGACAGGATATGGGGCATGCTGTCGTTGTCTAAATCTCAAGTGTTCTGGAGCGGACGAGACCTGTGGTTGGCGCTCTGCACATCACCTGCAGGCTGCAGGGGCCTCGTCCGCTACCGGCTTATCGTGTGTGACAACTTCCCCGTCCTCAGGGCCTGGACACGGCAGCATGGCTCCTCAGGGCCGCTCTTTCCTTGGCATTCTAGACATGAACACCCTGAGTATAAATCACTCCCCACGTTCACCGATGAGAAACTAGCAGGAAGGAGTTTTTAAAGATGCATTAAAAGTTAATCGCAACGTGGGAGAAAACAGGGAAAGCCAGACACACAAGGGTCTGTCTGACTTACGGGCAGACGTGTGGTGGCATTCTTCCCTCTAACCAGGAAAACAATTACCCATGAGGGAAACCCAAGTATCAACACTACTTTTCTTTAGAGTATTTAAAATTTTTTTTAAATTTATTTTAGAGAGAGGAAGGGAGAGGGAGAGAGAGAGAGAAAGATCAATGATGAGAAAGAATCATGGATCAGCTGCCTCCTGCACGCCCCCTACTGGGGATGGAGCCGCATGTGCCCTGACCAGGAATTGAACCAGGACCTCCTGGTTCATAGGTCAACATTCAACCACTGAGCCACACCGGCCAGGCTCAACGCTACTTTTCTTTGTCATAATTAAAAGCCAGGTCTTCTCCCAAAGGGGACACATACAAATCGAGGGGAAATGTGGAAGGGTATTTCTAAAGACACATAGCGTAAATATAAATGTACGTAGTTTCTAAACTCCTTTTTCATTCCCTCCTGTCTGAGCAGCAACAGCTCCATCTGAGGGACTGGCCCTAGTCACCCAGCCTGGAGGCCTGGCCCCCAGCCACCACCGCTGATGGGGGACCAGCCACCGTGGCTACCAAGGCCTCCTGCAGCCTGAAGACAGAGGGAGCCAGGAGCAGGGCCAGGAGCGCCACCGTGACCCCCGTGAGCCAGGTCCCCTCTCCTTCATGCCAACATCCTCCTCTCCTGGGGGACACACCTCTCTCTCCTCAGATGGGCCTGTGGATGTCTTAAAAGAGGAGCCGGCTCCGTGACCTGTGACAGGACACACAGGAATCGGCCACACAAAGGCTGGCAAGGACATCGTCTACCCGAGAATAAGCAATAACCGATGCCCTGGGGAGGCCTTTCCTGGGGCCCAGCTGACTGCAGCGTCTTGTCCACTATAGGGTGGGATGCACCCTGTCCTGAGCAGCTGTCACTCACCCTCGAGATACTCCTGTGACTGCCTCCTGAAGACTATGGATCCTCTTATGATTGGGCTCCAGGAACATGGCAGCCCAGATGCACTCCCAGACCATATCAGCCCCCACGTCCACTCTGGCCCCCACTCCCCATGAGCTGTCAGGACACACAGGCCCCCAGGCCACACCGGCCCCCGTCTCTGCTCAGGAAGGTTCCCCGCTCTCCCTCCAGAGCATCAGGATGGATCTGTAGGGAGCCCACGGCTCAGGTCCAAGAGCCAGGACACGTGGAAACTGTCGCAGAAAGAAGCCCTGGTGAGCAGGGCAGCTCAGAAACGATCTCCGGGAGTGAAATGTCACTCGAGGCCAAATGACTAGAACAACAAGCTGAACTGCGAATCAACCGTGACTACTTTTTTATGTTCACTGCTTCAGTGATTTTCTGTCAAAAAATGCTAACAAGCATGAAAGTCCTTAAGAGCTTTACAATTTTTCAGTTTGTTCACCAATACATTCCGCGGCGCATTTGTTTCCCGGCTGCGGGTGACACGCACTCCATCACGCCTGTCTGCCTGACGGATCAGCGGCCACCGACTCCTCGCCCCACAGTCAGCAGAGCCCGCCTCGGACTTCCTGGAGAGCAGGCACAGCGACGAGGAAGGGCCCAGGAGGCCACTGCAGAGCACCCAGCCCCCACCCACACTGGGGCAGGGACCCCGGCTCACAGCTAGCTGCCACAGCCTGACCCTGCAACAGGGGCCTATGGGAGCAGAGAAGCAAGGATGAAGCGACCACGCCATCAGAGAAACTGACACAGGCAGGGTGCTGGGCAAAGAAACCAGGACTGCCCTTGTCCCTTCACCGAGGAATCAGGCACAATATGGCTACGGCGCCAGCCCACACAGGGAGCGTGGGAGACAGCAGGGACAGCTTGTGACAGGCAAGGCCGAGGGCAGCTATGTGACCAGGCTGTGGTAGATAGAGGGGAGGGGACCACTCCTTATGCCATAGGGCTGCTGCAGGGGTTCCCTGCCCCCACAGACGCTTCTTCCCTGTCCCTTCCCACATCCCCTGGCCAGGCAGAGCCCGATGCCTGCTCCTCACTGAGTAAGACCATTGCAGGCGGCAGTGCATGCAGATGGGTGCAGGGACACTGGTGGGGACTCACCCAGGGCACACGTGACTTCCTTCTGTCATGTGTGTATGTACTACATCTCCGAGTGCCCAGCTCAGGGGGGAGTCCAGATCCCAGGTGTGGGAGGTGTTCTTCTCACTGACATTCCAGTCACATGAGATGCCCAGCACACCACTGATGGCCCTGCTTCACGTTCCCTAAATGAGGATCTGGGTGTAGTGCCCCAGCTCCAGTGAGGCAAGGCTGCTGGCTGGGAGGGTGGGCTCCCCAACATGGCAAAGTAGGGCCACCAGCAGGACCACACACCCAGACCAGGACTTGGGCTTGGCTGCACGAATGCAGGAACTTGGCCAGAGGTGCAGGCTGCATGCAGGCTGGGCCTGGGGACACGGGTCAGCCATCCAACGCCTCTGGGCCCGGATGCTCACAGTTGAGAGAGGACACAGACACAGAACAAGATGTGTCTGTGTGAGGTGTGGATGGAGCAAAGGAGGAAGCACCACGGAGCATCAGAAATCTGCTTTTCCAGATTCTTCAAACCGACAGCAATGGATGGAAAGTGCAATGACTCCTCCTCACAGGAAACGGCCCCCTTATGGGCACAAACTCATCTGCAAATTGGCCAACTCTAAACTGAAGACAGCACCTGCCTGCCCAGAGCACAGGCAAAACGGGGGCTAATGGTAACCGAAATCACTTTTATTAAGTTGGAGTAATGTTAGCCACACTAAAAACATCAAGAAAGTCTATTTAACCTAAAGAATGTCCTTTCAATTTTATGTTGATACCTGTAGAATGTGAATATGAAAATTATTCATACTCTGCTATTATTTCTTATGGAATATAATGTTAAGTTTCCTTAATCATAAGACATATAGAGTGATTTATATAGCCTTTATATGGAGTCAGATTGTAACGGAAATATTTCCCTTTTCAATCAAATCATTTAAACTTTAACTGCTTACCCGCCATTAACCAGGTAACTAGGTATTTCACAGTGTTACTGATGCACAATTGACATTTACAAAACCGCATAGAGTGAATGTACGCAGTCAGATGAGGTCTGACATAGCTGCACCGGGCAGCCATCGTCACAGCCACATAACAGGCACGGCCCTGGCTCCCCAAGCTGCCCTGTGTCCCTCTGTCCTCTCAAAACCCCTACTTCCAGCCCCGTCCCTGGAAACCACTCAGCTGCTTTCTGTCTTTACAGATGAGCTTGCATTTTCAAGAATAGGATATAAACGGAATGATACCGGAGGTACTCTTCCCTTGCCTGGCTTCGTGCACTCGGCACAGGTCCTTTCCCAGAGTGCAGCAATAGTTCTTGCTGCTGCGTGGCTCGGCAGGTGGCTTACAGCTCACCTGCTCGTGGGACTTCAGGTCGTTTGCAGTTTGGGGTATTATCAGTAAAGGTGCCGTGAACATTTGTGTCCCAGTCCTTGTGTGGACACGCTTGCTTTCTGGAGAGGAGTGGCTGGCTCACATGGTCGGTGTGTTTTCTGTGTGGCTGTGATCTGACATTTCCTCTACAGCAACGCTTGAGAGTTCCAGTCTCCACACCCTACCAGCACACGATGTGGTCAGTCTGTTAAATTTCAGCCAGCAGTGGGGAATCTGTGATCTTCGCAAACAGTGTGGTCCTCATATGCTCTGCTCCGATGACCGATGGTATCGAGTGTCTTTCCATGGGATTGTTAGCCATTTTCCACCTTATTTGCTGAAGTGTCTGTTCCGATCTTTAAAACTTCAGGAAGATTTGTGTGTCCGGCTAGTGCTAGGCTGTTGGAGTTCTTTATATATATAGGGCTTCAATAAAGTCCTTTGTCGGGTGTATTTGCAAATGTTTTCTCCTTGGCTGTGGACTGCCTATTTTTTTATCTTCTGAAGAACAAATATTTTTCATTCTGATGAAGTGCAATTGATACATTTTTTCTTTTATAGGAGAAAAGCCAAAGTTACCAAGATTTTCTCCTATGTGCTCTGGTAGTTTTATGTTTTAGCTCTTCTAGATGTATGACCTGTTTCAAGCTTGATTTTTGTAAGTTTCAATGTCAGAGTTGAGGTTCTGTCTTTTCGCTCATGGCCCTCTAACAGTTAGCACCATTTGTGAAAATATCCTCCTCCCGCGCCTGAGCTGCCCAATACCTTTGTCAGATATCAATGGTGGGTCAGAACGTGGAGCATCGCATGCCTCTCGTTAGCACCACCCCTGGCACCCACAATGAGACAGACGCACTGACATCCTGGCTCAGGAGCAGGCCACCAGCAAGCACGGCAGGTCCTCAGATGTGGAGAACACAAAACACAGGGCAGGGCCCAGGCCTCCACCTTTTCCTCCGGCCCCAGGATTGAGCCCAGGGAGCCCTATGCCTGGCAGCTTCCCAAATCTGGGCATCAGTGACCGGGAAATGGTCACTAGGAACCCTGACTCTCAGGGGCAGTGGGATGTATGTGTTTTAAGTTCTAAGTCCCCCAAGACAAGTCTTCACCGCCCACAACCACAGATGCGGCCACCGCACCCTTTGTCTTTCCCAAGCTATCTATCCCTGGCACCTGCTGTGCAGGGTGGGGACTCGCCCAAGCTTTCAGGGGCCTCCTGAAGGACAAACTCCCAGAAGCACATGGTTCAATGTCTCCTTGCGCCCACGAAGAACCATGACATTGGAGAGCCGAGCCACCCACCCCACTTGGCCTGGCTGTGGGCAGCTGGCAGACCCCCAGGGTCATGGCCCTGCTGGTAGAGGGGTTTGTAAGGGTCCAGGAGGGCTGTGCTCAGTCACCCAACCTTCAGCCACAACAGACCCAACGTCAGCTGGGAACACAGGGAGCGGATACAATTAACCTTGTGGCAACTGTCCTCCCCACTTGATGGCCCAACATCAGCTCATCTGTTAGAGGGAAATAAAAAAGTCAGGCCTAAATGTATAAAAAATTATGATGGAAGCTCTAAATAAGGCAGGGACTGCGAGCTTATTGAGTCAAAAATCAATCAATCAATGAGCGAGTGGATTAGGAGCACCTCGTGAGCCCCAAAGAAATAATTTGCCCAAACACTGGGGTTTAACAGTGGAGGACCGAATTCCAACACTTTTAGGAAGTAAATAATGAAAAATCAATTCAAAGAAAAAACAGATCAAGAACCCTGCACTGTGACGTGCCGACACATTTATTGCTGAATCCCATTCCTCGGCTGACCCGAAAACTTCGGAAGGTGTTTATTTACTTTCAGCACCTTCCCGGGATCAATATTTTTAATTTGGATCCGAGTTATTATTTTTCACATCACAGCAGCGGGGAGCGGAGCAAAGTGGCTCATATTTTAGTGCTAAAAAGATCGATATGACAGCTTCACCTTCACTGCAGTCGGCCGCTGCCCGGCCGCACATCACTGCGTCCCGTGGGGCTGCAGGTGCCGCTGAGGGGGGCACGGTGTTACCCCGCCGGCAGAGCAGACAGTGTGATTTAGCTGTGCACGGGGGCCGGTGCCCTCGGAAAACCAATCTTGCTTCTCTCACTTCATCAGGCCTGTCTGGGCCACGGGCAGGGCGCAGGCAGAGACAGGCTGGTGGGGGCCTCCTGAAGCAGATTAGTTCCGCGTCAGAAATGCATTTGCTTTCCTTCCCCTCCTTGGATCAAAGAACATCAGTAAACTCCATTAACTTTCCATATATTTCCCCTAAAATCTGATCAGGACAGCAGAGACAGGGAAGGGGCAATCACAGGAGAAGCAGGGATGGAGCATGGGTTCCAGGCTGTCTCCCCACCACGGGCATGGGGGGCAGAACCCCAGCAGCCATCCTGGGTAACCCTCCAGCAGATGCCCTGCTCTCAGAGGGAAGCCCGGCCCTCTTGGAGAACTGACTGCCAGGGCCAATGGGGACCCTCCTCACGGCAACGCAAAAGGCAAAAGCGGGTGGGGGAGGCCCAGTTTATTGGTGAGCAGCAGTTAAGGCATCCTGGGCCCAGGAGCCACCAGCATGGACATGGAGTGGGAGGTGCAGGCACACGGCTCCTCCTGGGTGAGGATCGACCCTCCAGGCCTAGACCGAGGTTCCTGGTGCCAGGGCTGAACCTAGGGGGCTGCACTGTCTGACCACAGGGAGGATCACCATCCCATTTGCGGGGAACGGAACCCTGCTGGACAGGGTGGGTTTGCAAAGCGATGCTCTCAGCAGGGAGGGGGAGGAGCTTCCTGGGGAGGCCAAGGGCAGCACCTGACAGTCAGAGAGCATGCCTCCTCCTCCCTGGCTTCCATGTCACCCCAGATGAGCGAGGCTGCACCCCTGGGAAATCTCGAAGTCTCTCAAATTCATGTCCATGAATTTCTGGTTTAGCCATTCTTCTCCCCTCACAGAAAATAAAGCTCACCTGTTGCCTCTTTCCTGAGACCAAATTATGGAAGAGATAAAGGTGTTGGCTGGGCAGCTGGAAGGCAGAGTACAAAGCCTAGACAAGGGCACCGGAGGCATCTCGGCCCGCAGGCCTTACCGGTGTCCCTGGATGCTGCTGCATTTCAGGCGCTGACGGATCTGACCCGTCTCTGGCTTCAGGCCCCTCTGCCCAGACGGAATCCCACTTCCAGAGCTTTGAGGGGAGGTCTGAACGCCCCGTGTTCAGGCAACCCTGTGGTCGCCAAGGACATTTCCTCGATGCGCACAGAGGCTCCGAGGGGCTGAGTGCCCACCAGCTGCCAGTGCTTGCTGGAGAGCTTTCACACTCTTGAACAAGTTCTAATCCATGAGAAGTTTCCCTCCTCGCCTTGCTGGCTGCAAAGGCACCAGTCCAGGAGCCAACATCAAGGACAGCCTCTGCCAGCCGTCCTAACTGCGCTCACTGCCCCAAAGGGCTGCCAAATTGGTTCAACAAACCACAGTGCACAGTTCCAGCTGCTACACAGACACTTCTGCGGCCGACAGCTAAATGAGCAAGGACTGGTAAAGGCAGTGGCCAAACAGGCCTGTCCCACAACAGACGCCACCGTGGGAGGCGTGAGGCCACAGCAATGGGCAGCCCTGTCCAGGCTACACAGGGACAGTCTCTGCCACCTGCCCTCTGAGACGAGTGGCTGCCCCTCACTCTTCCCGGTCAGCCATGGAGTGTGAGAGGGTTCAGGAGGTTCTGTGGGTCCTGCTGTGTGCAAACCAGAGCGGCTTCAGGCTGGATTCCTTGGCCTCTAGCTTCGCCATGGAGAAAGGGCCTGTTCTGTCTACCACTGAGCTGATCTGCCCAGAGATGAGGTGCCAGACAAGCATGCTCACCTAGTCCTACCAGCAGCACCACTGTCCTCAAATAAAAGGGGAACTTTGGGGTACTTGCATCAGCCCACAGCTCCTCAAGAGGTCCCTCTGATACTGTGTGTTGGGGTCCCCATGCCAGCCTAGACATCTTGCCAGGAAACTCTTCCTCCTCCCCCCATCCTCCTCCCCACAGGTCACCAGGTGACGGGGAAGACAGGGCTACCAGGTGAGAGGCAGATGGGCAGCCCCTGGCCGTGCTTCCTTGGGGCCTTCAGTAGCCCCCAGCAGCCCTGTGAATCACCCATAAACAGCCCCTGCGGTCACACAAACGACCAGTGGGAACAGTGGGGGCCCCTCATGCCGGATGCTTTACTCCTGCAGGAAACAGACAACAAGGATATTATATGGAAACAAATCTGCAATTTCTTCCTCATTTAGCCGCCTCTGAAGCCAGAGTATAGGAAAGCCGTCCCCTATCGACGTTCAGGCTTTGCGGGCAGTAAGTGATGCGTTTTCCATGCTCCTCGGCGTGCCTGTGAAATTAGACACGTGACTCCTGGGCTCGCCGCCTCGGATCAATAGACAGTTGGAAGCCTTGGAAAACTACTCGGGCACTTCCTCAGTGTCAAGGCCGTGGGCCCCAGGGCGCTGTGAAGTTAACCAAGTAACACCTGTGACAACAGCGGCTACCTGAGGCCTCCCAGGGAGTTCTTTCCCAGGAGGTGGACCCGGAAGGCTTTGGGTGGAAAGCATTTTCCAAGGGTCCAGATGACAGGCAGGTGCCAGGAGGCAGGGAGTTCTGGGAGAGCATTTGGGGGTGTCGGGGCCTCTGCGATGCCCAGTATAACTCAGGCAGTCTCAGGGTCCCTCGTACTGGCACAGAGCTTGGTGTCTCCTCCTGGAGCCTCCTCCCTAAGCTCCACTCAACTTGCCTGACCGGGCCATGTGGCAGTCCCTGAATGCCCTTGGGTGGAGTCCCCCAACACCTCCTTGTGCTCTGGAGCTGGTACCCCCAGGGTATGGGGGGATACGAGCTGTCCACCCTGGGGAGCTGGCACCACCTAAGGAAAGTCTCCCCTTCCCCCGCCACTTGGAGCCTGTCCTTGTAACGAGAAGGTCTCTCTCAAGTGTTTTTGTACTAATCATTTCTCCGACAGTCCCAGAATCATGTCACATGCCCGATTGTCAACACACTTCCACATGGACTTGATCGCTAAATCCAACGAATTATCGGGGGTGGTGACACTGTCCTCACTGGGTGGGACAGGACATACACAAAAATATGCACAGTCCTTCAGATAAAGGGGCCCAAAGAGCTGAGGGCCAGGTGGGAGGGCAGCCTCAGGAATCTGGGGGTGGGGGACAGGCTTGCTTCAGGAGGAGGGATGAATGAGCAACAGCGATGCCGCTGCTTCTCCATCCGACTTGGTAGCATCCCCAACAACCGGTCTTGTTCCCAGAACATGAGATCCTGTCACTTGGCACCCACCACATGGTGCCCAGGAAGGACAGGAGCCCCAGGGGCAGGGAGGGTGCAGCAGATGTCCAATCGCCTTCTCGAGGCTCTGAGGCTCCTCATCCCCTGACCCTGCTATGAATACAGTGCCGTGCACATCTACCACTGACGTCTATTCCCACGGAAGATACCCAGGGCCTTAAAACTGGCTGGTGATGAAAACTGGAACATCATGGGTTTTGGGGGCAAATACAAAAACATTAGTGTGGTGTTGCAATGTGAAAATCTGCCAGGACTCAGGAGCATTAGATTCTGGGTCATGGAGAGCAGGTGCAGTCGATCCCCCCGGGGAAAGGCCATCCAGGGTACCTGCTGCATGGACCCAGGGACAGCCTCTCCTCAGCTGGGTGCCAGTTCCTCTTTTCCAGACCCCTGGGTCCTCCCAGCAGCCCCAGGCAAGGGGTGGGGCATAGGAGGTGGTGCCACGGCCATAGGGGTGCAGCCCCCTTCTCCTGCGACCTTTCTTCACTGCCTCATGGCTTCCAGCTCACCCCTGTCCCCATCTTCTCTCACCTCCCCTGATATTTTTCTTCCCAATTTCCAAATGTGGGGGCCCCAGACTTGGACCTCCCTGCAGCCCACACCCGTGGGATTTCTTCCCAATTTCCAAATGTGGGGGCCCCAGACTCGGACCTCCCTGCAGCCCACACCCGTGGGATGTCACCCAATCCATGGCCTTAGGTACATCTACACACTGATGGCTTCAAATTCTGCCTTCAGGCAGGCATTCTTCACTGAGCTGCGCTGGGGCATCACGGCCCCAGACCCTTGCAGGGAGGGCCTGGGTTGTGCACGTCTAACCCACACTGGCTCACTGGCTCAGACGCGGTTACTGAGCACCCAAGATGTGCTGACGTGACTCCAGGCTCCAGGCCAGAGCAGGGACAAGCGAAACTGCTGCTCCAGGGGTCTGAGCTCAGGAAGGAAGACAGAAATCAGAACGTCGACACTGGCACATCTGGGCCGCTACCAGGAGCAAAGGGCCTGGGGAACTTGGAGGCCCTGGGCACAGTGTGTGAGCTCCCGTCCAGCTCACTCGTGGCTGTGTCGATGCATGGGCCAGGGTCCTCAGTCCACCCTGTGATGTACATTTAAACAAGTTCCCAAGAACAGGACAGGGTCCAGCCTCTCAGGGCCAATGTCAACACTCCAGACTGGCAATTCCTCTGGAGGAACAGACCTCCACCTCTCAAGGTTCCAGTGGAAAGTACAGCAAGCGATGACCCGGCAAGCATAAAGGCCCGGGGAGAGGGAGACAGCCAGTGGAGACCAGTCTGTCTTCTCAACCCTCAGTAGACCAGACAAGCCTCCTGATCCAGTAAATGCCCACTCAGGATGCTTTTTAGGAGCAAACAAAATTTAACGTAAAAATTTTTAAGTCTAAAAATTGGCTGCTTAGCACCTCCTAAATCTCAGGATAGGAAATGCTGCTTTGGCGCCATCTGCTGGTGAAGAAGGACGTCTGCCGCCTCCTGCCTCTGCCAGTAGACCCTCTAGGTGGAAGACCCTCCCAGGCCCCAAGCCCCCACAGGTTGAAGCTTCCCCCCACCACCCCTGCCCATGTTCTCGTGCGCACAGCAACCCCCACTGTCGTGTTCATGCACCAGGTGCCGCGTCAAGTTCAACATCTTTCTGGGAACAGGCCACTATTTTCTGATCCCTATTAATACCTGTGACAGCATTTATGTACAAGATAAATTCATTTCAATTTCCTTTTTCAATTAATGGCCTATTATTTGAACCACAGTCAGCTAAAAATATTGCTCCAATACCATTAATCTTGAAAAATTAAATTTTCTTCCCTTTGACAGCCAAGGCCACCAGGCTGTGGCAGGAGAGTGGCTTCTCGGCTGGCAGTGCTGCTCAACCCTGCCCAGGACCCGGGGGTGCAAGATCCCTCCAGCAGATGTCCAGAGGCCCCCAGCAAAGACAGTTCCACAGGTGACACACTGAGGGTGATGAACGGGCACGAAGGGGACAGCACTCCAGGCAGGGCCCAGGGTCAAGCAGAGATTCATCGCAAACTACTACCCTCCTGGTCATGAAATGGGATGACAAACGCAAACCTCTCCCTGTGCCAAGTATGGGATGAGCTCCAGACAGAGTCTGCAACAAGGCTGGCCACTTCTCACCCCCCAGCCACAGCTATCCCAGTCACTCCATTGGACAGTCACCCTGGAGCTAATTGGCTTTCCTTAGGCCACAGGCACGGCTGGACGAGAGGGTAGTGAGCGATGTCCCCACCTTGGCGGGTGGGTCCAGCCTTCCGCCCCAACACTAGATGCTGTCTTGTCCTGTGGATACCAGTACACACAGCCTTGGGGGCCTCAGACCTGGGTGGTTGGGCAGCTCCCTCTGTCACTTGTGTCGAGTCCCTCCACCCAGTGAGGTCCTGTACACTGCACCGTCTCAGGCTCCAACCACACAGACTGCCACGTCCCCAGCTAACGTGCTATTGCTGTATTTACAAGGAAAACACTGCCAGTTCTAACTGTGAGATGCCATGGGTTCTGGATGCACCCTGGTTTCTGCCGTCTTAATTCTGAAAATCCATGCACTGAAGAACAGACCAGATATACTATCATTGCCAAGTACTTCAATGGACCAACCAGAAGGTGAGATCCTGCAGGGGCCCTAGCGGGCTGCAGCCTGCTCCTCCCTCGAGAACCCTAAAACCCCACGTCACGGAAGCTGTCCTGTGGCAGACTGTCCCATCAGACAGCTGTCCCACCGTGTGAAAATCTCCAACTCGGTATTGAAAATTACTTCCAAATTTTGCCATCAAATAATTTTTGAGAACCACAACTGTTGGCAAGAACAGTTATTTCTTCAGTGAAATTGCTGAGTTATGGGCGCGCTCATTTTTCAAGTTTTTGTTTTCCATTGCAAAAGGTGAAATGACATTTGAGATAAATCTCCAGGGACGAGACAAGACCAAATGGAGCTCTCAGCCCTGGTGCGCCTCCAACGTCCCGCAGCTTCTCTTCTCAGCCAACCAGACATTCTGGCTGGGAGAGAAATGAAATGATTATGGTACCTTGTAATGATATGAGATATAAAGCAGGCCACGGAGAACTAGCAAGGTGAGGATTTTGAAAACATATGGAATACTTCCATAGGAGGGTGGCAGCTCCTGTGAGGCGACAGTTTCTGGGCACATGTGTCAGGCTCCCGCCACCAAGAAGCTGGTAAACGCCCCCATCACTCTTTCTGAGGCTTCGGAGCGCACCTGGAGCCTTGCCATCGTCCTCTGACCGCCTGCATGGAGCGGGCATCTGTGCAGTAAGTGACGCTGGGCCCTTAGCACAGATGCGCCACAGCCAGGAGCCGGTCCTGGACTCCGCCTGAAGGCCCACCACCTGGGTCTGTGTTCCAAGACAGGCCCATCCTGCTCCGCTGGGGAAGGCGGCTCAGATTGATAACCTTGCTAAGAAACCAGTTCACTGAATTCTCAATTATTCTAGTTTCTATTGCCCTGATTCCTGCTGCTATTTCATTATTTCCTTCCTTCTAGTTGCTTCAGGTTAAGTTTCTTTTCCTTAGAGATTTTTCAAGGTAAGCACTTAATGCTAGAAATTTCTTAGGAGCACAAAGGAACTTGCAGAGCTTGGAGCAAGCCTATGGCACAGGCAGCTGGGCACAGAAGACCAGGCATGGGGTTAAGACCTCACCTGTAAGCCCCAGAACCCTAATCCTCCCTCTCATTTTCCGCACACCAGGGCCCTGGCCTCCATCCTTGACTGTCCACCTTACAGCTGCCATGTGGGCCTTGTCTGTGCCAACCCATGAGCAGCCCACCAAGGGCAACTTGAGGAAGCAGCTGAGGTGCTGTCTGCAGTGTGCACCGCCCCCCCCCCCCCCCCCCGTAGATTTGCTGAGTTAGGGGCACCCCCCAAAGGCTGCAGCACGGCTGTAACATTTCAATGCAGGCAGATGGCAGGATGCTGTGATGGAGGGCAGGCCACCGAACAAGAAGGGCCGCTTTGGCAGGCACTCCCTGGGGCAGAGGCACTTACCGTGAAGTGCTCCTGGGACCTGTAGTTCTCGTCCAGGTAGACGCGAGCCCGGTTATATTCCTTCATCGCATCGCTTGACAGCAGTTCTCTGGAAGGAAAAGAGTTCTTTAGTCAAGAGTCACCCAGACACCTCACCACTTACAGGTGTGCGGCCGAGGCCCAGGACGCTGGCCTGGACACCATGTTATGACATCACCCTGGAGACACCACCAACCAGTTTGGGAAGAGGAGGGGGGACAGACAGTGGGGAAGGAGAGAGAAGGAAGAGAGAGAAAGGGAGGGGTGGCAGAAACTAAAACCTAGAAGAGTCTATTGTAGGTGACCTCTCTGTCATCTCTGTAAATAGGCTGGAACAGGAGCCACTGCACTAGAGGTTTGAGAATGCACCGGAATGGTGACAGAAAGCGAGGGCTTGCACATTGGTCTGGCCCCCATGACCGCAGGGGAGGTGAGGTGGAGAAGGACACAGGCACCATGTGACAGCCAGTGCATTGGAAAGGACCACACTGATCCTCAGACCTTGACTCCCAGCAAGAGCAAACTCCAGAGTCTCTACAGGGAGAAAATAAACTTCAGACACGGAACAGCATGGAACACTCATGTCTACCATCTCCTCAGAAATTACTGGCATGTGAAGAAGCAACAAAATATGACCCATAATCTTTAAAAAAGCAGTAAAAAAAGAAGACCTAGAAAGAACAAAAATGATGGAATTCATTGAACAAACCTTGAAACAGCTATTATAAATACGATCAAAGATTTAAAGGAAAACATGAACATAAGGAAAGACAGATATGAAAACCACAAAAGAAACTTCTAGAGTTGAAAAATATATCACAAGTAATTTTACTGCAGGGACCTAAGTGTAGATTAAAACCTAAAGAAGAAAACATCCTGGAATAAAAAACACAGCACCAGAAACTATCCAGAGGAAAAATGACCTACAAAAGATCACGAGAGCTGAAGGGACCTGTGTGCCCACAAACAGTTGAATGTCAGGAAGTCGGAAGGGCAGGACAAGAAAACAACATTTAGCCCAGCTGGTGTGGCTCAGTGGCTGAGCTTCCCCCTATGAACCAGGAAATCATGGTTCGATTCCCGGTGGGGACACATGCCCGGGGTGCGGGGTCAATCCCCAATGTAGGGTGTGCAGGAAGCAGCCGATCAATGATTTTCTCTCATCATTGATGTTTCTCTCTCTCCCTCTCCCTTCCTCTCTGAAATCAACTAAAAACTATTTATTTTTTTAAAAAAGAAAACACCTAAAGAAATAATGGACACACTTTCCCCAAGTTTGATTAAAATTATAAATCTACAGCCAATGTTTTCTCCAATAAGTGTTTAATCTCCAAAATTTATAGGGAACTCATGCAACTAAACAAAAGAAGACTTAACAATCCAATAAAAAAAAATGGGCAACGGACCTAAATAGATACTTTTCGAAAGAGGATATACAGAAGGCCAAGAGACATATGAAAACATGTTCAAAGTCACTAATCATCCAAGAGATGCAAATCAAAACAACAATGAAGTACCATCTCACACCTGTCAGGATGGCTATCAAATCAACAAACGACAAGTGCTGGTGAGGATGCACAGAAAAAGGAACCTTCTTGCACTGCTGGTGGGAATACAGACTGGTGCAGCCACTGTGGAAAACAGTATGGAGTTTCCTCAGAAAATTAAAAATGGAACTCCCATTTGACCCAGTGATCCCCCTTTTAGGAATATATACCAAGAAAATAGAAACATCAATCAGAAAAGATATATGCACCACTATGTTCATATAGCTAAGATTTGGAAACAGCCTAAATGCCCATCAGCAGATGAGTGGGTTAAAAAACTATGATACACCTACACAATGGAATACTATGGTGCTGTAAAAAAAGAATGAATTCTTACCATTTGTAACAGCATGGATGGAACCGGAGAGCATTACGCTAAGCGAAATAAGCCAGTCAGAGAAAGATAAATATCACATGATCTCACTCATTTGTGGAATATAATGAACAACATAAACTGATGAACAAAAACAGAACCAGAGACATGGAAGCATGGAACAGACTTTCCAACCTATGACGGAAGGAGGAGGTGAGGGGTAAGAAATCAACCAAAGGACTTGTATGCATGCATATGAGCATAACCAATGGACACAGACAGTGGGGAGGTGAGGGCATGTGCTGGGGGGTGTGAGCGGCTGGGGAGAGGTCAATGGCGGGGCGGGGGGAAAGGAGACTCATGTAATATTTTAAACAATAAATAATTTAAATTAAAATAATTAATTAAACTTAAAAAAACTATAAATCTACAGCTTGAAAAAGCTCCAAGAAACCCAAGCCAGAAAAACACAGAGAAAATCAGACTGAAGTGTGACGTAAGTTGCTGTGAGCCAGCTAGGAAGACAGGACCCTGAAGCAGGGAAAAGACACATCGCATACAGAGAAGCTGAAGAGGGTGAGGCTCAGGACTCTCAGGCCAGCGCAAGGCCGGGACAAGGGGACGACAGCCTTAAAGGGCTGAAAGAAACACGCAGAGGCTGGATTCTGTTCACAACAAAAACGTCATTCAAACATGAAGACAAAGACTTTTTCTCAGAAAACAAAAGCTGAGAGAATTCATGGGGGATTTGTGCTAAATGTGACAGAGAAGTCCCCAGGCTGAAGGAATATGGTACCGGGTAGAAACCTGGATCTCCACAGAGTGCTGTGAACGGCAGGTGGACTGGTAAACATAAGCGATGTTAACTATTTAAAGCAAAATCATGCCAGTGTGTCCTCTGTGTAAAACCTCTCTGCCCACAGCACAGGCCGCCAGGGATGAAAGGTGCCATGTGACCAGTCACTGGAGCTCCTGGACGTGCTGACACCTGCTGCTCACCTGCACTTCCTCACCTCTGTGAAATGTCCTGTTTTCTGTGAAATGCCTCGCTTTCCCAAGGGGTGGATTTTTCCCATGGACACACAGAGGTTCTTTATATATTTAATACTAATTTTTGTCAGGAAAGTGTGTGGCAGATACCTTTCCCCAAATGTGGCTAAAACTTTATTTTTAGAGTGCCTTTGGATAAAGTTTTAAATGCGGACGTGGTGCAATGTATCAATCTTTTTTTTGGTAGGCCGTACTTCTTGCACCTTCTTCCAGGGGGCCACAGGGTGCGCTCACGTGCCTCTGGGTCCTTCTTCCCACAGACAACGGGCTCTGTCCCCGTCTTACTGTGACAAACGTAGCTGTGAGCTGCTAGATGAAAATCAGTCCTGTCTGTCCATCTGTCTATCCATCCTCAGCAGCAGCAGGCTGGCAGCCATTAGACCACACAAGGTGTAACCTCTGGCACATGTGGATGGGACCCCTGCCTGGAACCCAGGGCTAAAGTCTCAGAGCCCAAGGCATCACAGTCACCCTCTGGACCCCCCCTCCCAGGAGGCACGCTGTCACCCTGCGTTTCCCACAGGAGGCACCCTATCACCCTCTGGCTCCCCCCTCCCAGGAGGCATGCTGTCACACACTTGGGCCACACCTTTTCTCTTTGGAAAACTGGCTCACCCACGGGGCTTCACCATGGTGAGGCTACACCCATGTTTCCACAGAAAGCACCCCGACACCCTGCCCTGGGAGGAAGCAGGGCCATGGCACGCGCCCAGACTTACTTGACGAACTTGTCCACGTGTGACATGGAGGCTTCGTAGTTCTTTCCCCCCGAACTCCTGGCAGTGCAGGGCCATGAAGTGCGGCTTGTGCGCATGGACGACCTGGGGAGGAAGCATAGGACAGGGCCGTTGAAACCGAGGGTCCCTATGACTTTAAATTTAGTTTTAGGTCCTGGCTCTAGAAATCATCTCTCTATATATACACACCCCTCAGAGACCCAGTCTTTCCTCTGAATAATCAGCAATGCCCGAGGCAGCAGAAGATAGAAGCCTGGACCTGGCTACTGGTCACACGGTCTGGACCTCTGCAGGCTAATGATAACATCTGGACCTGAGTTATGTGTCAGCTCCTGAGCCCTCAGGTGAAACGCCCCCTGGCTACTTTCCCACGAGATGGGACAGAGGGTCACTGGGGCACTGGGCCAGTGACCTCAAGCTGCCCTCAAGACCTGAAGAGGTGATTCATCACCCCCTCTGACCAATCAGCTTCCAGCACGACTCCAACCCCTAAGCCCCGTGTCTTGCGACTTTGCCCTGTATCACTGTAACCTACACGCCATCAGAGAGTTTGGGCTTCGAGCACTGGCTTCCTGTTCTGGATGGCGCCATTCATAAGAAAGTCGCCAATGTTTCTCCACTACAGTCCTTGGTGTTTGTATCTGGCTGTGCCAGCGCTGGCTGGACAGACCCCCGCTTCTATACACCACCAGGGGTTGCACAGGGCTGCACGGGCACCGTCACATCTGTGAGGAAGGGGGCTAGCAGGACAAATGGCCCCACGTCTGCAATGGGGCTTCCGACAACCCCTGGGTCATAACACAAAACTGCATCTGACCCCCTGCAGCTAACCACACTGGGAGGTTGGGTGACGCGTGCGGACACGGTGGGCATCTCAGGGTGACCCCCCTTGAGGGCTCACTCAGCAGCTGGGTGACCCACAGGCCACGTGAGTAGGTGTTGACCAGCACCTGCTCACAGAGGAGACAAGGCACTCGCCAGCCCTACCCAGGAGCACCGGAGGCGGAGCGTCACTAATGGGGCCACTGTTAGGGTGATAAGGTAGCTTTGACACAACAGCCACCAAAGGGCTTCGCCCAGGCCCCAGGGTGCAGGGGGGGAGGGCTACCTGGGAGTCAGGAGGGACCAGTAAGTGGGGGCCACAGGGATTTCACAGCAAGGACCAGCTTCAGGGACACCAGGCGGCAGAGGGAGGTGAGGCAGCACACCCAGCAACACTCAGAGAAGCCACACCCATGTGCCACACCCCGCAGGGAAGTCCCACTCTCTCCAGAGCCCACAGCCCATTGGCCTGCCACCCCCACCCAGAGTTGCCACCAGACAGACAGCAGCAAATAAACCCAGAAAAAGAAAAGAAGGAAACACTGAAGGATGGAGAGCAGCGGGGCAGAAACAGATCCACAGTCAGGGCCAGCAGGCCAGAGTGGTTCTGTGACGGGACGGGACGGGTCACCCCTGGCTAGACAGAGAAGAGCAACACCGTGGCTAGGCTACCAATAGGAGAGATCACAAAGACCCTGCAGGCGTTTCCATGGTAGTAAGAGCACCTTACTGGCATCACAGACTTGCAACATTGGCACCCAGACATGCGGAGGCCCTGAGGCTTGGAGGGTGGCCAGAAAGCCTGGGGTCTGAAAACACGGGGAAGCCTCAGCTCATCACACATCCACAGGGAAGAGAATGCAGGGCGTGGGCCCTGTGCAAGACATGGATCTAGGGAAGGAAAGAGACGGGAGGGGGAGAGGCAGCCGTGGGCAACTGGGCACAGAGGAGAAAAGACGGAAAGGAGGAAATGGACCGTAAGACAGAGGAGGACCGTCAAGTCACCGCCAAGGCAGACACACTCGATCGAGGTCTCCTAGCATACCTGGACGAGCTGGACGGACAGAAGAGGGTGCTGTTAAACCAGGAATCCCATAAAACATTCTAGTGGCAGTAAGATGAAGGGAGAGAAGTTCAACAAGTCCCTACAAAGCTGCTGCAAAAGGTAAGAAAAAATTTACACACATAAACCAAGGGAAGGGCTCCACCCAGAAAAAGAATCACGAAGCAGAATGGAATTACAAGCCTACACTGCAAAAATGAATTACATGCATTCAAACAAGCATTTGAGAAAATGAAAAACCAAAATCAGAAACTCAAAACTAAAATAGAAATTGGAAGGGGGGTGGGGGTGCGGGGAGGGCGTTGGCTGGGATAGAAAGAGTGCTGATTAACCCAAGGAAAGAAACAAAAGAAAAAGACAAAATCATCACAGAGAAAAAGTGCTCAGGGGAGAATCGACTAGAGGGATATTCACAATGGCACTGAAGCCAGAAAGACCAACCAAGAGAGTAAAGATGAAAACGAAAAAGTGGGAGAGAAAGACATGAAAATGAAGGTGAGCAAAGAAGAACATTCCCATCATCAAAGTCCCTGGAGAGAGACCAAAAGGGGACCAGAACTAATATTTAAAATTATAATCCAAGAAAACTTTCCAAATAGAAAAAAATTGAACTTACACAATGAAAGGGCTCACTGGGCACCTAAGAAAGTTAACCCAAAACCATCAGCTCCAAGCCAAATCCCAGTCAGATCATGAGATTTCAAAAATAAGGATACAATCCTCAAGGTCTCCAGGGACAAAGATCAGTTAACATTAAAATAAAATAAAAAACAGATTGGCACCAGACTTGTCAAAACCAACATAAATCAAGGCGACAATGGAAGAACCTTTTTTGAAAATCTCAATGAAATAAAGCATAAGCCAAGGATTATCTATTCTGCCAAGTATCCTTCAAATATCAAAGTCACAGAAAAACAGTTTTCATTATACAAAAACCTAGGAAATGCCATCTCCATCAGCCCTTTATGAGGAATCTGTGAGAGCAGGGCTGGGCAAACACTTTCCATGAACCGGATCAATGTTTTAAGATTTGTGGCCACAATGTCTTCGTGGGAACAGATCCACTCTGCCATTGTGGACATGAGCAGCCAGAGGATGCTACAGGAGTGGGCATAGCCACGCACCAATAGAACTTAATTCCAAACCAGGCAGCAGCCGGGGTTTGACTTGGGGTGAGGGGTAGGTTGCTGACCCATAATACTGTCTACTGGGGTTTTCAATATACGCCGACATCATACACGTGCCATTTGATTTCAAGATTTCTACACTTACATGAAGCAGTATAATGTCAACTCAAACATTTAGACCCATAGATCATAAACCTAGATCAACCACTTAAAAAATGTTTTAAAAGCCAATAGAAAAATTGAAATGGAATGCAAAGAAACTGAAATAATCCACAAGAAAGGGGAAACAAAGGAACAAAAAGCAGAGGGTATGAACAGAGAGCAGCAACGACGTGGTAGACCCAGATTCCTGTCAGTGGTCTAGACTGCACTGTGCAGAAAGGCAGCCTCGGGTCCCAGGGGGCTGCTTAAACTAATTAAAATTAAAGACCTTTAAAATTCAGCACTAGTCCCATTTCAAGTGGTCAAGAGCCACACGTGGCCAGTGGCTACGGTGCTGGACAGCACCAAAACAGAACATTCCCACCATCAGAGAAAGCTCTGCTGGGCCAGACAAGGCTGGCTAGACACTGCAGTCTCAGGCGGGGAATGACGGCACGGAGAGCACAGCAGTGAAGCACTGCTGCCTGTCAGAGGCAGACCTCCAGCAGACACACGGACAGACCAAAGTCACGGGACAGACGTGTCCTCAATGGTCAGCGAGACAGCACCTGCTCAACCTGCTTTGCAGGCATGGCATGCCGGTAAGTGTCTGACAGCCAGCTCACTGGGGCAAAACCCTTTTCACTGTGCAAACACCCCCACGACGCCCACGTCCAGCTCCCGATGTGACATCACTGAACACAGAGTCACACTGCGAGAGCTCCCTGCCAAGACACAACATAAATAACCAGGATCCCAACAGTAACACACAGAAAGCCATTAGGAGCTGCTGAGTGTCAGGCACTCGTTACTTTTGGTGTTAATCTGATTTGCTCAGTTGTAGGCTAATAGAATTAGATGTTTAATACTGCTCTACTGAACACCTGGCTCCCAGTTCCTGACATCTGCCAGCTCCTTCAAGCTGGCCCAGGTCACTCTGCAGGGCAGGGCAGTCCAGGAAGCATGCCACTTGGATCCTGCTCTGTCACTTCCTAGAGGAACCCCTGGTGCCCCAGGCTCTCTGAGCATCCACTTCCTAGGAGCCTATGTTCATGGACGGTCACTGCACACAGACTGGACACAGTGGGGGCCCCTGCCTGGTGGTATGAGTCCACGAAACCTTGCATGCTGGGAGATGGGCTGTGGGACAGCTGGGACAGAGCTCCTGGTCTTCCCCAGGCTGGGAAGGGGCTCTGGAACCTGGATGGTCCTGGACAAGATCCCTGCAGAGCCGACACCATGGACATCTTGAGGACAGTGCAGGACAGGGATCTTGTCTGGGCTGGGAAATGCATCTCAGTAAAGCAAGAATTCAACACGGGCCTCCGCCCATCCCAGCTGCAGCTCACATCCTGCCTGACAGTGAGGCTGGACTGCCTTCACCTGGGACCACACGCGAGTCACTGCCCAAAGCTTCACAATTGCTTGACCAAAATTCTATAAAAAAAGGAGCTGCTTCTAACTTTAGGTGGGGGGGAAATAGGCAACTGATAAAAATACGTGGGTTCTTTCATAGGAAGGCTAAAGAAAAACATTTTGGAAAAGAGTGAATTACAAATTTTGGCAGGAAAGAGCAGAGAGAATTAAAAACAAGAACACAGCAACCAGCCAAACAGAAAGCAGCTCCCTGTTCCTGACGCTGTGCAGGTGGTGAGCTGGGGCAGCTCTGGGTTCCCAGGCAGCGCACAGCAGCCAGTCACGGCCCCTCGCTGGCCAGGAGTCAGCATTAAAAATAGAAACAGCCAGGCCTTGTTAGGCTTTCTCCAAAGAGGAGTATCTGAGTGACCTAAAAAGGAATTACATCCTCCAAACAGCCCAGTGGGATCCTGATACCCAAGATAAGGAGTAGAAAAAGGACAAAGAATTTCTTGAGAGGAAAGAGGGCTGCCATTTACCCGCTGCGCTCTGCAAACACTCTGCCCTGAGATCGTCTGCTCACCCTCGGCCTGGGGTGGGTGCCAGGCTGCCCACTCCTCTCTCCAGGGCTGTGCTGTGTGGGTGCAGCTCCGTGTGGCCCTGATCCGACGTCCTCCTGGAGTCCATGCCCGCACGCGGCCACCGATGGGGGCAGCGGCAGCCAGCAGTGTGGGCAGCAGGCATGCCTCCTTGCTACATGCACACGGGAAGCCACATATTTGTGTGACCTCCCCCTCAGGCCTCGTGGCTGCCCATCAGTGAGGGTGTCTCCCTGCCCACGTGCTCAGGATGTGCGGACCACCGTCCACTCTGAAGCAGAACTAGGGTTTTCTTGGTAGGCACTGGGCGGGCTGGAGGGCTGACTACGAAGGCCGAACAGCAGGCCCCTGGGCAGGAAGCCACCATTTACACTGATCTGGACAGCTGGACAAGAGGCTGCATTTTCAGAGGCAGAAATGTGGATACAGGGACACTTCACCAAACCTGTAGCTCTGGGACATCAAAACTCTATGTCCGTGGTCGGCAAACTGCAGCTCGCGAGCCACATGCGGCTCTTTGGCCCCTTGAGTGTGGCTCTTCCACAAAATACCACGGCCTGGGCGAGTCTATTTTGAAGAAGTGGCGTTAGAAGTTTACGTTTAAAAAATTTGGCTGTCAAAAGAAATTTCAATCGTTGTCCTGTTGATATTTGGCTCTGTTGACTAATGAGTTTGCCGACCACTGCTCTACGTGAACTGATGAATCTTAACCAGAAAGCACTTTCCCTCTAAGGCAGCAAGCAGGAGCACATGGGCCTCCTGCCACGCCTCAGGCGCTCACCTGGCTTTGTACTGACCGCAAGGGCCAGTGGTGACCACAGCCTCAAGGTCACACAGTGCAAGATGCCACAGAGCCACCTCTGGGAACCTCCTCCCTGAAGCCAGCCTGCCGAGCAGACTTCCATTCAGCCCTATGGCTGCTGGACCATATCAAGTTCATAGGGGACTGTGACCACTCAGGGGCCAGATACACCTGCCCTCTCTGCTCCATCGCAGTGGCATCCTACTGCCCCTCAGCTGCCCTCCCACCCACCAATGACTGTCTCTTCCCTATCAAGACCCCTCCCACCAGCCCTAATCTTCCAAAGGGCCTGCCCTGGCCCCCAGGATAGCCCCAGCTGCACCCTCCCAAATGCCGCCAGGCACTCTGTACCCTCGTCACCCCACTGAGAATCCCAAGTGAACCCCTAAGAGCTCCCAGAGGAGCTGTCACTCCTCTTCTCTCGGGTCCTGGGGTCCCACCCTCCTGCTGGCCCAACTGAGATCCTCCTCTTTGCTCAAGGGTCCAGATCTGCCCTCTCCTTCCCCTGGAGCAGGTGGTTTGCTCTCTGTCACTGAAAGGGCCACCTCCCCATCTCTGCTGCCTTTTTCCTCCACCCTGCCGGTGGGGGAGGCACACCTCACCCCTGCCAGCACTGCTGACCCGACTCCACTACCCTCTCCTCCATCGATGGACACACGTCCAGTCTCTTCAGCACCTGCTGACAGACACCCCCAGTGAGACCTGCCCCGGATCCATGTCCCCTGCTTAGCCACTGGTATGGCCTTTGGAATCACGGCTCCATCTTGACTGCAACTACTTAGCTGTGGGGCCTGGGTGCCTCTCATACCCTCTTCAAACCTCACTGTTCTCATCTGTAAAATGGGGTGCTGAGCATGGCCACACCACTGGTGCTCCGATGGGGGAAGAAGGACAGGTGCAGCTGGCAGTGGTGCCCTGCACAGCAGCAGGAACCGCAATGGGAGGGACAGGAGGGGAAACATGAGCCCACAGATCACCTAGAATCCAGCAGCCAAGCCTTTCTATGCGTATGAACTCAATATAGCTGTCTTCAACATAACAATGAACATTACAGCATAAGCTATTTCCCCAAATCATCCTAAGTCCAGACCATCGGAGCAGGGCTGTGAGCTCACACAGGACCTTAAAGGCCCTGTGGGGACCTGGCCCTGTTGGAGCTGCCAGGTAGAGAGGAGGCAACAAGGAGGCAGAGGCTGGAGGAAGCCAGTGCAGCCAGCCAGGGAGTACAAGGTGCTGACAGGTGGGATGGGAGATGGGAGAGACATAGAGAGGGTCCAGTGTGACCCGGATGGGCTGGAAGAAGCCAGCTGTGCTGTGGGGGCAGAGGGTGGAGACGCTCAGTCTAAAGAGCCTGGGAGCTAGACAGGTACGTCTGAAAAGAACAGAAAGGCTGGGCTTGAAATCAAAACCTGGGGAGTCGGGAGCACCTAGAGATGGGACTCACCACGGCTGCGCAGTAGGGGAGCTGGCAAAGAGCAGGGCCCTGAGCCCCACAAGCCACAGCCCGGACAGAATGCAAAAGAGCCGCAGGGAAGACTGGGGAACTCATCAGAATACAGAGCAATGAATCATGCCACAAACACCTGGTGCCTTGCTTCTCGCCTCCTCCCAAGACCCCATGCTCCTGCAGCACCAGGTCCCTCCTGTCCCCACAGTCTGGCCGTCCCTCCTGCTGGATAAATGGACTCAGAGGGCATGCAGGCCTGAGTCTGGCTTCTCTCATAGGGGCTCACAAATAAAGCAGCTGCAAACATTTGGGTAAACACATGGGGTGGGATTCAGGGTCACATGGGGGGTACTTGTAACTTCAGAAGTGAGGCACCATTCTGCATTTCCACGGGCAGGTTGTGCGGGTTCCTCTCCCCCATATTCTCAGGGTTTTCCTATTTTGTTTTGTTAATTTTAACCACTCTAATGATGGATTTGTGCTGGTATCTCACCATGGTTTTCACTCGCATTTCCTTAAAGACTAGAGATGTTGAGCATCTTTTCATGAGCTTATTTATTATTGTGCATCTTCTTTGGTGAGATGCCTGTTCAAATCTTTTACTCATATTTAAACTGGGGCTTTGCTTTCTCATTGGCTTTTGAGAGTTCTTTCTATATTCCAGTCCTTTGTCTCATGTGATTTGCACATATTTCCACCCCCATCTGTGATATATCTTTTCATTCTTTAACAGTGTCGTACAGAGAGCAGAAGTTCCTAATTATAAGTTCTAACTTATCAATATTTTGCTTCTGAAAATTGTGCTTTTGGTGTCATAGCGAGGAAATCCTTGCTTAATGTAAAGTCACAAAGATGTCTGTCTTAAGTTTTCACCTAGAACTTGTATAATTTAAAGTTCAACATTCTTTAAGAATTTAATGTTTGTGAATGGTGCAAGGTATAGGAAAAACTTTTTTTTATAAGGATGTCCAATTGTCCCAGCACGGATGGTTGAAAGACTGCCCTTTCTCTAATGAATCACCTCCCTCCTCCATCAGTTACTGGGCTGTATGTTTAGGTTCATTTCTGCTCCATGACCCACATCTCTGTCCTTCTCCCAAAAGTTCACTGTCTTGAATACAATTGATTTACAGTAAGTCTTGAAATCAGAAAGTGTGACTCCTTCAAGTTTACTGGCTTTTTTCCAATCTGTCTTGTTTATTCTCATTCCTTTGCTGCCCCATCAATGTTAGAAGCATCCTGTAGTCGACTCCCTGACGCCCTGCAGAGATTCCGGCTGGAAGTGCGGCAGATCATAGGTCAATCAGTGGAGCTAACATGCTAACACGAGTCTTCCAACCAGGCACGTGGCATCTCTGTCCATTTCTTCATATCTTCTCAGATTTCCTTCATCGGTGTTTCATAGTTTTCAGTGTACACATATTAATGTATTTCATTAGATTTATATCCAAATATGTCAGCGCTATTCTAGATGTTATTTCTTAAGTTTCAATTGTTCCTAGCTAATATAAAACAAAGATTTTCAAATTGCCCTTGTATGTTGCAGACTGACTAAATTCCCTGATATTTGTCAGAGTAAAGTCTGTGTGGGCTCTTCAGGCCTTTCTAAAGGGCAGTCCAGTCTTCTGCCAAAAGAGAGAGCTTTCTCTCTTCCTTTCCAATCTGCCTGTCTTCTCCTTCCCCTCCTGCCTGTGGACTGGCGAGGACCTCCAGCGCCCCGTGGAGAGGGAGGGAGCCCTGCACCCTGGCTCCGTTCCCACGCCGTCTTCCACCTCTGGGAGCACGTCAGCGGTGGGGTTTCTGCAGATGCTCCTTGCAGGCTGAGGAGTCCCCCTCGAGTCTTCAATGCTGGGAGTTTTTATCAGAAATGGTTTTGAATCCTGTCAAAAGCTTTCCCTGCATCTATTGAGATGATGTGTTTTCTTCTTCAATTGCTGGCATGTGAATTCCATTGACTAATTTGTGAATGTTAAGCCAGGCTGACATTCCTTGGTGATGCTGTAATAACTTTTAATACACTGTTGTTTATCTGCTTGTGTATCACATGCTGGTATTTATTGATATATAACAGACATACTTTTATACATCTGATCTGTTAAGTTTGATGGATTTTTGCCTTTGTTTCGTGGAGGATCGTTTTTCTGATGTGGCATCTCTGTCTGCCTCTGCCATCAGGTAGTGGCCATGCCACAGTGTGGCTTAGGGAGCATCACTATGCTTCGATCTTCTTTACGAGTTTCTGTGTCATTGCTGTTTCTCCCTTAAATGCTCAACAGAATTTGCCAGGAAAACCATCTGGTCCTAAAAGTTTTCTGTAGGAAAGTTGGGCAACATTTCAACGGAATCGATAGGGCATCTATTTCTTCTTGGCTAAGCTTTGGTACTTTGTTTCTCCAAAAATCTGTTCCTTTCACAAATTTATTGACATATGTTATTCACGATATTTCCCTTATTATCTTTTTTTAAAATATATTTTTAATTGATTTTTTACAGAAAGGAAGGGGGAGGGATAGAGAGCCAGAAACATCGATGAGGGAGAAACATCGATCAGCTGCCTCCTGCACACTTCCCACTGGGGATGTGCCCGCAACCAAGGTACATGCGCTTGACTGGAATCGAACCTGGGACCTTCCAGTCCGCAGGCTGATGCTCTATCCACTGAGTCAAACCGGTTAGGGCTCCTTTATTATCTTTTTAATGCTGCAGGATCTTTAGTGATGATGCCCATGTCAAATTTCTGAAATTGGCCAATTTTGTATTCTACCTTAAGAAATCAGAGATAGGAGAGCAAATTCAACCCAAAGCAATAGAAAAAAAAAAGGAAACAACAAGGAGCAGAAATCAGTGAAAACAACCAGAACAAGGACACAGTGAAGCCAGGAGCAGTTCTCCGAAGTCACACAGACAGCCCTCAGCCACACCCCTGGCGGACCCTCCGGCTCAGGGTCCCATCTTCCTGCTTCCTCGTCTGCCTGGAAATTGTGGGCAGGATGTAAACAGTAAAACTGTGACTTTACCTGGCTAGATACTCGCCTGGAAATCCTCTCCCGGCTATAAGCTGCTGAGCCTGTCCCCTCTCTCAGGTGCTGCCCTGTCCCGCCTGATGTCTGATGTTTGAAAACCACTGTTTCAGACGTTTTCTGGTTTAAATTTCTTTAAGGCAGTAGTAGGTTACCTGTTCCTCCACATTGGTGGAAGCAGGTTTGCTCATCAGAGTATTTTTTAAATTTCCAGAAAAAATTGTGACTTTTAAATGGGCAAAAAATGTCAGGGTCCTATTCAGCTCATCTATTGAGGTGTCTCTACCTTGACTTACCTCTGGGCTGTTTTACAATTCTGTGAATTCTAGAAACTGATAACATAAATGCCCGTGGACCACAGGAATGAAGAGTGTTAATAATTATGAGACAGTTTTTGTTTGTTTTTAATTGATTTCAGAGAGAGGAAGGGAGAGGGAGAGAGAGAGGAAGGGAGAGGGAGAGAGAGATAGAAACATCAATGATGAGAGAGAATCATCGACTGGCTGCCTCCTACATGCCCCACACTAGGGATTGAGCCTGCAACCCGGGAATATGCCCCTGACTGGGAATCGAACTGTGACCTCCTGATTCATGGGTGGATGGTCAACCTTTGAGCCACACCGGCCTGGCAATTATGAGCCAGTTTTGCATCATTCAGCAAATTCAATTTAGCACCAGGAATGGGAGAACCTAGTTGAACCAATTAGAAGATATTACTGGTCTTCCTATTAATAAATATTTATTATCTCAATAAAAAAATCTTCAATACTTGCTCATTTTATATTTGTATGCAAGCCAAAATTATATCAATTTTAAAATTTATCTATAGCATTACTATAAACTTGAACAACCCAACTTTCTTTTTTTTTTTTTTTTAATATATTTTATTGATTTTTTACATAGAGGAAGGGAGAGGGATAGAGAGTCAGAAACATCGATGAGAGAGAAACATCGACCAGCTGCCTCCTGCACACCCCCCACCGGGGATGTGCCCGCAACCAAGGTACATGCCCTTGACCGGAATCAAACCTGGGACCCTTGAGTCCGCAGGCCGACGCTCTATCCACTGAGCCAAACCGGTTTCGGCATGAACAACCCAACTTTCATCCATAGAAAAACAACTTTAATTTAACTTAAATGATGACCTATTCATATAATAAAATACTCTGAAGACATAAAAATAGTGTATATTAATTTATATAGAAAGATTTCCTAGTTTACCCCCCAAAAAGAGTAGGTTTTAAAAATACATTTATCTATGACCAGCGAAGGAAGGTTGCCAAACTCCAGTCACACAGACGGTTAGACAGGAGGGTGTGGACATCAAACCAGAGGCGGGATGGGGGTGGGGGAGATTTATTTATACTCTCCTGCCTTGTGCAATTTCCTGAGTGTTATTCAACAAGGAACTGCTAAGCACAGAGAATGTGTCAAACCCACTCCTAGGTGCTCAGGATACAGCTCTGAGCAAGACAGGTGCCTGCCCCCAAGCGTTCACATTCAAGTTCACCATGGCAGAAACAGGGAAAGGTTAAACCTAGTGACCTTGCCCACAGTTGGAAGAACTGAGGTTAGAGCTGCAGGTCTCCAAGCAGCCTCCTCAAGAGGCTTCCTGACACCCCATGAACCTGCACCCCATCCCTCAGGTGGTTCATTTCCTTCCCAGGCTGCCCCTGGGCCACCGTGGGGAGTCTCCAAATGTCTCTCCACAGTGCCATGGATGCCCCCATTCACTGCCGACCCCCCAGCACCTGGCACCTCCCAAGCTGTGGTCGCTTCCTCTTCTTACAAGGACACAAATCCCATCCTGGGGCCTCACCCTCATGACCTCATCTCATCCTAATGACCTTCCAAAGGCCCATCACATACCATCTCACTGGGGAGTCAGGCTTCAACAGAAGAATGTGGGGAACACACACATCCAATCTGTGGCAGAGTGGAACTTGCACCTCTACTGGGAGAGATAAATAAATAAATGGCCAGCAGATACAGGATGCAAGTTCCGATCGTGATGGCTGCATGGGGCACAGTCCCAGTTTGAGGCGGCCAAGACTCCCCAGGACTCCCAGGATTGTCCCCCAGGACTCCTCCCTGAGGACGGCCCCCCACACCCAAACAGGCTTCTAGCACGTTCCCTCGCAATTGTCATTGCCAGGACCCCTCCCTGCCTGGAGCCAGGCCAGCTGCCCACTCACCCTTCCTGGATGTGCCCTAACAGTCTCAGACTCTGCTGCACATGAACTTTGCAAGGTCCACCTTTGAAAATCAGACAGACAGACAAAGGAACAAAAGCTATAGCTCAACACGACAGATGTTTTCAGCAAAACTAACAGACCCAGGGAGCCAAGAGCTGGACTGGAGGGCTCCAGCCACACCAGGGACTCCCCCAGTGTCTGGGGACAGAGGTGGGGCATGGAGCCTGTGCAATCCCGAGGCAAACATTGACCAGAGCGGGGCCTGCTCATGCCAGCACACCTCCTCATGAGCTGTCACAGGCAGCAGCCTGCCTGCCTGGCTTCAGCCAGGGGTCCCTGACATCAGGTGTCTGCCTGGGTGGAGCAGAGTATGGGGAAGGAGGGGCCCAGGACCCCTAGGTAATGGGAAACCAGCCCCCACCCCTTACTCCCAGAGACCCTACCTCTGTGGCCTCTCACCTGCCTCATCCCCAAGGATGTTCCTCCTGATGCCCCTGCACCTGGGCCTAGGCTGTTCCCCAGGGATCTGCCTTCTGTTCCCCCAACAACAAACACGACGCCTGGCAGACAATACACATCGGATGAGTGAGAAAGGAACTCCACCTCCACATAGCACAGGGGGACACACCTTGCCGGATGGTGAGGGATGACAAGGCCTGCACCGAGCCTCTTCCTCTGCGTCCCCACTGTCATCTCCAAAACAGGAGCAGGACCCACACAGCCCTGCCATTGGACCCGGTGTTTACTGCAGGAGCCAGAACAGCACTGGACCTTCCTCACCCAGCTGTGCTCAGGCCGCCCTAATCCAGAGTCTGCCCCTCTGGCTGCGGCCACACTTACCTCCCACCCACTAGGTCTCAGCTTGTGGTACCTCCTCAGAGTGGCCTCTCATATACCCTACCTGGGGCCCAGCATGCACACCTATGCACAGACCTCACCAAGGACCCAGGTGACTGCCTTGATCGTCCTTACCGTTGCAGAAATACTGGAGCCGTCCTTGGTTGTGCCAATCATCTGTGTCCCCAGAAGTGGATCCCCCTGTCCGCCATGTCCCAGCTCCACCCCAGCCCCCAGAGCAGAGCTCCCCCAGACAGGGCCTCAGTCAACATCTGCTCAACAGACAGTGCTGGAATCTGGCCCGTCCTACAGCAGCTCTCCTGAGAGTCACCCACACTCTGCCCAGACCCCACGGTGGTCCCTTTGTGTGGTCTCATCAGGCTGAAACCCCAGGACTCCCAAGAGGCACCCTAATGTCCCCACACACTTTCAGCAGTCTCCCCTTCAATAATGAAGAGACCCTGCCCAGTCCCCTGAATCCTGGCCAGAGGGAAGGGATCGGAAAGGGGCCTCCGAGGAGAAATACGACGCCTGTCCCGTGGGCGCCAGGACAGCCAAGCCTGCACATTGCGTGGGCAAGTGTGACTTCCACAAAAACACAATACTTATCGTGTGAGCAGCTTATCTGGGGGAGTGGCTGGCACAGCGCCCTCACCTGGTAGAACTCCCGGAGCCAGTTCTTTTGCAGGTTATCCGGCTGCAAACACAGAAGAAAAAGGAAAAGTCAGTCGGACCGCTCACAGCCCCAAACAGCCCTGCAGGGAAGCCTCTGTGATGAAGACCTACTTGCCGGCCTCACTGTGGGGCTAGGGTCTCTGCATGGGGGTGGGGGGACCCATGCCGCACAGGGGACCCACTCCGCACACAGGACACCATGCTCCACACAGGAGATCCCCTTCCACAGGCAGGGACCCAATCTATAAGTTTCCCCAGAGCCAAACCCGGCTGGCAAAGGGCAGGCACCACAGAGCCCAGTGTCCTGCCCCATCCCAGGGGGTCATGGAGGGGCTGCCCACAGCAGGTGGGCTTGTAGAAGCTGGGAGGACCCGAAGCACCGAGCGCCAGCTTCCAGATTCTGGATACTCTGGGGACCAGCAGGCATGGAATGGTAGAGTATACGAGATTGAGATGCAGCCCGTTCCTGGGAGGTCCTGACCACTGGGCTCACTCTGGCCTGTCCAGTGGGTCTAATGTCTCCTCACCAATGGCTTAAGTCACCGGCCCTGTGAGCTCTGCTGAGGGGTCCTGGACGATGGACAAGGCTGTTGGGAGTCCTGCAGCCCTGACTGCAACACAAGGCTACTCGGCAGAGCTAGGCTTTCAACAAGGCTGGGAGGCTGTGCAGGGGTGCATCCAGGTCTGCAGGGGAACAGTCTAGGGTCCCGCTACACAGCAATGTGACATGCTCATCACTACGGAACTGCAACTTAAAAATGGTCCATGCCCAGGAGAAGTGAGAGCCTGTGTCCACACAGAAACACGGACGCCGCGTTCACAGCACTAGTCACAGTGAGCCTGGTCTGGTACACAACGAACTATTACTCATCCACAGAAGGGAAGGACGCACTGACACTGGCCCTGAGCGGACGAGCCTCAGAGGCACAATGTGGGTGAAAGGAGCCGGCCGCAAAGGGGCGAACCTTGGGAGACTCCGTTGTATGGAATGTGCGGAAAGACAAATCCACAGGGACAGAAGTTAGGTTGCTGCCAGGGCTGGGTGGGGCAATGGGAAGGAGTGCTAGGGCACAGGGTTGGTGGGGGGACGATGAGATGTTGTAGACTTGGTTGTGGTGGTGGTGACACTGAAACCATTGCCCTGTGTGCTCCCTCTCTCACCAACCCCGCCATCTCAGCCCCGAACCAGGACACCAGAACCACAGGGATGGCGCTGAGCTGTGGCTCAGCTGAGTGGACTCATTCTCTGTACATTACTGTGCTGTGCTCTTATTTTATTCAAATATGAAAAGTGAAAGTTTCGAGCCCAGTGATAAGAAGGGCTGATCGCAACTAAGACACAGAAAATGCGGGCCCACAGCCCAGCATCCCTGCACACACCGGACTCCACGCACGCCGAAGGGACGAGACCTGGCCGTGAAAACACATCGTCTGCAGATGTCAGTAATTCTTTACACTCCGCATATGAAACTATTCCTGCCTGGCACATAAACCTCTCGTTTAATTTCCCTAACACTTCTCTGAAGATGCAAGAAGAACATAATTTCTTGAAAATCACAATTGAATTTACAGCCTGATATACTAATATTTGCCTCAAGTCTTCTCCCACTAAAAGTAAGGAGCTCAGCAACAAACCACCATGTCCTCAGTGAGATAAATCAAGGCACATGCCCTCCGGTCCCTGTTCCGGACCAGCCCCACCGACAGCCGGGAGGGAGCACACCGACCATCTCCCACGACACTGAGACACCTAGAAGCCCTGAGAAGCTTTGTCAGTTATGATTCCAAACTTCTAGAAAACAGACCCTTAAACAATAGAGCACAACCTGTGTGCAAGCACACACATGCATGTGCACATGTGTACACACACACACAGGCATGCTCTCTAGCCAAGACAAAACCCCAAAAATGATCTTTTTATATGCACATATCCCAGTTTCTATAAAATTAGACCTTCCCATCACAGCACCCTCTCATTGAGGGCCTTGCCCAGCTGGGCGGTGGGGCTGCGATTCCGCACTGTCACAGTGGCCACATTTCAAGTGCACGGGCTCCGTGTTGGCATGACAACGTGGCGGCTCTACCCAGGAGCAGCTCTGGGCAAGGCCTGGAGGCCACGTGGGTGCCAGCCTCCTCAGAGCTACAGCCCATGTTTGGTTAATGCAGAGTTATTTTTAAAGCCACTAAAGTAAGAATAAGAGATAAACACACAAACTAGATCTTAGAGAAATACTTTCATGCTAGCCCAAAGTGGAGGCTGCGCTGGGCTTTGCCCTAAAGATATTTTAAAATTTTCTTCACGGAGAAGGAAAATTATGTAGAACAAAATTCTGAATTTACATAAAGAAGGAAGAACATTTGAGAAGAAATAAATAAAAGTAAAAAATTCTTCAATAAAAGTCACAGCCATTAATGATAACATTTTGATGGACCAGGAATTGATAGGGACTTCCTGTCGGAGGCAGGACTCTAACTTCCTCCAAGTGTCCCCCCATGGTGTCTCGCCTGCGTGGCCCTCTTCCCCCAGTATGGGCGGGACCCTGAAGACAATAAGATATCACTCCCAAGGTTAGGTAACATTACATGGCAAAGTGAAGGGACTTTGCAGGTGTAATTAATTTCCAAAGTTAGTTCATCTCAAGTGAATCAAAAGGGCATATCCTGGGCAGGTCTGACCTTATCAGTACCAGGTGAGCCATTTAAGAGAGGCTCTAAAGGGCAGGTTCTGGAAGCAGAGCACGCGCTCCTGCTGGCCCTGAAGGAGCAAGCTGCCTGAACAGTACAGCCCCCAGGAAATGACCTCTGCCCACAGCTCCGTGGGAGCTCAGAGGGAAGTCCTTCCCCAGCTGGTCTCCAGATGTAAACACCGCCCGAGAGACCCCCGAGCAGAGGGCTTGACTAGGCTGTGCCCAATGTCTACCTACAGGAACACGAGACAGAAAACGGGTGCCCGGTGTAGACCACTAAGTTTGTGGTAATTTGTTACCCAGCAGAGAAAACTAATACATGTATCCTTAATACTTATAAATACATGTGAGTGTCTATAATAAAGTAAAATGAAGATTGTTTTACACATTCCTTCCCCATTCAGATTTTATTTTGCTATAAAGTATATGGTAAGGGTCTAATTTAACATTTTTTCCTAATAGTTAGCCCACTGTCTAAAACAGATTGTTAAACTGGGAGGTCCCGGTTCCTAAGTGCTAGTCCCTCCTTCCATCCGTCCGCCCCTCCCTTTCCTCCGTCCAATAATTAGCCTTATCAGATAATGATTTCATTTATGTATTCAAACAAACAACTCTTTACCTTTCCTTAATGTACTGTTTTTATGGGCTTTGTTTCTGTGTGTTTTCATTCAATAAAATTTGGATTTATACTTATCCTTCCCATGTTCCTTCAGTTTATGGCATAGTTCTGTAATTTAGCTTTTTGAATGAAATGTTTCCTTTATTTTTATTATTTCTTGTTTAACAGCAACAACTTTTAATATCACAGAATCTCTGTATTGGAAATATTACCCACCACACACATGTTCATGCTTCCCCCAGAGCAAGTCCCTTTTTCATGGAGAAACATGAGGCACTCCCACTGAGGTCAGGAATGAGGCAAAGGCACTTTATTTCCACCACTGTTCGAACTTATCTCAAAGACAGTAGGGAAGTAGACAGAAAAGAGAAGGCAATCAGAGGCATAATGCCTGGAGAGGAAGAACTGAACCCCCCACATCTGCACAAGGCATCACAGGACATCTGGAAAACCTGGGACTCGATGATACAACTAAAGAAAACAATAAAAGGATTTAGGAAAATAGCATGATGTAAAATTTAGATACAAAAATCAACAGCCATCAATACAAACAATAGCCGGTCAGAAGATATATTGGAGAAGAAACCCCCCATTTACAATAGCAACATAAAGATGAAAGTTAGGAATAAGTTTTAAAATGTGAAAGCTTTGGCCCTAGCCAGTTTTCTCAGTGATTAAGGCATCAGCCCACCAACTGAAGGGTCTCGGGTTTGATTCCAGGTCTAGGGCACATGCCTTGGTTGCAGGCTCAATCCCCAGCCCTGGTTGGGGGAGGCCTGCAAGAGGCAACCAATCAGTGATCAATGTTTCTCTCTCTCTGTCTCTCCCTCTCCCTCCCACTCTCTCTAAAAATCAATGAGAAAAATATCCTCGGCTGAGGATTAACAAAAACAACAACAAAAAGTGAAAATGTTGTAAGAGAAACACATTAAACCCTTCCTGGCAGAGACAAAAGTAGCCCCGAGTCAAAGGATGACCTCCCTGGTTCTCAGGAAGGTGACTCAGCACCATAAAGCCATCTGTTCTCTCCAGGTTGGTCTATAAATGACACTGTCCCACCACCAGTAAGGGACCCGCCCCGCCCAGCTCAGTTAGCTAGATAGGCTGATGCTAAAGTTCATATGGAAAAATATACTATGACTCAAAATCCAAACACCATTTTTAAAACTGCAATAAAACACACACACACACTTCTGCATGTCAAAAACCATAAGCAAAATAGAAAGACAAATGTCAGACTGATTGAAAATGTTTGTAGCATAAATCACACATACAGAGTTAGTCTTCCTAATGTTTGATGAACTCTTAAAAGTCAAGCAAGCCTGGCCAGGGTGGCTCAGTTGTTGAAAGTTGAACTATGAACCAGGAGGTCATGGTTCGATTCCTGGTCAGGGCACATGCCCGGGTTGCAGGCTCAGGGGGTATGCAGGAGGCAGTCGATCAATGATTCTCTCTCATCATTGATGTTTCTATCTCTCTCTCCCTCTCCCATCCTCTCTGAAATCAATAAAAAAAATATTTTTTAAAGTCAAGGAAAAACAACAAAAAGTCTGATTAAAAAAAAAAAAAAAGGGCAAAAGACCCAAACAGAGGAGTCACAGGAAAGGTCTCCACATGACGTCCATGTGAAGAGACATTCACCTTTCTCCCAGGTGAGCGCTGGCAGGGGGCCTCTGAGGCGGAGGCGGGGTACACCCCCACTCACCCAGGTGCTTTGCTAAAATGACGTCTAACCCAAAATGAAAGCAGAGAAACAAGCAGAGATCCCAACAGTGGAACACCCTACATGATGAGTGGTCCAGACTCTTCACAATGTCAAGGTTAGAAAGACCGAAGTCGGGTGAGGAGGCTGGAATGACAGGCTACAGAGCTGTGACCGCCAGCTCAGCAGGTGAGCCTTGAGCACAAGCCAGGAAAAAGGAGTAATAAGCACCATCAAGGCTGCTGGAGGCAACTGGGATGACATGTCTGTAAACTGTACGTAGATACCTTTGTCCTAGGACAAACGGACGGAGTGAAGACCATGTGCTTAGATGGGAAAACACTCACTTGTGGGGGTGCCTCTGATGTCTCTCTGAGCATCACAATGTTTACAACTTACTTTCTAACGGGTTCCCCCACCCACCCACTCTCCTCTGCAACCCCGCTGTACTCTGGGAGGTGGGCCTGCGGTGGACACTGGCCAGCCCCCAGCTGGGACTGAGCAGGTGAAGGGTTTGGCCAGGGTGTGCAGCCTGTAATCCTCGGTGGAGAACTCAGCTCTCTCTGAATAGCCCATCCAGCCACCTCTTCCCAAGCTCCAGGAATCACCCGCATCGTACCCCTCCGTGGTCGCCTACAGGTGACAGTCTGGCCAGCCTGGAGGACAGCACTGATCCTGGTGGCTCATCCTACCACACCGGTCACGACTCCAAGCGACTATCCCTCGTAATGAGCCTTGGAGCGAACCCCACAGGCTGCCTGGGCACCGGTCTTCTCTGTGTGGGCATGCCAGCTCCAGCAGCCCCTCCCTCAGCTGAGCCGCTCCCTGCCACCCTCCCTCACCTCCCTGCTCTGCAGCCTGTTTCACAGAGAAGGAACTAGGCTCCAAGGGCAGCAGGGCCGGGATGCTAACCCCCAGTCTCCCTGCAGGCCCTGGGAGAGGCAATGGCTCCTCCAGCCCAGGGTCCCATCAGGGACAGAGATGACGGCACCCTCTTCCCACAGGACAGATCCAGGTCACGAGGATGCAGCGGCACTGGAAGGTTCTCTCACCCACAGCATGCCTTCACCAGTTATGACTGTCACATTTCACTGAATCCAAAATGCCACTATGTCAGCACCCCAGTAGTTTTGGAACACGACGGCTCTTCTCTAACATGTGAAAAATGTAATTCTTAGAATCCATGAAGTACAGTAAAAATGTACATCTCAGAATCCCTGAAATGTGGTACAAATCTACATGTCAGAATCCATGAAATACCGTACAAATGTACATGTCAGAATCCATGAAATACCGCACAAATGGACATGTCAGAATCCATGAAATACCATACAAATGGACATGTCAGAATCCATGAAATAACATACAAATGTACATGTCAGAATCCATGAAACCTGGTACAAATGGACCGTGAGATGTGCTGTCAGGATTCTGAGGGACACGGTGAGAACGCCCATCCACCACAGCATGCATGTCCCCATGCTGCCTGCAGGCTGCCCAACATAGGGATCTGTGGGTGATGCCACCCTCCACCCCCAAACAGCACACACACCCAGTCTGCACAGGGAGGGGAGGGCAGGCCTGGAACCATGTCCATCTCTGGCTCTCATGGCCAGTTTTGATGAAAGGGATCCCCATCTCTGTCACTTTTGTAGGCACATCCTAACTGACTACAGGTTGCAGTTCGAACCTGTAGCGGCGCCTGGAAGGAGGAGTTTGCTGATGAAGCCAGCAGCCGGGCTTGAGAGTGCACATGGAAAGGAGATGCTGAATGCTGAGAGCGGCTACGCAGAAGGGAGCTCCCACCCAGAGTCTGAGGATGGTCACGGTGGGCAAAGGCGCCGGAAAGCCCACCCCACCAGGACTGCCCATGGGCATCGCTTGCCCCCAGGTGTCAGGGTTGGGGAACCAGGAGCCCCCATTCTGACTCCCACGCTGAAGCTCCTTGGTCCCTGGGTCCTGCAGGAGGGAGAGGGGCTGCTGCTTCCTTGGCCACACGGAGCTGAGGTGTCACTGGCAGCACAGGCAGCACTCTTGGGAGCAGAAAGGACTTCTTGGCTCCAGAAGCCGCGCTGGAGCCTTGGCTGAGGGCAGATGGGGACTCAAAGGCGCCGCCCCAGTCCTGGAGGCAGCACCCCAACCCTGGAGGTTAACCCCCTCTGAGACGGCAGACCCACACTCCAAGAGGTGACCATAGGACCATGCACATAGCACCTAACCGCATGTTCCTCAGATCGATCCTTAGCACCTTCAAGCCTGAGCCATTTAACACAAGCACCCTGGGCTCCTTCACCCTGCAGACCCAGGGTCTCCGGTGCAGGGGCCGCACGGCGCGATCCGCAGGAAATCCTGGCCCCGCCACTCGCTTATCCCTGCGGAAAACCATTTCCTCTCATGTGAAGGGAAATCTTGTCTGTGCAGTCAGAAATATACTGAGGCTAAAAATAGGCTTGTAGAAGGAAGTGACGGTCAGCCCCCCACCAAATGACAAGTGCGAGAGGGGGCAAGCAGGCAGCAGCCTGGGGGCCAGGGTCGCACACTGAACTCCCACGTCCACCCTCCACTCTGGCCTCGATCCCTTCAGCTATCCAGACACAGCAAGAGAATGAGAAAGAAAAGGGAACTCAAAGAGCAAGGTCTTCCTGTGAAGGGCAACTAGAAATACCCTCCTCTTTCATTAAGTACAAAGGAAAAGCTGCTTAAGTCTCTCCAAATTATGCCAAAACTTCTCACAAAGATGCATCCTCTGAAAACCCTAATCCCCTGGGAAAAGGGGCTTGATGAATTTATAACAAAATAGACATTTTCCCTTAAGGGTGTCCCAGATCATAATATATTTAAAATAATTTATCAGCCCCGTCGGTGTGGCTCAGAGGTTGAGTGTCGGACCATGAACCAGGAGGTCACAGTTCGATTCCTGGTCAGGGCACATGCCTGGGTTGTGGGGTCTATCCCTAGTGGGGGGCGTGCAGGAAGCAGCCAACTGAACATAAGAAACATCTTATCCATGTTTCTATCTCTCTATCCCTCTCCCTTCCTCTCTCTAAAAAAATCAATAAACATTAAAAAAAAAAAAAAAATCCACACCCTGGAACAATAAAACAATTAAATAAAATAATTTATCATCACACAGGATTAAATTCTAAGAACAAAGCAATCCTGGGACATCCTGGCCGCTCCAGGAAATAATGGCCTATGAAAAACGATATGATCGACTTTGCCGGCACGTTCTGTGCAGGCCAACCATCCGGCTAAGACCAAACTGGGGCCATTTCCCAACAGACGTGTATCCGGCTGGACTCCAAGCACCAGATGTGGAACAGAGCAGAATAGAAGCTGGAACCCGAGGCAGTTTTACACATCACATGGCAACAGCCTCACCCTGTGATCTCAGCATATCCCCCCCACCCGCAACAAAGCCTCCTTCCCCTGGGCGCTCTCTTCCCAGGAAGTCCCCCAACACCACTGCTTTCCCCCTCCATAGTGACTTCAGCCAAAATATCAAACCAGCTGTGCCAAGACCCCCACTGAGGGGACAGCTGGCCGGGCGGGCAGAGGGTAGGGAGGCTCTTCATATAGCCCCTCCGCCTCCCAGGGAACCCTGTCCTTTCCATCCTCCAAGCTTTTCCCACAGTGTATGTGCTGTTGTCCTCACGCTGGTTCTATTTTCTTTTACAAGTGGGTTTACAGGAGAAGACTGGGAGAAATAAAATCAGAGCACACCACGTGGTCCTCTGCAAACAGCACGCACCTGGTCCAGGACGCGGCCCTGGCGGCCTGACCCCTGAACGCGCCAGGACAGAGCAGGCGGTGGGGAGGCCAGTACATGGCGGTCCACAGAAGATCACAGGTGATGGAAATCAAACTCCACGCCCACGGTAAACACCAGCAGGAGAGTCCAGGGGGAGTGGTGAGCTGTCGGGAGATGAGACTGGTGGGGGCGGGGCAGGCAACTCTTCCTGGACCAGAGTTAGGCCGCTGCTGCTTTTAACATGCACTGCATCTCTCTGTCCAATTTTTAACAAGATTTCTGTTCAAAAGTGACTCATGCTGATATCAAGCATTTTGGGACACTCAGTGGGGCAGGGGGGAGCAAAAATTAAAACTGCAGCTGCCTACACTGCTATCACCTTGGTGCCCTGGGACCCCATCGCCACACCACCGACGACAACGCCATCACCCATCACCTGCCCCTCCAGCAGGCTGTCCACTGCGGCTGGTTATCAATGTGGCTTCCAGAGCCCCTTGTGACAAGTAACAGGGTTGGGGTACACCGCTGACTATGTCAAAAGGATGACGTCCCAGTGGGATTTCTGGGGAAAGGTGTCCGAGAGGAGGTGGCCGCCAGTAGCCGTCAGTGTGGTTTGACAGCCTGTGCCCTCTCCCTTCATGGAGGGTGCTCGCTTCTGCAGGAGATGAACCCCGACTGTGCAACTGAGAGTGGGAGCCGGTGGAGGCCTGGGAGAAAGACAGGAACAGATCCTGTGTCTTCCGATGGAGGTCCACCTCGGCAGGGAGAACACAGGCCCAGCCCAGACGCGGCAAGGCCAGCCTCGAAATGCACTTTCCTCTGCCCCTTTCTTACACGACACACTGGACTCCTTAAGTGGCAGGTGTTCCCATGCTGCTACAGCACCGCTCATCCACAGACAAAGGCAGGAGCTGGGTTTCAGGGACATAGCTCTGGTTCTGGTGGAATGAAGCAGCCACCTGGAGCTTTGGGAGGTGAGCCGGCTCCGCTGTGACCCAAAGGGCACCCTAGACCCCACAGTGCCACCTCCTCCTGCCACAGCATGTGGCCTCCTGCTCACAGGTGGGAAAAGGTGTCCACGGAGAAAGGGCCAAACTCAAGCTAGGTCCTGGGGGATGAAGACCAGCTATGAAAGGAGGAGAGGACTCCCAGGAAGGAAAAAAGTACATAAATTTAATTTAGCAGCGTGGGTTCTAAAGAATGTGAATGCAGCCCAACCAAGGTCTTGAAAAAGTGACAAAGGAGAGAACTCTCCCTGGGCAGGTCAGAGCCAAGTGTCCCAGCGAGCGCCCATCCTGGTCACACAATGGAACAGTCAGAGGCAGAAACTCCAACAAAAGTGCAGGCAGCGAACAATAAAGAAACTAGCCAACCCAAAAACTGGCTCTTCAACAAATCAGTAAAACTGATAAACCACTAGGTATGATGGTCATTTAAAAAAAAAAAAAAGGACTCACTCACATGACCAATATCAGGAACCAAAGGTTATCAATGCAGGCATTAAAAGAGCAATAGGAGAGCCCAGCCGGCATGGCTCAGTGATTGCATGGTGACCTATGAGCCAGGAGGTCATGGTTCGATTCCCTGTCAGGGCACATGCCTGGGTTGCAGGCTCAATCACCAGTAGGGGGCGTGTAGGAGGCAGCCGATTGCAGATGTTTCTTTCTCGGTGATGTTTTTATTCTCTATCCCTTACCCTTACTTTCTCTCTCTCTAAAATATTTTCTAAAAAGAGCAATAGGAGAGTCTCTGAGCAATACCAACAAATGTGACAGCTCAGGAGAAATGGACAAATTCCTTAAAAAATAAAATGACACAATGAAACAAAACTTTTATCTGTTAGAGAAATTGGATTTGTATCAAAAACCTTCCCACATTACACTGATGGTTTCACTAGGGAATTCCATTAATCACTCAAGGAAGAAACACCAGCAATCTTAATGGCTCTTTCAAAATAGAGGAGAGATAATTTCTAGTTTGTTCTATGAAATCACCATAACCCTAATAGCAAAACCTGACAAAGACATTCAAAGATTTGGCAAAGAAAGAAAATTACACACCAATATCTCTTATGAACACATACACAAGCCAAATGCAGAAATATGTAAGAAAGAGAATATCATAAACCAAGTATGGTTTAGCCCAGGAATGATAGTTTGGTTGAAAATCAATGTAATTCACCACACTTACAGACTAAAGGAGAAAAACTATAGGATCATTTCAATAGATGCAGAGAATACATTTGTCAGCATTCAACTTTTTTCATTGTTACAAAAAACACACAGCAACATAAGAAATAGAAGAAAACGTCCGCAGTTTAATAAAAGAACATCTAAAACAAGAAAAAACAACCTCCAGCTACCACCATGCTTACAGGCTCAACCTCCTGGTTCACGTGGAGTCGAGGTCCTGACCAGAGCAGGAGGCAGAGAGAGAAGAAGGCACCATGTCAGAGACAGCTGTACAGCTGGCTGTTTGCAGATGCTGACTGTTGACATATACAGCCTTAAGGATTCTGAAAAGCTACATTTTAGCAAGGTCATAGGGTACAAAGTTAACACACAGAAACTCATTTGCATTTCTATCTAACAACAGCAAATAACTGGAAAATAAAATGTTTTAAAATACCATTTACAATAGCATCCAAAAAACATAAATTGCGTAGAAAATACATTTAAAATACTACTGAGAGAACTTAAAGACCTAAATAAACAGAAATGCGTGGTCTCCATTAGCAGGAGACTCGGAAGTGTTCAAATGTCTGCCGCGGTTATCTGTGGAATTGGTGTGACGAGGGTTGTAATCTCGGCAGTACACCGGACATGCGACAGGCCTAGTAGACCCAAAGCAATCTTTCAAAGAACAACAGAGTGAGAGGACTTACACTGGTCTCAAGACTTCCTGTAAAGCTACAGTAACCAAGACAGATGGTCCTGGAATAAAATTCAATAACAGATCAATAGACCAGAACAGAGTCCAGAAAGAGACACACACCTCTATTTTGATTTTCAACAAAGATGCCCAAGCAATCCCCCGGGAAACAAAATCTTAACAGATGGTTAAGGATTAGCTGATGGCCACATGGAAAAACTAAATCTCAACCATGGCCTCACATCAGACACAAAAGTCATCTGAGACGAAAGAAGCTAAATGTAAAAGGTGAAACCATGAAGGAACCAAGGGGAGAAGGTCTCACCGACGTGGCAGCAGGCAGAGATTTCTCAGGGCACAGAAAGCAGTCGTCATTAGGAAATCTTACCTGAAACTTGTGGTCATTGAAACCACCGAGAAAACGCAGGAAGCGTGGGGGAGGATATCTGAAAGGGCTGGTGTGTGGGGCACACCAACTCCTGCGGCTCAGTCATGCAAACACGTAACACAATGACAATGGGCAAGCCCTAGGGATAAACACTTGACCAAAAATACACAAATGGCCAGCACGCACCTACAAAGGCGCTCAACATCATTAGCCATCAGGGAGACGCAGCTTAAACCACAGGGAGATGCCACTGCGCGCCCACCGGAGCGGCGAGCGTGACCAAGACCGAACAGCAAACACTGGCAAGAAGGAGGAACACGGCGACGTGTGATGTAAAACGGCGTGACCACTTTGGGAAAAGTTCTGGCAGTTTCTGCGGAAACTAAACACACACCCACCTCACGACTCACTGACCCAACTTGCAGGTGAAGTTACCTAAGAGAAACGAAAATGTATTCGCAAAAGGATCTGCACAGGATTGTTCACGTAGCAGCCCAAATGTGAGACGAGCCCAGGTGTGCATCCACGGAGAAGAGCCAAAGGCCAAGGTAGGGTCAGAAACTAACCGCTCGGCCATGAAAGGAAGGACCTCGGGCAACAAAGCAGACCAACTTCAAAACGATCTTCGAGAGACTGAGTCTGACTCCCGGGACCCGAGTAAACCAGAGCCTGCCTGGCTCCCTCAGGATGGGCATGAGGGGCAAAGGGTACAGGCTATCTTCTGTGGTGATGGTCACATTCCACATTCTGAGAATGGTTTGGGTTCAACATAAGCATTTGTCCAACTCCGCAAATGTCTACTTAAATTTGCACATTTCACTGTATGTAAATTTTCTATCAAAAGAAAAAACTAAACCAATATTGAACTCTAGCTACTTCAGCGGGAAGTATGCTATTGTCTGCAACTTACTCTGAAATGCATAAACACCAGAACAATCGATGGATGGATATATGGGTAAATGTGTGATGAAACACAGATAGTAAAATGTTAATGGCAATCGAGATGGTGGGTATCTAAGTGTTGATATGTAATGTCCTATTCCTTTCGGCAACTTCAATCTTTATAATAAACTAGAGGCCCAGTGCATGGATTCATGCATGGGTGGGGTCCCTCAGCCTAGCCTGCGCCCTCTCTCAATCCGGGACCCCTTGGGGGATGTAGCAGTGCCGAACTGACAGGCGACCAGGGAGGAGCCCCAGCTGGGGCGGGCACAGCTCCAGCCATGAGCTCGGCTTCTGGCTGAGCGGCACTCCCTCTGTGGGAGCACACTGACCACCAGGGGGCAGCTCCTGCATTGAGCATCTGCCCCCTGGTGGTCAGTGCACATCATAGTGACCAGTCAACCGGTCGCTTAAACTTTTATATATATACTAGAGACCCGGTGCATGAAATTAGTGCACGGGGGGAGTGTACCTCAGCCTGGCCTGCACCCTCTCTCATCTGGGACCCCTCAAGAGATGTCCAACTGCTGGTTTAGGCCCAATCCCCGCAGGCCTCTAGCAATCCAGCACCTCTAGCTCCTAACCACTCACCTGCCTGCCTGCCTGATCTCCCCTAACCATTCTGTCTGCCGGCCTGCTCACCCCCAACTGCCCCCCCTCTGGCCTTCTCGCCCCCAACTGTCCCCCCTTGCCGGCCTGATTGCCCCCAACTGCCCCCCCCCGCGGGCCTGCTCGCCCCCAACTGCCCCCCCACCGGCCTGATCACCCACAACTGCCCACCCCCCGCCAGCATGCTCACCTCAACTGCCCGCCCCTGCCGGCCTGATTGTCCCCAACTGCCCCCCACCGGCTGGCCTGATCACCCCCAACTGCCCTCCCCACCTGGCTTGATCGCCCCTAACCGCCTCTGCCTCAGCCCCGCCACAATGGTTTTGTCCAGAAGGTCTCCCGGTCTAATTAGCATATTACCCTTTTATTAATATAGATAGATGTTGGGAAATAATTTAAAAGTAAAAGCTAAGAGGGCTGAAGCTGATGGTTCTGTCTGTGATTTTGTACCAGGACATGGTGACTCCTCTTCTCCGTCTCAAACGGAACTCGCCAGCTGTCTCCTCTCCAACCAAGAGGCCCAGCCCAGAACCCTCAGGCAGGTTATTCAACGACAGCTGGTCCAGCGAAGCCCAACAGCAGGGCCGTGCTGCATGGTGTGGGTCCTTCCGGGCAGTGGACCGTCCGCAGCCCATCCCTCTGGGCAGCTGTGGACCCACAAGGAAGACAGACAGTCAGGAGCCACAGAAAAAAGGTCCAAGTCTGGAAGCAGTAAAGCCCAAGCTTCTCTTCTCTACAATTTGAGTCTCTGGAAATTTTTTTAAAATCTCTTAAAATTTAAGTCCTAAATAACTTTAGTCTAAAAGTCACCATGTGAGAAATCTTCCCAGCTGCTCCTTCCTTTCACTGGCAGTCATAACAAAGCCACCACGCCCTGAGCTGGGCAATGTCACATCCTACCCCAAGCGGGGCGGGTCCCCAGGCTACAGGAGAGGGCACACCACCAACACTGGTCCAATTTATCCTCAACTCGGGGAGACCGGGCACCCCCAGCCCCTCTCCTGTAGGGCCCCAGTGCAGCAGAGGACCTTCTGCTGGGCTCTCGCCAGGCTTGGAGAAGAAAGATCTTCATGCTGTTGCCGCCAACCACAGCCAACTTCTCAAGGTCAGGGGCTGCCCTCCCCTTTGCCCCCTTCACCCCCTCTCTCTGTTCTACCTCCTCCCACAAGGGAGACAGTGTTCCCAAGTACCCACTTAACATCACCTTTCCCTCTGGCCCACACCCACCATAGCTGAAGCCAAGGACCACCCAGCGGCCAGGGCCCTCTGTCGCAGTCAGCGGAAAGCCCCAAAGCTGGCATGAGCTCAGGGGGTGGGGCCAACAGGAGTGAGCACACAGCGCTAATCTGATGGGCCCACAGCCAGAAAGACAGCAACTCTCCCTACACAGTTGCCCACTGGTCACCAAGAAGAGGGAGGATGAGTCAGGAGCCTAACAGAGTGGGGAATGAGGAGGGGGTGTGGATGGGGAGCAGGGGTTGTAGATGGGGAGGAGGGGGTGTGGATGGGGAGGAAGGGGTGTGGATGGGGAGGAGGGAGAGTAGAGGGGGCGGAGGGGGTGTGGACAGGGAGAAAGTGGAGGAGAAGAGGAGGGGACAGGGCAGGCACAACCTCTGACCAGCCCTGTCACTAGCTGAGGCTCACCCTGGGAAACTTGGAGCTAAGTGCACCACAGGTCTGTCGCTGGTCCCCAAATCTTCCTCCTGGGGCCTAGATACACACATGCGGGAATATGCACAGGCGACTGTGCACCTGGCCCGCCCTTAGGTCAGAGAGGATGCCGCAGCCTCTGTGGGCCCTGTCGCCAGGGCCACCACACTCCCATCTGCACAGCATTCCTGTTGGGAATTGTGGATGTCACCCCACCTCACCCATGCCCAGGCAGCTCCACCACGTGGACCGGACCCCCCAACCAGGAGCACCGGAGCCCCCAGTACCTGATGGCTAACATCTGGTCCACAGTCAGGACCTGGGGAGATGATGGAAAAGGGGGAGCAGGAGCCGCACCTGCCAACAGGTGAACCCCCCTTGAGACTTCTGCCCCACAGCCACCGGGCCCTCCCACGCCTCAGTGTCCCAGGAAACACAAACCGCCCAAGGCGCAGTCCAAGCCCACACAGCAGCACACACTGCTGAGGGGCCAGGAGGTGTCTGACTCCGCTCAGGGACAGGAGAGGCTCACACCACTGCAGTCTGCAGAGACCAGCAGAGGACAAGCAGCAAGTTGTTACCAAGCGCTGGCTGATGTCCTCCATGTACATACTGCAGACTCTATACGCTACTGCTTGCACTAAAAAACCACATGAAAACTAAGGCACACGGCCACGGGGCGGGAGGGAGGCCCAGCCGCTCAACTGTGGCCCGAACAGGGTCACGTTCCACAGTATTTAAAACAGACACAACAAAGTGAGGGCTCTTGTCGTTTCTTATGGACGTTAAATCAGTGTTTGGCAAATTTTTTTCACGGGCATAATAACCTCCCAAGGGTTAAATAACTCTTTCCCGAATATTTTAATTTTAGAATCCTGGTTTTCTTTCAATACAAATTCAATACTGAACCTGATCTCAAAACAAATTTTGAGTGAGGCCAAATTGCTGACATTCAACAAATAACTTTAATTTAGTTAAACAAATTTTAACTAAAATCATCCAGAAATCTCAATGTCAGGGCTGTTCTGCCCCCACTCTTCAGAGTGCACCCCCAAGGGGCAGCTGCTAAGCTCAAGGCTCCTGCCTCAAATTAGGGGCTCGAGGTTCCCCAGAACAAATGGGCTAGAACCAGAGCGTGCACTCCCAGGGGGACAGAGCGTGCTGCCCTATGTCCCGGAGAAGCGCTCAGGGAAGCACACCGCCCCTGCCCGCAAATGCCACCCCTGCCCGCAGATGCCGCCCCTGCCCGCAGATGCCGGGCCTTCTCCAAGACAGAAATGGCTGTGCCGATCAGCCTGGGAATGCCCTGTGCTCTCCTCCTTACCTGTGCTCCTGCCCTCAGAGTCCCCCAACACTCCTCAAAGTCCCCCTTCCGAGGTCCCCCTCAAAGTTTCCTGAGCCCCCGAGAACAGGCCCTTACAGCTGCAGCTCTCGGCCCTTCAGTGGGCTCACACCAATCTGGTTGACTGTGACCAGCATTTTTGGGAAAGAGGGAGAAGAAAGTAGACACCAGCAACGCCCACCCCAGCAGCACACAGAGGTCTGTTCTGGAACTTGGGTCTGGCTGTGGGAGGACAGCTGGCCCATGTGCTCTGGGCACAGAACCCCAACTCTCAGAAAGCGTGAGTTCAAGTCGGCACAGGCGAGACGCGAGTCCACTGAGACGTGTGCTTAATATAGAAGGTAAATGCCTAATGCTTAAAGTAATGCAGACAAGCTTGTATTCCAAGACAACCTAGAATATTCCAAGAAGCACACCGCTAGCCAGCCAAGTGGAAGGGCATCTGTGTTGTGTGCAGGTTAGGCCCCAGAGCGGGCAGAGTGCCAGGAGGGAGAGGGACAGAGGAGCAGGGAGAAGGACAACATCCCAGCCTGAACCCTCTCCAGCTACCAAGGCCTTGGACAGCCACCCAAGCCAGAAGCCAAGACGAGGGTTTTTGTCCCTTTCCATCCAGAGCTGGGACCCCCAACTCCCCAGCAACTGGGTCCTAGAAGCCAGGGCAATGCCCAGCACTAACCCATGGCCTCATTCTGAAACCAACCTTCACCCTGCAAAGATAGCCACAACTCTTCCCCTGTGACCAGGAAAAGCACATTTAACCAGCACAGGAGAGGTGCCGGTCCTCAGGGGGAGGAGACTGGAGCAGGGCACCCGCCTCGGCCCGCAGCCTGACCCTGACTGGTCTTCACAGCTCCACCAACGTGGCCACAGAGACAGGGAGGAAGCAGGCTGCTGGCGAGAGGGGCCTGGGCAGCTGCTCAGGAGCCACTGTGGGTGAGGTGGCCACTGGGTTGCAGGGAGATCTGTCCTGGAGCCACCCAGAGAAATCCTGTCCCCAAAGTGCCATGCATGGTACAGGAGCAAACAGGGCCACATTATTAAGTCAGACAGCCCTTGGGCAGCAAGTGTGAGAGGCAAGCTATTGTATGAGTAAGAAGGAAACCAGGCAGGCAACACTTCAGGGTCCCCCAGCACCCCTGGCAGCTCAACTGCACAGGTCAAGGCCCCCTGGGCATGAGCAGGGCTGGATGGAAAGGCAGCCCTGAGGGCGGTGCCAAGGAGCAGCTGTCTGAGTTCATACTTGACTCCTCATCAACGTAAACACTGCTCACAGAATTTCAAATAAACGACTTCTGCGGGGAAAAGCCTAGAAGTAAATACACTCAGATGGTTGTGGTCTGCTTGGGGAAGTGGGATCATTCTGGTCTTTTCCCCTTTTCACTAGTTTCCGAATGATTGTGGATGTGGTTAGATTGCTTTGGTTACTAATTTTACGATTTCAAGCCAGGTCAATACTGTCCATTCAGTGCCCACAGCTGACAGGTGTCCTTCCTGTGGGTTCTGCAGGTGCCCCAGCTTGTGCAACCCTCCCCACCCACTCTGGCCTGAGTGAGCCCATGGGGTGAGTGCCCATCTCCTCCTAAAGCCCGCCTGGGATGATGCCAGTCCACTGGTAGCTGCCGGGCCTCCACAGGCCTCTCCAGGGGCCCACGGGCAGGTGAAAAGGACCAGCACTCAGGCGGAAAATAGGGGTAGTCCAAACGCTTCCGATTGGCAGGGCCAGGCAGTCCCCCCAGAGATGGGCCAACACCAGCCCAGACATGGACCCGATGCTCAGAAGAATGCCCCCAACAGCAATGAGCCCAGGACCCGGCGTGCCAGAGCTCACCCCTCATCTGGGCCCTCAGTTAACATTCAAATATCTTCATGGGCTTTCGCAATTCCAGGCGTGGGCTCGAGAGAAACTTCATCTGTCAAACTGCAGACTTACTGTCATTTCAGCCACACTCCGCACTTGGTATTGTCTGCTCAGCTGTGAGGCTCCCTGACCAGAGCCCACTCGCCAGCCTCCTGCACCCATTCACCAGGGTTTCCCTCCCCACAGAGTTTCGGGTGGCATTCCACAGACGACTATAACTTAAAGGGAAACCCAGGCTCCCCAAGCCACAGCTCACTTGCCAGAGCCAGCCTCAGTCCATCCATAAACCAAAAGATAGCCATCCTCACTGGCTCAGATGACATGCCCCTGTGCCCAGAGGTCTCCCACCACCACTGGGTCCAAGTAGGGGTCCAGGCCCTCGAGGGCTCACCACAATGTGTACTCATCATTGAGGATATGGTCAGCCTCATAGAATAAAACATTTTAAATAAAACTTCAGTTGTTTTTAACCAGAGAGAATTTATGACAATCCAAAAGGAAAAGATATAGAAAGTATCTGAATTTCACATCTACTGTGGCCAGAATTAACCAGATGTTCTCAGATGTCCAATGTTTACAAGAATTTTAAAAAGAGGCTATGAATAAGATCATTGCAATCTTGATTTATGGCCTCACTTTTTGCAAATATATGCAGCAAATTTACACGTTTGGGGCAATAACATTTCAATACTCATTTTTTCACGAAAGTGTTTAATAATTTGATTGAAATGGAAAACTCAAGGCTCTCATTAAAGATAGCTTAATAATTGTGTTGATCTCATGGAGCTGCTAGGAATCATTCTGGAAATATTAGAACTTAACTGCCAATACTCGTGAAAGGGTTTCCATGAGAAACACGCAGACAAAACCGTAACTGGCTCTTGCAGAGACGGAACCAGATGAACACCAGAAGGACCGCTGAGGTCTCAGCCAGCACGTAAAAAATGTTTCTAGATGTTGTAATTGAGCACTAAGTTATCACATGATGATTCAAAAAAGAGTGGGAGTATAAGTCACAATGTCTTTTCTTTTTTTCTTTTTTATTTCAGAGAGGAAGGGAGAGGGAGAAGGAGAAAAAAATATCAATGATGAGAATCAATCACTGGTTGGCTGCCTCCTACATGGCCCTTACTGAGGATCAAGCCCACAACCCAGGCAAGTGTCCTTGACCGGAACTGAACCCGAGACCCTTCAGTCTGCAGGCCGATGCTCTATTCACTGAGCAAAACTGGCTAGGGCCACAATATCTTTTCTCAATAAACGTTGTATTTAAAGAAAATTAAATAATAAATTTTATTTAAAAAAATATTTTTATTGATTTCATAGAGGAAGGGAGAGGAAGAGACAGGCAGAAACATCAATGATGAGAGAGAACCATTGATTGGCTGCCTCTTGCACTGGGGACTGAGCCCACAACCCGTGCATGTGCCCTGACTGGGAATCAAACCATGACCTCCTGATTCACAGGTCAACACTCAAACACTGAGCCATGTTGGCTGGGCTTTTAATTCTTTTGATATTTTTCTTATATTCTAGCACTGGTTTTCTTTTTTCTTCCTGAAAAGTAGAAAATAATGGTGCATTCTATTTTGACACTCTTAAATTTGATGAGATTCGGTATATCTCTGTCCCGTTTAGAATTACCTGGTGTAAGGGCTGAGAAGTGGATTTGGATGTTTTTACCACACTGTGTCAGAACACACTAAATAACCCATCTTCTCCGACAGAAATTCCACCCTCGTCACATGCCGAGTTCTCGTGTGTGTTCAAGTCTCTTTCTAGGTTCTAACATGTCTCACGGACCTTTCTCTTTTTCCCCACTTTCATTGCAGTAGAATTGACATATAACATTGTCTAAGCTCAAGGTGTACAACGCGAGGATTTGATACATGTACATACAGTCACAGCTATATAACGATGTTTGGTCAATGACGGGCAACACAGACGACAGTGGTCCCCTAGATTAGTGGTCGGCAAACTCATTAGTCAACAGAGCGGCAAACCACGGCTCACGAGCCGCATGTGGCTCGTGAGCCGCAGTTTGCCGACCACTGCCCTAGATTATAATGGAGCTGAAAAACCCGTCACTCAGTGCCATCATAGCTGTGATCACATGGTCCCAGCACAACACTCCTCACTTGTGTGGTGATGCTGCCCATCGTGTAAAGTGCAGCCCCTAGACTTTATGTACCGAAAGTGAGACTAGATGATGATAATAAACAACCATGTTACATGTTTATGCATTCACTACGCTTTCCATCATTATTTTAGAGTGTAATATTTTACTTACAGAGAAAGTCTGGTATAAGTAGGAGCCGTGTTACATTGGCAGTAGCCTCATACGCCCCATGTTTACAGTGTGTCTTGATGCATCATTTTCTCTTGTGCCTGATTGACTTGCAGGTTGTTTTATAAATTTAGTGTAGTCTAAGTGTACATTGTTATAAAGTCTACAGTCATGTCTAGTCGTGTTCTGACTTTCACACTCACTCACCCTCACTCCTTGACTAACCCAGAACACATTCTGTCCTATAAGCTCCATTCATGGTGAGTGTCCTGTACACGTGGAGGCAAGACTGAGGAATGCCACTGCCAGAGGAGACCAAGGAGACATGGCGACTTAATACAGGTCCCTGGACGGGACCCTGGGACAGAAAAGGGGCATCAGTGGAAACCTGGTATGACCCAAATAAAGTCTGTTGTTTAGTCAATACTGTTGAATTGATGTTAATTTCTCAGTTCTGACAAAGGTACCACTGTTGTGTCTAATGTTCATGGGAGGGAGGTACAGGGACTCTGCGCTATTTGCAACCTGGCTACAAACCTAAAATTTTCCCAAACTAAAGAGTTTTATAAAAGTTTCTTCTTTTGAGAAAAAGGTTGGATTTCTTGTTTTGATTTCTGAATGGTGCTCCATGCATTTCCTTCCTGCTTTTGCAGAGTGCAGTGTGAGGATCTGAGGGGGGCATCCAACCTTGATCCAAGAGGGACTTCCATGGGCTCAGGGAATAGCAGGATGGGGGGATGAGAGAGCTGAAGCCCTGGTAACACTCCGAGCCACCAGCCCACCAGCAGCCTCCCCCTCCAAACCTTTCACTGCATATAGGGTTAAGTGGCGATTTAAGCCAATGTGAATAGAGATTCTGTTACTTGCATCCTGACACTGTGTTTCCCGGGAGACCTGTCAGATTTAAAGATGAACAAAAGTTCTGGTCACCAGTCCATAAAGCTGCAGTCAGTCGTTTAAACCATGAAGTTTTTAGTAATTGTTCCCAATTGAAATAGGTGTTTACATCTAGAAACAAAATTGTTCACCACTCTGTTTACACTTCCTGATTTGGCGGCTGTAGGTGAACAGGACGATGCCTGCTCTCAAACTAAAGAGAGAAAAAGGTCCCAGAGAATAGTTACGTTAACATCCAAACTGAATTGCTCTTCTCATGTCTCGGGTCTCATCTTAAAAATAAATAACATTCACATGTAATCTGCCAAACGAATGAATGAGTGAATGAATGATTGTTGAATAATGTAATCAGGTTTTTAATTTTTTTTTAATTCAGAGGGCTACTCTCGCCAACCTGAATTATACCACACATTACACAAAATTATTCTAATCATGAAAACTTTAGATGCCATAACAGAATCTGTCTTCAAAAACGTAAAGCCCAAATCAATACACACACACTAAGAGATTTCAGTAAAATGACAAGGCAGAATATAAGTGACAATCTGGATAAGTTGGACAGTAATTGCCTGAATTAAAAATAAATGCCATTTATTGAGGACCTATCCCCCAAAAGTTACTAATTCTGCATAAGCTGCCTGTGCCTTCATCCCTCCATCCTCTCTTCAACCTTTCACTGGGTTCAGCTACATCATATGATATAGATCATGCTTCCCAAGTTCATGCCCGTGTATCTGATGATCACAAAGGGGTTTCTTCTGTTCAGACGGGTAAGTGTCTCCAAACTGAATTTTGCTTGGCAGAGGGGGATGTGGCCACCATCCAGTGGACACATCTCCTTGACAACTGAGTCATCGGGTACCAGTTACTGAAGCCCTCCCTCTTAGCCCAGCCAACCAGCCCAGTGAAAACGAGCACAGCCATGGCAGGGAGAGTCCAGGTCCCTGTCCTTCCTCCCTTCTCCCTTTTGGGCTTAGCTTCTCTGTGGGACGCCCATGCACTCTTCATTTTCCAATAGCAGTCCTGAGAGACAGCTCCTTCAGCTTTTAGTTATTCAAAGATCAGGAACCCGTAATTAAGGACTTTCAGACACTGGTATCTCCAATTTATTATCCGTGGCTTTTCCTGCCCTGCGTGTGCTCTGCATTCAATAAGGAAACAGAAAATATCAGCATTTTGGTAAACTTGTGAACATGTAGATGTTCCTGTCTAGCGTCCTTGATGTAAATATGGGGCCCACGCTCAGCTTTGAGACACCTGATTACCGTGGAGAAGGGCACCCCAGCAGACGCAGGACTGCCACTCCACTGGCTGTCCCAGGCCAGCTCCCACCACCGTCTCCCCAGAGCCATGGGCTGTGCAGAGTGCAGTGGGGTGGCGAGGAGACCCGGGAGCCACGTGTGATGCTTGGCCGGCTCTCAGGTGCCAGGTGTGGCTGCTTCAGGGCCCTATAGCCTCACAGCCAATTCTGAACAAAACATCAAGTTGCTTTCCAGGCCTGCCAACTCCTAATTCAGATTATTACCATCCTACACTTTGACCTCAAAGTGGGGGTCTGGCTAATGCTTTAGGTAGAAAAAGTATATGTAAATGAGGACAAACATCTGGTGGCCCTTTGCACTCCCCCATCATGGTCTGGTGTCCTAGAAACAACATGCTCCCCAAACCCAGCCAGAGCCCCAGCCCCAAGGACAAGGACACCTCAATCCCAGTAGGGCCACAGAGACCCCACCTTCCAGAATCCCCTTCCCTACACCAGGCTGTGCAGGGGCAGGTGCTTCTTCTCGTGACCACCTGAATGAGCTGCCTTCAGACTCGGACTAAACCCAAAGCTGGCTCTGCCCTGCAGGTGCACAGGGCCGACACCCTCCATCCTGACTCCGTCTGTCCCCCACCAGCCTCCTCTGCACGCCTCCTGCTCTCCACTCTCTCAGCCCCTCTGCCTGGTGGGGAGGTTTCCCCAGGTCCGCACCTGGCACAGCCTCCCAGTAGCCCTCCAACCCCACAGGGCTGTGACTCTGGAACCAGTCCCGTGTTTGCTGTGTCCCCCAGTGTAAGCTCAGGAGACTGGGCCACTTGGAAGGGCCCCAGCTCAGTGCAGCCCACACTATATACTTACAACACACAAACAACCTCAACACAGAGTGGTTTTCAAATTTGGCAACTGCTTCTATAAAAGCTTTCCAGATGGTTCTACTTTGCTCTCAATGGGCAGAGGGCAGCATGTGTGTGAGGACGAGGTTAGCCCAGACTGAGCAGGAGGGCAGGACAGTGGGCCTGGGAGTGCCAGAGAGAAATGAGAATCCCTAGGGTCCCCTGTTGGGGGCCACTGGGTGGGAACCCTAGAAAGGACCCTCCCCTTCAGACACACCACCAGCCAGGACATTGAGGGGCTCATAAGCCAAGAAATGAGTAGCAAAAAACAAAGCAGATGGGTGCTGTTTGGACAAGAGCTCAGGTGTGACTGGGAGAGATGGAGGCAGGAGCTTGGGGAACAGTCTGAGTGGGGACCAGCTCATGGGGGAGTGGCCCTCATACCCCCCTTGCCAGTGGGTGTCGCCACCCTTTTCTTCAAGGGTGAGGAGTGGACTGTCCTCTGGGCCCGCACCTGGTTCTAGGATGGGCATAGGATCCCCACAGGCAAAGCGGGCTTCCACATATCCAAGCCAGTATGGTCATCCTGGGCCCCTCGCTGTGGATGGGTTGGGAAGAGTCAGGTGGGACCATCTGGGAAAGGTTTCCTGTTGTGCAAACAGGAGGGCACAGAAGACACAGTGTGGGGCAGCAGGGGAGGTGGGCATGGGTGCCATGCACTGTGGCAGCCTCTGGGAGGAGCCCAGAAACAAGAAAAGAGTGGGGTACCAAGGGGTGGCCTCAGCTCTTGCTAGAGGCTCCCAGCAAAACCCTGTGCAACTCCACACTGAGGCCCAGGAGCTGGCGGCCTGCGTGCTTCCTTCCTCGGGGCAACAGTCTGGGCAGAAAGTCCAGAGATCGCCACTTGGCAATAGTCCCCACACTGGGCCTAAGCCAGTAGCAATGATCCCTGCGAGGGCAGCAGCTACCCACTCCTTTCTGTGGCACAGGCATAGAGAAGATACCGGTCCTCAGCGCATCAGAACCACACCCTCTTCTAAATCAACATTTTGCTCTGGGTCCTTTATTACCCTGAAATGCAACTCACAGACTATGACTTTATGTATTTTAAAGACCAATGTATACTAAAGAGCAATAAATGGAAAGTAGGTGGTTTGAATTAAAACAATAAAAATATGTTAAATATACAAACCAACGCACAACATACACACATGCTCATTTGGTCTCCTTCTTGGAGCTATAAAAATTCCAGCAAATGCTACTTAGAAAGTATTCCTTCACAAATCAATGCCAAACACCGGGGTCGAGGAGGCAGGTGAGCTGCAGTCATGGACTGCGATCCGACACCACACAGATGACACGCTCCCAGGCTCAGCTAGGGCAGAGAACACCTAGTCAGACAGAAGCCACGAAAATGAGTTTTCACGCTCTAATTTCCTTTTCTTACATGTTGGCCTCAAGTTTCTGTTTTCACTGCCAATATAAGCTGTTGGCAAAATTTATTTTAAGCAAAAGTATTATCGTCGTGTATAGCAACCAGAATTTACAATTGGGGGCTTCAAGGACCTACAACTCTGCAGGGTGGAGGCACCGACAGGCCCTGGTGGCGGTCTGGTGGAAGGTGGCTCGGGTCCTCCCAGCATGCTCCTCTGACAGCAGGACCCGTGTCACCATCATCTGTCACTGCAAGTTCCCTGGGCTCCAGCCCTGACCCTGGAAGCCACTGGGCACCCATCTCAGCAAGGGCAGGGGTGGGCAAAGGGGTATAGTTGTCAGCAGCTGCCAGGCGGTTCCTCTGCCCAACAGCAGCAGCAGGGCCCCAGACGCTAAACGGACTCAGCCACCCCTTCCTGGGCCCTCCAAGCCTGACTGTTGGCTCTTCCTAGGAGCCACCTATTCTCAAAACTTCCTCTTCTGCTTGAACTAGCAAGAGTTGTACTGTAACTAGAGGCCTGTAGCAGACCAAGAGCTAGGATACGGCTATAAAATAACCCCGCTACGAGCTCTCGGGGGCAGGGTTCACCCCCGGCTCTCCCTGGTTAAGTAAGGAGCTTGTCACTCCCTGGGAGCGCGTGCCACACCCTTGAGGGGGGCAGCACCACAGTGCACGGCCCATGTGCACAGGACAGAGCTCAGTCTATGGGGCTTTAGGCAAACTACCCCGAAGTCAGGAAGTGTCACACCCCGAGGTACAGAACCGACTGATGGACGGTCTCTGGAATCAGACAGGTGAGCTGAGCTCACGCTGTGGGGGGTAACCCAGGGCCGACCTGCAAAGCAGACGACCTGGGCAGCCTTCAGAAGGTGGCTCAGTGGAAGCTGTTACAGGGCATTCTTTCCCTGCTCCATTCCTAAGACTAGTCCAGGTGCTTGCTGCTTCTCCTACTGTCAGTTGCAGGAGGTCAAGGAGGAGACAGCCGCTTCAGCGAGTGGAGTCTGTGGCGGGCACCACAGGCTCCGAGCGCTGCTGGCCAGGTCCCTGCAGATTCTTTTTTTTTTTTTTTTTTTTTTAAATATATTTTATTGATTTTTTACAGAGAGGAAGAGAGAGGGATAGAGAGTCAGAAACATCGATGAGAGAGAAACATCGATCAGCTGCCTCCTGCACACCCCCTACTGGGGATGTGCCCGCAACCAAGGTACATGCCCTTGACCGGAATCGAACCCGGGACCCTTGAGTCCGCAGGCCGACGCTCTATCCACTGAGCCAAACCGGTTTCGGCCCCTGCAGATTCTTAGAGCTGCGAGCGGTGCTCAGAGACAGCAGAGCGCTCAGAGGAGCATCTGGCTGGAAGCTGGCTACTGCCTGCTTTGCATTTATTTCAGCAACAAAATCGACAGATCTGCAGTGAGGGGACCTCAGTGGTGCCCAAAGACTACCCAAAGCTTAATCATGCAGGAAAGGGGACCCAAAATCAGGGCCACAGGCCAGTGTTTCCACCTCAGAGACCGAGGAGTAGAGCAGCCACATCGGCCTGCCCCAGAAATGCAGCCTCCACTGAGAAACAAGTGGGAGAAAGGCTCAGTATCGACCAAAACAAGGAAAAGCAAGGCAAAAGGCAGAGAACGAAGTTCTCTCACGGACTGTCAATAACGCCTCCTGTCTGACTTCATTTAAATGCAGCCAGCACAAAGACTTGAAAAACAACGGAGAAAAATCAATGAAACAAAAGTTAGTTCTTGGAAAATATGAACAAAATTGACAAACCGTTAGCTAGACTGACTAAAAACAGAAGACTCAACTTACTGAAATTGGGAATAAAAGAGAGAGCATTACTATCAACCTTATAGAAATTAAAAGGATTACAAGGGAATAACATGAACAATGGTGGCCAACTGGATAACCTAGATGAAAGACAAATCCCAGAAAGATACAAACTTTCATTTATTTTTCTTTATATATATGTGTGTGTGTGTGTATATATATATACACACACATATACATGTATGTATATTTTGTATACAAACACATATATATATACATATACATATATATATGTATATGTATATATATTGATTTCTGAGAGGAAGGGAGAGGGAAAAAAAGAGAGAGAAACATCAATGATGAGAGAGAATCATTGACCGGCTGCCTCCTGCATGCCCCACACTGGAGATGGAGCCCATAATCCGGACATTCCTTATCAAAATAACTCTATCACTAATTAGATACAAGATCTGTAAAAGCTGCATGCACAATCTAAAATAAAGATCCTTGAAAACCCAAGGAAAAAGTCTCAAAATGATTCTACAAGTAACCGGGAAATGCAAACCCAAGGATAACAGATGCATGTTACAGCCTCCTGGGTGGTCCAAAGGACTGGTGACACCAAAAGTTGTCGAGATGTAGACTAGCAGGTGTGAGTGTATACGTGTGTGATGGCCACATATGGACACCGTATGAGGTGTACACATGTACACCCACACATATACGTAACCCTGTCTGGGCACACTGGCCAGGCACCCAGGGATTGGCCCACGAGAGAAGGCAAGTGGAGGGTTCGGTGCTCAGCAACATGACAGTAAGAAAGGGGAGGCCCTCTCACTGCCCATCGGTGTCCGTGAAGGCATTTGGCATATTCACTCAGTGGGTGAACTCCAAAGCAGCTAGAATGCCAGGTAAACCTCACGCTGCTAGGACATGCCAGGCACAGGACAGGAGCAGGGTGTCTGTCCCACAAGCATGCTGCTGAGGGGGAGGAGAGCCACGTGTTTAGTACCTTCAGTACAGGGACTTGAGGCCCATCTGTGACAAGGAAGGGCTGGCCTGGGGTCCCTCTGCTCCATGCTCTGCACTCCAGGACACCGGGCAGATGTCTGGGCTCAGGGCTCTGCTTCCCATATGGAAGGGAGCAGGCCCAGCGCATGCGCCCGGGGCCTGGCAGTCCCACCAGACACCAGGGGCACGCGCAGACTCCAAGTCAACGCCACTCAGCTTGGGATCTTGACTTTCTCCGTGAAAAGCAACACACGGCTAGAGTCAAGTTAAATTCCAGTAGGGAAGTGCCTGTTTATTCTCTTACAAAAGTCCTTCACCCACAGTAGAGGTTCCTGATGCAGCAGTTGCCACAAGCACTGAAGTCACTCAAGGTCTGCCCACTGGCTGTGCTGAAAACAGTTTGAATGCCACACAGAATATACACGAGGAGTTTCGGGCTTTTTGAGTGACTCTACAGGCTTTTCTCATTATAGAAAACTAAAATTAGCAAGGTTAGGGTTACAGACATCAATTTTCTCCTAGAAACTGGGATACATTTTTAACTTTCTCCCCATGTGGAATTTATTCCATTAAATGATAGAAATGGGAAGTACATGTGTTGGTGCTTTCGCGTTTGTCGTCCATGGTTCCTCAGCAGGCAGTCCACAGCGGACCCTCCTTGAGGGCCACTCCTGTGCGCCTCGCCTGGGGTGGACCCCTCCCTCCACGGACACCGATGCTCCCGGGCTACATTTCCCTGAGTTACTTTGAGTTCCTCACCCTCTAGCCTAGCCTGAGCCCCCCTTCTTCCCTTTCCGGACTGACTCACTTATCAGTAGCTTTAAAAATACCGATAGAGCACAGGCAGCTCAGCTGGCCCGAGCGCGTGCAGGAGGAGCTGACGTCCACACTGAAGGCCCCGCCCTGGGGAGGACAAGAGCGGGGCCAAGGCAGAGGCGCCGGGACTCACCACATCTTCCTAGAAGTGGGGTCATCAGCTGCAGGCCCCAGTGCACAAAAGACACTGGGGCTCAAACCAATCAGACACATGCTGCCTCTCAGCCTGCAGCTTCCTTCACTCACCACCCGCGCCAGCCCCGAACTTCCCACACAGGCATGTTCCCTGTTTCAAGCCTCTGCTTCAGCCCCGAAGTAGCCCCAATGGGCACCCCTTCCTTACTTCCCCGGGGCAGCTGCCATGCTCCGAAGCCTTCGCCCCAACCCTGGCCACTTGCCCCAGGAGGCCACCTGTGGTCTCCACACCCAGGGCATTTCTTGCATCCTAAGTCACCCTAAAGTCCATCTCCTGCTGTGCTTGGCAGCTGGGGCAACTCAGGGACCAGAGCCAGGCTGCCCCATGCAAGGCCCCCTCTGTCCTAATGGTGGGCTGTGCCTCATCCCTATAAGAGAAGAGCGGAACCCCTGCCTCAGAGGGCGACAGTCCTGACAACATGCCAGGCTTCTCAATGCTGTGCAGTCAAACCATGGCTCAACCTGCTGGCTCCTGGATCTTCCTGGGCCCCACTCCTCTCACCCACAGCAAGCCCTTCTTGAAACATCCCTCCCAAACTCCCAGGACGCCCCTCTCAGGCCCCCTCCTGTCCTCACCTCTCCTGACCTTCTCTGTCGCCTCATGCTCCGTGACATCACCTGCTCTCCAGACTTTACCCTACAGACGGCTCCTGTCTTAGATTAGGACTGGTGGGGTAGGTGTAGAAAATTGGGGCGGGGGGAGAGGTGAAGCAGGGAAGGCAGCACACGGGGGCTTTGGGGGCCTCCCCCAAGGGGCCCATGGGCTGCTCCCAGCACTAGGCCACTCTGCCCAGCCAATTCAGAGGATGCCCACAGAGGCAGTGTGCCGATGGGAGCATCGCTATGGGGGGGCCTCAGGGGTTCCCCCTGCTGCGCCTCCAGCCCCTGAAAGGGGGCCCAACTTCAAGGAGGAGGTCACTAAATAAGAGTGAATGAAAGGCCGCTGGGACCAGCTATTTTTTTTTAACTTTTTTAAATTTATTTTTTAATCTTCACATGAGGATACTTTTTCCATTGCTTTTCAGAGAGAGTGGAAGGGCAGGAGGGAGGGGGAGAGAGAAATAAAAACATTGATGTGAGAGAGACACATCACCTGGTTGCCTCCCACACATGCCCCTATTGGGGGCAGGGAGTAAACCCACAACCCAGGCATGTGCCATTTTGCCACTGACCTGGAATCAAACCTGAGACCTTTTGGTGCACAGGCTGACACTCTAACCACTGAGCAACCGGCCAGGGCTGGGACCAGCTATTAACAATCCCTAAAAATTAGCTCTCCTAGATGCCCCATCACCCACACACCTGCAAACTCAGTCAAAGTTGAACCTGGGCAGCACAGCAGAACCACCCGAAACCTGGAGGCTGAAAATGGGAGGACCCCAGGCTGACCTACATGGAGCCCAGACCTCCTGCCCTAAGAGCTCCCCCTCTAAGAACATCAAGTGTCCCTGGGCCATGGACGCAAGGAGAGAGCCCTGAGGGTTCAGAGAGTTAGAGGAGACTCTACCTGGCTCTGGTGACAGCCTTGGAGTTATCAAATTGGCCACCGGGGTGTTACTTTTGTTTCCTGGTTGGTCAGTCTCCACTGCTCACCCAGATTCTGTTTGCAGCATTAATAACCACGACCCTCCTGTCCCTGCACACAGCCCAGCCGCCCACCTCCCACCTGGACTCCGCACAGTAGGTGCTGCCTGGATGCAGGGCGAGGGTAGTGCCGGCGGTACAGCGAAAACAGGAAGTTGCAACAGATCTGAAAACCGTAACAGTGAAGGAGAAAAGAAAAGCAAAAGATATGTCCCCACACATCTGTGACCTGGACAGAAGTCATCCTTAACAAAATGAATCTGTCTGAAAGGAAGTCCCACATCATCCCAAATTACAACGCAGCAAACGCAGAGATGCCCTGCACTCAGGTGCTGGGTAAACGTTTGCTGCCCGGATAAAGCCAGTGCCCACTGACGCACCCCAATCCATCCTGGGACCCCAAACAGGTACAGGACTCGGAGTGTCCTGGAGGGCAGCTTTGGGCAAACTAGGATGAGTGGGTCTGTCTGTTCCCTAGCCCTTCCATGCCTGCCTCTCGGGTTCCCAAGGGTCCTGCAGAGGAGGCCTCATTCGAGTTTTGAAAGCACTGACCACTCAACCCAGCTCTCAGTCCACACAAGCAGGCTCACCCACGTGGCTAGAGCTCCCTGACCGGAGTCTACACTCTCACGTCTTACAGAGCCAACGGTTCCCCAAAAGCCTAAGTAGGCAAGGTAGAGTGCTCGGAGCTGGGGTCCATGCTGGGATGGGGGCAGCTGCCCCCACAGTTGTCCTCAGGACCCTGTCCTCCATCTGCTCTGTGGACCCTGGGACTAATGAGCTGTGTGGCTAATGAAACCGCTGGTCCAAAAGGAACCCGATGCAATCCCCTTCCAGGTGGGCCGCAGGGCCCTGAGCACATGCCCCCACCCAAGGACAGCAAGGCTCAGAGAGGAAGGCCGCACGCCCGAGGCCTCCCAGGCCACCTGCCACAGGGCCAGCGGGAACAGTCCCTAGGATGCCTCAAGTGATGGGGACAGCAGGAGGCCAGGCTAGCGAGCACGCCTCAGAGCCTGAGTGCCCTCACCTCCAGTCACAAGAGAGAAAAGGTTTTCCCTAAATGCAGAAAGGGGACCCCACTAGTGTTTCCTCTTGTTCTTCTAATAGGGAGTGGCTGGGAACATCGGATCTGACACCTGCCCCCGTTGTCCTGTGATGGCACTGTGCTCACTAGGTGATGAGCCCAGGCCAGGACAGCCACATGCCCATCAGGAAGGTGACAGACCCTCTGCCCTGCAGGGCTGAACCTCTCATCCATGCAATTTCAGGAACACGGCTGCCAATTCACAGAAATTCTCCACCCGATGACCAGGTGGGTGCACCACAGAACAAAACCCCCCAGGAAACAGACTATCAGAGATGCTCGGGAGGCAGTGAGAGAGGGTGGGGACAGCCCTCTGAATGGTCCATCACACCCAGAGGCTGAGAGCAGAGAATTCACCTGCACGAGGCGTTCTCTGCCCCAATCTGGGTCGGTGTCCACCTGGTCCATGGGCAGTGGGAGGGGAGGCTATGGACAGCCATGTCCCTTCCAGGGAGCCCTGCCTGCCACTGCCTGCTCCTAAGGACTAATACTATCAGAGGGATCCAGCCTTTCCAAATGTCTGGAGGACTGACTGCCCAGCCCCACCCATGCTCTGACAGGGGCGTCGGTGGGCCTGAGCACAGCAGGGTCCAGGAACCCAGCGGCCTCGCAGCTCTTTTGATTCCCCATAGCTGTGTCTGCTCTGCCCCTACAACCATCTACATAGAACCCCGAATCCCGCCCCTGCCACTGCCCAATGCGGGTCAGAGGCCAGCACACCTGAGTGGAATGTCATGTGATGAGATCTATATCAACAGGGAAGACTGAAGGGACCGAAACACAAACCTGGAACCAATTCAGGGTGGGGCAGGGAAGTGCTGCACAGAGCTGGTGGCAGGAGGGCAAAGGTGCTCCTCGGGAAAGGAGGAGCACGTCCTGTCCAGGCCACAGAGGACCATCCAGCATCGCTACAGGTGCCAGGTGGGCACACAAGGCCGTCCCTTTGGCACAATCAGGGACAGCTGATGGATCAACCAGGCAGCCCGAGCACTGCTCAGCCCTGGACACAGGAGGCCCTTGCCAGGAAGGAGAGGACAGAGACCTGCCAAGGAGGCACTCAAGGACACCTGACAACACCAATGCCACACACCTGTCAGGGCCTTCATTCCCTCCTGTACCTGCCGCAGCCACCGTGCTGGGTTTCCTTCCTACCATCCTGACACACACATGGGCGGAAAGAAGTCACATGCCCACAGTTACATGTGATGAAAGGCAGAGACATCCACACTTCCCTGTGTCACTGCTTGTCCTCACTCCCTCAGGGCATTAGGGCGGATTTCCCCTCCACCAAGACCTGGCCCAAGCTATGCCTTCTGCTTTTAAATCCCCTTCGGTTTCCAGAATAACTACTGGCCATTCAGAGGCCCTGAGAGGTAGGGCAGGAAGGTTTGTCCGAGCCCACACCAGTGAATGTGGAAACCAAAGCCAGGGCTGGACCTCCAAGACACAGACCCAGACACCGGTTCCCATGCTCCCAGGCCAGAGCAAGATGAGCCAGGAAGGCCCGGTGGGCAAAAAATAAGCAGGGCCAGGCTGCAGATGGAAGAAAGGGCAGGCTAGGCATAGGCTTCTTGGTGCCAGGGCAGTGCAGGGCGAGCCACCCCAACCACAGGACATTCTGCTCAGACAGGGGAGGGGACTGCAGCTTACAGCTTGCATGGCATCCCCAACCCCTCACCGGGACCTTGATGGCCCAAGAAGGCAAGCCCAAGGTCACAATGGCCCACCAGTAAGAGGCTGACCCCAAGGCCCTGCTCCCGGAGAGAAGGGGAACTTATTCTTATTCACTGAAGGGAAAACCAGAACCGGAGGCAGCGTTTCCCTCCAGCGTGGGAGGCACCAGTGTGCTTCCCTGACAGCCAGGGCACCTCGTCAGCCCACGAAACTCCACGTCTGTGCAGCACCCAGACCAGCTTCGGTGTAGGACCTGTCACTCCTCTCAACCTGCTCCAGATCCTCTCAATCCTGACTGACATCTGGGGATCTGAGCCACTTCCCACATCATCCCTGGTCACATGCACACCCCACACCAAGTTAGGTCAGGATGGGACAGTGCCGCTCCACCCTGCACGGTCTGCTCGCCTCCTCGCTGTGATGGACGGAGCCGTGGGCCCCTCCTGTGCATCCCCTCCCAGTGGACACTCTGCTTCAGTGCCGTTTCCATCTCCCAAACCAAATTTTAAACTTTATAAAGCAGTGCAGGTGGGTGACCGAGATGCTGCTCAGACCTTCTGCTGCCTTTCTGACTAGCCACCAGGCCCTGGGCTGACCCCGCTACTGGAACCCATCCTGGATCAAGCCCACCTCCCAACAGGAGACCCTGCCACCAGCCGCCCAGGCAGACACTGAGGTAGTCAACATTTAAAAAGCTATCACCGTGGGAAGAGATCAACCAAAGAACTTGTATGCATATATGCATAACCCATGGACACAGACAGTGGGGTGGTGAAGGCCTGGGGCAGGGGGTGAGGGCAGGCTACAGGGATCAATGGGGGGAGAGGGGACATATGCAATACTTTCAATAATAAAGTGCTTTTTTAAAGCCATCACCCTGTAGTCCCTTGTGGGAACTCCCCGCAGGCAGCACTGACCCCCATCATCTCCCCTTCCAGTCATTGGGCTCTAAAGGGGCAATCTGCTGGAGGCAGGCCGGGTGTGATTTTTGTACTTCTGAGTCACCCTAGAACAGGCCTCTCTCCCCGAAACCCGGCCATCACCCACTGGAGACAGACCCCTGCCCAGTTCCAGGAAGGACATGCAGGCCCCATGCTGATGGTGTGTGCCATGAGGGCATGCAAGCCCCAAACTCAAGTGGAGAGACCTTTCTCAGGACGCCCAGCCAGATCCCAGGCTGAGAGGCAGCAGACGTGTCCCTGTCCTCCAGGCTGACCTGCAGTGCTCACTTCACTGGATTCAAACAAGAAAAATATTTAATACTTTACATCGAAGAAGTGGCTCCCCCACCCAGTGATATAAACCCTCCCTCAGCGACTGGAGAGCCGATAAAAACAGGAAACCCCACAGGTGACAGTGTGAGCTCTCAGAGGCTGGCCGACAGCTCACAGCTCTGCCTGTGAGATCCAGGACGTCGGGCAGGAGAACCAGGAGGCGAGTGTGGCTGCATACAAACCTTCGCCATGTTGACTTCCAATGAGAACCACATCTAAGGCAGGCATGGCACGGTGCTGTGGAGGGTGAGGTGTGCAGCAGAGAAAGCAGCCCATAACTGTACCAAACATGGGATCACCGTATATCTGATCCTACCACCGTGGGGATGGGCGGGACCCCATCTACAAACAGAGTCCCAAACTTGGGCAAACAGAAAGTACACTCAGATCTCAGGTCACAGGCAGTAATGCCACAGGCCACACCCATGGGACCAGGGGCCCGGGAGAGCAGGGAGGGAGACTGTGAGGAAGCCGGCTGATCAGCCCCGCCTGCCCGGCACACCAGAGCCTGCTTTGGGCTGCGTGGACAAGGACTGCTGCTTCCCCCATCTCTTGGAAGACTAGGCACTGGCCTGTGCACTGGGCTTCCCCAGGCGACAGCACTGGATGCTGGGCTCAGGGTCTGGGTCCTCTCCCTACCTCCTGGGTGTCCACATAGAGAGGCCTGAGTCTAGCTGAGCTCCCAGGAGGTGAGTATGGCTGGAAAAAGGTGGCAATGCTGGGAGGTGGGGGTGAGAACAAGAGCCAGATGATGGGTGTCCAAGCAGCCAGGGAAGGAGTCTTTGAAAAAAGACATAATTAGGAGTGCTGACAGGATGTGGGGCAACTGCAGCTCTGGGACAGGGCAGGTGTGCTGACAATGGGGCGGTGCCCTGGAAACAGTGGGCAGCTCCTCGGCAGGCTCTACAAGGAGTCACCAAGCAGCCGCAGCGCCCCTCCAGGCACATGCCCAGGAGAAAGAAAACGCACGTCCATGCAGAAACCTGGGCACGAATGCTCAGGGCAGCACTACTGCTAATGGCCAAGGTGGAGCAGGCCAGGTGCCCATCCTGGATGGGAGATAACAGACTGGTGTGTCCCAGAGGAGAGGAGCGCTCATCCTAAACAGGAATGTGGCTCTGACATACGCCAGCACTGAGAACACGCTGGTGAGAGAAATCAGACGCAAAAGGCCACATGAGTGACTCCATGTGGGAAATGTCCTAGAGATGGACAGGAGATGGTGGTTGCCAGGGGCTGGGGTTCAGGGAGATGGAGAGAATGGGGAGGGGGACAGCTAAGGCTACTGTACCTTTTTCAGGTACAAGAAATGTCCTAAAATTGGCTAGTGAGAGGTGCACAACTCTGTGGGTACAGGAAACCACTGGCCGAACATGGACGTGCTGAAGTGTATGGCGTGTGACGGCCATGTCAGTGAAACCATCACCAAACAGAAGTCCTTGAAGAAGCAGGGACCCAGCCATCAGAGGCTCTGGCACACGTCCCGGTGCACCCCACCAAGCCTGCTGTGCTGTCATAGCTGGGAGAAGGCTGAGGGCAGCGAGCAGTGGAAGTGAGAAAGCCCCAAACCAGCAGGAGAGGCCGAGGCATTCAGGGAGTTTTCGGGGTGGGGCTACAACTAGGGCAAGAAGGGCAAAACTGATGGTGGAGGGAAGAGAGGGACCGTGCCCCAGGTGCCACCCACCCTGCTCCACCCAGGGGAGCAGCTCACAGACATCTGCTGTCTGCAAGGTCCTGGGAGGCCTGCAGCCTCGTTGGCGATCTTCAGCAGAGCCCAGTTGCACAACCGGTCTGCAACCCCTGGGTAGAGGGCTGCCCAGGGGTTGACCAAGCAAAAAGGGAAATCAGCTCAAAGCTGACATTTCGCCCCGAGTAAGTAGCAAGACAAAGTCCTTACAGGCAGACACCCGAAAGCAAGCTGTGCTCTCAAAATTCTGCCTGGCTAGGTCTCCTTCCCAAGAAACAGCCTTACCACGTAAGGGTGGGACAGCTCTGAAACCTCGGCTGTGAAACTTCCCCTCTCAGTTCATTCCTAGCCAAAATGTAAAGAGCCTAAAGCTAGAAACCTCACTTGTCAAAATCCAACCACCCCAAGGAAAACAATTAGGTACGTAGCCCTGCCACCACCTTCCAGGCAAGTGGGAGTCCCACTGGGGTTACAGAACAGCCCCAGGGCTTTCTATGAACCTGGAAAAGTCCCAGGCACCCCCAGCCATGTCTAGAACCCCAGGCAGGGAGATGGCCATGCAGGTTTGGGAAGGGCTACAGCTAGGGCAGAGGTCACCGGAAGGAAGGCCCAGGAGACTCGGTAAGTGGTTAACTGGTCACGGCTATGTTCGTAATAATACAATGCAATGACTTCCCGTTCCCCTCCCACTGTCTCCTGTGTGAACCGTGGCTTTCCAGGGGGTGTCTGAGGTGCAATGACGTCCTCACAGTTAATGCAACTTTCTCAGCTTCAGCTTTCCTGTTCCTACCTATTGATGTATGGTAAATATTGGTAGTTGTAACCTACATAACTAATAACTCTTTGGGGTCCTCCATAATTTTTAAGAAAGCAAGAGGCAAACATTTGAGAACCAGTGCATTGTAGGTATTTATCACACCTTCGTCTGTCATCACAGGGTGAGGAGCAACCTGAGGGCCCTCTGTGGAGACAGAACAGAGCCAGGAGTGCTGACGAGATGAGAGTAGGGTGTTAGGGGCAAGACATGGTTAAAGTCTACATCCAGACTTTAACAGTGGTCACCTCTGGGGGGGCGGGGTGGGGATGGGGGTAACAAGGGAAGACCATAAAACCACAAAAGCAAAAACACATCACCTAGCACTGTGCACAAAGGAAAACTGTCCTTCACAGCAGGGCACGTGTGTTTCTAACTCAGACACCTTCTTCCTCGATCCATTACCCTCCGGGAAGAGGCAATGCTCTGGCCACCACCTGGAGCTCGGTTTCCCAGATGCCGAAACTATCAAGAAAGAATCCCTCCCAGGCCTCAGCACTGTCTAGAGCAGTGGTTCTCGACCTTCCTAATGCCGCGACCCTTCAATACAGTTCCTCAGGTTGTGGTGACCCCCAACCATAAAATTATTTTCGTTGCTGCTTCATAACTGTAATTTTGCTACTGTTAATGAATCGTAATGTAAATATCTGTGTTTTCCGATGGTCTTAGGCTCTACAGCAGCAGTTCTCAATCTGTGGGTCGCGACTATAGAGCCTAAGACCATCGGAAAACACAGATATTTACATTACGATTCATTAACAGTAGCAAAATTACAGTTATGAAGCAGCAACGAAAATAATTTTATGGTTGGGGGTCACCACAACCTGAGGAACTGTATTGAAGGGTCGCGGCATTAGGAAGGTCGAGAACCACTGGTCTAGAGTGTGTTGGTCAGTATGGGCACATGTTATGCAAAGACAGTGTCACCAAGCAGATCTCCTGAAACCTACTACATAAACCAAGGAATCACAATCTCCTTCAAGAATTGGCCTCTTTCATGTCCAGGCACCTCTCCCACAAGCACCACATGGCACATGGGGGAGACTATTTAATGCCCACCCTGCTGCCATTGACTGGGGACGCTCCCTCCCTCGGGCTGCTCCACACAGTAAGAAACCTGTGTTGCAGCCTGGCTGGCGTAGCTCAGTGGTCAACCTGTGAACCTGTGAAATTGGGAGGTCACAGTTCGGTTGAGGGCGCATGCCTGGGTTGCCGGCTTGGTCCCCGGTGTGGGGCCTGCGGAAGGCAGCTGATCAGTGATTCTCTCTCACCATTGATGTTTCTATCTCTCTCTCCCTCTCCTCTCCTCTCTGAATCAATAAAAGTATATTTAAATTAAAAAAGAAACCTGTATTACAGATACGTCTTTACTAGCCCTTCAATTCAAAGACACCTTGCAGAATTAACCTATGCACTGTTTTCAAAAACAAATGTTCCCTCCCGATGTAAACATAATGCAAAACTCCTTATAGCATTTAAGAAAATGAAAGTTCAAAGACAACATGTTGCTAAGCATAAGTAAATTAAGTTACCTATTTTAATGTCAACAGAGAGAAGTGTGTGTGTATACAGTTGAAACACAACAAAAATGCTAGAAGTCAGAATCAAAGATTACAGGGAAGAATGTTTGCGCAGCAAAATTCTTTTCTCTCTGAGACCGAAATGCCCCACCATGCTTAATTTTCCTGACATTTCTGAGGCTTTGAAGCCACAGCTAACGGATCTGAATCATCTGAGCAAAACCATGTTACAGTGGCATGTTACTGGAAAGCCGAGAATAGAATGCTAAATATACAGACACACACCCATACCGGGCACTTTTGAAGAAATTTATCAAACACGAAACTAGATAAAGTTGTCTGTGACAAAGTCAGAGGGAAAGCAGTTCATCTCCAGCAGGGAAGTATAATGCTTGGGCTCCTGGAAGTTAAAATGAGAAATACACAAAAATAGCGCCTACCTTTTATTAATAAAAATCAAACCTCCCCAGAACACGGCTTAGCTCACTGAAACACCTCACCCACGGTTACCGGCGGGGAAAGGACAAGAGCCATCCCCCCGAGTCTAAGTCACACTGATGTCGGGGGTCCACACCACCTACGGACTGGCACCTACTGCTCACCTAGGGAGGGGCGGGGAGGACGCCACAGGCCCATCGGTGCCATCACCTTTTTTCTTCAACAAGCTCGCCCCTTCGGAGCTGCATTCTGCTTTATTTGGGTTGGCAGTTTAAGTACCAACAGCTGAGACACCGAACTAGGTCAGCCCTGGCCTGCCTCTGAGCTCCGGGCCCCCGCCTCGCTCCCTCATCCCCAGGGGCGGCCCGGGGCCGGGGAGGGAGGCCCCTAGAAGGTGAAGGTCCTGTGCAGGCAGCATCCCTTTCTAGCCACGAAGAGCTTCTCAGCATCTTTCTCCTTAAAGCAGCAGCGAAGTCGGCCAGGGCTTTCAACAAGCAGCCCCTTGTCGGGGAACTAGAGAGACACTAAGTTACGGGGTAAGATGAGGTGCGGGCACCCGGGGGGCTGTCCGTGACAGACAGGGAGACAGGCAGGCTGGCCAGGGGCCAGGGCCCTGGAGGGTCAGCCGTCAGAGGCCACAAGTCAGGGGCTGCGGTTTGGGGACCAGAGCTCAGAGTTAAGGTCTTGGGGTCAAGATTCTGGGACCAGGGGTTGGCGCCAGGTTAGGGGTTTGAGGTTCCTGGAAGAGGGTCCTAGGGTCAGGGTTTGGGGACCTTGGACAAGGATGAAGACCGGGGTTCAGGGACCTGGGTTCAGGGGTTGGAGTTTGGAGGCTGGGTCTGCGGGACGAGGATTCCAGGGTTCCAGGCAGAGCTCAGGGCACTTAGGGTCTGGGGTTGAGGGTCGCAGGATGGTACCGGCAGGGTTCAGGGCTCGAGTCCCAGGGCTCAGTGTCCGGGTCCCGGTCCCAGGGTCCCAGGGCCAGGGTTCTCGGTCTAGATCCCAAGACTCAGATCCGGGTCCCGGGGTCCTGGGCTCAGGGCCGGGTCCAGCGCCGCCAAAGCACTTACGTCGTCGAAGAGCGAGCCCACGTTGGCCGTGACCAGCAGCACCGCGGTGCCCGGGGCGGCCGCCTTCCCCGCCATCGTGGCCTGGCCGGCCGGCCGGTGTCCACGGAGCGCGCGTCAGCTGCGCCGGGGGGCGGCCCCGGGGTGCATCGCGGGCTCGGCGGGTCGGGCCGGGCCTGGCCGGGGTCCGGCTGCGCGCACGCTCGCTCTGGCTGCTCCGCGGCCCGCGCCCGTCGCTCTCCGCCGGCGCCTCACCGCGGCCCGTGCGCAGCCATTAGGAGCGCCGCCACCAGAGTCCCGCAGAGCCGCCGCCGCCGAGCACTGAGGCGAGGCCCGCTCCGGGGCGGGGGCGGGGCGTGCAGGGGCGGGGCGTGTGCGGGGCGGGGCATGCGCAGAGGGCAGGGCCTAGGGAGGGGCGGGACCTTGGGGGCGGGGCTTTGCGAAGGCCTGCGCGGGCGGGGCGGGGTCTTGCGAGGGCGGGGTCTACGAGGGGCGCCCCAGCGTCGGCCTGGGCTGCACGGGCCAGTGCTCCTGTCAGTCAGCGGCCGCCCAACCCACCCAGGCCCAGGCCCCTTGCCCGCGCCTTGGCCGCGTGCTGACTCCGCCCTCCGCCCTCCGCCCTGCTCTGACGTCACGGCCCGGCTTAGCGGGTGCTCCTTAAAGGGACCGCGCGCGGTTCCCCAGCTCTGATGAGCCTCAGGCCCTGCCCTGTGTCCCGCAGGTTAACTCGTGTGCAATGCCTGCCCAGCTCTGCGCGTCCCCGGAGCCGGAGCACGTGGCTTCGCATCTGCTGGTCAGGACCCTCAGAAGTGGAAGAACAAGAGGCCATGCGGGGGCGGGGGCGGGGGATGGGGGGGTGGAGTGGGGGTAAAGGCCTGGCCTGGGTGGGCGGAAGGTGCAGCTGGGACCCAGGGGATGCTAGGAGGCCAGCAGAGGCTGGTTGAGGCACTGTGTGCCCTGCTGGTGAGGTGGGCAAGTCCCAGTGCTGGGGCACCGCCCCTGGAAAGGAGTGGGCCCCACATTTGTAAAGCTCAATGTCCTGACAGCTACACTTACAAAATGTAACAAGTAACTGCTGCCAAAAGTAACGCTGATGATACACTTTATTCTACCCATCGATATCAATTCATTTGTAATCAATACTTAAACATCATCAGCCCGCTTTCCAAATTGAGTTGCTGAATCCTTAGGAGACACGAACACTCGTCTCAGTTCCCACAGGGCTGATTCCAGTGCTCACAGCCATGTGTGCCCGCCGCCCAGCTGGACAGGGTGGTTTCCAGAGTTATGTGGGCACAATTTAGGGATGGAGAGTGTCACAGAGAAGAAGCAGAGCCCCTGGCACTGGGCTCCAGCAAGGCCAGCCTTCCGCTTCCAAGTAAATGGCAGTGCCCAATGGCATCAGGAGATGGGAGTGCTGTTCTATTAAAGCAGACAGACAGACATCACCTGCCAAGGCTGGGGACCCTGCTGGGCATTCTCTGTGGGGCCCCCCTTCCCTCACTAGGGAAGTCACCACCTCTCCTTGTCAATGCATCTGAGGACCCTGCTTACAGTGGCACTCAGCCTAAATACTAAAACTCATTTGACTTAGAAACCAATGTCTAATTAATTTCAGTGAATGTGGGCTTCAGACTGAATAGTGTCCCCCCCAAATTCATAGGTTAGATTGAAGCCCCAATTCCCAGTGTGACTATACATGACGATGGGACCTATAAGGAGGCAATTAAGGTTAAGTGACGTCATAAGGATGAGGCCCTTTTCCAATAGCATTAGTGTCCTTATGAGAGACCCCAGAGCACTCACTGGCCCCCCACACCTCCCCACCCCTGAACAGAAGACAAAGAAGAGGTCATGTGAACACACAGTGAGAAGGCATGGTCTGCAAGCCAGGAAGAGAGAGCCCTCACCTGAAACCAAACTCTGTGGGAACTTGACCTTTGACTTCTGGCCTCCAGAACACTGAGAGATACATTTCTGTTGTTTAGGCTGCCCAGTCTGTGGTATTATGGCTGCTGGAGCTGACGAATACCGCATCTCTTGTTTTACTTTCTTACAAAGTCAGCACATGCCAAGGATACCCTGAGTAGAAACCAAATGTAGGGGCATCGAGAACGCCTGGAACCTGTTTCCTAAGTAGTAGCGTTGCCACCTCCCCTCCCCTCGGGCTGTTTTCTCCCTCACACCCTAGCATTCCCTGGCCAGAAACATGCACACCTGCACACGCATGTCTGTACACGCACTGACTCGATTACTCTGAGACTGCGCCTAAATAGCCTGACGTCTTCCTGCTGAGTCGGCAGGCCCACCAGCATCTGACAGCTACTCTGCACCTCCTCTGTCCTGCCATCGCCTCCTGGGTCCTGTCCTCAGCTCACACGCATGCTGCCGTGTCTCGGATCCTATAAAATCCTTCTTTGCCCTACACCCCTCTCTTCACTCCCTTTGTTGTAAACTTTCTCCTAAAAGTCAACCCATCTTTGCCCAGCAGGCCACCTCCAGGCTCTCAAACCCACACCCCACTGAGGCCATCCTCACCGTTATCACTGGCCCTTGATTCAGCCCCCCATTCCCACACCCAGTCTCCCCTGACTTTCAACATGGCTGACTCACCTGACTCCCTGCAGGAAATGGGGTGTCTGCCCTGGAGAGCATGACACTTGCACCCTTGGTCTTCCCCCTCACTGCCCACCCCACTCCATCTCTTTTTCTGGCTCCTGTGGCGCCCCACCCCAAGTCCTGGGTTCCTAGGAGATCCTGGTTCCTCCTTCCTTATGTGCACTTCTCACTGGCCAACTTCGTTGGGCCCACCCCTGAGACTTGCTCCGCGCGCCTGCCTGGCAGCTCCCCTGGAAGGGCAGGTCAAACCCAGCAGGCAGGAGCAGGTTCCAGATCCGCCCCCTTCCTCCCATACACCCGCTATCTGTCGGTGGGAGCTGTGGCCAGCTCAGGGCCATGGGCCTCTCAAATGCCCTTCCTCCATCAGACTTCCGTGCCCACCACTGCACCCCATGAGTTCCCCTCACATCCCCCATCTCACTATGGAAACAGGGGCAGCCTGAGAGCTGGGCCTCTGCAGTCTGATGGAGCCCACCACGAAGAGACACTCAGCATGCATCACATGAACCAGTGACACATGCGACCATCACCATGTCGGGCTGGGGCTACCTGACTTTCAGAGAGATATTGAGCGCCGACATCGCCCATGTTAAAAGCCACGTTCACACAGTCCTGGGTAAGGTGGCTTCCTTGTCCTCTATGCCCTTCTTCACCTTTGGGATGTTGCCCCGTGTTGGTGTATTACCTTTGCCAAAATAATAACAATAATAGGTTTTGCAAAGCCCTGCTACCCGGCTACAGGCGAGGCCTGCCCCCGCTGGCATCTGGACCCAACCCCTCAGTGTGGGAGGGCAGAGGAGGGGAGGTGGAGGCAGCCAAAGCTGTGACACGGATTCCTCAGAAGGAGCCAGCCAGCTCCAACCCAGCCTGCTCAGCCAGTACTCTCTGGGCTCCCAGGAGGGAGATTGGCCCAAGGCTTTTATTAAACAACAATATGCTGTAAACCGTTTTAAAGGGACCGCACGTCATTGCTTCGTTTAAGATAGTAACCAATTGCCCTGGCCAGTGTTTCTCAGTGGTTGGAGGGCTGGCCCACATACCAAAGGATCTCAGGTTTGATTCCCAGTCAGGGGCACATACCTGGGTTGCAGGTTCCTTCCCTGGTCCCCGCTTAGTATTAGGTTATCCCTTTGCAGGACCCAACCATGTGTGAGGTGCTTCCCAATAGTCATTCCTAGGCCTCACAGCAGTCGGAGGAGGTATGTGTGTTTTATAGATAAGAAAACCGAGGCTTCAGGATTTAAAAGCTGGCCGGTTTTCCACAGCCAGTAGGTACACAGCCAAGAACAGAACCCAGCCAGACTCCAAGCCCACTGGTCATCAACAGCACCATACAGCTTAAATGTCCATCCATCCAGTCATTCATTTACTCATTCATTCATTCTCGAGCAGCCTCTCTGAGCTGTGCACTATTCTGAACACCAGGGTGGATGGTAAGTGTTCTCAGGGAGCTGAGATTCCAGCAAAAGAACAGGCAAGAAACACGTGAGGGTCACTCTGATGAGGTGGCATTGCGCCCACTTACTGGGCATTTCCTTATAAAAGTCACGTGCTCATCAGAGAACGTTTGAAAACTAGAGAGCAGCACACAGAGCAGGACAAGGAGGAGCGGTCACTTATCATGTCACCCCACATAAGCCACACTGTGACTGTTCTGATGGTACGTCTGTCGAGTGTTGCTTATACTCAGTCCAAGCTGGGCCCTCTGATCTTGCGCTGTCCCCTTTTTGTAAACCCAGCATCATCATGCAAGTGCGTTCGGGTACAACTGAAAAACTCTCCCGAGGTGGTCGAATGCCCGGGTAGCAGCCACCCGACAGCTACATCCGCATTCACCTCGCGAGTGACTCCCTGGCGCTGTCACTTAGGATGCTCCCAACTTTGCATGAGCAGGTCGATTGATTCAGAAAAGGCATTTGACAAAAATTTAACATCCTTTTTGTGATTAAAAAAAGACAACACAAACCTCTCTGAAAACTGAAAATAAAGGGAACTTCCTGAATCTGATAACGGCTTCCCAGCTCACACCACGTTCGGTGCTGACAGACAAAGCGCTCACTCATGAGTCTAGTCAGCACTGAACTGAAAGGTCTGTCTGTACAATCAAGCAAGAAAAAGAAATGAAAGGCATGCAGCTTGGAAAGAAAGAACCAGAACAGCCTTTGGTTTCAAGCAACACGATCATCTGCACAGGAAATCCTAAGTTATCTGCCCGGCTGGTGTGGCTCAGTGGCTGAGGGTTGACCTAGGAACCAGGAGGTCACAGTTGGATTCCCGGTCAGGGCACATGCCCAGGTTGTGGGCTCGATCCCCAGTGTGGGGTGTGCAGGAGGCAGCTGATCGATGATTCTCTCCCATCATTGATGTTTCTATTTCTCTCTCTTTCTCCCTTCCTCTCTGAAATCAATAAAAAAATATATTTAAAAAAAAAGAAAATCCTAAGTAATCTACAGAAAATGCTACTAAATAAGTGAATTTAATAAGGTCAGGGAATACAAATCAATGTTCAAAGATTAATTGTATTGCTATGTATCAAAAATGAACCTTGGACAAAAAACATTAAATCATTTCCAAATGAAACTGTGTAGGAATACATGTAACAAATAGGTACAAGACTTCTGTAATAAAGACTACAAAACAAGGTGGATTGACATTTAAAAGAGCTAAAGAAACGGAGAGAGACACCATGTTGGCGCTCAGTCCACAAGACTCCCACTCTGCTCTCACGGGCCCTCCGAGCTCCTCCTTTGGGTTGGTCCTTAATCAGCTCCTATCGTTAATCAGCTCCTATAGTTAATCAGATCCGTATAGCCCACGTAGCCCATAATTGTTCCCTACAGGTTTGAGGTCCCCGTCAGGTGGGGCCTCGAACCCTGGACTCCTCTGCCACTTGCACTGTCAGCGTCCCCAATCCCGCCATCCACTGGCTGTGCAGTTAGAGTGATTTCTGGATTCTCTCGGTGACATCTTGGTTGCCTCTGCAATCCGGTGTGTGTGGGAGCACGTGGGGCCTGTCTTTGGGGTGAAGCAATTAACTCCTCTCTGGCAGAAACAGACTGTTGGCAGGGCCCAATTTACTTACATGAAATTATGCAGGCAGGAACTGGTGCATGCCCCGGGATTCAGGTGAGCAGGGCCTGTTCACGGGACACCTGCTGGGGTGACGCCCCTTGCTCAGGGACACGTCCCAGCCAGGGGCAAACCCTTCATGTCCAAAGGGCAAGTGGGTTCCAGAATCACTTGAGTCCCAAATAATAACGAAGACAAAGTCAGGAAAGTCCCAGGCGGGAAATCTGTCTCTGAGTTGGCCACACCCTTTCCAGCTGCTAAAGCTCCCAGTCTCGTGGGCTCGCTCGGAGGGAAATCGAGAATGCCTCGACTTTCTCCTGATGCCCACAGTGAAAGTGCCAACTCTTGCTCCAACGATCAGCGCTGCTAGTGTTGGCAATCAACAGCCTACGTTTTTCAAGGCTTCTCCACTCAGCTGTCATTTCTATTTTGCAACTTTGTGTTAATGAGATCGGCTTTTATAATGATTCATCTCCATTGTCCATTGTTCAAATCTTTGAGGCTTCAAACATATCCTGGCATTATTTTTAAAGAAACAAACAAATAAACAAGCCCACAAGTATCTAGGCCCTTGATCAACAGCAGTGTGTGACACGCGGGTCTTTGCTCCCAGGCCACTGTGGAGTGGGTTTGCTTGTTGGTGGGAACCAAACTGGAAGTGCATGTGACCCGCAGGGAGACTCGGTGGCAGTGAGAGGAGTGACCTCAGAATAAATGATCTCACTAAGTTGCAATAGTTCAATGAGAAGATACCCTTCTATTAAATGTTTACGTTCTTTTGAGCAGTGGCCTGTTCAAAATTAAATCTCACTACTTGGTATATACCAGTGGTCGGCAAACCGCGGCTCGCGAGCCACATGCGGCTCTTTGGCCCCTTGAGTGTGGCTCTTCCACAAAATGCCATGGCCTGGGCGAGTCTATTTTGAAGAAGTGGCGTTAGAAGAAGTTTAAGTTTAAAAAATTTGGCTCTCAAAAGAAATTTCAATCGTTGTGCTGTTGATATCTGGCTCTGTTGACTAATGAGTTTGCCAACCACTGGTATATACATTACATATTTCTCTCTATTAGAATCCGTTTTTCAGTGATTTGGTTTGAGCAACTAACTACGGTTTGCTTTGGTGGGCCCACGCTCATCACGTACTGTCAGCGCGTGGTTTCCTTTGTCTTAAGGAAAGTGGTAGAAATGATGGCGCGTTGCGGTCGCTGGATGCTGATGGCCAGTACTCCGAGGGCTGGAAAGAAGCCGGTGGCCCTGGGCTGAGTTTCAGACTTGGCTTTGGCAGCTGAGGGTCGGTTTCTCTGTCCGCTGAGAGCAGTTTCAGCCACCGCTCGGGGGAGGGGAGGCGGGCACTGAGGGCAGGATGCTTCCCTGACACTTTCCACTGGGGAACTGCAAGGAGGGGGACGGAAAGCCACCAGAGAGGAACAGGAAGACACTGTGTCGTAGGGGGCGCGAGGCATGGGCTGGCTGGCTTGGGGAGCGGCGGCCGTGCAGACTGGGGGAGCGGAGGCACGGCTGGCCTTCCCCCAAGACTAGGAACATCATTCCCATTAGCTGAAAGCAAGCACCAGGGACCAGGGAGGGCATGAGAGCAGCAGGGAGCTGGTGGCCCCGCCAGTCACAAGTGGCAGCAGCGCTCAGTCTGGTGTCAAGGAGCAAGAGTCACTCACAGCCACGAGAAGAAGCCTTTGGCCTTGGGGGGGGACTTGGCAGCACACCGAGTCAGCCACGCCCTGCCGGCCCTGATGGATCCTGGGAAGTTCACGCTCATGCAGGACACTTGGCTCTTTCCTCTATATCTCATCATGTTCACGGTGGATGGTACCAGTCCGAAAATGTGTCCTGTATACAGGCTAAGGTAACTCTGACTATATTTTGAAACTGGCTTTTCTGAGAAAAAGAAGAAAGAGAATGAGAGAAATGAAGAAAGAGAAAGAAAAGGAAAGGAAAGGAAAGGAAAGGAAAGGAAAGGAAAGGAAAGGAAAGGAAAGGAAAGAAAAGAAAAAAAAAAAAGAAAAGAAAAGAAAAGAAAAGAAAAGAAAAGAAAAGAAAAAAGAAAAGAAAAGAAAAGAAAGGAAAAGAAAGGAAAAGAAAAGAAGAGACAGAGAGAGGGGGAAAGAAAAGAAAGTAAAGGAGAGAGAGAGAGAGAGAAGACGAACTGATGATTGCTATGACTTCTGAGATGGTATTTCATACTTTTGAGGGCAATTATGAAATTGCTACTTGAGCTCTATATATTTGTGGCCAAATGTCATGCTGGCTTCATCCCAGATGTGGGTCATCCTTTTAGAGAAAATGGATACACTGGGTCTTACCTTTATTACAAAGGCAACGTGTTTTAAAATACCTTTCTATTTAAAATATTTACGTATCTCTAGCTGGTAATACCTTATTGAAACAGGTTCATTCCTAAAAACAGGAACGTCTCGGGCATAATTCTAATTTAGACCTGCAGGAGCACCACCTTCCTCAGCTACTTTAACTCAGCATTGGTTCACGACTAAGGAAAAGTCAACTCTAATAAGAAATATCCATAAAAAAACAATTATTTCATTTCCTCTTATAGGTATTTATGTGGGGTTTTTTTGTCTCTTCAATGAACCAGAAATACATTGTTAGTCCTATTAAGAGTATTCTGATATTATACGAAGCATTCTTTCATTTGGTAGGAAGTTTTTATTATCCTTTCAATTATAAAGTTAAAACATGTTAATATCAAAGACAGACCTTTTTATGAATGCAAGAATTCTTCTGTGTATTCAGTGCAATTGCCTTTTTAAAAAATCTCACTCACACTTCTTAAATTATTTTTGGGTATTTTTAATCTTTTGTACTGTCATTAGGATCATCTACTATCACATATTTAAACTAGTGTGATTTGTGAATAGAAATGCTACTAATCTACATGTATATTTAACATTTGAAAGCTACTACTTCTAGTTTTCTCCATCTAATGACTTATTAGACATTCTCTTGGATTTTTCAGGCGGGCAATCACATGAACAGGTTTGAAATGGCAATTTTAATGCTATTTAAAGCTAAATTAAGATATGCCAGAGAATGGAAAATAATGACAGTTTTTTCCCCAAACCACAAATAGATTTAATTAACTACTATTTGAAGTATGAATCAAGTAAAATATTTACTTCACAACATGACCTATCATAACTTTTAATTGACATATTTTCAGGAATAAACCATTTCAAGCAATTTTTTATTGATTTGAGAGAGGAAGGGAGAGGGAGAGAAAGCGAGAAACATCAACGATGAACGAGAATCATTGATTGGCTGCCTCCTGCACGCCCCACACTGGGAACCAAGGCCACAACCTGGGCATGTGTCCTGACTAGGAACAGAACCTCGACCTCCTGGTTCATAGGTCGGTGCTCAACCACTGAGCCATGCCAGCCGGGCTCAAGCAATTCTTTAAGGGAAAAAGCCCACCTGGCAGTCCTGCAGCTGTGTAAGGAAGGCTGCAGGAGCAGGCACCTCACTTGCACCATTTCCCCTAGCTTTTGCTTTGCTTGAAGCGCCCAGTGTCCTTCTGCCAACGCTGACGTAGGCTGGCAGGCGTAAATTGCCCAACATTTAGCAGCAGAATCGCAGATGGCACAATTACTCACTCAGCAGCTGGTACCCTCACCTTTCAGCCTTAAAACGAGTCTAGGATCCATTTAGTGGAACAGTTGTGTGAATGAAAAGATTCATGTAAAACTCAAAGCCTGCTCAGAAACTGCAGATTCTGCCTTTTCCAGCCAAAACCCAGGAAACAAACCAGACAGGAGTCCCTGACATTTCAAGGGAGATATAGAACCAGCACCCCTGACCCCCATCTAGCACTTTCTCAACTCACCGCCTTGCTTGTCAAGGACGCAGGAGAGGAGGCCACCGCACCATGACGCTAGCCAGATGGGGGGAGCAAACAGTTGGATATGGAGGACGGTTTCCCATCTTTGAAGGGGGCACCATAGTGGCTTGGGCCCGCGGGACTGATCGGTCTGAGGACATCCGGTTCCTGGTGGGGCCCTGGTGTGTGCTAGGTGCAGTCCCAGGCTGAGTTCTGCTCTGGTAAAAAGGCTGAGAGAGGGAGGGAGCAGGGAGGGAGCACTGGAGCTCAGGAAAACGAGGTCCCTGGAAGGGCCTCCATGTGGTTGGCCCCATCACCACTGAATGGGTTGGGAAGGACCAGAGCTGGATAGAGCAGGGAGGGTCCCAGAATCCCCCTGGCAGACAGAGGGCCTCAGCCTCCTGCCTCCAGCTGTGGGGGGTGAGGAGGAGAGGGAGGCCAGGCCCAGGACCCGGGACCCTATGAGCCATGAGCCTGCAGACGCTCGGCCATCCTGGCAAAACTCTCTCAGGCCCTAGTAGTTGATGGCATGAGGGCATCTGGTCAGGCCTGTACAGACCCCAGGTGCCCCCAGGCCCCCAGCTGGCCTTGGGTCTGACCCGTTCCTCCTGCTCTAAACTGGACCTTGGCTGTCACTTGCTCCCAGGCAGCCTGGGGAGTCAGGCTCCTTGGCATCTAGGGGCTACTTGTGACCAGCTCAGTTAGGGGCTAGTGCTCTCCATTATCCTGAGGGACCACCTCACCTGTCGCCTGCACCTGCAGAGCCCAGGGGCCCTCTTCCAGGGCTGGTCAGGTTGGGGTGTGTCCTAAGGGGCACCCCGGACTCTGCTGGGCTCCCTTCTGAACCCTCTGGCCCAGGACACTGCCCTCAGGAAAGTGAGCCCTGGGGGTGGAGGGGGACACGGGAGGCACCCAGGGGCAGCCTGACCCTGTGGACTGATGGGAAGACCTGCTGCCTTCCCTTTTGGGGTTCTCGAGGCATGGTACCTTATGCCGCGCCCCACCCCCGCCATTCCCCGAGGCTGGGTGGCTTCCAGGCCTTTCCCAAACCACTGCACCTCTCAGCCTCAGTTTCCCCATCTGTGAAGTGGGCCACCATAGTGGATTGGGCCCCCAGGGCTGTTCTGAGGACAGCGGTTCCTGGTGGGGCCCCCGGTGTGTGCTGGGTGCAATCCCAGGCTGAGTTGTACTGTTGTGGTAAAACGGTTGAGAGAGAAACAGTCAAGGCACAGGGAGATCTCAGCGTCTTCGTGCTGCATCCTCCCAGGCACACGGAAAAGAAAGTAACTTGATGGAACCAGCCCAGCATTTACTTGACTTTCAAAATATAAGCATCGTGACGCATTACATAAAAGCCGTGCTTTCTGGCTGAGCTGCCCTCCTCCCAGCGCCCGGGCTGATGGTGCAGAGCCAACCGCTTCTGACCTCGGAAAAGCAAACCAGAAGGCCCCGCTCCAGGCTATTTTAGGCACGGACTTAAAAAGTAAAAACAGCTGTAAAGTGAAAAGTTTTAGGAACATGCCATTTCTTGGAGTGATGGAATGGAGAAGCTGGCCATCGGGCCGAGCAGCCGGAATCCTCGGCTGGCAGAGCCCGCACCCAGGTCTCAGGCAGCGAGTCGGTCTGGCCGGGGGTGTACAGGCTGAGGAGGGGTGTCCAGCAGGGCCCCACCACGGGCCTGGGACTCGGAGAGGTGAGGACAGCCCTGCCCTGGCCATCCTGGTCTGCCTGCCCACGTGGTCCTATCTTCCCCCATAACCGCCTCTAGGGCCCAGGCTTCGTGGGGGCCCGGACACCCTCGCATTTCTCTGCCACCGAACTGCCTGCCTGGGGGTGTCTGGCAGTGGCAAGGACGAAGTGAAATTACCCCACCACGGGCGGAACGTGCCCCGGCTCTCAATCGCCCCCACCCAGGCTGCTGATCCAAAGGGTCGCCCTGAGGGGTTTATGTCTAAAGACTGAGCTGGGTCCCTCAGAAGGCCACCCCTGATGACAGCCCTTCGATTAGACAGGCTTCTTCCAGCTCCTGCTGGCAAGCAGGGCAGGGTGTGAGCCCTTTTATGAGCACCCTGCATGCTGCCTCCATCTCCCCGTCCTAGGCTCCAGCACGAGGGGAGGGGACTACCCAGTGCCAGGCAGCCACAAAGGGCCCCACACCTGCCTGCCCTCGCACCTGGCCAACAGCTCAGGGCCCGCTGTTGCCGCTGGGTTGGGCTCATTCTTATCCCCTCAGCCCCAGGCTGGGAAGGGGCCGGCAGAGGGGTCATGAACTCGGCACCCACCTCACGGTCTGCATCCTGAGCCTCTCTTCATCTCTGTGCCCCCACCCTGGGTCTGCAGGGCCCCCAGGCTAGACACCTAGACACAGACCAAGGGCTGAGGGTGGGGCCTCCCCCCGCCCCCCCCGGGGAGACCTTGGCAAGTGTCCTTAAAACACCATATCACAGGACCCTCCTGACGCTGTATCCACAGCTGGGTCCCCCAGAATGCCACCCTGATGACAGCCCTTCCATAAGACTGAGGCTTCTCGCAGCTCCTGCTGACAAGCAGGGCAGGGGGTTCGCAATGCCGAGGGTCCCTCTCTGGTTTCCGAAGGGCTCCTACAGGTGCAGGACCAAACAGTCACACTGGACTGGGCTCACTGAGCAGGTGGGGTCCTCGATGGCTCCTCCATCAGCTGGTCACTTGCTCCCAGGCTGGGGACCTTCCCACCTTAGGCACCGGTTTCCTCCAGTTTGGGCCTGACTGTTGGCCTGTGGCCTCCTATGGGGAGTGGACCCTTTGTCAGAGCCCCAACCTCCCCCAACCAGAGCACCCACAGAGGCCTAAATGTCATCTGCTCCAGGGACACAGTGGTCACTGCTGGGTGGTCGGCTTCCTGGTCCATTACCTCCTGGCAAGTAGGGGGCAAGTGGGACGTTAGCATGTGGCTGCCACCAGCACGTGGTGTCAGCAGCACGCCACGTCATGGCAGCTCAGAACGCTGGATGGACTTGTTCTTGGCAATGACCGACCGGTGTCCCAGCCCCTCTGATCTGCCACATCATGTCTGTGTATCCCCAGGTGTTTCGGGCTCACCCTTCCTGGGGCCTCAGAGCACACACCTTTATTGGGGTCTGGCTCTGGAAGAGCTGCATCGGGGGGCCACGTGCTCCTTCACTGAGGACCATCCGAGGCCCATGACATCATGGGAATGGCTGGAATGGCTCTGGATGACCCAGAGAGGTGCTGGCCTGCGGTTGTTTTCCCCATGGAAACAGACGGGTGTGGGTGCTTGGGGACCCCTGCACCCGGATGCAGCTCCAGCTCCTGCAGGCCCTGTGGCTGTGCTTTCTCTCCTTGGGTAACAAAAATGACCTGTGGGGACAGGGTGCAGGGCTGGCTTCCTGGGTGTGGCCTGGGCAGTCACAGCGGACACCGTGCTTATCTTGAAATTTCTTAATCATTTTTGAACGAGCGGCCACGTTTCCATTTCGCACCCACATGGCAGGTTCTCCAGGGGACACTGGCGTGCGGGGCCAGGAGCACCCGTAGGCACCGTGGGAAGCAGCGGAAGAAGAGGGCATGGTGGGAGGAAGTCAGGCAGAGGGACTCCAGCCCCGGGCCCCAGGAGGGAGGGATCTGCTTAAGTGATCAGGTTGGGCGCCGACAGCCCCTCCGCCCCGGGCCAAGTTCCTTGTTCTTCCTGGGGCTTGGAGAGGGGGGGTGTCCCGGAGGAGGGGCTCTGTCCCAGCCTAATAATAACTCCGGCCTCAGCCGCTGGCTATTTTTAGAGTCCCTAACCCAGCACCCACGTGACTCAGCAGGGCCCAGAGCTGGGATGAGAAAGTTGTAGGACAGATGGCTGACATCCAAGCTCCGGCAGCCTGGGCCCAGGGGCATGGCCAGGCCAGTGGAGCCCTCCCGCCTTGGGCCTCTGGCCACCGGCATCCTGGGACAGGGCAGCCTGGGCTCTCTGCCCGCTCCTGCTCGCTGCTCGGGGCTCCGCCCCCAAGCCGAGCATGGAAAATCTGATGTCAGAATTCCTGCGTCCACAAAGAATGTGGCCTGACCTTCACCTCCCTGAGCTGCATGGAGGTTCAAGGGGGCTGGCTCAGGTCTCCCCCTCCCTGCAAGCTTCCAGGCCCCCTGGGGGCCATCTCCCTTCTCCCTTCCCCAAGCCCCCAGTGCAGCCCTGACCCCACCGGTTCTGGCAGTCCCTGCCTGGCACTATGTGCCTGAAGATGCCACCCAGTGAGTCCCAGGCTAGTCCTGCCCCCAGCAACCTGTTTGGTGTGTGCAGCCTCCAGGCCATTAGTTCCTGGCAGGGTTTCTGGAGCAGGTCGTCAGGGCTTCAGGGTGGGTGGAGCAGGGAGGTGGAGCCCTGTCCCAGATCCCTGTCCCGGGCCGTCTGGGCAGTGAGGAGGGCCCGGATCCCCTCTGCTTCCAGGAAGGGGCGGGACAGGCAGTGGGATCAGCAAGAGCGCTGTGTACAGGCATGTGTTGCTGTGTGTACGTGTGTGTGAATGAGGTTGTGTATGCCTGTGCGTGTGTATGGGCATACACACATACACGCACACCCATGTTATGTGATATCCTGGATCGTGTGTGTGTGAGTGCACACATGCATATGTGGGAGCTTTGACCCCTTGGGAGTAAACTGCTGTCTTTAGCATTTTCTCAAGTGGAAGCATCCTGAGCCATGTCCCCTCTCCCTACCAGGCACCTTCCTGCCCAGTGGGAGGTTTGGGTGGGCCTCCAGCCGGGTCCTGAATGTCCAGGACCCGGACTGTCCCCGGGTCCTGAATGTCCCCAGCTCTCTGTGCGGTTGGAGCTGAGAGGGCAGGAGGAAGACAGCCAGCCAGGCCGGCCCCCGGCAGGCACGGTGGCTCCGTGGGGACACTGGTGTCTGCAGTGGGGAGGGGCATTGGGAGTCCTCCCGAAGCCAGGAGACCCTGCAGTGAGTGGAGACTGAAGTGAGTACCTGGAGCTGGGGGTATGGGTGGACTTGGGGAGCAGGTCCAAGACCCCAGGATGCTGCTAAAGGGCAGTTCTTATAAGCCCTGGCCCTGCTTTCCTGGCAGGTCCCTGTGACTGTGGGCAGCCGTGGCTGGGCAAACACGAGAAGCAGACGCAGAAGAGCGAAGCTGCCTGGAGTGCCCTGCCTCCCACACCTTGCACCCCAGTCTGTTGCTGCCCTTCCTCCGCCCAGGCACCCCCCACCGAGTGTGAGTCATTCGGAGAAGCAGCTCGGCGGGTGCTAACCTTGGATCCGCAGCCTCTGGGGTGTCCCTTGTTTTGTCAGCTTCAAGTGTTAGGATGCTGCTCTATTTAGGGAAGAAATTGCTTCCTAAAGATGGATAATAACAGTAAATTATACCTTGTTGGTCCTGCATCGTTTTTTCATCCTCAAAACTGACTGTTACGAAGTAGGGAAAATAAAGTGATTTATAAAAGCCATTTTCTAGAATGGAAAGCATTATGCTGTTTCCAATTAACTTCAAAATCACTTAGGAAAAGGTTTCCATTTGAAATACCTGGCTGGCTGCGCCTGCCGCAGACTTTTCCTTAAGCCTCCCACTAAACCCCCTTCAAGACAGAGAAACTCAAAAACCCTCCACACCTGGGAAGCCGGGCTCACACTCCTCCGCGGGGACCCAGCAGGAATGTCCACCAGCTGCCGGCCTGGCAGAAATAGATGGCGACTCGATGGCAGCCCCTCTGCTGTCCCTCCACAGCCGAGGGACCTGCGCCCAGGAAGGAGGGGGGCCCCTGCCAGCCCTCTCTGCTTCCTGGGCATCGATGCCCATTGTAAACCCGAGTGGCCCTCTCGGCCGTGGGGGCCGCATTCCGAGGCAGCGGTGCTGTTTTCGAGGCCCCTCTCCAGGCAACACCCCACCCTGCCTGGGGCCAGGAACTTGGCCGTGGAGAATCCCACGTTGGTGAGGCCTGAGCGGGGGCTGGGCTTCGTGATGCACTGCCCTGGCCCTTCTGGCCCTGCTCGCCGCCTCTGGCTCTCAGAGGCCCTGGAGCTCCTGGCGCGGCCTGGGCAGGTGCTCCGGGTGCAGTGGGCCTTCGGTGGTCCCTGGCTGCTCCTGGACCAGTCGCTTCATAGGAACCTTAATGCCTGGGTCCAGCCCCCCCAGGGTCTGGGGTGTGGCCCGGGGTGTGGCCTGGATGTCAGGACTTTTAAATCTCCTCCAGGAGTCATCTCACCTGGCCAAGACTGACCCACGCTGGGCACCTGCTGTGGGAGCCGCACGTGTCCCTGGGCCTGGCAAGGACCCTCGCGGGGGCTGGCGGAAATGCTGCAGGAGCCCAGCAGCGGGGTGCCTGGGCCTTGGAGCCCCTGTGCCCTCCGCCCTGGAGTCCGGCTGACAGACAGACAGCCCTGAGTACCAGAAAGCGCTGCTGTTCCTGGGGCTGCTTTCTGGAAACTTCCCGGTGACTGAGGAATGCGGGGCCAGTGTCATTCCTGCCAGAAAAATCGGTAGCCTCGGAATTCTGCTCGATGCCTTTTTAATTTTTAAACAGTGAAGGAATAACCCTGCCCCATCCCCACCCCGTTAGAGCCGGGGTCCCGATACCCAGAGCAGCTCCCTCGGATCGAAAGGCTTGTAGAATCATTACCCTTAATACGTGACCTTTTAAGTCAATTACCAGGGAGAAATCTAAAAAAAGACTCCCTTTGTCGTTGACTCATCCTGGCCTAAATATCGTGGGAAGTTTCCATGACTCCTCACATCGGACACGCCGCGTGTCCGTGACTCGCGCTGACACGGAGACGAGGACACGGGAAGAAGGGAGACCAGCTGAGGCCGTGCCCCAGTGAGACCAGAGCTCAACCGGTGTCCACGTGTAGCCACGGCCCTTCTCAAGGACACAGTCAGGCGGGGGTGGCCGGTGAGGACGCGAGGGGTGGGGAACAGGCTCCCCGTGAACACGTGGTCCTGATGTGGGATCCCGCCTGGGTTCATGGCGGCCTTGAGAAATGTCTTCTGAGAAAACGCTCTTTTTAAAAATATATATTTTTTGATTATTGATTTCAGAGAGGAAGGGAGAGGGAGAGAGAGATAGAAACATCAATGAAGAGAAAGAATCATTGATCAGCTGCCTCCTGCACACCCCACACGGTGATCGAGCCCTCAAACACAGGCAAGTGCCTGACCTGGAATTGAACGGTGATCTCCTGGCTCATAGGTCGACGCTCAACCACTGAACAGGAGAGAAAGGCTCTTTCTGTTTTTAAAAGCAGCTTTCCTGAGATATAGTTCACATAGCCTACAATTCGCCCATTTCAAGTGGACAACTCAGTGGTTTGGGTGTATTCACAAATACGTGCAGCCCCCTCCACAGTCAACTTTGTGAGGTTTTCGTCACTTGAGAAAGGAACCCTTAGCTTTGCCCTCGCCCGCTATGCCCCCCTCAACCCAGTGCCCACGAATCCACTCTGTCTTTCTGTGCCACCCCTGCCGGGCACGTCACAGGATCAGAAACAGTCACACAACGTGCAGTTGGGCATGCTCTTTGACTTTCTCTCTGGACATGGCTGGCCCCTGTCCGCCCAGCTGACTTCCACTCAGAGTCTGCCTCTGATGCCACCTGGTGTCAGGACCCCGGTTCTGAGGGGTGGGGTCAGGTGGGGTTCTTCCTTCACTGTTTAAAAATTAAAAAGGCATCGACAATAATTCCGAGGCTTCCGATTGTTCTGCCAGACAGCAGGCACAGGGCGAGGTGGCTCACCGTACTTTAGTATGTCCCTGTTCCGCCAGGCCCTGGCCTGGCCCTGCCCTGATGTGTGTGTTGGGGGGTCAGGGAGAGGGAGGTGTGGCCGGGGGTGGAGGAGGCTCATGTTCTCAAGGATGCACATGGTGTGGTCTGCTGGGGGCTTCTGGGCAGGCTCTCCACTCCTGCAGAGGGACCAAGCTGGTGGCTCTCTCTCGTGTGATCCACAATGTCCGTGGCTGAGCCAGCTCTTCAGTGGCCAGGGTGGCCTGCCCAGCCACTGACAGTGACCGAGTAGAAAACAGAGCGAATGCAGGCCCTGGGTGGATGCATGGCTCCTAACCACCCTGGGTTGCTCCACTCAGTGTCCTGACCCCTGAGCCACCAGCCTGTGGGCCATCAGTCATGGAGGAGAGACCCTGGACGGGATGCTGCCTCTGGTTTGTGCTGCTTGACTGACAGCCTGCCTCCTGCCCCTCTGTCTCGGAGACACCCATCTTCCAGGGCTTAAATCCTTCCAAGTTCATTGAAGAAGCCAAACCAACCTGTTGGCCCTGCTTCAGGGCATGCCCCCGACCTGCCACTGCAGAGCGTGTCCCCACTGCAGGGCCTGCCCGGGGAGCCCTGCTCACAGGGCCACTGCACCAGGGACAGGCTGCAGGGTAGAGGGGAGGGGGGAGGGTTCCCCTCCCTGCCTGGTTGGTGGTGCTGAGCCCACCCAGCACGTGGGGTCCACTCAAGCCTCTGAGGACGGTGGGGGCCCCTGTGCTTGGGGCTCTGGCACGGTGGCTCCTCTGGCTGGGGTGGAGCTCTCAGGAGGCTGTGCAAACTTAGGCTTCCCCCCCTCCCCTGCCCTCTCTTTGGTTCAAAGCAGAGGCTGTCACTTGGATGAAACAACCTTTGGCCCAGCTGGAGCTGTTCATTTCAGGTCTAAAGCCAGCTTCAATGTCCCTGTTCTTTCCTGTGAAGCATTTCTCAGAATTTCTATGAGGAAGGATTTAAAACCGGCTGTCGGAGAGCCACCGCGAGCCACGACCCAGTTCCTGCCAGAGAGAGAGCAGGCGGCCCATTAGGCCCCTGGCCGGCCTCTCGCCACCCCCACCCATCTGCCCCCCAGGGTTCCTGAGCTTCCCTCTGGGACCTTCAGCCTCCAGAGCCGCCGCACTTCCTCGCGTGGGCTCCTGGCTTCTCACTGCCTGCTTCCGGCCTGGCCACACAGCTGCCGGGCGTCTTCAGGATTTACAGGTTTGGTTCCAGGAAAATTTCCAGGGTTTTGCTCCCTGAATAGCCACACGGCGTCAGCTCTCTCACCAAGGTGTCTAGGCGCCATCTGAGCCCCCAGTCACCCTATGGAGGCAAGACTCTGGGCTCCCCACCAGCACTGGGCGGGACGCCCCAGTTGCAACCAAGACATAACAAAGAACATGCCTTCCTGCCCCCCCTTCCCACATGCACAGAGCATCGTTGGGCCGCCACGGAATGGGGAGCCGACAGACACATGCCCACCCTGGGGGCTCGGGGTCCCCAGGGGCAGAGGCACGACACGTGGTATAGAGGAGCAGCGGTGATAAATGCCGAGGCCGTGGGGCTGCTGAACACTCAGGAGGGTGATGTGACCCCGTTGGGGGTCCAGGTGGCCTTTTGAAGAAGCAACATTTGAGGGGTGACCTGAGGGTAACGAGTCCACACTGGCGTGGCCAGCCCTCTTTTCCCGGCCTCTGATGGACATGGTCAGCCTCCTGGCCCACAAACCCCCAGAAGTGGCTTCCTTTAGCGCCCCTCCTTTGAAGCCAACTGCCTGAGGTGAGCAGGGGTGTGGGAAGGGACGCCTCAGTTGTCCAGCTCGGCTCAGGTCACTGGACGCTGGACCCAGGAGGGCACCTGTCAGTTTACTGAGCTGCACCGACTGCCCCCTGCTACGTGCCAGGCCCGGAGTACCGGGGGAGGAGGGGAGGCCGAGACCCCGGGAACCTGGAGCCGAGGGGCGGGGCAGAGTGGAGAGCAGGCAGGGGTGAAGCGGGCTGGGGTCTGGAGTAGCCTGCTGCCCGGGAGCCTGGGTTTTCCCGAAGGCCTTGAGGACACTGGGACCACATGGTCGGAGGCATGTGCCATGAGGAGGAAGGTCAGGGTGGGATGGAGGGTGGGGCCTGTTAGAGCTCAGGGCAGAGTGGACTGAGACCCCGGGCAGGTGGAGAGAGGGATAAGGAACAGGTCGCTGCCAGCACGAGGGTGGGCATTGAGGACTCTCCTTCCTGGCTCGGGTGTCTGGGGGCTGAGGCGTGGGGGTAAGGGGCTCCCAGTGCCACCAGCTCCTCAGGGGCTGTGAGTGACCACCCAGGTCTGCTCTTGTGGCTCTGAGCAGGGCCGGTGGGAGTCCCATTGGTGGGTGACGGGAGGAGTCAGACAGCAGCCCCCGAGCCCCTCCCGGTGGGTGAGGATTGAAGCTGCCGTGAAAGCTGTCGAGTGCCACACGGGGGCCGGGCTTTCGGACACGCGGTCGAGCCAGGCGGCTGACAGACGCAAAGGTTGCCGCTGATTACACCTCTCTACCGAAATGCCACACGGGCCCCCCTCCTGCCACTGTAAATGGCTTATCGATCGCAGCGGGAGCTCCAGGAACCTACACGTTGAAGAGAAGCCTTCCCTCCAGGAGGTCAGACCCTGGCAATTTTAACAGTTTTATATGTACAAATACCTTCAATACGTTAAGAGCCAAGTGAAAAACAGGAAAAAATATTTGCAACAGATGAAGAGCTCCAAACTATTTAAAAAGACAAAAATTCCAGTGGAAAAAGGGCAAAGATAGGATAAAACCATGTGAATAAAAGAAAGCGACCATCTGAAGTGAAATGCTCAGCTTCTCTGGTCGTCAGAGAAAGCGCACAAACACTAGATGTCGTTTATCTCAGACCCACTGCCCAGCCTCCCCCCACCCTCCCTCAGGCCACAGTGGGCACCTCTTAGTCCAGACTGTGCCCTGGGACTGCCCTCTCAGAATCAAAAGGACCCTTGTCATATTTTCCTGAACCACTTTGCCGTGTTCCCCGAGGGGCCAACTTGGCAGACCAGCCGGTGCGGGTAGGACTGAGAGTTCAACCACAAAACTCAGCTGCCCCCATCCCCACCCGCTGCCCCTGCTGGTCCCGTTCCCCCACCTGCTGGCCCCATACTCCCTTCCGCCCTTGCCTCTGTGGTCTGCAGCTCCCCCCTAACCCCCAACATCCCATGTTTGCTGCCACTGCTGCCCCCCTCTGCTCCTGCCTCAGGCCTTTGCACGTGCTTTTCGCTCTGCCCAGAACAGTCTCTCACATCCTCCTGCCACCTCCCTTGAACAATCAGGTCTTATTCAAAGGTGCCCTCTTCGCTGGGCCCTGCTCCGGAGCCAGCAGCCAGCGTGCGTGGGTGGACTCCTGTCCCCGGCACCCTCGGCCACGCTCCTTTCGTCCCTGTCGTGCCCAATCTCACCTGTTCACAGGGCATGGGCATCAGGTGGCGGGGACTCTGTCTGCTCCCAGGGCAGGCACATACCTAGCAACAAGGAGTCCTGGGGACACAGCTAAGTGGTCACCATGGTCCCTGTGGCATGCAGTTCGCAGATGCTCTGCAGGGCTGAGGAACAGCTCTGTCCCTGAAGAAGGCAGGGCCCACTGTGTGCAGGGGAAGCAGACGCCGGGGGGGCTCTGAGTTTCCATGGAGCAGACACCTAGCAAAGGGGACTGTGTGCAGGGCAGGAGGAGGGGTTGGCACGGCCCAGGACTGGGCCTGGCATGGCTCCTCCTGGACGCGGGGCCATAGACACCTTCTGCACAGAAGTGTCCGGTTGTCCATGGCTGGGGCCCAAGTGCTTGGCTCTGCCAGGACGTCCCAGGCTGTGACGTGGTATGCTGACAGCCCCACCTGCCCAGCCTCACCCAGCTGCTGCCCAGGAAGCAGGACGAGGTACCAGCAGGAGCAGCATGAGGGTCAGCAGACCCATGGAGTCCTGCCCCGGGCCCAGAGAGTCCCAGGGTACCGTTCTCTAGATGCCTGCCTTTCCCTCCTCCCTCTCTCCCTCCCACTCCCTCCTCCCCTTCTCACCTCCCTCCCTCCTTTCTGGTTCAGCATTGGCCACAAAGAACCTCAGCGTCCTAACCTGGATGGGGTAGAAGGGGGACGTGATCCCCCACGCAGGGCTGGCCAACTCTCAGCCCCTCCCAGCGGAGGCTCTGTCCCCTCGCTGCACCTGTGTCTGGGCCTCGGTCCTGCCCTCCGTCGCTGTCCAGGCATCCCTGCTCCTCCTCCCGGAGGCCCTCCCAGGGGTGCTCCCTCTTCTCCCAATCCTGGGGATCCAGACCTCAGCCTGGCTGCCCCCGGCTGGACCCTCAGGGAAGGGCGCTTCGCCCAGCAAAACTCCTCCCTCCCCTTGGATAAGCCGCGGGGACGGTGTCGGCATGTCAGGTCACCTGTGCCCAGGAGGGGCTGTTACCCCATATGAAGACTTGAGGGGTGACCCCGCCCTCCCTGCCCTTCCTCCCGCCTTCCAGCCAGGACTCTGCTTGGGATGGAGCCCCCACCTCTCAGAGCTGTGCCCGTGTGGGGCTGGGGGCTGGGGCCTGCGTGGCTGCCGCTGGGAGCCTTGCTAATGAGGTTGTGTAACACCGCCTTTCCCTCCGGGCAGCGTTCTGGGCCTTCGGATTTAATTGCAAGTGTATTTCCAGAAGCAGAATCTGGGGCACAGTGATGGCAGTGGGTCTGTAGGGAGGGCTGGGCTGTAGGGGAGGGGGCCAGGGTCCCTGCCTCTTGACTGCCAGCCCGCTTCTCCTAACCTGGCACCTGGGCTGCAGTTCTGCGAGGGAGCAGGGCCAGCTCAGGCAGGATGCTCCGAGGCTGATGGGGGGAGGGGGGGCAGGTGCACAGGCCCCGCACGTGGAAAGCTTGCCTCTCCCAGAGTCACCTCCCAAACCCAGGAGGCAGCTGCCCCTCCTCCCCTCCCGGTCAGCCATCATTCTTCTGGATTGTTCTTTCATTAGGCCAATTACTGGGCGATGTGGTGACCGTCTTGCCTGCATGGGCCCATGGCCTGCTGTTCAAGTGGTGGGAAGGACTGGCCACACGTGTGGGCAGCCACACGGTGAAACTTACTGTTCATCTCCAGGACCAGCCAGTGTTGGGGGACCGGCGGCCTCCCCCCGCCCCGCCCCGAGGCTGATGGCTTCCTTGGTGACTCAGTTGCTGCTCCTGCAGGCCCAGCAGAGAGAGTGACCCTCTTTCATGGGGGACCCATTCCAGGTGGACCCGACTGCCCGGCTTTTCCCAGCACGGGTGGGATGCAGCCACACTGGCACCTGGGGAGACCTCTTCCTCTTGGATTTCCAGCCAGAGCAGGGTGGGACCCTTTGGGGGTGTCTCCGCCACCCGGAGAAGGTCCTGGAAGGAGGCCAAGCCCCTGGCAGCTGGGCCGAGCCCGTGGGCTCCCAGAGAGCGGAGCTGCCTAGGCGCATGGCGACACGCTTCCCTTCCTGACCGAGTCAGAGGCCTCCCGAGGCCTGAGGAGGGGGCAGGGCAGGGCCTTCAGGTTGCCCGTCGGGGCCCGCACACCCTTGTGCACCAGCAGGGTGGCCATGGGTGACTGCTTTAGAAAGGATTGATATTTATTCTTTCAAAACAGGCACGCGAGCAACACTGCGGGAAGACCACAACTCCGACCTCCGCTCACGTAGCTGCCGCTGAGCGGTTTCCACTTCGAGTTAGTCTTGGGGGAACCCTAATCCGCCGGTGCCAGGCACCTCAGAGGATTGGTTAGATCCTGGCATGGAGCCCAAGAGGGACGCGGAGACCCAGGCCCCAGGCAAGGGCCGGCGAAGGTCGAATCAGGCATACACAGAGCAGAACGTGTGGCAAGTGCAAGCTGGGCAGGGCTGGCCAGCCAGGAAGCCCAGCGTGGAGCACGACCTCTGGCCCAGCCAGGTGACCTCTGACCCTGGTGGCGGCACCAGCCCAGCTCAGCCTGTGGGCAGCCTGTCCAGGTGTGCCTGCCCTGGCTGGGTCGATGCCTACACTGCCCCTGTGCCTGACCTGGCATGGTGGTGCCAGGATGTTGTCACATCTCACAGGAAAGAATCAAGGCCCAGAGGTCAGCCCCGAGCCCCCAGCTCCTGGCCAACAAGGGCCGAGCCCCAGGCCTGAGTCAGAGCCCTCCTCCGGCCGTGCCGTGCCGCTGGGCAGGGCCTGGCTCAGCCTGCAGGGCATTCTGGAAGCTTCAGGGCTGGGCAGCTGGCTCCCAGGAAACTCGCCAGAGAAGAAAACCAGACGGGCGTGCTCAGAGCCAGGCCCACGCTGCCTTTCCCGCACGGGGCCAGTGTGGGCACAGCTCTCAGAGAAGGAAGAGCCACCATCCCGCCTCCCAGAGTCCTGGCGCCCTGGGCGGGCCTGGGCGGGAGGGACCCCACGGAGAGCCCCTCCCCTCTCCGGTCTCTCCTGCCCTCTGGGGGACAAACCCCAGGCTCACGGACAGGATTCAGACACAGCATGGGCATGTCTGACGCAGCAAGGCCCACAGCCAGGAGCTGGCCGATTCGAGCCCATTCTCCTGCTTGGGGGTGCGCCTTCTCTGAGAGCTGTCTGCACCCCGAGGGCAGAGCAGAGGCAGGGAGGACCTCTGCAATCGTGAGGGGAAGGGCCTTCCCTGGGCCGCCAGGAGGCTCAGGCTCTCCTCGGGCCCCTCCCGGAAGCTGGGCCAGCGCCAGGCTTGGACAGAAAAGGGTTTTCTCTGCAGCCAGAGAACATGAGGAGCTGGCCGGGCGCACGGCAGCCTGTCCAGGGTGTGTGGGCGGGCTGGCGGCCTCCACGCAGGCTCCTCGTCACCCTGCCAGGGCACACACGTGCAGCGGAGCTGTCTCTGCAGGAGGGCACCCAACGAGGGGTCTGTGGCCTGGGTCTGACCCACAAAGCCTGAGGGACCCGGCTTGGGAGCTGCAGGTGGCTCAGAGTCAAGGCCCCGATGGCAGACTTGAGCCAGCGCGGTCGCTTAGGACTGGTGACCTGGGGAGTGACTCAGCCCTCTTGGCCTCACTCTCCCCATCTGTGACATGGGTGCAATAAAAGTCTCCGCGATGCAACATGAGCCACCCTGCCGGGAGCTCGGCAACCCAGGCTCGGCCCTGCGTGTGCCTCCTGGGGATGGGGCACGGGTGCTGGTGACTCTCTGGGTCAGCCCTGTACCCCCCACTTACTTCTCGAGGTGACAGCTGGGTTTGCACTTCATACCCTGATCACTGGCCACCTCCCTCTTTCCATGGCTGCTCACTGGCCACCTGCTCGTGTCTGGGCCAAACCTTGGGGCTGAGGAGGCCCCTGCCCTCGGGGAGCACAGAGTCCAGCGGAGGAGAGACCCAGAGGATACAAATCAGGGGAGTGAGGAAGGCCTGTCTGGTTTCGGGGGTGCAGGGAAGGGTGTGCCTGAGGAGGTACATCCACTTGGGCTTCGTGCTGGGCCCTGGCCATGCTGGCTGACTGTCTCATCAGACCTCATGCTGCACAGGGTCCTTCTCGGGGTTCCCGCCTGCGAGCGGGTCAGATCCTGAGGTCCGAGCGTCTAGATTGGACCCTGAGTGCTCTGCCCACTCTGGCCGTCCAACTGCACCTCTGCCTGTCCCCACCTCCCTTTGCCCTTATGAGGAGGTTCAGAGTAGCCCTAAGCCATGAAAGAGAGGCTCCCACCCCCATCTGGGTGTCCTGTTCCCACTCAGCTCCAGTTAGGTACTCTGGGGGCTGCCTCGGATCAGCGTGATGCCCCCCCCACATCACCCCTCAGCCACCACCCTCCCACCCCCTGCAGGCAGGCTCGCCTCCCCCAGACATTTCTGGAAGCTGCTAAGGTCTGTGGGGAGGACAATGGAGGGAAGGGGGGAGGAAGGAGGCAGACGACAGCGTGATGCCTCCACCACCACCATGTGGACACCAGTGTCCGGCGGGCGCAAGGGATCAGGAATGTGGGCCTGCCTGGCTTTTCACAGTGGCCAGGGCCGCCCATCAGCAGCCTTCCGGAACCTCGTTCCAGGAGGGGCCTTGGGGCTGCAGAGGCAGGCTGCTTCCTGTCAGGTCGCTCCCATAAACAGCCTTCCTCCGGGGGCCTCACGGGGAGGGCTGCAGGCCGCTGGACAGCATGTCACCAGGGGACCAGGCCTAGATGGCAGCGGCCTTCCCACACCCCTGCCCTGCCTTCCCTCCCCATCTCACACAGGCACGCGTGTGTGCACGCACACACACACACACACACACACACACACACACAGCCCTGCCTTCCCTGGCTGAAGGCACCCCCCTACCCCCGTCAGTCTGTCCCACAAACCCCCACCGTCATTTCCCACAGCGTCCAGGCCCGAGAAGCTGCAGACCTGCTCAGGCTGGGCTGTGACTGGCTCCCGGGCCCTGTGATTCCCCATCCCTCTGTCTAATTTAGAAACGACTAATGAGTCAGCTCCCCCAGGGAAGCTCTGCCACCTGGCCCGGTTTCAGGCTGTCTCCTGTCCCTCGAGGAGAAGCCGAGGTGACCTGGTTTACCCACCACCCGAGGCAGGTGAGGGGCAGCCGGCAGTGGGACCAGGATGGTGACTGCGCAGGCGGCCCATGGGGTGCCCACAGGGGTCTGGCCCTGCCCAGGGCTGCACCTCTTCTTTCCCCGGTTCACCAGGGATGGGAGGTGACACACAGACTCTGCCTGGACAAGGAAGTGGCTCTGAGAGGTCCCTCCCAGACCCCCCTTCTGCGGTGCCCTCAGGGCAGCATGGATAGAGAGAGGCCTGGGCCCAGGGGGAAGGGGAGGGAGAGGTCAGGAGGGCTGCGGGGAGGAGGTGAGGCCTGAGCTGGAGAGCATGGGGGCGGGGCTGGAGGAGACACACAGGGTCTCAGAGGAGAGTGGCAAGGGGCAGGCAGGGCCTGGCTGGTGCTGGCCAGCGAGGGCTCTGGCAGCGAACCTCCTGCTGCCAGGGTCCACTCCTGGGGGGCCCCAGGTTCCAAGGATGTGGACAGGTCGGGACTTGTTCCAGCCAGGCCCCGCCACAAACTCTGGTCAGGCGCAGGCAGGCGAGAAAGGGATGCTGCCCACACCTATGCCAGTGTGACGGCCCCCTCAGATCCGGTGGGGGTGCCCGGGGTCACCATGTCTGCTCTGTCCACCTCTGCACACCGGCCAGGCCAGGCCAGGCCATCGCTCCCCACACGGGCCCTGCTGCAGGCCCATGCTGATGGCCGGTGGCAGACGCAGACAGCACCCTGGACCAGCCCCACGGTTGGGCAACCTGCGGCGTAATGGTTTTCCTGAGCCACAGTGCAAACAATCCTTCTGTTCTGTCCCTCACCACCGCCGAAGCCTTTGAACCGGCTCCAAACCTACCCTGCGCCAAAACCGCTGAGCCTGGGACTTCTGCGACGTGGCACCCTGTCCCTGGTCCCCCCTGGGCCGGCCTCCCTTCTCAGGGAAGGCCCTGCTGTTGGAGGTGGGGAGGGGCTGAGGAGAAGGGGGCCTGGGGCGGGGGAGGGGGCAGCAGGGGGAAGAAGAGGGAGGAGAGGAGGCAGAGAGGCAGCTGAGGGGCTGAGTGGGGCTGCAGCCCTACTGGGTGCTCACTGAACTCCCCCTGAAAATGTTCTCACCTGCGAGCAGGTTTGACCCAAATCTTCTTCCCGGGGCCTGCCACCCACCCACCTCGCCCCCTGGAGGTGGGATGGCCCCACTGAGGACCCAGGTGCTGCGGGAGGCGGGGCCCACTCTGAGTCCCTGTGACTGGCCCCCGATATGCATTTGGTGAGGAGGGCAGAGACCCCTCGTGGAAGGGAAATAAGGCCTCCACGCGGTCCACTCCCAGCCCCAGGACCTGTGAGCATATGACTACATGACTAAGGCGAAGTAAGCTCATAGGTGGAATGAGGTTGAAACCAGCCAATTTTAAGATGGTCCAGGTGAGCCTAAGGTCATCACAAGCGTCCTTACAGGGGAGGAGGGAGGTGGGAGAGTTCAGAGGGCAAGGTGACCACAGAGGCAGGGTCAGAGAGAGGTGCCCCCTGGCTGGAAGAGAAGGGATGCGGCACCTCTAGATGCTGGAACAGGCATCCCCTGGACCCCGCCCACACACACACCTGGGTTGGCCCGGAGACGGTGGGGCCTCTGACCTCCAGGACTGCAAGAGGCTGAACTGTATCTTTGGAGCCACTAAGCTGTGGTCATTTGTTAGAGTGGCCACTGGAAACTCCGAACACCCCCTCCCTGAAGCATGACCCCAGTCCCTGAGCCCACGGTCTCGGCATCTGTGGTCACAGGTGTGGCCAGTACAGCCCCTGGTCCCCGGAGCCCCACCCTCCCGGCCTGTCGAACATCAAACCGTCAGCCTGCGAGGCCTCAGTCACCATGTGACCAGGCCTCGCCTTATAGGAGGGGTCCTGTCTGCAGTCATGGTCACATGGGGAGCCCTGCTGGGGACAGAGAAGCAGAGCAACCAACACCCCTCCCACCTCTGCACTGGGGCCCATTCTGAGTTCAGAGCTGAGAGCCCAGGTCAGGAGGACAAGCCCCCAACTCAGTGTGGAAAGGGCTGATGGTGGGGACCATGATGATGATGATGATGATGAAGAAGAAGATGGTGATGTGACCATGACAATGGCAGCTCACCTGGACGGGCCATGTGCTGACATGTCATCGCAGCCTTCCTGTGAACAGCGTGCTGGTGGCCTCAGCACGCAGAGTTGGGCCCTGAAATGGAGGTACAACATAAGGAACTCGAGTGATTGGGGAAGACAAACCCAGGGGCCTGTCTCTGGGTAGGACGCTTGCTTTCTTCTTTACACTCCAGCCTTCTGCGGCAGCATCTCGGGGCTGTGGCCAGGCGGTCTTTGGGATTCCTCGGTGCTGTGGGTTCTGGGGCATTTGTGGGCGGTGTGAGGAAGGCCAGGGTCAGGTGGGGTTCATGGTGTCACTGGAGGTGCTGTGCAGCGTGCCTTCTTGTGCATGGAGGGAGCCCTCTGCTGACGGAAATAGGAACTGCAGAAGACTTGGTGGGACAGACCCCCTCTTCCCTGGCCTGCACCAGGTGACCCACTGGGGTTGGGGGAGGGAGGCAGGGGGGTGCTGTCTGGCAGGGCCCCCTCCAGTGCCATTCCTGGGAAGTGAGCAGGATTGGAGCCACATTCCCGTCCAAAACACAATGGCCCTTTTCAGAGTTGGTGATGGGTGGGGTTCCCTGGGCTGAGGTTAAAGGTGGACGGAGTCCATCTCTGTGCTATATGAGGTGAGGAGTTTGTGGCGCTTCTAATAATAGACGGGCCCACAGTGCCCGCTGCAGAGGCCTCCCGTGACTCCCCTCTGCCGGAGCAGGCGTGGTATTTCAGTGCGCGCTTGACGTCTGAGCGTGGCTCAACCGTGGGCCTTGTCGTGAGCTCACCGGGCCCCAGTCAGGGTGGAACATGCCTACCTGTGGCCCGCGGGCATTTCCTGCTGGACGCGGCTGGGGTGGGGCTCTCACCGGAAGCCCATGAGCTCCTGGGCCCCACGGCTCCCCCAGTGGCAGGCAGGAGGAAGGCGCCCTGACTGAGCTTCCTAGACACGCACGGGTGGCCTGGGTTAGGGGCTGCCTCGGAGCTCCCCAGACCCCACCTGCAGCGCTGTCTGTGAACACAGCCACACCTGGGAGGCCGCCTGGGCCCTCTCCTCCCTGAGCTCCCACACGCCCCTCTGCTGCCCCGCTGGCAAGGGCGCTTTCTGAGAACATGGAAAGAACCTGGCAGAGGGGCCTGGGGCGGGTAAGGGGCGGCACCTCCTGGCCATGGGCCTCCCTGGCCCACCCCGCTTCCAGCTTTGGGGAGACCGTGCCAGGGATGCCCTGTGTGCTGGGGGTGGGGTGGCTCAGGCTTCGGCAGGGAAGTGTGTCCCAACAGGAGAGAGCCTGGCTGGGGAATCCAGGTGTCACCTTGGACAAGCTGCCCTGCCTCGGTTTCCCCTTCTGTCATCGGGAGGAGCCCACCTTGGTTTTCAGCTCACCTCTAGCATCGGTGTGGGGAGAGAGCTCTGAGAACTGGAGAGGTTGGGGGGTCCCCTGACCGGCCCCACAGGACAGGCCCCATTATCAGAGCTCTGAGACCAGGACAGGCTGAGAAGGCTGAATCCCCCTGCATGTCTGCCAGGGCTAGGGAGGCTGAGCCGGCCCGGCGAGGCCCCGGTGAAGAGGCCTGAGTGGGACCCAGGCACAGGGGCCACGCTGCCGTCCTCGCTGCATCTCGGCTCCTTCCCCGGTGTTCCTCGTCCCTCCCGGGCCCGGGCTGCACGGGATACCCCGTCTGAAGGTGAATGAGCCCCGGCCGTGAGCCTCGGGGACGCCTGGGATGGAGCATGCTCATGTTCTTGCTCTGATGGGGGCCTCGCTATCTGGAAGCCGGGGTGATGGCCGACGACTGTGCACGGCCTTGAGATGGCCCAAGGCCATGGCAGCCGCTGGGTGAGCCACAGTCTGGGGTCCTTGGGCCCCACCTCCAGGGCTTCCCAGGAAAGTTGGGAACAAGCGTATCCACGGTGCTGGGCCTCAGCCACGCCGCCCCATTTTGGTGTGTGCCGAGGCCTGGGGCAGGGCCGGCCCCTCAGACTGAACCAGGGAACACCCTTCCCGATGGGGTAAGCTCTCTGCAGAGAAGGAGCGACTTGAGCTCCCCCAAACCCCCAACCCACCCGCATTCTAAAGGCCCTCCCCGGACTCTCTGGGTTGCAGCCTGGCCAGTGGCTGGAGGGAGCCAAGATCCCACCTCATCAGCCAGGACCCTGGGCACCCAGCAGCCCTCACCATGCACACACTCGCCTTTGCGGACGCGCTGTCTTCTTAGCAGGACTGGCTTCTGAGGACCTCCATCCTATGGCCCTGCTGTCGGTGGCAGGGACTTCCCAAAAGACTCCCAACCCCCGGTGAAAGACACCCTCAGCTTCTAGGAATCTCTCCCCTGAACGCCCTGCCTGTTCTTTCCAGCTGCCCTGTCCGAGGTGTCCAGATCCACCCCGCCTCCTGCACAGAAGGACGCTCCTTCAACCAAGCCTCGTGTCTCAGTGAACTCCACCTTGCCTCCCCTCCAAGCCCCGAGAGCCCAGTCCTTCCCAACTCGGGCGCAAGGCCTGCTTTGTTCCCTGACACCAGTGAGGGCATGCTGGGGAGCCAGCATTCGACACCAGAACTTCCCTGAGTCGGGGACCCCATCCCAGGCTCTGGAGGCCAGCTGTGGCCACTGTGCCCTCAGGCCAGGGGACCTCAGGCCAGAGGCAGTAGAGGGAACGGGAGACATCACAGAGGCTCAGCCAGCAGCCTCCTGTCCCAGCCCCCAGTGTGGAGGGCCTGGCATTTGTCTCAAAACGCCCACCCTGGTCCCTGCCTGACCTTCCCCACCTGGACGGCCTCCAACTCCAACTCTGGTTGCTCAGGCCCCAAAACAGGCCTGTCCTTTGCCTCCCACCCAGAGGTCAGCCTGCCCTGCGCTACCTCCCCGGCCTTGATTTAGCAAATGTTTGTGCAGATAAATGGATGCTATTCAGTTTTTAAACCCTTACTTAGGACGAAGTAATTGTGTCTGTGTCCCTGGGAACCTCTGGACCTGTCGTGTAAGTCCTACCTGGGCCTGTAGACCTTCCCCTGGGACCCCACCCTGTCAGGCAACACCGTCAAAGGCATACTTGGGGAGGGGGGGTGGAAGTGGCCAAGTGGAGTCTGGCATTTCAGGCCCCCTCCCTCCTGGGACCCCTCTGGCTCCTGAGCTCCAGGAGGACCATCCCACAGGTGGCACTTGAGGTCTGGGCAGCCATGCCTTCAGTGCCCCAGTCCTGGGGGTGCTGGAAACAGTAAGGGTCTTAGATCAAGCCCAGCCTCCAGAGCAGAGGCCCTGACAAGGCCTAAGCCAACTCCCCAAGGATGGAGGGTCAGGCCTCGGTCTTGGGGACCTAGCCTAATGGGGCCAGGGAGCTGGTAGAGTGCCTGCAGGGGACTGTGAAAGGTGTGGACCTGGGGACAGCGTGGGTGCCCTGGGTGCAGCATGGGCATGGGTGCAATACACGTGCCTGGGGGCAGCATGTGCCTGAGAGGCTGTAGCTTGGCTGTGTCCGTCTTCTGCAAGGCAGCCAGCAGAGGGCGCCCACGCCCCTCCCTGGATGTGTGAACCGCCCAGAGACTGCGGGGCCAGCTGCTGAGTGCTGGGCGGGCAGCAGAGGGCCCCAGCGTGGGCTGGCCTGTCGGGTGCTCTTTCAGCCGGGCTCTGGTGATGGCTCATAACCTCTTCCAGGGACCAGGCACTCTGGTGACCACTCTGAGGGCCACCAGGACACTGCTGCTGACTGGAGAGCCTTCAGGCCCGCCTCTCGATGCTGACCCTCTGGGCTCATGGGTTTCTGCCAATGGCTGCAACTCACCATGCCCCCTATGCTGTGACACCAGCTCCATGGGGTCCCAGCACACCCTGGGGCAAGACTGGAGCCCTATTTTTCGCAGCCCCCCCTCCCCTCCTTCTCACACCCGGTCCCTGCACTGGCCCTGAGTGAAGCACGCGTCCAGCCCTCCACTGGGCACGGGAGGTCCCTCAGGACCGTCTCCAGGAACAACGTTCCTTCCAAAAGCATTGTGAGCTCCTTTCCCTGGCCTTGTAGGGGCTGGCAGGCAGGTGAGGGGCTCAGACGTAGGGGTGGGCCTAGGCCCAGGTCCAGGCCCAGTGGCCAGTGAGCCCCATGGTTGGGCTCAGCTGGACATGCTCAGCGCTGCCTCCTGGGCCCTGGCGGCCAATCAGCCTCACAGCCACAGGGGAGGGGGCCGAGGAGGTTCAGGGAAAAGGGGGGTAGGGGACGGAAGAGCAGTGGGTCTGCACTCCAGATCCAGGGTGACATGGGTAACTATCTCAGTGGCACCAGGGTGACTGGCCCTGGTCCCCACTGTCCCTTCACCAAAGACCTTGCCTGGACGTCCGCAGGATGGCCAACGTGCCGCTCTGGGGGGGCCACCCCTTCCTGCCCAGCAGACTGGGGGCCTCCCTTCCCGTGGCCCCTAACGGTCAGAGCCTTCCCTCTGTCCAGGGTCCCCTGGTGGGGGGCGGTGCCTCTGGGTGCAGGGAGGGACCTGAGGAAGGTACAGGCCATGCCCCTCCCCAACGGCCGCAGCCAGGTCATGGGGGAGAGGCTGGGTATCATTTACCCACATCGCAGACCCCGGGACACCAAGGTGGACATTGGTTGGAACGGGACAACTGAGGAACAGCCTATGGGGAAGGTCCCTGCATCGGGTGAGACTCTCCTCCTTGCCTCCTGAACACACCTGCCCCTGCCCCAGCACCCTCCTGGCACCTGGGCAAGGCCAGCCTGTGGCCCACTCACCTGCCTGGGTCAGTACAGCTCACACATGATGCTTCGTGGGCAGCTCCAAAAATAATGCATTTAGAAAGACTAGTTTAGGGGCCGAGGCCCAGCCCAGCTTAAAGAGGATTCGCGCTGTGGGTCTGACAGCCCCCCTGGTCCACTGTTACACACAAGTGTGGGGTGTGTCCCATGGCGGAGTCTGTGCTCCCGGCTGCAGTCCCAGCACCCCCACTTTCGCCCTGGCTGATCCCACCTGTCCTCGCCTGCACCCATTTCGCCCCACATCTGGGTCTTCATAGGATTTGGAGCCTTCTGGTGCTGACCCATCCTGTGTGGAGGCAGGTCCTCCAGGCAACACTGGGCAGGCGCCCCCCTCACAGGCACCCTCCCGCACTGCCTTTGGGGGCCTCCCGTATGCTCTGCGGGAGAAGGCAACTCCTGGAGGGCAAGCGGAAGGTTCCCTGGCCGTCCATCCCGTCCCTCCGTCCCTGCGCTGGTCTCCATTTCTCCCCAGGTGGAAACTCCACTTTGTATTTTCATTTTTCTGTAGTGGGCAGCTTTTATAATGCTCCATTTAATTAAAATGTATACTTTGTTTTTATTTCATTTCATTTATTTTATTTTATTTATTTATTTATTTTTTTTACAGAGAGGAAGGGAGAGGGATAGAGAGTTAGAAACATCAATGAGAGAGAAACATTGATCAGCTGCCTCCTGCACACCCCCTACTGGGGATGTGCCCACAACCAAGGTACATGCCCCTGACCGGAACCGAACCTGGGACCCTGCAGTCCGCAGGCCGACGCTCTATCCACTGAGCCAAACCGGTTTCGGCTCATTTATTTTTTAAATATACTTTTTTATTGATTTCAGAGAGGAAGGGAGAGGGAGAAAGAGACAGAAACATCAGTGATGAGAGAGAATCATGGATCTGCTGCCCCCCTGCACGCCCCCTACCAGGGACTGAGCCCACAGCCCAGGACTGTGCCCGGACCAGGAATTGAACCATGATCTCCTGGTTTATAGGTCAATGCTCAACCACTGTCCCACACACCGGCCGGGCAAAATGTGTAATATATGTTTAAAACTGGCAGCGCAAGACAAAGCCACAGTCTCCCAGAAGAGCTCAGGGCTGCAGGAGGGGTGGGGGGTGGGGGCCTTTGGGGCAGGGTGGGTGGGCGGGCGGGGCCGGCAGAGGGCGCCCCTGCAGGAGCTGAACCGGGGATACCGGCCTCATTCTGCTTCTCAGCAGTTCTCCTTCCTTCCTGTGGTCAAACAGCTCCCACTTCCCAGCACGCTGAACTTGGCTCTGTGCGTGTCCCTAGGGCCAGCGAATGCCCTGCCACTCGGCTGGGCTGGCCGCGTGCTGGTGCTAGCAGGCTGTCCCTGTGTCCGAGCAGAGGGCTGTCACTGTGTTGTATTTTAATTAAGGAATCTGACAGGCAATATGTTTCCTGCCTCTGCTGCGGGTGGCCATTAGCCTTCCAGACACAGGGGGCAGCTCTTCGGCTCCCCGGCCTCCCCAGGGGCTGCAGGCCTGACAGGAGGCCCCTGTGAGTTGCTGAGGAGGGTCCAGGCTGGGGAACACCTCCCTGGGGTCCCAGCCACCAGCCTCCCGCAGCTCCTCCTAACTGCCCCTCCCCGAGCCCAGAACACCCTGGGACTTCCCCAGGGGCAGGGGCAGGGACAGACTCATCTCCGCATTCCTGAACCCTAAGATCCACCTGTTAGCACAGGCCAGCCAGGGACACGGCCCCACAGAACCGGCTTTTCCGGCTGCCCCACATCACCAGCCTTGCCCAGGGGTGCGGGGTGGGGGTGGAGGGGGAAGAAGGTGGGGCCCCCAAGGAGAAGAGAAGGCTTCTCCTGGTCGAGGTTCTTGCCTGAGCTGTGTAAGGGCAGGAGCCTCAGAATAGGTGCCGGGTTACCCTGGTGCCTGGGCCCCAGGGGGTCCGGGAGGAGGGGGTGGGGAGGAGGGACAGACACAGAGACCACAGGCTCTGTCTCACTGTGCTCCCGCCCTGGGCTCCCGCCCTGTGCTCCCACCCTGTGCTCCCCAGCTCACACTAGGCACACTCACTCACTCACTACATGACCACACACACCCCCTCCCCGTTCCCTACTCCTGCTCTCCACCCACCCAGGCCCTGCCAGCCTCCTCCCTCCCACCCTAGGAGGTAGGGGGCCAGCTCAGTTTCCTCAGCACCCTCTGGGTCCCCCCTGCTGTCCGAGGGCCCCTCGCCCACAGCACTGCCAGACAGCACTCTGCCCAGACAGCACTCTGCAGACGGGACCCCCACTGCCCAGTGCCTCAGGCCCCCGGCCAGCTGGCACGCCCAGGACCCGGGCTAACTCGCTGCTCTAAATCCCAAATCCCTAGGAGGAAGCCCTCTCCTCAGCTTTCCTAACAGGACAGGGCGCTGGGTGGTGGGGGCTCCCTGTGACTCTCCCCAGGACCCCACCCCACCCACTGTCCCCTCCCCAGATGCTCCTCAGCCCATCCTCCCGCAGGGCCCTCCCTGCCTGCTGGCTCCTGTGACCACGACTGGCCAGCGCCCAGGACCTGGGAGAGCCGCAGAGGCCTGGCTCATGGAGGCTCTGGACACCAGCGTGGGCCCTCCCCTGGCCTCAGGCCCCTCCTCTCCTCCTCCCCTCCCCCTGCCTCGGCACTCCCTCCTACCCCTCCTTCCCCTCCCCTGCCCCCCAGCTCCTCCCTGCACTTCCTCTGCACCCCTCCAGTCTGCCTGTCTCTCTCCCCTGTGAGTCAGCAGGGAGCTCAGGCCACCCCAGCCTGCCAGTCAGGGGCCCTCCCCAGGCCTTCTTATTTCCAGAAGGCTCTGCATCCCAGGCCTCTCAGCATTTGGCCAAGTGTGGGGCCCTGCCCACTGCCACCCCCCGACCCCTACCCCCCCCAATCCCAGCCAGCCTCCTTCCTGGGGAGGGGGTCAGGATGGAGAAGCCAGAGAGCTGACCCTGAAGGTCCCACCTCCCCCTGCCTGCCTTGCCCCCAGGCTGACCAGGACCCCCACTTGTGAGTCCATTCCAGTGGGGGCTGGGTGGCAGGAAGGGTGGCAGTGAGAGAAGGAGGGGGGGCTCTGCTGAGAGTCCCAGGGCCCTGCCCCTGTGGAACGGAGGGAAGGAGGGAACGCATGGCTGCCTGGAGCTGTGGGCTGTCTATCCCCTGGAGGCCTGGCAGGGCCGGACCAGTCACAGCAGCTTATCTAGTATCTCCACCTGGGGCCCTTGTGGGGGGGGAGGGGTGGAGGCGGGCGGGAAGCTGCTAGACCCTCTGGCCACACCTCCCAGGGCCCATCCTCAGGGCTGCCACACCCCACCCTGGGCCCCCCTGGCAGCTCAGTCAGCCTCCCTGCCCCCAGGCCTGCAGAAGTGAGAACCCCTCCCCCACCGCTTGGCCGCCAGGCCCAGCTGCCTCCCTCTCCCCCCAGGTGGAGGCTCTGCTATTTGAAGTCACCACCTTCCTTATTCATTCTCCTCAGCGTGGGGTTGCCATCTTGTCTGTCTTTATCCAATGTTACTTAAAGGAGAAAACGCGCTTATTTAAAACGTTAACTGAGTTCTGCAAGCTGGAATTCTTTTATTTGCCTCTAGGGCAGACATATTCCAATCAGCAAAGACGGGAGCCTAGACATGGGACCCCACGAGCACAGGGGGGTCCACAGGCTCCACATGGAAGGAGGGAGGGAGGGAGGGAAGGAGGGAGGGAGGGTAGGCTTGGGGGGTGCTCATTGTCTCCCAGGTTCCCAGGCAACGTGAGACTGTGCCCTGCCTTGGGCTGCATAACCCCCCAGGAGAGACAACGGGCTCCCCACAAGCAATGCCGGCCCCTCTGCCGAGGCCCCAAGAGGTAGGTAGGCTGGGGGTTGCTGAGCCTCCATGGATGGTCCCAGGACTGGAAAGGGCATGCGCTGAGGATGATTGTGTCCTTGATGCCTCAGGGAAGCCGGGCACCCTCATGACCCTGCTAGGTCCAGACCCCACCTGAGCCTGTGGCCTCGCCAGAAGCGGGGGCCGGGGGAGGGGCCACCAGAGCTCCAGGGTCTCCTAGCCCAGCCCTGCACACCCACAGACCACAGAGCAGGTTGGTCCAGGATCTGAGCAGGCCCAGGGGGCAGGTCGCTCCAATCTCTCCTCGCTGGGTCTCAAGTTTCTGGGCAGTGAGGGGCACCTTATGCCGCCCAGTAATTTACACACAGATGGAGGGGAGGTGGAGAAGGGGCCGCGGGGGTCTCCAGTGCAACCTGCACCCCCACCCAGCCACAGTTCAGCCGGTGACCCCACCATGACCCAGAGCACTTCATCTCCCTGATCTGCAGGACGAAAGCCAGGAAATGTTTGGATGGGAGCCCGCTCCTCCTCAGCCAGGGGCCCGGGCGTGGTCCCCCACGGGGTCACCAAGCCGACTCCCTCCTGCTTTACCGGGGTAGGCTGGGCAGGGATGGGGACCCTCACCGGAAGCTGAGGCAGTGGGCTTCAAGGGCACCCCAAGTGGAGGCAGCCTCCACTTCCCGCTGGGAGCCCACTTCGGCCTCGCCCTCTGGCCCAGGCCTGCCCGCCCCAGTGACCGCTGCAGGCTGGCCTGCTGTTGTTTGCCATCGGGAGTTTGCAGGAAGGCTCAGGGCCTCTGCCGGGGGCGGGGGGGAGCGGTGAGCCAGCCCTGCCCACTGACTGACACTGTAGGATTGGTGCTGGAACCGCCCATGCTGGACTCCCAGGCCTGAGGAGACACACACACACCCCCCCCCCACACACACACACACAGACCCCTCACAGACACACACCACTGGCACATCCCCCACTGCCACACAGGCACTGACAGCGACACACACCTTCCCCCGGGTGTCTCCTGCCCGCGCCAGCTACAGCCCCACCCCACCCCCCACACTGACAGGCTGCTGGCAGCTGGCTGGGGTTTCCTAGGAAACGACTTCACCATCCTGGCATTGGAGTCTCAGGGGCCTCCGGCATGTGCCGGACAAGCCCCCAGAGCCTGCCTGGGACTCAGGCTGCAGGTGGGCACAGCTGGATGCAGAGGTGCCTGGCACGCCGAGGGGGCCGGCATCAGGGGACGGGACAGGTCAGCAGTGCCCCTTCCTGAGGTGCCTGCTGTACTGCAGTCAGAGCTGAGAGAGGAGAGGACGAGGGCAGGGCTGGAGTGCTGCTTGCCCGCCTGGCACAAGGGTGGGGACAGGGACTTCGGGGTCAAGACCTGAGCCTCTGCGAGGGCCACAGGAGGGACCACGTCCAAGACCCTGCGTTGGCAGCCAGTCCCCCTCTGCCCCAAGCACCCTTGGGTGTGGACCCAGGTGTCCACATGCTGACGGAGGCCAGGCAGGGCCTGGAGGGTGAGAGAGGCCAGGCCATGCCCTGAAGGTCCAGAGGGAAGCGATGGTTCACGCCTTTCCGGACACTGGCTGCAGGGGTGAAGGCCAGTGCTCCACCTCGGAGCGCCTGCAGGGCTGCCACACCTGCCACTGCACACTCCTGGCCTCCAGGTGGGCTGTGGGCCCGAGGTCCGAGCCCATCTACCTTAATCATTCTCCATCGAAGTGCCAGAGACCAGCACAGAGCAGCGTCTGCAGCAAATTAATCCTCCGAGTCACTGCCCCCGATGCCCGACATCGTGCTGGACCCAGCCATCTGGGCAGCGGGCTCAGGGCTGCAGAGGGACTTCGGCGTAGAATCCTTGTGGCCCTCTGAGCCTCCCTGCCCCTGTGAGATGGGCTGGCCTGGAGACCCTGTGTCCCACTTGGAGGAGGAGCTCCGGGAGGGACTGCTGGGGACAGGGTGCCTGCTGGGAGCTCGGGGACCCAGGGGGCAGGGAGGGCATCTGTGGGCCTGGAGGAAGGAGGTCAGAACAAGTGGGGCAGAAAATGGGATGAGTGCACCAGGCAGGCGGGTTGGGGGGGGGGGGGGGGGGGAGCCAGAGGCTAGGCACAGCGCCTTTAGGGGGAGGGGGGAGGGAGAGGGGTTCCCAGAGGGGCCTGGTCTGGGACAGCCAGGCCAGACCCAGCCCACACGTGCTCTGCACACTTGCCGGGCACAGCACTGTGCTCGCCTCACTAGGGCGCTCGAGAAGCCATGAGCTGCGCTGCCCGGGATGAGGAACATGCTGGCGACACCCTGGACACGGGGACCTGGCCGCTGGCAGCTCTGTCTGCGGCCTCGCCCGGCTCTCAGGGTCACAGGGAGTCACCGGAATGCCAGCCTGGTGCTGTCGCGCGGATGGGCATTAAGCCCGCTCACCCGCTTCCTGCCGCTGAGAAGTGCGTTCGCCAAGGCGGGCTGAGCACGCAGAGTATCTGAGAGCCGCCCGCTGCCTGCGCCGTGGAGGGTTCCACAGCACCTTTGGTTTGGGAACCCCACTTCCTACTCCTATTGGTTCGCTCTTCTGATTCACCAGCTTTCGGCCCGTTTCCTCGAACGGGGGTCCCTACCCAGGGAGCCTGGGAACCTGCACAGAAACAAGGGCCCCTTCCAGAGAGAAGCTGACCGCCCGCTCAGGGCCACGCGGCATTTCCTCCCGCGGGCAGCGCAGGTGGCACACCTCCTGTACCCCTGGGGACTTGCCCGACTCCCACTCGCCCGCCTCCCACCACGGGCGTGGGGCGGAGCCCACCATCACCCCGTCACACATCTGCTTCGTGATACTTGGGTAATTATTCCAAAGTAACTGGTGTCCTTCTCAGTCCCCCGCGGCTTTGCTCACTTAGAACATCAGTGAGCAGTGTCCGGGGGTGTTCGGGGGTGTCCGGGGGTGTTCGGGGTGTCCGGTCAGAGAAGCTCAGCCTGCGATGCCGAGGCGGCAGAGACCTGTCATCGCGCATTTGCCGAAACCCACAGAACCGATGACGACAAGAAGGGGGAACCCGAGGCGAGGCAAACCACAGGCGCTAATTAGTGACGACACAGCAGCCCGGGCTCACGGAAAGCAGCGCACGCACCCACAGTGCAGGGTGCACGGGGCACCGTCCCCCAGGGAAGGGAACTCTGCGGCCTGCCCAGCTTCCCTGCTCTAAAATAGAAAGCCTATTAATTTTTTAAAGTTTATTAATTATTTTAAAAATAGCCCCCGACTGCCAAAGCGGCCCTGGAGGACTGCAGGACTTGGGGGCAGTGGCCCTGGCTCAGGCCTCGGCGACGGGAGCGGGAGGTGCTGGGCCTCTGCAGTTCACCCTACCGATGCCCTCTCAGCTGCTCCATGGAGTGGGGAGGGGCGGCCGGAGTCCTGGAGCTGGGAGTGGGGCGGGGGTGGAGGGTGGGGGGTGGAAGTGCGAGAGGCAGCAGGACCAGCGGCCTGCGCTTCGGACTGGCTGCCCTGTCAGTCAGAGGCCCGAGGGCCTCACCCTCCGATTTCTGTTCTGAGGTGAGAAGGCCAATCTTGGCACCAGGCAGGGCTAAAAATAAATCGGCTGGGGCTGCCAGGGCGCCTCCTCCGGCGGGCGGGGCGGGGAGGGAGGCCGGCCTTGGTGCAGCATCACCGAGCCAGGGCCCAGCCAGGCCACACAGGCTGGCATGCCTTCCCTCCCCCAAGCCTGTCCCAGGGAGGAGGCTTTCCCAGGTGCCCTCGCCCCCAGGGAAGCACACCCACTTCCCACACCATGGTGCTGGGCCCTCTCTGGAGGGGGGCTGGGTAGGAGGAGGGGCAGAGTGCCCATGTCACCATGGCACCCAGATGTCACCCAGGAAGGGGGGGCACCAGCCCAGGTATGGGGTCTCGCTCACCTCCCAGGTCCCGGGATGAATGACAACCACACAGCCAAGCAGGGTGTGAGCACCATGAAATCAAACTGACATGAAAACATGATTAATTTGCTGCCTAAAGAAACAGTCACAACGCCTTAAAAACACACAAAGCTGCCTTCCCTTTCAATTAGAACTGTTGTCTGTCCCAGCACACCCAGGGGCCAGCTTCCCTGGCTGGGGTAGGGGTGGGGATGGAGAACTGGCCAGCTCCAGCGGGAGCAGCCAGGACTCGGCTCCATCCAGCCCCTCACACGGGCTGAGAGGGCTTCAGCGAGGGCAGCCCTGAGAGGTGCACCCCATCCTGGGCACCTGAGCTGGGAGTGGCTGTGGGCACGGCGGAGGACCCAGGCCCAGAGCGGGAGGGCACCCAGCAGGACTAGACAGCATCGGGCTACCAGGGACTGGACAGCCAAGAGACCAGGAGCCTAAGGCCGGAGGGTCATTTCGGGGCCGGGCTTCAGCTGCTGGACCTCCGCTGGGCCTCAGGAGGGGGTGGCCCGGGGCAGGGCCTCGCCCAGCCCTGGAGCTTGGGGTGATGATGCTGAATCCAAGCCCCCTGTACGGGTCTCTGTCCTTGCACCTGAGCTCGGGGGCCCCAGGCTGGGTGGTTAGGAGTAAAAGCATCCCGGGACCTGCAGGTGACTGACCGTCTCCGGGAACCTGAGCCGAGGTCACTCCATCGAAGACGTGTTTCTCCAGGGGGCAATGCCCAGGGTACGAAGGACACCCTGTCTCTCTGCCTCATCCTTCCCCAGGCCCGGGTGACACCCGAGGGACAGCCACTTCTCCCCTCAAGGCGGGCACTGGCACTCGGAGGCCAGGCCACCTGCCCTCATCGGGGCCTTGGCTCTGCTGAGACCACAAGGCAGGGGCAGGAAGGGGGCTCCCCGGGGAGGGGACCCAGAGGAAACAGGAGATGAGGGTCCCCCTGGGAGAAGCCACAGCAGAACTGACCCATTTGCAGAGACGCTGCCCCGCTGGGGACGTCGGTGCCACCCAGAGGGCCCGAGGGAGGCGGAGCCCACCGCCTCCACGAGCAGCCGCACTGGGAACAGGTGGCCATCTCTTGGGGGGCAGACCTCAGCATGGCCAGGGTCCCTTCCACAGGGCAGCCGAGCCCGGGTGACACAGGTGTCAGTGGACACAGGGCTCCCTCTGTTCTCGAAAACACTGAACCAAGGAACAGCAACCCTCGTTTTCTTTTTCTTGTTTCTTTTTGGTCTTTAAAGTGACAAGAGGGGGAAAGGAACACACTCTTACAAACAGCAGAGCGACGTTTTGTCCTTTCGGTGGTCAAGTCTGTTATCAAAGTGACGGCCCAGCCCTCATCGCCTTACAGACGGGTACCTCCTGGTACCTCGGGGGCGGGGGCCCTGGAGCCTGTGCTGGGCGCCAGGTGGGACCCAAGCTCCGGGTGAGCGGGCAGGAGGGGGGGGGTGTCCGCCCCGCTAGCGCACAGAGACCCTGCGAGGGCTGGAAGGACCCACACGTGCAATTGGTGTCCTGGAGCCTGGAGGGTGGCCCTGAGCTGACAGCCCTGCCCAGGAGGGGTGAGGCCGCAGGGGGCGAGGGGGACCTGGACTCCCGCTGCTCCACAGCCAGAAAAGTGAACGTCGGAGTCAGGAGAATAAAGACATTCAGCCGCCGGGACCCGGCGCTCCTGCAGTTCTGTCCTTCAGCCAGACACACCTGCTCCTCCCAGGAAGCCCGGCGCCAGGCTGACAGCCGCGGGCCTGGCGTGGTTCTGCACGCAGCCGGCCAGAAGGCACGCGGGGCCCCTGGACAGAATGGGGGGCATGGAGGACACCCCCGAAGTCGGAAGCTCCAGAACGGCCATGCCCTCATCGTCGGTGACCTTGTGAGAAGCAGAAAGGGGGCAGAGGTTACCAGGGGCCAAGTACTAGGTACAGGTCCCTTGGGGTCCAAGCACCAGGCCTGAGAGTCTATAGGGCATCTTCTCGGCCTCTCCCCAGGCCCCCCCAGCTCCCACGGGCCCTCACCATCTCCGAGTCCTGCCTCCCTGGGTGCCCTCAGCCATAGGGCCACACAGTGCCTGCTGCTCCTGTCCTGGGCAGGGACCCGAGGCCCTCCCACTACCAGGGCCCCGAACTGTCCGAGGAAGATGCAGGCTGCTGAGGCCTCGAGGGCCCGGACCTCAGGACTCGCCCTAAAGCCCACAGCCCCCCCCACACACACAGGGTCCTGAGGGGACGCTGCTGTTCTAGGTCCTTCCGGCTGCTCATGGCCGGGGTTTGGGGGAGCTAATGGCTGTGCACTTGGCCCGGGTTCATGGCTCAGAAGGACCCCAGTGCGTGACTGTCAGGGGATTGTGACTGGCTTGTCCTATAGAGTCACTCCCCCAAGTCCAGGCCCCACCCTCCAGGCTCACCCTCTGGGCCTGGGGAAACTCCCTGGGTGGGGGAGGGGCACACCCGCAAATAGAAAATCCTTCTCCAGGGGACCATGGGCTCCACCCTGCTTTTCACTGTGTCCCCACCTCCCATCTGACCACTGGCCTCTGGAAGGCCATCCCAGAGTGGGCAGACCTGGCCACAGGGACAGGCAAGCACTTCTCCCAGTTGTCTCAGGGACTACCGCTCCACTCCCCACCCCCCTCGTCCCCTCCCGAAAAGCAGCCTGCCCTTCAGAAAGGGAAAAGCATTCCCCACCCCCACTAGTCAGACGGTGGAGGAGGCATGGCAGGTCTGCAATGCCATGTGTGACCCAGGAGGTGCCTGGAGGGACAGAGAGGGGCAGGGGCCCAGGAAACAGGAAAGAGGGGGAGGGAGAAGCCAGGCCAGAGCAGCCTGGAGTCCACAGGGTCAGGCTCCAGGAACAGGAGGGGCCACAGATCCTGCTGCCACGCCCACAGGAGGGGAGGAGTCCCCCCCCCCCACCCCTGTCGCTTCCCCAACACAAGAGGCAGAAGTGATCTGTGCAGGGCCCTGGCACGGCTGTCCTGAGGCCCTCATGCAGGCAGACGCCCATCCAGCCCGGTGGAGGGCCCTGGGTGTGAGTGAGAGCGGGTGACAGTGTGTGTGTGTGTGTGTGCCTGTTGGGGGCGGGATGGGCACTGTATCTGGCCTGTCCCAGGGCCCCAGCCAAGGCCTCAGGCAGGTGAGGAGCCAGGAGACAATCATGAGAGCCCGGCTGGTGTAGCTCAGCAGTTGAGCGTCATCGACTTAGGAACCAGGAGGTCACAGGTGGATTCCCGGTCAGGGCACATGCCAGGGTTTCGGACTCCATCCCCAGTGTGGGGAGTGCAGGAGGCAGCCAATCCATGATTCCCTCTCATCATTGATGTTTCTATCTCTCTCTCCCTCTCCCTTCCTCTCAGAAATCAATGAAAAGAAAAAGGATCATGGGAGATAACAGAGCACCCTTAAGCCACTATGCTTTGGTTAAGTTTGTTCGCATGGTGATCATAGACTGAAACAAATACCTCACGTGTCTGCAGACATGAGAGACTTCAATTTCTCTTAGAGGACTGGGGACAAACAAGGGATAAAAACATAAAAACTGCCCTAGCCAGTTTGGCTCAGTGGATAGAGCATCAGTCTGTGGACCAAAGGGTCCTGGGTTTGATTCTGGTCAAGGGTATGTACCTTGGTTGCTGGCTCCTCCCCAGCCCAGACCCTGGTCAGGGCTCGTGTGGGAGGCAGCCAATTGATGTGTTTCTCTCACATCAGTGTTTCTCTCTGTCTTTCCCTCTCTCTTCCACTCTTCCTAAAAATCAATGGAAAAATATCCTCTGGTGAGGATTAAAACATATATATATATATATATATATATATATATATATATATATATATATACACACACACACACACACACACACACACACTAATAAAAAAGATGCAAATTGACTGTACCTTATGACACCCACTAGCCAATCAGGAGTATGCAAATTAACCCAACAAAGATGGCGGGTTAATTTGCATACACAGGCACTGAGCAGCCGGGGGCGGGATGCTTGCATCATCGTCATGGCGACGATGCAGGCATTCCACACCATCCCAGCTGCTCCAGGCCTCTGGGCAGCGTGGGAAGGCGGAAAGGGGGCTCTGGAGCAAAGGCAGTGCCAGCAGCCAGGGGAAGGAAGGCCCTTTCTTGCACGAATCTTTGTGCATCAGGCCTCTAGTGTGTGTGTGTGTGTGTATACATGTGTACACACACACACACACACACACACACACACACACACACACACACACACACACACACATATATATATATATATATATATATATATATATATATAAAGCAGCCACAGACTGAGGCCAGTCAGCTCTGCAGAGAACAGAGCTGAACAGAAGTAAAATATAGTCACAATTACCCACATGGATAAGCTGCAATTTTTACTCTAACACTGAATCTTGATGAGGCCAAACCTTATGCTTGTGGGCACGTGTGGTCAAGGAATACGAGTTATAAGATTGCGAAAGTTTCAACTTCCACCGAAGAGTCTGTGAATAATGCCTACATTGAAAAACCATGAAACAAGGGACAGCAGAATAAGTGGATCCTTCGGGAACAAGGAGATACATTCTCTCATTAGTTACTTTAAAATCTGAGCACATATGACACTGATGCAAACAAGAATTAAGTGGGGAGAGAATCGTGAGAGAACATCTTGCCCTGCTGTGTGACATGCCACAGGAATCCAGGCCTTTTCCCTTCACATCTAATAAACTCCAGGAGACCTGTGCAGAGAAACCCAAACAGCTTCCCACGGGCTCAGCAGCGGCCCCAGGCTCTCCGGCGCTGGCCCAGCACAGATGGGCCAGGACCCCAGCTCAGTCCTGAGTGCACCCCGCCTGCCCATCCATGCCTGGTCGGAGGCTCCAGGCACCACCCAGTGCCGAGGCAGGAGTGTAAGCCTAGAGCAGTCCTACATGGATGACCACCCTGGCCCCAAGTGGGGGCACATGGGAAGCCTGGGGGAGGTGGGACAAGGCACTGGGACAGGGTGGACATGGGTGATGGCCACTCCTTGCATTGTCACTGCCCATCCAGGCCTGAGTCCACCATCTGGCTCCTGGGGCCCAGGATGACCTTGGGCACGAGGTGGAGGGGCTGAAGACATTTCCTGCCAAGGTCAGCTCCTCTCAGCTTAGCCGACATGTACCCTCTCTCAGTCCTGGAGGGCAGATGCCTGTGATCCAGGTGTCACCACAGGGAAGGCCTGTTTCCAAAAGGCCTGAGGAGGGGATCCCAAGAGGCCTGAGGCCTTGCAGGTGGGGGGCCCCACCTCAGCACTCACCCTGACAGCAGGCTGGCAACCTGGAGTGAGGTGCCCTGAGGCGCCCGGCCTCTGATAGCAACAGGTCTCCTTGCTTGCCTAGGCCCAACCACCCACTCTGCCCCAACCACACTCCTGAGCAGGGAGGGGGCTCGGTCCGGAGGCTGGAGCAAACATCGCCCCAACAGGCACCTGAGGGCAGGGTTTCTGCCCTGTCCTTGGCCAGGGTCCAGAAGAAACCGCACTGGGTCTGGGAAGTGTGTTCTAGAGGAGAGACCCACCTGGGGGCACCTCAGGGCAGCGGAAGAGGGTGACACCACTCTCCATGGGTGCAGGGAACTGGATGGCGCCCCACCCATCCTCACCGCCACTGCCTCCACCCTCGGTGGACGAGGCCACGGCCATCACGTCTGAGGACAGCAGGTTCCAAGTGGCTAAAAGAAAGTCTGCGTGGGTCCTAACCTGTCACGCAAATTCATTCCTGCAAAACCATTTCCCCCCTGCCTTTTCATCTCGCAAATGGGAAAGCAGCTGTGACAGCAGTCTGGTCCCCCCACCAGGTGACATACATCCAGGCAGGAGCCCAGGTGGGGACGACACCCACACTGGGCAGGGGTCCACGCATCCTCGTGCCAGATGGGAGGGGGGTTCCCCCCAAAACCTCCAGGACGGCCAGGAGCTGCCATTTGTGATCTGGCGAGGAGGGGCCACTGGGCATCTGCACAGATCGCAATGGGGTCACCGTCAGGGCTGCTGGCACAGGTGGGCCCTCCCCCCCCCTCCCCCCCCACGGGAAGCTGCCACTGCCACTGCCACCCACTTTTCATTGTTTCAGGATCAAAGGCGACCAAGCCTGGCTGCAAGGAAACACACAGCCTGGGCGAGCATTACTCTGCCAAGTCCCCTCCATCAACGGCGGCCTTTGAAGATGCCGTTAAGCATCCATCCGCCGAGAGATCCGCACAAGAAAAAGACACATTGGCCAAATCAGCCCCTGGGAGGGGACCGCCTTTCCTCGGCGTCAGCCCCGCCCGCCCTGCCTGATGCAGCCGGCAGGGCGCTCTGGCGCGGCTGGGCCTCCCTGAGGACACGGTCTTCTTAGAAACCTAGAGACAAACCAGGAATCAGCCTGTGCTTTTCTCTTAACTGATGGGCCAGGAAACGTCCCTCAGAAGAGGATACAAACTCTGCCCACTCACTTCCCTCCTCCCTCCCTGCCGGCCCAGGCACCCCACCCCTTGTAATTACAGGAATTTCTGGGGGACCCTCTCTCAGGAAGAGGAGGTCCCTGTCCCTTGACCACGGCCAGCCTGGGCAGCCCCCGGGGTGCCTGCTGTCCCTCCCACCCGCCTGACCTGCAGAGGGTGGAAGGGCTGTGCTGGGGGCAGTTCAGAGGAAAGCTGCCGTTTCAGGGGCTCCCCAGGCCAGCAAGCAACCCAATTGCCCAGTGACACTTTCTCACCCACCCCCGACCGTCTGCAGGGGTCCCTCTGACCCCTCCGTGACCATGGCCCCAAGGTTCTTCCTTCCCGGCAGTTGCCCTTACAAGGCTCAGTCCAGTCCTGGCAGGAGGCACGGTCACCATCCATGGTCACCCCCTCACATCCATGGAGATGCCACCACAACTAGCCTCCACCCGGGCCTGGGGAGCTACACACCTTACACAGCCCCCCATCACCCCCCGCCAGCCACCCTGCTCTGGGGAGGACAAACCTCCCCAGTGTCTCCCAGCGGGGCCCTGCCTCCCATGCCCAGGGCCTGAGGCCCCGCCAGGCCGCCCCGCCCGCATGTAGTGCTGACAGCCCCTTCTCCCTCTCTGTGCCTGTGGCCCAGCCCACCTCACAGGAGCAGTGCCCCCTCCAGGAGGGCCCCCATGGGCGAAGACCACCACCAGGGCCCCTGCAGTGAAGCTGGCTGAGGCTGTGCTCCCCTCCCCCATGTCTCTAGCTGGGGCTGGCTGAGAAGATGGGGGTGACAGGGGGGGCTCCCCTGCCCCCACAGGAGCCTGGGCTGCATGGACACTGGGTGGGAAGGAGGGCGAGGCCAGGCGGTACACAGGGTCCAGGGATGGTGCCCAGCATGCTTCTATCAATGCTGAAAACCAGAACTAACCAGGCCTGTTTCCCCAAACCACAGTGTTTCTGAAAACGGTGGCATCAGTGAGGTATCTGAGCAAAGAAATGAGTAGCTATGGTCCAAAGTGGGAACCACCAGGCCTCATTGACAAGCAGAGCAAGGTGCTGGGGCCCGACTCCCAGCTCCACTGTCCTCAGGCAGAGGGTATGTGCCGAGCCCCCAGGGAGCCGCCCAAGGCCCCCCAAACACAGCCCTGGGAAACAGAAGGCACAGCCCCTCGCTCCATCCTGCGGAGGGTGGGGTGGCACCACACGGACTGAAATGAGCACAGGCTCAGGCCAGGTTCACTGGTCGCCCTGGAAGGGGGTCGGGAACCCACTTCTGTCCCTGAAATAACAGGTGACCAGTGCCCCACAGCACGGCTAAGCGTGGCCGAGGCAGGCAGCTCCAAAGAAGACGGGTCCCCAGCAGAGTGCTGCTGCCCCGTGGAAGGGTCCTGACCAGACGTGATGGCGCAGCACAGCACCGCTGACCCCCCCGCAAGTGCCCTTGGACCTCTGACCCCGTCGGGGGTGCAGACACCAGCGGGGCCAGCGATGAGAATCTGAAGCAGGTAGTGGAGACCCGGAATCGATGAAGACCCGGCAAAGCACTCTTCTGTGAGGTCAGGCACCTCAGCAGCAGGAGGGCAGCAGGAAGGCTCTGGAGAGCAAGGACAGCCCAAAGCCCCTCCCCCAGGGACCTGGTCCCCAGAAGAGCAACTGCAAACACCCCGGGGAGACTAGCTGGGTGTTGCTGTGCCCCTGCCCCTGTGGCCCCCGCTGCACCCACCGGCCCCCAGACCTCCCTGAGGCCGGCGGAGGCGGCAGGACGGTGTCGGGAGCCGCAGGTGGGACAGGGCCCGAGCCCCCGCAGCAGGCTCGGAATTACAGGCTTGGGTTTCCTTCTGGAACAAAATAATTACAACCTCCCAGAGGACCTGGGTTCCCTGGAAGCAATGTGGATGTCAGCTGGAAACCGTCTTCAGAAGCAGAAATACACTTGTATTCAGAGTCGGAAGAAAGAGGAGAGCTAGTTTCGGTCACGCAGCTCAAGGAAAAAACAGGCCAAAAAAAGTCAAAACCTGGAGACAGGAGCTGGGTGCCTTGGTCCCCGTCTGACCAGCAGCACCACATTCACGCAGACTCTGTCACAGCCCGTCAGGAGTGATGGCCCCGCCAGTCACACCGCCCGGTTCCCGGCTGATGTTTCTGATCTGTATCATCAATTCCCAGCAGGAAGCGCCATTATGACGCCGGAGGACCCACATCTGGAGTGCACAGCCAACCTGCAGGGCCCCCGATCCTTCCGGAACAACGGGTCCCTCCCTCAGCACACAACCCGTCCACTTCACCACCACTGACCCCGCCCTGGGCCCAGGCGGCTGTCTGCCGAGGAGGCTGGAGACTCTGAGCTGCGCCCCAGCCCCCGACGGAGCTGCGGAGTGGACGGCAGGCGCAGTAGGCGTGTGTGCCCAGAGACATCAGGTCCAAACTGGAACCAGAATGTGGACCTTCGGTGAAGGTGCTGCAGGTGTTAAAGACTCTGCGATGACCAGATTACTCAGGGGCCTACAAATGCCGTCCCAGGGTCCTCATAGGAGAGAGTTTCAACCCTGCAGAGGAGGAGAGGCCAGAATTGGGGTGACGTGGCCACCAGCCCAGGAACGCCTGGAGCCTCCCAGGAGCTAGAAGAATGCCGCCCCCCACAAGCCTCTGCAGGAAGCACGGTCCAGCCGACACATTGATTTGGGGCTTCTGGCCTCCAGAACCATGAGAATTAATATCTGCTGTTTCTAGACACCCAGCGTGTGGTCACTTGTGACTGGCCACAGGAAGGTAAGACAGTGGATGAGGCTAGCCCAGTGGTCGGCAAACTCATTAGTCCACAGAGCCAAATATCAACAGCACAACGATTGAAATTTCTTTTGAGAGCCAAATTTTTTAAACTTAAACTTCTTCTAACGCCACTTCTTCAAAATAGACTCGCCCAGGCCGTGGTATTTTGTGGAAGAGCCACACACAAGGGGCCAAAGAGCTGCATGTGGCTCGCGAGCCGCAGTTTGCCGACCACGGGGCTAGCCCCAAAGACACCTGTTGCCAGAGAAGTGGAAAATCCAGCGCTCAGAGCTGCCCACCTGAAGGCAGGCCAGTCAGGCTCTACTGTGAGAGCCCCAGAAAGCCCCCTGCCCGCCAGCAGCCCCGACGCTGGGGCAGGGAAAGAAGGAACTGGGCACTGGGTTCCATGGGAGGCTAGATGGCGGCCCTGTGGCCCGCCCAGCTCACACGGAACCTGTAAATTTCCCACTGGTCCGAGGGGCTGGGACACTGGATGGCATCTAGCCGTGTGATGCCATCTGCCAGGTCAGGGAGGCGCCAGGGCTCCTGGCCTTTGCCTCACCCATGGAAGCCCGCTTTCCCCAGGAAAAGGGGTTCCCAGTTTCCCCTTCAAGAGCTGGCCAGAGGGGCTGCCCCCACACATAGCACCGCTGATGCTTCAAAACAAACTTCCCACCAGGAGGCCACTGACCCCCACGCAGAGAGGGAAACCGAGGCTCAGGGATGACAGCAAGTCAGCCACCTGGTGGGGACCTCCACTCACAGCCTAATCCTCAAACACGAGACCAAAGAGCCAATCAGGCAAAATCACTTGGTGCTTTGGGGCTGAAAGAACCCCAGCAGGCCAGGCTCCCAGGGCTGTGCACACTGCTTGGGGGCACGGGCACAGCCCCAGAACCCAGAGCCCAGAATGAGACTCAGAAGAGGCCTGTTTGTGGGCACAGGCCCTCAGCAGGCAAACCTGCCCGGCAAGATTCTTCCTCCTGCTTCCTGACTAGCCGCCAGCCCCGAACCCACTGGGTGGCATTCTCCCAGCATGGGGGCTCCCTGAGCAGGGTTCCGGGGCCGAGAGCTGCACTTGGGCTGATGCTGCGTGGACTCACCGTCCCCTGTAACTGCTCACTATGACCTGGGACCTGAAGGTCACTCTGAGGACTGACCTACTCACCACTCCCTCAATGACAGCTTGGGCCCACCTCCGCGCCGGCCTCTAGACCAGGCCAAAAGCAGGATGGACCTTGTGTGAGCAGAGGGGTGAGTCAGGGTGGCAAAGAGCACAGAGACAGACAAGATCCTGGGGATGGTCCCCTGGCCAGCAGGATGTGGACGCAGCCCAGGGATCCCTGCGGAGCCAAGCCACAGCAGGAAGAAGTCCTAGGAAGCTGACTGAGGGCAGCTGACCTTTACCTGCAACCTTCCTCCTCAATCAAGCCTGCCACCCTCCCCATGGGGAGCTCTCACATGAGATCTTCGCTGGCTCAATGTTGCCAGGCTGAGGCCATGCCCACACCCAACGGGAAGGCCCAGAACTGGCGGGAGATATGCCTGGTTCGGGAGAGGAGAGGTTTGTGCCCAAACTCCTGAGAGCAGTTCAAGGTGGTAATCAGGCCTGATGCAAGAAGCGGGTGGGGAGACAGGGTGGGGACAAGTCCCTCAGCATGGCTTCTACCCTGGATCCCCGCTGCACGAGGTGCAGCAGTGAGGTTTGCCAGGTGCCCCACAAACTCCTTCCCCAGCCATACGTTAGCTGGCCCTGCTGAGGCCTGATGGCTCATCACCTGGGAAACTGTGGCATAGACAGGTGGGTGAGCAAGCAGGCCAGGCCAGACAAGGTCATCTGAAGGTCACAAAGACCGAGGAAGAAGTAGAGGACTCCTCTTGTCCTCAGCAATGCCAGTGGCCCCTGGACGCACCCCATCACCCAGGCACCAGCTGGTGGAAGCCATCAGATGGAGACACGCCTAGCATCTCGGGGCCCAAAGGGTGGCTCATGGCAGGTGGCCTCAGCCCCTTGGCCATGCATGCCCCGAAACCCCACGTGAGGACCACAGACATGCCATTGGTGACGCCTCCAACCCCACATGGTGACAGTCCCCAGCTCACAGAGTCTCTCAAGTGCGTGGCCAGAAAGCCTGAAGGGAAAGATGGAGGGTGGGAGCCCACCTGGGGACAGGCCCCAGAGCCATTCCAGAAGCCTGGAGCACCCGGCCACCTGCAGACGGAGGAGAGTCTACCCTGGCACCAGGTGGAGGGGTGGGGCTACATGTGAGGGCAGGCAGCTCGATGACCTTGCTCCTTCCTGCCACGTGGAGACCCCAGAATGGCACCTGACCTGCGTGGGAGCAGGAGGGAACAGGGAGGCATGTTCCCTCCGAACGGTGACAGAAGAGGAACCCCTCCCTGCACTCTCCAAATCAGTCAAAACCATCACCTTTAAAAAATGCACCCCATGCCCTAGCTGGTTTGGCTCAGTAGATAGAGTTTCAGCCTGCAGACTGAAGGGTCCCAGGTTCGATTCCGGTCAAGGGCATGTTCCTTTTTTTTTCCAATTTTTTTATTAAGGTATTATATGTGTACATATCTTACCATTGCCCCCCCCAAGGGCATGTTCCTTGGTTGCAGGCACATCCCCTGCGGAAGGTGTGCAGGAGGCAGCTGATCGATGTTTCTAACTCTCTATCCCTCTCCCTTCCTCTCCGTAAAAAATCAATAAAATATATATTTTTTAAAAATGCACCCTGTTCTGCCAAAGGCGGGCAGAGGAAGGGACCCTTTATGAGCATTTGAAAAATGGTCACAAAACACCAACGAGCTCCGTTCTCTGAACCAGCCATGGCCGGCCGGCTACTTCTAAAGCACATCTTCTGTGCTCTGCAAAGCTGGGCGACGTGGCCAGTACGCAGGGCGGCTTTCCGGACGGCCCCCCTCGGAGCAGGGAGGCAGATGGGGAGGAGACCTCCCCGCCCCCCGCAGGGCCCAGAAGCAGAGGGACAGCAACCAGATGCCAGCCGGGGATGGCCAGGAAGGAGGCCGCCCTCCGCACACACACTCACCTGGTCAGGGAGCCCCAGTCACGTTTCAAACTGGGTTAAGAGCTCCCTGATCTCCGGGGCCACGTGTCCCGCGGCATTGGCGGCCTCGGTTATAGCTTTCCGATACATCCCCTTCTTCTTACGGTTAAATCTCAGTTTGAAAAATTCAGAGAAAGGGGAGAGTTTGGAAATAGACAAGAATGATGTCGTTGGAGAACCAAACCACGAGACTTTCGCTTCTTGCCAAGAGGGCTCCCCGTCCTCCTTCTGGCTAAGATTGATGTCAAGGACACGTGCTGGCCACCAAGGAAAACCATGAATCTTACCCCACACGATGTCCCCCACGGCCACGGTCCTTCCATCCTCGGTAACGCACTTGGAGATGCTCTGCGTGTGCAGCCTGACGGTCAGGGGCGGGACCGTCTGCCCCGCACGCTTGGACGTGGATGGCACAGACACCCCATCGCCAGAGGAAAGGTCACATGTGTCTGGCGACGTGACTTCCGAGCTGGACGATTTGGACTCGTCCAGGCTGTCGCTGCTCCACAGCGACTCCCGGGCATAGTCTGTTCTGCTCCCAGGGCAGCTGGCGAGAAAGGCCAGGCTGTCACGCCCGTGTTTACCCTGGGGACACGTCTTGAAGTCCTCGTCCTCCCCAGAGCTTCCTGAAGACAAGTCTGCCAGGGCACTGTGGGCAGAACCAGAGGCAGGGTGGGCAGGTGAGCTGGCCTGGGTGCCTTGCCCACGGCCGTTGAGCTCCTCCACCAGCTCAGCCCTATAGACAGGCTCCTGCTCACCAGCGCCCATGCGGTGGGGCTTCAGGCGGATCTTGGGGGGCGGCAGGTCGGCGCTGGGGGGCACGGGCCGTGTCAGCTTCAGCTTCGGAATGGAGGCGGAGGGCCCGTCAGGTGGCCTGTCCCGAGCCGCCTCGGGGTCCGGGGCACCGTGCAGGGCCTGTGGGGGACAGAAGGGCTCCAGGGAGCCGTGCACGCGGGACGGGATCTCCACCACCTCGCCCTTGCCCTGCGGTGTGCTGTAGGAGATCTTGATGGCCGGGCTCCGTGGGATCCGAGCCTGGTCCTCCTCCCGCCTCTCCCTCTTGCTTCTCCTGGTGGTGGCCGAGGCCGCGGTGTCACCCCCGCCATCCGGGTCCTCGTGTTTGCGGAGCTCCCTGTCTGGGTCGGAGCCGCTGCCCAGTCTCCTGCGAGGCCGGGGGGTGGCCGGGGGCGCGGGGCCAGCCTCCGGGGGGCTCAGGGTGCTCTTGCACTTCTCACAGAGGACCCGCCGTGGCCGCAGGCAGATGGGGCTCAGGGCCAGCCGGCCAGGGTCACGGTTGCGGGACAGGCGCCTCTTTGTCCTCTTGATTGCCCGGGGGGGTGGCTGTGGCACCCACTGCTGGTAGGTGTTCCTCAGCCAGAGTGGGGGCGGGAAGGGGGCGCCTTCAAAATATGGCGGGAAGGGGGGCAGGCTTCCAGCGGGCAGCGGCGGCACCAGGGGCGGGGGCGGCTCAGGGCAGGAAGGCGGCGGGGGCCTGTTCCCAGCTGCATTGCCTCTGGGTCCCCCTCTGTGGCAGCTGGGTCCTGGCAGCCATTCACAGGGGTTTCCTCGGCCTGGGGCAGTGGAGTGGATGGGGGCAGGCCAAAGAGGCCGGACCTGGCAGGGGGAGACAGAAAGAACAATCAGGATGGTGATGGGCCCCCCGCCTCCCACTCCCAGGCTCTGCAGGATTGGGTGCTCACACCTTCACCTGGGACTCCCACCAGTGTGCTGGGGGCCCTCTGCCTCCCAGATGAAGGTGTGAGCTCATGAAGTCATGAGACCAGCATCAAGGCCACCGAGTGCCCACATCTCAGTTCCTTGCAACAAGGGGCAACGTGGGATCAAAGCTGGAGATCCCCCAGGACCCAGTGCCTGAGGATCTGGGACGTAGCCGGGCCCAGCCTGTGGGGGGCCAGCGCTCACAGCCAGTGGCTCCTTGCTCACAGCCCTCGACTGCTCACTCTTCATGCAGGGGGAAGATCCCCAGTCCCAGGGCTCAGCACAGCCATAGGATCCCGTCCCAGGTGCCTGATGTGTGTCTGGGGGTGTTGGCCGTAGGTACAGCCTCTGAGGACAGGAGTCGGCCAGAGCCCTGGGCCTGGGAATGACCCACTCCATCCTGAATGCTGAGGGGCCCAACTGTTTCCAATGCCCTCAGATGAGGGTATCATCCATGCTACCCTTGCCCACAACCATCTGGAAGGACCCCTCCTGCCTGGCACCCGCAGGCTCTTCCATCAGGGTCCCCAGCTAGAGCACAGGGAGCAGCCAGAACCAACAAAGTCACATGACCTGCAGGAAGGGATCCGAGAAGGCAGGAGGCTCACCTCCCATGAGGACCCTCAGCTGAGGCTCCCCGGCAGGACCTGCCGGGCCTGCTCTCTCCCCAGGAGCGCTGAGCCAGGCACCTTGAGTGGCTTCAGGGGCTTTGCTGTTGAAAGCCGGGGGGAGTGGGGGGGACACACACAGTGTGCCTTCTAGAGCACAGGGTCACCTCCAGGCCCGACTGTTACACCATTCTGGAGGCCCGACTGCTGTGATGGTCAGGAGTCACATCTGATTCAGAGCTACTTAGGGTGCAGCCTGGATACACCTACATTGTTGCAAACTGTGACAAGCAAGCCCCAATAGTCCACACCTCCCTTCCCCCCAAACACACATCACTTTGAAACAAATGTGACTTAAAGGCTGCTTTAGCTAAAAGCTGTTATTGTTAAGCACAAAAATAGACTTTTAGCCGAGTTTTAAGTAACCCGGTTTGGAACGTGGCATCTTTATCTTCTGTTCCGAATCCAATCAGAGAGAAGGAAAGACAAATGACTTTGCTGCTTCCCAACCTGCAGATGTTCTCCATTGACTGGTCTCCCGAATCTAGGGGTGCTAAGAGGGGCTGACCGTGCATGGCGTCACCATCTCCTGTACGTCGGGTGGCTCACCCGACCCTCAGATGGGGAAAGGTGCAGTCTACACCAGAAACACAGAACTCAGAGCCATGACAAGGCCGCGTGAAGCAGGCCAAGTGCATGACCCCAGGGCTGTCCCCTCCCCCATGGTCCTTACTGTCGCGATGCTGAGGACATGAACTTGGAGGGCACATCTGCCCTCTGAACACTGCCCAGTTTGTGTCTAATTCAAGACCACTGCTAAAGCCTGGGAATCAAAACACTTTTAATTTTCTTACTTTTCCTATCAATCCAGGCGGTCCATAGTCTGGAGGACCCACAGACCAGGGGTCCACCACACACCTCCGAATTGGAGGGTTGTTCCCAAGGCCTCCCCCAAAGCCCACTTCCTGCTCACCTTTTACAGGCATTCGGACCATGAACTGGGGTCCACTCCTACACCCTCCTCTTCATCAGCATCCTCACTATGCCACTCTCCCAGGCCCCTGTGCTGTTACCCCACTCAGACCCAGCCCATACCCCCTCCTTGGCCTCCACTTCCTACCTGCCCCCAACCCCTTGGCCTGTACCCCACACCACCTGCCTGTGCTGGAGCAGAGCCCTCCTCGGCAGGACCCATGCACAGACTGTGCCCTGGGCCAGCCAGCCCAGGGTGCGAGGCTCCTGGGTGATCTCTCTCCACATACAGACTGCGGAGTGGGGTGTAGGGCAAGTGGCCCCATCCCTGAAGTCCCCACAGCTTCAGTCCAGGGAGGTTTTTGCCACCCATTTTTGGTATAGGCCGCTCAGGGGGAACCTTGCATGTTTAGGATGGATACAGGGCCCTTTGCCAGAGATCCAGGCCGGAGCCAGAGCCCTCAGTGTGGGCCCCTGGGTGGGCTGGCCTGCACCCACCAGGCACAGGCCAGAGTGGCAGCTGAACCCTCCCTGCCTGGCTCATCAAATTGGGAAGCAGCTTCCGTGCATGGAGCCCAGGGCCAGGGAACAGACGTGCCCCTGCCCTCCCTGGTAGGCACACCCCTCAGCCCAGATCTGTGGCCAGGGGTTGGGGGGCGCCTTCCAGACAGCAGTGCAGCCCTGGGGAAGGGCCCCGCTGCCGACAGGGAAGGCCCCGTGACTCTGGCATGACAAGCAGCCATACTTCCTTCCCGGAGCTGCTGCCCTGCCCAGGCCACACCCACCAGTGCCTGGTGGGTAAACAGCGGCCGGCCGGTGGGGCAGGACGGCTCCGTCCCTGGCTGCGGATCCCAGGGTGGGTGCCCCGGGCTGCTGGGCTCCAGCTCCCAAACCCTTTCACTAGCCCCATGAGGTGCACGTCATCACCTCCACCCTAGTTTATGGACAGGGGAGTGAGGCTCAGAGAGGCCAGAGAGCCAGGCGGGCCTGTGCTCACGGCCCAGCTCTGCTGCCTCCAGGCCCCTCTCTCCCGAAGAACCTCAGCAGCCTGGCCCCGGAAGGAAGACCTTTACTGCACCCTGGGGCACCAGGCATGGCACCACAGTGGATTAGGGCTTGCCCACAGGGCCCGGCCCCTCCCTAGGGCTGTGCCCTCACTGTCCTGTGCCCAGGACAGAGGCTCTGGCCAGGCCGGCAGTGCCCCACAGGGGATAGATACCAGGCCTGCTGTAATATGGGGGCCTCTGGGTCCCCCTCTGTTCAGGAAATCAGGGAAAACAGGTTGCAGGGGAAGTCACAGACTGGACACCAGAGTAGCCCCTCATCCAGGGCCACACAGGGGAGCCCACCCTTCCCCCAGGGTCACCAGGGACAGCCATAGGACCAGGTGGTCACAGCTGGCCCTAGAGTCCTGGTCTAAGAGGTTTAATAACCATCAGCATCATTTCAAGAAAATTCAGCTGACTACATCCTCTCTAAGCCCCTGAGGACTCCCCCAGCAGCACGAGGCTAGGCCCCAGCCCACACCCCTTGCCACCTGCTGGCATAAGCTCCGGAGATCAGGTCCCCTTGAGTGGCACCTGCCTGTTACTGTAGGTCATGCCACCCTATGACACACTGGACACCTCACTCTCCGTCCATCTAGCTTCCCAGGGCAGGGAGGGTGCACGCAGAGTGCTCTGGACCAGGTATCTGTCCAGTGAACTGTCTCGGGAGCAGCCAGCAGTGGCCAAGTCTCCATTCTGGACAGTGGGTGTGCCCAGCATGGAGTGGGTGCTTTCCTGCCCAGAGACTGTTGGCTGGTTGAGTCTCCAGAAACCTGGGTCCCAACCCCCTAGGGTGGAATATGGGTCACAAAGGCCTGAACCCCAACCTTCCCAGCAGAGGGCCCAAGAGTCTTGCATGATAATGGCTCCCTGGGTAAGTTTGAGCAACACCGGCTTGGAGGTCAAGGCTGGAGGCTCTGGGCTGGCCAGGCCTGGCCAGCAGCTGGCCCTCAAACCCACTGTCTGTGAGACCATCCCTGCACCACTCTGAGCCTCTGCTGTCCTTGGGCCACGCCACTTGAGATCCTCAACTAGAGGTGTACTCCCAAACCACCCACAAAATGCCCACAGCACCCTGCACCCAGCCTGCAGAGTCGGAGCAGGGCGGGTCTGGGCCCCCTGCACCATTACTGTGCCTGCGGAGACGCTGGGAGGACCATTCTCGGTAGTCTGCCTGGGACAGCCCACTTCCTGGCACACAGCAGGTGCACAATGAATGTACGTGAACCCATGAGCTCACGGGCACTCTGAGCCCCTGGGGATCTTAGTTCAAATCACACAGCAGCTGGGCAGCACGTCGCAAACTCGGATGGACGATGGACAGGTGGAGGCACTCCGCACGCGGCCCACCTCTGCACCTGCTGAGACTCACCCACCCTGCCCGCTCCTCTCCCCTCTGCCAACCTTCAGGGAAGAGAACCAGCCTCCCAGGGCCCTGAGGGAGGGACCCACCTCCCAAACGCCAACCATTAACACTGGCTGCTGGGCCCCCCTACAGGAGGGAGACCACGGATTTTTGGGAATGGTCCCTGCCAGGGGACGGCTCCATCCCAGCAGATACTCGGGTTAGCGACTGCACAGGGCTCCCAGGCCCCCAGGTCTGCACGGGAACCCAGGAAGCTGCCAATACATGGCAGTCATCAGGGATGCTTGCTCATCAGTGCTCACACCCAGCCCTGCCACCGTCACATACTGACACGGAGAAGAAACTGGCACCAGGGAAGTCAGGTGGGTGCTGTGGACGCTGAGGCCCAAGGCCAGACCCCCACTGTCTGAATCACCCAGGCCAGGGTGTCAGCTGCCTCTGGACCCTGCCCGACAGGAGGCTGTAAACATGAGCATGCAATCATAATAGCAATCATAATATTACGGGCAGAGAAGTGGAATCAGGTGAACCAGGGAGATAGCAGAGGAGGCCTGGGTGGGCAGGAGGCAGAGCAGTGACACTGGTCTAGGACCAACCCTCGGAGGGCGGAAGGGCCAGGAGGCCAGGTTCACCTTCAGATCCTCCACCAGGACAGGGCGGGGCAGGGGGGAACTCAAGTCAGAAAGCGAGCAGAGCTGTGTCCACTGAGGCCCAGCTCCTGGTTCTGTGGGCAGCTCTGGTTACAGCCCAACGTGGCTGCAGGAGGGTTGACGCCCACATGTCCTACAGCTGCCAGATCCCAGCAGGGCCTGCTTCCTTCCCAGAGTCAGTGGGGAAGGGGGTGGGGAAGTGTGGATCTACAACCCAAGTTAGCCACGGGCCTCAGGGAGGGTGCCTGCCGCCTCTGCAGACATCCCCAGCTATGAGTCAGGGTGGCCCCCAGAGCCGTCCTTATCCAGTCAGGGAGCCCAGATAATGGGGTGGGGGAACCTCTGCTGCAAGTGCCCCTCTCCAAGGAGGCAAAGCCGTGAAGCCCTGCACAGACCCGGGAGCAGGGACGGGTCCAGGCCTGCAGCCCTGCCCGAGGGAGGAAGTGGTGGCCATCCGTGGCAGGGGACGCCCCAGGGCACAGGCTTGGCAGCTTGCAGGTGGCTAGGCTGCAGCCCCCAAGTGCCACTTGGTTCCACTGAGCTCTCCGTGGTAGCCAACTCCGAGCAAGACAATAGTCACCGGGAGGCCTTATGTTAAGCCATGTGACTCGTGCATAAATGGCTTCTGGCACATCTAATGAGAGATCACGCCAGCAGGGTGACTGTGGAAGAGTGCCGGCCACATCCACCCCACGGGAACAAAACCCGGCTCCACCCAGGGGCAAGTCTGGCATCTGGGAGGGCAGCGGCTCCTCGACCCACACTCAAAATAAGGCCCGGCAGGAGTGCCCAGACCTTAGCGCCTGCCGGGTGCATGCCTCATCACTTGTCTGCCGACAGCTCACCACCATGTGACACTGTATCCAGGAGACTCCTGCAGCAGGAGGCCCTGCAGCACACAGGTGCGCGTCTCCGCAAGGACCTGCCCCCGGCCTGCCTGCGGGGGACCCTGCTCCGGAGAAAGCGAATCTTCAGCTTGTACCTGCCCTCCTGCACCGCAGGGGGCTCCCCCTCCCCACCCCCATGGTGTTTTCAAATGCCACGGCTGGACCTGACTGCTGGCCGCCAATCTAAACCTCAGCCTCAGTCGCTCTGAGGAGCCTCGGGCGCCGTGACATCACAGGGCAGCACCAGTTGGGAGTAACTGACAGGGCAAGTCCTGCGCATCTGAACCCACTACCCCCACCCCCAACGGATGACAATTCCCAAAACAGCTGAATTCAACAGTGCGTCTAACAAAGAAAAGTGCGTTAATCATGGCAGACGCACGGAGTTCCGGCCCGGGCGCGGGGCCTCAGCTCCACGCCCCACGCCCCACGCCCCACGCCCCACGCCCCACGCCCAGGCCCCGCCCGCCCCCGGCCCGAAAAGTAACAAGGACTTGGAGAGCCACTTTCGCCCCTGAGCGACAGCGGCCCGAAGCCCGGGCTGGGGAAACCGAAAGCAGGCGCCAGCGCTGCCCTGGACCCGGGTCCGGCTCTGGGCGGAGGGTGGGGAGTCTCGAAGGAATTCCGGGGGTGTCCAGGGCCCGCGCCCCCCGCCGCGCTCACTTTTTCGTGCAGTCCAGCAGGATCCCGGCGAAGCGGCGCTGACCGCAGCTCACGGTGACCAGCAGCGCGCCATTGACGACCTGCTCCACCCGCACGGGCAGCCGGCAGCCGGCGCGCGGCTCCATGCTCCCGCGTCCCGGCCGCCCCGCCCGCCGCCGCCGCCGCCGCCGCCGCCGCCGCCGCCGCCGCCGCCGCCGCCGCCGCCGCCGCCGCCGCCGCCGCCGCCGCCGGGTCAGCCCGCGCGTGACGCCGCCGGCCGCCTGACGTCACAAAGCCCCGCTCGGCCGGCCACCGCGCGCGGGCCGGGGGCGCGGAGGGCGCGCGGGACACCCGCCGGCGCCCGGTCCCGGAACCCGGCTCCCGCAGACGCACGCGGGGCCGAGCTGCCTCCGGAGCTGGGTGGGCGTGAAGACGCACTGCGCAGCTCCCGGGATGGGGCAGGGTTTGCGCCCGGCCCCGGGGCACGCTGGCCGCGAGCGTCCGACGAAAGGGTCCGGGAGCTGGAGCCGAGGGGCGGCGGGGGACATTCCCCGGCCCTGCTCCAGGGCCCCTCCCCCACCCCTGCCCGGGGCCTTCCGGGGCACCTCCCCTCCCGACCCAGGTCTCCTCCTCTCCTTTCCGCCCCCCAATCCCTGTTCTCCGGTCCCCCGCCTCCGGGTCTGGCGCCCAGTGGCCACCCTGCACTGCGGGGAGGAAGTCCCGGCGGAGCGAGCAGGAAGCCGGGCGGGCGGGCCAACAAGACGCGGGGCGCGGAAGGGACACCAGCAGGAGCGCCGCAGCGGCCCTCTCTCCCTGGCTCCACAGGGGGCATTTGGCGACTCCCGCGCCCTAGACACCCTCCTGGGTTACGACGGGATGTGCCCCGGGCTCTGGGTTCCCTGTGCGCCCGGGGTGGCCCGCACCAGGTTAAGGGAGGGTGATCCAGTCTGCAAGTCTCAGTCGCGACCCTGCCGCCTGTTTCGCCCGGAAACTGGGGCCGAGAGGCCGGAGGGCCACGCGGCCACTTCACAGAAGGAAGGAACATTGCGAGGGAGAGGGGCTTCCCAGCGCGCACAACCGGCCGGCTATGGGGAGTGGGGCGGTGGAGGCGCGGAGCGCACACCGGACCCCTAGCGGCGTCCTGCTCCCGCGCGCCTTCCGCCCAGTTCGAGCTCTCGACTTTCCCGAGCACTGGCGCTCGAAGCCCAGCCTGTAGCAGTGACCTTGCCCGGAACCCGGCCCGCCCCCTAAGCTGGGCTTGCTGAGCCTGACTGGGCAGCGGAGACTGGCCGGCAGCCGGTTGTCCTGACGACCCGGACGCCGCCCGCCGCCAGACCCCGCCCCTCCAAGCCCCGCACCAGGCCCCTCCCGGCCCCGCCCTGCGTCATGGCCGCCACCCCTGGCGCCTCCGTGGACCCTAGGGCCACCTGGCTCTGCTCGCGCTCGCCCTCAGGCGACCGTGGGGCGCAGAGCTGTCCTCGAGGAGCCCGGGGAGGAGCCACGGAAGGCCACGGGGACCTCGCAGTGCCTCAACGCCCCCAATTGTACAGGGTTGGAGAAGGAGGCCCAAGGAGCATCTGTCCAACCCTAGGAGAGGTGCTAGCTCCGGTGTGGGAGGAGAGCAGAGGGACTCAGGTATCTGAGTCCGCCACCTCTCCATGGTCAGCCAACCCTTCCCTGTGACAGCTCAGCCCCCAGAGGGGCTTGACTGCTGTCTGCACCCCCAGGTCTTTGCAGTCCCCCCTCTCACCTGGGTGGAGCTGACATTGGAGCAAAAAGGCCAGGGAACAGGTACCCCTGCTGGCACTGGGAAAGGAGACTGGCCAGAGGCTGGCCACCAGCTCAGCATAGGTACCCAAGGGCCTCCAGGTGCCTGCTGCACACTGCCCTTCCTGGACACTGGGGGCAGACAGCACCATGGACCAGGGAGCCAGGGTTTGAGTTCGCCCCGGGGTGGTGGGGATATCACGGGTAGGGGTGTGATCACGGGTAGGGCTGTGTCAATGTGTGCACAGGGGAGCTGTGGGTGGATGGGGGGTGTCAGGAAAGAGTGCCCAGGAGGGGTGATGCTTGAGCAAGCAGATGTCCATCCAGAGGGAGAAGGGGCCCCACATGACAGGTTGGGCAGCTAGACACGGGGCTAAAGTGGGGGGTGCACCGAAGGGGACCCTCTGAATGGTACAGTGTTGTGAGGAATGGGGCTTCCTGGGTAACTCCCAGGTGTTCATGGAGGAGGTAGGTGCAACAGATACATTTGAAGACAGGCTGGAGGGGAGCCTGATGGGACAGTGGGTAAGTGCTGGGGGACACAGAGCTGAGAAGGGGGAGGGCAAGTGAGGGTGCCCCGCCGCAGCCCCATTTGTGTTGTGTACTTTTTAAGTGAACTTGGAAGCTATTTTACAAACCTGTCCCTACAAGGTAGAAACTTTAAAAGGGACAACAGGTGGATTTGAAGTTTAAAGGTGGCTGTTTGGGGCCCCACCTGGCAGACACGCCCACCCACCTGCTCCCTACTAGCTCCCCACCCCACTCTTGTTTCAAGAAGGCGGTAGGAGCTTCCAGAGCCCCTGATGAAAGTGCCAGTGTTTTTTTTTTTTTGCAGGAACCTGGTCAGCCCAGGGGTCCTGACCCCCATATTCCCCTTCCTTTCTGACCCAGTGCTCCCTCCTCTAGTGTCCCCTTCAAGGGCCAGCCCTGTGCATGGCCATGAGTGACAGTGTGCTGGTCCCTGGAAAGAACATTCCCAGAACCTAGAGCCATGGGTGGTTGCCCAATGGGACTAGGGAGGGGCTGCAGAGTGACCCCAGGCTGAGGGGAAACAGGCCCAGGAGCCTCTCCCCAGGCCTTTGGACTTCGCTCCTAAAGCCTTCACACCCTGCTGTGGAAACCATAAGCCACCGCCAGGCCTGCCTAGCACCTGGCCCCGGGCCTGGCCAGCCACAAGCACTGGTTAGATGGGCAGGGTGGTGGCATGGAGGGGGACAGACGACCACCCAGAACCACCTCTGGTGCTGTGTTGGGTGACCATGAGCTAGCAGGAGGGGCAGCAGGAGTGCTTTAGGCAGGGGGTGACCTGTGTCCACCTCCCCTCAGGGTCCTGGTCTCTGTGCTGGTCCGTGGAGGGGCTCCAGGACTCACTGCACAGGAGCCTGGCCTCACTGGCCCTGACCCTTCTAGTATTTCAGGAAACCTTCTCCAAGTCCCAGCTCTCATGGCCCACCTCCTCGGCCCTGCAGCCACAGGAGAGCCTGCTGAGCCCTGTCCAGCACTGTCCTTTCAACTGGTACATAATCATGCCTTTGTTCTCTCTCATTCTGTCTCACCTACAAGATGAGACTCATGGGAACTCCCCATGGCTAGAATGAAAGCTGCCAGTCACCTGGCCAGGTGGCTGGTGTCTCCCACCCTGGTAGCCCCCTCTCTCACAAACCTGGGCCTGTTCCCACTTCCTCTTACTGGAGCTCGCCTGGGCTGGCCCAGTGGGCAGGCCATTTGCAGCCCAACCAGGTGCTTCTGGGATGGAACCAAAGCTGCCTGGTCCAAGGCCCAGAGCCATGGGTCAGAGACCATGGATCTACCCAGAGCCAGTGCCCAGAGGCCACAGGTGTGAGGGCCAAGATGGGCCCTATTGCTTGGACCCAGGCCACCTCACAGCAGGTCTTATGCTGGGAGGGAGAGGATAAGATGAGGCCCTTGAGAACTAGGGCTTGATTAGCATCCATTACCATGTGTTAGCACCCATTCTAGGTCCAGGGCAGAGTGGGGTGCATGAGCCAACCAGGCTTTTCTCCCAGACATCACCATCACCACCATTATCATCACCACCACCACCATCACCATCACCACCATTATCACCATCACCACCACCATCACAGTTCTCCCCTGTAGCTGGTCCAGCAATGGGATCCTCAGACTTTGGGCCATGGTCAGGGCTGGGCTGCAGCAGCAAACATGTGCCACATCCCTGTGCAGCACCGGCCCACGGGCATTTCACCTGGGCCCGTGGAATTGCTCAAAGGCCCTGGCAGGTGGCGGTACCTCCTGGAAAGCTTCCCCCCCCCCCCCGCCGCATAACCAGTGCCTTTCTGAGTCCCGTGAGTGGGGCGGTGCTCTGCGGTGGCCCTGAATCCCCATCAGGCCCAGATCCAAGAGTCCTGTGTTTGCAGGCATCCGAGCAAGAACATTTTTAGGGTGGGGCAGCTCTTTCCCAAATAATTGCTTTAGTTTCAAAACAGTTGATCTGTGGTCCTTATTCTGAGCCAGCTGGCTGCTGCTTAAGTCTGTTCTCTGGGACTAGGACCCAAGTGCAGAGCACCCCAAGCTGTGGCGGGCCATTGAGAAATCCTGGGGGCAGAGTATATTTGTGACGCTCCCCTCCAAAGGCTCCCAGGCCCGTCCAGGTCCTCATCTGACCTGGTCTGCAGGCAGCGCTGATGCCCTAGTGTGGGCGAGAGGAGAAATCTCCCCACGTCGATTGAAACTGCTTGGCCAGAAACTGAGCTCTCTCGTCAGAGTCAGAGAACCCGCAGAGTCTGGGCATGTGGGCCAGGACGCCCGCCCCCGCCCTGCATGGCCTTGGCAGCAGCGGTGTGCCCCAGGCGCCACCTGCAGGAGAAGGTGGGTCACAGCGCTGAGGCTGAGGGAGTGGTGCTGCACTCCTTTACCGCCTAAGCCTAAGAAGGTCTGGAAGCTTCCATTCTGCACTTTCAGAGCCAGGAGCTCCCTGCAGAGGGACCACCTGGAAGGGCATGTGGGGGCGCCCTCGGGCCCCCTAAGTGGCCTGTCACTTAGCATGGGTAACCGAGGGAGGTGGCGAGAACACCGTGAAGTCCTTGTCTGTGCACAGGACAGGGAAGGCAGGGGAAGCAGGTGTTGGGGAGACTGGAGGAGTTGACATTTATACCTGTCTGATGAGGAGAGAAGGTAAAGGGACTGTCACTACTAATAGGATGAAAAATACGCAAAACTTGAGGCCAATAGGACAAAAATGGAATCACTGCAACTTGAACCAACCAGCAAAACCAACTCACAAATCTGAAGCTGGAGTAAAATCAGGCATGTGTGCCACCGTGGGCGCTACCACTGAGTGTTTCTCCATCTTTTCCTCTTTAATCATCTAACAGTGTTTGACTTTTATCTGTACCGTTTCTAGGATTCTTGGAGCAAAGTGATTTTTAAAATAAGTGACATGACTGGAGTTGGACTCCTGGGAGGGACGGACAGGTGGGGAGCCCAGAGAGCAGGGGGCTGAGGAAGGCCTCCCGCTGAGCTGGGGCCCAGGCCTCCTTCCCGAATGCAGTGAGCTCAGAGCAAAACCCTGGGGCAGACGGAATCCATTAGCCTGCGGGAGAGAACGCTGTTAGTGGCTGATCGGAGGGGAGGCCTGGGCAGCCTTGTGGGGGAGGGGGGGGCGGGGCGGGGGGGAGGGGCGCAGGGGTATGCCCTGCTGGATTTCAATCTCCTGCAGGGTGAGGGGTCCGCTACCGGGAAGGGTGAAGGTCAAAGGAGACCCCTGCTGGCGGGAGGAGGGCCTCCTGGCAGTGGCTTCTACCTGGCAGGATGGGGTGAGCCAGTCCCCCCCCCACCCCCGCCCCCGCCGCCCATGGAAACAACTACCCTTGTTACTGTCGCTAGAAATGAAAGCGTGTGGCTGGTTTACAGTACTCTTTTCCTTTTAATGCAGCTGAAACCTTTCACAGCCTCACAAAAAGCAACGCAGATCCAAAGCAATAGGCTGCGGGCATAGCGAGCCAAGGGGGATGCCGACCCCGAGACCCCAGTGTGCAAGGGCACGGAGGAAGACAGCCCCCGCCGAGCCCACTCCCGGCTGGCAGCGTTCCCGTCATTGCACATAAGACGCTGTCATTAGGATTTGCAATCATTTTCAGATGCTTAGTATTTCGTGTTGGAAAACATATTCTGAGGCTGTAACGCTGGCAGGCACAGTGGATGGCTCCCAGGGAGGGCCGGGCCCCCGTGGCTCTTGCTCAGTTTCATGACTCCGTCCAGCAGCTTTCTGGCCTTTAAGGGAGGGAGGGGGACAAAGTTAGCCAGGTGGGCAGGACGGGGTCAGCCTATCTCTGTTCAGACACTCTGTCCTGTGCAGGGGCAGGTGCTGTCCCTTGGACCCCGGAGCCAGGTCCCCAGAGGCCCCGGTGTCCACACGCAGCTGTCTACATAACTGCCCATCAAGGAAGGGACAAGGGAGGACCCACTCTCCTGCTCATGTCACCACAGCTGGCACCGTCCTGACTGCGATCCCACCTGAGACTCACACCTGCCCCGGGAGGTAGGGCTGAGACTCAGACATGGGAACAGGACCCAGCATGCTGAGGTGGAGGGAATCCCCGGGGCCTGGAACGAGGTATGGGCTCTGCTCCGAATGCTCTGTCCCCCACCCATCTGTTGGGCCAGAAGGAGGTGCCCACGGCCCCTCCCCTGGCCGGCCTGGCCTGATCGGGGCCGGCCCGACCCCACCTGTGCACAAATTCGTGCACCAGGCCTCTAGTTTTTAGTAAAACCATTTGTTTTTAAATAAAACCGACAACTACTTACCACCTCCAGGTCCTCTGTGGCCTTCCTCATCTCATTGAACGGTGCCATGCCTTGAAACGTTTCCCTCCGCTCCTGCATTTGCCGGATGTGCTGCCGCAGCTTCCCCTCCAGGCCCCGCTCCTGGAAGGCCCTGCAGAGCCCAGGCCCGGCCTCAGACTGGGAGAAGGAGCCTCCCTTCCCCCCAGACCAAAGCAGAGCCTGGGGCTTGCACTCCCCTGCCGCCCCGGCTCCGTGAGGGTGAGGCGGTGAAGGGGATGATGAGCCACCAGCCACCCGCCCCTCCCTCCCGGCGCCAGCTCATAGCCAGGCGTGGGCGACTCTCGGTTCCAAGCTGCTGGGACACACACTGTATTTTAAAACCTTCAAGTTAAGATGTTGCACATTTAGGGCCCTGCACATCGTGCCACGTGACAAAGAGCGTGTCTGTTTTCACGTCAGATCCACAGTCGTAATAAATCAATCAGAGAAACATTGAATTAAATGAGGATTTTGAACATATTTGCTCTGTCAGCATCCGGGCTTTGGGTTCACACCCTGTGATTTCTAACAAAGATGCGCAGAGAGGCAGAAAGAGGCCTGGGACTCCAGGGGGAGGCACGGACTGCCGTGGGGAGGCACAGTGGGGGCTGAGAAGGCACGCCAGTGAGGGGAGAACATGGGGACCTACAGAAATGCTGGGGCGCAGCTGCTGCTCCAGGTGGGGAGGGGTCCCCAAGGGATGCGCGGACACTGGGAGGGAGGTGACAAGCCCAGCGGCCCCTGAGGGTGGAACCCATCCTTCCCACTGTCGGTGCTACCTGAGCCCCCAGATGCCTGGACCTCTGCCCATGAGATGCTGGTGGGAACCAGGACCTCTGAACCGGGGGTGGGAGGGAGTATCAACCCCCAGAACCAACCTCGGCTCGTTACTTGCTTGTGGTGACTTCTCTTTGGGTTGTCCCCCTCTCCCAGGCGGAGTCGCCGGCTTTTTCTCATCGTCGAGCAGATCTGTGGCAAAGGGAAGCTTGGGTGCCTCCTAGGAAAACAAGGTGTTCTCAGGAGCCCACGGAGACACTGCTGTGGGCACAGACACTTGTCCACGGAGGCCGACCAGTGGCCGTCAGAGAACAGCGGTCCCTGCACTGCGGTCACCACCGGGCCTCGGCTGCCGGCTGGCCGTGCTGCTGGCCGGGGTGAAGGGCCAGGCACAGAGCAGGGTGACACCCACTGGACATGGCCGAGGCCGTGCTTGTCAATCACTAGGTTTCAAATGGAAACATAACGGACAGAGAGGCAGAAAGCCCGTGTTGTCTGTGACTGGTTGGAGCGCCCCTGCCCTGGCCCTGCTGCACACCTGCCCGTGCTCTGTCCCAGGCAGGCGGGCGTCCCGAAACGCCCCTGGGATGTGGCCCTGCGCCATCGCTGGCTTCAGCGGACAACATGCTGGATTCCGTGTGTTTGTTTTTCGCTAATAGCGCTGTCCCGTCGCCCACTCCCCACTGGAGCAGGTCCGCGGTGGAGCGGGTGTGAGTACTTGGAGCGGGAGGGACACGTGGGGAATCGCATTCTCTCTACAGCTTTCATGTCCCTCAAAGTTTGCCTGTCAGAGTGGCCGCGCCGCTGTGAGGTGGACAGCAGACAGGGCGCCTTCCCCCAGAATGGGGGCACAGAGGCAACCTTGCCCTGTGGGGTACCAACAGGGAACATGCCTTAAACAAAAGAACTGAAGGAACATCGTGCCAAGTTCAAATGCGCACGTGCCTGACCGTTCACGGGAGATAAGCAAGCCGGCACGTCCAGGCCGCGGCTGCCCTGTCCATCTGGGCTCAGACCCCAAATGCGACATGGGAGCTGGCGGCCCCAGCCTTGAAAACGGAGGGCCTGAGGCCGCTCAACCGCCGCTTCTTGGCTTCTAAGGTGACTGGCCTCCCTGGAGCTGAGGGGACCACAGGCAAGGAGACCCAGCAAGACAGCTGTGGGCACACGCGACTCCCGACGGTGCAGAGCGCAGACCGCAGGTTCACCGAGCGCCAGCCCAGCCCCACCCCCGCGCTGGGGCCTGCGGGCCTCAGTCTTCACCTGAGAAAGGGGGACATTTGCAGCACCCGCACATCCCAGGCCTGAACAGGAGGAGCGGGAGCACAGGGCACTCAGCCGTGTAAGCGGCTGGCAAGCGGCTGGCAGCGCCCGACGGCCGCTCTCAGGTCTCAGCGCAGCCCCACCTCCCGCCAGCACCGCCTACCAGCGTCCGTCTTGGAGGCCGGAGTTTGCCGAGTTCCCTCTTCCTCTTCCTCATCGTCTGGGCTTGCTCTCGCCACTCCAGCAGGACCCTCCTGTCTCTGGAGGAAAGGCACCATCGTATCAGTCGGTCCTGGTGAAGGGCAGCTGCACAACTTACAAGGACTCTCCTGTCATTTTTAAAGCTCCACACAAAAGCCCTTCACTTCCGGTCCATCCGTCCAGAGGGCAGACACTGGCCTGGCCGGCCCAGCATTGGGGGCGGCTTCTGAAATGCACCCCGGGCAGAGCTGGGCACAGCCAAACTGTCCCAGGGGCAAGCCAGGCCCTCCTCAAGCCCCTGCCAGGTGAGGCATCAGAAGGCCAGGTCGGGGCTGTGGCATCGAGGCCTGCAGGCGCTCACAGTCACCGTAAGATGTGAAAGAGCCGCTGATGAGTCAGCTTCCTCTTAGACACGCGAGTTCCACGTTAGAGAGTGAGCGCGTGTTTTTCCCAGGCCCCTCCCTGTGACGGGGCCATGCCCTCGCCAGGCTTTGGCAGGACGGGCTCCACACGGCAAGGGGTTGCCCGCTGCACCCTGACCTCCCTGCAGTCACACCCGAGGGGAGTCACTGCCCACAGCTCAGAGACGGCTGTGCTGTGCTTCTGGCTTTGGAGATGGGACGGGACCCATGGGAAGCCTCGCCTGGCCCAGGTCTCCATCGGCCCGTGTGAACTACTTCCTGGGTCTCCTGTAGCTTCCGGTGGTCAGCACACCTCCCCAGACACCCCTCCCCCAAATCTGGCCTCTGGTCTCCCCTCTCAGCAGATGGGCCCCTGGCCTCTTGCCCCTGCCTGTGTCATGGGCTCTTCGGTCCTCATGGCTCCCAGGCTCCGCCCACTGCCCCGTGAGGTCCCACAGGGTGCTTGGTGCTGCCTTGGGATTTAGGTGGCGGTGGGACCAGTTACCTCCTTCCCAGGCTCCCCCTGGGGTGTGGTGCTGGTCCGCCTGGCAGCCGTGCTTTCCCGTCAGAGCCTGGGAAGGGCCAGGTGCCCCCCTCTGCACCCCTGCAGAGGCCTCCCCACTGGATTGCCTCCTGCCCCTGCCTGGGTGGTTCCCCCAGCTGAGCCACACTCCCTGGTCCTCCACTCGGCAGTCCTGTGTGGAGCTGTGACTTTGTGACCTCAGGTGCTACCCTCCAGAAGATGGGGTCCATCCTTGTCTCCACCACTTCTCGGTGAACTGGATGGAAGGGACCCCTCCTTGAGAGGCACCAGGTAACGTCCTTAGGAGCCTCGCGTCCTAAGAAAACCAGGTTCACCAGGAGTCTAAGCCACAGGACAGGCCTCCTGCACTGTCCCCATGGGGGCCACAGGACGAAGCCTCAGGTCCCAGGCAGAGAAACCAAGAAGAGAGCTTGCACTTGCCTTTGGTGCTTGAGACCTGCCTCTCACAGAGTGTGCAGGGTCCCGGGCACCCCGAGTGCTGGTGCCCCCGTGCCACTTCCCTGCCCTGTGCATCGCCATCATGGGCAGAACCAGAGGGGACAGTGGCTGGGGGAGGGAGGACTCACATGAAAACAAGGGGCAGGAAAGCTTCCCCAAGGAGCCTAAGGAAGGTGCCCGAGGCTGGAACTGAAGTATTAGGAACTAGAATCGGGGAACAGGCGAAGCGGGGCAGGAGGGGTGGGACCCGCCTAGATGCAGAGCAGGGAGGTGCCGGGGGGCAGCACAGTGCGTGGGGGCAGGCGCCCTCGGTGGTCAGGAGCAGCCTGTGACAGTGGCTCTAGAAGGCTCCTCTCGCGGGGACACAGATGGCCTTGCTCTGCAGAACTGCCCGCCAAGCCGCCGTGCTCGGTCCTCGCCTGACCCTGAGGTGGACAGCAGGCGGCCCCACCCCTGCAGCCTGGACTCCAGCCAAGGGACACTTTGGGGGACTCTAGGACGTGGCTGTCCACAGCTGTGGCTGATGACCAGCGTGATCCCAGGAGCAGCCCAGACCAAACCCCGAGTCTGAGCCTCTCTGTCATCCCGGCACCAGGGGACAGCCCCGGGGCAGGGGCCTCATGTGCCCTGACCAGTTCTGAGGGTCCACCATCCCCCACCTTTCCCTGAAGGAAAAGAAACCGACTAGACAGCAGGCCTGGGGGCGGGAGGACAACCGTGCACCCTCAGAACTGGGTCCGTGAAAAGTCCGCATCCATCAGGGCCGGAGAGAAGACACACTCACGGGATGGGTTCAGGAGGGTTTATTCACACCGGGTACTCACAGGGGAGGGCAGGCAGGTCCCGGGGCAGTGCGGGGACAGTGGGACTAGCCGCCAGGCTCCAGGACGAGGGAAGGCATGACTGCCGGGTGGAACCCAGGAGTGAGAAGCATGGGGTGGCCTCTGTGGGGGACCTGCCCAGGCCCAGGTGGCATTCACAGGGAGTGGCAGGTGGAATAAAGGTACTGCCCTCCCACTCCCCCTTCTCTCCGACCTCCTTGCTGGGACCACCCCCCCCGCCCCGCCCCACTGACCAAATCCAACCAGGAGGTAAGGGGTCCTGGGTGCTGTGGACAAGGCCCTTGCTGGCCGGCCTCCCAGGGCCCAGAGCACGGGGAAGGCGGGCGGTCAGCAGAGCTGGACAGAGGGCACGGTGAGCACCCCTGTGAGCACAGGGGTGGCCACGGCAGCAGCAGACCCGCGAGGCAAGGGTGAGAGTGAACAGACAAGCTTGTTACTTTTAAATATCATTCTTTAGAAAAGACCTGTCAGCCAGGTAAGTGAAAGGAGAGGAGGGCGGATTAAGGAAGAATAAGAAATCGGAGGTAAGTATAAGAAAGAAGGCAGGCGGCTTGAGGCGGCGGGTGGGGACGGACGTGCAGGGAGAACCTGCCCGGAGACGGCCTGCACTCGGGAAGCAGCACCCGGCTTCCAAACGGGGAGAAACGGCCCGTTCATCAGGAGTCGCCCCCGGGCCTGCCTGGACCCCACGGAGCCCAGCCTCACCTCCTGCGCTGCTCCATCAGCGCCTGCTTCTCCCGCAGCTCCCTGAAGGCCGAGGCCCGCCTCTCCTCCAGCTGCTCTGCTCCTGTCCCCGCCGGGTACGCTAGCGCCAGGCTAGGCAGGGCGTACTTGAAGGAGGGTGGCTTCCTTCTGGAATTACACAAGGTTTTAGCCAACTACCTAACAAAACCTTGCGATGAACACACACCTGGAAGATGCGGTAGAAAACACACAATGTTAAGAGCAGGGCTTCAGGGCCAGCTGCACCCTGGGCCTGCGCGGAAGGTGCTGCCCTCCATTCCCACCCCCCAAGCCACCAGGTCACCCCTGGGCTGTGGGCTCTGAACCGGCCTCCCCTGAGCAACCTGGATGTGAATGGAAGGAGGGAGGAGGAGGTTTCTAAACAGCAGGCTCAGAGCCGTCCTGCCCGCGAGTGGGTGGCTCAGGACTGGGACAGTCGCGAGGTGAGTCCAGGCCGGGCTCCCACGGAGCCTACACTACGTGCTTCCCACACCTCCGCGGCTGCCATCGGTTAGTAACACCTCAACAGTTTTTATTCTGAAAATGTTCAGACCCACACAACAGGTGGAAGGACAGTGCAATGAACAGCAACACCTTTCCTGGAGACTAAAGATTTTCAATGTTTTCAATATTCCAACCCCAGCCTTCTCACACACTGTACACAGACCCACACACACCAGGCACACACAACACACATCACACAGCATGCATACACAACACACATCACACATACCCATATAACACGTCACATATATCACGCACATGTAACACACATTACATATCTCATGCACATGCAACACATACCATACACCATGAATACACAATACCCATCATGCACATGCAATACACACACTATATACAGATGAGCACATACCACACACACACACACACCAGTCACATAACACACACATACACACACACACTCAAACACACAGGATTTGGGCTTTTCTCTTGTGTAACCACCTACTTGGAGCCCATGTTGGGGTGACTTTCACCCAAAGCCAGGTTGGTCCTGCTGCCTAACTAGTGAGGGCGGTGCAGACACACACACATCCCTCATGTTTTAAAAGACAGCTGCAAAGTCGTTTTTCCACTTGGAAAAGACCTGATGACACACCTTGGCTTAGGAGTCGTACCTGAGGGCGTGTCTGGGGTTGGGGCGCACTTCGTCCCGGCTGCGCAGCACGGCCCGGAGGTTCGGAGGCAGCTCCATGGCGAGGAGCTGGTTCTGCAGCACCTCCGCCTGCTCCTTCTCCACGATCTCCTGCCGCAGCTTCCAGAAGCGCCGGATCTCCTCCTCGCTCGGCCAGTCTTCCCAGGAATCGGCGGATTTCCGGAGGTCACTCAGGTCCAGTTTTTCCACAGGTGGGAACCGGGCCTCCATTTCTTTCAACCTGGTCCCCTTAGGCCCCTGAGAATTCGCGGTGTGTCCCTTGGGTGCACATTCTTCGGGGAAGGCCAGCAGGGGGTATGGCAGCTGACTGAGGCTCATCGCTAGTAAAACAAAACCCCGATTCAGGTGACTGAGCTGCAGCCCTGGGCCGAGCCTCAAGCAGCCCCCAGGCAGCTCCCTGCGCCCAGGCTCGCACAGTCCCTGCAAACCCATGTAAGTGAAGATACTCCCTATGCACACCCTTTGGGTGTCTTAATTTCTAATCAACGTTTAGCCCATGCGCCTGCTGCTTTTGTCTGGCGATGCTTTTGTTGACTTTCAGACACTCTGATCTCTAGCCCTAGGTGAATTATTTGGGGCAAATTGGCCTGAAATGTATTCATCCTCTGACTCTGCCGGGTCCCGCATGAGGCGTTGGAGCCACGGTGTCCCACAGACCCACGTCACCTGGCTGCGTGAGGCCTCCGTTCCCACGGGCACAGACACTCGGACAGGCTGGGCTTTTCTCTTGTGTAACCACAGCCTTCCCAGGCCTGTAGACTCACATTTTAAACAGCTCTGACCACTGTAAGCTACTTCCTGTGAGAAGTGAATTCATCTTCAGCTTTTCAAGTCTAATCTAGTTAGCTATTTTATATATATGCTAGAGGCCCAGTGCACGGATTCATGCACGGGTGGGGTCCCTCAGCCTGGCCTGTGCCCTCTCGCAATCCAGGACTCCTCAGGGGATGTAGCAGTGCCGAACTGATAGGTGGCCAGAGAAGAGCCCCAGCCGGGGCAGGGCGCAGCTCCAGCCGTGAGCCCGGCTTCTGACTGAGCGGCACTCCTCCTGTGGGAGCACACCGACCACCAGGGGGCAGCTCCTGCATTGAGTGTCTGCCCCCTGGTGGTCAGTGCATGTCATAGTGACCGGTCACTGGTTGTTCAGTTGTAAAGGTTGCTTAGGCTTTTATAGATTATATAGATATAGATATAGATATAGATATAGATATAGATATAGATATAGATATAGATATAGATATAGATATAGAGATAGAGATAGAGATAGAGATAGAGATAGAGATATAGAGATAGAGAGATATATTAGAGAGAGAGATTGAGAGAAAGAAAGAAAGAAAGAAAGAAAGAAAGAAAGAAAGAAAGAAAGAAAGAAAGAAAGAAAAGAAAGAAGAGAGAAAGAAAGAAGAAAGAGAGAAAGAAAGAAAGGTAGGTCGGTCTACAGAATGGGCAATTGTTGTCTAATGGACCAAGCAATTCCTGAAATAGTTACGTGAAGTGCTTGGGGGTGAGGACTGTTTTGTTATGTTCATCCCAGTGAACTTTTACCCAAACCCGCCCCCGACAGGCTCCATCGTGGGCACAGAGGATGCAAGCCCATGAGCACGGGGCCAGGGAAAGACGGGGCTCTGCTGTCAGCGAGGAGACCGTGTGTGAGCCAGGTGCTGGGAGTGTCCAGCGGGGACACGTGAGGCTCCCGTGTTCCTTGGGACATGATTAAAGAGAGGAGGTGCCCTGGGCCCAGATTTTAAAAAGCACTCGCTTCCGTCTTGATGCAGTTTGTCCTAATAATTGTCCCACGAACCTTGAGAAGCTGGGTCTTGGCGGGAGGGGACCTTGGCAGCAGAGCCTTGCAAGAATCTCAGGATGGCGGCCGGGCCCTTCTGCACTATAACCCGAGGCGGGAACTCCAGAGGGCAGTGCCGCAGGTTCAACGCTCTCAGCGTCGTCACGTTCCCTGGCGGAGAGGAAGAACCACCAGCATGTTACACATACTCCTGTGTAATGGAGACAGGAGATGACAGCTACTTCTGCACATTAGGAAAAAGAGGCCCTGTTGAGAATTCTGGGTAAAATTATATGACAGATGTCTGAGATTTGTTTAAAAAAAAAACACAAAACCCTGCAGGGAGGACAGATTCCATAGATTAAGACCAGTCTGATTACAAAATTAAATAAATCAAGTAAAATAAAATAAACAGAAGCAGAATAGCAGCCCTCTAGTAAAAATCACCAAAAACTGCTATAATATCCAAAATGCCTATCTTCAACAATACCAAAAACGACAAGGCACGCAAAGAAAAGCAAAATGTGACTTATACTCAGAAACAAGCAGCCAAGAGAAAGGGTCTCTGAGCAGGCTCCGATGCTGGATTTAGCATACAAAAACACCAAAGCAGCTGTTATAAACATGTTCAAAGAAATGAAAAAAACATACTTAAATAATTCAAGGAAGGTATAGTAACACGTCTCAACAAATACAGAATGTCAATAAAAATAGAATTATTAAATAACCAAATAGCAGTTTTAGACTTAAAAATTACAAAGACTGAAATTAAAAATTCACTAGACTCAAAATGACGAAAGCATATACAAGAGGACAAAAGAAACAAGTCAACTTAAAGACGGATAAACAGTAAGGGTGCAAGCTGAGGTCCGAGAGAAAAAAAGATTAAAAAAACAACAGAACTCAGAGACCCGTAGAACATCAAGAATGCTAATATGCATGTAACAACAGTCGTAGGAGGAGCAAAAGAGAGGATTAGAAAAAAAAATCTGAGCAAACCATGGCCAACGTAACTCTAATTTGATGATAAACATTAATCTATATATCGAAGACGCTTAACAAATCCCAAGTAATATAAACCACAAGCATTCACACTGAGAAACATCACAAACTACTGAAAGACAAAGAAATGATCTTGAAAACAGCCAGAGAAAGACAACTCCACACCTATAAGGGAACAGCAACAACAAGATCAAGAGAGGACTTCCTGGCGAAAGCAGTGGTGGCCTGAGCTCAGGGGAGCAGATGTCCACAGTGCTGTCAATCAAGGGGTCTGGGCCTGGCAAACTCTCCTTCAAAAATGCAGATGAAGATATTCCAAAACTGATGCAGGTAGAAATAGATCATCTGAATCAATCTATAACAATTAAGAAAATGAATTAGTAATTTAAAATCCGCCCCCCCCCACACACACACACATGCACATACAATCTCAAGTCTAGTTGCAAACCACTGAACTGAATGGATGAGTTTAACAGCAGTCTAGACTCACCTGAAGATCTAGAACTCAAGGCAGGTCAATCCTATATAATAAAAGGCAAATAGGCAAACTGTCCCCTCAACCAGGAGTTTGAACCAGGGGGTGGGGCCGGCCAACCGCCCACATCCCCTCCCCCCCACCCCTGGCCAGCCTGGCCCTATTAGCCCCAATCAGGGCAGGCCAGCCAGATCCCACATGTGCACAAATCCGTGCACCGGGCCTCTAGTGGAAAACAATAGAAAATGGAACACAGAGAGAAAAAAAAGAATGGGGGGGGAGAGAGAGCATTCAAGGCATGTGGGACAGAATCAAAATCTAAACCTGTGTAACTGGAGTCCCAGGAAGAGAGGAAATGAGAACGAGAAAGAAGCAACACTCCAGTTAAAAGGCAGAGACCATCAGACTGGACAGAAGAGTGGCACCCAACCACACCTGCCTGCGGCTGACAACGCAGAGGCTGAAGTCAAAGCTGGGAAGGTGTGCCGCGCCAGCACAGCCAAGGGTTTGGGGAGCCTGAGTGGGGGCGACGAAGGATGGAGAAATGATAGACAAAGAGAAAAAGCTGGGTCTAAGTGGATCTTCTGTGCCTTGATGAGGCCACCGACAGATCCAGACTGCAAAGCTGAGGCTTTATTTATTTATCATCTGGGACAAACAAGGCAATTGACATTGTTCTTGTAAGTTTCACTTGTTTTGGTAGCAACCATAAGATTGCTGCCCCTCCCACAGCCCACTAGCTACCCAGGAAAGATCTAGGGAGCAGTGGAAAGATCAAGCTGGGACTTGTTTGTGACTTTGCCAGCAGGTCAGTCCGAGGCTTAACCCTATAACCGCTCCCAACAGGAAGGCGCACGCACGCACGCAGATGGTGGCCAGCAGGAGGCTGAAGTCGAGTGCCAATGAGCACGGGAACACACGAGTGAAAACCACAGGGCTAGCACTCCACACAAACCGGAGCACCAAAAGTAACAAGAAAATGGAAAAATCCTAAATTTTTGTTCAACCAAGAACATCGTATCAACATCTAAAGAAGCAGAAGTTGATGGATCTGAAAGGAAAGGTCTCATCGCTCCTCACACTAGGCTGCGAGTCACTCTTTAGGTGTGGAAACCACACAGGAGCGCTGAAGGCTCTTGGGAGCCCAAGGACAGAGGCGGAGGGGCCTGAACCACCCGCGGGCCTCCCCTCGGGGCCATGCCTGGCGTCCACTGCAGGTTGCAGCAACCTCACTAGACTGCATTTTAAAACCACCTTCTACTGGGTTGAATACTTACCCAGCTGCACAGGTAACATTTTGATAGGATTTCTTTCTAAAAGCAAAGTTTTCAAATACCTTTAAAACAAAACAGAACATATATCATTTAAAAAGCAGGAAGTCGAGGAACCGTCCCTAAATGATACCGCGTTTCTTCATTTGTCTTCTCTTTAAGGCGGCAACGCCGCAGACCCACAGCGTGACCACAGGCCCGGTCAACTGTCCCAGCATCGGGGCCGAGCGCTCGCCCGGCACCGCTGACCTCGGGGCCAGGCCATGCGTGGCTGGGGGACTGTCCTGTGCCGGCAGGGTGTTTATAGCAGCATCTAGGCCTGTCCCCACAACATGCCAGTAGACCACCCCCTGCCCCGTGACAACCACAGAACCTGCAGACATTGCCAGTTGTGCGCGGAGGGGGGCGAATTCTCCTGGCTGAGGACCAGTGCCTGGACGGCGGGTGGCCCGTGACACATGCACCACACGGGGGGGGCCTGAGGTGTGTGGTGATGCACCCCAGCGTTTCCAGGTGCTCTGTGCGAATGTTTTCCACGGTCGAGAGCGTCGGGAGACGCGTGCTGCTCGGCGTGCCTGCCCTGCTTAGGGATGGTGATGCACACACTCGTGGCCGGAGAAGCCTCAGAGCAAGGACCCCTGGTTTCGGGGCACTTCCTCCCCGTATTTGACACCTGTTGGCATGACTTGTAAAATTTAGCACAAAAGAGACCACAGGGGCTGACAATTTTCTGTTTACCCCCCGGGGAGCGTTGTTACCTGGGCTGCTTTGGGTATTAGCCCCTTTGTATCTGCTGACACGCCGCCGCCACTGGGGTCAGCGTCCGGGGCTTCCGGAGGTGCCTCGACAGAACCGCCGCGGCACAGGGCCCTCACCTCCCAACTCCAGGGACATTCTTATTGTTGGCTGGTTTGGGGACATACAACCTGGCAGCCACCGACTGACTGAAAGGGGATCGGGCCTGTTTCCACCCTATATGATAACACACTGAAATATCCGGTGCTCACTTTAAATGACGCCCCGTACTGACCCGTCATTTCCTTTCACAGACTTCCCCCTGGACGTAGGCGTCTATGGCAGTGGTCGGCAAACTGCGGCATGTGGCTCGCGAGCCGCGGTTTGCTGCTCTGTTGACTAATGAGTTTGCCGACCACTGACCTAGACTCTCGATTCCAATAATTACAGGCTGTTGTTGTTCCCTGTGATTAAGCCCCTAGGGCAATACTCACTTCTTAAAAATTGCCTTTAAAAATGGTGAGCAACAGCCGGGCGAGTGAAGGGCCTGCTGCAGGCCTGTGTCCCGCTGTTTCAGTGGCCGCCTGGCTTCTGTGCAGTTACTCGTGTCAGAGCTGGGGGTGGCCCTTGCACACCACTCTTCCTCCCACGCCCACAAGCAACCTGAGCCCCACCAGCTCTCAAGCCCAGCGCAGCTCTGCAGTGTCCAGACATTACAAACCCCACACAGCCGGTCCAACAAAGGCACTGGCACCCTCGGCTACTAAGTGTCCTGAGTGACAACAACAGTCACATGAATTTGTACACGCAGCCTTCGCGCCTCCTGGCCAGCCTCAACAATACCGTTAAATGATTCTGTTCTGAAGTCAAAATTCAACCAGGGGGAGCTGAGCAGCCGCAGAGCAGGCTCTTGGGCATGCGAAAGGGAGGAGGACTCTGAGGCGGGAGCAGGAGTGCCACTTGCCTGTGAGAGCCAATCCCGGAAGGAAGCGCCTGGATCCTGTTGTGCCGCAGGTCCAGCCAGGTGAGGTTGGGCAGCAGCTGAAAGAAGTCTCGCGGGATTGTGCAGAGCTCATTTCTCTGAAGATGCAATTGCTTCCCAGGAAAGAAAAGACCACGTTTGGTCAACCAACTGAATTTTATTTTTATTTTATTTTATTTTTTAAAAATATATTTTATTGATTTTTTTTTTTTATAGAGAGGAAGGGAGAGGGATAGAGAGTTAGAAACATCGATCAGTTGCCTCCTGCACACCTCCTGCTGGGGATGTGCCCGCAATCAAGGTACATGCCCTTGACCGGAATCGAACCTGGGGCCTTTCAGTCCGCAGGCCGATGCTCTATCCACTGAGCCAAACCGGTTAGGGCCAACCAACTGAATTTTAAAACACAATACAGCCCAGAAGCTACATTTCCGAAGAGCTACTAGCCTCCGCAATCCCACATATCAAGTCAGAAGGGAAATCGTACCTTAAGTTTAAACAGAAGACACAAGACGCAGCATGAGAATCGTCAGGACCCGTGCGCCACTGCGGGAGCCAAGAGCGTGTCCTGACCTGAGGACACCCCCATGGGCACAGGCCACTTCCGAAACACCCTTTAACACCACACTCACCCCCAGTGTTTATACTCCTCTTCTCCCTCCTGGGCCCACGGCAACTCTGCCCAGTGAGGGAACGGCCCTGTCTGGTCCCAGGGACGCAGCCAAAGGAAATAACTGAAGGACACACACACTGAGCGGTCTGCTGTGGGTTAACCCTGATCGGCAGCCACACGAGAACAACCCCAGAGCCATCCCTGCGGGATTCCCAGTGAAATCAAGTCACCATCACAAAGGAGGCACTAGCATGGGAGGCAGGGACAAAGTGCAGAGCACGAGACTATTAGCTGTGTGCCTTTGAACAAGCTCCCAAACCTCTCTGTGCTCCAGAGTGCTCACCTGTAAAACAGGTCACGTGGCCCACCTCCCAGGGCACACTAGGTGGGCAGTGCTTGGCACACAGCAGTGCCAGGTCAGCCTCGGCCATTGTGACTATGTTGCTGGGCTCCGACGGAACCTTATTCTGGAAGTCACAGGTGATGACACAAGCTAGATCACAAGCAGGCAGGGACTCACCTGGCAAAGGCACTAGGCCAGTGGTCGGCAAACTCATTAGCCAACAGAGCCAAATATCAACAGTACAACGATTGAAATTTCTCTTGAGAGCCAAATTTTTTAAACTTAAACTTCTTCTAACGCCACTTCTTCAAAATAGACTTGCCCAGGCCGTGGTATTTTGTGGAAGAGCCACACTCAAGGGGCCAAAGAGCCGCATGTGGCTCGCGAGCCGCGGTTTGCCGGCCACTGCACTAGGCATATGGTAAAATCAGCATGTAATGTCAGCAAAGCGTGGGTGAGAAAGGTTTTCCCTGTTTCAATGTAGACTGGGTTTTTAGGGTTTCTGTGCTTTAAATAAGAGACGGAGACCCAGCTGGCGTGGCTCAGTGGTTGAGCGTCGACCCATGAACCAGGAGGTCCCAGTTCGATTCCAGGTCAGGGCACATGCCCAGGTTATGGGCTCAGGCCCCACTGTGGGTCGTGCAGGAGGCAGCTGATCAATGGTTCTCTCTCATCGCTGATGTTTCTATCTCCCTCTCCCTCTCCCTTCCTCTCTCGTTAATACAAATATATTAAATTAGGGACCGAAGGTGCTTTCAGTAGTGGTGTCTACCACAAGCTTTTTGGTGCCCAAGACTTTCTTGAGGAGAGAGGACATCAGAATCGGACCCTCTGCAGTATTCCCATTGGCTGGACCCCATGCCTGAGCTTCTCATTTGTCTTGAACAGCACACAAAGCCCCGAGTTAACCCTCCTCTACCTCATTCTAGAATTTCTCTCCTGCAGGGAAGCCAACAGTAAAAGCCTGGGGTGAGCTGTTTATGTCTACACGGTCCGGTCCGTGCACAATACCCCGAGACACGCCCCACTTACTTTAAGGGTGGGAATTTTAAGGACGTCTCCTAAATGTTGAAGACCACTTTGGCTCAAGTCTAGAATTGGTGAGGAAGAAAACCTGGCCCCCGGGACACTCTTAGGAATGTCTTTGGAGGGGGCGGCAGGCGGGTGCCCAGCCTGAGCAGCGTCGCTCTCCGGGTCAGCAGTCCCAGGGCCGGTTCCCTCCATCTGTCAGCTGGGAGGAAGCAATCCTCGGGGCCACCGCTCATCCTCCTGGGCCACCTGGAGCGGGCGGGGACACAACCACAATGAGGACCGCGGCCACGTTCCCAGGCGGGACGGGCTAGCGGCCTGGCAGACCCGCGATGATCTCACCTGCTTACACAACAACTCGCTTTTAATACGCAACAGCATCACCTTGACTTTTAAATTTAAAATAAATCCCCGGGGTGCAAGAAGGTTCAGGTGAAAATGCTCTGCTCCTCACTCTGAACCACGGAGTTCTGAGACACACAACTTGCAACCCCACAACGCAGAGCAGAAATGGCTACTTCAGGGAGGAACGTTCCAACGTCTGTAAACCAATGCATCCCTTCCATAAAGTGGGGTGAAGGAACTGCCCACAGGTGCTACCTCCCCCCGCAACCCCCACCCCCTCCCCCCTCCCCACCCCTGCCCCTGGGCCTTTCTCTGGTTAGTCCTGTTCTGCGTAGGCCTTCAACCTCCTATACACCTCCCAACAGGGAAAATGTCTGAAAACCAGGGCGAAACACCAGGCCCTAACCATGAGCAGGTGGGCTCCAGGTGCCCAGCGCGCCTGCCTCGGTTTCCCCGTCGGGCCTGAGGGTCCGCGCTTGGGCACCGCCTTCCAGCAGCTGCCCGCCCACCCTGGGGCCCCAGGAGCTCAGAGCTGCCCTCACTCACACACACACCCCTTCTTCTTCCCCGACCTCACCTGGGCGCCCCCTTCCCCCTCCCGGCGGCGCCCCCTCCCGCCTCACCTGTGGCGGTCCCCCCACTAGCAGGCTGGCGCGCCCAGGGCGCAGGGGGGTGCCGCCCAACAATGGAGGCCGCCAGGCACACGCGGTCGCCATGGAGACACGGGCCGCTAGAGGCGGGGCGGGACCCCGCAGGCGCCCAGCCTCGGGGAGGGTGGGTGCGCGCGCGCGCGCGGGGCAGGGGCCGGCAGCCGCGCTCGTTCGGGGCCCCCGCGCTGGCCCGCCGCCCCGCGACCTCCTCTGCCAGGCGGCCCGTGACCCCGACACCCAGAGAGCGGTGGCTGGGCTTCCGGACACCGGGCGCTGCGCCGACGCCAGAGGCTTGGTGCGCCAAGAGCACCACCGCGAGGTGGCAGCAGCGAGCTGGGCTTGAGGACGTGGCCCCTGAGGACAGCCGCCTAAACGCGCGGGAAAGGCCGCTTTTCCGGCCGACCGCCCTGCGTCCGGAACTTGAAAGCCCGCCTGTGGTAGACCCGGGCCCTCTAGGGCCTCAGGGGGCCCTCGGGGCCATCACAGAGGCAGCGGGCACACGACACCTGGCCTGCAGCTCCATCCATGGGTGCAGGGCGTGGTAGGCAGGGGAAGCTGGAGGTAAACTGAGGACGGGTGGCTTGCTGCAAGCTGGACGTCCTGAGCTCTAGCCAGAACCGCACGGTGGATGGGCCACGGGTGTCCTGCAGACGTGGCACCGTTCCCCCTGAACAAGGGGCACCATTCCTCACCCAGCGCAGGCCTCGCCCAGGAGCTGGAGAAGCTGAAAGCTGCTCTCCCGCCCCCCACCAATGAGGACAGTGAGCTGCAGCCACACGTGGGCCCTGGCCCTGGCCCTGACCTTCCTGGTACAAAGACATTAGGGCTGCTACCTCACGGCTGCCCTCCACCCCCCAGTCACACAAAATGCCTCCTGTGGCTCCGTGAGGAGAGCTGGGAAAGGTGTGTTCCCCCAATCACAGGCCGCCTCACCTTTCAGTAATTTCTGAAAAGCAGAGCGCATTCTCTCACTGAAGAGGAAAGAGATGAAGCAGCTTCTTAAGAAACCTCACCTGCAAAGATGGCAAATATCTGCCACACAAAGGAAAGTCAGATATCGTAAATGGTTCATTTTCAGTGTCAAATGAAAGGCTTTCAGACACAAACTCTTGCTCAAACAGATCATTATTTTCAGGACAATGTCCGATGGATTTTCATCATCTTGAAATTCACATGTAACAGGGTAAAAAAACCACATATCTTAACACTAGTGTACCTATTTCCAATTGCTGTTGCAACAAGTCACCAAAAACTTCTCACATGCACCTAACTGGTTTGGTTCAGTGGGCAGAGCACCAGCCCTCGGACTGAAGGGTCCTGGGTTTGAGTCCGGTCAAGGGCACATACCTTGGTTGTAGGCTCCATCCCAGCCCTGGTTGGGGTGCGTGCTGAAGGCAACCAACTGATGTGTCTCTCTCACATCGATGTTTTTCTCCCTTTCACTCTCTCTAACAATCAATGGGGAAAAATATCCTCGGGTGAGGATGAACAACAACAACAAACTTCCCGCTGGCAACAAACACATTTCTCATCTCGCCATGGGGGAGGCCAGACGGCATCCTGACCTGGTCTCCCTGAGCCAGGTCAAGGTGTGGAGATGCGTCAGGGCACACGGTCACAGACGTCCACAGCAGCCTCTCTCTCTTCAGCAAGAACTGGGCCGCATGTCAGAGGCAGGACAAGAGAAAGCCCTGAGATGGACAGACAGTAGCTGCTCACAACCACAAGGATGAGTCTTAGAAAGCGGAAGTCTCGGGAGACCTCACACAGCACAGACGTTTCTCATAGGAACAAAATTGAGCGCTAAGTTGCAAGTGTGAATGAGAAAAATCAAGGGATGGCTTGGCCCATAATCCAGGCTGCGGGCAGGTAGGAGACAAGAGAGCATGTGGTAAGTGTTGTGGGCTAAACGTGTCCCCCCAGATTCATACATTGAAGTCTTAACCCCCTCAGAATGTGACCCTATCTGGAGATAGGGTCTTTACATGAGGTCACACGGGTGGCCCTAATTCAATAGGACTGGTATTCTATCAGAAGAGGACACTAGAACACAGACACACACAGAGGGACACACACCATGTGAGGACACAGAAAGTGACAGTCATCAGCACGTGAAGGAGAGAGGCCGCAGGAGAAACCACCTGACCAACACCTTGACCTCAGCCGTCTGGCCTCCAGAACTGAGAGAAATAAACGCCTGTTGTTCAAGCACCCCGTGGGTGGTATTTGTTACAGCAGCCCCAGGGAACTAACAGTGGGTCGGAGGACAGGTGGTCCCTCAGTCCAGCCAGCGGGAGGCAGGTGCAGGTGGACAGGTAGGGTCAGAGGGTGGGTGCTGGTGAGGTGGGCGGCTGCTTAGCGGTGTTACATTTGCCCACTCAGAACATTTACATTTCACATCTGTCACTTGGTGTGCGTCAATGGTTACAAGGCAAAGGAGGAGTGCGTCTAGTGAGGGGCTGCACCAGGCGTGAGTTGCCCATCTACTGGGGGTAGGAGGCTCCTAACACGTGCTCCGGTCCATCCTGGGTCTGGCTGAGTTGTTTATGGGCGTCAGCAGTGTCATTCCCAAGCTTATGGCAGTGAGCTCAGCGGTGACCTGCCTCACAGGCCGGCTTCACGCCTCTGTGACATGGGGTGCCGTGAGGAGGATGTTGTCACACGGCTGCAAGCTCTGAGTAATGCCGGGAGACGCAGAGCACCGCGCCAGGCAGACCAGCAACGTCCATGGCTCATCGCTATAAAGCCAGGAGGTGGGGTGATCACCCCGATTTCACAGGGGAGCTAGAGGAGCAGGGAGGTCACAGCGGCCTGAGACAGCCTCTGGATCTCTGGAGGATCCCCAGGGTGGCTCCGAGTCTCTGGTCACCTGCCTCCTTCCATGCACATCTGACGGGAGCACAAGAAACTGGGGATCCTCCCCCTAAACCAAGACTCTAAAGTAGAGAAACCACTTCGCCACCGGGATCTTTGTGGAGAACCAGCAGGTTCACAATCTGATGAGAACTGACCCCTGGCCTGGGCCCCACCTGCATGGAGAGGAGGCCTCCCCTCTGCCAGAGAGGCTGCACGAGGTCACCTCGTCTCCATCCCTGCCAGGCCCACTGGGCCAGCCTCTGGACTCCAAGCCTAGCACCGTTTCCCTGGTGTCAGCTGCCTGTGGGGTGGGGGGCAAGTCCATCTGAGGCCCAGGGCTGGCTGGTTCCTGCAGAGACCCACACCCCTGACCTTGCAAGCATGGCCGTGCCACCTCTCCTGGGAAGGTGATGGCGGCAAGTGTGTTGCAGAGTTGCCTTAGCTTCATAGCGTCACAGATAAATCAGGGAAATAGGAAGATGATAAGCCTATTTTTAAAAGAGGATTGAGGACAGCTACAGAAAGCAAGAAGATGCAGAAAATTGGATTGGCCCTGCTTTCTGGAGAATTTGTATAGAAATGCTTCAGAAGTAAGGGCCAGGGAAAGGACCCCTCCCTCCCCCAATCTCTCTTGCCCACATGGCCCTTGTCCTTGAGCCACTGGGCAGATTTCAAGGTTGAAGTTTAACGAGAGGCAGCACTGGGTACTTCTGAGAGGGTAGAGACCGGGGAGGATGGGCTTCTCTGTGTCCCAGAAACTGGGTGGGAGCAGGGATGGGCCTGGCTCTCTGAGGTCTGGCTGGCAGAGGTGGCTGGCCCCAGACTCGGAGGGAAGTGTGGGCTGGTGATGGCCACCTCGCCTGCCTGCTCCAGAGCAACATTCTCCCTGGTAAAATTACCCTATATAATAAAAGGCTAATATGCAAATTGACTGAACAGTGGGATGACCGGCCGCTATGATGTGCACTGATCACCAGGGGGCAGATGCTCAATGCAGGAGCTGCCCCCTGGTGGTCAGTGCACTCCCACAGGGGGAGCACTGCTCAGCCAGAAGCTGGGCTCATGGCTGGTGAGCGCAGTGGCGGTGGTGGGAGCCCCTCCCACTTCTGTGGCGACGCTAAGGATGTACAACTGATAGCTTAGGCCCGCTCCACAGGCCGGGCTGAGGGACCCCCCGAGTGCACAAATTTCATGCACTGGTCCTCTAGTGAAATATAAAGATTTCCTTTATATTTCCTACGATCCTGCCTGTGTGTGTACTGGCTCATAGCTGGTCTCCTGTCATTGAAACAAGACAGATAAGGTTCCTGATCAGTGTGGGCACCCAGGGGCACTCAGGGACACTGTTGGCCTCAATGGCCCCTCTCCATTCACAGTTGGCCCCCATCCACCCCTAGAACATCACAGTTGCTTCCAGGGGTGCAGACCTGGTCTGCTCTCAGCTGGGTCGCTCCTAACCTTTTCTCTGTCCCCTGCCCACGGGTTGCACCCTATTTCACACTGTCCTGGCTCCCACCATCCAATCCTTAAGCAAACCTGGACCTGCCCTGGGCCAGCTATAGTCAGAGTTGTGCTCTTTGCCCGCAGGCCGGCTCTCAGGCCCATCAGCTCTGCTGGTTCCTCTTCTTTCCTACTGGAGCCTGCGAAGGGACCCCAGATCTTAGGGCCCAGGGTTTGGGGTGCTGCTCGGTTTCTTTAGAGGAGATTCTATTTCCTGACTGGGGGCAGGTGCCTGGTTTGGCCTTTGGGGCTCCCAGTCAGGGTGCAGGTGTCCCCATTAGTCCCTGCAGGTCCCTTCGCTCTGTCTTGTGTTGGGCCTGGTGTCCCTGAGTCAGAAGCCCATGGTCCTTCTATCCAGAGAAGAACTGTCCAGCCCCAACTGCCCTGGGTGTGTGTGTGTGGGGGGGGGCATCCTGGGGTTCTACTGCTCTGTTCAGCTTTGCCAGCGCCCCCTCCCTGTGTTTAGGCCCCGTTTCCCCTGTAGACCTGCTCCGTCCAAGGCCCTGGTCTCTCCAATAGTCACAGTAACTTTTCCGCCCAAACTCTTAATGCAGTAACATCTTTTCCCACCCATGTCCCTTCCCTTGTTCCCTAAGGGGCAAGGTTATACTTTTCTATACCTTTTCTGCCCCGTTAGGGGGTCTTGGAGGGAGAGGAGACAGATGGGTGTGGCAGTCTGCCCTGGGGAATCCGAGGCTGCTGTGGGTTCGTGGGATTCTGATGCCCACCTCCCTGCCCGTGTTCCTCCTTCAGAGCATCCCTGCCTGGACCGAGTGGGCGGGGTGAAGTCCTGCAATGGCTCCTCTGTGCAGGCGGGGCTGACTGCCTTCCACGTGCCCCCCCCGGGAAGTGGCAGTTACAGGCGGGAGCCAAGGACAGAGGCGGTGGGAGCTCAGAAGGCTGCGTCCAATCTGGGGGGCTGGGAACTTGTCTCCATGCTCCTGAAATTTAACCAGAGACCCAGGCCAGCACCTCGGCCAGGCCAGGGGACCCGCAGTAGGGGGTGGGTGGGCTTCCCTAGGTGGCTCACACGCGATTTCTCCCTTGTCTTTCATGTCCTCACTGGTGGGCAGGTGGTCCCTCATCATGTATGGCCAGTCAGCACTGGCCCCTAAAGTGTGGCCCAGAAATGACATGGGTCGCCTCTGCTCACATTTCCCTGGTCAAGCAGGTGAAGGAGCCACAGTGAACCTCAAAGGCGGGGACGAATGTAACGTTCCATACCTGCACAAGGAGCCCTAGTGCCGCAACCAGGGGTGAGGGCCCAGCCAGGTGAGGGGCCGCTAGGGCCGGGCGCGCCCAGAGCGGCTGAAGGATGTGCCTGGAGGGAGAGACCCGCAGGGCCCGGTGACCATGCATCTGCGAGTAGGCTCTCACGGCGGGGCGGGGGCAGAGGGCCCTCCGTCACGGGTAGGAAGGAATGGCCACTCTGTGGCCTGGCTGGAAGGCAGAACTTCAGGAGACAAAGGCTTCCTAAAGTCAAAGTCAAGCAGCCCACAACAAAACCTGGATCTTCGGTGACAAAGTATTAGGCCAGGCCACAGGGGATCTCACCTTGCTGTGCGATTAAGGGCGGAGGCACACAGCGTCAAACCGCGCCCCTCGCCCCTCACCGCCCCCCCCCCCCCAATACACCCCACCCCAATACGCGGCAAAGGCTGTGGAAAGACCGGCGGTCAGCGCTCAGGCCCCTGTCCCACAGGAGTAGGGCCAGGGGGCCCTGGCGACTCAGGCACACGATCCCCCGGGGGGTCCTGGGGCGCGAACCTGCGCCAAGAGCTCTGGTTCAGCACTGAGGCCCTGGCACCTGCGTTGGGAAGCGGACCAGAGACCCAGCCAAGGGGACCCCGAGAGCGCGGGTGCACGTGCTTCGTGCCGAAGCCACCCCCGGGCACGCACGGATGCGCGTTCCAGCCTGTCGCCTGGGGAGGGGCTCCTGCACCAGCCCGGCCGCCGCCCCTCCCCCGTCCAGCTCCCCATCCCTCCCGGGGCGCAGTCTCGCGAGCCACCTGCAACCCCGGGGTGGGATCCGCATCCGGTGCAGCACCGCCGGGCTGCCAATCCCGAACGCGACCCGGCCTCGGTTCCAACGTAGCCGTTTCCCAGCGCCCCATCCCGGGCCCGGCGCGTCCTTGAGAAGCGCAGAGCCGCAGGCGGACGCGTAAGGTTCCCCAGTTCGAGTGGCGGCAATCCGGAGACGGCTTTGTTCTCGGAGGCAGCGGGGGTGGGGAGGCTCCGCGGGACCTCAGCGGGCGGAGCTGTCCCCGCCCACGACTCCATCCTTTGGAGGCCTCCCGGCTCCTCCGAGGGGGACGTGGCCTTTCCTCCCTCGCCTTTGTCCCGGCCGTCCAGTCGGGGCCGCGGCTCGCACTCCCGGCCCCGCGAAGTGATGGGCGGGTACGAGGCTCCGTGAGCCGTGCCGGCCCCAGCCCCGCCCCGTCCCCGCCCCTGCGCTCGGCTTCACCCGGGCTCCTTCCCGCCGGCCCCGCCCCGGCCCCGCCCCCGCGCGCTCTCCGTCCGCGGAACCGCACGGCCTCCGGGACCCGCCAGTGCCCAGGCTGGGGCGCGCTGGGGCTGCTGCCGGCCGCTCCCACTCCCGCTCCCAGCCCGGCGGGCGGGCCATGCCCCGGGCTCCAGCCGCGTCGCGCACCCAGGTCCGGCGATGAGGAGCGGCGCCGAGCGCAGGGGCAGCTCCGCCTCAGCGCCCCCCGGCTCGCCACCCCCGGGCCGCGCGCGCCCCGCCGGCCCCGACGCGCCCCTGGCCCTGCAGCCGCCCGCCGCTGGCCAGCCTCGAGCGCGGGACGCGGGCGATGCCCGCGCTCAGCCGCGCCCCCTGTTTGCGTGGAGCAAGTGGAAGAAGAGGATGAGCTCGTCCATGTCGGGGGCCCCGGCGCGGAGGCCCGTGTTTGACGACAAGGAGGACGGTGAGTTCGGCCTCACAGCGGAGACTCAGGCAGCTCTGGGGGCAGCGTGGGGACCCCACACGCCCTCGCAGGAGGGCCGTGGCAGTAGGGTTTCCTCCCGTCCAGACACTGCGGCCACGGGATGGGAAGGCGTCCCAGGGCTGCTTGGTTTCCGAGGAAACTGGCGGGCTGTGCCTGCGGTGCCCACGCGTGTCCAGGGCCCCGCCTGCGTCCTCCATGTCCAGTGGCGGCTCGGGCGGCCCCGGGCTTAGGTACGACACCGCCCGTTGTACCAAGAGCTGTACGTTTTCGTTTTCCCGTTAGGGGCTGTGTGCGGCTCGGTTCATTACTCTCACCTGTGCTGTGCCCAGTGTGCAAGGGAGATGCGTCCCCCACATGTGGCTGGGGTCCCCTGGCCCTCCCTCTCCCTCTCCAGGGTGAAGGTACATGCCTTCCCCCCCCCCCCCCCCATGCCAAGACTTTGCACACAGATGTGTGGTGGAGAGGCCTAGCCTTCCTGCACAGACCTCCCTTTGGGAAACTGGTTTTCTCTCCCGTCCTCCTGCAGGTAAGCTGCCCACTCAGAATGCAGGTGTCTCTTGAGTGGCCATAGGGAGATTGGTGCTGGTGGAAGGCAGGTGACAGGCAGCAGGCCATCCAGGCACACTTCCTGGGGTCCTGCCGGGCACCTGCAGAGCAGGTGGCTGTGTGGTGTCCGCCTTTGGGCCACCGTGGCAATGCACATGCGATCACACAGCCCTTTTCTACAGATGTCACACATTTAAATGCTACAGTGATGACACATATGATGTTTTCTGACATTTTCCTAAAATAGTTGAAATCTGCATTTTTTTTTTCATTTGTAGGCAGCCTGCAGAGTATGATGGGTCTTTTATAATTTTAGAGAACAGCTCAGCGTGACAGCCCAAGCTATTTATTTCTGATAAATAATTTAAGTATGATAGGAAATTACAAGAGTCCGACCGCAGGCCAGCGCTGGCGAGTGTGCAGGCCTGTGCTGACCGTGGTCAGCCGGAGAGATGGGGAGCATGCTCTTGCGCAGGGGTGGGGGCCGGGGCTGGTCAGGCCAGCAGGGGAGGGTCATGGTTGCCTGCACTCCCAGGACGGGCATCCAGGACCAGCCACACTGGCACAGTGTGTGATCTGGGACTGGCTTTCATGTGTTCTGAACTTGGGGACAGCAGAACGCACTGCTGTGGATGTTTCACGTTATATGTTTTTGTTTTTAGCATTAATATTTAAAATAAAGAAAGCCCCGGTGAACTAGGAACTAATCGGGAAGCAGATTTACGTCTGGCTTCCTCCTGCAGGCGGAGAACACGTCTGAGAAATGCATGTGTTTTCAGCATTTGCTGGTGCCAGCCAAGCGCTGGCCACTCTCTCGTGCCTTCCTCCGCACCCGTGCTCTCTGAGGCACAGGTAGAGAGGTTGATGTAGCAGAAAGCACGGCGCTGCCTTCCGCTTGTTAAGGTAGAATTTTTCCACGTGCTAAGTGTGTTAAGTTTCAGAATTCATGGATCATTAAAAGGCAAAAAGAGCACAGCATCTCCTTAGGATGCTCGCCATCTGATTGGGGAACCATTTAACACGTCCCCCCACCTCCTTATTTGCCCGTGAAAGGATGGCATAGGCACCAGCCCTCTGGGCTTGTGGGAGGTAACTGATGTTGGCTACAGATGCTTGCCTTTTAGGACACGTGACCATCCATCACCTGCTCATCACTGGGCATGGTGGCCACATCCCCAAACCGAACACATGAGATCGGGAGGCCAGACCTATCCCTGGGCAGACATCTGGGTGGGCGGCCACTCTGTTCCACTTGTATTCCACGATTGCGTGTCACTCTCAGGGGTTCTACGGCTCAGGAGTCACAGCTGTGTCTGCAGGGAGAACATGCAGATCTTAGCATGAAGGCCGTGGCTTTATATGGATGGAAAGACTAGGGTTTGGAAAGGAGAAAGGACTGTCTTTCAGGAGGGGCATCGTGCCCCCTGAATCCACCTCTTCTCCAGGTGAGGGTGTGAAGTTACCCATCCCCTCCAGGTGGCTCCCCTGGGGAGCGGACTTAAAGAGGAGGCAGGATGGTGCTGGTGACTCGAATTTACTGGGACTGAATGGTTGCTATGGCAATGTGAAACCTTCTGGTGACTTTTTTTGATTAAAACACCCAATTAGTATATCAAATTTAATATGCAGAGAAAAAGAAAAAGGAAAATAAGAGGGCAATTTAACAAAGTGCCAGGTAAATTCCAACTAATAGACATAATTGTAATGTGAAAAATCTTCCATGTCCTCCACCCCCGCCAGTCCTGTGGCATCTAGCGCCACTGACCTTACCTGGCAGGGGTTGGGGCATGTCCAGGATTCTCTGAGCCTCTTCCTCACCCCAGAACCAAGGGCCAACTTTTTCTCTCCCCTCAGGCCCCCCTCCTCCCATTCTGCCCCTCCCTGACTTCCAGGCATCCCCTGGGCTAGAGGGGGTCGCAGCACCTCCTGCTGAGCAGCTGGGGAGCCTGGGGGGCACCCGCCCTTCTCAGCCATTGTGGCTTGTCTCACACCTAACGTGGCATGATTGCTGGGAGGGAGTGACTGACCACTGAGAAGGTTTGCCCTCGCCCAGAGAGACGGGAGTGAGAGAACCCAGGAGTGAGAGAACCCGGGAGTGAGAGAACCCGGGAGTGAGAGAACCCGGGAGTGAGAGAACCCTCGCAGGCTGCGCAGAGCCCGGCCCTGGTGCTGGCGTGCGGGCAGGGGGGAGGGCTCTCTGGTTCTCAAGTCACCTTCCGAAAAATTAAAAACAGGCCTTTGTGTTGTTGTTTTTTTTCTAATTAGAAAAGTATTACAATGTGTAAATGTGTAAGGATTTCACACTTTTCTGTTTTTCCCAAAATGGTCCTAAGTAGGAAAAACAAGACATCTGTAAGCCAGCTCCGAGAGAAGGTGTCAGCGTACATCTCCCAGCCTTTTTCCAGGAATGTCCTCACACACCCAGCTGTCCAGAAACACACAGTTTTTCCTTGGTACAGAAATGGGAGCATGCTCCATATATGGCTTTGTCATCACCTGCTTTGTACTTAGCAATACGTTTCGAACGTCATATAGATCTGCAGCATCACTTGTTGGCTACATTTACAATAGCAGTTCTTAGTCCTGGCTGTGACCTGGACTCCATGGGCCCCGCTCCCCAAAACTTGGGCTGAATTTGTTGGGTTGGGTGAGGGGGGAGTTCAGACATCAGCACATCTTTGAGCCCCTCCCCTGGTGATTTTGATGGGCAGTCAGGGCTGGTAATCACTGCTTTGTAGCTTTCCTCTCTGTAGACATAATGCTGTTTACTTAATTCCCTATTGTAGGGCATTTCCATCTTATAAATACCATAAACAATTTAATAGTGAACATGTTTGTATATTTGTCTTTGCACATTTGGCCTTATTTCCTTAGCATAAATTCCTAGAAATGACATTGCCACGTCAGAGGACCGTCCATGTCTAATAGTTAGATACACCTGTCCAGCTCCCTCCATGAGCCAGCCGCTGTCCTGGGTGCTAGTTATACAGCGGTGACCAAATAGGTGTGGCTGCTGCAAGTGCGGGGTACCTGGACAGGGGAACCAGGAGAGCGACAGTAGACAAGGAAACATGAATAAATTACTGCCTGGAAGGAGGGCCTGGAGCAGAGAGAAAGGGGGGCCAGGAAGGGAGACCAGTGTTTGCTCCTCGCTGCTCCCACAAAAACACTTTCCCCAAGTCCTCACCAACTGTGGGTGCTGGTGGTGTTTTCATTTTTCGACAATCGAAAAGGTAGAGGTTGCATTAATTCTTTGAGTTTCTTTGATTACCAATGAGATTGATCACCTTTGCCCTTTGTGTTTGGGGGTGTTCGTATTCTTTTCTGAGTTGCTGGCACCCACCCTGACCAGCACTTCCTGGTCAAACTGGGATGTTTGCTGCCCTATTTCTTCTCACTGTTGCAAATACACAGGTGCTTCTCCGAACATTTTATCATTTACTTGGTAAGATTGCTAGTTCTTATTTTTTGGGGGTTTTTTTTTGGTACGGATGTGTTTAATGTTCGTGTGGTCAGATCCATCAGCATCTTCGGTTCCGGCAGTTTCCTGCCCTGGTGTCGTATTTCCGAAGCCAGTTCCCAGGCCCAGGTGGACATCATTCCATTTGGAAATCTCCACCTGCATTTTCTTCGCGTACGTCTGTGGTTTTACTTTTTCCATCGCAGATTTCAGTTCAGACAAACATTCAACATAGAAGGAGGATGTTTTTGTCCTGTGAGTCCTGCACATTCCTAAGTTGAGCGCCTTTGGGCTGTTTCTAGATTTAAAATGAATTCCTCTTGTGTGTTGGTTGCTTGTTTTTGTTGACCTGTGAGTGGGATCCTTCCACCCATCTCGTTTCACGCTGGGTATTGCTGGCTGGAGCATCCCGTTCCTTGAACAATACTCGCCCTGGGAATGGCCACTGTGCCATAGTTCCTGAGTGGTTTTCTTGGGCTTTGTGGGTGGTCAGTCATGTCACCTGCAGAGAATGACTCGCTGGCTACTTCCTGGTGCTTCCTTGTTCCTTGTTGTGCTGCCCAGAGCCCATGTGTGGCTGACCCCATGGTGCTCATGGGGCTGTAGTTCCCAGTGTTGGGCTAGCCCCAGCTCACTAAGTCTTTTTCCAGTGGGGAGTGAGTTTTAGCAGGTGCCTTTTTCCTTCCCTCCTGACCCTGAAGAGAGGGGCGGGAGGGAGGGTGACTCTCCTTGTGTGCCAGGCTGTGGGTCTGTGGCAGTTCACCCTCCCCCACAACACAAGGTCCCCGGTGGCCAGAAGCCTGGTGGCTGCAGAGCCTGGGCTCCTGTCAGTGGGAGAAACAGTGCAGGGGCCCCTGGTGTGGGGGTGGGGTTCGGGTTCCAGTTGGGTAGGAGGGCACGTAGTCCACCCCACCTTGCACGTTCATTCCTGGCTCCCCGTGAAGTACAGGGTGAGCGGGAAAACCTTTAGGGAGCCGTGGAGTCTGGGGCGTTTCTCTCCCCGTGGCTGACGAGGCTGGTCTAGAGTGGACTTGGGACCTACTGTCATACTTCTTTATGTAACAAATGTCAGCTCTGCATGTCCATCCATCTGCTTCTACATTTTAAAATGCTAAAAATACGCCAGTTTTCTTTAAAAACTGTAACCACCCAGCCTCCAGTGGAGAAGAGCTGCAAGAATGCCCTGGAGGTCATTCCTGTTCAGGCTTCTCTCTGAGGATGGAGCTCTGAGATGGTCCGGGGAGGCAGAGCCACGGAGCAGCATTGCTCCTATGGAGCCAGGCCGGCTCGGAGCAGCTCCCCCAACCGCAGTGGGTCCCAGGGGTCGGGTCCGGACACTGCCTTCCCCAGCAGTCCCCAGTGCCGCTGGCCCGTGGGCACACTCCGGGAGGGAGGGCTGAGCAGGTGGAGTTGTTGAGTGAGGGCAGAAGCCCACCGGGCCAGATCCCCTTGTCACCGGCCCTGGTGCGTGACGGGCGTTGGTAGGAGATTTTAAAACTTTCCGCCAGTTGTAAGCTTGGACCACAACATGGTGGCAGCGGGGTGTAACTCTTTTCGTTTAGTTTTTATTTCGTTTTGCTCCTGGCTGTCTTTTCTCGGGCACAGCCTGTTACCTATGTAACCAACATGTAACTGGCATGTTGTCTCCTGCATCTTCACCCAAGGCTGCACCCCGAACCTCTTCCTGTATTGTAAGCTGAGACTGGGCATCTTTCCTGGTGTCCCCCCGCCCCCCAGGCAGGTTGCGGAAGGCTGTGTGGGCCATCCTGGTTGGTTCCCTTACGGCTTTGTCCCAGAGCTGGTCTTCCCGCCGCCTGCATGAGACATGGAAGCTCCTGGGCTTGCTGTGGGGTCCTGATGGGGTGCTCTCTGCCACACCAGGTGGGGCCCTCCTGGGGAGGCCCAGGCCAGCTCTTTGGACCTCTCTTGAGCCCGTTGGTGTTGATGTTACAGGCCTGCGCCCTGCGGCTGTGGTCCTGGTTCCCTCGTTGGTAGGAAGCTCAGAGCCGGGTGCCCCCTTCCCGCCCAGGGAGTGGGTACACGCAGGCCAGGTGCCCTGAAGGACATGCTGGGCTCCTCTCTGCTCCCCAAAAACACCCGTTGGTCCAGCGCGCTGAATGACTTTAATGATCGAAATTAGAGACAATTCGGGAGAAGCTGTAATTAATGAAATGATTGTTATTTTTAAAAACTGGGATGCCTGCTTCATCAAAAATGTTTTTCTCATTGTCCTAAAATTTATTTTAAAAATGAAGGCATCTGACTGAAGTCAGCGTGGCTGAGGACAGAGAGCAGACCAGGGGCTCGCCGTGGCCTGGCTCCGTCCCGCCGTGAGACGGGTCACTGCTCGTCCTCCATTCCCCTGACCGTGACACGGGCGCCCATGGTTGGTCTCCGTGTACTGCCAGCCCGCGTTGATCGTGTGAAAACCCTGCTTGATGTTATTTAAGTTCCGAAGGCGAGGAGATGGTGTGGGTGGGATTCAGTGTTGCCTCCAATTTATTAAAAATAGGAGCTGAGCACACAGTTTCTCACAGAAACTTAAAAGCTGGCTTGAGAAAGGTCTCTTTGCCTTCAGGATTCACATCACGACTCTTCATGCTTGTGTGCACAAGGCGGGACTTGTTACAAAAGCAAGAAATGGCCGGCACGGCGGGGCCTGTGAAGCAGAACTTTAGCTCTTTGTTGCACATCCCCGTGTGGGTGGGGAGGTCTGCTGTGGCGTTCGGTGCCTTTTCTCTGGGCTCTCTGCCTCTCCCCATGTCCTGCTGCCTGTATCTTCCCGTCAGCTTTCCACGTGTGACTCCAAGCCCATTCCCTCAGCACTGGGATCCTGGTGGCACTGGGATCCTGGTGGCACGGGGCAGGGGCGTGGCACCACGCTTTGCAAACCTAGGGCTCGGTGTTAGTTACTTATTGCTGGTAATAAACTACCCCACAAGTTAGTGACTTCACAGTCATTTTCTTTTTTTTTTAAATATATTTTATTGATTTTTTTACAGAGAGGAAGAGAGAGGGATAGAGAGTTAGAAACATTGATGAGAGAGAAACATCGATCAGCTGCCTCTTGCACACCCCCTACTGGGGATGTGCCTGCAACCAAGGTACATGCCCTTGACCGGAATCGAACCTGGGACCCTTAAGTCCGCAGGCCGACGCTCTATCCATTGAGCCAAACCGGTTTCGGCTTCACAGTCATTTTCATTATTCTCATGATTCTCTGGGCCGGGAACTGGGACAGGGCCCAATGGGAACAGGTCTCTCTGCTCCATGTGACATCTGCAGAGCCAGAACATCCGTGGCGGCTTCCTCAGTCACCCACCTGGTGCCTTACTCAAAGCAGGAGTGGCCCTGAGGCCTGGAGGCTGGGGAGGACCCACCAGGGAGCACCTGGGTGTTCCCGAAGTGGCAGTTCCCGCTGTTGGCTGGTCCCTTAGTTACCTACCCTGCTTCACAAATTACCTCAGAACGTAGCGGCTTAAAACAGCCAACATCACCCCACGGTTTCTGTGTGTCGGTCATTGGGTGGGTCTGGCACAGGTCCCTCATGAGGTTGCAAGTCTGGATGTTGGCTGGGCTGCCGTCATCCGAAAGTCCGACTGGGGCTGAATGACCCGCTCCCAAGCCAGGTCCCTCACATGGCTCGCTGCTAGGCCTTAGTTCCTCACCTTGGAGCCTCTCTGAGGGCTGCTTGTGTGACCTCCCAACGTGGCAGTGGCCTCCCCATGATCCCATGAGTGTCCAGACCCAGCCTCTGAGTCACAACACTGTAACTGCCAGCTTATTCTGGATCAGAAACAAGTCACTATGTCCAGCCCACACGCAAAGGGAGGGAATTAGGCTCCACCCTTTGGTGAGGATGTCGAAGAACCTGTGGAAATCGTTTAAGTGACCACAATGGTCCTCCGTAGTCACAGGGCTGCTGCCTGTCCACAGGTCTCTGCGGCGGGAGAGCAGGACTCCTGCGGCGGCATCCATCCGCCTGGGGCTGCCCTGGGGTCATGTCTGCATGGGTTCTCCCTAAGTCTTTTCTTTTTGTTCTTTGTCTTCTAAGTATCAAAGTCAACATGAGTTTCTGAAACCAAATTTTAGCTCTTCAGGCAGAAAGGATAATTTGCAAAGTTGCCACATGACAGGGGGGCGGATGCGGGGGTGGGTGGGCGGTGGCAGATCAAACAGAAGGAAGGGAGATGCAAGGAAAGGGGGGAGGGAAACCCCATGCTGAAGAAAGGGCCTGCCCCAGGCCCCACTGGTGACCAGCTCCTGTCCGGCTGCCGTGGCTCGAAGGCCGTGGCGGGTAAGCTGCAGTTGGCAGTTGGAACCCAGGGGTGGGCCCCGCTGTCAGGTCTGCAAGGTGCTGGGGCAGCAGGAGCCAAGACAGGAAGTAGGTGGGGCAGCGGTGGGCTGGCACCTGCAGGGCCACAGGTGCTGAGAAGGGACACCCCAGGGCACGCTTCTCTGCGGTGGCTCTTGCAGAGGGTGCATGGGACACTCAGAATTGGTCAGTGAATACATACAAAACGTATGTTACTTTACCGCCATCATTTGGATCCCTCTGCCCTTTTCCCGGAACCTCTGCAATTAGAATGCGCATAAACACAGGCTTGGTGATGAAGAGCATCCCCTGAAGCTGGGCACGGTGCAGACCCTGTGCTGGGCACCTGGGGTAGAAGGAGAGAGAGAATTTGGGAGGGACACTATCTCCCGACCATTTTCTCTATGACAGGGTGATGCCCACTCTCCTGTCCCAGGCTCCTCCTGGTCCCCACCTCCCTACCTTAGCCTCTTGGGTGGCCCTGCGGCTCCTTCCTAGGGTCACCGATGCTTATGGGAACCAGAGCAGGAGACAGCTAGCAAGTCCTGCATCTGTGTGGCCATCGCGCCCAGGCCCAGGAAGAGGTCCCTTCAGCAGCCCCGAGGACTGGGAGAGCTGTCTGAGGTCCCGGCTCCGCATGGGAGCACAGCCGGCCAGCAGGCCCAGGTTCTGGCCTCCAGGGCTCAGTTGTCCACCAGCTCCCAACGGTGGGCAGGAAGGAGCCGGGCGTTTGTGTCCCGTGGGGTTTGCGGGGACATCGTGCAGGCATTCGGAAGCTTTTGACCGAGGGCACGCAGTGAATAAACAACACGTTTTAGCCCAAACCGGTTTGGCTCAGTGGATAGAGCGTCGGCCTGCGGACTGAAGGGTCCCAGGTTCGATTCCGGTCAAGGGCATGTACCTTGGTTGCGGGCGCATCCCCAGTGGGGGGTATGCAGGAGGCAGCTGATCGATGTTTCTCTCTCATCGATGTTTCTAACTCTCTATCCCTCTCCCTTCCTCTCTGTAAAAAATCAATAAAATATATTTTTAAAAAATAAATAAAATAAATAAATAAACAAACAACACGTTTTATCTACCTGAGAAAGTCCTGCTTGACGCATGGCCCTGTTCCTCTCTCCCCGTGTGCAGCCAAACTCCTCGAAAGCACTTTCTCCTGCTGTTTCCGGTCCTTCCTTACGGGGTCAGGATTTGTCCCCGTGGACCCAAAGCTCTTGGGAGGTTGCTAAGTCTAATGCCTGGTTCTCAGCCCTCCTTCTCCTTGACCCGTGGCAGACTGGTCACTCCGGGACCCCTCCTCGGTCCCCTATCTTCCCGTGGCCTCCAGACGTCCACTGCCCCGTGGCCTCCTCTCCCAACTGATGCTGGAGCCCTTCAGGGCCCTTCCCGCCGCTTTCTCTTCTCACTACACTCACGCACGGGTGAGCTCAGGCTTCAAATATCATCCATATGCCAACGGCTCCCTAATTTGAATCTCCAGCCAGAGCCTGCCTCCCACATTCCAGACTTTTCTGTCCAGTCTCAGATTTGACACCGCCCCTCGTGTGTCTCTGAGATGTTTCAGATCCAGCACATTCAACAGCAAGTTCTGATTCCAACCCCCACCCCAGCTGCTCTGGCCTGAGAGAGACCCAGGCCATCTGCCCCACAGCTGTTGGCCCGAACAGTCACACACATACCCCCTCCTCTGTCCCAAGCACATGGGCAACCTGGTGGTGCAGTGGTTAGGTGAAAGCACTGATGACCACGTGTCCTTCAAGCCTACTTTAAAATTGTGCCTCCTGTCCGGCCAGAGTGGCTCAGGTAATTGAGCATCATCCTGTGCAATGAAAGGTTGCAGGTTCAATTCCGACTCAGGGCACATACTGGGTGTGGGTTTGATCCCCAGTTAGGGTGCATATGGGAGGCAACCGATCAAGGTTTCTCTCTCACGTCCATGTTTCTCTCTCTCAGCATATCCTCTGGAGAACATTAATAATAATAATATAATAATAATAATATAATAATAATAATAATAATAATAATAATAAATAAATAAATAAAATTGCACCCCCCCACCCTGGCCCCCACTCCCCAGCCCAGCCTGCTATGCTTTTCCCAGTGAGGGCTCTGTTTTCAGGTGATGGGACCTTGTCAGTGTGATGTAGAGAGGGATGCAGTTTGGGGGGCTCTCTCACACAAGGGCCAGCTTGGGGGAGACCAGTCAGCCAGACCTCAGAAAGAGGGGCCTCCCAGAGTCCTAACTCTCTTTCAAAAGAATCGGGGCCTTCAGGGCACAGTGTGAGTCTTGCCCCTTCAGCAGTGCTTTCTGTGCGGAGGCAAAGGCCTTGGCACTGGGGGACAAGGAACAGGACCACCCCACCCCTATGGGCTGCAGGAGCCTGTGGCCATTTGGACGGTCAGACCCTGGCTTCCGTCTGTCCTTGCTGATTGTCCCACCTTCTCTGATGGGCGAGCTGTCTGTTCTGGGCTGTCAGAGCAGGGAGCACAGACTGGATACTCGGAGGGATAGGCCCAGAGAGCTGGGTTTGAGGACAGTCAGGAGCAGCGGGGGGGGGGGGGGGGGGGGGGGGGCTGGGGGAGGAGAGCAGGAGAGTGGGGGGGGGGGGGCACTGCCCAGGCTATGGGAAGGAGACTCAGAGGCTGGCTGCATCTTCCTTTAGGCCAAATGTGATGGATGAGTCTCGGCAGCAGCAGGCGTCACCGTCCGGAAAGCCTTTCCCTGAATTAGGTTGGAAACTTGGTATGTGGGCTGGTTATGAAACACATGTCTGACGGAGCCCAGGAGCTGGCTGATGAGCAGAGGGGTGCCTCGTGTCCAGGGTGGGTGCTGCCTAGAGCAATCACTGCGCGTGAGGCGGCTCTGGGACCTCAGCTGGGTGTGGCTCTGTCTGCAGGACCCCCTGCCCTTCCACAGACTGAGCTGGGAGTGGGGGCTGGAGAATGGGGCGGGGCCACCTCTGACCCAGGCTGGCTCAGCATGCTGACAGCTGTCCAGCCGTTCCGTGTGGTGGGCTGGCTGTGCCCTGTCGAATGTTAGCAACATCCCTGGCCTCTATCCACAGATGCCAGGGCACACTTCTGTTTGTGACAATCGTGCCTCGGACATTGCCACACGGCCCCCACTGCTCTAACCTGCGAGAACAGCCACTGCAGGGAAGTGCCATCGGGGTGTGGCCGACGGACCGGGGGATTTGGTGTTGATTCTGATCGTCTTCAGGAGTCCCCACCTCTGGCATCATGCCTCCTGGGCCAGAAGGTCCCAGAGACAGATGATCCAGTCGTGGCCTCAGCTTGCAGACAAGACCCAAGAGGCTCAGAGAGGCAATGCCTCACGTGAGCCTCAGAGCCAGGCCAGGACTGGGGCTCCCCGGGGCGGGCGGAGGCCTGTGACCTGCACAGCCTGGCCCCACTTGCCCATTTTACCAACACCAGGGCACTTGGGGGGCTCCACGGCTGACACCCTAAGGCTACTGAGCTGTCCTGGGGATGTGTGGGTCAACCTGAGTGTGCGTGTGAGCACAAGTGTGCGTGCAAATGTGTGTGCGAGTACAAGTATGTGCAAACGTGTGAGTGTGGGCACAAGTGTGTATGAAGATGTGTGCATGTGAGCACAGCATGTGCATGAATGTGTGCATATATGAGTGAATGTTTATGTGCATAGGTTGTGGGTGTATTTAAGCACATGTATGAATGTGCGAGGGTGAGATTGTGCATGGATGTGTTTATGAGTGCATGTGTGAGTATGGGCGTGTATGTATTTGTGAGGGTATAAGATTGTGTTTGTGTGTAGTTGTGTGTGCACTCACACACAAGTACAAACAGCAGCCGAGACCTGGTCCTCAGTCCAGTGAGGGCCCCTGCTTGCGCAGGAGTGCGTGCCCTGGGGCGTGCACACCACACCAGACTCCCACGTGCTGCTCAGGTCGTCCACTCCGCATGGACTGCTTTGCCCGTGGACGCAAATAGCCGGGGTGGCGCCAACTGCTGCCCCTGATGTCGCCGCTCGCGTCTTTAAGGAGGAGCCAGAATCGTTGGGGCCCTGCAAGGGAAGCCTTGGGTCTTGAGAGAGGCCTGGTGTTTGAGGGGAGGCAAAGCCAAGCATGGACCCCATATGTGAGCTCTGCCTCCTGCCCCCTTCTCTGTTGGGAGGACAGGCAGGTGGACTGCCCACTTCCTACTGCCAGCACCCGGCTCACTGGGGCGGGGAGGTTGGGAACTGCCACCCTGTGCTCATGGGCGGACACGGAGCCAGGCGGCCCTGTCCACCTGTCTGCAGGCAGAGTCTCCAGCGCCTGGTGGCAGGCGTGGTCAGAGCTGTGTGTCGAGGCTGGGGGTGAGATTTGTGCAGCTTGCCTTGTCACGCTCGTCACTTCCACTCCCAAGGGCAAGGGCCAGGGTGAGGGCGATGGGGGAGGCATCCTGTTGCCAGGGTTCCTGGCTTGGAGAGCTGAGCCCTGCCCTCTTGCTGGGTGACAAATCTTCAGGTCACGAGTGCGGTCCTGGAGTGAGAGCATCATGGGCTGAGAAAGTGGGGGGACAGTTGTCACCCAGACCCAGGCAGTCCTGGCTTTGGACCCAGTGGCCTCCCAAGAAACTTTTACACGAACTCCAATTCCTTTTAATTAACGAAAACTGCAATGCCCCAGAGAAGACGCGTTCGCTCATCTTCCGACTGAGTTAATTGAAAGGTTCAGAAAGTCTCCGTTAATTACCACTTACTCTCTGGCGATTTCCCCGGCTCCAAGTGCAGGACTCTCTTCATTTCAGCTCTTCGTGTTCCCGCGGCGGAGGGAATCCTCCTCAGAAGGACGCAGAGACAGGAGGGCAAGGCCACGTTCTGTTCACCTTTGACTCCACAAGGCCTTGCCCATACTGCGCGCTCGATAAATGTTTGCTGAATCCAACTAAAGTGAATAGAAAGAGAGAGTGGACGAGCTGATGTGTGAGAGGGTGGGGCTCAAGGCCAGGAATAGAAATGGTCAATTTTGAAAACCCGTTTTATTGAAGCATAATTTACATAAAAATAAAACCCTTTCGATTTAAGGACGTGATTCAGTGAGTTTTGATAGTCTGTGGACTAGCGCTATCACCCCAGGAAGTTCCCTGCGCCCCTGTGGTCAGTCCAGGTGTGTGCTGGAGCCGGCCCGTGACCGGGGGAGCCAGGTCTGCATGGCCCTCATTCCTTCTCAGTTCTTACTGCTGATTTTGGAAAAGGAGTTTTAAATGTTGATGAAGTCCAGTTTTCATTGGTTCCTTCCTTATGGTTCATTCTTTTGGGGTCCTCTCTAGGAAATATTTGCCCAGGTCATGGTCACAAAGATTTTCTCCTTTGTTTTCTTCTAGAATTTTTGTGGTCTTAGCTGTTACTTTTTGTTTATGTTCCATTTCAAGTTGATTTTTGTGTCGATATGAAGTAAGGGTCCAGGTTCTCCTTTATCATTCTCTTTCTCTCTGTCCCCTTCCTCCTTCCTCCTCCTCCTCCTCCTCCTCTTCATCTTCATCCTCCTCCTCCTCCTCCTCCTCCTCCTCCTGTGCGTGGGCATCTGTGTGACCCAGCCCCGCATCCTGAAATAACTGTCCTTCCCCATTGAAGTTCCTCGGCACCTTTCTTGAAAGGCCATAACCATGGGCCTTTTTCTGGCCTCCATCCTATTTCATTGATCTACATGTCTGTCTTTACACCAACCGCGCACTGTATTGAAGACCACAGCTCTATAGAAAGTCTTGAAAGCAGATGTGTTGGCCTCCAACGTGGTTTTCCTTTTCAGGTTGTCTTGACTGTTCCAGATGTGTTGCCTTTCCTGGTGTCAGTTAGCATCCGTCTGTCAGCTCCTAAGAGAAGCTGACTGATCCTGATTGGGGCTGCCCTGAGACTCCTGATCAATTCAGAGAGAACGGACCTCTGCCGGTTGGAGTTCCCCAGCCCACGAACATTCCGTGTCATGACATGTATTCTGTCGTGGCATGAAGTCTGCCTTCGTTTCTGTCAGCATGCGGTATAGTTGTCCCTGTGCAGGCGTTGCACATTTTCATCTATCCCTACATATTTCATGTTTCTTAAATTAATTGTTACATATTGACTATATCCTAAAACCTTGCTGAACTCACCTATTCCAGTATCTTATTTGTAGACTTCCCAGGGTTTTCTATGTCACAGTCATGTCACTGCTGAGTAAAGACATTTTTAGTTCTTTCTTTTTGCATGTTTACTGCGCTGTCTAGCGTCTCCCGCACACTGGTGAACAGAGGCTGAGAAGGCAGACATCCTTGCCTTTCTCCTGGTCTCAGAGAGAGCGTTCAGGATTTCACCGGGAAGTGTAATGCCTTCTCTTCCTCGTGTGCCGAGTTCCTTGTTTGTAAATCACTAATGGTTGTTGAAGTTTGTCGAATGCGTTTCCTGCGTCTGTGGGGGTGGTCACATGCTTTTCCTCCTTTTCTCAGCCGATGTGGTCAATCGCATCGATTGACTTCTGAACAGTGTGCCAGCCTCGCATTGCTGAGTCCGGCTTCCTCCTACTTCACCCACAGTCACACCTGCACTCGTTAGGGACACGGCTGTAGGTTTTCTGGTCTCGTAACCTCCGGGTCTGGTGTCGGTGTGGGGTCTACGCTGGCCGCACAGCAGGGCCGGCGGGGGCTGCTCCCCCTCTGTTTTCTGAGAAAGCCGGGGTGAGGCGGGGGTTCTTTCTCCGTGACATGCTTGCTGGGATTCCCGAGTGAGGGCCTGGGAGCCTGGAGTTTTTGTGGAAGGTTTGAACACACATTCGGTTTCCTTAATAGATATGGGGGCTTCAGGGTTTCCAGTATTCTCGTGTTACTGTTGGTTATTTGTCTTTACGGAATAGAATTTGTCCATTTCATGGAAGTTGTTGAGTTGGTTGATATACGTGGGTATTTTCCTGGTAACGTTTGTAGGGAGGCCTCCCTTATAGAGCAGTATTTTGTGTTTTCTCTCTTTTTCTTGTCTATGATGACAAGGAGCGGATGGTGCAGCGCTCTGGGTTAGTCTGTCTCTCCCTTTCCTTCTGTCTGGCCCTTTCCTTCTGTCTGGCCCTTTCCTTCTGTCTGGCTGCGCCTCCCACATCTCGCCTGCTCCCGGCTGCGCTCACGTTGAATAGTGAGGACTTTTCATCCTTTTATCACAATGAAACGTCCCTCTTTATCACGGGGAATACTCCTTGCCTTAAACTCCATTTGATGTTCATTTGGCCACTTATCTTTCTTTCAGTTCGTATCTGCGGGATATATTTGTTTTCACCCCACCTTTATCTTTAAATGGGAAGGAGGTCTTTTGTAAGTAGCATGTATAGTTGAGTTTGATTTTTAAAGTCCAGTCTGAAAATATCTGCTTTTTAATTGGATGGTTAATCCGTGTATTTGAATATGCATATTGATGTGTTTGAGTCTGCAATCTTGCTATTCTTTTTATTTCCCATCTGTTGTTTGTTTGTTTGTTTGTTTTTAGTTATTTATTGATTTGGGAGAGAGTAAAGAGAGACAGAGAAGGAGATATTTGTTGTTCCACTTATTTATGCATTCATTGGGTTGATTCTTATATGCGTCCTGTCCGGGGATGGAACCCGCAACCTTGGCATATCAGGATGATGCTCTAACCCAGTGGTCGGTAAACTGCGGCTCGCGAGCCACATACGGCTCTTTGGCCCCTTGAGTGTGGCTCTTCCACAAAATACCACGGCCTGGGCGAGTCTGTTTTGAAGAAGTGGCGTTAGAAGAAGTTTCAGTTTAAAAAAATTTGGCTCTCAAAAGAAATTTCAATCGTTGTACTGTTGGTATTTGGCTCTGTTGACTAATGAGTTTGCCGACCACGGCTCTAACCAACTGAGCTACCCGGCCAGGGCGCCATCTGTTAATTGTTTATCATTAATCTCCCCATGTTCGAATGTGAGGGCTTGAGGGGCTAACTGTTCACCCAGCGCTGCAGGTCTGTGCTGTACACTGGACTCACCCCGTCTCTGGGACAGGTGGTCCGGCTGCAGCCCTCCCGCTGCTCCCCTGCATGGGGATGGCTCTGCAGCCCCGGGGCTGCCCCTTCCCGTGTTCTCCAGGTGAGCTGCTGCCTCCTGACCTGCTCCAGCCTGTTTTCTGGCAGCACCTGCCGGGGCCCTGCAGATCCTGCGGGATAGCAGGTGTGTGTGTGTGGTGGGGGGGAGGGGGCTGCGTGAGGAAGTGAACGGTGTCCTCAAGCCTGTCTGGTGGAAGTCTCTTTACCCCCGTGTCCCTGTGTCTGCAAGATGCCTCCCTTCAGCTGGCCTGTGGAGGCTGAGCTGTGGACACCCTCAGGGCCTCAGCAGCAAGTCCTGGATTTTGGAGATTCTGTGACAGGGAGACCACATTCTGCAGCCACATGGGCAGGGGTGCTGTTCTGTCTCGGCTCCTCTGTCACCCCTGAGCCCCCTTGTCCTTCGGCTGTGGTGGGGAAGGCGTGGGGCGGGGCGGGGCCTGGCAGACACAGGAGCAGTCTGGGAGTGGGCTCCAGCAGAGCGTGGGGAGAGTGGGAGCCATCTGGGGCCGTGGGGAGGGGAGGTGGGCGGCGACAGCTGGTGGTTTCACAGTCACCCCGCAGCAGAGCCAGACAGCCCCTCAGCCTCATCCGTTCGCTTCCTCACGCGGCGCCCCCACGAGAGCCCATGGGTCCCCCTCTTCCCTCCAGTGGCCCCGGCTCTGCTGCAGGCACCGGCTCACCCGGCTCCTCCAGCGCCTGGGAACAGCTGCCTGCTCCCATTGCCGCCCACCCTGCCGCCGATCTGTGAACGCTGCGCCCTTGCCTGCCTCCTCTGCACCCACGGAGCACGGCGGCCCTTCTGGAGGCCAGGTCCTTCCCCACGGCCCGGAGCCGGCCCGTCAGGACGCCCGCCGGCCCGCCCAGCAGAGCCCGTGCCCTGGGTGAATTCGTGTCCAGGACGCTGCCTGCAGTTGGTCACAGAGGAAGCCCTCCCCCCACCCCAGACGCCAGCGCCTGCTCTGCTCAGTCTCTGCTGTGGAGTCTCAGTGACAGCCTGTTTTCTGGCAGCACCTGCCGTCCGGTCTGCTCTGTCCCTTCGAGTGTCCCCTCTGGCTTACCTTTGTCCCTGAGGCCGCTGGCCCGCGGGTCACCCCACCTGGGTGAAGGGAAGGCCTTCCCGGGGCTGCCTCCACGGCTAGTCAATGAGCACGGAGCCCTCGGCTGAGAGGACCAGGTGCCGCCTATCCCAGAGGCCTGTCCCGCCCCGCCCTGTGGTGCCCACCTGTGCCGCCCAGGCCTCATCCTTCCTCTCTGGTGGGGTGTCCGTGTTGGCAGTGGTCCCCGGTGGGGGAGCAGAGGACGTTGGGTTCCTGGGCCCAGCAAACCCAGTGCAGGGCCGGCCTCTTCAGATCTCAACCCTGAGAGGAGTCACAGGGGCTGAAGACGACTCGCCCTCCACTGGATGGGACCTCTGGTGGTCACGTTGCCCATCCTGGGCCTTGTCCCAGGAGCACCACTCCTTCCCTGCCCTCTGGTGACAAATAGGACACTGGGGAAGCACTCTGCGGGCTCCGTGCCCAGAAGAGTGGCGGCTGGGGGCAGGACATGAACGGATGGCCCCCGGTCCCCTCAGGGGAGCGGTGATCAGGATACTCTGTGCTGCCTTTGCCTGACAGTTGCTGACTTTGCTTCCTTTCGTGGGGACTTGACGGCGAAGCCTGTGGCCCTCAGTTCAGTGAACAGCACAGGCCGGCCGGCAGGTGCAGGCTGGGCAGCTGCCCCTCCCGGGAGGAAACTGCCAGGAAGCTGCTCAGAGCCGGGGTGGGGGCGGGGGGGACGGCGGACCGTGGGCTCTGTGTGGAGGCTGCGGGTCCTGGTGCCTGGGGAAGGTGACACGGGAGCCTTTCTGTCCGGGCTGGTGGCCTGGCTCTGCTGGGGACATGTGGCCAGGGAGGGGACGGCATGCATCTGCCTTTTTCTGGAGCTCCCGGGTGGGTGGTTCTGCGAAGCCCAGAGGGAGCAGTGAACGTGGCGCCTCCAAGTGGTGCTCCGGGTATTCTGAGCGCAGCCCCAGCTCCTCCTGAGCCCGGCGGGTGCAATGCTGCATGGTTAGCGCCTCCCCACCGCCCACGTTGGCGGCCCCGTGGGTGTGTGGACGGTGGCTGAGCCTCGGCTGGGCAGGGAAGGAGAGCGTGGGCCCAGAGCCGTTCAGGGTTGGGGGAGGGGGTGCGGGTGGAGGTGGGAACAACCTTCTCCTGGAAACTCGATTCCTCTAGGGCAGGGAGGAGGCTCCATCCTCCAGCCCCTGCTCAGAGCTCAGAGCTCAGACCACCTCCTGCCTCCCGGGGGCTGAAATACTCGCGTGGGAGGAGCCCTGACATCTCAGTGTCTCCCTCGAGGTCTGGGGGTGTCTCTGCTCCCTGAGCCAGTTCCGAAGGGCTTCCAATAGTCGACAAAAACCATCTCACTGGCTGCAAAGTGGGAACTTCCCGTCTGCAGCCGTCATCTTCCTAGAGCCACGTTCTCAAAGTGACATTTCCGTTTCCTAGACAGTGTTTTCAGGCCTTTCTAGGCTGAGCTCCAGCACCACGTCCTTGGGGGCGACATGAGGATATACATTGTTTTAAAGCCATTCACGCCCGGCCGGTGTGGCTCAGTGGTTGAGCGTCAACCTATGAACCAGGAGGTCACGGTTTGATTCCCGGTCAGGGCACATGCCTGGGTTGCGGTATCGATCCGCAACAGCTGATCAATGATTCTCTCTTGTCATTGATGTTTCTGTCTTTCTCTCCCTCTTCTTTCCTCTCTGAAATCAATAAAAATATATATATTTTTAAAAAGCCATTCATGTTAAGCTGGAGAAACATTGGTCCAGGCCCATTAAGACAAGAGTTGGAAAATGGGTTTCTTTTACCCAGAGGAGGAGGTCTGGCAACGTAAATGAGGAACCACGGGCTGTCTATGTTTATACCTCATTGAACAGGCTTTTTTAAAATAGAGAAGAATAGAAAGTAGACAGAAGCTGGCCCTTCATCTCACTCCCGGGTAATCCCTGTTGGCATAAAAAAGGAATCGTGACAAGATTCCAACGTTAGAACAGTCGGAGCAGCGGGCAGTGGAACATCAGGGCCCATCACACGTGTGTGTGCCGTGTCTCCACATGTGCTTCCCATGCAGTCTCCCGTCTACATAGCAGGGATCTCCATACACAGGTTATTCCTACTTTTACAAGAGCCTCTTTGGGGTATTTTCCTGTTGGCACATAAATCTCTCTGGCATTTAATGTCCACACAATATTCCATCTTACAGCAGGAAGGGGGCGATGCGACCAGCCCCTCGTCCCACTCACCTGGGGTGTCTTGGGGCTGTTTTGATTTTGAATTATAGGTCGTGAGCATCGCCTCACGTTGATCTTGATGAATTTTGTGTGTGTGTCGATGGTGGAGCTTCCCAGCAGCGGCACCGTCGCCCTCCAGAGCAGTGCACCTGACCGCCGACAGCGGGTGCTGGCACTCCCAGCAGGCCCAGCCCCACACCTGCCCAGCGCCTCCAGCATGGCGTGGAACAACCCTTTTTCTTTGCAGAGTCACGCTGGTGTCTCCTTGTCACGGTGACTGACAGCTGCACGTTGGGAGGGAGGTGTCACGGTGTCACGTCTGATTTACTGACTCGTGTGATCCGCCCCTGCCTTTTCTGTGGGATTGGCTTGCTCGCTAACTTGAATAGGTTTCTTGTAATTAAAGGAAGTGCACCCTCACTTGTTATATTTATTGCAAATACCTTTTCCCAGTTTGTAGTATTTTGATTTTTTAAGTTTTTTTTCTCTGTGCGAACATTTTATGCTTTTTATAGGGTGACATCCACCCTCTGACAGAGTCCTTCCTTGGGGGCTTCTGGGGTTTGTTTCCTACTTGGAAAGGCCCCCCTTGTTCCAGAATTACAAATAAATTCACCGTCATCCGTTTTTTAAGAACTCTCGTGGATTCATTGTATGTGTGAGAGGCCCAGGAGTCCACAGGCCAGCGGGCCACCCAGTTCTCTGTGACCCCTCTTTGCTGCCCAGCGGAGGCCGTGGGCTGGAAGCTGGGCTCGTTCTTCAGGCTCCGAGGCCTCCTCAGAAGAAGAAACCTGCTCAGGTCGCAGGAGAGGTCAGACCCCAACGTCCCCGAAGGCCCAGAGCCTGCCGGTGGCCCCAGCGAGCCCCCAGCCTGGCCTCCTCCCTGCACGAGGCATGGCGGGGCTGGCCTTGAGGTCTGTGACGGCTGCTGTCTGTGCTCCAGCCTCCGGACGCAGGGTCAGCCCGGCTCCCTCCCCGGCGGCTTCGGGGAGAGCCGGCAGGCCTGGCCACCCTGTCCCATCATCCCGTGGTTTTGTACCCTGGCCAAGGCGCTCCTCCTGGAAACCACAAACCTGGGCTCCCGCGGGAATGCGGACTTCTGGGTTGCTCAGGCCGCCTGACTTCTATTTTTAGAAACACGAAAGAGAGCAGAAGTCTTAGGCTCCGCCTCCAGATAAGGCCTTTCCTCAATTCTATTCATTTTGGCCTAAAAGAGACCCACCCGTTTTCCAGGAGGATAGGTCAGCCCGCAGAGCTGCAGGAGGGAGCCGGCATCTCCGCTGTTACCCTGGAGACGGGCATGTTCGCTCTGCACTGTGGGGATGGGGCCCTGTCTGGGTCGCCCAGGAAACCAAGCCAAGAGTAGGAACACGGCACGCTTTGTGTGTGGCATTCTCAGAGAGCACGCAGGGCCCCGTCATAGCAGCTCAGGCTGTAGGGCTGAGCGCAGGCTGGTGGGTGCCAACACAGGCCAACCCCCAAAGCCTCAGCTTCTTGGCACCTCATGGGTCTCCTTAAAACTCTCCTTTTTAATCCTTCCCTGAACATTTTTCCTGCTATCTTGGTGCTGTTTCCCAGCGGTACACCTGCCGCCCAGTCTTCTGTGAACTGGGAAAGTCAGTGACCAGAACATCATCCATCAGAGAAACTGTTCAGCCTGGAGCAAAGGTCTGAGCGAGGCCTCGGGAGCTGGCCCAAGCTGCAGGGCGGTGTCCTGGCTCCTGCCTGCTCCCAGGTCCCTCCCAGCCCGCTTCCCACCCGAGAGGGAGGCTGCAGTCCCAGGGAGGTTGGGGGGCCAGTGTTCCAGAGGCTGGGCGTCCCTACAAATGCTCTTTCCCCGCAGAAGGTAGGACGGCGTTGGCTCCTTCCTCACACGGTGTCGGCGAGGAGGGGAGACTGTGGTTGGGAGCTGGCGTGTCTCTCATGGAAGGGCTCGTTGGAGGGACTTTGGGGGGGCGCGTGGAGGAAGGGACTGGACTGACTGAGCCCGAGAGGAGAGGCTGCAGGGAGGAGGTGACCCAGAGCCCAGCCATCCAGGGGGAGGGGCAGAGCTCACAACTGCGGGGCGCTGGCCGCTGGCCTCACCTTCGGTCGGTCGTTGGGTGATGCCATGGTATCTGACTGTTGAAGGAGATGTGTCTGAGGAATGGGAGGTGGAAACAGAGGAGGGACATGAGAATCCGCTGTGATGTTGGAGGGAAGTCATGGCTGTCATGGGCTTCCATGGTGTTCGGGTCCCCATCCACGGTCCCATCCTTATCACTTGTTCATGGCACCAAGTCCAGACTCTGTGGAGCCAGGTCAGGCCACGGCTCCTTCAAAGGGCAGGGAGTGGATCCCCCGTGCCCCTGGCCCCTTTCACACGAGCCCAGTTCACCTCCTCCTTCCCGCTGGGCACCCGGTTTTTCCTGTGGGCGCAGCATCCCACCCCCACCCCAAGGACTGTGTGAACAGATGCGGGCCCCCCATGGAGGCCGGCATCGCCCAGCAGGCCTGCGGGTGGTGGACCTGCCCTGATGGCTGTCAGGCTGTTTAGTGACAACAGTTCTTAGGAGGGGAGGGGGCGGCTGTAAGGTGTCGAACTGGGCCCTGTTTGTTAGGGGCTGGGCCCTCTGGGGTTGGGGGTCGTGGGCTGATTTCCTAGGGTCCCCGTCATGGCTGCCACCTCTGATTTCCTTCCTCTGAGGTGCAGCTGCCCCCTCCCCAAAGCTAGTGTCCGCAGAGACTCAGGGCTGGCCAGCGCTCCTGGAGGGGGTGGCAGCCTGGGGGCAGGTCCCGGCCTGCAGTGGCCCTGAGGGGACTGGGATGTCTCAGGGCCCGCCCTGCCCCAGTTTGCTTTTCCCCAAGATTACTGGGCAGACAGGACAGTGCCTGAGCGATGAGGACTGGGCGAGGCTCCGTGCAGCTGCGGGCAGGGACAGGCCGCTCTGTCGCCAGGCGCCAGCAGGTTCCCAGGCCTCGGGCAGATGTCAGCAGAGGTGCGGCCTCCACAGCCTGGGAAGGGCTTGTCAGCATGCACTTCCTGCAGAGCCAGCAGCTGGGCGCGATGTATTGATCTTTAAATATCGACTTTCCATTAAAAAATACATGCAGATCTTTTCCAAGAAAAGGCCTGAAATGAAACCACGTGCTCGCTGTGAGGTAGCATTTAAAGTGGTGAGTTTTCCTAACCGCCCCGCCTGGCTTCTATTTACTCAAATGCAGGACGGGACCCGGGCAGCTGCCGTGTGTGACACAGACTGCATCGGCAGAGCCCCCACCACGGGCCGTCCCTCTGCCTGGGGCTCTGGGACCACAGGAGTCGTCCCCTCCCCCGAGTCCCAGCCTGGCAGCGTCAGAAAACCCAGGGCTGGGCAGGCTCCTCTGGGCGGGGGTAAGGATGGGGGGTTGGGGAATGGGGGTTGGGGGTGTGGAGAGGGGGGCAGTGCCGGGTTATGGGGTCTCAGCCCACCATGTCTCCCACCTTTGCTGTCCTCTGGCCTGTCGCGCCTGATGACCCCTCGGGCTTGGAGACTGATGCCACTCTCTGCATGGACCCTGGTTCCAGCCTGAACATGCTCCTCATCTTCCAAACGTTCGGACTCATTCCACGTTCTCAGCATCTCATAGTCTCAGCAGCTCAGTAACTGAGGCCCAGCGCCCGGTCAGGAATCTGCTGGGAGGGGGAAGCCCAGTCAGCCAGGGGCTGGGTGGCGCAGGGGTGGGGCGGTGGGGCTTTCGATCTGCCCTTTACTCTTCACTCATTCGCTCCTCACTCGCTCGCAAGCCTGCACTGGGTGTGGGGAGCGGGAGAGAGCTCGGGCTGCAGGGGCACTTTACTGCCCCCCCACCCCAGACATCACCGCAGTCACCCCAACATGGATCTGCCAGGGACTCTCTCCGAGCCTGACCCTCAGAGCACCTTTCAGGACAAGCAGCGACTCTCCTGGTGGAGACTGTGCTGCGGGTGAGGCCATGGTGGGCACAGGAAGCGTCCCATTGATTTGTCTGGAAGCCTTGGGGGGCAGAGCAGACAGGATCTGATCTTGGTGAGGCTTCTGTGGATACATAGGACGTCCGTGATGGTGAACGCTCAGGGTGTGTGGGCCAGCAGCCCCACCTCTGCACGGGGAGACGAGGGGCGCTCCCAGGTAGAGGAGTGCTCCCTGGTAGAGGGGCGTGGTGCCAGCTGGGGTCTGGTGCTCTTGATTGGTGAGCTGACACATGGGAGAGACACTGCACTCTCCTTAGCTCAGGAGCAGCCTTCATGCCTTTGGGGATAAATCAGTCCGTCAGCCAGAGGCCCAGCAGCCAGCATATGCATGGAGGAGGTGGCGCTTAGCAGGGCAGTGGGGGTGATAAATGGTTGTGAGGCCCCATGCTCACAGCCTCCACACATTTTTCCCAAACACCCTCCCTGCCCCCGCAGCAGCTTGCAGGACTGCCTGAGTGTCTCTCTCTCTCTCTCTCTCTCTCTCTCTCTCTCTCTCTCTCTCTCTCTCTCACACACACACACACACACACACACACACACACACACACACACACAGCTCAGTCAGCAGCATCCAAAGGCCACATTTCTTCCCACAGCTCAGAAATTGCCGGGATCTCAGCGAAGTGTAAAGGCTCCAGGTGGGATGCGTCTGCCAGACCTGTGGCTGGGCAGTCAATGCACCCACTCAGACAGACCCTGTGCAGGACCTCCATGCCCCACCACTGTGCATGCACCATGCACACAGATACAAGGACACATGCACACAGGCAGAGAGCTGCATCCACGGGTACACACAGGTACAGGCACATGCATGCACAGAGAGCCACATCCTCACGCACACACAGGTGCAGCACACGTGCACCACACAGTGCACCCACGTGTACACAGAGGTGCAGGCACATGCATGCACAGAGAGCCACATCCTCACGCACACACAGGTGCAGGCACACGTGCACACACACAGGCAGAGAGCTGCACCCACGTGTACACAGAGGTGCAGGCACATGCATGCACAGAGAGCCAGCACCCTCACGCACACACAGGCGCAGGCACACATGCACACACACAGGCAGAGAGCTGCACCCACGTGTTCACACAGGCACGGGCACACACAGTGTGATCTGCGTTGTACCATCGGGCTCCAGAATAAAAGTGAGTTCTGTGCTGTGTAAATTCTCCCATCCTGGTCAGGTTTTAAGGGACCTCGAGACCAGGGCCTGCACTCGGCACCCTGCTTCTAAAGGGGGTGCTCGGCCCCCTTGCGTGGCTGATTTGCTCTGCACACTGAGCCCACGGTGCATTCATATTGACCAGAGAAGCCACACCAGGGAGAAGGGGCCAGGGAAGGCTGGGGTGGGCTGGAAGGCCTGGACATGTGACATTCTGTGGGCACCGCGGCTGGCACGGTGAGCAGAGATCAGCGATTCTGCATTGGCCCGGGCTGGGCCCCAGGCTGAGCACGGGCCGTGCAGGGTGGCTCAGGTCACTGTTGACGGAGCAGTCTCCAAATCAGCCCGCTCCCACGTGTGCTCCGCCGCTGGCTGGCCTCCCTGTGGCTGCTCCGAGCGGCAGGAAGGGGGAGGGCCTTGGCGCTGCTGCCTTCACCTCACCCGGCCTCGCTGCCCACTCGCTGCACAGTGACGAGTGTCAAGAGACTCAGCTGTGGCTCCTCTCGCCTGTCCCCACAGCTCCCCCACCCCTGGCCTCACCCCAGGTCCAGGCTGGCTGAAAGGCCTTGTTCCGAGTCTGGGGCTCCCCCCCCCCCCCCCCTGCTCATAGGGTGTGATGCTCACGTGACACTCACTTGGAGCCTTTCCAACCAGCTGAGCCCACTCGAACCCCTGTGCCCAGAAGCATGCCTGACCAATGTGCGGGAGCCCACAGGGCTGTGCCCAGGAGCCTGAATTCAGGGGGCAAGGGCGCTCTGCTCCCACCGGCAGCCCAGTTCTCTGGAGGCGCTGGGGTTGCTGACGCAGCCACCCCCCACCCCTCACCCCCGGGAGCTGCCAGTTCTCCGGAGCCCCCTCCCTCTCTCGCTTCCTGGCAGTCCATACCCTCGGGTGAATCTTGCCCTGTCGGATCCATGGCTGGGCTCCCCACATCGACCATGAGCGCCCGGGAGGCACACGCACCCCAAAGGTGGGGCTCACATGAGCAGGGCTCCAGGCAGCGCTAAGGAGGGAGGGGCTCAGAAGGCAGAGTGAGGTTGGGTCGGGGCAGCTGAGAACAGCCTGGGGAGGGGGTGGGGGGAGGTGTGAGCAGGAACGAGGTGGGTGGCACCCAGCAGTGGGGTCTGCAGAGGGAGGGCTGCCCACCTGCATGAAGACACAGAGACCTCCCAGAGACAGAGCCTGCCCGTCGTCCAGGGTGCTCTTCCCTGACCAGTCCCCTCGCTGCAACCCCACTTCGGGGTTTAGTGCTCAGCTGCTCCACAGGCCTGTTTCTCCCCCTCCTTCTCCCCGGCCCCCTGCCCATCAAGGCGGGCCCCTCCACCCAGCTCCCGGTCCTCGCTGCTCTCCAGTCCATCTGGGTGCCGGGGGCTGGGTCCAGGGCTGAGGCAGGGGCGAAGCGGCTCTATGGTCCTTGAGGTCTGTCCCTGTGGGAGGTGCTGGGGGGAGCCAGCCAGCGGGGGGCCTTGGACAGCAGGACCCCTCTGCCATCCTGCGCCGGGTGACACCCCGCCAGACCAGGAGGAGCTGGGCCTCAGGCGGCCGGAGATGCTGAGCTGACCTGGGCTGGTGCCTTCATCACTAATTTATGAACGTTCCTGGTGCCGCCTGTGGCGGTCATTGTGAAACACCGGAACACAATTCCAGGCTGTTTTAGACCAGGCAGGATCCGGGATGAACAGTGGTCTTCTGGGAAGTTGCCGCTAAACATGTTTTACGGGCTGAAGCTTTACTGTAAGCAGACATGGAGGGGAGTGTGTCTCCCCGAGTCCCACGGAGTCCAGCCCCACGCCTGCTGGCCCCAGTGCATTCCTGGCAGCAGAAGACAGGATTGCTCTGGAACCCAAACCCCAGAGGCCTCGGCTCTGCCTCTTGCCCAGTGCAGGTCTGGGCTGTGTCTGTTTCTCAGAAATGACAGGTGCTGGCCTTGCTCCTGCCCTCGGGGCGGGCTGTGCTGGAAGGGGCCGCGGTGCTGAGGGCCGGCCTCAGGGCTGCCTGGGGGCCCATGGTTGGGGACACAGGTGAGCAAGCAGGCACGGGTCGGGTGGTGAGCGCTCTGCGGGCACAGGGTGGCCAGGAGGGGAGTGGGTGCAGAAGCGTCCCAAATGGAGGGAACAGCAGGGTCCTACAGGGCAGGGTGCTGGCCGGGCTGCGATGCCAGCTGAGGACAGAGCCCCCACCCAGGCTCCTTCCAGCTCAGATGGCTGCTTGGACCGCCAAGAGGCTGTCCCTTTACCTCACGAGGCTGAGTCAGGGCCCCAAGGCCCTGGGAGGACGCAGGCACAGATGCCTGTCCATGCAGGCTGCTGCCCGCCCTGACTGGGTGGCAGGTACCTGGCTGGGTCCTCCCGGACCAGTGGGCAGCACACGTCATGCTCAGCCAGGCTCCCTTGGAGGCTGAGGAGTCTAAAGTCAGAGGCCAGAGCCAACACCCTCTTCCCCACTTTGACATTTGACCTTGCCCCAGGGAAGAGGAGAGGAGTCTCAAGACATCCTCAGGGGCCAAGGAACCCCTGGGTCAAGGTCCCTGTGAGGGGGTTGAAGTTCAGGAGAACTCCATCCTCTCTTCTGCCTCAAGGGTCCCGAAGTCCTTTACAGAGCCTGTGCCGGACTCTCAGCTCAGTTTTCTCATCTGTAAAGTGGGCGCGTTCACCCCTCACTGCACTGCTCTGAGAAGGAAACGCGATAGGACATGAGGACTCCTCCGAGGACAGGTGGTGAGCAGGTCAGGGCCCTGGCGTGTCTTTGAGGTGACCATCTGGTGACCTCCCCTCTGTGTGCAGGTGTCCTGTTGACACAGGTGGGCTGTGCGCCCCATGGAGGTGGAGTGGGCCCTGTGCTGCCTGTGAGGAGCCCGGGCAGGACCGACCACAAGCTCTGCAGAGGGCAGGCCAGGGCCAGGCGCTGACTCTCTTCCAGAGTTTTCTGGGTCATCAGATGTGACTTGCCACATGTGATTTATTACGGCTTTCTCCCGGGGACAGAGGGGCTGGGTCTCCCGGGGATGCTCTGGGGGCTGGGCCTCTCCTAGGTGATGGGGTGGGGGTGGGGGAGAGGCAGGCTGGGAGGGAAAGGTCGGGCGGGTTCAGGTCCGGCCGTGCCCAGGACTTTCCCCGTGGCGGTGGGCAGCTCACCTTCCACAGGCTCCTGCAGACTGTCTGGGGCCCCCACGTCCCCGGCTCTGAAGGCATTAAGACCTGGGAGGGGGGTCAGCAGCAGGTGGCCCTCCAGGCCCGTGGGGGGGAGCCCTCATTGTGTCATGGGTAACAGCAGCGGTGACTCACCACTCTGCAGCGGCTCTATTTTTACCCTCCCCGGCCCGTCTTCCCTCTTGCTTTCCTCGTTGGGGGCAGCTTTTTGTCTGTTTTGAGAAAAGCCTGGCTTGTGAAGGGACCGCTCTCCGCCGCACCTCCCGGGCCTCGAGCTGTCCCGAGCGCTGGGCGCTGAACTTCAAGTGGGACGCAGGGCCGAGGCGGGCACCGAGGAAGGACAAGTCGTTGCTCTGTTTTTCGGGAAAAAGTGCTCAGACATTACCCACATTTTCCCCTGGGTTTTGTGGTACCTACAACAGCAGCGTTGAGTTCCTGGGCCGACCTTGACCCAGGGGGCCCGTAACACCCTGCTTTGACCCCTCCCCTCGCCCTCCAGCCCACCTTTACCCTGAGCCTGAGATTGTGGGACCCACGACACAGCCCACGTAGAGCGCCCACGTAGGGCTCCGGTGTCACAACAGGGCCATCCGCGGCACGGCCTCCAGGAACCGTCTGTGTGTCTCCCTGGACTCGTGTCCGAGGGAGCCTTGGCCCCACTCTGAAAAGAGTTCCCCGGCTTCTCCTGGGGGCTGGCTCTTGAGCTGGGGTGACACATTCCAGAACACCATTAGATGTCCCCTGGAGGGCTGTGTCTGGGCTTTGGACCGAGCGCTCAGACAAGTCGTGAGGAGGTGGCTCCAGGATCAGGGGGCTGAGTTCAGGGACCCAGAACCGGACAGCAGCCCGCAGAAGGACGTGGCCGGGGTCTGCGGGGCCGGGCAGTGTGTCAGCCCCGGGGAGAGGGAAGTAAAATGCGTCACTCGGCCGCCTCCTCATGACCTACTTTCATGGCAATGCTGTGCTTCCAACCCTGCGAGATGAAAGCCTTCCCGGAAGAGGAAACGTCCCTGAACGGCTGGGTTTACGTGTTCTTCTGCCCCAGGAGGAGCTGCGCCGTGCCCACGAGGCCGTGCAGCAGAGGGTCCATGGAGGCTGAGTGCCAGCTGTGCCATCTCCCTGCAGGCAGGACACCCGGACACACAGACAGGCTTCCTGCTGCTCCGGCTCCTGGCAGAGACCCAGGAGTGTGTGTGTCGGGGGGAGACTGTTGGGTTGAATCGCCGCTTCCTTTCACCCACCCTGCAATTTTGGAGGCGCACCTCCAGCGTCACACAGCAGCAGGTGTCGCACGTAAGAATTCGGCAACCGATCATGTCAACCGCAGTGCCGGGACTCACTCTGTCTCACAGCCTCATCTCTTTGCCCAAATGTCAGCTTCCCAAATGACTCCCTGAGACCTTGTAAAAAGTAGCAACCCCCTCCCAGCACCGGAGGCGAGAGCTGTGTGCTGGCTTAGCATCTGTGCCCACACTCACGTGTCCCCTCCAGGAGTCCCCGCCCAGGGTCAGTGACAGGCCTCGCCTGTGGTTCCTGCAGCCTCCGACCTTGGCTCGCTCAGGCGCGCTGGGGCCCAGCCTCCCAAACAGACCTGTGGCCAGAGCTCCTCTGTCAAACAGCCAAGGTCAGCCCCCAACGGCCCAGGAGGAGCGGCCCCTTTCCTGACAGGTTTGGGTGTTGGAGGAACTCAGGGTTCAGGGGGCTCCTGGTGCCCCCTGCAGGACAGCAGGGCCCAGTGAGGCCGTGGGCCTGTCCCAGATGGTGGAGGGTCAGAGGGCGAGAGGAGAGAGGCCCCCAGGACACGGCGGGTGGGGAGTAAAGGGTTTGCTTGTGGGGCTTGGGGCTAGGACCCGAGGCTTCGCATCCACGGGAATGCTCACAGTCTGAGGGTGTGGGGGGTAGAGACCTGAGTGGGAAGAGACCCGCAGGGTGGAGATCTGGGGGCACAGCCAGGCTGGCCTGGGCCCTGGGCGGAGCCGGCTCCCTGTCTGGGGGGCTGACAGGTACCGAAGAGCAGAAGCCTGTGCCGTTGAGGAACCCCGTCTCCTGTGTAAGGAGAAGGTGTCTGGTTCTGAACAGAATTGGGAGCCCTGAGACCACGTTTCAACCCCTGTCCGTGCCACGGGGAAACCTCGTGGGCGTCTTGCTGTGATTTCCACGGACCCCTTTCTCCAGGAGGGGCCCATTGCCCAGGAAGTCGGCAGAAATAAGAACTCTGGTGGGTTCTCATGGGCCTTGTGGGCCGCCCCTCGGACAGGCGGTGTCCCAGTGATTAATCCTGGGGCGGGGCAAGCTCCCCTCCAGCGCATCCAGCCACCCCTCGGGGCAGATGCCTCCAGGAGACTCAGCAGGAGGGTTAAGCGTCCTGCCTCGGAGGCTCTGGGCTGCCCCGAGAGTCCCAGGACCTCCTATTTGTGGGTCTTTTTTGGTTGGGAGCAGCCTTCATGGGGGGCCACTGGGCACAGAGTTTCCTGCCATTCTGTCTGTAGCCTCGCCCCACCATGAGCTCTAGAAGAGGGGGCTCTACGGTCCCCTGGGGCCCACCCCTCTGCCCTGGTTTGAGTCCTCCCCACTTTGCACAGGAGCCACGATGACGCCCACGACTGAGCGGCGGGGGCCGTCCAGCGGCTTGTGGTGGCACAGGGCCTTCTTGCCATGCCCCTCACCTGGCACCCCTCTGTTTTCCCTACAGTGACCTTCGACCACTTCCAGATCCTGCGGGCCATCGGGAAGGGCAGCTTCGGCAAGGTAAGGTGGGGCCTGGGGGGCCAGGGTGTTGGACGCTGAGGTTGTTGGAAAGTCTTGCTGTAAGTAACACGGTGATGAACATCTTCGGAAGAAAGCCTCCTCATTTCCCAGGGTGCTCTCCTAGGCCAGCGGAGGGGGGTTTCACCAAAGGGCGGGATCCAGCAGGTTTGGCGGAGACACTGGTACCCATTGAGACATCTGGTCAGTTCCAGACCACCTGCCTTTGCGTGAGGCACCTGGGACCTCCAATTCCAGAATCTTCCACTTCCATTGGCTCCGGCTCCTTGAAGACCTGGAGACCGAAGGCTGTGGGGACCCTTAGAAATGGCTCTGGGCTATCTCTCCTTGCGAGGTCTCCCCATGACTCGAATGGGTGGCACAGTGCTGGCTGTGCAGCCCGTGACTTTGTGCATCAGTCCTACTTCCGTTGGAGGCCTTTGTCTCATGTCTGATTGAATTTCCTTGGCCACGAGGGAGCCCAGCCCATTTCTCACAGTCCTCACCTCACCCTGGTCCTCTCTACCAACCAATCATGTGAGCAGTGCCAGGGTTGCTGATTGGCATTGCAGGCCAGCGCTGCAGGGGACCCAAGAGCTGGGCGGGGACTACCACCCTAGGAGGGTGGGGATTTGAGAGCAGCTGTCATGCACAGGGGTTTCCCGGGTGCAGGGCTCTGGCTAAGGGGTCCTCTCCTTCGTTCCCCAACAACTTTCCAAGCCTTCTGCTGCTCTGAGCCCTGGGAAGGTGGCGCTGGGGTTGGGGATGGTGACACCCCCTGCCCAGGTCATGGCTGGTGTGGGATGCAGGCATCCGCACAGGCCTGTAGGCCCCCTCCCTGCTGTGCTCTGGGCTGGGTCCCGCCTGCTCTCAGAAGGCGCCTGTGGACAGCACACGTGTCCCTCCAGAGACTTACATCCAGTCACTCAAAGTGGAGCCTGCAGGGGCCGGGAAGGGAATCGGGCAGCGTGCTGACGCACCCTGTGCCTCCAGGTGTGCATCGTGCAGAAGCGAGACACGGAGAAGATGTACGCCATGAAGTACATGAGCAAGCAGCAGTGCATCGAGCGGGACGAGGTCCGTAACGTGTTCCGGGAGCTGGAGATCCTGCAGGAGATCGAGCACGTCTTCCTGGTGAACCTCTGGTGAGCCCGCCCTGCACCTCGGAGGAGACACCGCTGCTCCCTGCTCTCCTGACCCTGGGACCCCTGGCACCCCAGCCCCTCCTCCCTCTCCCCAGCCACTCACAGTCCCCGGCCCCAGGTGCCCACCGTACCTGCATTCCTGAGGGTCTCCCCCGCCTGCAGAAGCCTAGGCTTTCCCAAAAAGGAAGCCTGTGACCCACAGAGTTTCTGGCAAAATGCCAGTGGGGGAGAGGTTGGGGGCCTGACTTAGTTTCCTTCACAAAATGGGCCCCAAGACCAGCCCTAGGAGGTGGGGACCTGCAGTCCACAGCAGGTCACCCCCTTCCTCCCTGGGAGTGCTCCTGAATCCTCCAATCACCTTCTCCTGGGGGGGCAGGCGGGGGTTGTGCCCTCTAATTCACTCACAGGTGGGGTGTGGTTCCCCAGGGCCCTGGGCATCTGGGTGCTCACAGGGCTGAAGAGGCGGGACGCTGCTCCTGTGGAATGTGGGGGTTGGGGAGTGACCCCCAGCCATGCATGTGCCAGGGCCTCCCCTGTTGCCCACAGGTACTCCTTCCAGGACGAGGAGGACATGTTCATGGTGGTGGACCTGCTGCTGGGCGGGGACCTGCGCTACCACCTGCAGCAGAACGTCCAGTTCTCCGAGGACACTGTGAGGCTGTACATCTGCGAGATGGCGCTGGCCCTCGACTACCTGCGCAGTCAGCACATCATCCACAGGTGTGCGCACACCTGCCGGGACTGGGCAGGACTGGCCGCAGGGACATGCCGCCTGCAGGGTGCCACCTTCCGGCAGAACCCGACAGCTCCTTCGTGCTCTGCCCCAAACTTGCCCGCAGACCTGCCCCCAGGTGTGGCTCCAAGCCAGCCCACAGCTGCATCTCTGATGTCCACCTGGGGGCAGATCCTACCCCAGCAGCCCCAGCTGGGCCAGGCACACAGAGCCTTTGGATCCCGGGGACCCCGGGGTCTGGCCATGTTGGGGCAGCCTTCACCTGGTGAGTTTAACTGCAGGATCCCATTTGGCCATCTGCCATATCCCTGGGCAATTCAAACAAATGTTAACAGTAGCTTAAAGCAGACACAGTTAGGGAGATAAAGCTGCCGTCATAGGACAAGAAAGAAAAAGCTCACTGTGGTTTATTATAAAGTCAAATGGCTGTGATTTTAGCATGTCTGCCCGGGGATCTCTGTTATCTGCGAAGGCCCCAGTCCACAGTCTGTGCAGCTCGGGGCTCTGGGAGAGGGGGAGCCTGGGGAGTCGGGGCCCCCGGGGCCTGCCTCTGTCCTCTAGGGACTTCGGCTCCCTCTGTGTCCACTGCTGTCTCGTCCAGAAGGTGGGGCTGGAGGCAGCCCCCAGGAACCAGAGGGCTGGTCTGCCCAGCTCCATCCGAGTGTCACCAGGTGGGGAGGGGGCCTTAGGCCCTCAGTCTTCCCAGGGCCCATCTCAGGCCTCTTGGGCCTCTGCTGGCTGGACACCCCTTGGGGGAGCCCCAAACCCTGCCAGGGTTACCGGGCAGGAGCAGGAAGGATGTCTCCCCGCTTTCTGCTCTTTCTGCAGAGACGTCAAGCCCGACAACATTCTGCTGGATGAGCAAGGTGAGCAGGGGCGCGAGGCCAGCGAGGGGTGAATGCCCCTGCCCTCAGGGAGCATCTCCGGTCCTTTGGACCGCGGTGCTGTCCTCTCTCCTCGCAGGACACGCGCACCTGACCGACTTCAACATCGCCACCATCATCAAGGACGGGGAGAGGGCGACCGCACTTGCTGGGACCAAGCCGTACATGGGTGAGCAAGGCCCCCGCACCCACCTGCCAGCCACCGACTCCCATGTAGCCTGTGGCTGGTGGGCAGCTCACTTCCCTACAGGCACAGAGCAGCCATGTACAGAACAGCGTGTCTGATCCGTGCAGAAGACTAAGTGACGCACGAGAGGGTCATGGGTACGACAGTGAGCTAACCTGGCACGCACGCAGGCTGTGGGACCTGGACTTGAACCAGGTGGTCTGTGGGGAAGGATGACAGCGGAGGGCGCTTCCTGGTCAGCTCTGGCGGCAGCCTGGTTTCAGGCCCCATCTTGGGGGGCCAGCCCTGGGGCTGGGTTAGGGTGCTCAGCCTCTCCTTCCCTTTCTGGAAAGCTCCGGAGATCTTCCAGTCTTTCGTCAACGGTGGGACCGGCTACTCCTTCGAGGTGGACTGGTGGTCAGTGGGGGTGATGGCCTATGAGCTGCTGCGTGGATGGGTATGGAGCTCCTCCGCCCCGGGCTCAGCCCCAGACCCCAAGCCGGCGGTGACCCCCAGGGGTGGGCCTGGTGCCCTGGGGAGGGAAGCGTCTGCCCCACCCCAGGTGTTCAGGGACATCTGCACTCGCTTTCCGTCAGCGTCCATGAGGCCACGCACGCTGGGTGGGCGCACAATGCCTGAGGGATTGCTGGAGGGGGTCGCTGGGGTTTCCCGGGCGGATGGTAGGGCCTGTGCAATGGCCTCTGGGCATTGGGCCTGGAACCGCCCTTACCCACCCCCGGTGGGGGCTCCGAGGGACCCCACCCCGAGGAAGGCAGCTCCGCCTGGCCCTCCGGGACCCACCCATCTGGCCCTGGGAAGGACATGCTTCCGTCAGGCCTGGTCAGCGCCTCTCTGACCAGTCCCTCGGTGGAGGTGCGGCCCGGCCCAGGCACCTGCTTCTCCTCCTGGCTGTTCCCGGGAGCGGCCGTGCTCAGGCTGTGCCTGCACTGGGGTGGGTACTGCCGGGCGCTCTGGGTCACGGTGAGGCACTGGCACAGCGCTGCCTCCTCTGCCCAGAGGCCCTACGACATCCACTCCAGCGACGCCATGGAGTCCCTGGTGCAGCTGTTCAGCACCGTGAGTGTCCAGTACGTCCCCTCCTGGTCCAAGGAGATGGTGGCCCTGCTGCGGAAGGTGAGCCCCTCCCGGAGCACAGGCCTGCCAGACGCACAGGGGGTGTGTGGCTTGGAGCCCTGGTTTGAGGGGGCATCTGGTTCCGGCATGTCTGTCCGGCGGGTTCCCTGTCGGTCCGACTCTGTCCTATAGTAGCCTGGCTGTGACTAATGTAATCCTCCCCAGCTGGTTCCGGGACACTGGTCATCAGCCTGTCTCACAGATGCCCAAACTGAGACGCAGGCGGAGAAGTTAGCCGGTGCAGGTCACGCGTTGTGCGTGCTGGAGGGAGAGGGTGTGGGACTGGGTGCCCACCGAGCTGCACTCTGGCCTCCTCTGCCCCTGCGCCTCCTCTTGGAGGCACAGCCAGTGCCTGCTGCCAATGGCCTGGCCACCCCCGGGAGCAAGCACAGAAGACCCCGGGAGCCCCTGCACCTCCAAGGCCTGAGCGTGTCTGTAGCAGCCCAGGGCCCTCAGCCTGCAGGGACGTGGGGGGCCATGGTGTTGCCACAGCGTGCATCCCTCGGGACAGGGGCTGGGCTGTGGGGCCCCACCGTGCCTCCTCGGACAGCCTCACTTTAAAGACCCTGGTGCGTCGGGACCCGGGGTGGGAGCACATGCGGGACTTGTGAGGCCCCGAGTCCTGGCCTACAGGGTCCTCCTGGGCAGGCCCTGGCTCCTGCCCAGAGAGAGACCTTTGACCCTGGAGTTGTAGCCAGGCAGCTAGAGGCCTCTCTGAGTCCCTAATGGAGCCTCTTAACCTAGATTTCGCCCCACAAAACTCTGCCCATACCTGCCCAGGTGGTTCACAGTGGGACCTTGGCCCCAGAAGCTCTAGTAGGGAGTGGCGATGATCCTCGCACCAAGCCCCAGGCCTGGTGAAGCCGCCATGGCCACACACACACACACACACACACACACACCTACCTTAGGGCCTCACGGGGCTGTGATGGCGGTAGTTACTGTCCTCTGCAGTTAGCCAGGCCGAGGCTGCCACCTGCTGGTGAATCTCAGCAGAACCTCCTGCAGACCTCTTGTGCCTTCTGCCTCCTTGGGCTCTAGGGGCTGAGCCAGACCCGCAGACTGAATTGTCCCCTTGGCCGCATTACTGCGCTGACCAGGATGCTTGCCTGACCCTTGAGACCCTGAGTTCCCCAACCTCAGGCCTTCTGGCGAGACCTGCACGGGTGCCCTGGTCTGGGCAGGCCGCTCCCCCAGGGAGTGCTGGGCCTGGTCCTGCCGGGCTTCGGGCCGGGCACCATCTGATGTGGGCCTTGTTCCAGCTCCTCACTGTGAACCCCAGGCACCGTGTCTCCAGCCTCCAGGACATGAAGGAGGCCCCATCGCTGGCCAACGTGCTGTGGGACGACCTGAGCAAGAAGAAGGTGGAGCCGGGCTTTGTGCCCAACGTAAGCCTGCACGACAGTCAGACAGAGGTTCCGGGGTGGCTGGCAGCACCCGTGGGTGAGCTCGGCGCCCTGTCCCTCCACAGAAAGGCCGCCTGCACTGCGACCCCACCTTCGAGCTGGAGGAGATGATCCTGGAGTCCAGGCCCCTGCACAAGAAGAAGAAGCGGCTGGCCAAGAACAGGTCCCGGGACAGCAGCAGGGACAGCCCCCAGTCCGTGAGTGCGGGGCCAGGGACGGGGTCCTCTCCATCATGTTACAGCATCCCCACAGACCCGGCAAGGATGCACCTCCTGCAAAGTCCCAAGACCTTCCTCCCACCTTCCAGCCCAGCCCCATCTTTTGCACCCGAGTCTGCAGCTTCTCTGAGCCCCTCTCTTCCTCCTGAGCCCCTGGCTTCCCCTCTGAGCCCCTCTCTTCCTCCCTGAGCCTCTGGCTTCCTCTCTGAGCCCCTCACTTCCCCTCTGAGCCCCTCACTTCTCTCCCTGAGCCCCTCACTTCTCTCCCTGAGCCCCTCACTTCCCTCCCTGAGCCCTCACTTCCCTCCCTGAGCCCCTCACTTCCTCCCTGAGCCCCTCACTTCCTCCCTGAGCCCTCACTTCCCTCCCTGAGCCCTCACTTCCCTCCCTGAGCCCCTCACTTCCTTCCTTGAGTGGAATGAGAACCCACTCCAGGGGCTCTTGCCAGGGAACTAGCCCCAAAGTCTTGGGGGAATGCCCTCACGGCAAGACTCTCCTGTACCAGCATATGGCCTGTGCCTCACCCCATCCACAGCCTCCCACCCACGCCCAGCACCTCTCAGCGCGGCAGGCCCAGCACCTCCCCGCTCCGGCCATGCTGCCGGAGACTGGTAGTTCTGAGGCTCAGAGGGGAGGCAGAGGCACAGGCACATCCTGAGGGGCGAATACTGTCTTTCAAGGCCTCTGCGTGTCTGCAGGCACGTTGGGGGGAGGGCCCCTTGTGCAGGTGCAGCAGGGCGCCCACGTGCACCCACTGAGCCGGCCCCGCCCAGGTGTATCCACTGAGCGCAGAGACTTCCCTATCAGGGCCTTGGCTTTGGTGCAGGAACTTCCGAAGCCTGGTAGTCCGGCCTTCTCTGAAATCCCGCTGCTCTCACAGTGACCCGAGCCTGTCGCTTGCACGTGCATCCTCAGTGCCCAGCAATGGCCAGGCAGGCCCATGTCCATGTGACTACTCCCTCCCCACCTGTCCCCAACGCCAGAGCTGCTCGCACCCTCCCAACTCACACTCCACGCGGCACCAGCGATGGCTCCTCATTGATCGGGCCAGTGCGGGACCCAACTCAAGGCCTGTCCCGAGACTGCTTCTCAGGGCGCCCTGTGGTGACCGCCCCAGGGCAGGTCCTCTCACAGCGGGCCCTGAGGTGGGATTCTGTGCACCAGTGAGAAGTGGCCTGGAGGAAGTGGGGGAGGGGAGGGAGCCAAGCCTGGTGTAGTTCCCCACCCAGTCGGGTCACACGGACACTGCCTTCCCTGTTAGCATCCACCTGAGGCAGGAGCTGGGCTTCTGCACAGGAAACCCTTCGGTTACTGGCTAAGAGTCGCCTGCGAGGTGTGAACTCCCAGGCGCTCTGCTGCCGGGGGATCGTTCAGGCTTTGGACGAAAGCCAGAGGGGCAGCCGTGGGAGGACAGGCGGGCCAGATGGAAGAGTCCCACCTGAGGGGATGTGAGACCCTGACGACATCCGCACTCGTTCTGACTAACAGGAGAATGACTACCTTCAGGACTGCCTTGATGCGATCCAGCAAGACTTTGTGATTTTTAATAGAGAAAAGTGAGTGTGTGTGGAGGGGAGGGAGGGGGTGATGGGGGCAACGAGGACCTTGGGGAAATGGGACAAGGCTTTCTTGGCCACCCAGGTCTTGAACCCAGGAAACCTGGCCCCATCCTCCTGGGGGGTCTGAGCATTGGCCCTGGGATGAAGGGGGGGGGGGCACGTTCAGGCTCATACTTCGGGAGGGGCTCCTCCAGAACTTTTAGTCCTAAACTGGGGCCAATTGCCAGAATCTCCTGGGGAGGCAGACACTCAGTGGACTTTCCAGACAAGGGCTGTTGGCTCCTGCACATCCACAGGCTCCCCTCAGTCAGTCACACACTCACTGAGCTAACACTGACTGTGTGTCAGGGACTGGGGGACAGAGAGGTCATGGCTGGCTGGCAGGGAGATACAACAGGCCATGAATAGCTGCAACACCTCCACCGTGGGGGGATAAAGCCCAGTGCTCTGGGCCCAGGGGAAGGAGTGGCAGGGCGATGCACGGAGGGCTTCCTGGAGGAGGTGGCCCTGAGCTCCAGCCAGGAAGGGGAGCAGGATTGGTCGGTGCTCTATCCTGCTTCAGTGACCAGGATGACAGATGGGCACTGGTTTAGGACACTGACCACCATCCTGGAGGCCAGAGCCAGGGTAAGATGGGGACTTGTCCAAGCTCTTTGAAAAGCCTGCTCCAAAATTCCTGACCCCAGAACTTGCACTTAAACGGGGCCTCCTTTCAGCTTCTGGCTGGAAGTGAACCGAGACTCCCCACCCCTGCTGCTCCCAGCCCCAGGACCCATAGTCAGAGGTGCTGCTGGGCTGAGTGCCCGCAACCCGCTAGGCCTCTGACCCGCACACAATGCCATCAGCTCCCTGCTGGGCCAGCCTGTCTGGGACATGCCGGACACCTGGTGCAAGCCCGGGGCCCCTGAGCCAGGGACACATTCTGGAGGGCTCAGGCCAGCTGTCCCTGGGCTGCTGGCGAGGCTGCACAAAGCCCTTCCCTGTGCTTCCCCACCAGGCTGAGGAGGAGCCAGGACCCCACGAGGGAGGCTGGGGATGTGGATGGCGAGGCCTTGGCGGATGGTGAGGACACGAGCCCCGCCCTGCCCACGTGCGGCTCCGTCTGCCCCTCGGCGGGGAGCAGCTAGGAGCCCGCTGGTCCTGGGAGGTCACTCAGGCTGCACCAGGGACTCAGTGCACCAGAGGGACAGGCCAAGCTCAACGTTCCCACTGAGCAGCCCGCTGGCCCGAGCACAGACCCAGGCTGGTGGCTCTGCCGTGTCCTGGTCGGTTTGTTTCCACGGGAACAGCCTGACCACTGAGCTGCCATCGGCTCTCGGAGGGACATAGTGACTAGTGGCTGTCAGTGCGGTCGAATGGTGGACAAGGAGTGCGCTGCCACCTGGAGGCTGATTATGTGATGGTGGTCCTGGTGGCCTCCCAACCCCTCGCTGGCAGGTCACAGGCTGGGCCACGTGGCTGACAGGCACTCTCGTCTCTCACCACCTCTCGACTGTACATAGGCCTGGAGGCCTGGCCTGCCGGCGGCTGCCCCACCTGAGCTTGCTTCCCAGAGCGTGGGAGGGGCCCAGGGTCCAGGGTCCTTGTACATCAAAGGGGGGTGCTATGGGTGGGAAGATGAGGTGTTTTATAAATACAAACTGTTCCAGCACGTTCTGCGTGTTTCTGCATATTTTCACCTCTGGGAATTACAGACCTATTCGGTGTTTCCCACGTCCTGTGCCTGCCGAGTGGTCGTGCTGTTCAGGGACATTTGTCCAGGAGTCGGACAGCTCCTGCTGGGCAGAGCCCTCGGCACCCCAGTCCCACTGCTCTGGGGTGGTGGGCGCCCTCCACCCGGGAGCCGTAGAGCTGTGGCAGGGGTGGCGCCTGCTGGCAGTGGGCCGGGCTGTGGAAGGACAAGGACCACGGCCATCCATGCTGAGGAGCCGGCTGAGCCAGGTGGAGGTGGGCAGGGCAGAGGGGTCCTGCCACCCCACTCGCTGGGGTATGAGGATTGCTGTCAGCACAGCTGATGTGCCCAGGCGAGGCTCGGGCCCAGTCACCCCCGGGGAAGCCAGGGTCCAGAGGTGGGCGGCACTGCAGGCTGCCCTGTGGGTGGGACAGAACCCAGATAAAGTTCTGGGTGGAGACCTGTGATGTCAGAGGCAAGAAGGCGGGGGAGGACTGGGGTTTTGTATAAACATGGAAGTCTATGTGAGCTTCTGAGATTCCAGGGGACAGCAAGCCTGTCCACCTTGTAGGAGGCAGGGAGGTGTGTGTCTGGCTCCATGTCACCCAGCCTCTCCTGGGGGAGGGGGTGTGGTGCAGTGGACAGCCTCTCCTGGGGGAGGGGGTGCGATGCAGTGGACAGCCTCTCCCGGGGGAGGGGGTGCGGTGCAGTGGACAGCCTCTCTCGGGGGAGGGGGTGCGGTGCAGTGGACAGCCTCTCCCGGGGAAGGGGGTGCGGTGCAGTGGACAGCCTCTCTCGGGGGAGGGGGTGCGGTGCAGTGGACAGCCTCTCCCGGGGAAGGGGGTGCGGTGCAGTGGACAGCCTCTCTCGGGGGAAGGGGTGCGGTGCAGTGGACAGCCTCTCCCGGGGGAAGGGGGTGCAGTGCAGTGGACAGCCTCTCCCGGGGAAGGGGGTGCGGTGCAGTGGACAGCCTCTCCCGGGGAAGGGGGTGCGGTGCAATGGACAGCCTCTCTCGGGGAGGGGGTGCGGTGCAGTGGACAGCCTCTCCCGGGGAAGGGGGTGCGGTGCAATGGACAGCCTCTCTCGGGGAGGGGGTGCGGTGTAGTGGACAGCCTCTCCCGGGGAAGGGGGTGCGGTGTAGTGGACAGCCTCTCCCGGGGAAGGGGGTGCGGTGCAGTGGACGCCAGCCTCGGTGGAGCCCTAGGAAGCAGCTGGGAGGCTGCCTGGCCAAACTCTGCCAGAGGAAGCCCCGGAACTCGGTGGGACCAGGAGGACAGACGGGCTGCCCCAGGCCAGCCTGACCCCCCGGCTTCTCTTCCCCATGACCATGACCATCCTGCTGGGGGGTGGGGGCAATGAGGGGGGAGGAAGACACCCCTTCTGGGAACATTCCTCACCTGGGGCACAGAATGAGAACCGTTTTTATGAGAAAGAGGCTGAGGTGAGGAGACCGGCCCAACATTCTGGAAGGTTCTGGGCAGCCTAGCCTCAGGTTTGGATTGGAACCCTGGGCTGCTTTGCCTTGAGGGGGGGTGGGGCCCAGGCTGAGTGTCTGTGGGTAGAGGCATCACACTTAGGCCTGGCGGCTTGCTGGAGGCATCAGCTCACAGCCATGCAGCCCCCCAACCTTCTGCTTGTGGCGTGGACCCATCTGGTCAGAATATGGGTGGAGGTCCTCCCAGTCTGCCCCTGACCCTCTGGCTGTCCCTGACCCACAGGCCAGGGCTCAGGAGCAGGTTCCCAGGCCTCCTTTCCTGAGGGAATCCATCCCCACTCAGACCCAGCCCTGCCCCTTCCCAGCGTAGGCTGAGCAGCGTGTCCCTGTGGGTGGTCCTGAGGTCCAGCCTCACAGCTGGCACAATGCCAGGCTAGGGGCCAGCAGGAGGGTCCGGGATAGGGGGGACGGGGGGGGGGGGGCGCATAACCCACTCACGCGGGGATGGTGCAGGGGCCAGAGAAGTCGGGGCAGCTTCCAACCCAGACGCCTTTAATGGAGCCAGTGCCCATCAGACTGGTGGCAGTGCTGCGGCCGGGCTGGGTGGCATGCAGAGTCCTGGCTACAGTGTCCTCACCGCACTAAGCTGCTGCTCTACCGCACTACCGGACGCACAGTCAGCAACAAGAAGGGGCATCCTAGCTAAAGGTCCTAACTTCCCCTGGAGATGGGCGACTACGAAGGCGGAGGTTTGGTCCTTAGAAGTGTACAACGCGGCTGGGAAGCCACTCGGCTGGGAAACCACACCGCGCTCAGCTCCCAGCGGGTCCCTGAAGTCACAGCAGCCCCAGTGGGGCTCAGCTCACGGGCGCTGCTCCTGTGCTGTGACAGGCTGAGCCGGGGGCCAGGGACCGGGGGCCGAGGACCGGGGACCGGGGGCCGGGGCACAGGCAGCAGCTCCGCAGGGAGGCGGACGGCAGAGCCGCAGTGATGAACACGGGGAGCAGGGGGCAAACCCCAAACCCTTGGCCTGTGTGTGTTGTGAGGCCCCGGGGGTTCCCACAGCCCTGCCTTCATGAGGCACCTAGCACCCAGCCCAGGCAACCTGAGCTGTCCCTGGCAGTGGCACCTCCCCAGATTCAGCCCTCATAAACAGGGCCTGGGACCCCCAAAAGGAGAGTTTCTGGGGAGGGGAAGGGAAGACCAAGCACCTTTCAAAGTCAGTTCAACAAAGGGAAAGCTAACAGGGAGAGGGAGCCCCATGCCGCCTGTCTGGGACAGCACCCGCTGCTCACACCCTGAGCACAGTGCGGTCTAGGACAGTGAGGTGATGTTGGAACGTCCACCAGGGGGCGCCATGATCTTCTGGGCTGTGCGTCTGGCAATGTGGTCATCTGCCTGAGATCCTGCAGAAAGGGCGGGGTGCGGGCGTGGGGAGAGGTCACAGACACGGCCACATGCACAGGCCAGGATTGCAGGACACCCCCCCCCCCCCCGGCCCAGGGCCCCTGACGCTCCCCAGATGGCAGGTGTTCCGTCACTGAGGCCTCGGATGCACAGGACAGCCAGGCCAGCGTTTACAGCAGGCAGGGGCCTGGAGGTCAAGGCCCACCCTCTGGGAAGGCTGCCTGGAGCAGAAGCCAGTCCTGCCTCGTCCCTCCAGCGGGTCTCAGGCTGCCCTGCACACAGTCCCCGAGATGGGAGAGGCCTGTCCCCAGCTTTTAAGATGATACAGACTTCAAGGGGGACCTTCCCCTGCCCTATGTCCCCAGGAGGTGAGCAGGGATTGCCAATACCTTCCCAAGAGGGAGCACGAGACCAGTCATCAAAGGGCAGGGGAGCCCCACCCAAGGGCTGGAAAGGGAGGGGTCTGGCTCTGGCTCGCAGGGAGAACCTGGGCCCAATGCTTCTGGAAGGCTCTGTCACACAGCATGCTGGGAAGTCCCTGACCAGAGCCATGTCCCTGAAGACCCTTCCTCGTGTGCCTCACACACCACGGCAGGTGGCGGGGCTGCTTGGGCTGGACTCCACCTGGCACTTGGGTCCCGCAGAGGCTGGGCATCCCACACTCTCCCTGGGCTCAGAGTGACAGCCCCAAGGCAGGTCCTGGGGCCGGAAGGGGCTTCCATGTGGGCCTCACACCCCCGGCCCCTTGCAGGGACATGGTCTTCACCCACAGACACAGGCTCAACTCACCAGACAAGCTGAACCCCGACTGGTGCAAGTTCCGCACGGGGGGCACCGAGATCTTCCCCGGGCATGACGCACGGGCCTGGGAGCCACCCCCGGGCTTGGCGGGCACCATCACCTCGTGGACCGGCCCATCGTAGAGGCCTCGGGGCACGCCGTGAATCTCTGCCAGCTGCAGGTCAAGGGAGCCAGGCGTGAGGGGGCTGAGGCACCCCACAGCTGGAGGGCAGGGGCTCCTGCCGAGAGCCTGGCCACGCTACTCTGTTCCGACGTCGGGGTCAGGCTCAGGGAGCAGCTTCCGGGTCCCGACAGCCTGAGTTAGAGCAAACACCACACCCCTCCCCAGGGACAGCCCCCAGGCCGCTCACTCTCAGCTCAGACATGACATCCTTTGAGTGTGCCTGTGTGCATGCGTGTTCATGTGTGAGCACATGTGCGCATGCAGCAATCACCTAGGCATGCAGCGTGGAACCCAGGCCGATACCTGGTGCAACCATCAGACGCAGGGTTACGGGAAGAGAAGGTAAAGACAAGGAAAAGTGCTCATGACGTCCAAGTTCACAAGAGCCGCTGTGGAAAGCTCACGCCCTACTTTGGTCAGCGTGCACCTCTGCTCACGGAGAAGCCCTGGAGGCTCCACTTCTGTGTCCACAGTAGTTTACTTGGGGAGGTGCCCGCATGACTATTTCCCTGTCCGGGCTTTGCACAGACGTGCGTCACTTGGGAAATAAACGCTCACAGGCCACTACTGGAACCCACCCACCCCCGGAGCAGGCCTGTTCTGGTGGGCAGAGGGGGGTCAGGGCTGATCCGGAGCAGAAACCGCCCGGGGGCGTGGAAGGTCCGAGAACTCTCGCCTGGCACGCTGGCCCAGGCCTTACCCGGTTGCGCGCCTTGATCCTCTTGTAGACGAAGTCGGGGAACGTCTTCCGAGGAATGAAACGGCCGACCCCCGGAGTGACGAACAGGTGCCCATCCTCCAGGACCACCCTGCCCTGACTGATGACCACCGAGGGGGCTCCTCGGCACTCAACGCCTTCAAAAATGTTGTACTCCACATTCTGGGGAGACAAGGCGCGAGTCCAGCTCCACCCTCAGGACACCCCTTGGGCTGCCAGCCTCGGGGAGGGTGAGGGGAATGGGGTGGGGGGGGCGGGTCCATGTGCCCGTGCTTGACCTCTGATGGGAGGCCGCCAACTCGGCTGGGCCAGAACCAGCAGGAACTGGCCATACCTCCTGGGCTTGTCTCTGAGTCTCATTTCTTAGAAGGACAAAGAGCACATGGGTGAGCTTGCCCTATAGGTCCGTGGTCGGCAAACTGCGGCTCGCGAGCCACATGCGGCTCTTTGGCCCTTTGAGTGTGGCTCTTCCACAAAATACCACGGCCTGGGCGAGTCTATTTTGAAGAAGTGGCGTTAAAAGAAGTTTAAGTTTAAAAAATTTGGCTCTCAAAAGAAATGTCAATCGTTGTGCTGTTGGTATTTGGCTCTGTTGACTAATGAGTTTGCCCACCACTGGTCTAGGTAACTCGCCCTCAAGGTGGGCAGGCACGTGACACTCTGCAGCCATCTCGAGACAGGCGTCCCAGCTGAGGTGGCAGAGCTGCCCCCGATGGCCATTTGGAGCCCCCGGGGAGGCTGCCAGGCCCCGACCCCACCCTGACCCTGACTCAGGGACCCGGCTTCGCTCACCAGGTTGTGGCTCTTGGCAGAGATGATTTTCGTGGCCTTGGCGTTCCATATCACCAGGTCAGCGTCGGAGCCCACAGCCACTCGCCCCTTCCTTGGGTAGAAATTGAAGATTTTGGCTGCATTTGTACTGGTCACAGCAACGAACTCGTTCTCGTCCATTTTCCCTGAGGCCTGGGAAGCAAGAAGAGGAGCTGAGAGGTCTGGGGCTTCATGGGCCCGAGGCCCCGCCCCCCAGGGCAGCGAGCAGCACCCGGCTCACACTCCCAGGGCGCATGAATCGGACCGTCTCAGCCAGCCAGGGCTCTCCCCCTTCCTGTACCCAAAGCCTGGTCCCTGGGCTCACTTTGTGGTGAGTAAGTGGAGAAGGCTCCATGTCTGTGTGCCCTGAGGGACACGACTGTTTCCCCGTGTGGCCGGGAGTCCTGGGGAAGCAGGGCGGTGAGGGGAGCCGGGGTCTGGGCCTCAGTCCAGGGAAGGGCTGGGGTTGGGGGGCGAAGGGGACAGAGGATGCCCAGCAGAGCTTTCCGAGTGAGGTGGGAGTCTGGGATCGCAGGGATGCTGGGGAGACCACTAGCACTGCAGAGAATAACACCACTGGGAAGGGGTCCCACCCGCTCTCAGCTGCCTGCAGATGTGACATGAGAATCGGAGGGGAGGGCCCTCCGGGGGACCAGAACCGATGTCTGAGGAGCCCTGGGTAAGGGCGGGGCAAGGACACGCTGGGGCCCACACACTCGGCTCATTCCTCGCAGTGTGTTTCCTGGTTAAGTGCTACCCACTCTGATGAGCCAGCAGGTCCCAAGGCAGCCGGCTCCGGTCGGGTGCACGGCGCCCAGGCCCCGGGACTCACCACGCACTTCTCCCAGACCACCGACATGCGCTCCTCCACACCGTTGGTGCCCTCGGGGATGAGGGTGAAGTTGTCTTTGCCGACGGCCTTCTGGGCAGTGGTGAAGGTGCAGTGGGCGCTGCCTGTCACCTGGAGGTCCCCGCTGAGAACAAGCGAGTCAGGGAGCTCAGAGGGGCCTGGCCCTCCTGAACCAGCCAAGGCCACTCGGCTTCACCCCCACATAGCCCAGCGCACCCACAGGGCCAGAGGTTATCTGTGAGGCGGAGCTGCGCCTCAGTGTGGGGGTAGGTCCGGGGCAGAGCAGGGTGAGTGCTCTGGTGCGGCCCAGGGTTTGTGTGGGAGAAGCCTGGAGCCGCCAGCAGGCCGAGTCATGCACACAGGCCCCCCTGGGGCCACCCCGAGCATCTCCTTACCTGGCCAGCAGGGAGGTGAGGTGGTCTGCGGTGGTGGGGTCCGGGTTGATGGGGGGGGAGGTGACGAAGGCCGCAGCCTTTGCCCAGTTCTTGCTCCAGTAATGCGAGCCGTCAGTGCCCAGGCTGGCGGTGAGGGGCTCCCCAAACACGACCACCCCTGCAGTGAGGCCCGTGAGAGGCACCCCCGCCTGCATGCCCCCAGGACCCAAGCAGGGTGGAGGCCTGGGCACTGCACTGCCACTCAGTTTCCTGACCCTGCAGAGCTTGTCCCTCTCCTCTGGGGCACCTGGCACCCGGCAGGCAGGGGGTCAGGCCTGCCAGGCACGCCACTGGGCCACAGGTTGGAGTGAGACCCCGTCAGCTCGCTGCTCGCCCCCTGCTGGTCTGCATGGACAGGTACACGTTTTTCTTATTTACCCCCTGCCTCCAGCTGTGTGGGTGCTCTGTGGGCAGAGAGCACCCCAGCTTTCAGGATGTGCACCCCAGCTTCTGGATGCACGGAGGTGCCAGCGAACAGTAATGTGGGGCTCCAGGGGGGTCAGCTGGACAAGGTGCCATTGCCCTAAAACCAGGCTCCCTCTCACCCGCACGGCACGTTTCCCTGGGGAACCCTGACCATCCTGGAGCCCCTGGGAAGGGACCAGCCCAAGGTCACAGGGCATGTCCACCATCACACACAGATCCTGTGACTCCACAGGGCCCTCTGTTGGCTTTAAGGCCCCTGGTGAGCACCTGCTGCTCCCCCACAGGCCACACGGCCCACCCCTGCAGTCCCTGGCATGAGGCCCCTCGATGAGGAGGCCAGGCTGGGCGGCAGGCTGCTTCTCAGTCGTACCTGCCCTACTCTGAGCCTCTATGAAGCCAGCCAAGTTCCCGGGAGGTGGAGAAGATGACCCCTGACCCCCCCCAGACCCTCACCAGCCTGGGGGTCCAGGCCCAGGACTCACCCCTGCGCTTGGCTCGGGCCACCACGTCAGCCGCAGCCTTGCTCATCACCTTGGTGACGTACAGAGGGCAGTTGGCCTGCTTGGCGATGGTGACGGCACGGTACACGGCCTCGGCCTCCACCTGGGGACAGGGATGCTCAGGCCACTCGAGGGCCTGGGGAATCCTGACCATGCTGACCCCCAGGGCCATCCTGGAGCACCTGGGAAGGGACTCGCTCAAGGTCATAGGGCATGTCCACTGTCACACACAGATCCTCGGCCCAGAGAGGGCACCCTGGGGTGGGTGAGGACCCCAGCTTGGGGCTCGGTGCCCAGGATCGGGGTGACGCACATAGTCCCCAGGCCCTGGCCATGCCGCCCCTCAGCCTCGAGTACCGGGCTTGGGGTGACCAGTGGTCATAGGGGATGTGTGCCTGGTCGGGGAACAGGTGAGGACAGCGTGGCCACGGCCCTGCCCGGGCCATGGACCCAGACCCACCTCTAGATGAAGGCGGCATCTGGGTGCAGTCAGTGCCAAGGTGCACGGGGCGGGCACAGTGCCTACCTCATCGGGGTGGCTGAGCACGTGGCCCTCGGGGCCGGTGATGCCGAGCTCCAGCAGCCGCTTCTGCTCCTACAGAAACCAACCGGGTGCCATGTTCCTGCCCAGGCGTGCCAGGGCCCCACGCCGCAGCCAGGACGTGCGGGCCACCTCCCAGGGGCAACCACTGGCTGAGGCTGAGTCCGGGCCCCCAGCCTCACCAGCCAGGGAGAACTCAGAGCAGGTGAGGCGTGGCTGCCGCTCCCTGCACTACAGACGAGGAAATGGGGCTTGGAGAGGGCAAGGGACTCGCCCGAGGTCACAGGGCTCCTGGCATCGGGGCCGAGATGATCCCACAGGCTTGCCTGCCAAGCTGGGTGTGCACTGGGAGCTCTGTACAGGCGGGGTGGGCGGACCACCCCCCAGGCCCCAGAGGAGCCCCCTGAACCTCCCAGGTGCCCCAATGCACCTGCACCTGCACCGGAGGGGCCACCAAAGGCGTGAGGAGAAAACCATCAAGTGCAGGGCGCAGAGGTCGTGGGTGCCCACCTCACAGCCCCTGGGCCAAGGGGAAGGCGGATGGGCTGGACCCCACCTGGCGCCCACTGGTCAGAAGGAAAACAAAGCCAGCTCCCTGAGGGGCCTCCATCCCTGGGGCCGGGAGGCACAAGCCCCCAGTCTCAGCACCCCCAACAAAGCAACATTTTGGTTTGGAAGAACTTTTGATAAGTGTGATGACCATGGAAAAATCTATTGCAGCAAAAAGTTCCCCTAACTCCCTGCTTGCTTGACCTTTGACCTGGGCAAACTACTTACTGAATATGTTCAATATTCCCTCCCTCGGGGTTGGTGGGATTAAGTGCTCACATCCTGGTATCCAGGAGTCACCCTTACCCTCACCCCTCGCCTCGCCCAGGCAGCCCAGCCCGCACCTCCTCCACGATGTCTCCGTTCTCCGCGTGCACTTGGGCCAGGGCTCCCAGGTCCCGGATGATGCTGAAGATCTCGTACATCTGGGAGGAGAGGCGCACAAGCCATAAGAGGCTGCGTCTCTCCCAACAGCAGCCTGAGAGACACCTGCTTGCCCCTCCTCTGGGCACCGGCCCCCACCTGGCCGTCGGTGCACTGGCATCTGTCCTTGTACGCCATGAAGACCAGGAAGGAGTTCACACCTGGAGGAGAGGCAGGAAGGGGTGAGACGCTCAGCTGTCGGGGTAATGACTGGGAGCCTCCCCGCCTCCCCCATCTCCAGAGGCGCCAGGTGGGATGGTCCCTCTCCATGGCCGTCTCCCCAGCTGGCATGGCAGCCCTTGGGCACCAGGCCCACACACACTTACCGACAAGTAGTGATGAAGGACGGAGTCTGCCAGCACCCCTTACCTGCCTCTCAGGCCCTGGGATCAGGGACCAATGGCTCCCCAGTAGCAAACACAGATGAAATCCCTCACAAATGCCCCTCGGGGCCCCGTCACCCCTCTCTAACTCTGTCTAATTTTTGTCAGATCCACTATGAAACCTTGATATGGTTTTAGCTTCAAGACTTTCAATAAAAAAACTTAACCCTTGCTCTGGCTGGTATGGTTCGGTTGGTTGGACGTCATCCTTTGCACCAAAAGGTGGAAGGTTTGATTCCCTGTCAGGGCACACGCCCAGGTTGCGGGTTCATCCCCGGTTGGGGCATCTGCAGGAGGCAGCTGATCGATGTTCTGCTTTCACATCAATGCGTATCTCCCTCTTTCCCTTTCCCTTCCCCTCTCTCTAAAAATAAATAAATAAATAAATCAGTAAACCAAAAAATGTAATAAAAAATTTAAAAAACAAACACACTTAACCCTTGATGATGGACTGGCCCATCAGCAGCAGGGCAGCACAGAGCACTGAGGGTGTTAACACCTCCTCCTTCTAACCGGGTCTTAACTTGCCAGGAAAACGAATACCACATTTCCTCCACCCATGGCCACGAGACCAGGGAGCTGCGGTGACAGCTGGGACCACCGTAACGAGGACAGTTACAAGGTATGTCCCTCAGACCCGGGAGGCGGAGGACCCCTAGCTGGATCCTCTGGGAGTAGAACAGACCCTCGAGTGACTCTTGTCCAACTTCCTCCAACTCCTGGCCACCTGCCCTGGGGTCAGACGGATGTAGAGCCCAACATGGAGGGGGGGCCGGCCCAGGGAGGGGGCCTCCCACCGCGACCAGGGAAGCCCAGGCACCTGCCTGCCCGCCTGCCAGCCACCCTCAGCCCTGCGGGCACTCACCCTTGTCCTTGACCAGGGCCTCCAGCTCCTCCCTGATGCTCTCGTGCCAGCGGGGGATGTCCACGTGCAGGGAATAGTCGCAGCAGGCCCCGGTGTCCGCCCGCTCCCGCCACTGCTCGTAGGCCGCCAGCAGGCTCACACCCACGTCGGGGAACACGTGGTCCACTGTGGGGGCAGTGCAGTCAGCCGAGCCCCCAGCACAGGAACGGGAATGACCTCGACCTCCAAGGAGGTCATGTTAACAAGAGATCAGGAACAACACAGGAGATGCCACGGGCACCTTAACTAGGGCTGTCCCTGCTGTAAACCTGCCCGTCAGTTCTGTCCAGAGGGGCATCGACCCATCGCCTCAGCCTCCCTCTGAGCCGAGGGACAACCCACCTCGCCCCCCGACGCACACCTCACAGCTCAAGAGCCTGAGTGGCAGCTAAGGACCTTACCCTCCAGCACAGGCGCACCTAGAGGTGGGGAAGGGAGGGCGCCGCTGTCCTCGGTGCTGGACCTGGACAGCTCAGATGGAGAAGCCAGGACCTGCGGGATGGCTGCCCGTCCCACCCGGAGGGCCGTGTACAGCTCCAGGCTGGGGCTGGCAGGTGGAGGAAGCAGATGGCTCAACAGAGCCAGCCCCGCGCCTGCAGCATCTCTCCATCCTCTCAGCCACACCTCACAGCCTTGGCATTGGCATGGGCAGGTGATGTCAACCACGGAGGTGTCCTGGCCAGCCGGGCCCAAAAGTGACCGGCACGAGCAATGGCCTGAAACGACCCATCTTCTGAGTCCACCTAAAAGATGGATGGGCCATCGCGGAGTTTTCCACTTCTTGGTTGAGTAAACCAAACCGAGCCATGATGCTGACAGTGGCTGTCACTTGTGAAGTAGCCCACAGTCCTCAGCGCGGCCTTCCCTGGCGGCAGTCACAGAGCGTTCCCCATGCACCAGGCACCACAAAGCACCTATGTGCGTGAGCTCGCTTCCTCCTCCCCCTGCCTGACAGATTGGGCAAGTGTGATCTGTAAAAGCCGGCTGTTATCTGAGCCACACAGCTAGAACATGGTGGAGCCAGGGGCCAACCTGGTCGTGAGACCCGGCACGGCAGGCACAGCTGCACTCGGCATTCTAGGCTGCGAGAGGAGGGGCTGGGCCTGCTGTCTCGTCCTGGCTCCTGAGCTTGCCCAGAGCGGGCATACACCAGCTGGCACATGGGCTCAGGGGGTTTTGCGAGGACAGCATATGAGCTGCAGCCCGCCAGGACAGTGCTCATGCCTGGCACAGGGCCAACTTAGAGAAATGGTACTTCTGATGGTCGCTAAGAAAGTAACAGTGCCCTAGCTGGTTTGGCTCAGTGGATAGAGCATTGGCCTGAGGACTAAAGGGTCCCAGGTTCGATTCCAGCCAAGGGCACATGCCGGGTTGCAGGCTCGATTCCCAGTAGGGGGCATGCAGGAGGCAGCCAATCAATGATTCTCTCTCATCATTGATGTTACTATCTACCTGTCCCTCTCCCTTCCTAAAATCAATAAAAAAAATTTTTTTTTAAAAAAAGGGAGTACATTTTTGTCGTCCTTTTTTCTAAAGACACAGCACCTGTTTTTAATTCTTCTTGACCCAGGCAGGAGCTTGCTGCAACTCAGGCCTCAGCAGGGTGAGGTTGATGCGCAAACCCATCTGACATTTCAGATGACACAACCCCTCGCTTGTCCAAAGCATCGGAGTTTCCCAAACCTGGTCCTTGGCCAGCCGCTGGCTTCCCAGGAAATAATAAATAACCGGGCACTCATCCATGTGCTCCCACGGACTCCCAGGAGCACCCCAGAGCTGGCCAGGCAGGATGACCAGCATGAGAAACAGACATGACGAGGGAAGGCGCTCCAGGGCTTTGCAGATCAGGATACGACAGAGGACAAATGGGACTGAGAAAAAAGCCAGCACGCAAAACGCTTCCTGCAACACACGCACACCCGGCCAGAGCACCGAGGTGGGCCCGGGCGCTGCCCGACCTGGGGACACTCACATATCATGGTGGTCCCTCCCGCGAGGGCTGCCTTGGTGCCCTGGCAGAAGTCGTCAGCCGGGGTCATGCCCAGGGCAGGCATCTGCAGCCTTGTATGGACGTCGACACCTCCTGGAAGGACCATCAGGCCGTGGGCATCGATGGTGCGGATGCCCCCAGGGACGATGAGGTTTTCTCCAATTTGTCTGAAAGCAGCAAAGAGGGATGTCGCTGGTTAGAAAGAGCCCAGGTCAGAACGTGCTTGGGCTCCCTGGCAAGGCGGTGGAGCTGGGACGCGTGAGCTTGGGCTCCTGTCCTGAGGAAGGGGGCCACACGGCTGAGGCTCCACTGGACTCCGGAGACTGTCAGCACAGGGAAGTGGCTCAACACAGCTGGTGTGGAGGATCCAGCCCCGTGGGCACGTCACGGCCCTTGTGATGTCCACTGAGGCGTCCACTTGCCCTTCGCTGACTAGTGGCTGGAGATGCTTGACACAGAAGCAGAGAAGCTAATAGGTGTGGTCAGTACGTATTTATTAAGCACCCACTGCGAGCCCCGAATCATACTGAGGCTGTGATGGAGCAAGAAACGTGGATGCCATAGTCCTGTTTTCCAAGACCTTACGACTAGACCTTACGGTGAGATTAGTCACTCAAGGCCTGGGCTAGGGCTGCTTGCAGGGGAAGAGGTTTCGGAAAAGAAAAAACACTGATGTGGATTTCACAAGACTGCGTGTCCTGGATCATGCGCAATCAGTGCACTCTATGGCCTGCAATCTTGGCAGAAACTTACTTTATCAAACCGTCTTCCACATACAAGTCAGCGTAAAAGGACTGGTCATCGTTCACCACCTTCCCACCTTTGATCAGAAGGCGATCACTCTATTGCAAACAAACAAACAAACAAACAAACAAACAAAATGGATACGTTTTCTCCAAACCGAGTTACCCACCATGGTTAGTGCAACCTCGCCCTCTGGATTTACGACGGAAACATCCGCGCACAATCTGTATGCGTAAAACCCAACAGAAAAGCCAGCAGCATCTACCATCCGAAAGAATAGGGCAGAGGCAGCTGCAGTTGGAGGCACCCCCACCCATTCCTTAGGGCCCTGCACCCACCTAGCCCCCTCCTACTCTGCAGAGCCCCCCCCCCGCCCACACACACACACACACACACACACAGGCCCTCACTTAGCCTCCCCCTCTGCACCCCACTGGTCGACAGTCTGCTCTCCTCCCAAAGGCAACAGGATGAACAGGGGAACTGGCTTCTCACTTTGTCAACAAAAAGCCCACATTAGTGAGAGTGAGTGTTGCGATGAAATGGGTTATATTTACATCTCCAAGTTTACCATCTAACTCAATACCCAGGGGGGGACAGAGGTGAGCAAAGTCCCACCATGTCCGCGCCGGCCCGGAAGGTCTGCCCCCCTCTTTCCATCCCTTCCCCTCCCCCCATGGCCTCAGTGAAATCACATGCAAGGCCATCAGACTGTGACAAACACAAGGAGACAAAGAGGAGGACATGATGGATGATGGGGGAGGAGACGGGGCTGCTTCAGGAGGACAGGGCCTGTCTGGGGGCCTGAAGCGGGAGGCCAGCCCATGCAAAGGCCCTGCAGCTGGAAAGAGCTTGAGTTAATATAAACCCAAGAGGAAGCTGGGGGCTGGAGACTTCTGAGGGAGGGGAGAGGCGGGGTGGCGCTGGGATCCACGGAGGGCCCTCAGCAGGATTTAAGCATGGTAAGGGATGTTTGCAAGAGGTCACGTTGGCTCTGCACAGAACATAGAACCTGGCATTTAATGATGGAAACAGGACCGTCGCTTGGGTGGTTTTGAGGTTGTCCAGGTGAGAGGAGGGGCCTTGGACCAGGATGAGAAATGGACCCTAGAAGGGCTGCTGATGGAGAAGCCATGGGGGTGAAGGGCCAGGAAGGCATCGGGGTGACCACAGGTGCTGGTGCTGCCTGGAGGCATCCCACATGGGTGAACAGAGTGTCAGGGAGCAAGGCCAGCTCTCCGTGGGTCCGCCCCACAGCACAGAGCTGGGACACGGGCAGGGTCTGATCCAATGCTCGGCAGGCATAAGCCCTTCTAAGCATCCCCCCAAATGTTGGGAGAAAGTGTGATGTGGTGGCCGCCCGGGGTGATGGTCTGACCTCGGGGAGAATAATGGAGAGCAGAGTGTAGGCCGATGCAGATGAGGGTCCAAGTCTGCAGCACTTTCCTCAAGGCTCCCTATGCCTCGGCCCCATGGGAAAGCCTGCGCACTTCACGGGAGGCCTGACCGGGTGCCCACCCAGAGGCCTGGCCAGGGCTCCAGCCAGGGCCTCTGGCCCCTTACACACCATCAGCCTGATGCCAAGAGGACCAGCCATGGGTGTGGTCGGTGGGAACGCTAGGAGCCTACCATTAAATAACGCGTTACTTAAGAGCCATATTACTTACTCTCTCTTTTACTGACACCTACGTGCTTGTGCCTAACGGATTAAGGTAAAGCCAGCAGCCTAGTCTACAAAAGGGCTGACAAACTGCCCCGGACAGAAGCAGAGCCCTCCTTATGCAGCCCAGAGCTAGGAGTGACCTTACATTTTAATGGGCTGAAACAGACTTTTTACAAGTCCATGCTTTGGGAAAGTGGTATGAAATCCACACGTCCCCCTCCCCCAGTGAGGAAGAGACTTGTGCTCTGGGTCCCCCTCTTACCCCACACCCCACACACGGTTTTCAGGTATTTGGACCTGGACTCTGGGAAATGACTGGGTTTGGAACCAAGCAGATGAGATGGGCGGCCATGCTCAGGATGGGGGCGGAAGGGAGGGGTCCTCCTGCCCCTCCCCCTCCACCCCTCCCCACTCCCCTCCATCCCTCCCCACTCCCCTCCACCCCTCCCCACTCTCCACCCCTCCCCACTCCCCTCCTCCTTCTCCCCAGCTAACCAGACACAGGCAGGAACCTTCCCGCAGGTTCGGGAGGCGAGGGCTCCTTCCCCTGAGAGTATCTAGGAAATGAGACCCCGCCACCCTCCCACTGAGGCCAAGTCCAGAGTTGGGTCGGAAACTCTGAAACTCCTCCAGCCCTAGGGCCCTCGGGCCGCCCCCGTCCAGCTGGGGCCCAGGCGCCTGCCACCCTCCCTCCCTCCCTCTTCCTCCCTCCCTCCCTCTCCCTCCCCCCTCCCTCCCTCCCTCCGGGGGCCCCTGGCGCCTGGAGCCGTGGCTTTGTCTCCAGGCAGCCAGGGGTGGAGGTCTGACCTCCCGCACCGCAGCGTGTGCTGTCTGGGGGTCTCTTCTCCCCGAGGGCTGGGGTGCCGCTCCGCAGCTAATGAGCTCGCCTTCCCGGGTGTCTCCGAACCCCCAACCTTGAGGGGCTCGGGCCGCCAGGGGCTCTGGGCCGAGCGGGGCTGAGTTGCTTTGTCTCGGAACCAGAGCTCGGGCGCACGAGGGTCTGGAGGCGGCTGGCCTAGGTGCGCGGGGCCGCATCTCCGCGCCCCAGGCCGGGCCGGCGGCGCCAACAAAGGGCCGCGTCCACCCGCCAACTCCGAAGCCGAATCCGCCGCCTCGCCGCCGGGCCGGGCCGGGCCGGGCCGGGCCGGGCCTTCGTGGGGACAGGGGCGCGTCAGCGCTTCGGAAAGCGGCCCGGCCCCTCGTCCCCGGGCGCAGAGGAGGCCCGGGAAGCGGCAGGGCCTGGGCCTGGGCGCCCGGCTCTTGGAGTCCTCGGCCCCCGGCGGCGGCGCGTGAAGCGTCACAGCCCGGACAGGGGGTCGGCCCGGTGCGGGGGCTGGGCCCGGAGGGCAAGGGGCCTGGCCCGGGCGGGAAGGTCCACCCCGGGCCAGGAGGCCAAGCCCTGCCAGGCGGTGGGCAGAGGGCGCGGGGCGGAGCGGGCTCACCGTGATCCGGGGGATGCTCTTCTTGCCTTGGAAGGACATTCTCCTCCTAGAGCGGGTCCGGCTGGGGGTCCCAGGCAGGGGCCGCTCGCGCCGGGCGGGGGAGGTGCGGAGCCCGGAGTGGGGTGGGGGCGCCGGGTGCCGGAGCCGGAGCCAGCCGGGCCGCGCAGCTCCTGTTCCCGGCCCCGCCCACGGCCAGGCCCCGCCCCGCCCCGCGGCTCATCAAGCCCCGCCCCGGCCGGGCTCAGTCCCTCCCTCGTGCCCCCAACTGCCCGGCCCCAGGCCCCTGCACTGACCACAGGACCAGCCCGCGCAGGCGCGGACCCGCGGACGCGCTGGGTGCAGAGGGGACAGGATTGCGACAGATGCGGGTCCGTGTACGTTTGAAGTCTGCCTCACTCCCCCACCCCCCACCCCCCACCCCCCAAGGAGGTGGCAGAGATCAGTCACTGACTTGCCAGGACAGCCCAGGGCCGGCCGCCAGCTCCCTGGTGACCTGAGGACCCAAGGCCGCAGGGACGGAACCCAATCTCCAGTGCAGGCCCAGGCGCTCCGGGAGCTCTCCGTCCAGGAAGCGTCTCTGGCCAAAGCCAAGCTCCTTCGAGGATAACCCGGCGCCGTCGGAGCGCTGGGCTGTACACTGGCCCAGGACCGGGCGGGCGGTGGAGACACCTCCCAGCGAGGCTGCTGCAGGGCCAGCGCACCAAGTTTGGGGGCAGGGGGGAGGGGCCGTGTTGGAGAGACACACGGACACAGAAAGACGGAAAGAGACAGCGAGACTGAGAGACACACAGAGAAAGAGACAGCTACCCAGAGCCCAGGACCCACCAGAGTGCGAGAGGCCGAGACCCGGAGGGGCTGGGGTGGAGAGGGAGGGAGGGAAACGCAAACCAGAGCAGGCCAGTCAGGCAGAGAGAGGCCCCGCCTCCAGCCCGCAGGTCCCCTCGGAGGAGCTGAAGGTGATGGGGAGAGGACGCGCTATGCGGCCCTAGGAGTCCGGGCCCACCTCCCCCCGGCTCTCCGGTCCCTCCGAGTCCCTCCGAGTCACCCTGTGGCCTCTGTAGCGCTCTCTGGCCGCCACCCAGCGCTTCCAGCTGCAGCGTCTCGTTCTCAAAGGCGTCCTCCACGCAGCGGAAGACCCGGCCGAACTTGGGGACCGAGGGCTGCCTGCGCCCAGGCTCCGGAGCAGAGGCTCCGTTGGTTCCCGTAGCCGGATTGCGGCCCTGGCGGGAGCGGGGAAGGGACCATGGTCCCAGAGCCTCCCGGTGAGGGATGTGGGCGCTGCGTGTGGACTGGGCGGACCTGGGCCTAGTGCTCATCCCGCCTCCCACCCCCACCCCACCCGCCCCACCCCCTAACCCGCCCCTACCTGCGGAGCTGGCGCTGTCCATACTTGAAGTGCTGAACGCGCGCCCGGGGCGCAGTGGAGCTTGACTGTTTGCCCGGGGCGCGCGTGGGTTCACCTCCTGCTCCATCCACTGACCACGGTCTATCAGAACCCCAGCTGTGTTTCCGGCCCCCATGGGGGGATCCTATGCCAGGCAGGGAGGCTCTGATGCCAAACGTTTCCAAGGGGAGGGCGGGGGGATGGGCCCATGGGCTCTGCTCCTGGCCACTCTCAAAGCCAAGTTACTTCAAAGTGTTGAGGAGCAGGTACTCTCAGCTCGCCCAGGGTCACAGGGCGATGCTGCCACTCTGTGGAGCCCTGCAGATTGACTTTTAAGTGCAGCCAGCATTTGAAAGCATACGCTCGGACATGAGAGTCACTGCAGGACACTGGAGGGCTTGACTGAGTACCTGCAGGGCATAACGTGGGCAGAGCTAAGTCAGCTCTCTCCCATCCCCTCACCCCTCCTGGTTCCCACTCCCCAAAGTGACCAATAAAGGGCCCTTTCCTCACCTGTGTGCGATGGTCCACAATGCAAATCTGCTGCCAGGTGTTCTTATTCATTCACAGAAATTCTTCCACTTCTCCACATCATCTGAATTTTCTCTCCTGGTTCTCATTTGGTAAATGGCCTCCCGAGTGTGTGGCTGACCTCAGCAGGTGCTGCCAGGTGCCTCTGACTCCAGAGCCTGTCTTCCAGGGGATGTCCGATGACTTCAGATGAGCCTGCAGATGAGATGCCTGCTGCCCCTCCCCAGGAGGCCCCAGTTCCCTTCTTGATGTGGAAAGAGAGATTATCATTCAGAATGGACACAGAACACAGGAGTGGCTAACATAGCCAAACTTTAATACCTTCTGAGGAGGAGAACATTGCTATTCTAAGATTTATAACAATTTTTATTAAAACTGTACAATAAATTACAAATGAGTAAAAATTTCTCTGATATACATCGTAGGAATCACCATACAAAAATATGTGCAAAATGTTGTGGTTGATCACCATACAAACCTACATCAGGCCTGTGAATACCAGTTAGCACTGAACAGATCACATGTGTAGAATGTGTTATTGAGGAGTTTTTCAGGGGACGTAAATACTGGCTGGCATATTGCCGGGAGGAAACAGGTCCTAAATTCATTTTTGCATAAATGTACAGTCAAGCTTTTAAAAAATATACAGTAAACAAATATATGATTTGATACATATATTTACAACTTGATTTCCTGAGCCTAAACGTAAGTCCATTACTGTGTTAAAACACACAGCCCACCTTAAGGTTTGGATGATGGCAAAAGCAGGTGAAAGTGACAGTGCCTCAAACCCACTCCCACACACCCTCCTTCCTGACCTCCAGGGCCGTGTAAGGCACGCAGGGTGTCCTGAAGCTTGGAGTTCCACGTGGGCAGAGCACCACAGTCCTTCAGCAGCTGGCACCCCAGACCGAGGTGCACACACATCCGTGTCAGCAAGGAAGCTGCGGTTCACGTGGGTCTCTGGTCTAGACAAGCGAAGCAGTGCGCTGTTCTGGGATGTGCACACAGTGCTACGTGAGAGCTGTTACGCTGCATACATGTTTTGACGTCTTGGTTACACAGTCAGCATTTCTGGCAACGTTTCAGGGTCCCCCCTCTTGGTCCACTGCGGAGTGATGCATTTCCACACAGACTTCCCCTTTTGAAGAGCCCACCGGTCTTGAATAAAAGGTATACTCTAGGATTTAGAAAATGCACCTTCTTTAAAATATTTGAATTCTTCAGATGCTTGCTTGACCAGCAGGAATCAGTGGCAAATGCTCGTATTTTGCCGTGTGGGCAAAAGCCCAGTCCTGAAATGCTGGCTTTTGTAATGAGATGAAAGCGGGTGCCTCTGACACAGAACTGAAAGCAATGCTATCGAAAGAGAAAAACGGACATTGTGTGTGCTTTCAGAAGACGGCAGGGATGCGAATGTGCTCTGGTGCTTGGAATATTATTTGAAACATTCATTGAGCCATTTCCCCTCTCCTATGTACACACATTTCACATGTAACAACTTTGTATGCATCAGTGCATACATACGCGCTTCTCTCTCCTGAATAGTGTGCCCTTTTTAAAAGTGTAAGCTGTGATTAAGAGTGTCTGGGGTGGGTGGGTTGGCGCATGAACAACTCCAGACGTATGGACAACATGCAAAGCCATAACAGTCCAAGGAGACAGGGATGTGACTTCGGGTTTCAAATGCGTATCTTTAGATCCTGAATGGCCGCCCACATGACTGCTGTTCCTGTGCACTGGGGGGACCCCACAAGAGGAGTGTGTGGACTTCTGGGGTGTCCCTGGATGCCTGGGTCACTCACTCCCTCACCCTTCGATCTGTTCATCCATAAGTCCTTGGGCATTTTACTAATGCCAGGCTATTGTTGCCATTCGGTTCTGAGCCCAACAAATGTGCAAGGCTGGTACAGTCATTGTGAACTGGCCCAGGTCTTGTCCCAGTGAATACTAAGTAAGCATGGCCTTAATGACAGCAAAGGATGCGCCCTTCTCACAGAAGTGCTGAATAGTGCGCTGCCCAGCGGAACCCTGCCCTCCCCCGGGAAGCACATCTGTCTGACCCTGTCAGCGTATCCCCATTTCAGCCTAGGGAATCGGCTGCCACTTGTTGTCCCCACCAGAGCTGAGCATTTGTTCCGACACAAATGCAAACTGAATCTAACACTTCCAGAAAACGCAGCCACCCTCCCTCCCGCCTCTTGGTGATGCGGTTTGTGTTCCTTTATGCAACATTGTGACTTCTAAGTGCCCAGAGAGCTAAATTCCTGTGCATGGTGTTCTGGTGGAGCAAGTGTGTGCACGCACACACAAGCACACACACACACAAACACATACGCGCGCGCGCACACACACACCCCTTGCAACTTCAGCACGGAAAGCGACAACCTTAGTCCATCCAGGGGCGAGGCCCACAGAAGAAGAGCTGGATGTCAGGCTGCATCCCAGTGCTGGGCGGCATCCCTCGGCAGGAAGGGGAATCACACTAACCCTGGCTTCCACGTGTGCCGTTTCCTCTGAAAAGGAGTGAAGACAAAAGCTTTATTTTAGCGTGAGCCATCCGAGGCACTCGTGGGGCCACACGCATGGAGGGGAAGGCCTGGGAAAGCGCCAGAGGCCACGGTGCCACATTTGAGCCCCTGCCCAGGAGATGCAAACCAGCGTTCCTGAGGTCATGGGGCCACAAAGGTGGGTCCGTGTGTCCCATGCACCAAGCCATGTGCAGAAGTGGCCTCAACCTTCCCGCAATGCCTGGGGCAGCTGCCCACGTTCCTACCCCATCTTCATTTCTTCTCATTACTACTTAGAAAGGGGCTGTGTTAGGTAGCAATCCCTACTTCTCACCTTTTACATTTGTGATGTCTGGAACAAGTTAGGAAAGGCCTTCTAACCAGGAGGCTGGGCCAGGGTCGGCCCCTGGGGCGGCAGGAGTAAGAGCAGGATGAGGGGTCAGAGGCAAAACCCCAGGATCTCAGATTTTAGAAACTCTTCAGGTTTCAAATCCAGGAGAGAACGAGAGGGTTTGTGGGTTTTTTGTTTTGGTTTCTTAGCCTAACTTCTAAATCAGCCGACAGTCCCACAAGTAGAGCGCCCTGGACAGACAACTGCCCGTTGATGGGGTGGTGTCCTGGTAGGGACGGCCACCACAACCAAAGCCTCGCTACATTTAGGAGAGTGCGGTTATGGCGTCATGTCTATATTGGCCTGCACTGAGGAAAGGTGACGAAGCACAGGAATAGGCAGATAACCAAAGCCATGAACCGGCTCCATGTCACGGCACCAGAATGAGCAGAGGAGGGACCAGGGGGTGCTGGCAGCCTGGTGTTTTGAAGTGGGCCCCCGGCCCAGCAGGCACGAACACGTCAGAACCTCATTAAGAGCTGCGGAAGCAGAACGGCCGTCGGTACCACGTGCAAACAGACCCATACATATGGATCAGGAAACAACATTCTGATTTCTGTCAAAACAGAGTCCGAGGAACAGGCCTGCATCTGTGTTTGTGCTGGGAGTTCCCACTGAGATCAACTGTGGGGAAACAGCGCTGCTGGCACGGGAGACGAGCACCTTCAGGGTCGGAGGAGCTGCCCGGAGCAGAGGCCCGTGCGCATGGCGAGCACCACGGGAGGCCCGGCCCTCAGCCTCTCTGGGGTTCCAGAAACCCACCTAAGACAAGTAAGCCCGGGTCCCCACAGGGTGGGCCGGCTGACGACCAAGTGGGCAAGGCACTTACTTGGCCGGGTGACACCCTTTAGCCTGGACCTTTGCTCTCGGCCCCCAAGCACCACCCCTACTTCCTGTGTCCCAGACGCCCCAAAATAACCCACACAAATAGGTGTCATCGGCTCCTGGCACAATGCAGAATGGGCTGCAGCAGCCTGCCCACATTATCTGAGAAACTGAAGCCAAACCTTTCCGAACCAAACAGAAACAAATGAGAACCCAAACCCTGTGGGGCCAGGGTCTCTTATCCCCAAGCTCTGACTGGGGGGGAATGTCAAAAATGAATAGCCGCTCCCAGGCCCAGCTTAGCTTCCTCCCTCCCAGCATTCCACGGGGCCTTTCATCGATCGGCAGGTAACCCCTGCCCGCCCTGCACCGTGTGCGATGTCCCCTCCCCACAGCGCCCACGGAGGAGAGCCTGGTGGGGCTCACGCGCACGCTGGGTTGGGCCCCCCATTCCAGGGGGAGCCACGCTCACGCTGTGCCCCGCCCAGGGCTCCTCCTCCTGTTCTGGCAGCAGCTGCCTTGTCAACACGTAATAAAAGCAGCAGCTGCCTTTATGGAGCAGGTCGCAGGTGAGGGCCTGCCCAGGCTCTTGAATGCAGAGTTAGTGGGTTTTATGTGTCAACCTGACGGGGCAGGGGCTGCCCAGACATTTGCCAAACAGGATTCTGGGTGTCGGTGAGGTGTGTCTGGACTAGACTGACATCTGAGTCAGCCGACTGAGTAAGCAGATTGTCCTCCCGACGGGGTGGGCCTCACCCAATCAGCTGAGCCTCCGGGTGACTCAGGTTCACTCCCGTGTGGGAGCCATTTCTATGAAATTGTGTTCCTGGGGCTGCAAAAACTTCTTCCTTTGACAGTCACTTTACAGAAAGTGACTACATGAGCATCATGGCCTGCTTCCTGGCTTTTTCTCCCAGTCACCTGGGAATCAGAGACCCACAGCTTAACCTCAGCCGTGGCTGGCGGTTCCAGGACCACAATGTGCCCCCTCGGTGCTGCCCACCTCTTCCCTGGGGCCTGGGGACACCGGATAGTGGTGTCCTCTGGCCTTGACCGCTCCTCCGCCCAGCATCCCACCTCCCCGGGCATCAGGGCGCCTGTCCTCTGTTCCCATGGCCCCGCACAAGCCCCCAGCCCTGGTTTTCAGGAGGGCCATTGCCGAGAGGGGCCGCCAGGGGGTCAGGGTGGGCGCGATCATCTCCAGAGTGGGTATGGGGTGGGTGCTCATGATGCAGGGGCTGGGGCTGGCGCTGAATGTGTTCCCCGCCTTCCAACCATCTGAGCACATAGGATCTCACCGAGTCCACGTCAGCCCAGGGCTTACCAGGTCAGGGCCACGCCCTCCAGGTAATGGCCACAAGGGTGTGTAGAAGCCAGGTCAGCCGTGTCCCTCCTGCTGAGAAGGCGGCTGATCTCACCTGTGTACCGTGCATATACGTGGACTGCACAGTCCCCCACCGGTGTGGGCGCAGAATCCAACTTCCCAGGCTGCCAGGCCTCTGCCTGACCACACACACACACGTCACACACACACACACACACACACACACACACACACACACGTCACACACGTCACACAGGCGCACTTTGCCTGCTCCCCACCAGTGCCTGTCCCGTTTCCTGTCTGTGTTGCAGGCAGCAGCTCTCAAGCTCTCACAGTCCCACGAGGGGATGTCCAGCTGTCTTTTCTGACACTGACCTCTCTGGTAATGGCCCCATGGTTGTGCCACTAAAAAGACCCATTATTGCTCCAATCAAGATGGCTGCATTTCCCATCACCAGGCAGCTGCTGCGGGCGGTGAGCTGTGGCCTGAGCTGCAGCCGAGAGACTGGGCTAGACAACATAGCAGTGAGGGGGAGGGGAAGCCTCCATTTCCGCCTGCCACTCTGCAAATCTCCCAGGGACATTAGAGGAAAGCCTTTGCCGTTCCTAAAGCAGAAGGATTCTAAACAAAGGAGCGACAGTAAATCGCCTCCAGCGCAACATGAACGGGAAAGCCTTCGTTCACAATATCTGGGAGGCTGAGCATCGAGTCTGGTTTTGACTCCCAGGTGGACACAGGCCCAGAAGAAGCCCCTGCCCCTCACACTGACAGACTCTACAAGAATGTTCTAGAAGCACCGTTCACAAGAGCAAACCCAAGTGTCCGTCAGAGGGAGGAAAGCCCGCGACACGCAGACACAATACAGGTGAGTCTGGGCGCAGTGGCATCAAGCGCAGGAAGCACGGCCGGAAGACACGCACCGCGCCTTTCCTCTCTTCGTCAAGACTGGAGAGACAACACAACTACACCTTTAGGAACACGCGTGTCTGCAACAAAGCTGGACAGGGCACTGCCCCGGGCCTGGGACAGTGGTGACCTCTCAGGGGAGGGCAGTGATGGCCCAGGGTCCTGTGGTTGGAAGTCACTGCATCCACAGATGTTAGAAAGAACAAATTGCCGAAGGGCCACTCCCAACCCGTGGCGGCCTGAGCCAGGATCAGGACTAGGGCAGTTCTGCGCACCAACACGGCAAAGGTGGAGGAAACGCGGTGACAAGGACCGGGAGGGGGAGGCACAGGAGCTGCAGCGGCCTCTCAGGCCAGCAGGGACCCCTCAAGCCAGCTAATTCTGAAAAGCAAGCGCATGTCTCCCCCGTGGCCCCACGCAGTGGGACGTCACACAGCCCGCCACCTGCCATCAGACAAGCACACGTCGGACCTCAGCTCTGAAGGCCTCATTTCCACGCGGGCTGGCGCCCGGGCTGACAGAGCCGCCCTGACAGGGCTGGCTGCCCAGGGGAACTTTGCAGGATGCCTGGCAGGGTCCTGTCAGCATCTGGCATCTGGGGGCTCCCCCACCTCAGCAGCCTCCCCTGTCCCTGCTCTCAAGGCAGACAGGCAGTGACTGGGGACGGCTCTCCTCTGAGCTCAGCCGGCCCCCCACAAACAGCCTCAAAGAGCAAGCTGTTCACTCTTAAGTGAAACTCCTATGAGTAAACACACATTTTGTTCCTTTTTAACAAAAACAATATACGCGACGAAGACAGAACTATTGTTAGATTATGGTGGAGAACAGGGGAGGTATTTTTAGGTTCCTAGTCCATGCATGCACGGGGCTCACTAACTGGACGTGTTCTGAACGACAGCAGCTTATCCCTGGATTTCAAGTGACACCAGCGCCTCCTCTCTGGGAGGTGGGGCCGCCTGCAGGAGCCATCGCCAGGGGCCTAGAGGAGGGGCAGCTCTTGGTCTTCAGGGCCTGCCTGCAGGAGCTGTAAACTGGGTCTGCTGACACGCAATCCCCTCATCTCCAGCTTCCTGCCCGCGCTGGGCAGACGGGCCCACCCCTCCACCCCCGGTGCAATGAGGACCAGGCATGCCGCTGGCCAGAGCGCTGCCCCTGCCACCCAGTGTGTGGGGACATGGGGTCATGGGGTCAGGGAGGATGCTCCAGGCGGGACTGGCTGACCACAGAGCAGGACGTGATCCAGCCAAGCAGAGGGGTTTTGTTTAAAAAAATGAGTCCTTCATAAATGGGGGTGAGTGAGGGGGACAACCACGCAAAATAGGTACTTCCACCAAAACTGTGCACCAAATGCAAAGAGCCGGGCGGGCTCACGGGAGGCTGCGAGTGATGACCACAGGACAGAAGCCACTGCCACTGTGGAGTCTTTCCAGGGGACCCTGGGCAGTATGTTTCCATACAGGCATGTGCCCCTGTGATGTGCGGTACCCGCTGCTCCCCCACCCCCCACGGGTGATCTCTGAGGCCTGGCGGTGACTGTGGACTCTCTTTGCCAGGCACTGGTGGTCAGCACTTTCCTGATCACTCCGAGAGGCACCTGAGCTCCGTGTGGGTTTGAGTGCCCTCGTGTGGCCCTCAGGGTGTCTCCGGGCCCCGGGCAGGACCAGGCAGGGAAGCAGGTCAAACTCTCGGCCAACGGGCCGCAGGCTTGCTCTAGAGCCATGGTTCTCAACCTAACTAATGCCGCGACTCTTTAATACAGTTCCTTATGTATTAAATAATTTTATGGTTGGGGGTCAACCATAAAATTATTTTCGTTGCTACTTCATAACTGTAATTTTGCTACTGTTATGAATCGTAATGTAAATATCTGTGTTTTCTGATGGTCTTAGGCGACCCTGCTAGCGGTTCTCAACCTGTGGGTCACTGCTGTAGAGCCTAAGACCATCGGAAAACACAGATATTTACATTACGATTCATAACAGTAGCAAAATTACAGTAGCAACGAAAATAATTTTATGGTTGGGGGTCACCACAACATGAGGAACTGTATTAAAGGGTCGCGGCACTAGGAAGGTTGAGAACCGTTGCTGTAGAGGGACCTTGCTAGCCCGAGGCTGTGCTGAGCACCCCGGGGGACCAGATATTGCCGGGGCTGGGAGCCCCTATTGGGGTCACCGCCTGCCTCTTCAGGGAACATACACGCAGACGTGCTATCTGAGACATGAAGAAGACGTCCCGGACCCTTTCCGAATAAGCAGGTGGCAGGCTCAGATCCTCCTCCTCCCAGGTTGGCTCTGCCTCTGCTTCGGCTCAGTGCTCGCTCCCTTTTCTACGAGGACAACGACGGTGCCCACTGTGTGGCACAGGGGCTCTTTGATGGTCACTGTTGACACCCTACGGACTCAGAAGCCAGCCCTGGCTCGCCCTGCACCAGAGCCTTACCTCGCCCCACCTCACTCCTCTCCTGCCCTCCTCCCTCCCGGGGTTCCACCTTATACTGCCTCCTGGCCTGGGGCAGGGAGAAGAGGTGACATGGGCCAGGTGGCTGGGATGCATCTGAGGACACACAGGAAGCCCGCTGAGCTGGGAGTCGGGGTTAGAGAGAAGGATGGCTCCACAAGATAATGTAGGAAGCTTTCTCTTTTTTAAGATTCTGGGGGCAGCAAGATGGGGGGGGGCAGGGCAAGCTAAGATCCAGTGGGGGCTGGGGCAGATGTGGGGGGGCGGGTTTCACAAGCTCTTCCCTGCAGAGCAGAGATGAGGCCATACTCATAGCTCAGGGACAGTCCCTGGCACGTTCATGGGGGGCTCAGGGAGGCCTTGGCTGGCCTGGGGGTGTCCTGGGTCTGTGCTGAGGAGACCCACATGGGCTCAGCTCATGGAGGAGACAGTGAGGAGCCCCCACATTGACACCCTCTGGGGATCAGACCTAGTCCAGGGGTGGTAATGGGGAGTGAGCCACCCCCACCCAGCCCCAGCCACCCATATAGACACAGAGGAGTGTCCCACCAAACTGACCATATTTAAAAGAGGCTGCACTGGACTGAGCAGGATCAGATAAGGTGGAATCCTGTGGCCAAACAGAGGTCAGCGCCCCCTCCTCCCTCCCCCTGTGGCAGTGCCTTACCTGCTCGCCACCTCGGCGTCCGGCTCCCTCCTCACCTTCCCAGGTGCCCTGGAGTGTGAAGGGCAGAGTTCTGGACAGGGCAGCTTCAACCCCACTCGGCTCCCTGTGGCCTGCGGGCCTTGGGCAGGTGGCGACCAGCACCCAGGCCTCCATGGGGTCTGGGCTGCGCTGCTGGAGGTGGCCACCAGGATCTCTGAGGAGGCCAGAGCCCTGTCCAGGGGGCCCGCTGTGTCATCCACCTGCCGTCATCATGCTCAGTCCCACCAGGCTCCCGGCCGAGTCTCAGGGCAGCCTCAGCCTTCACGTTTCCGGTGGTCAGGAGGCCGTGGTGATGGCATGGAGCAGCGTGGCAGCCGCGGCCTCATCTGTGCCCACGGGGCATCAGCCTCAAACAAGGGAGGGCATAGTGACATGCCCATCGGTCAGTGCTTGGGACCCCAGTGAGCGAGTCGCAGTGCCAGCGCAGCCCAGCTGTGGTGGCCTGGGGAGACTGCCCTCGGGACGTCTGGAACGCAGGTCACCATCGCGGCCACAGCCTGCACTCTGTCCTTTGTGGGGCTGCGTTTTTCTGAGAATCCTCCTCGGAGACCATGTAACAGCTACTGCAGGAACCAGGAGGGGTGGGGTGCAGGCTCGGGGACATGTCCTCGGCACCTGCGCAGCGGGGGATTCATGTCCCCAGAACAGGGACTGGGGGTGCTGCGCCCCAAGGAGGGACCCCAGGGTCCAGCAGCCAAGACCAAGCTCTTCCATGGAGCCCAGTCAGGAAACTAGTTCTCACTCCGGCTCGTCAGGGTGGACAGCCGCCCGCTCAGAGCAGTTGGAGCCCCCCGCTCGGCCGCTGCCTCCACAGGAGGGCGTCCGCACAGACCAGAGCCTCCGGGGTGCGCAGGGATGGCACAGGCGGTCTCAATTTGCCACCCAGGCACCCGCTGCCGTCTAGTTCAGCCGGAGGGACGGGGTCCGGCTCCTCTGGGGGCTGGAACAACAGAGACGAGGACACGTCAGGATGGCGGCTCAGCGACCAGGCAGCGGCTGCAGGATGGGGCCCGGGGGCAAGGGCCACCCCCCTCCCGGGGAAGGTCCTTGCGGGCACCCTGTGAAGGGCGGGGCCTCGGACACCCACAGACGTGTCCTCTCCTCTTGTCTCGGGAGGAGGCGATGGTCAGCCTTGACGTGTGGCCTGGTGTGAAAGCTGCGGGATGGCCCACAGCTTAGCGTGGTCGGGGCATGCACGAGCCAGCGCGTCAGGGGGGCTGGCCTCTCTGGCCGGGTCTCCAGCGGGACCCACGCTCGTACCCGATACCACGGGGAAAGGACAAAAGACCATAACAGTGCTCTGTCAGCGCTCGTGCCCCAGGCACGGGAAACAGAGTCGCAAGGCATTTGGGGCGCGCACAGCCCTCCGCTGTGTTGGTCGGGGGGTCCTTGCCCTCCTTCTTTGTCAAGAAAGGCAAGCGCCCTGTGCCCTCTGACGATCGCGGGCCCCTCTGAATCCTGGCCCCGGCCGGGGCTGAGGGTCCTGGGCTGCCGGGCACCGCCTGGGCGGGCAGGGGGCAGAGTGGGACCCTCGCCCGGAAACTCTAGGCAATGACATACTCACCACGTCAGGGTGCCCGGGCGAGCTATGACCACAGAATGAAAGCTAAGGAGAAAAATAAGAACAAAAATAGAAACTGAAAAGGAAGGGAGGGCAGAGACATGGAGGGAAAGAGAGAGAAGAGAGAGGTTGTAGTACTTCTGGCAGGAAACACTGTGGTCGCAGACAGAACAAGACGAGGGTCAGCGGGGTCAGGAGCAATCCTGCTGGCCGGTGTCCAGCGGTTTAAGGGTCACGCCTCGGGGGGTGGGGGGAAGAGACACCCTGGGTCTGAGTGACGGTGCGGCCACCACACAGACACGCTCTTGGGGACCTCGCACTGGCCAGAGGCAGGGCTGTGGGGGACAGTCAAGAGGCACATGCCTGGTGTGTCCCTGCCTCTCAGGGGCACAGGTTGGGGTGCTGAAGAGGGGGAGCAGGTTAGAGGGCATGTGGAATAGGAGCTCTGGGGGCCAGCCTTGGGCGCAGTGGGTTTGCACACTTACTGGGATTGCTTAGCAGATGGCAGTGAAGTGCCCAGGTTTTGTCACTGGCGGGAGAGGTGGGCAGCATGGGGTGGGCAGGGTGGGGCAGGGGGGCTGCAGGAGGACTGCTGTAGGGAGGGGACCCTCTCCCTGGGAGCACAGAGCCTCTGCTGGCTCTTCCAGGAGGATGTGCAGCCATGGGTGAGGGAGTCCCGTCCAAACACCAGCCTCCTGCTCTCTGGAAGAGACCAGCCGGGGGCGGATCCGACTGGCCTATGCACTCGGCACTCAGTGGGGAGCCGGCCACTCTATGAGGCCTGCCCCCCAGGCAGGACTGACCACAAGAACCCATCACTTGTGGTCACTGGCGATCACTGAAACGTCCCTAAATTACGGAAAAAGAACTGCCCTAAAGTAAGCAAAGCCCCATGGGAAGGGTCAGGTCCTCCCCGGGTCTGCTCCATACAGCTTGGTCTGGGAGCGCCAAGTCGCACTGATACCGGGAGTGGACGGGGCACCGTGACCCACACCTCACAGGCCGGGGTCCAGGAAAAGAACCGGACTGTCCGCCCCAGGCCCCAAACTAAACCCATGCCAGCACGCGAGTCTCCTAAACCTAGAAGCGATTGTGTTAGGGACCAGAAACAAAGACTTGTCCTGGCTGGCCAGCCTGTCTTCGAGAGGGACATCGCCCTGCAGAAGCTCGGTTTATAGACCAGCGTGCCGGGGAACTTGGACAAATCAGATGCCTCAGCCGGCTGTCAGGGAGCCTGGGTCCGGCACACCCTGCCACAGCTGGGGAAACTGAGGCCACAAGAGACGCGAGAGGTCGCACAGCTGGGCCATGGCAGAGGGGGCGCCCCGGACCCCGGGCTCTTGGTCCAGAGCCGCTGTGGCCCTGAAACCTCTTTCTGTTCTCCTGTGCCCCGACCCAGCCAGCTTCCAATGACGCCCGGGAGAGTTAGTGGTCCTTCTCTCTTTCAGACGCTCCGGTAACAAAACAGGCCCCAACATGTGCATTTATTTTACCTTTTCCTCCAGTTCCTTTATTTGTCTCTTCTGCGCCTCTATTCTTTCTTCTAACTCTTTAATTCTCTGCAACGGCAAAAGGATGGAAGGCTTCAGTTACCAGGCTGCCTGGGAAACCACGTGGGAAGACGCCTTTCAAGGTTTCGTTCAGGGACCTGGCGCCCAAGCAGCCACCGAGCCACGGCCGTGCTGGACGTGGGCCCCGCGGTGGTGCTGACGAGGCCCAGGTTTGTGCTGTGAGGGGCCTGGAGCCTCAGCCTGTCCTCCCTGGGGTGTCCAGGACCGGGGGGGTCTGCTGGCCCTGACCCCACAACAGACAACAGCCTGTCCCAGCTCGTGGCTTTGCTACGCTCAGCAAGAGGACGGCCCTCCCTCAGCCACGCTCCCCTCCCACCTCCTGCCCGTCAGGCTATGGACTATGATGCTAGAAGCCCAAGGAAACGGTAAGGAATCGAGTCACAGTCCTTCCCAAACGTGGTTACAGTGGCGTGAAGGGTGACGTACGATCTGAAGCCCTTTAATATGCAGTGCCAAGTACACCGAGTGGCCAGATTATTAAGACCTCTGAACGCATAATAATATGGCCACTCAGTGTATATCCTATAGAATAAAAGGCTAATATGCAAATTGTCCCCTCGACCAGGAGTTCGACCAGCAGGCAGGCCGGCCAACCACCCATGTCCCCTCCCCCTGGCCAGGCTGGCCGGACCCCACCCATGCATGAATTCATGCACCGGGCCTCTAATATATATATATATACTGAGTGGCCAGATTACTATGTGTTCAGAGATCATAATAATCTGGCCACTCAGTGTAGATGCGTGTTTGCGCATGCACACAGTACCGGGGCCCTGAGGCAGCAGTGCTCTGACCATGGCCACCTGGTGGGGGTGGGGGCCGTAGGCGATGGTCCCACACTGACCACCCTGGGTCCGGGGTGAGGGTCCTGGCAGCTCCTGGCAGTCACTGCCCGCCTCCCTGACTAGCTCCCCCGCTTCTGCAAGTGCAGGCGTTGCATTTGGGGTGCTCTGAGCAGGGAACACATCCATGTCCCTTCCAGGTCTTGCAGGATGCAGAGGGGAGGAGGGGGAGGCATGTCTTGCATAGCAGGCTGTCTAGAAATGGACTGGCCAGAGGAGGCCAGGGGCTGCTCCTCGGCCCACAAGCTGCTACTCCCCAGATGGCACCTTCATCACGCCCTCACCCAGCAGTCAGGGGTCCCAGGAGAGGAGATGTGGCCCCAGAGTCTGGACCGTGTGGCCACAGAGGCCGGTCTGGAAGGGCAGGTGGCCTGGCAGGAGGGTCTGCATAGGTGTGGCTGATAGGGCCTGGCCATGGGTGTGGCTACTGGAGGGCATGTTCATGGCACCATCTCCCCCACCCCCCGCCCCCGGCACACCTGCTGTGCCAGCTGCAGGAGCTCCATGCGCTCCCGCAGGATCTGGGCGTCCCGCTCGCGCAGCTCGCTCATGACCTGGCGCTTCCACTGCTCCACGGCCACCCTGAGCTTCTCCTGCTCCTCCTCTGACAGCAGCTCGGCCACCTTGGCCCCTGCCTCCTGCTGCAGGGCGTCGAACAGCATGGCCTCCAGCTCCAGGATGTGCTGGGCGGGAGGGGAAAGGTTAGTCCTCGCCCAGTGGGGGCCAAGCACCCCGTGCCTCAGTGTTACAGCTCTGAGTCACTGCACTTAAGGCACTGGACTGGCTGCAATGATGCCCTGCCACCGGGCCCAGGAGCATGGCCCTCGGCATGATTTGTAACGTCGGAAAACGTGGTTGGCAGATCCGTGAGCCCAGAGTGGGGTGACAGCCCGGGGTGTGGGGTGTGGGCAGGTGTCCCCGAGGAAAGAACAGGGTAGGGAAGGCTTCTTCCTGGGCTCACAACCTTCGTCAGACCTGGGCTGTGGGTCCTGAGGCAGGAGTAAGGGCAGTGCCCACAGGGCTTCTGTGACTAAGGACAGAGGGGCGAGTCCTTGACTTCCCGCCTGTCCCTGCTGAGGCGGGGCATCTGAGTCGTCCCCAATGCCACCTGTGGTGGGGTGAATTGTGTTCCCAAAAAAATTCATTCCAGTCCCTCTTCACAAGTGGGAGGGCCACTGAGTGCCACCCCAGCACTCGGGCACAGACACACACGGGGCACACCCTGTTCCCCAGGGGTCACAGCATCCTTGAGGAGGCAGGACTGGGCCTCAGGGTCTCCCAGGCCCACCAGCTCGCCACGCTGGCATAGCACCACCCAATACTCCGGAGCCCTCGCCAGCCCTGCACCAGCCACCTCAGCTGGTGGGCGGCTTCCCCATGGACCAGGGCGAAGGGTGACTATTAGGGGCCACGATCATCACCATGGATCTCAGGGGAGGGCCTGGAGCCCCACAGGTCCCTCGTCCCCTTGAAGGGAATGGGATAAGCGGAGAAGCTGACCAGGCAGAGGGGCAGCTGGACCCCAGGTCCCAGGTCGGGGCTGGAGGGTGAGACTCAGGGCGGGGAAGGACTGAGCTGAGACCGCGTGGGCTACGGTGGGGACATGGGGACCCCGAGCAGGGTAAGTGCCTCAGCCCTCTGCTGCCTTCCAGAAAGCCTGTCATGACCGGGAAGCCACCAGGGACATGCCAAGTGACTCCTGCTCTGACTTCCGCCCCAGCGCTCACCCTGATACACACTCCCAAGGGCTCAGCCATCGGATCTGAGGACTGGGAGAGCTTTTTTCCTCTGGGAGTTTAGTGATACAATCTTTGAAAGAACCACATTCTCAAACTACAGAAGCCCATCTTCCCATCAAAAACGTACCCCTTCAGACACGAATGTCTCCTTTTCTTCAGGCAAAACAATTATGAAAATGCCTTTGGGCTGAGTAGACATTTTGAGAAATGAAAATAAAGCACCCACTTTTGGACCTCACTTACATTTTATCATTCTTGACAGCCCCCAAGTGAGCTGTCCCAGCCAGCGCACACGCCACATCCCACCCTTCTTAGAGCAGGAGCTTGGCGAGTGCGTGTAAGGGGAGCTCCAGGTTCTCAGATAAAGACAGGTGCGTGTGGGCCTAGAATTAACACACAGGGACCTGGGAGGGGGATGCACGTCCTCTCCCTACACAGATGAGCAGGAGCCCGGGCCACCTGGGGGCGTCTCTGACCCTCCTGACAACTCCGGGAAGGAGAATTGAGTCCCCTATTTACCAAGAGGGGCCGAGGGGCCTCGGCCTCCCCGCTGGTGGAGGTTAGTCCCAGACCCCACGCCTGCTTTTAGCCCATCCTCGGGCACCTCGCTCAGGCTGCCTTGCCAGGGCCCCTGGACCAGTGCAGGGCACGCTCTGCCTTTATGGATTCGCACTCCAGGGGGAGACAAAGGCACACGGACTAGGACGGTCCTGCAGGGAGACATTCATTCCATTCACGGGGTAACTAATGGCCGGAAAGCAGGTGCGGGCTTCGCTCCTGCAGGAAACTTTGGGTTCCTTCGTGGGGACGCTGTTTCCCACCGGCAGGCAGACGTGTGAGTCAGGGAGTGGGGGCGAACACAGCAGGAATCCCAGTAGTGAGGTGTTACTTAACTCAACTGTGTTCAGTTAATTCGCAAATGAATCATATTTCAATGACTTCAGTGCTATCACCTCATTTCAAATGTCCCTTTGATGATGCTCCTGTGCCCTGGTCCTGGGGCAAAGTGTTTGGTGACAGGCCTGGGCATCCTCGGAGCTCGCCGGGCAAGGGGGTGTCAGAGGGACACAGGCAGGCAGTGACCCACCGGTCACACTGGCCCAGGCTCTCCGGGCAGGCTGAGGCCTGGCCCACACAGGCCCCTGAGACACGGCACTGGCGAGGGAGAACTTCCCCCATTTCCACGTCCCCCGGGGTCAGCAGCACACGTCTCTTACCTTGTGAGCTTGGTCCAAGGCCTGCTTCCTGTAGTCCAGCTCCTCGTCCAGGTAGCCCTTCTGTTTACTGAACAGCTCCTAAAACACGAGAGGACCTGTGTCTCGGCCTCGGGGGTCCAGCCTGGTGACGCCGGGGTGCGGGCCACATGGCGGGACACCCACCCACCTTCTCACTCTCCAGGTCCACCATCTTCCGCTGCAGGGCTGACTCCATCTCTTCGATCTGCTGGAGCCACTGGACACAAACAGAGCAGGTGGCTGTGACCTTGGGGTGCCATCCCCTCCCCCCGCCACGTAAATAGCCTGCAGAAGGAGGGAGGCAGGCCTGGCCCTGGGGTCCTCCCTACCCCTCCTCCTGGAGGGGAGAGCTTGCCCTCATCAGGAGTCGGGGCTAGGCTGGTACCGTGGTCTCCCTGAGCGCCATGTGCCCAGGGTACAGGCCAGTGCAGGCTCCAGCCCACAGCCTGCTGGTCTCCAGAGAGTCTGCCCCCAGCCCCTCCCCAGGGACAGGAGGAATGTTAGCTGAGGGCAACGGCAGTATGTGCCCCTGTGAGGTCTGCAAGGAGATGCAGGAGGGGGTTTCTCCCCAGTCCCGGCCCCTGAACCCCTATTCACCGAAGCACCCCTTCCCCTTCCCATTGGAGGCCTGTAGGAGGGTACAGTGGGCAGGCTGGGGCTGTGGGTGGGACCAGGAGCAGACTGGTGGCCCTGGGAGTGGGGGAGCTGGGGTGTGGGGATCCCAAGTGGGCTGGGTGGTCCCCAAAGGAGTGTCTTGGCAGGTCAAACAGAATGCTGATGGTTTTACAGACCCACCACATCTGCAGCCTTTGGGGATAAACTGAGGCAGAGCTGGCATTGGGGCAAGGTCTGGCTGAACCTGTTATTTGCAAACATGTATGGTGGGTGCTTTTTTATTTTATTGATTTCAGGGAGGAAGGGAGAGGGAGAGAGAGATAGAAACATCAATGATGAGAGAGGATCATCGATCGGCTGCCTCCTGCACACCCCCAACCGGTGATCAAGTCTGCAACCCCAGCACGTGCCCTTGACCGGGAATTGAACCTGGAACCCTTCAGTCCGCAGGCCGACACTCTATCCAATGAGCCAAACCAGCCAGGGCATGGTGGGTGCTTTTTGACCTGTGTGTGTGCCAGGCCTTCCAAGGCCAATAGGATCAGCAACCCCCTACCTTTCCTCCTCCCAGGAGGAGCATTTTCTCTGAGCTGAGCACGGAGAGGGAGACCTGCTGGGAGCACCCACACAATCACTTACCTTTTCAGCCAAGGTCAGGACTGTCCTGGCTTGTATGACAACCACTTGCTCTTCATTGGTCAGATTCTGCGTCAAAGCAGAATAGACATAGTCAGGGGCAGGGCCATCAGGGTAGCTGGGATGAATGGCAGGTGCATGGTGAGACTGATTGATGGGTGCTCAGTGGGACTGAATAACGGGTGCATGGTGGGGCTGAATAAGGGGTACATGGTGGGGCTGAATGAGGGGTACATAGTGGGACTAAATGAGGGATACATGGTGGGAATAAATGAGGGGTACATGGTGGGACTAAATGAGGGGTATATGGTGGGGCTGAATGAGGGGTACATGGTGGGGCTGAATGAGGGGGGCATGGTGGGACTAAATGAGGGGTTTATGGTGGGACTGAATGGTGGATGCATAATTGGGCTGAATGGTGGCTTCAAGGTGGGGCATAATGGTGGGTGTTTAGTGGGGCTGATTGAACAGATGCAGGGTAGGGGCTGGGGCCACAGCCAAGGCTACTTTTATTAAAACGCCCTCCCAGGAGTCTGATACCGTTTGTGACCCTGTTCGCTCTGGGTGCATTCTCCTTTCTGTCCTCTCTGGTCCTTCTCACTGCTGGTGGCCATGATGGTCTAATTAGCCCACTGAGGCAGAAAGGGATGGGTGGGCAGCGTATCAAGCAGGCAGGCAGCAATAACTGTGTCCCCACCTGTCTATGCCCCCATCTTCGTGTAAAGTCAGCTCTTTGCATATGTGGCCCTGAATTATTAAAACATCGCTGACAAATGTGGAGCAAAGATCACACACTCGTGGCTGTGAAATGGTCCCCATCCCTGGTGCTTTGCCTTTTTTCTGCATTTTTTATTTCTATCTCGTTCCAAGGAGCCCGCCTGGGTGGTCCCTCCAGGTGGGGAGAGTTTGGTTTTGAGACCAGTGAGCATCCTCAGAGGATGTGGGCACATGATGTGGTGAGAGCTGGGCTATCTATGACTCCCTCTGCGGTGGGAGCTCCCTAAGGGCAGGGGTCTCTTGCCATCCCAATTCCTGTGCAGGCAGCGGGGGGGGGGGGGGGGGGGAGGATAGGGGGTATGGGTAGGGGGAGGTAGTGACCAAATGCTATAGGCACAGAGGCAGGCTCTGTCCATGGGACACACTGCACCCCTGACCCAGGCATGGTACTGGGGCCAGTGCCCCGCATCCCTCCTGCCTCCGGGAAACTAGCCAGGCTGCATGAATGTCTGGTTTTTGGTATGTGCTTGTGAGTGAGCAAGTGTGTGTGTGTGTGTGTGTGTGTGAGTGAGCATGTGTGTGTGTGTATTTGCATGTGTTTCTTTTTCTTCCATGTACTGTGAGAAGTGCACTAGTTTGTCTAAGTCAGTGGTCGGCAAACTCATTAGCCAACAGAGCCAAATATCAACAGTACAACGACTGAAATTTCTTTTGAGAGCCAAATTTCTTAAACTTAAACTTCTTCTAATGCCACTTCTTCAAAACAGACTCGCCCAGGCCGTGGTATTTTGTGGAAGAGCCACACTCAAGGGGCCAAAGAGCCGCATGTGGCTCGCGAGTCGCAGTTTGCCGACCACTGGTCTAAGTGTTCTTTCTTGAGAGCAGTGACCAGGATGGGAAGCCCAAGGACTTTAGGACAGCTGTGGGCCATGTGTTTGTTAGTACACCTTTGGGCGGGGGGGAAGTTCTGGGGTATGAAGTGGGGCTGCCACCTAGTGCAGTTGATCCACCCCTTGGGCAGAGGACTCAACAGGTGTAAGATGGTGGATGGAGGCAGACTGGAGGGTGGATGAACAAAGGATAGAGGATGGGGAATAGATGAATGGAGAATAGAGGATTAAGGGTGGATAGATGGAGGATGGACGATGGAGGATAATGGAGGGTGGAGGAGGAGCTTTGTAGATGGAGGATAGAGGATGAATGGATGGATGGAAGATAGATGGACGGAGGATGAAGTATGGATAGATGGAGGCTGGCTTGCTAGAGGATGAATGGTTGAGGTATAAATGAATGGAGGATGGATGGAGGCTGCATAATTGGGCTGGATGGATGGAGGATGAATGGATGGGTGAATGGATGGACAGAGGATGGAGGCTGGGATGTAGGTACAGTAACTTCTTTGTCCCTTCACTAATTAGGATTCCTTCTGGGTGTTGTAGAAATTGGAAATCTGGCCTAAATGAGACCTGGGATTATTAATGGGCTCTGCCCACCCTCCCAACCAAGAAAGTGAGACTCCCAAGTCTGGGGTGTCTCCGGCACCCACCCCAGCAAGGGTTTGGAGGAGTTAAAGACTGAGAGGGATTCAGAAACTGAAGACATGAGGCTAGGAGTATCTCTGCTGAGGAATTGGGTGTGGGCTTCCCACCCTCGCAGAGCGGAGGCCCCAAATCCCCGTTTGGGTGCTGGTCGCCACCCACACAGGCACAGGAACAACATGAGAAAGGAACAGAATTTCTCCCAAATGCCTGGCGCCCATCTCAAGCAGCCCTGGCCACAAGGAAGGTGTGGCTGGGCAGGGCAGCCCGTGGCAGGACCACAGAGGGGTCCCAGGGGCCCCGGACCACGGCAGGAGGAGGCATGCACAAGTCAGGAGAGCAACATACACTTACGGCGTTGTCCCCCAAGATGTCCAGCTTCTTCATCAGCTCTGTGACCTGGATGTCCTGGAGGCAAAGACATGAGGGACACGTGGGAGGTGAGCGCCAGCCGGGTGGGGCGGGCATGGGCACAGTTGGGGCACAGTTGGGGCGGGGGGTTACCGTCACGCCTTCCGCCTCACAGTACGCTTGCAGGGGGCTCTTGCCGTCCACGAAGGGGATGTGGTGGAAGTTGATGGCGGGTGACTTCCTCTCCCTCTCCTAGACAGAGAGCAAGGCTGGGCACTGGCTGCTGGTCCCTCCCGGCTCCTCCCACCATGGAGGCTGTGCTGGAGCAGCCCAGGGAACACAGTAAAGCCACAGAGGCCACCAAACGTGGTCAACACGACATTTGTGGAAATGAAGCTCCAGCTGTAGCAGTGGCTGAAAGCTCAGTGGACTTGCCCAGGGGGGCCCTTGGGACATGCTCATGCACCGTGAACCCCAACGGACTGTCGGGACACTTGGGGAGCAGTATCCCCACAGGCCTGACCAGAGCAATTCCCAAGGACAGTGGCTGGTGCTGCTGTGTCCTCATCCAGGACCAAATGCAAGAGCCCCGGAGGCCAAGGGGACCGTCACACACAGAGGGAGCCGCACAGCCTTCCTGCCACCCAGGGCGGTAGAGGGGGCCACCCTGAGGGGCAACTCCATCTGGACTCAACCTGCTTCCTCAGTGGGCAAGTGGGGACCCTACGCCCCACACCTCAGGTGTGCAGAGAGTCCAGGAAACAGACCATAGAAATGAGGGTTCAGAGAAACAAAGCAAAGATGGGTCTCAGTGTCATTCAAGACGGCGGTTGTCCTGCCAGCTAGGGTCATGACCTCCTTGTCGCCAGGTGTCCTAAAGGTGGCCAGGACCCCAAAGGGGCCCTGGAGCTGTGTGCAGGTGCCAGCAGGACGATACCCACCCGGGTCACTGCCTCCCTGCCTCAGACGTGGACCTCATGTCCCAGCTGCCCTGGCAGGAGGGCATCTGGTCACTGCCTGGCACCCTCATACAAAGAGATGCACCCTTCCCAACCCAGCCTTTTGGGATTGTGCATCAGCAAGGCTGAGAGAGGGGCCGGCTCAGCCCTCCATCCCACCAGCCCCACAGGCGACCCCTCTCGGGCATCTCTGCTCATGCCCAGCACCTGCGCCCACAGCGCACCTCCAGTTCCAGGATCCGGAACTCCAGCAGCTCGTTCTGGTCTTTTACATCTTGGACGTCGTGTTTTAACCGAGCCTCTTGCGTCTCCATCTGTTTAATCTGTAAAAAGAAAAGGTTGGCGAGGCATTGGAGGTCATGTGAGGTCAACTCCCTGCCTTCCCCGACAGCTTCTGGCTGTCCCTGGGGATGGTGACTGGCCTGGGTGCCTGGCCCAGCGCCCAGCCTGCAGGGACCCGCACGCTTCCGTGAGCACAGAGAAATCGCGCTTTCCCTAGGGGACCGGCCAGGCTCCAGGACGGGTCAGGCGCACCTTTTCGACAAGCTCTTGGTTTCTCCGATACAGGGCTTGCTTCTCTTCAATCCACTTCATGTCCTTGAAAACGAAATGGACATGGAGGAATAAATACACTGCAGGATAAACCATAAATCCAACATTTCAATCATGATTCAGCGGAGCAGAGGGTTTGACAGATGGACGCAGCACCCAGCTCCTGAAGCAGCCGCCTCATGACAATTGTCACCCTGCTAACGACAACCCATGACATCACCCACTTTCTTGGGGGTCCTGGATAGAGACAGGAGGGGACAGCCCTGCTTCGGTCAGACCCAGGTGCCTCCCATGGACACACTCACCTGCCCCTCCTCAGCCAGGGCCTTCTCCAGATCCTCTATCTGTGTCTGCGCTCTCTGCACTTCTGCTTGCAGCTGCTCACGGGTCTGTGGGACAGGAGGGGAGACATCAAATTTTCCCTGAGAGCCAGGACATGCCCGCACGACAGAGGTTCAGAGGCGACCTGTGGGTTCAGCTAGCGTGGAAGTGGCCGTTAGCGCTTTGCAAGGATGCTCCGTCAGGAAGGACTTCACGCTCACTTGAAGCGAGGCCCTCACTCGATACAGGGGTGATCTGTGATTCGTGCTGAGGGATTGTTAGGGGAAATCCTCCAGTGCAGCGTCAAACAGGCCAAGGAGGACTGAGCCTGCTGGGCGCGGGCCAGGGCTGGTCCAGTCCCTGATGACAGCGCGGCCACACTCTGAGGGGCTTGCAAAGCACTCGCCAGCCCAGATCCCGACAGAGCCTTCCCTTCAATGTGGCGCTCACTGCCGGCCCTGGGTTCCCTCCTTTTCCGAGCCTACCCCTTGTTTACAAAACCAGCCGCCTAAGTGCCACCTGGGCTTCCTGGGGGCCCAGCCGCCCTCCTGTGAGTTAATTCCCTCTGATGCCTAAACCACAGGGCGCTCCTGCTCCCCTGGGCATGGGCACTCCTGCCCCCCTGGGAACAGTTTCCAGGGCAAATGGATGAAAGCGTTTGGGGCCAGCTGGGCACAGGGCCTGGGGGGCCCTCAACTCAGGGCCTCCTCTTCCCTAAGGGGCAGCAGGTGGGCACAGCATCTGAGCTCAGCATATGTTGGATGAGTGAATAACCTCAGCAAATTTCAAAACCTGAGCTCAAATGCTGGCCCTCCCTCATCCCTGTGCATCCGCTGCCAGGTGTGCAAGGAAGGTGTCCTCACCTTCAAGGAGCTGCAGGCCCTGTGACCTCCACCCCGCCCCGGAGCTAGGCCGACGTGCTCTCTGGAGGTTCCTCAGCACCCCTGCACCCAGCACGGCTCTGCCAGGCCCCAGCCCAGCCGAGCCAGCGCCGGCTCCCCAAACACTGGTTCCTAGTGGTCTGGGCCACGGGCCACCCTGACGGGGGCAGTGAAGGGCCCGGGCGGGAAGGTGGGGTGATGCCTATGTCCCTGCCGCGGCCGGGGTGGAGTGGGGAGGTCCCACTGGAGTGGAAGTCAGTTAGACCTTAACTTCTCGCTCTGCGTCCAGCGTCCCTCCGACCTGCTCCTGCAGCAAGGCGTATGCGCGCTGCAGGGCCTGGTACTCCATGGTCAGCTGCCGGAACCGCAGCTCCGTCTCCTCCTTGGCCATCCCCTGGAGAGGTGCACAGACACAGCGTTAGTGCCTGGCCTCGAGCTGGGGGCCCGGGAGGTGAGTCTGAGACCCTGGGGTGTGGGTGGCCGAGGCCAGGGCCCCACTGGGCTTCCACCTGGAGAGGGCAGGTGGCTGCTGCTGCCTCCTGGGGCCCTACTGGACCCCGAAGGGATCGCTTTTCAATAAACAAGCCAGAGATCTGTGTGGGAGGGCAGCCATGTCTGGAGCAACCAGGCCCAGGAACCCTAACCTGGCCCAGGTCCCCCAGCCCCATCCTGTTCCCTGAGGCTGATAGTGGCAAGTGCGCTGCTGTGTCTGAGAGCTTTAAGCAGCTCCCTGGCCATGGGGCATCCGCCAGACCTACCAGGGGCGGCCCCACCATGGCCTCATGCCCCCTGGGCCTGGTCAGGGCAGTGGACCACCGGCCACTCCTTGTCCCCTGGCCACCGGGCAGGACCAGTCAGGCTCAGATGGCTGCCTGGATCTGAGGTTGGCATCCTTCCAGAAGAAGGGACTGTCGGGTGGGACACCCTGGCCGTGTTTTTATCAGAGAGCTTCTGCTGCCCATGCACATTCTGGCGTGTGCCCTTGGCAATGGTGCCGACCCCGGGTTGGGGTTCAGACCTCCCCACATGCAGCCCCTTGAGAGGGCGGGAGCTCTCTTCTCTGCACCTCTGCAGAGGGGGCACGAGACAGGGTGACGCAGACGGAGCATGTGCTCAGAGAAAGGGGCGGCCAGCAGCTGGGCAGCAGCAACAGGGGTGTTTCTCATGGTGCCAAACTGTGGACGGTGGCACCTCTGCAGGGAGCAGCGCCCACCCCTGCCCTGCCCACCCCGTTACCTCCTCCAGGTCATCGTCTGGGGTGCACGGGGTTTGGTCCGTCCTGTCGGTTTGGTAGGATATGGAAGAGCCGTCAGATTCCAGGGAAGCCTCTTCATCGTATCCGAAGAAGGTCTCCACGACCACCGGCTTTGGTCAAAGGGACAGTGTTAGTTCACACCCAGCCGGGCCGAGCCGCCAGCCCCAGGGGCCTCGGTGCCGCTCCCCCCGGCTCCTCTGCTGCCCGGCTGTAGGCTCCATCGCAGCTGCCCAACCTCAGGGCAAGGGGTTGCCATGTGGTCCTTCTGGAAGTGGGGCTGGCGAAGGGCCGAGGGGCTGGAGGTCTGTGGAGAGGCAGGCCACCTTCATGGTAGGCACTGAGCACGGCCTTGGGGACCAGTTCTGCGGGGCCCAGGGCAGCGGCACTCGGATGCCACCATGCAGGTGACATGACTCAGGACTAACAGTGAGCACTAGCCTCGCGTGGCCCCGTGTCTAGTGACACATGTTCACTGTGTTTTCAAAGCATCGTCCTCGGCAGATTAGAATAAAAGTAAAAATAAGAGCCTTCCCCAGCTCATGGGAGAGCCCTGCCTGAGGGACACCCCACAGCTCACCTCTGACGTTGGCAACCCAGGCTCCCCTCCCCGCCGGACCTTGCATGTGCCAGCTCATGGCCGGTCCCCTGGCCATCAAGGCTGGAATGTGTGGTGGCAACCAATGCCCTGCCCTCAGCCCCCAAGCCTGTCCTGCCCACTGACGGCTCCTGACTCACCGGACTGTCCCTCCTCTCATCTCACGGAGCACCTGGCCCAGGGGGAGAGCGTGAACCTCCCCCAGCCTGTCCATGCCGCTAGAACCTGCTGTCAGCCTCTCGGCCTCAGAGAGCCCCTAAATACCTGCAAATGACCCTACACCTCTCACACCTCCTGGGGCCTCTCCCATAGCTCACATGAAGGACACGGCTGATTGTTCAAAACCAAACAAAAAACACACACGCTCTGCAAAAAGCAGGACATGAGCCAGGTCCTTAGGAAATGTCTCCCAGATCCCCTCTAATAAAAATCACAGGTTCATCACAAAGGATTGTGCAGCAGAGAAATTACCCAGGTCTTTGAGGGAGGGGCCTGCATGGGGCCTGCGGATGGGGGTGGGGTGGGGGCTGCAGCCTGCAGGGCCTCAGGGCCTCAAGGTCCCAGGCAGGCTCCTCCCGCTCATTATTATTATCATGAGTTCATATCTTCTCTTGGAAATGTTAAAGAAATAAGGCTGGCCCTAGCCGGTTTGGCTCAGTGGTTAGAGCATTGGCCTGCAGACCAAAGGGTCCCGGGTTCGATTCTGGTCAAGGGCATGTTCCTCGGTTGCAGGCTCCTCCCCAGCCTGGGCCCTCGTTGGGGTGCGTGCAGGAGGCAACCAATCAACGTGTCTCTCTCACATCAATATTTCTCTCTGTCTTTCCCTCTCTCTTCCACTCTGTCTAAAAAATCAATGGAAAAATATCCTTGGGTGAGAATTAAAAAAAAAGAAAAGGAATAAGGCTGGATTTTTAAATTTGAAAGTATGAACCGAATTATTTCCTTTGGGTCCTGCTTTGGTTCTATCACAGTAACAATTTTTAGAAATAATAAAATCATTTTCTTTTCACGTCCAAAGGAAGAGATTCATTCCTCGTAGGTGGCTTTTAAAACACATGTTTTATGTGCACCTACGCCGACACCCTCTCACTGACCTTGGGCAGCTTGGCCATCTTCTTCCTCTGCTTCCGAAATCTCAAAAGCTTGTCACGCTCCTGCAGAAACCAGTTGAAGAGATGCTTTTGAGTAATTGCACAGCTCTATCCGTTTCAAATACACCATCAGGGTTCCGTGTTAGCATGAGTGGGTGTAGACAGGCTGGCGTACCGGCCACACTGACATAAACACGCTGAGCCCACGGCCTGCTCGGGGAGCCTGCAGGTGTGGGCAGCTCGTCCCCACTCCTCGGGCTGGAGGAGTGCCTGGCCTGTTTGGGTGGCTCGGCTCACCACACTCATCAGCCCCCCAGCTCCTTTTACGGTGGTGCTTGGCTGGGGGGCTTACGTGGGGGGAAGGGGATTTGAGTGGCAGGAACAGAAATGGGACCAAAGGGGATGGATGAGCCAGCCCCTGCGTCCTCTGAGCAGCTGCCTGCACACGTGGAGCCCACAGATGTAAGCATGGACCCCATGAATGTGTAAGGAGGCCAGTGACCTGCTGCTCTTGGGGAGTGAGGCTGCATCTTTGTGACCATGACCGAACCAACCAGCCCCAGCCTGTGGGTGCATGCTGGCAGGGCTGGGGAACCACGGTACGGGGAAGGGCCCAGAGAGGAGGGCGCTCCGACCTCTGGTTGAATAAGTGACTCAGTACTGAGCAGAGCTGGTGACCCCTGGACAGGTGGGCGTTCTCGGTCACCACGGCAAAGCCTCGGGGCAGGTAGCACTGTGGCCACAAAATCCACCTGGGAGCTGGCACGGCCACGTGTCTGGCCTGGAAGGAGCCATGGGCACAGGGGTCCCAGGAACAGGGCACCAGAAAGAGCGTGAGGACAGGCAGTGCCGAGGGTACTTACTAGCACGCTCTTCACGTAGCCGGCCGTTTCCAGGGTCTGGAAGAAAGGACATTCGCCTGGAGACTCAGAGAGCAGACCCCAGAGTCCTGCACCCCCAAACCTCTGCCGCTTCCTGACCGCAGCATGGCCTGGCGCCCCCCCGACCTGCCCTGGGAGGGGCGGCCTCACTTGACCCCGATGGGCCTCCCTCCCGCCCTCAGCTGACCCCCAGCCCCGTGGCCTGCGGAAGCACCCAGGGCCCTCAGTGCAGGGCGAACTTGCCTTTTGGAACTTGGGTTGGTTTTTCCCTTTCCTGTTCCCCCATAAGTTCTTATAACTTTGATTTGGGGTCCTGGCCTCCAGAACTGGGAGGGAATCCGTGGCTGTGGTTTTGAGCCCCAGGTTGTGGTCACCATGGCCCTAGCACTGGTGTTGTGGCTCCTGACACCCCTGGTCCGGAGGGGCCACCTCCAGTGTGACCGGTGCAGGGACCCAGCCAAGATGAGCCCCAGGAGGGACCAGGAGGACAGACAACCCCACCTCGTGTGGGGCTCCTCTGGGCAGATCCCCAGGGGCAAGGGGCTCAGGGTGGAACCTCCAGGGGGCAGCACAGAGAAGGGAGAGAAAGGAGCTGGACGGCACCTTGGACAGCTCGTCTATGAGGTTCTGCTGCTCCACAATTTGGAGTTTCAAGAAGTCAATTTCTCTCTCATCTTGACTCTGATCCAGGTCGTTTAGGGAACTGGGTCTCCTTATGATCCCGGCTCTTTGTCTCTGAAAAGCCAACCAGACAACGTCACTCACAAGGGAGGAGCAGGGCAGTCCGACTAGGCGATGGGCAGTCAGGGTCCTCCCGCTCTCCGCTCAGGCCTTGGAGCAGCCCGGCTGTAGAGCCTGGGAAATCGAGGCTGCGTCTTAGCACCTGAAACGGGGAGGGCTGTGCAGCCTGGCTTAGAGCCCATGGGGAAACATGTGAGCTGTCCGTGCCAGTTTACACCCCACGGCCGTTCCCAAAGTCAGAGTGTGAAAAGAGGGGGTTCTGCAGAGGGGCGTGTGCAGGGCACTCCTCCCACCTCGCCCCTTTCTCACATCCCTGGTTAAACTCTCACTCAGGGCCTCTGGGGCCCTCAGGGGCAGAAGAAACACACCAAACACCAGCTAATCACCCCTGCCTGCTTGGTGGTGGTGGCAGTAGTGGAGCACCTTTGGCCCCCTGGTCGGTGCCCCCTGCCCGGTCGGTTTGTTCCTTTCTCTCACAGTCCTGAGCTCCCACCACCTCTGCTCCAGGTACTCAGAGTTGGAAGGTGGCCTGGGGGTGGGGGATGTGACTGCTCAGAATCTTACTCCCTGTCACTCCCCAGGCAGGCGACACCCTGCCCTCAAGAACCCAGACCCTCATCTAAGGCCCTGGTAGCTCCTATCCCCACAGGAGACCAGAGGCTGGAGCAAGAGCCGGAGGGCCGCCGGGAATATGTCAAACCTTGTGGTGAGGTTGTCATGGTTACCCTCCTGCTGGCTGATGGACAGGTCAGGGCCCCTTACCATTTCTATGTTCTCCTGAGTGACAAATTTTAACTTGTTTTCCATTCGACGCAGCGTGTGAGACAGACTCTCATTTTTCCGAGTGAGACGCTTGTTTTTATCCAGCAGAGGCTTATACTGGCTTTCAGCTTCTCTCAAACGCTTTAGCTGAAAGACAAAATTAGTTACAAGCATGATTTTTTTAGGTGTGACAGAGAACCAGCTGGTCACCCTATGGAACATGCAAGCTGAGCAGAACAAGCTTGGCGACAGCGAAGGGATGGAGTCGAGTCCAGTAAGAGCTGTGGAACCAGGACCCCCGGGGAACCCTGAGCAGCTCTCATCCAGGGACAAGCCACTCAGAAACCCCAGTGGCTGCAAGGACTGACGGTGATGGCGCCACTGAAGGCTGAGGTCCTCAGATAACGTGAAAAACGGAGGATACTTTTGCCCAATAATAAAGAGCAGGGCCAGGACCGGTTTGGCTCAGTGGATAGAGCGTTGGCCTGCGGACTGAAAGGTCCCAGGTTCGATTCCGGTCAAGGGCATGTACCTTGGTTGCAGGCACATCCCCAGGAGGGGGTGTGCAGGAGGCAGCTGATCGATGATTCTCTCTCATCGATGTTTCTAGCTCTCTATCCCTCTCTCTTACTCACTGTAAAAAATCAATAAAATATATTTAAAAAAAATAAAATACAGAGCAGGGATCAGCCAACCAGCATCTGAGGCCCATATCTGGCCCTCAACCTGGTTTTGTTAACAAAGTTTTATTGGAAACAGCCAAGAGGCCTGGACACAAGCCCGCCCTTGTCACCATCGCTCCTTTCCGCGAGGAATTCTGGAAGTGGACTGCAGCCCTAAGCCCACGGGATCCAGCCTACCCCGCCCCGCTGCACTCACCAGCTCATTCCTCTCTTCCGACAGCAAGGCGTTCCGGTCCTCGAGTTTCCGAATGATGGCGCTTAGCTCTGCGATTTTAAGTTGGAAACGTCGGGCATCCTTTTCATCCAACTGCTGTTCCTAAAACAGAAATCAACTGCAAATAACTGTTCGTAGATGCAGACGGAGAAACCTCTGCAAATCCCAACATAGCGTGGAGACCAGAGCACTTTTGCGTCACGATGGCCAGAGACTCTGGATGGGCGGTGGGCGAGAGACCCTCCTAGGGGCTGGAGCGCCGTGGTGGCAAGCCGTGAGATGGGACAGAATGCAGGAGCAGAAATGTCCAGAAAATGCAAATGTGGAAGGTGAGGGCATGCAAATGCAGGCATCCCGACCACAGCGAGCCCAGAAAGCATCGGAACTAGCCCACGCAAGCCTCAGTCTCTGCCGTCTGCCCCCCAGGCAGGGTCTGCCCCCCAGGCGGGGTCCGCACCGCAGGCAGGAAGTCACCTCCCTGGCATTCTAAAGTGAGCGCAGGTAACGACCTTGGACTTACAACTCTCAAAAGCTGCTTCCCCAAGATTATGTTTCTGAAAGGTCACTTTGGAACTTCAGGCAAAAATCCGTGACAACATTTTAATGCGGTTTGAGAGCCTCTGGAGCTGGCGCAACCTAGCGGGGGTCAGGCCAGGGCAGGCGCTGTCTAATTCAGCTCCGCCACGTATAATAGGATGATCGAATGTCACTTTCTATCCTGAAATGTCACCGTCCTAGGGCTGGCTCAGCTCACACACGGTTTTGTCCTAAAGCAAATGGGTGCCCAAAAGGACAGAGGAATGATTCCTCATTCAGCAGGTGCAGGAGAGGCTAGGGGCAGGCGCAGACGGACCTCCTGGAGGGTCCGTGGAATTCAGACCCTCCTCCCCCCACACCGGCCCCCCCCCCCCCCGACTTCCCAGGACCACCCAAGAGGGCTCTGAATGAGGAGCGGCAATGAGGAGATGAGTGGCGTCCTGGCCAGGCAGCTGTTGGCCCTGTGCCATCCTGGCGGGCCAGGGACGAGCAGGCCAGTGTCCGGGTTACATGGAAAGCGGGTGGGCGGGCAATGGGTGACGTGAATGGCGGAAATCACTGCACGGGAGGTCAAATTCAGGAGGAGGGGAGCAGGCAGCCGGCCCTCCCGGCAGAAGGCAGAGCCTGTGTGTGGAGAGGGAAGCAGCTCAGCCTCGTTTCCCACCAGCCCGGGGCAGGAGCCAGCACCAGGGACCCTCATCAACCTGGGTGCCCGGTGGCTCAGATGGGCTCCTGCGGGGAGCCCGAAGTTTTGGGGGTCCAAGGCAGGGGGACCATGTGAAGGCAGAGGCTACATGCTACGTTAACAAGGAAGGAAGGACAAAGGCTGCCCGCCCTCTCGGCCACGCCAGAGAGCTGAGGGGCCCGGGGCCTGGCTGGCGGGCTGCTGGCTGGCACGGCTGGTGTTCCAAGGGTGGGAGGGCTCTGGCTCTGGACACGGGCCGGGGGAGCTTCCTCGCAGGGACACGCAGCCGCACGTGTGCGAGACGGGGAGGTGCTTACAGGGCTTCCCGAGTGGTCTGAGGCGTCTCCTGCACCGCTGGCATAAGGAAGTTCCCGTCTGGGGCTGCCCAGGTGCCGATCAGCCTCTTTGACCTGGGACAGCTGCTCATCTAGAGCCTCTTTTTGGAGCTGCAGTCTCTGAGCATGCCCGGCTTGAATCCCTAACTCTCTCTCCAGCACGAAGACTGCTCTGTCCTTAAATTTTATCTCCTCCATCTACAAGGAGAACAGAACACAATCACACAGGCAGGCAGGATGCAGATCTGTTACCATAGCAACAGGCAGAATGCACAAGCATCAGGAGGGGTCCCCCCCCCACACACACACACGGCAGCCCTCCCCACTCTCCCTGAGCTCAACCTCCTAACAGCTGTGAGGAGCCACCTGCCTCCCAGCCCTCCTCCTGGCGGCCATAGGTGCGTCTGAGGCCAAAGGTGGGCTGCCCTCAGAGGGGAGGGCAGAACCAACCCCACCACTGCCCATTCCTCAGACAGGCAGGCGCGGGTGGCATGGGCATCATTACAAACGACGCCAGATTTGCAAGAAGACTCGGTTTAAAACGTATTTCAAACAACAGAGCGGGAGAGGATGTCTCGTTGCTTTGCGTGCTGTTTAAGGTTACAGTAAGCTAATAAATCAGCCATCTGCTGAAGTCAGCTTGGAAACAAAGAGATGAGATGTCTAATTAGCCCAGATCGCAGAATTCATGGGGAAGCGGTGAACTGAATAGAAAGGAAAAAAAAAAAAAAAAAAAATCCTTAATTGCTAAATTCCCATTTACTGGAACTCACAGAAATGCAGAGGCAACACAGTCAATTAATGGAAACAGGCCAGTGGGGAGAAAACCAGATTAACACGCAGCTATATCCTGTGGCCTGACGTTTCCCCTCTTGCGGAGACACTCTGCAAACATCCTTTTTCTTTCACCAGGAAACAAGAAGACCAGTCTCTGCTCACACACCCCACTTCAATCCGCTGCTTCAGAGGACGGGCTGGGCCAGGAGCTACCCTCCCTGAGTCACGGAGATGGTCCAGTTAGATGGTGGCCCAGCGGGGGCTTCGTGATCCTCCCACAAAGGGAAGGGCGGGGTTTGACTTTTTAACGATGGGAAACGCACTTTAAGATCAGAGTGTCTCCCAGGGGTCCTCCTAAGGCCCCGGGACTCTCGCATGCAGTGTCTCCACTGAAAATTCTCAGCCAGGGCACGTTCCTACATCTCCTACTCCTGTCATAGTCACCTGCCGCTTACCCACGGGGACACGTTCTGAGAAATGCCTGGTTAGGTGATCTTACTGTCCTGTGAATATCACAGAGGCACATAAATTCCAGACGGTATAGCCTACTGCTCACCTGGGCTACATGGTACAGCCTACCGCTCACCTGGGCTACATGGTACAGCCTACCGCTCACCTGGGCTACATGGTACAGCCTACCCCTCACCTGGGCTACATGGTACAGCCTAGCCTACCCCTCACCTGGGCTACATGGTACAGCCTACCGCTCACCTGGGCTACATGGTACAGCCTACCCCTCACCTGGGCTACATGGTACAGCCTACCGCTCACCTGGGCTACATGGTACAGCCTACCGCTCACCTGGGCTGCATGGTACAGCCTACCCTACCCCACCTGGGCTGGGTACAGCCTACATGGTACAGGGCCTACAGCCTACCGCTCACCTGGGTTACATGGTACAGCCTACCGCTCACCTGGGCTACATGGTACAGCCTACCGCTCACCTGGGCTACATGGTACAGCCTACCACTCACCTGGGCTGCATGGTATAGTCTACCGCTCACCTGGGCTACATGGTATAGTCTACCGCTCACCTGGGCTACATAGTACAGCCTACCCCTCACCTGGGCTACGTGGTACAGCCTACCGCTCACCTGGGCTACATGGTATAGCCTACCGCACACCTGAGCTACATGGTATAGCTTTCTTCCCAGTGCCATTCATACCCTCCTTGGTGATACCACCCAAGCTCAAGCAATGCAGTCACAGACGTTGTGATCCTTCCAGAATTACATCAGTATCTTCTCAGCGTCTTCCTCCATTGCAACAATCGCTTGGGCACAGGTGTCCTCCTCAGGTAATAGGCCTGAAAAGCTGCTATAACTCCTCAATCCACTGTTTGATCAAAGAGGGGGTGTTTGGAGGGAGAAGCACCACATTGATATTGGATGAAGATCACCAAGGGAAGGAGGATGTCCAGGAGCGTTATCAACCATAAGCAAATCTTGAAAGGTATGTTATTCTCCAAACAGTACTTCTGCTGGCGTAGCAATTCAGGAAGGCATCTTGGAGGAGGAGCTGGGTCCTCCTTAACTTCTCATTGCTCCCATAGGAGACCTGCAGTAAAATGCTTGAAGACCCTGGGTTCTCACTGTACCCAATCACAAAGGGTTTTGATCTGTAGCTCATATCATTACCTCCAAACAAGGCTGCTATCCTGTCCTTAAAGACCTTGAACCCTGGCATCAACCTGGCCTCCTTGTGGGTGAAAGGCCTTTCAGACATCCGTTTCCAGAATCGGGAGGTTTCATCATATTGACTATTTGCTCAGGGAAGTAATTTTATTCCTCCTCAATCAGGTTATCTAGAGTTTCCAACAATTCCTCAGCTGCCTTCACACCAGCATGCGAAGACTCACCCCTCACTCTCACGTTATGGAATAAGGAACGATTCTTGAATCGTTTAAACCACCCAGAACTAGCAGTAAATTCAACACCGTAGTTGGATCCAGCCTGTTCTTTCAACATCGCAAACAAACTCTTTGCTTTGGCCACAGTCATCATGGTGCTGAGAGGGATGCACATTTGCATCTGGTCTTCAACTCAGGTCACCAGAAGTTTCTCCATGTCTGATATAGGCCCTCCTAGAATCTTTGTTCGTCTCATTGCTTTGATGAAACAGATCCTCTTTCAGTTGCCTCCATCACTTTGTTCTTGTTCATGTCGTAGCTGTGGTGGAATGGGACACGCCTGACTGGGGAGCAATAACCATCCTGATTGTCCACCTTTGTGTCCTTAATCCCTTTCATTTTCTTTCCAGGGCCCCCACCTCACCTCACCACCAGGAGCTCCCCTGCCCCACCCCCTCACTCCCAGCTATAGGACGAATATAGAAATGGTAGGGCCCGGCTGGCATGGCTCAGCGGTTGAGCACAACCTACAAACTAGGAGGTAAATCACAGTTCGATTCCCAGTTGAGGCCCAGGCCCAGATTGCAGGCTCGATCCCCAGTGTGGGGCGTGCAGGAGGTAGCCAATCAGTGATTCTCTCTCATCATTGATGTTTCTATCTCTCTCTCCCTCTCCCTTCCTCTCTGAAATCAATAAAAATGTATTTTTAAGAAAATTTTCATTAAGCTCATTAGTTAATGAGGGGACAAGTAAATGTTGCAGCCAATTCGAATGAGGATTTGATCTAAAGAGAGTTGCGCTGCCTGCCTGGCAAAGACCATTTGCAGTGTCTGAAGCAGAGTCATTTGTCCGTCTGGGGACAGGAATGGCTGCATTGCTAAAGGTTTCCTCCAGGTGAAGGTCTGTCTCTGCAGAGTCTAGATCAAAGACGAAGGTCAAAGGTGAAGGTGCACATGGTGTGAGTTCAGACAGCCCTCAAGTATTCTTAGAAAAGGAAACAGAAATCTTCTATTTCTTTTCTTGCTTATTTCAATCTTCCACAGTCTTTCCCTGTAGACTCCACAGTCAATTTGGGGACTCTCCTTTATTTACCATTTTGATGTTTTTTCCCCCCACCGTCCCCGGAATCCACCCTGGAGATGCTGGGTCCCCAGGGTCATTTCTGGCCAAATTTTCACTCGAAGCAGAAGGGAAGGAACGGACTTGTTCCATGCCTGCCTGGCTCTGATGTTTTCTGTGAGCTCAGCCAGGTCCCCCTCCCCAGCCAAGGTTGTATGGAAGAGTCACGGGCCAAGAAAGGTCCAGTTACTCTTGAAGAACAAAGCCGGAGAACGCTCCTCCAGAAATCAAGACTTATTATAAAGCGAGAATAATTTAAAAATGAGCTCGAAGAAGGGCTGTGATAGAACAAACTAGAAAGCCCACTCATATAATAACGAGGTGGCCCTGTGGATTGGGGGAAAGGTGGTCTTTTCCATAAGGGCTGCTGGGACAGTTGTGTATCCACGTGGGAAATATATAACTGGACCCCCACCTTACAGCATACACGCACGCACACACATGTGCGCGCGCACACGCGCACACACACACACACACACGTGTGCGCACACACACATGCACACATACAACCCAGGCATGGCCAACACCTACGCATGAAAGATAATGTTCTAGCCAGGACCGGTTTGGCTCAGTGGATAGAGCATCGGCCTGCGGACTGAAGGGTCCCGGGTTCGATTCCGGTCAGGGGCATGTACCTTGGTTGTGGGCACATCCCCAGTGGGGTGTGTGCAGGAGGCAGCTGATCGATGTTTCTCTCTCATCGATGTTTCTAACTCTCTATCTCTCTCCCTTCCTCTCTGTAAAAAATCAATAAAATATGAAAAAAAAAGAAAGATAATGTTCTAAAAAGATAACACTTCATGGCTCCAGAATAAAAGAATTTCCTAAACAAGACACAATAAGCACCAGCCATACAGAAAAAGATCAACAAATTAGGCCACTTTAGAATGTAAAGTTTTAGATCACAAAACGCCACCACCAAGAACAGAGAAAACTAAACCAGTGTCAGGAAGGGACCTGCATTTCCATATACATTTTAGAATCAGCTTCAGGAAAGCCTGCTGGGATCGACAGGCTTTGTTTGCTCCTTGTATTAATCTGGGGAGAAATGCCATCTAACAATGCTGAGCTCCCAATCCATGAACGTGGAATGTCTATTTATTTGTTCAGTTCACCACTCCATGAACATGGAATCTCTATCTTTGTTTATTCAGCTCACCAATCCACAAACATGGAATGCCTATTTGTGTATTCAGCTCACCAATCCATGAGCATGGAATACTTATTTGTTTATTCAGCTCACTTTTAGTTTCTCTCAGTCGAGTAGTTTTCAGAGTTCTGGTCTTGCACATTGTTTGTTAAATTTCTAAATATTTTATTCTTTTTTATGCCATCATGAGAGGAATTTTTAAATATTTAATTTGAGTTGTTTATTGCTACTACATAAAAATACAACTGATGGTTGCATATTGATCTTTTGTCCTAAAACCTTGCTGAATTCATTTAAAAGTTCTTTTGGGGCCCGGCTGGTGTGGCTCAGTGGTTGAGCGTCGACCTATGAACCAAGAAGGTTAGGAACCAGGTTCCATTCCTGGTCAGGGCACATGCCCTGGTTGCAGGCTTGATCCTCAGTGGGGGGCATGCAGGAGGCAGACAATCAATGATTCTCATCTTTGATGTTTCTATTTCTCTCTTCCTCTCCCTTCCTCTCTGAAATCAATGTGTGTGTGTGGGCGGAGGGGGTAGAAGAGGGGCTGAGATGGAGGGATCAGGAAATGAAAGCTTAAGCACGGTTTTTGAGAATTTGGAACAAATACCAGGAGAATCTGCTAGAGCTGCCTCTGGGGAGTCTGTGTCAGGGGTGAGGAACCAAGGGACCTGCTGGCTCTGTGCCAGCCTTCAGTGAAGGAGATGAGGCCACCTGTCTCCTACAAGCACTGAAGCCAGTCGATGGATTAAAGGGTGGTGTGGGCTGGACAGCGGTGCGAACGTGGCACCAACAGGGCTGGGGGTGGAGCCGTGGGGGGAGTATGGAAAGGGGACACTCTGGAAAAGGCAAGGTGGAGAACGTTGGGGCCCCCGTGCACACACTGTGGGGAGGGGGGGGTCGTGTCTGCCTCACAGCGCTCAGTTTCCCCTCTAGGCCATGGGTCTAGAGGGCTGCAGCCCTTCTGGGAAGTTCAAGGTGACAGCACCGTTTGGAAAATAGAACCTCAGGGAAGTAGGGGCGGGTGGCCTGGGTGCAGGGCCATGCCGTGCCCCATGGATGGGCATCCAGGGTCCTGGGTGTCACCAGCAGAGCCAGCCGGGTCCTGATGAATCGCACACTGGGATGTGGGGCACGCCTCTAACGCTGACCCCCACTTCCCCAAATGACCAAGGAGGTCCCGGCTCCAAGGGGTGAGGAGAACCGGCACAATCCCTCAGGATTCCTGAATATTCTCCGACTCCCCAGCTCTGGGGCTCTGAGAGCAGACTCCACGTGGCCTGCCAGGGGACACGGTCTCTGACCACGGGATGCACAGGTGCCCATGCCTGACCTGCAAGATGGTAACTTCACGCCATCCGTGCTTTCAGAGCAGGCACAGGGCACAGGGACATCAGGACGGCCTCGGGGACATGCCACCCCACCCTGTCCTCATGGTCTCATCTCCCTGGACCCAGTGAGCTGGACAGAGTGCAGAGCCCGCCCAGTGATGGAAGAAGTGACTGTGCCAGCAGAGCACTAGCCCTGCGTGGCTTGCAGCCTAACCTGCACTCTAAGGAGGGAGGCTTTCATGACCATTGCAGGCATCCTGTTCTGGCCCAAACAAGACACAGGATGTAAAGCTGGTAGGAGAGGGGCAGAGAGAGGAGCTCTGCTGACACAGTCACTTCTTCCATCACTGGGCGGGCTCTGCAGTCTGTCCAGCTGGCCCTTCTGACCTTTCCTCGCATCCTCATGTCCCCAGGACCAATAGTGATGGTGTGGGTGCCTGTGCTCAGAAGCAGGCCCACCCCTGGCCGCCACCCCTCCCCGGTCCCCCTGCCTTTGCCGCCCCACCACCTGCAGCCCACGTACCAGCCTGCGGATCTCACGCTCACACTCCTTCTTGATGCGGGAGATCTCCTCCTGGTGCAGGTGGTACACGCTCCGGATCTCCGCGGCCTTGATCTTGTCGGCCTGCATGACCATGGTCAGCGCCTCCTCCACCTGCCGCTTGGCCCCCTTGAGCTCCAAGATCTCCTGCTGCATTTTTACCTTCTCCACCTCAAACCCCTTCTTGGCCTCCTCCTTGGCCTCCGACAGCAGCCCGGTCTTGACCTTTTCGGGGCCGCCGTCGCGTAGGGCGTGCAGCAGCGCCTGCAGCCGCTGGTTCTCGTTGTCCTTGATCTTGATGACACGCAGCAGCTCAGCCTCGTGCTGGCGCAGCAGCGTCTCGCGCACGGCCTGCAGCTCCTTCATCTTCTCCTCGTGAAGCTTGCTCTTCAGCTCCGTGAGCAGGACCGCGTTCTTGTGCTGCTCGTGCTCACGCACCTGCTTCAGCTCCTGGTTCTTCTCTCTCTCCACCCGGCTGACCTGCAAGACAAGAGCGAGGCTGGGTCGTCCCTGAGCAGCCCCTGTACTGGCCAAAGTCTGGACACTGATTTTACAAAGTTTTGTTTGCAAACTGGGTTGCTGCTTCCATTCGAGAATGTCTCCTTACATTGCAACTGAGACCTCGCTGGTTTGGCTCAGTGGATAGAGTGTCAGCCTGTGGAGTGAAGGGTCCTGGGTTCGATTCTGGTCAAGGGCACATGCCCTGCTTTCGGGCTCGATCCCCAGTAGGGGGCGTGCAGGAGGCAGCAGATTAATGATTCTCTCTCATCACTGATATTTCTATCTCCCTCTCCCTCTTCCTTCCTCTCTGCAATCAATTTAAAAATCCTATATAATAAAAGCCTAATATGCTAAGTGTCTGGTTGTCTAGTCGTTCATTCAACCAATCAAAGGGTAATATGCTAATGATATGCTAAGGCCACTCAACTGCTCACTATGATGTACACTGACCACCAGGGGGCAGATGCTCTGACTGGTAGGTTAGCTTGCTGCTAGGGTCTGGCCAATCGGGACTGAGTGAGAGGGCTGGACATGCCCTGGAGCCCTCCTGTGGTTGGGCTGGCCAACCTCCCGTGTCCCTCCCCGACCCCAATCGTGCAAGGGTGGGGTCCCTCAGCCTGGCCTGCACCCTCCTGCAACCTGGGACCCTTCGGGGGATGTTGGAGAGCCAGTTTCAGCCCGATCCCGCAGGCCAGGCTGAGGGACCACCACCGGTGCATGAATTCGTGCACCGGGCCTCTAGTATTAAATAAATAAATAAATAAAATAAATAAATAAATAAATAAATAAATGAAATGCCACTGACACAGGACCAAGTGTCATAGGTGGAAATGTCTGCACCCACAGGTGTCACAAGAGAACCTGGGCTGGAAGGTCAGGTCCATGGCATCTGCTCTGTGGCTCCGCAGGGACAGGCCGGTGAGGAGGGGAAACTGTCGCCTCTTAAAGAAACCTGTGTGGAGGGTGGGCAGGACATCCTGGGCACAGCATGTGGGGGCAGGGGCACTCCTGCCCTTTGCCCAAATAATAGGTGTTGCACTTACCTCCAATGACATTCCTGGCAAATGGGGACACCGAGCTGTCTAGATGACGTCTGATATACAGGCCTTTGGAAAACTCAGATTTTTTACTGAACGTTTATTTTCATCTAGAAGCTGTGGCTGTGGCTAAATAACCCCGGCTCCCCTCCTTCCTCCCACTGGCACAAACTCGGTACGCAGACTCCACATGGCGTGAAGGATGGGTGGAATCCAGGCCTGCCTGGGTCCATGTGGGCCAGACGATGGGAGAAGCCCGCCACCCAAGCCACAGACCTCGCCGCCTTCTCCAGCTCACAGAGGTGCCGCCTGCTCGCTACAGGACCCTGAAAGGCAGACACCTGACAGACACCCCTCCCTGCCCCCCCAAATTGCAGTGCCATCCGTGGGTCTGGAGCCCAGCTCGCCTTCCCTCCTAGCAGACGACATAACGTTCTCCTTCATGAAGACTTGGTGGACGGGACTGAGCAGAGAAGGAAGACGATGTGATGTGTATCAGGGTTATGGGTGGAGGGTGGAGGAGAAAAAAATGCAAGAGTTCAAGGTTAGAAGGGGCTCAACCATGACGCTGATCCAGGCTGTTGGGAGTGGCAACGAGGCCACACTGAGGTTACCCTGCCGTCCAGTGCCCTGGACTTTGCCACAGGAAAGGTCCCTGCCGGAGTCAGTGTCAGACACACATGACAGGCCTGGTGAAAAAATGACAGCACCAAGCACCTCCCTCCCCGCCCGTCCAGGCAGCACCCACAACGGCCACCATGTGGGCCCTCTGCATGTGGGGACAACTCCGCATGCCAGGCCGCCTTATGTCTGTGCCTCCACCCCTGCTCCAGCCAGGCAGCCGCCTGGGCCTCCTGGGGACTCTGTGACCTGCTGGCCCAGGGCAGGTGCTGACACGACTTCCCTGACTCCCGAGCGGCCTCGAGGTCACCCTGACAGCTGCCCCTGTGGCTCCGCCAGCGTGTCCTCCCCAGCACCAATGGCAGCAGGTCCTTTAACTGCCCCCTTTTTGCAGAGCAGGGAACCGGAGGTGGGTGGGTAAGGGTCCAACAGTAAGGATGCCAGGCTTCGTGGCCCAGGGGGTCCCTGCTCAACTCCGCCACAGACAGCATGAACAATGAAATCTGAATTCCAAATGCGCCTCACGTGCCACAAAGTATCACACTTCCTGGGACTGAACCAGGCAACTCAGAGAAGCAACGGGCCCCAAATAACCTGGTTCCCCCCATGGCCAGGCCTCCTAGGAGAAACGTTGGGGAGACTTACAGTCTCCAGTCCACAGCTGAGGGCCTTTCAAACCCTCTAGGAGAGAACCCCACCCCAGGGCCTCCCTCTCCCTGCCCCCCCCCATCCTCTCCCTTCGCAGCCCCCTCCCACAGGCCCATGAGCGCTTCCTAGTACCTCCTGGGATTGTGAGAGGAGGGGCAGAGTCACGGAGAGAGGAAGGCAGTGTGGGCAGTGGGACGGTGCTGAGTGGGGCACCACCTTCTGACCAGTCTCTCACCCTCCCCACCCAGGTCCCCCAGGTCCCTCGTCAGCACAAACCCAGCCTTCCCTAAGGCTGCAAGGACCCCCAAGGGCTGGGTTTCTGCGTTTGGTCCCCACACCTGGCCGCTAGAAGCCCAGGCCCGGCTGTTGCCTTCAACTAGCTGAGGGCCACGCTGGACCCGGTATAGTTGGGTTCAATGCCACTCTGAACACTCCAGGGGGAAAGGACATTGTCCAGAGATGGTTTCACTTGACGAGGTCCTGGGCTTGTCCTGGCAGTCAGGGCTGTTCCCACGGGGCCGGGGCTGGGGCCTGTGTTCCGCTGCCCCGTCCCCAGAGCTGCCTGGAGAGGCTCTGGGGAGCCAGGACCAACTGGGTAGCACTTATGCAGAGACCTGGCTACACCCCACACCCGCCTCTGGGCTGACCCGGGGGGAGGGGGAGAGGGTGGGGAGGGGGAGAGGGGGGGAGGGGGAGGGGGGGGGGGCTGAGTGTGGGGAGGGGGAGAGGGGAGGAAGGTGGGGGAGAGGGTGCGGAAGGGGAGAGGGCGGGGAGGGAGAGAGGGCGGAGGGGGGAGAGGGCGGGGAGGGGGAGGGGGGGGCTGGGTGTGTGGGGAACCCACCTTGCTCTTCTCCTGCTGCAGCTCAATCTGGATGTCCGTGAGCTTGGCCCGCAGCTCCTCGTTGGCGGCCTGCAGCGCGGCAAGGGCCTCGGCCTTGTCCCCCTTGGCTCGGCTGCCCGTGCCCTTCTTGGACATGGTGAGGGGAGCCCGAGGGGCGCTGGGGGCGGGCCGTCTCTCTGGGCTGGGCTGTCCACGCCAAGCTGGGGCAGGTGTCGCCTCGCTGCCGCTCTGCTACATTTTCTCACTCACCTGCAGGGAAAGCACACCTGGGTGAGCAGCCAGCCTCAGGCCTGAGCTCGGGGCCAGTGGAGGTAGGTGGGGGCCAGGCCAGCCTCTCACCTGCCCTGAGGGCGCTGGCCTGACTGCAGGCCGGTCCCAGATGGCAGAGGCCGGGGGCCCTCCATCAGCACCCCTGACAGGGACCCATAGGCGAGAGCCTTTACTCTCCGCCCTTTCGGTTACCTGGCTCCCTGGGGAACTAAGGGAGCATTTCACTGCTGAGCTGTTCAAAGCCTTAGATTTACTGAGAATATTCTCAAATCTATGACCCTGATCTTGGTTTTAAGAAGAAAATCCTCGTGTGTTGGTCCTCATTGTCTCACACTTGGGATCAACGGCAGAGCCAGAGGCCAGAGTGGGCATTCTTGTCTTCACCCCACAGACACGTTTTCTTAGCTCATCTCATTCATATCTGTCAGCAGCAGGATTATTTCCTAATCGCCACGTTACCCATGTACCCTTTCCACAACCCTGCCAGCTCCATTTTCTCTGAACGCCTAGGGAAACTGAGGCACAATGTAATAACAACTGCTTCTTCAAAAAAAAGTGTTAGGAACCAGTTTATAGGGTGCTATTTCCCTAAAACACAGGAGTTCCTTGTGTAGAGTGATGTCAATGGACACATTATGGTTCTTTTTAAAATATATATATTTTATTGATTTCAGAGAGGAAGGGAGAGGGAGAGAGAGACAGGAACATCAATGATGAGAGAGAATCACTGATTGGCTGCCTCCTGCATGCCCCACACTGGGGATCGAGCCCACAACCCAGGCATGTGCCCTGACTGGGAATCGCACCGTGACCTCTTGGTTCATAGGTCGATGCTCAACCACTGAGCCACACCGGCTGGGCCACACTGTGATTCTTGATTAAGTTGTAAAGAGAAGGCAGCATCCACCCACAGGGCGGGTGGGTGATGAGGACTCGAGCCTTAAACAGGCCTGGTTCTTAAGATGAAGCAAGGCCCTGGCAGTCCCTCCCTCTCCCCAACACACCAGGAACCGGGAGCCAGCGGGGCCTCCCACTGGGCCGTGGTCGGGTGCCCACCACACCCAGCACTAAGTGCAGTCCCAGCTGAGCCCCCACCTCCACCCCCACCCCTAAGGCTGCCAGACAAACGCCTGCTTGGCATATGCCACCAAAGAAACACCCCGTTCAGGATGAGCAATGCTGCCCAGAAGGGAGCGGGACAGCGCCCCTCACAGGCAGGAGCCGGGACACAGAGGCACGGAGCATCTCCCTGGGAGCGTCTGCACATGCTCCTCCACTGCCAACTCCCGGCCGGTATGGATGCGTCTAAATATAGCAGCGAGTTCAGCAGGAATAAACCTGTGCAGAACGACCTCAGTCCTCCCCGAAAACAGCAACGCCTCTGAGCATTCACCAAAGCAGCACACGCAGCATCCACCCCTGGCGGCCTGTGCTCTCCTCACCGTTTTCCTGGTGACCCGGGAAGCGCAGCTGGTCCAAGGCCGGCGCAGCTGTGCGGTCGGCTCCGAGGGCTCTGTGACTCAGCAAACCCAGCCTTCGCTTTTCAGATGGAATTCACCACGCTGCCACTGCATCCAGGGGAGGGCCGGCCGCTGCTCCGGCTCCGAGCAGATGCTTGTGGCAGGATCGCCAGCTCCCCGGTGCATGAAAACGCCACACCCAGACGGGCGTCTCAGGGAACGCCCAGCTCCTGTCCACTGGGAGGCTGCGTGGACGGCTGCTGGGTGCTCAGCCCTCGGGTAAAGGCAGCGCCTTGGATGGGGTCCTGGGAGCTGCCCTCCTCTGTGTGCCCCCGAGGGGAAGCCTGACTCGGCGGGTGGCCACACGCCCAGGAGAAAGGACAGGTGAGGACCGCGCAGCGCTGACTCCCTGCCCACGCGCTTGCCCGGTGTCCGGCCGCTCAGAGGACCACTCGGGCGGGTCCTCTCCTCCTTAGAGAATCCCCCTGGGGTTCATGCAGCCATGAGGTCAACAGTATGAACGAACTCCGCTTCAGTGTAAATGGCGAGGTGACAGAAGAAACTGGTGCCCCTTTAACTCCGAAGAGTGAAAATATACAAACGCATCAGACAAATGGAGGCCAGAGCCTCGGGTGCGATTGGTGAGCCCAGGCGCTCGCCCCGCGGACACCCAGCTGAATTCCATGATAAACCCTGAGATACACAGGGCAACGTGATCAGGGCCTGGACGTCACGGGTCTGTAGGGTTTCCAGCTGAAGGGCATGGAGCATCCAGCTGGCCCGATTCAATCAGGGAAACAAGACCGCGGGGCAGAGGGCCTAGCCCTGCACGGAAACTGGGCTGCATTTGAGTCAGAACAACTGGGGGTCTTCCCATGTGGAGAACCCGTGTGAGCCCTCTGAGTGAGGAGCCGGCGGCCGCTGGTCCAATGACCGCTTGGCCGCCCCCCTCCCATTTCTAGGGGACGCGAAGCCGTCTGTCCACTGTGCTGGTCTCTCCTTCATCCTGCCCCAATATCACGCTGCTGGTGGTGCCAGATTGGAAGTCTTCATATCTAGTAAGGCTCGTCTCTTTCTCCTTGTTCTTCAAGTTTGGCTCTTTTTGGACCATTTATGCTTCTTCTTGTCAACTTGTCCTAGGCCCTGAAAACTCTGTTTGGACTCTGACTAGAACCGTCATCTGTTCACGGGAGAAGACTGACATGTCTTGGGTGTTGGGCCCTCTTGCTTCGTTCCCCCTCTGCTCAGGGCTTCCTCGTGTCTCTCAGTGAAGTAACATTTTCTCCCAAAGGTTTTACACAACTTTTGACATATTTACTCGGGTGCCTGATCTGTGTGCTCCCATCATGAATGGTATTTTTGTGTGTCCTTGTTGCCTTCTCCTCACCGTAACTAGGCGAAAGCTGGGATGGAGGAAAGTCACTGATGTCTCCATGTTGACCTGTGCCAGCCACCTGCTGACACCTCCCAGTTCATGTCCACCCCCTCTGGAGAAGGCAGTTTGGTTTCGCCCTTCCCAGTCTTTATACCTCCTATCTTTTCCGCACGCTGCTGTGCTGGGTGGGGCCTCCAGCACCCTATTAAGTAGAAGCAATGATAATTAGCATCTTTCTCTCATTGCTTTCTTGAAGAGAAATCGTATAGCGGGTTCTCCATCAGGGACCAGTGTGCTGCAGGATTCTCATCAATTCCTTTGATCACGAGAGCATGTATCTGTATCCAAATTTGCTAAATGCACATTTTGTAAAAGTTTGTGAATGGGTGTTGTCATTTATCAAACGCTTTTTCTGGGACTGATAGAGGAACTGTATTGTTCTCTCCTGGTCCCTCCAGAGCCAGCCTGTGCCTGCCCCCACCCCACCCCACCCCGACCCCAGGGCCACCTGCAACCTGACCTTCGACCTGCTCACCAGTCCTCCTGTTTGGGAGGTTCTGATCACCTCATTTCAAGCCTCCGGCTTGGGAGCCATGCAGAGGTGGCTCCTCATAGTGTCCCTAAAGCGTTTCCCCGCCCAGGTGGGCAGAAGCAGATGGGAGCCCCAGCGTGATGCCGGGTCTTAGTGGAGGCTCCCTGCACCTTCAGCAGGTTTTGTCTCCTCCTCCCACTCTGAGGGGCAGGGATCCTGGGCTCCACACACACCCCAGAGGGTTCACAGCTCACACACCCCCCCGGAGGGGTTCACAGCTCACACACCCAGAGGGGTTCACAGCTCACACAGACCCACTGAGGGGTTCACAGCTCACACACACTCAGAGGGGTTCACAGCTCACACACACTCAGAGGGGTTCACAGCTCACACACACTCAGAGGGGTTCACAGCTCACACACACCCAGAGGGGTTCACAGCTCACACACACTCAGAGGGGTTCACAGCTCACACACACTCAGAGGGGTTCACAGCTCACACACACTCAGAGGGGTTCACAGCTCACACACACTCAGGGGTTCACAGCTCACACACACTGAGAGGGTTCACAGCTCACACAAGCTCAGAGGGGTTCACAGCTCTGGGTTCCTGCTTCCTTTTCTCACACCCTGACTGCCCTCCCCCCACTCCCCTCTCCTGTAGATGGAGCTGGAGAGGGCCCAGCGTGGTGCACCCAGCACTCAGGGCTGTGAAGAGGGTCCAGCGTGGTGCACCCAGCTCTCAGGGCTGTGGAGAGGGCCGAGCACTGTGCACCCGCTCTCAGGGCTGTGGAAAGGGCCCAGCGCGGTGCACCCAGCTCTCAGGGCTGTGGAGAGGGCCCAGCACTGTGCACCCGCTCTCAGGGCTATGGAGAGGGTGCCAGCGCAGTGCACCCAGCACTCAGGGCTGTGGAGAGGGTGCCAGCGTGGTGCACCCAGCACTCAGGGCTGTGGAGAGGGTGCCAGCGCAGTGCACCCAGCACTCAGGGCTGTGGAGAGGGTCCAGCGCGGTGCACCTAGCACTCAGGGCTGTGGAGAGGGCCCAGCGCGGTGCACCCTGCTCTCAGGGCTGTGGAGAGGGCCCAGCGCGGTGCACCCAGCACTCAGGGCTGTGGAGAGGGTGCCAGCGTGGTGCATCCAGCTCTCAGGGCTGTGGAGAGGGCCCAGCGCAGTGCACCCCACTCTCAGGGCTGTGGAGAGGGCCCAGCGCTGTGCACCCAGCACTCAGGGCTGTGGAGAGGGCCCAGCGCGGTGCACCCCGCTCTCAGGGCTGTGGAGAGGGCCCAGCGTGGTGCACCCAGCTCTCAGGCCATGTGAAGGAGAAAGCTGCGTGGATAACCTTGGTTGGCCAGCTTGCCAGCAATTTCACTGAACTGTTGAAGCAGCAGCTCTACTCTGACACAAAAAAAGCTTAAAAAAGTCAGCTTCCCACTCCCCTCTGCTTCTCGGAGGTGCAGCCCACTTTCTCCTTGAGCTCTGGACTCCTGTGAGTCAGCAGGGCCAGGTCGTGGGGTGGCGGCCGAGGTGCCTGGGAACGGGCTGCAGGTCCCCGGCTCTGAGCCGCAGTTCAACCGCCCCCCTGCCTCCGTCCTGAAGCAGACTCGAGGCTTCCACATCCGTCCAGAGGCCACTGTTGCAGCCGAGGACCAGCCACCTCCATGCAGTCCTTGAGGGGAGACATCTGGGGTGTCCTCCCAGCCTGAGGAGGCAGCCAGCAGAGCCACCGGAGGCGGCAGGAGCAGCAGGGCCGGAACCCGCGGGCCTCCCTCCCCGGAAGGACCCCTTGATGGTCCCGTGTAGCCACATTTGCCTCGTAAAAGCCACCTTTCCTTAGATACACACGGACATGGGTGTTTTCAAGGTCCCTCCTGACTTGGACAGGTCCATCACTGCACCTTCATCCTCAATGAAATGGCCTCCCTCCAGAAGGGATAAGATTTGGGGGCAAATCTCAGCTCACATGGGAGACTTCAAATGCACACTCCTACGTGTGGGCAGGCAGGGCAGACACCGGTGACGATGCTTCATCATGAAGACGGGAGACCTCCCGCTCTGCTTCACGGGACCTGGGAGGTGCCAGGACCCTACGGAGGAAAGCTCACCTGGAAGCTCAGGGGTTTAAACTCAGCATCCCGCAGGCTCCCCCCGGCCCGGAAGAGCCCTGATCGAGGTCCTCTCCTTGGACGCCACTCGAGGTCCTGGCACCGTGCGCCCCAGTGCACAGTGTGAACACGGCACCATTGTGCCCAGCACTCATGAGCGCATTTAACCCAGAGCCCCTGCAGAGAATACGCCGCATTCATGCTGGGCAGAGCGAGGTGGGTAGTTGTCCCAGGCTAGAACGGAGATAACGTCCCTTTCATGGGGGTAAAGACATAGGACACAGCTGCCTTGTCCCAGCCCAGGGGCCCCACAGGCCTGCTGTTCAGAGAGAGGAAGAGACAAGTGCCTGTGAGGGGACAGAAGGCTCGACAGGCTCAGGCTGGGTAGCTCAGTTGGTTAGAGAATCATCCTGATTGCAGGTTCGATCTCTGATCAGAGCACATACAAGAATCAACCAACGAATGCATGTACAAGTGAAACAACAAAACGATGTTTCCCTCTCTCCCTCCCTCTCTCAAATCAATTTTTTAATTGATTTTTTTGAGAGAGAGAGAAAGAGAGGGGGGGGAAGGGAGAGGGATAGAAACATCAACGATAGAGAAACATCATTGATTGGCTGCCTCCTATGTGCCCCCTACTGGGGATTGTGCCCACAACCCAGGCACGTGGCCTGACTGGGAATCACACTAGCGACCTCTTGGTTCCTGGGTCGATGCTCAACCACTGAGCCACACCAGCTGGGCGCAAATCAATTTTTAAAAAAATATATACTCCACAGAACACACGCAGCAGTCGTCAGGGTGAGTAATTGCCACCTTGCTGTGCCGGGGGCTGGGCACCCGTCGGAACGCCCTGTGTCTGGTCTCACTCGGACCTGACACATCCAGCGAGGCGGTGTCCGTCAGGAGGGCAGTGGACGCACCGTCAGACACGCAGAGGATGGGTGGGCCCCCCACTGCCCCAGTTCCCCTCGAGGGTCCAGGAAAGGCCAGCCGCGTCAGCAAGCAGGGTCCTGAGCACTACCCCTTCGCTGGGCGAGGTCTGTCCCTGAACATCCTGCAAAGCCTGGGGTCCTGGGTGCACCGCTTCTGGGACAGCACCGGGCTCCCTTCACCCCAACAGCCAGGAGGGGGCAGTCGCTTTCCCACAGGAAGGGCACCAGCGGGCCTGCACCGCCTGCCCAAGCCTCCACTCACCCTCCGCTCTCTGTCCCCGTGCAGGCTGCAGCCTTCAGACTAGCACTGCCCGCTCCCCAGAAGGCAGCACGCCGAGTGGGCCCGTGGCAAATGCTCTGAACGCCCCAGCCACACGCACCTGTGCCAGGTGGGGCAGACCTGCCAACACTCAGGCTCTGGCCAACGGCGGTGCCAAGCACAGCCCGGATCCCATTTGCATAAAGGCTTTCTCTTCTTGCTACAAAGTACACAGTGCTGTATCCCGGATCCAAGAGAGCCCGCCGCGGAAGAGGGGCAGCCACCTGCATTTACCTGACATTGGGAGACCGTCAACAGACCACAACTTCGGAAGCAGGGGTCAGAGCTACCCGCGGAAGGTTCTCTCATAGGTGTCCTCGACTAGGTCACCAGACAGTGGTCCTGCCTGGGTCACACCCCCTCCACCGGCCCTCCCTCCACTCCTTCCAGCTCAGCAAGGTCTCTCCTCCCACGAGGAAGCCTTCCGGAGCCCGGGACCTGTACCCAGCCCCTCCATGATGTCCTTGAGGCCTCAGGCTGCAGAGCCCACCTGCCCAGCGAGGCCACAGGCTCCCGGGACGAGGCCCAGGCCAGACACAGGTGGCATCAGGTAGGCACAGACTCTCCCCAAGTCAGAGTTTTCAGCCACTGCAAAGCCCTGGAGTGGGCTGGTCCAGGGCAGCTGTCCCAAACATCTGCTCTCGAGCTGCATCGGTGGTGACCAGCCTCGGGCACTGGCATGGCCTCTAATGCCAGCCACGCCGCAACCCCAGTTGAGTCCTCTGAGAGCCACGCCCACAGAGAGAAGCACGCCAGGCCAGGAGGAACGCAGTCAGCGGAACCTCCTTCGGGGCCTTGTCTCTGCTTTTGAAGAATAGGCCTCTGTCCTCTCCCGGCTTTTTGTACCCTCACTTCTCTGCCATCCCTGGGACAGAGAGCGCCAGCAGGCATGACCCGGTCAGCACGTGGGAGCAGAGCCTGGGAGGTGTGCTAGGATCCACCCGAGCTCCGTGGAGGCGCCGGGTCAGGGAGAATGCGCGTCCCCAGCTCCTCCCAAAGTGCCACCAGCCCCTTTCCGGTATGAGGACTATCTGGGGACTGTCCTGGGGATGATCAGGGCAGTAGACACTGTGTTTCTCTGTGCACAAAACAGGGGAGGAGGCAATGGCCCCAGTCATGATGAAACAAGTCAGAGGTGGACAAAGACAAGCGTCAGGGATGTTAGAAACCACCTGCTAGGGTAGCCTCCGACTGCCAGCAGCCTCGTCTTCCCCAGGAGAAACCTGGGCTCAGAGGGGACACGAGTAGCCCAGGCCTCACTGTCCAGCAGGACAAGGCCACACTGGACTCTGACTTCCCAACTCTCTAGCCAGACTTCTGGGAAGATAGGCACTAGCTGACCACGAGCCAGCGATGCTGGCCAAGGACCTACAGGCAGGGGCATCGCCGGTCCCCAGTAACGGCACTGAACTGTGAACTCGGGCTCGAATTCTGTGCATGCGCTGTGGACAGTGAAAGGGACAGAGGTGGTGGCAATTCCACTTGCAGATACTTGAACAAGACTTGAGGGGAGAAAGGGTGGGAGGGCTGGGATGCCCAAGGGGAGAAGGGCCATGATGGGGTCCCTCCCACAGGGGTCTGATGAGTCAGCTGGACCAAGAAGGTTGCAGATCCTGTGGGGACAGAGGATGAGGGAGCAGCTCATTAGCCTCCCACCAACCAAGTTCCCAAGTTCCCACAGAATTTTAAAATGGAAAAAAAAAAATAAAGTGAGATCAGGCTTTAATTAAAACTTTGGCTCATGGCAATTCACATGGCGCCAGGGAGGGCTGGTGGCACCCGCTCTGGCCCCACCATGGGCCAGCTTTCGGATGACCAGTGCTCTCCTTGGTCCTCACCTATTCTGATTTCATCACCGCCCACAGGCTTTTGGGCAAAACCAGCTTTGCTTTAATTTCTTCCCAAATGTTGACTGAAAAAAGACATTGTATTTAAATCGATTCATACCATTTCTCAAACCAATTGTTTTGAGGGTTATTTTCAGGACAAGCTCCCTGGCCTGTGTGGCTCAGTGTTGAGCATTGACCTATGAACCAGGAAGTCATAGATTGATTCCTGGTCAGGGCACATGTCCAGGTTTTGGGCTCCATCCCTAGTAGGGGGTGTGCAGGAGGCAGCTGATCAATGATTCTTTCTCATCATTGATGTTTCTCTCCCTTCCTCCCTCTCTCTCTCTCCCCCTTTCCCTTTCTCTCTGAAATCCATTAAAAAAAAAAAAAAAAAAAAAAAAAGACAAGCTCCCATAAGCCACCTGGTGTCTGAGAGGAACTTGGTGTCACTCCGCACGACATCATAGGGGACCTTTTTGTCACTAATCAACCACGCTCATTGGAGGAAGAATTTTCTTTCAACCTCCCACTTAAGAGTCCAGCTTTTAGAATCACTGCTCTGGCTCCTGGAGAAATAAAACCAACATAGTAGACACAGGAGTCCTCAGAAATCTGCCCTAATGAGCCCCCAAAGCAGCCAGCAGCATCCCCTACACCCAGAGGAGCCAGCTGCTTTCCTTGGGCACATGGGGGAGCCCAGCACCCACCGCCCCCGCCCAAGCCCTGGGGGCCAGGAGAAGCCCCTATAGTGAAGAGCAGTCACCCCCATTCCTGCTGAACTGCCTTTGGGCGCTGTCCATGGTGCTGCCCCCATATTGATTCTATTCGTGTTTTCAGATCCCAGACCACGCCTTCCGCTGGAACCAGGTGGTGACCCCGCCTTAATCTACACTGCCAGCCAGCCCTGCTCTCCCTGACTCGTGATCTAGCTTAGGGCACCAGCCGTGCAGGGACTGGCCCATCTGTTGGGCCCTCTGGTGGTGGCTCTGGTCTAGACCCCACCTGCCGCAGCCCCACCTGACAACACCTCACCCACTCCCATATCTGCCAGCCAGCCCCTAACCTCCGACAGGTCCTGCCATGTTGGTCTGCACCCCTGCAGGTGAGTGGGACAAGGGAAAAAACTGGGAGCTGGGTTTAAAGTGTCCCCAGCTGTCACGCAGGAGCAAACGTGACTCTCTCTGGAAAAGGCCTTATTCATCGAGGTCCCCGAGGAACCCCACCAGTGTTCAAGGCCTGTGACTGACATGCTCCTCCTCACAGCTGGCACGCAAGCCCCAGGCCTGTGCCTGTGGGCGCTCCTGAGAGAAGTGCTGGGGGCAGCCCAGCCGAGCCCTGTTCTCCTGCTATGATCTGGATTGCCTGCGACTTTTGCACAAGGGACCCCAACCTAGAAAACCTCTGCTTAGAAACTGCAAGCTGGCAGAATCCCTGTTTAGGACACAAAAGATGCCACACAAAGGCTTTGTACAATATAGCGCAGACGCGGGAGAGTAAACCACACACCTGGGACCCCCTGAGCAGCAGAAAGGCCAAGCGAGCAGCCACACTCAGAAAGAAGTGATCTCGAAGCTTGTCAGTGAGAAGGGCTGTTTGCAGGACGAGCCGAATGAAGCCGGTGTGAGTGGCTCTTCAAGTCCTGGTTTGGTTAACCATTTCTAATACCATAATGTCCAACGTGAGGAACCATCAAACCAGAGAGAAGAAGGCAGACAGACAGCTGGTCATCTTGGCTGGATGCCACCCAGCACCAGGAGGGGTGGGAGTCCCCTCCCTGTGGTGCACAGACATGATGCTGACCTAAGAGCCCTCCTCCAGGCAGCCGGTGAGTGTGGAGGGGTGGCCTGGGCCACCCTGCTGGGGGAGGGGGTTCAGAGCTGAGGACACAGGCCTAGTGTGAGACCCAGGCCCAGAGGAGGCCCCTTGGGACCCTGGATGACAACTGAAAGACATGGGTCCTACAACGACTTTTCAACTTGGACAAGGTCCTTCCCCTCTCCAGCCAGTTCTGCCCTCAGGCTGATACCGACGTACCTTAACACAGGTGGGGAAATCAAAGCAGTGCCCAGCATAGAGCAGGTGCCACGAAATGGGTGACTTTTTGCCTGCCTGGTGTCGCTCAATGGCTGAGCCAGGAGGCCATGGTTCAAATCCAGGTCAGGGCACATGCCTGGTTGTGGGCTCCATCCCCAGTAGTGGGCATGCAGGAGGCAGCCAATCAATGATTCTCTCTCATCATTGATGTTTCTACCCCTCTCTCCCTCTCCATTCCTCTCTGAAATCAATAAAAACATATTTCAAAAAAAAAGAAATGGGTGACTTTTTATCACCACTCTCCTCTTTCTCCTCTTTTTTTTTTTTTTTTGTAATAACTGTTTATTGTTATGCACTGTTCACAATGTCCTAGATCAGTGGTCGGCAAACTCATTAGTCAACAGAGCCAAATATCAACAGTACAACGATTGAAATTTCTTTTGAGAGCCGAATTTTTTAAACTTAAACTTCTTCTAACGCCACTTCAAAATAGACTCACCCAGGCTGTGGTATTTTGTGGAAGAGCCATACTCAAGGGGCCAAATAGCTGCATGTGGCCCGCGAGCCGCAGTTTGCCAACCACGGTCCTAGACCTTGCAAATATCCTGAAAGCAAACTTGTACTGAGCAAGGCCCTGGAACTTGTTGACCATGATGCCACCAACTGCCACCAGGGACGGCAGCCCCTGTATGTGGCTCCGGGGGTGCCAGGCCTGGGAGAGGATGGCTGCAGGGTCGCGCTGTGGCTCTGGGCACCTGAACTGCACCAACCACCGACCATCTGTCGGCTGCCTCTCTCCCCTTCTGTGCCTGGTTCCCAGCAGGTGGCATCAGTATGGGTGATAAATGCCAGTCATGTCTCAACACAAAGTCCTGACACAATCAGCGTGTACAGGATGCAGCAGTTTGCCTGGAAATCTGATTTTAAATAGAAATTAAGGCCCTGGCCGAGGAGCTAAATTGGTTCGCGCGCTGGCCTGATACACCAAGTTGGCAAGTTCGATCCCCAGTCAGGGCGCACACAGGAATCGACAAATAAATGCATAAACAAGTGGAACAACAAATGGATGCTTCTCTCTCTCTCTCTTTCTCTAAAATCAATCAACAAACATTTTTTTAAAATGAAATTATAGCTTTACCAGCCCCCAACTGAAACGCACTAGTCCAAAAATTCCTTTTTTCCAACCATCTGAATTTTGGGAGAAAGTGGACCAGTCCAGGTCAGGAGTGAGATGCAGGCTGTTTACTCTCTTCCCAGTTAGCGGCCAGGACCCCAGGCAGGTGCCGTGTCCATACAGACACGGAACAGCCCCCATCCCAGACCGCCGGCGGGCGGGCGGGGGTGGGGGGGGTGGCTCTTCCTCCTGAGAGCCATCACCTGCCTCCTGCGTTCCGTTAACAAATCCTGGAAACACGCTAGGAGGGGAGTTCCGTTCTTCACCGTGAAGCGCACGGGGAGGTTGTCAGGGCTCTGTGTCCTCAGGCTCTGTGTCCTCGCCGTTACTGCGGGGAGGAAATACTGCAGGCCCTTGCCAAAGCGAGTCTTAATTCATGGGCACAACCCAGCGTTCAGAAAAACGGCCAAAGGGCTGGGGGGGGGGGGTCCCCTGTGCTCCCACTCTCCCTCCCTCTGCTCCCCCCTCCCCCAGGCCGCCTCAGTGGGACCTCCCAGGGCTGAGCAGCAGCTGCCCCTCGGTGCAGCCTAGGCCAAGGGGCATTTCCTCAAGTCAGAGCCTGGATGTGCCCTCACCACCCACCACCGTGGTCCTGGGATTGCAGACGGCATGCAACAGCGGGAACCTTCCCGGCTCCCCGCACAGCAGGCAGGGGGTGTAGATCAGAAGCCCACCGGCAGAGCAAGAAGGAATTGCTAAAACGCCCGGCCCCGCCCCAGAGGCACGGGCTAAGGCACAGCAGGCAGGTTTCTGCTGGGAAAGCTGACCCCGATCGAACCCTCCTTCTGTGGCTTCCAGCGGGTGTCAGCATCCGACAGCCACCCAGCCACCCCGGAAACCGGAAAACCTGAGATTGCAAAACTGGACACCAAAATATAAAAATAAAATCCCCGCAGGGGCCGCGCCTGCCTGAGCGCGGCTCAGCCGGCGACACACAAACGCCCGAGTTTGCGGCCTCCAGGGCGAGGCGCGAGCACCTGCGCCACCGGGGCCGCGTCCCCACGGCCGCACCGGGGCTCCCGGGAAAGCGCGTGGGAGAGACGGGGCCGAGGGGGCCGGAGAGGCTGAGACACCCCCGCCCCCAGACGCCCCGGCAGGCAAGACGCACCCTGCCGCCTCCGGGCCACCCCGGACCACTTTGGGCCACCTCCGCGCCACCCTGGCCCACCTCCGGGCCACTCCTGGGCATCTCCAGGCCACCCCAAGCCATCCCGCAGCGCAGAGCTCCGGAGCCCCTGGGCGCATGGTGCCAGGCGTGGGAAGCGCAGAGGCCCGCCCAGACTGCGGCGGCGCGCGGGACCGGGCACCGGGCACCGGGCACCGGGCACCGGGGTGTCTGGTGGCTGCTCACCGAGGCTCCCCGCGGGCGGGCGGCGGCGTCTGGAGGTCCCGCTCGGCCATTGCAGTGGCGCTGCAGCGGCGGGGGGCGCGCGTCACCGCGGGCGGGCGCCCCAAACCTAGGCCCTCCCCCGACACTCCCTGCCGCCCGGCTGCGCGGCTCCGCGACACCCCAACCCCACCTCTTCCTTTGCTGCTCATCGTATTCTCTAAGGCGCAGGTTCGCAGTCGGTTAGAATCGGAGAACGCCGTGGCTGAAAATAACCTGGCTGCTGCGCAGAGCGCGGAGGGCGGGGAGGGCCGGGCACCCGGGCAATGCCCACAGCGGGTGGCACCCCGAGCCGCCGGGTGCGGGTTTGCCAGGGACGCACTCTCGCTCCTGGTAGGAATTACTCACCCACGTTCCACGCTGGATGTCGGCGGCTCTGAAGCAGCCCCTGGGCCGCACGTGCGCTTCAACCATTAACTCTTGGCTTCCTGTCTCCAAACGCGGCCTCCCCCCGCCCCGGGGGAGAGATGCTTCGGCGGGCGTGCGTGGAGCAAATCCCAGGGCTGCTCCGGAACCAGATCCGGGAATCCGCCTTTGAGCCCTGGCCTCTGGCGGGGACCCCAGCCCACCACTGCTGGGTGCTCCCCCCACCCCCGAGAGCTGTGGGAGGAGTTAAATGAGTTAATTTAGTAAACGTGGCTCGCAGGAAGAGTCCCTGTGGTTTCATGGAAAGCTGTAGACAGGGTAAAATGTCCCCTCGTGGAATGCATTATTCCCTGGAAACCGAGACTTATGACCCAGCCGACCCCGAAGTTCTGGGCACAGAGAGAAAATAGTCCTGCAAGCAGACCCTGCAGAGTGACCGTGAGGGGCGCCGCCTCCACTGTTATCCCCGTTCCTGGACCAGGGCCTTCTGGGCACAGGAAAACCAGTACCATTTATCGATTGCTGGCTAAGAAGGTATCCAATCGCACAGAAACGGCCTCAACTGGCAGCCTGGCACCTTTTTTGTAAAAAAATTGATTTCAGAGAAGAAGGGAGAGGGAGAGAGAGATAGAAACATCAATGATGAGAGAGAATCATTCATTGATTGGCTGCCTCCTGCACGTCCCCAACTGGGGATCAAGCCCACAACCCGGGCACATGCCCTTGACTGGAATCGAACCCAGGACCTTTCAGTCCACAGGCTGATGCTCTATCCACTGAGCCAAACCGACTAGGGCACCCTGGGCACCTTTAAATAGGCCGCCCGGCTTTCCCTGCCCTCGAGAATGGATGCGGGGTAGAGTTTGTAAATCCCACGGCGTCTGTGGTTCCTTGGTCAGAGGCGGCCGTGGTGGGTTAATGTCAAGTGAAGACGCTCAGTGAGTCTCCGATGGGGCTCCTGGTGGAAGCCAGTGGGCAGGGAAGGAAACCCACAGCGAGGAAGAGCGTCTACTCCAATGACGTCTGGTGGGATCCATTTGCTACCGCATGGCCGGCTGGTCCCCAGGGTGCAGGACCACAGTGCAGTCCCACGCTGGTCTCAGCTGCGGTGAGACTTGGCAGCGGCAGTAGCCAGGCCGGCCTTGGTCGGGAGATCAGTGTTGTTAGAGATGACACGCAAGCTCCACCCACTTTCCACGCTGCCAGCCGCCACTTTCGTGAGCTTTCCGTGCAAAGGCCCGAATGACTGGAGAAGGCAGCTGGCGGCCCCTGCAGCCTGGGCACCTCCTGCCCAGACGGTCAAGGCCTCCGCAGGGGGAGCACTTTGCGAGTGTGCACACAGAACAAACATTTTCAAACCTGGGCCCATTCCCGAAGGTCTGTCCACTCCACCTTCTTCCCCTAGACCTCCTACCCCCAAACCCGTGCCTTGGAAGTCCTATCATCAATATAGACAAAGATCGTCAGCCCGTAGACTGAAGGGTCCTGGGTTCGATTCTAGTCTAGAGCACATACCTCTGTTGCAGGCTCAATCCCGGCCCTGGTCCCGTGCATGCAGGAGGCAACCAATTGATGTGTCTCTCTCATATTGATGTTTCTCTCTGTGTGTCTCTCCCCCTCCCGTCCACTCTCTCTAAAAATCAATGGAAAAATATCCTCAGATGAGCATTTACAACAACAACAAAATACTAAAGTAAGTTGCAGACAGTACATGTCACCCTTGAGCACTGCACATGCACATCATCCCCGGAACTCAATACTTTTTCTAGCTTCATTCTTGGGGGCGAGGAGATCAAGGTAGAGTCAAGAAAGGCTCAGATCTTAGTGTACCAAACAGTGGGCTTTGCCACTGGGGTTCGCTCATGTAGCCCAAACCCCCAAGACACAGAGCACGACCACGTCCCCAGAGCGCCCCAATGCCCTTTCTGAGTCAATTGCGTGCCCCACTCCCAGGCCAACCATTCCTTATGCTATTTCCCACCACAGACTCATTCAGCCCGGAAGCTCATTTAATGGAATCACACAGTGTGCTGGTTGGCGCAAGCCTTCCACACCATCACGTGTATCAGTTTGCTTTGACTTACTGCTGGGTATTATTGCATTATGTAAACTTTCCATGGCTTGTTTCTCCATTCTCCCGTTGAAGGCTACCTCGGCTCTTTCCAATTTGGGTCTGTCATGGCCATCAACCTTCTTGCACACAGCTTTCTATTTGGGGCACTTTCCGGTTTCTGCATCTGGGACAGCAGGGGGCGGTGGCGAGCTAGTCACTGGAGCCCTGATTTTGGAGAGAGGAAGTGTCCCTGTATCACCCGCAGACCTGAGGACAGCCCTTGAACCACATATGAATGAATGGGACAGAAGGGCGATGAGTGGATCATCACTCATGCCCCACATGTGGCCGGTTCCTCAACAGCCAAGAGGCCACACAGGAGGCCTGGGGACGGGAAGAGGCAGAGAAGAGACGGTCAAAGGTCCTCTCAGAACTCAGCCTCCCCTGCGCTGCCAAGAGTCTCCAGGGGACATCTCCCTTCGGCTCTGACATGGAGGTCACCTGCGTGTTGTCACGCCTCGGCCCTATGACATGGCTGTTGCTGATGTGCTCTGTGAGCCACCAGCACTGCTACTTTGTGCTCCTGTGACCTCTGCACGTCTCACATGCCCCCTAGTGACATCGTGTCCTGCTGTGCCCTCGTCACTCCCTAGTGACATGTCACATGCGAGGAGACCTTTGGGGATCCCTTCACCAAGAAAAGCAGAGTTAATCCGAGGGAGTGAGACACAGAAAGACGGATTATGACGCAAAATCACGGGGCAGCTTCCAGAATCTCTGGGAACTGTGTGTAAAATGCGGAGTCCTGCCCTGGCCGGTGTGGCTCAGTTAGTTGAGTGTCCTCCTGGGCACTGAAGGGTCACCAGTGCATATGGAAGGAAGCCAACTGATGTCTCTCTCTCACACATTGATGCTTCTCTCTCTCTCTCTCTCTCTCTCAAATCAATAAAAACATATTTAAAAAAATTAAAACATCCCCATCCCGCAGAACCCACAGTCTGGGGTGGGACCTTGGATATACCACTGTTTTGGAAGCTGCTGGTGGAAAGGAAGCTCTCAGATTAAAACACAAAGGAAGCCCTGGCTGGTTTGGTTCAGTGGTTAGAGTGTTGGCCCAGGGACCAAAGGGTCACAGGTTCAATTCCCAGTGAAGGGGACGTACCTCGGCTGTGCTCTCACATCGATGTTTCTCTCTCTCCCCCTCCTCCCTCCTTTTCATCTCTCCCTACTCTCTTCCTTCCACTCTCTCTAGGAACCAATAGAAAAAATATCCACGGGTGAGGATTAAAACACAAAGGAAGCTGCCTAGGAAGAGTCTTGTTTACTAATTACCTTATCATCATTTACTCTTTTTTTTTTTTAAATGTATCTTTATTGTGGGAAGTATTACAGGTATCCCCCCTTTCCCCTCCATTGACACCTCCTCCCCCCGCCCCCCTTAAACCATTTAATGTTAAATGTCCTTGGTTAGGGAAGATAGGATTTTGCAGCGTACTAGATGGCTGTCAACTGCTTGGCTGTTTAATACCGGTCTCAGTTTCCCCATTCCACTTGTCCTGGCTTACTACCACCCGCACCTGCTCCCTGCAGTTCCTCTCCCCCCACCCCCCTCCCCCCCACTCCTGCCCCTGCCGGAGCCTGCCTGGCTGCAGGAGGCCAGGGCCTGGGAGCCATCAGAGCGAGCGCAGGGCTTTGGAGAACCAGCTCAGCCCTTTCCAGGCCTCCCCAGCCCCCACCGTCCCTCCCAAGGGCCCCAGTAATGCCGGGGCACAGGAGCCCGGCTGCTCTTGGAACCGCCGAGCGGCTGGTCCAGACGCGCTCCCCCGCTCCCCGCCCGCTCCCGCAGCCAGCCGGCCCGGCCACCACGTGACCGGTCGCATGACGGTGTTTGCCCAGCGCGTGTTCCCATTCCCCGGGCTGCTTAGAACACACAGGCCGTCCTCCTCGGAGAGCAGCTGAGCTGTTGCTTCACAAGGAAGGACAAACAAACGCGGCCCCCGGGCGCCCCGGCTGCCGGGACGGGCGGCTCCCGGCGCCGCTTCCCGCGGCGGACCTCGCAGGCGCGCGCGGGGCCGGCGGCCGGACGCCCCTTCCCCCCGGAGAGGACCCTGCGCCTTCGCCAGCGGGGGCGCGCACCCGACAAACCCGAGGCCGTGCAAGCGCTTTGTTGACAATTGGAGCTGTTTCATCATGCGACTAAAAATAGCTGGGAATTCGTGGAACAGACCCCGTGTGTCTGGGAGAGAAAGGGAAGCAGAACGGCACGGCCGGGCTGCAGGGGGCCCGCCCCCGGGCCGGCGCGGGGCCGGGACGGCGCGTCCCTGGGAAGGTGGAAAAACAATCCCTCCGCGTGCTGCCCTCACGCCGCGGTTGGACAGCCTCCAGAGGCGTCGTGGTCATTTGAATAATGTCCCCACCCACTCACACAGCCTTGCGGGTCGCCAGGGAGACAGAACAGCCGGATTATTCCTGTCCCTAGGGCCATGGGGGGAGGGGGAGGCGGCGGAAGCCGCGCAGACGTTTCTAGCCACTTCTAGATCAGAGAGGATGTCCTCCTCTTGGCACAGGTCTCTGTGATTATTGTGCCCTGGCCAGTGGAACCATCCACCCTACTCAAACTCGGGGCTGCTCCCAGGAAAGCTGCGGGTGACGGAGGGGCTGGCTGCCTGGCTCCCCTGCATGGCTCCCCTGCATGGCTCCCCTGCCCAGACTCAGCCCTGACCTCCAGGGGCCTTTCAGGGGAGGGTCTTGGCTGCCCACGCACCACTGGGTGGGAGGTGATCCACAGGGACTGTCCCCTTGGGCTGCCTCTGCCCGCCCTTGGAGGCTCTGGAAATGCTGGGCCTCTCCCACCTGCGGTCCCAGCTGGCACTGTGACTGCGGCCGCTGCTGCCCACTCAGACCAGTACCTCCCGCTTGCTTTCCCACCTGCCACTTGCTTTCCCAGTTGACTCCAGGCAGACCCTAGACAACCCTAGGCCACTCCCCGTCCCCCAGCTAAGCATCTTTTCATATGTTCACAGGCCATTTGAGTTTTGTGTTTGTTCTTTGTCCACTCAGCACTGGGCTGTTTGTGGTTCACTGAGTCCTGTTGGACTTTCACACCTTCGCCTACTAAGCCTTGGCCTGTCCCGTGGATGGCAGGTAACTCCTTCCAGTCTGAGTCACACAATGCACTTTGCTTCAGTCAAAGGTACCCTCTGCTTGTAAAAAAAAGACCAGTAGTGCAGCCTACCTGCCCGGTGGCTGTGAGGGTGAGATGGGAGCATACGTGCCAGGGCTCAGAACTTTGTGGCGCACAACAAGGTAACAGGTCTGGCTTTCCTGATGCTCACCTTTCCCTTCACATGTCAAAACACAAATTCAACCGAGTACATTTGGAGGTGGAATTGGCTTTACAATCCACCCATAACCCAGGCAGCAACCCACCCAACACTAGAAGGCACGCCCAGGGGTTGCACAAAAAGGAAGGTTTTTATTTATTTATTTTTAAGTTTTTATCTATTGATTTGAGAGAAAGCAAGAGAGAGAAACTTTGATTTGTTGTTCTACTTATTTACATTGACTACACTAGCCAGATTCAGTGGTTTCTCTTTAAGAGTAAACATGTGTGTGTGTGTGGGGGGGGGAGGGCTTGTAGAGAGTTCTACCTGGGGAGGGAAAACCAGGTTGTGAAAGGAATATTTTCACTTAAACACTTCTGGGTAATGGCCTGTAAGAGACTCAGAGGGCTTATAAAATTTACACATTTCGATGAGCTTAGCAGGTTGCAGTGTGAGACAACACACAAAAACCAATTATGTTTCTAAATACTAGCAATAAACAACCCAATGAAATATAACAATGATGGTAATTACAGTAACATTAAAATATGAATATTTAGGGATACGTCTGACAAAAATGTGCAAGCCCTCTACCCTGAACTACAGACACTGCTGAGAGAGCTGAGAGAGCACCCAGCTAATGGAGAAGCACCCTGTGTCTGGGCTGGAAGACAGGTGTCAGCAGCTCCCCCAGCAGAGGAGCCTCAGAGGGCTGTGGAGGGGAGCGGTGTGGCGTGGCCACTTTCTGTGAGTGCCACCTGTGTCTGCGGGGCAGCTGCTCCCTGTGTGTTTTCTGCTGCACCACCCGACACTGCCAGGACAAGGGTGGCGCCTCACTGAATCAATGAGAATGAAAATTGAGGGCCCCACGGAAGGAAAGGCCAGCGCCTCCAGCTCCAGCAAGAGAGCTGAGTGAGTGCCCCTCTCAGGAGCAGCCTGATCCCCACTGGAAACGGTGGGCCACGTGCTCACCTCACTAAGGCAGGGAGGGCCTGCCTGGCAGCCTTGCCAACTCAAGAGACCTCAAGTAACCACAAAGGATGGTCTGCAGTGAAAACCTTCAATGACAAAGCAGGCTATGGCGGGTAGTCACCTCCTAGGACGGTATCTTCCCGGGCAAAGATCAACTTCGATCTTTACTGAGCCTATTGTCTTTTTGTCTAAGATAACATACCTGTGGTCTGTCAGGGTAACTTGTAACTTCCCTTTGTTCTGGACCCCCTCAGGGCAAAACCACAAGTTCCCTCATTGTTACTGTTAGAGTGTTTTTGGTTGTGGACTGTTAACTAACCTGCACCCACGTATGGAAAAGAAGCACCTGTCTATCATTTCACTTTTTATCCAATCCCAGAGGTTTCCTGGCTTTGCTTTCTCCCACCTCCCTCATCTAGCACCAACGGATTTCATGTAACCTTCTGATAGGAATTTGTACAACTAAGTGAAAAGCCGCCATTCTTCGGAGCAATGTCTCAATGCGTTGAAATTCTGCTTCCCAGCAATTGTCAACAGTTCGGCTCAAGTAAACTCACAAAAAACTCTTTTCAGGTTTGAATGTTTCTTAGTTAACAAAACGAAGACTTCAGATGAGGACAGCAGAGGCTGCGTCATCAGAGCTGCAGTAGCGGGGGTCCAACTGTGGCTGGGTCCAGCAGAGATCCAAAAGCAGGCAGGGGAGTGGGAGACTTCATGGTAGAAAGGGGGGCTCCAGTGCGCCCTGATGGAGGCTGGGGTCCCACAGAGTCTGGAGCAGGGAACCCCGATTGGTCAGGGAGCATTCTGGCTTTCTCTGGTGGGTCTGGAGCTTCTGGTGGGTCCTGAGCTGGCAACTGAGACAGAAATGGGAAGTCCATTGGGGCTGATTGTTCCAAAGGTTATTGTGGGGTTTCCAGTTGCTAGGAGACACATGTCAACATAAGAAACTTTCACACCTAAGAGAGTTTTTGTGAGTTTATTTGAGCCAAACTGTCAACAACTGCAGGGAAGCAAAATTAACGAATTGGCATAAAAGTCCAGAGAATGGCAGTTTTGCACCTTATTTATACATTACAAATGAAGGGAAAAGACATAAGTGGGTGACATGAAATCCACTGGGGATAGATTAGGGAGATGGGAGAAAGCAAAGCAGGTGGGTAATCTCTGGGAATGGTAAGTAAGAGGATAGGCGCATCCATCTTTTACATCGGTGGGTGCCGGATACTTAACAGTAAAATGGCAGTGCAACCCGGCAAGCAAGGGGGTCCGGCTGCCTGCCACTACTTGAGCCAATTAAGCAGAGATGGGGTTGAGTCATAGAGCGTTTATTCCAATAATGCCGGCAGTGTGGGAGAGCAGCAGGTAGAAGGACAAAGATTACCTGGGAAAGTAGGAATTCCAGGCATGGGAAAGCAGGCAAGGTATAATCATTACAGATTACAAATTATGCGGGCGGGGGGTGGGGGCGGGGGTGACAGAGGGGGTGCCTGGGGACCAGATTGCAGGCAGTGGGGGCTGGGGGTTGGAAAGAGCAGGTGCCTCCAGGATTAGATTGTTTCTGCCAAGAGGTTGTAAGTCTTTCCGTAATGACCTGCAGTTTTCGGGACAGGAGGATGGAATGCACCCTGATGTCCCAGGGCGTCAACCCACAGCCAGGTTAGAATGTGCTTTCTTTCTTTATTATTTTTTTAAAAATATATTTTATTGATTTTTTTTTACAGAGAGGAAGGGAGAGGGATAGAGAGTTAGAAACATCGATGAGAGAGAAACATCGATCAGCTGCCTCCAGCACACTCCCTACTGGGGATGTGCCCGCAACCAAGGTACATGTCCTTGACCAGGAATCAAACCTGGGACCTTTCAGTCCGCAGGCCAACGCTCTATCCACTGAGCCAAACCGGTTAGGGCAGAATGTGCTTTCTTTAATCAGAACAAAACAATAATGGTTAACAGAGCATGAATAATATTTATTTTTTATTTCTTATAATTGTGGACGAAAGGGGCCACATGCTAACCTGACAAGCTTAGGGAAGGCCTGCGTGGCGGTCTTGCAAACTCAGAGACCTAAAGTTAACCACAAAGGATGGTCTGAAATTAAACTTTAACTAAAAGCAATTATGGTGGGTAGTTAATATCCTAGGCTGGTATCTTCACTGACAAGGTCAACCTTTACCTTAACTGAGCGTATCTGTCTTTTTGCATCTATGATAACATACCCTTTGAAATGTCTGGGTAACTTGTAACTGCCCTTTTGCCGGACCCCTTGGGGCACAACCTAATGTGCTGGGAGCCTGGACAGATACCACAAATTCCTTGATTATCATGTTAATTGTTCCTGCACCCACCTAAGTACGTGCCTGTCATTTTACTTTTTATCCAATCCCAGGGGTTTTCCCACTTTGCTTTCTCCCGCCTCTCTTAGTCTATCACCAATGATTTCATGTAACCCACCTGTGACCCTTTCCTTTGATTGCAATGTATAAATACAGATGTAACCCGCCATTCTCCGGAACATTATCTCAATTCATTGAGGTTCTGCTTCCCAGAATATGTCGACAGTTTGACTCAAATAAACTCACAAAAATACTTTATAGGTTTCAATGTTGTTTTTTTTTTTAATGTTAACATAATTAATAGCTAGTCCCCAATATTATATTTCTGGCCCTAATAATAGACACATACATCTTTTACAATTAACATGATAACAATGAGAGGATTTATGGTCTCTGCCCTTGTGCCCTGGGGGGCCTGGAAAAAGGGGAGTTACCCCGCCATTCCAAAGGTCTGCTTTGTTAGATGCAAAGGACAATAGGCAGCCTCAGTTAAGGTCAAGATTGACTTTTGTCAGGGAAGATTCTAGCCTAGGACCTGCCATAAACTGCTTTTAGTTAAACAGTTTTAATTTAAGACCATCCTTTGTGGTTGCTTTACGTTTCTGAGTTTGCAAAGCCACCAGGCAAGCCTTCCCTGAGCTCGTCAACAGCACGTGGCCCCTGGAGTCCACACACTTTCTGCAAGTCTGACTTAGAGCAGGCTGCCTCCTGGCTGGTCACTGCAGGTGCGGGGCTGGCTCCCGGAGCTGGTGGCCACGGGGTGTGCCGCATTTGTCTTTACAGATGGCCTAGCCCGGTTTGGTTCCACACGCCGGCCCCCAGCAGGCCCCTGGTCCATCTCGACTTCTCCTTTCCTTCGTTGCCTATGATGCTTCAGGGAGAAGAGGAAACCCTCAGGCCGCATTAGTGTCCTCCTCGCCCTGTGCACTCGCACCTCGCGTAGGGCCACCTGTAGGACGGATGCTCACCACCCGCTCCACCTGCCATTGGACCCAGTGGGTCCCCGTCCCGCGAACGGCGCCCCGCCCCCAGCGGAGTAGCCCCGCCCACGCCTTGGGCCCGCCTCTCACTCTAGGAGACCCCCCGCCCCGCACCTGCGTACAGAGCCCGATCTTCAGACCCCGCCCAACGAGCTCGTGTCCCGTTGCTAACAACCCAACCGCGCAAGCGCGCTCCCAGCCTCAGACGACGCCTCAGACCCAACCCGCGCACGCGCCGCACGCGCCGCACGCGCCCCGCGCGCCCCCCGCCCTCGCGCACGCGCAGGCCTCTCCCCTTGGCCAATGGGCGACGCCGTCGCTTCTCCGCCGCTTATCTGCCTTGCGTCTGTCGGCGCGCGTCCGTCAGTCGGGGTCTCGGGCTGGCGTTGCGTGGCCTCCCGTTCCCCGAGTTCGTGTTCCGGCTCCCGCCGTCCACTTCTGAGCGCCTGACACTCCGCCAAGCCCGGCCCCGGCCCCGGCCCCGGCCCAACCCGCCGGCCGCAGCGCCCTCCCCGCGGCGCCATGTCGCAGAGCGGGACTCCCGGGCTGCAGGAGGAGAGCCTGCAGGGTGAGCCGCCGGGGCTGGGGGTCGGGGAGGCTGCAGTGGGAGGCCTCCGCGGGACGGGAGCGGGAGCGGGAGCCGAGGCTGCGCCTGTGGGGCGGGGCGCGCCGTCCCCTTCGGGGGGCGGGGGTCTGCGCAGCGGGCTCGGGGCCGCTCCCAAAGGCGGGGGTCCGGGGCGCCCGGCTGGGTCTCCCGGACGAGGGACGGCCCCAGTTGCTCCGCCCGCGGGGGTAGCTCTCTGGTGGGGGGAGGGGGTCTGGGCACGGATTGGATTCCCCCCACAAGCCTAAGTTCTGGCGAAGGGCAAGTGGAGATGCCACGGCTCCTTAGAGACCGCGTTCCAGTTGGTGTCGTGTAGTTCAGACCAGGGTTGGCTGTGGCGAGCGGAAGCCTGGCGTTCGGCGCAATTGCCCGGGCTTGGATCGTGCTCCTCGAGCGGCGGTGCCGTCCCAAGTGGCGGGTAGGACTCGCTGGGGGCGAAGAAAGACGCCAGCAGGCACGAGTCCACGGGCTGCTCTTGGGGCGAGAGGTGGACAGCGTTTAAAAAAATGGTATAGGCGTGTGAACAGGCTTTTTCCAGGGCATGCCCCGCTTGCACGGGAAAGGCATTCCAAAACACAGCTCAGAATTGATTTGTGGCTTCAAAAAAGCAGCAGGAGGACCGGCTCCGGCAGCTCGGTCCTGCAGCCGGTCCTGCAGCTCGGTCCGGCAGCCGGTCCGGCAGCTCGGTCCGGCAGCTCGGTCCGGCAGCTCGGTCCGGCAGCTCGGTCCTGCAGCCGGTCCTGCAGCCGGTCCTGCAGCTCGGTCCTGCAGCTCGGTCCGGCAGCCCGGTCCGGCAGCTCGGTCCGGCAGCCGGTCCTGCAGCTCGGTCCTGCAGCCGGTCCGGCAGCCCGGTCCTGCAGCTCGGTCCTGCAGCTCGGTCCGGCAGCCCGGTCCGGCAGCCGGTGCAGAGCTTACGAGCACCTCGCCGGGTGCCCCGCGCTTGCTGGCCTAGGTCCCCGCGCTCGGGGCCGCGTTGCTTCCTTGCGCAGCCGAGTGGTGGCGGCCTGGAGGTCCGCCCCCTGGGCCCGGCTCCTTCGGGCCCATCCAGGGATCCGGAGGCCGGGGCGTGGGAGGAAGGGTTCCGTGGCCGTCGACCTTCGTGTTCCCTGAAGCAAGAGTTTACTAAGCAAAATGAGCATGTAAATAAGCTTTAGGAGGACTGACTGTTCAAACCTTCCAGAATGGATATTAAAATGGTTAATTAATTATTCAGATAAAGTTAGTGAGCTTACTTAATCAGCCCAATACATTGTATATATATAACATGTATTTAAAAACTACACCCACATTTAAAAAATTCTGTAATCGTAAATTTTGAAGTTGCCTAATTATTTTGTTTGAACTAGATTAAGGGATTAAGTCTTTGCTGTCTTTCTTCACACAAGACTCAATGGGTGCTTTATAAACCATAAACCCTTTCTTTGCCTTACAACCATCCCTCTTCTAATTATCAAGCTGCTCACTTGCTAACCATTTTCCGTACTGGTTCAGATTTAGTTTGGAAGGCTCCGAGGCCTCCCTCCCCTGATGGACACCGAACTGCTGAGTCACTGGCAGTGCAGAACGCCAGCTCACGAATTAAAAGATTGGTTTTTCTGTTTTGCTTATTCTATAAAAAGGTGGTTACACAGGGAGTGGAAACTCATGGTAAGGGCTCTTTGGGCCATTTGCTGCTGTGTACGTGCGGCCGGGCACACGCCACTCTCCCGCCTGTGGGAGGAGCCGTGGGGAAGGGCAGCTGCCCTGGAAATGTGAGCCGAGGATTCCTGGCCTGGCCTCTGCTCTGATTTGGTTCCCTCTTGTTTACGGCTGACAGCACTGAGGAGCCAAGCCCACAACAACAGCACTTGCCTCTTTCCTCGTATTGGCCGGGACCGAATGTTTCCCCCTCACCTCCTGGCCCACGCTAGTTAGAACTGTTGACGTGCAAGGTGTTCGCATGCCTTTTTGTCAGGAGATCCACAACTGCTAAACAGCAGGGAGATGGCATTTTGTCCGATGTTTACACAGGACGGAGGAGGGGAGGTGCTTGGCTTCCTCCCAGGAGGCCCCTCTTCGCATGAGCGCATCCTTCAAGAGGGTACCCAGCCTTCACTGGGAGACAGCCCCCCTCTTCATAGGTGCTCACCACCGACAAAAGTGTATGAAGAGAGAACTAATGATTTATTTGAGGGGAGTTAGGACCATGCAGTTTGAGAGCATAAAGGGGTTTCAGACATCTAAGGCCCAGCCCAATTACTGCATTTCACAGATGGTCACAATCGTCAAGCCCAGTGGGCAAGTGACAACATTTAAGGAAAAATCAGAGGGCTTTATGTTCAGAATCACTTTATTTCACTTTTTGGGGAGTCATCTTTCCGTCAAGTCTGTTCCTGTCCCACCTCTCCCAGGGAAGAAGCCCTCTGTGACTAGGGTGTTTGTCCCCCTCCTTCCCCTTAGCTGCTCTGCCCCAGGCTCTCCCTCTGGGCTGCCAGGCCTTCTCCAAACCCCTCTGTTCTTACAGAAAGTTATTTGGATACTTGTCATTCCCTCTAGCCAGTCATTTTCAACCCTGCCTCATTGTAGCCTTTCCAAAATACTGTATTTGCTGGGGTCCTGCCCCGGCACTGCAAATCAGAATTTGGGGAGTGCAGCGGGTTGGCCTCTGGGAGCAGTGGAAGCGCGCCACAGGTGATTCTCTTGAGGCACTGGTGGGACCTGCTGCCTGGGGCTAGCGTGTGGGGCTCCATTCCCTCGGGTCTGTCCAGAAAGGGCTGGAGCTGGTGGACACTTAATCTCGGCCACCTTGTTCAGAGGTTGGCTGGCTGTGTCCTTATCGTAAAACACAAGCAGGTGTGGCAGGCAGCTAGGAATGAGGGCTCGCCTTGATCAGCAACAGCACCTGTTTCTTTCCAGGCCTCATGATGAGGCCAGTTATTTGGTAGATTTTTTTCGACTCTGAGGAAATTTTCTAAGGTTATGAAGCAACTGTAACCCTATCTTTCTTGCAAAATGTAAGTCCGTTCATGTCATACTTGCTCTTAATTTTCCAGTTGTTTAAAGTCAGTAATACAACTTGCCCTTCACTAAATCATTCCTTGGAATATACATCTTTCAGACCCAAAGCTCTTGCTGCATACAGTCCAGAATGGGATTTTTACTTTCTCAAGGATGCTTAGGACTTTTTATGAGATGATTCTAAAAAGCATATACTTGTCTCCATCGAGCCCTGAGTTGGCCCTTGAAGTATAATGAAATATATGGACACCTGAAACTAATATATACCTGAAACTTTTATGTCATATGTCAATTATACCTCATTTAAAATTTTTTATTTAGTGTTCTCCCTGTTTACTGGCAGAGTTCTAAACCCTTGGGGGTTCTTGAATGATAGATTGTCTTTGCTATTCGTCAACAGCCCCTTTTGTAGGGAGCCCCTGTGGAACGCAGGAGTCTGCTCTTGAGGTGACCATGAGGCCCTGGGTAGCCTCAGGATGCCGGTGGAAAGACCAGCTCAGTGATCAGAGGGTGGAATCCAGGAGGGGAGGGACTGGAGATTGGGTTATGCTGATCCTCACCCGAGGATATTTTTTTCCATTGATTTTTAGAGAGGGGAAGGAAATGGGGGAGACAGGGAGAGAAACATCCATGTGAGAGAGACATCAATTGGTTGCCTCACGCACGGGGCCAGGGATTGAGCCTGCAACCAAGGTACATGGCTTGGATCGTAATCAAACCCAGGACCCTTCAGTCCCAGGGCCCATGCTCTATCCACTGAGCAAAACTGGCTAGGGCTAGAGCTTGGGTTATGAAACCTTTGAGCTGGGAGGGTGGTGCACAGGGAGAGGCCTCTTGGCGTCTCCTCCAGTTGGCTGCTCCTGAGTTGTGTCCTTTCTAGTAAATGGGTGAACGTCAGTGAAGTTCTGGGAGTTGTTCTGGTGAGAGAGTGTGTGTGTGGAGGGTGGGTATTGTAGGAACCTAGAATTTGTGGTCTGCAAGGCAGGAATGTGGGGGACCTGGCATCCCCTTGCGGCTGGTGTCTGATGTGGGGGCAGTCCCATGGGACTAAGCCTTCAACTTGTGGGACCTGACCCCAACTGCCGGTAGTGGCGGCATTGACTTGAATTGTTACAGCCAGTTGTTAATGGCCAGGGGTCCTCAAACTTTTTAAACAGGGGGCCAGTTCACTGTCCCTCAGACCGTTGGAGGGCCGGACTATAGTTTAAAAAAACGATGAACAAATTCCTATGCACACTGCGCATATCTTATTTTGAAGTAAAAGAACAAAACAGCAAAAACACACCCGCATGTGGCCCGCGGGCCGTAGTTTGAGGACGCCTGGTATTGGCGAATTGGTTATTGGTGTGGAAACCCCCACACAAGTATCAGAGGTGGTATCAAAAGACTGTTTACATCAGATACCATAGTGAGCTGATCTAGTACATTAAGCCAGGCCCAGAATCCGACTAACCTGTTGAACCTAAGAAAATGGAACTGTGCCCAGCACAGGGCCTGTGGTACTGTTCCATGCCACCGGGCCAGAGCTGGCGTGCTAGTTGGCTGAGCATCACCTTGAGTCCCAGGGGAGGAAGGAGGGCTTGAGTTTTTACAATGATGCGTGGGGTTGTGGTGCATCAGAACACTCGGAAGATGGTCGCGGCCTTGATGAAGACACAGCGAGTCTCTGGAAATGATGTCGGGAAGTCTCTGAAGTCACTGTACTGCTCAGAGCAGAGGCCGAGTGCCCTGGGCTCCAAGACAGACCCTGGCCTCCTGCTGTGTTCATGACAAGCAACGAGAAAGGCTAGCGAAGAACGTGCGTTGATTGAAAATCTGAGTGATCGTTTTGTTGGTGCCGTGGGAGGCCTTTTTCTAATATGACAGAGGCTGCTGAGGGTTAGTGGGCTTTCAGAAGGAGGTGCCGCTCAGTGTGGGAAAGTCTTGAGTGGCTGGGGTGCAGCCCTGTGGTTTAGGACCAGCTGCTCAGTCCCCTCACCTTTGGGAGATGATTACTGTAATATAATTAGTTTGCTGAGTTTCCCCAGAACGTGGATTTTTCAGTCTTCCGTTCACTCTGCTTCCCTCTGTCCCTACTCTACCTGTCCGTGTGCCACCACAGTGATGTAGGAACACACAGGTGTGGAGAGACACAGACTTAGGGCTCAAAATGGAGAACCGTCCTGGGCCCGTGCTCTTCCCGGCTCCCTGCGCAGAGGGAGAAGCAGAGGCCGCCTTGTCAGTGAATGGAAAAATCGTACCCGGGTCAGATCACACACACAGATTACTTCAGGCTCACTGAACCCAGGGCTAAGTGTCAGAACGGTGCAGCTGCTTGAAAATAATACAGTAGACTACCTTCATGACCTCAGATTAGAAGGTGGAAAATCTGACTGAATTAAAATCAAGAGTTTATGTTCATTAGAAGATGTGGAGTGAAAAGACAAACAGTGCAAGTTACTTGCAACACATTCAAGATGGAGAAAGGCTGTTATCTTGAATATTGACCTGCTACAGACAGAAAGAGGGAACACTCAACAGAAAAGAGTTAGAGTTTTGAACAGCTAGTTAAAAAGATGCTACCCAATTGGCCAGTAAGCATGGAAACATGTTCAACTTTGTTGCAAATCAGAGAAATGCAAATTAATCCACACAGGACGCTCCCCTCTCCCAGTGACTGAGTGTAAAGACAATGAGGCTGGGTCTGAGATGGCCGCTGATCATGCTGGGACAGCCACATTGGCTCTGCTGGTAGAGCATGACGGTTCTGGTAACGTTGAACACACGTTGCCACCTTTCAGCCCAGTAATCCCAGGCCTGGATGTGTCTCCAGCATAGACGAGAGCACATGGACACCACGAAGTCTAGAGGAATGTTTATGGAAGTGGCATTCAGAGCTGCCCACACTGGACACAAGCCCCATGTGTCACAGAGTGGTTAGATGATGGTGTGGCCATGCAGTGGGGTTCTGGATGCAACAACCACAGGATGGAGCCATGCACACTTGGTGGCCCCTCAAGGGCAAGCCCCAGGAGTTGTTCTTGGGTCCTGGCCCTTCCAGCCTCTGCCTTCACATGGTGGCTGTCTTAGCTGCAGCCGAGTGGGACCCCCCTGGCAGCACGTACAGGACAGTTCGCTTTGTCCAGGGCTCTCACCTGTCCTTTGGTGGGATGTGCCAAAATTGTTTCCATCTTTCAGCTCTCCCACCTGTCAAGCCCCCAACAGACACACAGGCAAGACCAAGAGCTCCCTATGCCTCACTCGGCCAGCACGCCCCCCTTGTGTACACAGACCTGTATCCGGGTGCACAGCCCTGAGCACTGCTGGGCACCACTCACCACATGCGCCGGCTCAGCTGGGTGGAGGGACTTCATCCAGTTCACTCCAAACACTGGACTTCGGGAGACGCAGCTTCGCTGAAAGTAGTGGCTTCACTCGAGGGTTCTGTGCTGCGGGTGAGAGTGGCTTCTGTGTTATGTTTTAGTAATCACATGACAGTTCTCTGAATGTGTAAAACCTGTCTGGGTAGAACCCATTTGTTTGGGATTTTAATGTCAATTTTTAGTTCAAGTTAGAAATGCTGAGCTCACTCCGAGAGGACTCAGCCAGGTGACTTGGGGGGATGGCTTGCTCTGCTTAGTCAAGTTCAGTCAAATCATCTTCATTGTGTCCAGGGTGTATTCCTCTGGCTCCTGATGTAAATAAAGACGGAGCAGCAAGTATAGTACTTGGGCCCTTAGGGTGAGAATGTGCCGCTGGTGTGTGGGAATCTTGAAAAGAGGTAGTTTAAACCTTACCATTTGAAACTCAAGCTTTTGTTGGCACCCTTTTTCTTAATAAAGCTCTCTGGTCATTTGGACCCTGCTGCTGCAGACACACGTCTGGCTCCTCAGGAGGGTGAGGTGGGACCAGCTGCTGTGCTGCAAGAGCTGGGAATGGGTGTGGCTCAAGCCATCCTTGTGTGTCCCAGCTCCTCTGGGAAATGGAAGGGTGGGCTGGTTGTCACGGGTAGACATTCTAACTCTGTCCTTGTTTTGTCCCCACAGGCTCCTGGGTGGAACTGCACTTCAGCAGTAACGGGAACGGCAGCAGCGTGCCAGCCTCAGTTTCTATTTATAATGGTGACATGGAGAAAATCCTGCTGGATGCCCAGCATGAGTCTGGACGGAGCAGCTCCAAGAGTTCTCACTGTGACAGGTGGGTGCAGACACATGCATGTCACAGTGCTGCTGTACTAGGAGCGAGCAGGCTCGCCTGTGGTGCCCATTCCCTTAGACAGCGGCCCCTTGTCCTCTGGTGGAAGGAGGGACCACAATGCAGCAAGGGGCAGACACTGTCCTGTCCCCTCCCCTGCTTCTGCCCCCTCGCCTCCAATAGCTTTGTCATGAGCAGCTGTCTTCAGCACGGCCAGTGACTCAGGCAGCATGGCTGAGTCCGAGATCAAAGGCCAGGTGCTCACCAGGGTTGTGTACAGACCACTAAGCTAGTGGGTGATGAAGCCACCGCCCTCAGGCTATCCCGTGTCCCCCTGGGACTGGCTGGTGGACGCGTGTTGAGCTCAGATGGAAGGTGGGAGATGGGTCTGGCCCTGGCCTTGTGCCAGTGGAAGGGAAGCTGCTCCTCACTGACCATCCCCTGTCCGCAGGGCTTTGCCTCTGATGCAGAGAATGCTAACATGTCCTATTTTTCCCACGTGCATTCACATCATTTCCTAGCCCACCTCGCTCACAGACCCCACAGGACACGAACCGAGCATCTGAGACAGACAGCCATAGCATCGGAGAAAAGAACAGCTCTCAGGTAGGCCGGGGTGGCTGCGTATGCGATCTGCTCCTGTGGTCAGTCGGCAGTGGGACCGAGTAGAGAAACGTCTGGCTTTGAGGGTGTTTCTTGTCTTTTTTTGGAACGTGTGGGGTGAGGGCATCTCTACACATGGGCTCACACTGAGCCGGCTAGTTATGGGCTTAGGTAGGACATAGGGTGGGGCCCTCTCTCCCGTATACCTGTGGCCTGGAGGGGTGTGAGCGGCCTGTGGGAAGGGTATCTGGGGTCATTAGTGGGAAGTCATGGTCTTCTTGACTGTAGATTGGGCTGTGAATGGATTTTAATTTAATGTCTGTGGGAGCCGGCATTCTCTCCAAGCCACTCAGGGCAGCTCTACCATTGTGGTCGAAATGCTGATGGGCCTTTCTCATTGGGTACTCCAGTTGCTTCCAGAAACTATCCTCAGGCCATGCTAACTGGTGGGTGTTGGGGTGGGTTAGTTAGGAGCTAACCAGGCTGGTCATTTCAGCCTGAGGTCCCTGTTCTGACATGTCAGGCACTGAGCTTTGCTGTGAGTGAGTACAGGGTGGTGGCCCTAGCAGATGTGCGTCAGTGGCGAAGGCCAGCCCTCCTTTGCTCAGCTTGGCACACAGGAAATGCATCTCCCAGGATGGTCTCCTCAGAAGGACAGGAGGAACCCTTATTCCCCAGGCTTTGTCTGGCACCAGAGGCTTCCAGGACCCACAAAAGTTCCTGCCCCAGACACTGGGGTCCACTCCCAGCTGGGGTACCCCGATGTCTGTTTGGCTTTGCATTCTGGAGCAATTCTAAAATGTTAAGCGGTTTTGTTTGTTTTTTTCGGATTCTAAAAATGAATTTTATGCTCAGATACAGAATTTTTAAAATGCAAAAGCACCTATAATCCTACTTGTTAAAGTCCCCTTTCGTTAGTGTATTGTTACACGATTTTACCAATGTAGCTGGATCACAGTCTAGGAGTTTGGCTTTCCCTGCCATTTCATGAGAGAGCAGCTTTCTCTGAACACTGTTTGCTCCACAGTGTTCGCAGTTTTCATTTCCTTCTGTTGTGCCAGCTCGCCATCAGCGTCTTTATGGCACCTCTGTCCTCCCTTCATGTGGCTTCCTTGGGACAGTATTTGCTGCTCTTACTGCCACTAGATCTCACAGTTGGGGCTTTGGCCACAGTGTCTGTCCGTAAAGGGGGAAGAGTGTGAGATGCAGCCCCACAGCCCACCCTCCGCCCACGGACCCGGCTCTGAGATCAGCCTCTGGTCTGATGCTGGGCGGGGGGCGGTGGTTCCTCGGTTTTTAAATTCACTTTCTCTTAGTCTGAAGAAGATTACATTGAGAGGAGGAAAGAAGTTGAAAGCATCCTAAAGAAAAATTCAGACTGGATATGGGACTGGTCAAGCCGGCCGGAAAACATCCCCCCTAAGTGAGTATTTTGAACATCATGAACTAGCTTTGAGGTGGAGCCTGCCAGCGAGCTCACAGCTCTTCCCTCTGCAGGGAGTTCCTGTTCAGGCACCCGAAGCGCACAGCCACCCTCAGCATGAGGAACACAAGTGTCATGAAGAAGGGGGGTGTCTTTTCGGCTGAGTTTCTCAAAGTCTTCCTTCCGTCTCTGCTGCTCTCACACCTGCTGGCCATTGGGTTGGGGTAAGTGATCCTGCATGGCCTGCCTGGACAGTTCTAGGTCTCAGTGACTTCCTTTTAAGCATTTCACTAAAATAATAGGCCATAAGTCACAGCTTATGTAACTGTGTAAGCAAACATGTCCATGTGATCATTGTCTAGGTCAGGAAACAAACATGACCGTGACCCTGGGAGCCCCGCCCCCTACCCCGCAGGCCAGCCTGGCACTGAGGCTGCCGGTACAGGCGAGGGCACATAAGCGGGACTCGTGCTGGCTGCCTTAGCCGTGCTGTCCGTGTGCAGACGCAGATGACTGGCCCCGCCTCAGGGCCCGCTGTGTGCACATTCTGCACACCCCTTTCTGCTGCAGAGAGGTGCTGTCACTCGCGACTCCTGCAGTCCCCTCAGCAGGGACACGAGGCTCTCGTTCTCTGGCTTCTTGCACTGATGATGCAGAAAACACAAGTTCAGCTACAGATCCTAGGGACCTTTGACCCAGACAGTGCTGAGGCACTGGGCATGAATCTGGGGAGCCGGGGCTGCTCTTCTCTCTGGCTCATCCCAGCCTGCATGGGGTGGTGGCCTCACTTGTCCTGCTGGGCGACGGTGCTCTATGTCTGTAGCTCACTGGACAGACTGGGTGGGCAAGACAGCTTCTGACGTAGGCTGGTGCCACTTGGCGTGAGGGGCTCGAGTCTGAGGCAGAGGGAGACCACAGCTCTGCCTATGAGAATGGCTTCCGGGTGGGCTCCTTGATGTCAGCGTGTCCAGATTTATTGTGTCCAATGCTTTTTAGGTCACACTCGCCTGGGTGTGTATATGCTGTGATTTCTGGAGCTTTCTCCAGAACTAGCACCTCAGATTCTGAGGGGGCAGGGCCGTCAGGGTAGTGTCTGCAGCCAGCTCCCCCACCTGATAGCTGCCCTGCATCCTTCCTTCCAAAATTAACTGGACCCCCTGGGGCTCCCCTCTCCAGTCACCACCTAACCATTTGCTGTGCCTGTTAGGCTCCTCCATTTCTGTCCCCCTTTCCTGGAGTCACACCCTCGTCTGCCATGGCCTCTGAGGTTGGTAGTCAGTACCATGTGCAGTGACTGTCCAGCAGGCTGTTGATCCCTGGACTGTAGTGTGCTCATGCAGGTTGGGGAGTCCCTCCTTTGTGGGGGTGTTGAGGGCATGAGGTGACTGTAGAATGCACAGCGGTGGGAACACTAGGTAACCATGCAGCCAGTCTGAGCTGGCATGGGGACAGGGCTCACGGCTGCCCGGCCGTGGAGTCCTGGGCTCACGCTCACCTCTTACTTTTCTGCTCAGGATCTACATCGGGCGGCGTCTGACCACCTCCACCAGCACCTTCTGATGAGGAATCGGAATCGGCTTTTCACAAGGGAACGGGATTCATACTGGAGCTTGCGAGAGGGCTCACTGAGGCGCTGTCCTGGGCCTTGGTGGCTGGCCACTGTGTTGATTTGTTCTGTAAATGTTGGTGCCTGATTTAGTGAGATGAAGAATAGACACTGAAACCACGCTAACCTGTGGGATCAATCAATGAGCATGTCACACTAATATTACTGGAATAATGTGGTGGTAACTTTTCTTTGATATTATAAATATGAGTATAAATAATTTTACCATGCTAGTCATGATGTAGTATTTTAATAAAATTATCTGTAACCTTAATTCAGTTAAAATTCTCCCTACTTTGAAAGGATGAATAACATTATTAAAGTGACTCCATAAACGGTTTATCCCAATAAACATGTGGCCTTACATCCACCGGCTGTAGGGCACCCTGGACGTGGATGCAGGGGTCTGTGAAGACCACTCTTCACTGTCAGCTGTTGAGCTGTGTGTGATAGGGCCCAGGGCATAGGCCGGGCCCTGTGCAGTGCAGACACCGGCCTGCGTGCTGGGGTAGGGTGGTGACTGTAGTGACCACATAGATGATGCACCTAGGATACTGCTAAAGCACCTTCCTTGTCCCCAGTTGGGATCGCTGCATTTAGGCTCATTGGTGTTCATTTTTTTGCGTGCTCTGAGATTCAGCTTCATTTTAAGTAAATCTGTGTCTACTTTAAAAGACTGGAAATAGAAAATAAATTTTTGCCAAATCCTTCAGAGATTACTGTATTTGTATATAGTTTAAAAGGAAAACTATGGACACTTTAGGGTTAAACCAGGTCTAGTCCCGTTGTCTGATTATTTTCTCTTCAGCATGGTTTTTTCAAGGCTGCCTCTGGTATGCTATTTATGCTGTTGTGTATTTCACTTTTCCATATTAAATGCAGTTGTGTTAAAATAAATGTAAAAATTTCATTTTAAAAAATCTTCGTTTATATTGAGATGATTCACAGCCCTCTCATTGGCAGACAGCTGGCTGAATGGCATCAGAATACTTTGGCATGTATCCTCTAAAAAGAGTCTCTAAGGTCCCATTCAGCCAGTAAGTGTGTGTCCTGCCTGGGAAGCAGGGATGGGCTTCTCTCAGTGTCATGACATTGGCGTTGCACTCAGCACGCCTGGGAAGGGTCAGTGTCCATAGAATTAGCACCTCTTAAAGAGCTAGTGACCCCCACTGCCATCTGAACCATCTGTCGGGCACTTGGGCCCTTGACAGGCAGGTGCTCTTGTCCCTGTCGCTGATGGCATCACAGAGCTCCTGGTGAAGGGCTGAGAATGTCTCCATAATGAGGCGGGGCCGAGGTTTTCTAGAGGCTTTTCCCACCACACATTGCTCTTCTAGTGGATAGTTTCCTTAAAGTGTGTATCTGTATGTGTTTTTGTTTTTTTCAGGTAGGGTAATAGTACTGTAATTAAGCTTTTGAAAATAGACCTTTCTGCTATTAATACAAATAATACTCAGTCATTGAATAATAAGTAAACAATACACAATCCAAACAGTTTTGGATTAAAATAAATTAAAACATGCCTGGCTGGTGTGGCTCAGTGGTTGAGCATTGACCTATGAATTAGGTGGTCACAGTTTGCTTCCCAGTCAGGACACATGCCCGGGTTGTGGGCTTGGTCCCCAGTCGGGGGGCATGTAGGAGGGAGCTGATCAAGGATTCTCATTGTTGATCTCCCTCTTTCTTCCTCTGAAATAAATTAAAAAAGGGGGGAGCCCTGGTTGATTTGGCTCTTTGGATAGAGCATCTTCTTGTGTACTGAAGGGTCCCGGTTTTGATTACCGGTCAGGGCACGTGCCCGGGTTGTGGGCTCAATCCCCAGTGGGGGGCGTGCAGGAAGCAGCTGATCAATGATTCTTTCATCATTGATTCTATCTCCCCCTCTCCTTTCCTCTCTGAAATCAATAAAAATATTTTTAAAAAAGGGGGTAGAGGGGTCAATGAACTGATACTGAGTGATTTCTAAGCTGTTGTCAAGAATATCTATGTCCCCAGTGGACAGGAAATTAGTCAGTGGCAGGCCAGTCCTCTGATGGTCAGTCTTGCAGGGGAGGTACCGTCTGCTTGGGAGAAAGTACTGTTGGACTGCTCAGACTGGCCGCTGCATCCTGTCCTTGGACTCACCCACCCACCGTGTGGTGAGGGGCAGAGGAGAGGCCTACCTGGGAAGGGTGGGACAGCCATCAGGGGGTCCATCTTTGAAGGGGACCCTCTGCTAGCAGGTGAGCTGCCCCAGTTGCCACCACTGGAAAGGAGATGAGATGAACCCAGAGTTCTAAGTGCAGACTGGTGAACAAATTAAGAGTTTGAGAAGAGACTAGAAGATGCAGTATGCTGTCGTTTATGCAAAAAGCCAAAGAAAATGTACACATCTCATTGTGCAAAAAGGAATATGGTGTGAATATGCCAGAGATGGGGATTGGCTAGAGGGGTGGGTGGGACAGGGCAGAGCGGGAGATGGGAAGGTACGAGGAGGAACCATACCTTTTGTGTAAATGACTCAGACCCATAGTGATGCTTCACTTATTGCCAAAGTCAAAGAGAGACAAGGGAACCTGATGAATGAAGCCATGCTGAAGGGGTGGGGCCCGAACACTGGATCACAATGGGCTGGGCACTGTAAGGTAAGGTCCAGTGGACACAGCAGTGCAGGTCTTGCTGGTAAATCTAGTTTCTGAAAGGGATGAATGGGCCTCTGAGGCTGCTTCGTTGTGTGCTGACCCTGTGCACAAGCACATCCTGGGCAGCGAGCCAGGCATCAGCAGAATTGGGGGGCCAGCATGTGGCCTGGGGGTGGGGGGTGGGGGGTGGGTTTACACTGGAGGTGTGTTAGCTCAGGGCTTTCAATACACAGGGACCAATACAGAAAACTGGAGGTGTGAGTGCAGCGACTCCAACCTCCGCACTCCCTCAACCACAGGACAAGCAGGACAATGCAGCTCCTGGGAGATCAAGGTCAAGCAAGCCCCAATGCCCTCTGTGCCCTGTACTCACTTGCCAGTGCCTTCCTCTGGGGAGAAGGACCCTCAGGAACGGGGCTCATGAGCCAGCTGAAGCGACCTGCAGTCGCAGCCCCAGTGACGCCCACAGCCCTTGCTCTGTCCCATCCAAGACACAAAGACTGGCTACTCGGGGGGAAATACATTTTAAAGGAAAGATGGAAGAAGTTGTCTACACAGTGCAAATCAAACATTGGAAATTCATTAAACTTTTTGGTCAAAATAGTGGAAATATATCCAACCCTATTTTACTAGAACTGCTTTTTCTTAAGGAACAGGGATGAGTGATTCTTAACTCTGTTCCACATCTCAGATTAGTAAACCATGTCACAACCAACATACAGCATTATTTTTCAAGTAAAATGCACTTTTAGCTTCTCAATTTCTAACTCAACGTGAACGTACGTGGCGTTATCCAGGGTAACGAGTGACGGCATTTGTGCATCACTGTCGTGAGTAATCAAGATATACCTGCTTACCAGTTTTCAGAGCGAGCGCGAGCCCTGCTCCTCTCCCCCGGACACTGCCTTGGGTTCAGGAGCAAGTCGGAAAGCAGTGCAGCCCCAGCACTTCGTATGGTTACAGCTCTGTGGCTTGTCTTGGGATGCTGGTGGCCTCATCTTGTGTCGGATTTTGCTGGCTTATGCACACAGGGTGAGCGAGCTCTAACAGCATGGCCCCCTCCCTACGTTTAACAAATTAAAAAGCAAGCACACACGTTTTCAACCACAATGAAGTTGAGAGGCGTGGAACCTGGCGCTCATCTCATTGCAGCACGTCTGCTCAGTTCCTTACAATCTCTTTCTCAGCGGTAAGTTAAGGTGTCTCGGATCTTACCTGCTGTGTCAGAGGTAGTACTTCTACAGAATCAAGCAAAGTTAGCAAGTTTGGGGACAGGCACACTCAGAACTTCACAGGTCCTGCCACCCTGCCAATGAAGGACAAGATTCCAAGGTGTTCTGAAGCATGATTTTGTACATCATCTGTGATCAAAGAAAAAGGCAATACTTGGATTTGGATTAAAAACACTTTGTATAGTGTGTTGCTTTTATTAGGTGGTTACACCAGAAGGTGTGATGGAAGATACAGGCATGTGGGAGGTCAAGCTGCCTGAGCATTTGGCCAGTGGCCCCCGGGCGATTGGTACAGTAGCACGAGAGCCCTCATCAGATGGCAGAGGGACGAGAGAGTGATACAGGACAAGTTTTCTGTTGGGTGTTCATTTTTTGGTCTATAAACTGGAAAGGACGGCTCAGATTTAAATAAATACATTTTATTGTGAATAATGGCCTTTATTGAGCTGTCCATCAGTCTGCACCGACCAAGTTCTTTGCTTGTGCAGCGACTCCCCACAGCCTCCCTGGCTGTGTGTATGCAGGCTCCAGTCTAGGAAGGGAACAAGGTGTGCACCCTGCGATCCACGGAGAGGACACCCCTTCCACAACAGAAACCACAGGCTTAGCTTTGCAGGATGAGATGCGCTCTCACACTTGCTAGTTGACTTTGTCCTGGAATATATACAGGTTGTTGGTGGCAGCCACAGCAATAATGTTGTCAGTGGGGTGCCAAGCTGTGTGCAGAATCTTCTTATTGAAGTCCAGACTATCCACACTGATCTCGTCCTTCTTCCTCTTCCCGCCTGGACACACTCTCCGAGGCTTCAAACTGGCTCGAGGCTTGCTGTTCTCTCTGGAAGCTTCCAGGGTCACGTCCCTCCTTGTGTTTCTGTCAAACATCCTGAAGAAGTTGTTGTAGGACCCCGTCATGATTGCACTGTTCAAACAGAGAGAAGCACGTGTAAGCCAGCAGGCACTTGACGCAGCACAAGACAAGCCATGTGGTCACTGGGACTCCTGTGCTACAGAACAGGACAATTCTTAGAAACAAGACATGAAAAGTAATCATGGTCAGGAGAGAAATGCAGTGAGAATTTCATATATATAAAACACTTCCGTAAAATCATGTCAGTAAAAACAAGTATCACAGAACAAAAAAGGAATGGATTCATATTTTTTATTACATTAATACATTTTCAAAAAAGGCAAAAAGAACCCTGCTACATGTCATCTGTCCTGGTGATGAGTAACAGAGTAATTTATTTCCAAGGCTTAACTTCTCTATTGTATCAGTGATTCGAAGTTGATATCCATGTTCATATGCAATAGACATTTGTCTGACTTGGCACAGTAGCTTCATTCACAGTTGATCAAAGGGTGTCTTTTTAATTCATTAATTTAAAAAAGTTTTTTCACATGAAGCAAAAGTACTAGTAAGAGAAAGTCATTGGGAAGTGTGGGAGATTTAGAACCTCGTTCACAATCAATTCCAGAGGTTGCAATACTATTTCTTCAGGATTAATTCTAATATAATAGCTTTCAGTAAATCATCATCATCATCATCATCACAATACATTTTTATTATATTGGTTAAAACTTCCCTTCTTTTTCGAGAAAAATGGCGGAACGACAGTGAACGTTGCCATGATTTGAGCCCTGGCTTTAGAAGGGGTCCAGTTCTGGATGAGACGTGTTCAGACAACACTGCCGATTTCTCCCAGCAGGACACGACCAGAATCTTGGCCATTTCTGCAGTCTTCCTCCTCCGACATCCACGTCCTCCTGTCTCCTCACTGCATGAGGAGCTACAGATCTTCAAGGCACCCTGAGGGGAAGCCTGGCGCTTCATTTACACGGTTCAAGGCTGATCCCAGCTGTAGGCAAATACTTTACTGTCTGATTAACCTTGTCTAGAACTTCACACCAGAATAAAAGATAAACTCAGGAGAAAAATTACTCCAAGCTAGGTGTACTGATTTCGACTGTGGGAACACTGCCAGATGCAGCGCAAGTGGACTCGCAGCGGCGGCTGTCCGTTCTTTAGGCAACCTAGAGCCTGCGGCAGGGCTGCTCAGCTGCGGGGCCCGGGCCCTCCTCCACTTCACCCCACCCCTCAACAGAAGCGTCCACGCAAAAAGGCCGGGGAGTGTTTGCAAGAATGAAAGAACAAGTAAACATTACTGCAAAGCTTTTGGAAGTTCCTGGGGACAGGTGAATTAAATGAATTTTGTATTCATTTAGATATACCAAAAAGCATAAAAAATATATACAAGAATATGTGTGTACCCACAAGCCACTGCTGACAGTTAAATCCTACTGTGTCCCCTGCAGCACAAGCACTCAAGGTCAGGGTGCACCACCCTGTACATGTCTATATTCTGAAGTTACATGTTCTTAGACACACACTGTCCTGCAATCCTAAATATCACACAAGTCATCAAACCATGAGTATCCATGCAGCTTGCTGTCTGTGCTCAGCGCCTTCCTTAGACCATCCGTGGGGCACATGTGGTTTTACTCCACGCAGCAACTTCCAACCACTGCACTCATTTCTAGGAGCTCTGACTCATTCTTGTCCATTATCTCCTAGGCCATTTTTGTCTTGTGCCTGTTCAGGTTTGGTTCCTTTAACCTGTGTTTCTGGCATTCTTATTTTATCTTCTGTAATGTCTGATTTCAGTATCTGAATTCTCAGAGGCGAAGTTCTGTTGTCTCTGCTGAATGGCTCCCAGTGGCATGGTAGTTTTCGCCGGTGAGCTCCTGTGAGCCCTGGGTGTACCCACAGGGCTCTCTGCCAGGGGTGCGGGGGTGGGCTTGTCAAGAATGTGGTTCTTGAGTGCTCTCCCCTTGGCCCACTTCTCGGGTTGTGTCTGCAGTGGTCCAAGTGCAGGCTTGTTTACTACTTGCTATAAAAAGCTCTGTGTGTGCTGTCTGTGACACAGCCCCACTACTTGCATGGCATCTGCCTGGGCCCCTCATGTCACTCCTGTGGGACTGGGGGACCAAGGCCAACACAAAGCTCATGCTGCTTTGCTGTGCCATGAAGAACAAGTCCTGTCTCTGACCCAGGAATCTCACAACCTCAGCCAGCACCCATGAAACACTAAGCCTGACAGGTAAGTTGGGCACAAGCCCAGACCGGAAGCCAGTTTGCTCCTGCAGACATGCAGAGCGCCTCACCCTCAGCACAGGTCCTGCAGCCAGCGTAGATATAAACTCTCCATCGCTGTGACCCAGAGGGCAGGCTCGTGGTCACAAATCTCGGGATTTTTATCCACCCCAATCCAAGATCTCAGATGAATTCCTCTGGGACTCCATTTGGACAGACAGATACCTTTCCCGTAACCCACGAGGACCCCCGTTTCAATGCCCGGTCCGCATGGGCCCATAGTGTGACTGCACCACGCCTGGGCTGTACAAGCTGAGGGGTCCTGGCTCCCTCTTCATTTATGGCCCTTATGAGATTTCCCTCCCTTGTGAGCTCGACTGTGCACATGAAGAAATGTGTGGTGTCATACCCAGCGTTTCGGCTATTTGTGCCAAAGGGTTTTTCAGAATGCCTGCCAGTCCCTTACTGCCAGGAGCGCTACGTGACAGTTTCTATTAAAGATGATACCAGTTCATCTCCTGCCATCATCTGAAACAGAATTTTTTGATATTAAAGATTTAACTCTCAGCAATACTAGTGTTATCATCTTTAAAGACTGCACAAACTAAACTCTCGATGTAACAGAATATTCACATAAATTACATGAGGATTTCACCCTGGCCACCTCTACTCTGTACAAGCGTGACAACCAATAGCTCTGAGGGTATTTTCTCCTGCTTCTCTCTGGAAGAACAGGCCATGCCCATACTTACTAGTACATGACCTCCCCCTTCCTTCCTTCCCACTCATTTTGGAAATAGAAAAGAAGAAATTATCATTCACCAAGCATTCGAAAAACCATCAACATGAAACTAGTACTGCGCTCACTAAATACAGAAGGAATTATGAGCAAGGGGAGAAGTCGGTTCAGACATCCTGTCTTTCCCACCTCAACACCGTCACCAAACAGATGGCCTGGAAAGCCAAGTCCGCCAGCATCCTCCACGCAGCTAGCCCCACTCCCCATCTGTCTCTGGAAGTCGCCTGTTGGGCCTGAGGAGCCCCACGGAAGACGAGCCTGGGCAGCGGTCAGTCTTGATGCAGGCTTACCTGTCTGGACCATTCCAGCAGCATTCAAATTTGTCGAAGATGCAGTCATTTTCGTACAGAGAACACAGCTTGCTTCGAAGGTACTCATGGACCTTAATGAGATCACAGGATGGTTAGAAAGCGTCATGTGTGAGGTCTGGCGTGTCCTCGCACAGGGGCCTCACCTGGTGGGTCTCGACGGGCCGGTTTTCCATGTTCAGATCCCAGACCTTCACCGACAGGTAGTCTCGGGTCATCATGTACCGACCACTATGGCTGAATTTCACATCGGAGATGGAGGAAATTATTTCTGAGAAGAAAGACCTACTGCTGGGATCTTCAGGTTCTTCAAAAACTGAAAAACACAGTATTTTCAGCTTCTGTTTAGAAACTGGACAAATCATTTTGAAGTCCCAGCAGGACTCAGGCCCTCCTGACACCGCAGAGGGCTACTGCTCAAGCTTCTGACCTCCAGGCACTTTCTGGTGTTCCACTTCTGTGCTTAAGTTTAGGCAGGCCACTCCAGTGCCAGAGTGACGGGGGGCAGCAGCAGAAGCACGGGCCCCGATTCCACCCAGCTCAGGACCAGCGTGTCCGTGCTTGAGGCCTCAAGTGCTAACTGGAGAAGTTCCCAGGACGTACTGCCTTGTGCCCTGGTTAAGGACCCTGGGCTGATCGGAGGCCGTTACTGCACAGACAGCTGCGTGTCCTTGTGGCACCAGGCCCTAGCAAACATGTCCAGCCTTGCCCCGTCCCTATCACTAGAAGATAAGAAACGGCATCACATGAGAATGCAGGTGCCGTGCTCAGGGCGGCTAGGAAAGTGCCCCCACGTCTGCTGAAGGTTTGCCTGTCTGGACCGTTCCAGCAGCTCAGACATCCTGTCTTCCCACCTCAAGACTGACCACGACCTCCACAGGGTCCAAGTTTCAATAACCAGCACGGCTCCCCTACTTCAAAGTTAGTTTTCATTACTCCATGGTCACGATCTATTTTGACGAAACTGGATCACTCTTTTCAGGAAGATCCTCATCTTCCTTGGCAAATCTTACTGTCTCCCAGTTCTGCTCTCTCGGCAGTAAGTCCATGCATGGTCTTTGACCCGTGGTGTCGTGGAGGCTGCGCCTGCACCCGAGCTCTGGGCACTGCCATGCCTTCGGCTCAGTCACCTTCGGGCAAAGAAGTTGGCATGTTCTTTAATTTTAGGCGGCTTTACTTTTTTTTGAACCTGTACGTTTGGTGCCTCTGCATTTGAAGTTAAATTTTTTTTTTTTTTTTAAGATTTAAAAAAATTGATCTTTAGACAGAGAGGAAGGGAGAATGAGAGAGAGAGAGAAACATGGATGTGAGAGTGAAACATTGATGGCGGCCTCCTGCACACTTCCGACTGGAGATCAAGCCCTGACCAGGAATTGAAACGGCAACTTTTGGTACATGGACTATGCACAATCATCTGAGCCCCACCAGCCAGGGCTAAAGTTAATTATAAAGAAGCTGGTGGCAACACCGAGTAACTGTTAAAATAAATTATTTTGCTGACAAATAAAAACTACTCTTGAAATCTGAAATTGTGCTACCTTGAAGACAGTGGCCAGGTGTTTTAAGACTCACTCTTCCCTGTAGGAATTCTATAAAGAGCACAGAATTCTTTGTTTTTGTTGTTTTGTTAATCCTCACCTGAGGATATTTTTTCCCTTTTTTTTTTTTTTGGAGACAGTGGAAGGGGGTGGGGGGAGAGAAACATCAATGTGAGACTTACTGATTGGTTGCCTTTGGCAAACACCCCAACTGGGGACCAAACCTGCAACTGAGGTACATGCCCTTAACTAGAATCGAACTCGTGACCCTTCAGTCCGAGGGCCAATGCTCTAACCACAGAGCCAAACCAGGTAGGATGCAGAATTCTTTAAGACACAATAAAAGAGAAGAGACAGGAAAAAAAAAAAGTAGAAAGGTGACTGAGCAACAGCTCGCGAGCACATTAACGTCAGCACTGTTGGTGCTGTGTGCTTATGTGGGAGACACTCCAGACAGACTGGCCAGGCCCAGCGTTCACTGAGACAGGGTCAAGAGAGGAACATCAAGGCACTGTTTGGAACAGGACTGCTTTTACTGGAGCACACCTCCGGATCCTCCAGCAAGTCTCCACAACATATGTCACATCCCCAAAATATGTAGGGTAACTTTCTATAAAGTTGGGCCTATTCTTTATGGGTAAAAACAAAATGAACCCACCACTTTCTTCACCTAGGAGAGTCAAGGCTTGGGAGTAAAGTCAAGGCTTGACTTTCCTGAGAGACTGGCTGCCAGTCCAACACAGCTCCTAACAGCTGAGAAGGGTCACAGGGCAAATGCCTCCTGGAGGCCCCAGCCCAGGTCCCTGTGACGATGCACCGAGATTCTGGGCAGAGCAAACCTACAGTGGCTCCAACACGAATGTCTCTGGGAAGCAGGATCTCTTGGCAATGGCCCATGACTGATGGAACCAAGGAGGCCACACATGGGCCCAGGTGTGGGGCAGGAGAGGGAAACCCTCAGCCGTTGCACACACTCCAGAGTCTGGATGCAGGATTTAATGAGCTGTTTCCAACAGGCAGGCACTTACACTTCGCGTGTCGGTCGCACAGGGCCGAGGATCGCATGTCACACAGCCGGATGGTCCCCTTGCTGCTGCTGTACACAAACACGTTGCACTGGTGTGGGTGGAACTCAGCTGCGGTGATCACCTCCGTCAGCTCCTCCATGTTCGCGGGCTTAATGTCCACGATGTCTGGAAGCGCGGTTAAGGCAGAGCGCCTGGCGGTTTTAGTTAGTCCCTGTCAAGCCAAGTACCCCGCGCAGTGAGGATTAAGAGATTAGCTGTGAGGGAGCCCTTCAGTAAGAGGATCCACACTGATGCATTAAGCAGACTAGGATAATGGGCCTGACTGGGCTGGACACAAGGACACTCACACACACACACACACACACACACACACACACTCTCTCTCTCTCTCTCTCCTCACCAGTGCTGCTTTCCTCCTGTTGCTGCTTCAGATGTTTTATAGCTCAAACAGATTTAATGATGTAAATGAGAAAAGCAAGCAAGCACCCACCTGCACAAAAATCTCATGCTCTATCCATAAATAACCACACACACACACACACACACCCCCACACGGGCATTTCCAAATTCCAAAAGATTCTGCTTTCCCAAGTGTTTGACATCCAGAGCTTGTTCTAAATAGTTACCCAGGGTCACATAGTAGGTCGGCAAGTATAGCCATCACTGTAGTGAAAAAAGAGCAGAAGCTGGCTCTAAGATGTGTCCTGCCACCACCATTGAGAAAGCTGACACCTAGGTGACAGCACAGTTCAAGGCATGAACACCAGACAGCATGGCAGTGACCTCAGGGATGTGCAGGGAGGGGACCCAGGGAAGCTCCGGGCATGAAGCAGCGAGTGCCAGAGAAGACTCCCAGCAGGCGGAGGGCAGCAGCACTCAGGCTGGAGAAAGAACCAGGGCCAAGATGAGAGAGCAGAGCCCAGCTCACAGCGGGCGCGCTCAGGAGCAGGAAGCCCAAGGCACACTGAAGGACACTGGTCATGGGAGGAGGCCCAGGGTGGCTGGCAGAGTGCAGAAGGGGCAGCACCACAGGGCCCTGGGCAGGCGGGTGGGCATCTGGAGAAGCACATTAGCCCCCATTTCAAAACTATGTTTAGTGTTCATAGATACAACGAAGTATAAGAAAGTATTTGTTTTATAATCTCTGTCACAGGAAAGGGTGTTTGAAGCATGATTATGGGACAACCATTTTTTAATAAGCAATGAAAGATATGATTGTATAGACCTAGCTGATTTGGTTCAGTGGATAGAGCGTCGGCTGTGGACTGAAGGGTCCCGCATTCAATTCTAGTTAAGGGCACATGCCCCAGTTGCGGGCTTGATCCCCAGTAGGGGGCATACAGGAGGCAGCTGATCAATGATTCTCTCTCATCATTGATGTTTCTCTCTCTCTCTCTCCCTTCCTCTCTGAAATCAATAAAAAATATATAAAAAAGATATGATTGTATAAACAAACCCTTTGTGTCTTAAGAGTTCTCACAGATCATTAAGGAAAAACAGGAGCTTCCAACAGGAGAAAAAAATGACAAAGGACAGTAAAAAAATAAAAACATGGATATTAACTTAATAGAGATCTATGGCTCCAAAGAATGGTACATAAAATATAGGAACACTTGTATAATGAATCCTGCAATTGTAAGTCTGTACTCCTACTGACGTGGAAAGATGGTCATAATATGTTAAGAAAAAAAAATGAGGTTAGGTGGGGGTGGGCAGAAGAGAACAAAGGAGGGATAAATGGTGATGTAAGGAGACCTGACTTGAGGTGATAAATACACAGTCCACTATACAGATTATGTATTGTACAACTGTATACCTGAAACCTATATACTTTTATTAACCAATGTCAACCTAATAAATTCAATTAAAAATAAATGAGGCTAATAGCCACTGATTCCCTTAGTTTTTACAATAACCCCAAGAGGCGCATTCTAGTCCCTCAACTTTACAGAGGAAGATGCCAAGGTCACTGAGCTGAACTTGGGGCCTCCTGATCCTTCCGGGTGCTGGGAACTTGACCATCACTGTGTAGAGGAAGAGCCTGGTGTTTTCAAAACATAAAAACTTGTGCACTGGCATAAAAAGCTTGGAAGGATATGCATCCAACTACTTACAATGGCATCTCTGGAGGGCTGGACTAAAGGGGCAGAATCTTCCTTCCTCTCTAGTATTTCAATTTTATTCAGAAGAATGATGAAACATCTAAGGGTTTAGAGGAGAATAGAGAATGCGGGGGCATGAGCATAAATATAAGTATCATAATTTGGGAAGTGTTGCCCAGTTGGAGAAAGAAGAGAACAGGGGAGCCAGGCATGTTGCTCCTTCCCTAGGTGAGGTGGGGCGCTCTGGGGCCGGCCTCCTCCAACTGCAGCACCACAGGGACCTCCGCACTGTCTGTCAGACAGCTTCATAAACTAAGTGACCACATAAAAAACAACCAACTCAAGTCAAGGACAACAGCTCATAAAAGTGTGAAATGCTGGAATTTAAGTCATATACACGTCATTTCCTGAGATTTATGTGAGTAAAAGGCCAGACAAGCACATGCCAACCCATGAGCCTCAGCACAGCAGTAGTCAAGACCGCTCTGGATGGCCAGCCGGCCAACACTCCAAAATGTGGGAAAATGTGACTGAAGCTACTTGATTTCATAGGGTCCTTATTTTCTGGGAAAATCAGTAACTTTTAAAATGTGTGGTTATGCAATAAATTTAGATTTTCATCCTAAAAATAATAGCATATATCACTTAACCTTTTGCACTTGGATGTCGAGATTAAAATTACTCTTTGAATGTATCAATAATTTGAAATATAAAAAAATTCAAATAAGTTTGTATGAAAAGAAACTCCAGTTTTTTATTCTACTGCCGCGCTTTGTAAAATCTGGGGTATTTAAAAAATTAAATCCCGAGTAGAATAAAGGAATCGAGAAAAAAGCAAGCGAGTGCAAAGGGTTAAAAGATGATTTGTTTTTACTATTCCTTAAATTGCGTGTCTTCCACGATCTGTCACCTCTTGGGTTGTGTACTTAAAACATCATTCTAACCAAAGCCAGTATTTTCTATGAGCAAATTCAGTAACACCCTTCCTCCCCCCAAAAGCAACGCTGAACTTTCAAATACATACTACATAAAACTGCCTATGACTTAACCAGGAAGGCAATGGACTTGAGATCATGCCCATCAGAGAAAACTTTCCCCTAAGGTAGAAAACAGTTCCACTTCAAGGAACAGATCCTTTAAACCACAGAGAACTTACATCCCAGCTGCCAGGCAGCAAAGACTGGAGGGGGGTATAACGCTGAGAGCTCCCTATCAAAGAACAAGTCTAGGAAAGTGCAAGACCCGCCCGATGAAGGATACTAAAGCTTCTATCTGTGATCTCTAAATGCCACAGATTAATTCTCAGGTCATCTGCAGAAAGATACGTTTCATGATCACTGTTTACGGAAATGGAATTTATATGGTACGTGTGAGCATTTGCAAAAATTCGTCGTGGACTTGCTTCTACCATGAGGTCCATGGGCTTCAATATTGGGACCTAAAAAATGGAAGGAAACAGGAATTCAAAACAAGACCACGGCAGCATATAATCAGAACACACTGTAGATAACAAAAGAGACAAATCTCCATTCACAGTTAAGTGACAGTTTTGTACAGGCAACACCCTAAATAGCAAGTGACAGGGCTATGAATATAGGCTATAATATGGGAGGTTGTCTGTTTCAAGCTGCTCCTCCTGGCTGCCACTACCAAGGCTGACACTTCCTTGCGGAAGAAGTTAAACTGGCACCTGAACAAACTGCCTTCAGGACCCTGCAGCCTAACGATGTGGCTTCACTATCCCGTCTGTCCCTGTGGCTATGGGAGGCTCAGCTGGACCCTCCGTTTGCCCTCCTGGTGGGGAGCTGCAGCATGGACCTTCTCTTTCCCACCACTAGTGGCCTGCTGCTCCACACACACCACAAGCCGTGGAGGGGTGCAGGGCTGGAGGAGTGCACAGGAGGGTCCCTGGGAGCTGCTGTTTCTCAGTCGCACTGGCTGCTGCACTCGTGTGCTCTTGGGGCTGCTCAGTTACATGGCAGGGGATTTTCCGGTGTTTACATTACACTTCAATAAAAGGTTTTACAAAGGGGGCACAGACACCTTATCTCTTCCAGGGAAGAGGGCACCTACACCGAAATGGAAACAGTGGAGAGGCATTCGCCAGGCGGAGGAAAAGAGGAAGGGCCATAGCCTGAAGGAGGGGCTCAGTTGTGGGTGACAGCGTCCACATGTGATAAAGAAAAGACCCAACATCACTGACATCTAGCAGAAAAGGAGCTTTAAAATCCAAAAAATTAGTGATAGTATATTTTGTTATTTTTGTAATTTAAAACCAAAGGTAGTGCCTTAAAGGACAAGAAGGGAAATCTCTCATTTTAGTCTTCTCTGGCCAAAATTATTGGAGAAATGTGCACAGAAAGACTTCCTTCACTTTTTTTTTTAAAGCGATTTTTTAGACAGAGGGATAGAGACAGAAACATCAATGAGAAACATCATTGATTCGCTGCCTCCTGCATACCCCCCCACAGGGGATCAAGCCCGTAACCCAGGCATGTTCCCTGACTAGGAATCAAACCGGTGATCTCTTGGTTCCTGGTTCGACTCTCAACTACTGAGCCACACTGACCGGGCGATTTCCCTCACTTTAAACCAGTTAAATGCTGACCACACACCTGTTTTCTCTAGAATGGGACATGTTAGCTCTATGTGGTATGGGGCAGGCCTGGAGTACCCCTCCAATACATGCGTGTCTAATAACCAAAATACAGGGCAACTGAATACTTATAATAGAAGACACCTTCCTCTAATTAATGAGACCTGTTTTCTAATACTAAAATAACTTAAGAGGAAAAGAAAATTTAGGAATAGGAAAATCAATAGTTCTCACTCTTACCCAGTTTAGACAACCTAAAAATCCATTTGAACCTCTAGAGAGGCAATTAGGAATGCAAACACAGACCTGAATTCACAGGTACGTCAATGCAGTTGCCCAGCCTATGACCCCTCACCCCACCCTGCGGTAAATAAGAGCAGTTTATACAGAAACTGCTTTCCTCATGTGCTTCACCAGCCACCAAATCCACCAGTTTTATTCAGGCCAAGCAAATAAAAGCAGCCTTGAATAAAACCAAATTGAGCCTAATAAGACCTATAGCTTTTCCAAAACAGGCATGTGGGCGTCACGTGTGGCAAGCAGGCATGGTCAGAAGGAACTTGGGTACTGAGAGAGGGTGGTCTGCTCAGGTGGGTGGTGGCAGTGCTGGGACAGGTTGGGGCAGGAGAAAGTGCACCCCACATGGTCCCATCCTGCTCCCCTCTATTACACTGACAGTTTAAATGAGCAGTTCACAATGGTGACTGTACCCTAGTGTCACTGTCACAAACAGGGACCATCTACACTATCATGAACCACAGATGCAAAAGCAGAAGCACGGGCGTCAGAAATCGCCATCTGGATCACATCCTGGTTCAAATTAGGGTCCTGTAAACTCCATTTCAGCACATGACACAGCTTTCCTGGTCTCAAACTCCTGGAAACAGGGCAACACTATCGACCTAAGAGGTCTTATGATGACTGTCCCATCCTGCATGTCTCCTCGGCAACACATCCCAGTTTTCCTAACTGCTGTGGCACTGCCTTCGCTGCTGGGCTGGGGCTCCATCCTGTGCACCCACCACCCTAGCACCCTGCTTGCACCCAGTGCAGGAAAGCAGAGGAATGGCATTACACAGACAAGCACACTGCCCAGTGTCACTACAGGGGGCATGTGCGGGAGTCCTGCAGCAGTGCCTCTCTCTGCAGAGCCTGTGCTGCAGTCTGAATGTGTGCACTACCAACCTTCACCTGAGGAACAATTAAACACCTTTTCGAACACGAGGCAGGCAGCTTTGTGTGGGGGAGCCTCTGCACTACCATGGGTGCCACCTTCCTGAGCCGTCCTGTCCACAGCGGTACTTCTCTGGTGTCCCATGAGGCATGCCCGGCCATGACTCATGTGTTTTGCCTCCTTCACCACGTTTTGTCACATGTAAGATACTATCCATGGCATGACCTCCCCATCTCCCCCTCAGGCCAATTACAAGACACTGAGATTTTAAGTTTTACTCAACTTCATAGATGTTAAAAATGTGAAAAAACCTAGGTATCAGAGCTGATGAAATATGGCCATTTCATTCTATACCCAGTGCACCAAAAAGGGAGTGGAGAGCTCAACAATTAAAAAAGTAATGATGCTCATGGACCGAAGGCAAGGATTCTGAAGCATTAGACCTGCCTTAGTAAACTCGGAGGAAATCCAACTAAAACCACCATAAATGCATCTTGGTGGCCTATAGCTCATCTTTCAATTTGCAACCTGTGCTATGTCACCTTGGGAGGTGTTCTGAATTCCTCCTGGTTGTTAACCCTTCTCTGTGCTATTCTGAACTTGTACAGTGAAAGGCAGTTGATACATCTAGAAAGGCTCCTGTTGTGGAATTAAATCGGAGTCTTTTCTTCAGTATTTACTGCATTTTCTGAAGCTAATGTGTGACTTTTGCTCTTGTGAAAATATGAGGAACCCCATTTTTAACATGCATACATACAATGACTCTATTATAAATAACTTTCTGAATCATGAAGGCAGATAATAGATGACTTAGGCATTACTCTTGATCAATTTATGAAAAGTACTGATAGTTTAAAGAAAACGGAATGTATACCCGCAGTGCTGTAATTCTAAATGGGTCTCGAAGTCGTCCATCTTCATCTTTCAAGTTATAACCTTCTGCTCTTTTATCCCGTTCACTTATTTTCCATAATTTAATAGTTTTATCTGAAAATAAAAACCTCATTCTCCATATTAAAAGAAAAACCATATTATCATGCACCACTATTAGTTGGGTATTATACAAGAAAAGTGTGTATTTCCAATTATGGGTGAACACTCGTTTCTGACATAAGTAACAGTGTCAGAGCTGAAAATGGGGAGGGCACCACTGGTGCTTGGTCTACATGTGGAGGGTTTTCTTTGCCTTTTCTAAGTATGTGGTACTGGGAGAGTGTGTGTTTGCATTATTTGAGTTTTCAACCTATCACTTGTTTCCTAGCTAATAATTACCCTCCCCACAAAGTTTAAAGCAGAAATAACTTCTATAATAGGTTAAAATAAAGAACCTACACATAGAAAATGAAATCCTAATCAAACAGCCATTAAAAACAAAAGTCTTACCATTTGTAGAGAGTAGAAAATGAGCAGCATTCTGTTGCGGTAACCACCTAATTTTATTAATTTTTTCCTCAATTTCTAGACTTTTCAAATAGTCAAACTCTGGTTCGTGACTTTGAAAGGTACTGTAAACATTATATTCTCCCCTAGAATGAGGGTGGCTTTTATTCTGCAAGGAAACATAAAGCTGTTTTCATGAATCAGCACAGTGTATGGGGAAATGTTAGCATTACCAATGGGAACATCAAATGACCACACACATTTTAAAAAGTAAAACAAACAAAAAAACACCTGAGCCCCCCAAAATGTACAACAGCTGACACTCAAAGTTAACCTCCTTAGTAAACCAACAAAGATGACCCCCAGCCCTTGTATTCTCCCCACGTCCACCAGGAGCCAAGGCCGCACCATTGATGCCCCTTGGTGCCCGTCTGGTGATATGTACGGCGGCACAGACCTCCATGGAGAGAACAAGGGCTCGTTAGTCTCTATACCAAAGTTTTACCACAAACACTTAGAGGCTAGAATCTGGAGATGAAAAAGTAACTGCCCACTGATCTGCCAGGAAACAGGAAGGCAAGGGAGCCTAGTCACGACGGGTCTTTCAGGGAAAAGCAAGACAGGCACTCTGCGGGGCTAGAACACCTGCATGGGGATCATTACATCTGATCCATTTTCGGTGCTCTCGGAGACTCTGATAAGCCCCCAGAACTAAGTGAGTGGGCAAGGCTGGGCTCGTTCCCATTCCCTCTTTCGCACAACTGAAAACAAGGGTTTTTTCTCCCTGGCTCCCCAGAAAGGGACATGACCTACAATCATGAGTGAGACTCACCTGTGGGCCCCTCCGAGGTCTGTGTTCTGAGGATACCTTCCCTTCCTGCACTGACAGTGCTGCGCTCGGGGGTGAGGAGGCAGAGAGAACAAATGCTCCCTCCCCTCTCCCCCCAGCAGTAAGTACCCTGCACAGCCAGACCATAGGCTGGGGCTTGTGAAGTGGTTTCACGAACAGCCCCTCGAATGAATTACAGAAGGCATGGGGACTTGATCGGGGACCAATGGTTGGATGGCAGTGAGCTGAAACACAACTCGCAGAGATAATTTTGGAAAGACGATTCTGCACGATTAAAGTGATATCAGAAGGGTTGACTGATTTCATCAGGTTTGTGGATTGTAATTTACTGACCTCTTGTTCCCGCTGAAAAATAACAACTCTGCCGCCTTTGTCTCCTGTTGCAAGAAGATCTCCAGAGTAATTAAATTCAACAGTTGAGATAATGTCAGCTGTCAATAAAATAGAGGCAGTTTACCAGATTACAACTGTGAGAGAAATCACAATGAGTATAAAAAAATCAATAATAAAGGTCAAAAGACAGATAAATATATATAAAACTTTCTCCCTGGATAAAGCCAAATTTTCATGAGAAACTTGTCGTTACCAACCAGCCACTTCTCGGTTCTGGAACCAGAGCCAACAGCACACATGAAGTTACGGTTTTGCCCAACTGATAGAATACCTAGTCCCTGGTGCACCAGGATTTATCTAGACTGGGTTGTCTTATGTAAGCATGTAGGGTAGAAATTTAGAAAATTAATATTGAAAAGAAAAAAACTGGTTCAAAGAGACTGTTGCCTGCCTAATACTAACTTTTAAAACAAATCTGATTGTTACATAATATTAACAGAAACGTTGTAAATTTTATGCAGTAACTTTTGTTGGCTTCTGTACAAAATGACATTATGGACAACACAGGCTCTATTCCCTTGTCTGGATGAAGTCATTACTACTGACAATGATGATGCCATTACCTAGCGAGACACTGTCGGTCAGAAACGGAGGCTTCTGATACTATCAACACCAAGACCCTGGACATCAGCTCCCCAGGGGTAGAGCCCATGGGGTACAGAGAACAAAGCCAAGTGCTGGAAGAAACACGCCCAATGGACTCGGGAGGAAACCGCTTTCTCTGCAGCTCCGGCTTGAGCGCTGACTGAACCACGACCAAGGTGTGGGTATGGTCTCCCAAGGGACCGGCCACAATAGCTGGTTCTATGACCACGATGAGATTCAACCTTCTCAAATGCCCCAGAAAATCTCATCTCTCTGGCTGCTCTGAGGAAGGACCGTTTTATTTCAAACCATTCCCGCTGCTGGGCATCCACCAGCAAATGCCAGTGACTGCTTGGGCTGCAGGACTATTGAAGTTGGAGTGCTTAAAGATATAACTCCGAATGGCTGTCATACATGACATCTGCATCAGAAACAGACCCCAATGTTGAAACCACTTGAAGACCGCCTCCCACAAAGTGGCCACTATATAATACAATTCTTAAAGGTATGCACAAATATTTTCATCAAAGAATTTTAATAGATGATTTCTTATTTCATTGGCACTATTTACTGACTTGTACAAACATACTGAATTCTATTGCCTGGGATTTCTCTTTTCGTTAAAAAAAATCTTCAGTTAGATTTGGGAAAAGGACTAGGCTTGTTAGAAGTGTCAGTTTTTAAACTAAATTATTCAAAATAACCTAATTTACTTAAATGAAACTGAAATATTCTGTATTGGACTAAAGGGGACTAAATTATTCCGTATTGGACTAAAAGAGACTACATCTATGCCATTTATACTCAGGAGGTGTATCATATAATTAATGGTATTCAAGCCTTGTCAGTGATTTTCAAACTTAATAAAAATGGACTAAATCTTTTATTTTTTTAAAAATTGATTTTGAGAGAGCCCTAACCGGTTTGGCTCAGTGGATAGAGCATTAGCCTGTGGACTGAAGGGTCCCAGGTTTGATTCCAGTCAAGGGCATGTACCTTGGTTGCAGGCACATTCCCAGTAGGGGGTGTGCAGAGGCAGCTGATCGATGTTTCTCTCTCATCGATGTTTCTAACTCTCTATCCCTCTCCCTTCCTCTCTGTAAAAAAAAAAAAAAAAAAAAAAAAAAAAATCAATAAAATATATTTAAAAAAATTGATTTTCAGAGAGAGAGAGAGAGAGAGAGAGAGAGAGAGAAACATCCATGTGAGAGTGATACATCCATTAGCTGGCTGCCTCCTGTACGCCCCCTTACTAGAGATGAGTCCAAAACTAGGCATATGCCCTGACTGGGAATCGAACCAGCAACCTTTGGGTGCACAGGCCGATGCCCAACCAACTGAGCCACACCGGCCAGTGTTGGACTGAATCTTTTAAAAGAAATCTCCCATTACTGTCAGTGGTGAGAAATTATTTTCATTAAGCTACGTAAAAATGTATAAACCTAAAATTAGAAATATTCTCTGTAATTTAGAAGAGCTCTAAAATAAAAATATTCAAAATACTAAGAAAATTTAAAAAAACCAATAAAATTTAAATTACCAACATTAATTTAACCAGATGAATATTACTTTACAAGACCAGAGTGACGCTAAAAGCTAAGCACACTGACTGTGGGCGCCAAGCGGGGCACTTTGAAACTACTGTGCACTGCGCCACGACTCAATTCTGTTTTCTGTCCAAGCGGTCAGGAGCCCCGAGCACAGCACATGGCACCCCTGACCATGATCTGTGTGGCAATGGACCTGTTCGCACGGCAAGAGCGAGGCTCATTTTGAAGTGCAAGCAGTGAGACACGCCGGGCCGATGCAGAACTTACTAGTGTCTACATCACCCTCAAACACGATGGACAATGCTCAGCCGCCCCTAAGCAGCCACCTCAGATTCTGAGTCAGTGTGGTGGACCGCACGCAGCTGCTCATCTCCTTTCCCTCCCAACCTCACCAAGGCGGCAGAAGGGAACTGAAGAGACCTCGTCCACAAGGCAACAACAGGAGCCAGGGCCTCATCAAGGTCTCAACTAGGAGATGGCTGAAGTCTGTGCAGAACTGCTGGCCCCCAAGCTTTCCCCATTCTGACAGGTGGAAGCACACAGCTACTCCCACTCCTGTGTCCCAAATGCTGGCTGCCAGGAGTGAATCATTCCCACCATCCCCAGGGTTCCTCTCGGAAATGAAAAAGTCCGGGAGAGAAGGCATCAAGGATCAAACACACTAGGTCCTTAAAGAAATGACCACCCTGGGCAGCCCTCAGCTGAAAAGCCTACCTGCACACACGTGTCCAAAGCATCTCCATCTGAAACATGAACCCACAGCTTAGGACTGGCACACATGTAAGAGGAAATCCACAACAAAGAAGGAACTTGGAGGAAAGAGTGACAGTGCATCAATAAAATGTCATGCAACACCATTTTTATCTGAAAGAGCAGTGGTGGTTCAGACTTTGGTATTTGGCAGAATTTTTTTTGAAAATTTCTCACTTCACAGAAAACAATGAAGTGAGCCTCACTCCATGGAAAACAGTTAACTGACAGTGTTTATTGCCAACTAAAGGCACGGTGCACGGCATTTGTGCACTGAGAGGGTTCGCTGCTCCTTAGCGCTGCTTTGGAGGTGGGAGAGGCTCCCGCCACCACCAGTGGTCAGCCTGACTTCTGGCTGAGCGGTGCTCCCCCTGTGGGAGCGCACTGACCACCAGGGGGCAGCTCCTTCGCTGAGCGCGTCATAGTGACCAGTCGTTCTGCTGTTTGGTCAATTTGCATATTAGGGTTTTATTATATAGAATGACAAAATATAAGCTTTCAAAAAATTAGAATTTTAGAAAACTATATCAATTACTATTAATTTGACAACCTCCACTGTAAGATTTTTCTGATGAGTTCAGTGGTGATATTAACAAGTGTGATTTTTCTTTGAGCTTGTATAATGAAATGTATCATTTATATCAGATGTCCTCAAACTATGGCCCGCAGGCCACATGCGGGTGTTTTTGCCGTTTTGGTTTTTTACTTCAAAGTAAGATATGTGCAGTGTGCATAGGAATTTGTTCGTAGTTTTTTTAAAACTATAGTCTGGCCCTCCAACGGTCTGAGGGACAGTGAACTGGCCCCCTGTTTAAAAAGTTTGAGGACCCCTGATTTACATAATCTGAACAATTCAATGCACAAATATTTCTCCAATGACCCTGGTGTAATGTTAACAAACCATGTACATGAGCAAGAGATTCAAAGTACAAGACAGAACTATGGATTTCAATGTAATGGAATAAAAAGTTTCAGGTTTCAAAGCTTGAGGGAAGCATCCCCCTTTCAGTTTCGTTGTACTATTAAAGAATAGCCACAACTATTCGAGAAGGCTATTCCATCACTCCTTCCTTTTCTAACTACATGTAAGCTGAGGCCAAATTTTCTTCATATCCTATATAATAAAAGCCTAATATGCTAAGCGCCTGGTTGTCCGTTCAACCAATCAAAGTGTAATATGCTAATGATATGCTAAGGCCGCTCAACCGCTCACTATGATGTGCACTGAACACCAGGGGACAGATGCTCCGACTGGTAGGTGTGCTTGCTGCTGGGGTCCAGCTGATCGGGACTGAGCAAAATGGGCTGGACACGCCCTGGAGCCCTCCTGTGGTTCCTCCCTGGCTGGCCAACCTCCCGCATCCCTCCCCAGCCTTGATTGTGCACCAGTGGGGTCCCTAGGCCTGGCCTGCACCCTCTCGCAATCTGGGACCTCTTGGGGGTGTTGGAGAGCGCGTTTCGGCCCAATCCCGCTGGCCAGGCCTAGGGACCCCACTGGTGCACAAATTTGTGCACCGGGCCTCTAGTATTTCAGTTAAGACCACTGCAACAGGTTAACTGCAGAAGCAGATCTGAGAATCCAGCTGTCTTCTACTAAGCCCTATACATACAGGGTTTGCAAAAAGTAAATGCCATTCTCCTCACTAAATATGTTTTTCATTTAAAATGTTATGTTAACACGTAATAGAATATTTTAAAGTGAAATAATAAAAATATTTTAAATTGTTGTTTTAACTTTATATATAACAAATCTCGGTACATATAACCCACATGAACAAAAGCTCTCGGGTCCTCCTGGAACCAAAGGCTCCAAGAACCACTGGTTTAGCACAGGGCTGGCCAACTGCAACTTGAGGGCACAATCTGACCCCCCCTGCTCTGTTAATAATGGTACTGGCCCACCATGACACCCATTCCTAAGTGGGTTCTTCCCTGCTTTCCTGCTACAAAGGCAGAGTTGAGCTTAGTAGTTGCAACAGAGACAGTCTGGTCTGCAAAGTAGAAAATATCTACTCTATGCCTTTACAAACTAGTTGGCAGACCTCTGATCTAGAGTGGGCCCACGTTTCCAGCCTTTATTATTGCAGTAAGTTTCTAATTGGTACTTCTGCCTCTCTTCTTACCCCAGAACCTCCACTCTCCAAAGGCCAGAGTGATCCTCCTAAAAAACGTGAAGTCAGTGTCACTCCTCTGCTTACCATCACAAGCACTTCAAAGCACAATCCTAAGTCCTCAGCATGGTATTCAAGGCTTTCATTCATCACCCTTTGGACCCTGCCAACCTGTCTCTGCCAAGTATACTGGTTTCCCAGAAAGCACCACACTCTCTCCAATCTCCCTCCATCTGGAACATTCTCCTTCCTCCCTCTTCCTACACACAGCCTCACTTCTCCCCTTCACTCCCCATACAAGTCTCTGTACTGGGCAGGTCTATGATGTTTTCTCGAATTGCCCTGCTGTCAGAATGATGCAATGACTCACCTGCTTGTCAGTCTGCATAAGCAGAGGGCTTTGTGAGTCAGGAACTGGGTTTCTCTATTCCAACACCCAGCACCAGCAGCCTTTTAGGACACTGTTCTGACCTTTTAAAATGAACTCAGCTGGAAACTAGCCCCCAATACCCTTCATTTTCTTAAACTGGCTCCCTGGAGAAACAAAGAGTAAGTTATTCTCCTATGCAAGACACCAGCTTTTAACAGTTACCAGGTACTGTGCTGCCTGTTTGCCAGAGATGCCCTGCATTACCTAGAATCTTCCCAACAATCCTGTAACAGTCACAAGGAACAGTACCCATTTTACAGATGAGGAAACAGAAGGTAAGTAACTTGGCAAGTTAACACAAAGCTAGTAAGAAGCTTGAAATAGGATTTGGACCAAATGCCTTTCCACATCCCGATTAACATCAACTTGAAGAGACAAGCCTAACTCAACGTGAGAAAACTGAGGACCAGCAAACAGGATACAGCCAACTGCTAAACACCTGGCGTGCTAAATGGAAGAAAAGGTCAGATTGTAAAATAGAATACTGAATTAAGAATGGCTGAGCAGTGATTCATAAAGTGGAATCTGAGATGGATTTGGAAGGATGTTTAGAACAGACAGAAGACAAAAAGAATATTCTACGTTGACAAAGGAATATGAGCAGAATTCAAGGGATGGATCACTGAAAAATAATGGAAAAAACCAGAGGTCAGGTACAATGGGAGGGATCTGGCGTGAGTGGAGAGATAGGAAAGAGGTCGGGAAAAGAATAAGAAATGCTCTTTTTATATTTAAATATAGCTACAACACGAGAATTAATTAATAGTTGTGCCCAACATTTGCAACAATTTACAGGTTAGAAAAGCACAGCACAATGTTTGATCTTAATGAAAATCTTCCAACACAATTTCCAGATAAGCAAACTAAGGTTCAGAAAGGGCCTTGAGACCTGGTAAGTGGCAGGCATACGCCAAACCCAGAACTTCCCTTTACAACAATCTCAGGCACTTTAGCACCCAGCGCAGGGGAAAGCGGATGGTTGAGGGTTCCGGTGGAACTTCTCAAAGCAGAGCTCAGACCAGAACAAAACTTTCAAGAACAAAGGCCTTATGAGCCACAAATCTAAACAAATTTACTACTCAAGTCCCGGGTCCACGCAATCAGGGTTCACACCTCCCTTAAGTGAGCCACCTGCTGTTAGCACTTGGCGACATTTCTTCCTCAAGGTTGTTTGGGTACAACCAGCTTCTAGACCATCTTTATTCTAATTGCTTAACAATCACTAGTTGCTAACAATTACATTTTCCTTTTTACCGACTTCTATTGTAATAAAACAATTCAAATGAAACTATCACAACTATGATGAAGAGTTATAAATGTGTTAACCCTGATAGATTACTAAGGATGACGCATATGTGGACTAAGACAGAAAGCCTAAAAACACACCACAATAAAAAACAAACCAACCAACAACGTGGGTAATTACTACAAAGCTTTTTATTACCAAAAAAGATAACCTGAAATACCAAACTTTTATTTTTTTTTAATTTAAAAAAATATATATTTTATTAATTTTTTTTCAGAGAGGAAAGGAGAGGGATAGAGAGTTTGAAACATCGATGAGAGAGAAACATCCATCAGCTGCCTCCTGCACCCCCCCTACTGGGGATGTGCCTGCAACCAAGGTACATGCCCTTGACCGGAATCGAACCTGGGACCCCTCAGTCCGCAGGCCGATGCTCTATCCACTGAGCCACACCAGTTAGGGCTGAAATACCAAACTTGTAGATGTGTTCAAAATTTTACTTCAAACTGCAAAAATTTCCAATCAGTTTAATTCAAAGAACAAAATATTTCTGTCCAGGTTTTTTTTTTTAAAAAGACAGCATATTTTCAAACTAGAACATCACAGTACTAGTAAAATACATCATTTGTTAGATTTCAATTTTAGTTTATTCAGCTTGTCGTCAACGACTTCATTAAAAAAGGAAAAGAACAAAAACAAAAACAGAAATTAAGACAGGCATTAAGCCCTTCCACCTCTCTACCTCTCAACAAACAGGGTTTGCTTTTGCTCCTGATAGCCCCTTCGAGTCAGTTAAACTGTCACCCACTTGGCACGTGCAAAACGAACGAAAGTAATGGATCCTAAGGGAAGGGAAGAGGAACAGAATCAAGCTGTTGGGATTGTGTAAAACCCCCTCGTTTCCCTCCCAAACTCGATGCATCTATCTTGGGACTTGTGAGAGCGGAGCTCACCCGCTCAATAAGGAGCACCGTTTGTCCGTCCGCTGGGGCCGAGGAGGTCACGGGAGGGGCCGAGGAGGAGCAGCGGTGGCCCGACCCCCGGCCAGAGGCTGTGCGTGTCTTGGGGCAGAAAGCGCGGTCATTTGTGTCAAGGCGAAAAGTGACGAGGGGGCTCTAAGGACACTCCCGAGTCTGACGAGCAGCGGGGCGGGCAGCCCGGAACCTTGGCGCCCCGGCTCGTTCAGGGCTGCCCGGGCTCACTCAGGAAAAGAGCCACCACCCTCGAGGAGGGCACTTGGCAAGCCATCACCGGACAAGAAGGAACCGGCAGCGCAATTCCGACCCGTCTTCCGAGAGGGGGAAACCGCGGCAAACGGCTGCCGGGCCCACAGCTGCACAGGCCGGCCCGCACGCACTGCCCTCCTCTGCGGTCACCCCCGCTTGGTTTCCTGAGCCCCCCGCGTCTGCACAGACTCCCAGGCTCGAGCTGCAGGCGGCAGCCCGTGCGGTGGGAAGCGCCCGGAACCCGCGCGGCGGGCCGAGTTGCGAGCAGGCGCCGTGACCTTGGGCTCCGCGCACGGCGCGTGGGCCGGCTGCAGGCTGCGGGCCGGACCTGGGCTCCGCGCACGGCGCGTGGGCCGGCTGCAGGCTGCGGGCCGGACCTGGGCTCCGCGCACGGCGCGTGGGCCGGCTGCAGGCTGCGGGCCGGACCTGGGCTCCGCGCACGGCGCGTGGGCCGGCTGCAGGCTGCGGGCCGGACCTGGGCTCCGCGCACGGCGCGTGGGCCGGCTGCAGGCTGCGGGCCGGACCTGGGCTCCGCGCACGGCGCGTGGGCCGGCTGCAGGCTGCGGGCCGGACTTGGGCGCGCACGCTCCCGGGGGGACCTCGACACCAGGTCCCGAGGGCCGCGGGCTGGGGCGGGGAGGGGCGCGGGGCGGGCGAGGCCTTACCTTCCGCCACGTCCTCGTCGATGGCCCCCTTGACCTGCGAGAAACACCACTGCAAGTCGTTGCCGCTAGCGGGGCAGCCGCCGCCTCCGGCTCCTGCGGACACACCGGGCACGTCAGGCCGCGCGGCCCCGCCCGCGCCCCCCGCCACGCCACACGCCCCGCGACCCCGCCCGCGCGGGCCCTCACCTGCCATGGCCGTCCGGCCGGCGGGCGCGCGCGGGCGGGCGAGCGCCGAGGCGGCGGCGGACGAAGGAGGCGGCCGCCACGCAGCTGCCGCCCCAGCACCTCAGCCGGGCCGCCACCGCCGCCGCCGCCGCCGCCGCCGCCGCCGGGGAGGGATTTTTTTTTTTTTCTCCTTTTCAAAATGGCGCCCAATGTCCGTCGCCCAGGTCAATGACGTCATCCCCATCCGCCTCCTCCGCGGGCGGGGGCGGGGCCTCCGGGGGCTCCCCTGCGCCGGGCGGGGCGGGGCTTGAGGCCGCGGGGGCTGCCGGGGGCTGCCGGGGGCTGCCGGGCCGCGCCGACCGCGCCTGCGCGAGATTCCTTGTGCGGCGTCCAGGGGTCGGAAGGGGGCGCTACTGGGCGGCCATGGGAAGCCACGGCCAATGGGCTGTGAGCCCAGGTCCGGCGGTTCCTTGAAGACCAGGCGCGGGGCAGTCTCCCGCCGCACGCCTCCCTCGGGGTTACGACACCGCTCTAAGGAGGCCCCGCCCCACCAAGCGTCTCGGCCAATGGGGGCGCGCTCCGAGGGAGTGGGCGGAGCGTCGGGCTCCGGGCCGCACCTGGAGCGCGCCGCACGTGAGCCTGTCCTCCCCGTCCGCGTCCCTTCGACACCGCGTGAGCCCGGGCCGTGTGTTCGTCTTCGTTGGCCACCTGGCGAGACTAGGTGAGCTCACCCCGGGCGGGAGGGCAGGTGGGAAAGGGGGCCGAGGACAGAACCCGAAGGAGAGGGGCGTGGCGAGCGGTGAGGTGGACTCCGGAGTCCCGGCCGGGGAGGAGCGGGAGGAGGTGGCTGGCCGCGAGGCGGCGGGGTGCGCGCGGGGGGGGGGGGCCGCTGGTTGTAGCAGGTGGGGTACCGGCTCTGCCCTGGGCCAGAGCAGCCCGCAGTGGACGCCGCAGACCCGTTTCCAGCGCGTTTAGGAGAAAGCGAGCAGAAGTGCGGGCCCCGAGTTGCAGCTTGGCTTGAAGGCGAGCAGAGAGGCTCGGCAGGCAGTCCCCTTTGTCACCTGCAGGGTTAGCCCGTCTGCCCCGGAGCAGTTGAGGAGAGTGGGTTACGCATCAGACTCTCTCAAATGCAAACGCTTTAATGTGTGTTGAAGATGCCTTTTGAAGTGATGGCAGGCAAGATAATTACTTTCAGTTTAGACTGTAGTCTTTCCTTAATTAGCTACTATTAAATTAAAATAAAAAAAAACAAAAGTAACGTTTTTGAACATAGAGAGCTGCCTTCCTTTATACCTTAAAAATTTGAAAGAAATCACAGTTGTTGTTCTTTGCATATCTTAAAAAAATTATTTGATTTATTTAGATTTCAGTGACTAAATACCATTTAAAATGCCAAGTGTGGATTGTTTTTAAGTTTATTTTAGTAGCTAGCTCAGAGTTGTCATAGGTGTACCCTACCTATAGATACAGAGACATGCATCTACCTAATTATATATCATACAAAGTAATTTTAATACCGTAAAAATTCTTCGGTGGCTCAGTAGTTGAGTGTCGTCGACCTATGAACCAGGAGGTCACGGTTCAATTCCCGATCAAGGGCACATGCCCCGGTTGCGGGCTCTGCGGGCTCGACCCCCAGTGGGGGTGGTGCAGGAGGCAGCCGATGGATGATTCTCATCATGGATGTTTCTTTCTATCGCTCCCTCTTCCTTCCTTTCTGAAGTCAATAAAAATATATTTTAAAAAAAATCCTCTGTGCTCCACCATTTCATCTCTCCTACCCCAGCCCCTGGCCACCACTGACCTTTTTACTGTCTCCATGGCTTTACTTTTCCAGGATGTCTTGTAGTTGGCTTCTTTCACTTAGTAATATGCATTTAAGGTTTCTCCATAAGTTTTTATGGCTTGATAAAAAAGTTCTTGCCCCGCCGGTGTCGCTCAGTGGTTGAGCATCAACCCATGAACCAGGAGGTCACAGCTTAACCTTTTGCACTCGGATGTCGAGTGTGACTCAACACGGTTAGCATTGGTAGCAGCTCGTATGTCGAGCCACACACGACACGTAGTTTCACCGCGGGGGGGAAGGGGGATTTTTGTCTATTTTTCCAGTATCTTTTCTTGTTTTCATTAGCATGAAAGGACAAATAAAATGTAAATGCCGTCTCAACTGATGCCAAAAAAGAAAAAATGGAAAACCGATAACGCATGTGAAATTTATTAGCAAACTAGTACACGATCTTGTTGGAGAATTCAGAGATGGTACACTAACTTGCAGGGGTAGATTATTATCCACTAACTTAGAGCAACGTTTAGATGGAAAGCTCCATATAATCACACCTCACCCTAACAAAAAACACAGATTGTGTTGTTTGTTCTAACAGAAAAATCAAAGGAGGAAGAAGAGAGACGACTTTTATTTGCGAAACATGTGAATGTAAACCAGGTCTTCATGTGGGTGAATGTTTCAAAAAATATCACACCATGAAAAATTATAGAGATTAAAATTACTCTTTGAATGTATCAATAATTTGAAATATTAAAAAATCCAAATAAATAAGTTTGTATGAAAAGAAACTCCAGTTTTTTATTCTACTGCTGCGCTTTGTAAAATCTGGGGTATTTAAAAAATGAAATCCCGAGTAGAATAAAGGAATCGAGAAAAAAGCAAGCGAGTGCAAAGGGTTAATTCCCTGTCAGGACACATGCCCGGGTTGGGGGCTCTATCCCTAGTTGTGGAGCGTGCAGGAGCCAGCCAATTGATGATTCTCCCTCATCATTGATGTTTCTGTCTCACCCTCTCCCTTCCTCTCTGAAATCAATAAAAATATATTAAAACACACACACAAAACAAAGGGTGATATTACATGATGTGGTCAAAGGGACTTTGACTATATCAGGGTTATAGACTTACATAGGGAGATTATCCGGGATTATGTGTACGTGCCAGTCTGATTACACGAGCTCTTGAAAAACAGCATTTTCTCCAGCTGTACAGTGAGATGCAGAGTGTGTGAGGGACGTGACCTGCTGTTGGTGGAGGGGCCACGTGGAAAACACGAGAAGGGCCATGGACAGCCTCTAGGAGCAAAGCCCAGCCCTGGCTGAGAGCCAGCCAGAAACGGCCCGTTGTCCGACAACGAACCACTGGAACGGAATTCAGCTGAGAGCTTGGATGTAGGCTTGTTCTCAGCCTCCAGAAAGCTGGGCAGCCCTGCTGGCAGGTACCATGATTTCAGCCTAGGCCGATCACCAGCTGAGCCATCCTGAGCCCATCCCGACCTCCAGAACTGTGGGAATAGATGGGCCTTGTCTGAAGCCATTATGTTGTGGCAATTCTTAGGGCAGCAGAAGAGAACAAATGCAGTGTGTATGTGTGCAATAAACGGACTTGTATCCACTCATCCGTCTTGCTGTCTTTGCTGTCTGTGCATCCAGGCGCTTAGTTCAATCACTGACCCACGTTGACGCGCTGGACCGTGCCTGTGTCCAGCAGAAGGGCACCTCGCGAGGGCTGGCGGGTCCAAGCATGCGGAGCCGGCCTCTCCTCTCAGCGGCACCACCAATGCTCTCCCAGAGTCCGGAGCAGCCCTGAGCACTTCACATGCGTATCATTTAATGCTCACAAGACCTACCATCTACTCATTTTCAAATGAGGAAACTGAGGCTTAGGGAGGTCAAGTGCCTTTCCCGAGGCTTCACAATCACTCAGAATCGAAGCTCAGGACCTGGCCGGCTTTGCTCAGTGGTTAGAGCATTGGCTCTCGGACTGAAGGGTCTCGGGTTCGATTCAAGGGCATGTACCTCAGTTGCAGGCTCAGTTCCTGGCCCCAGTCAGGGAGTGTGCAGGAAGCAACCAATTGATGGGTTTCACTCACATCGATGTTTCTCTGTGTCTCTCCTCTTCCCTTCCACTCTAAAAAAATAAAATAAAAATAAAAATTGAAGCCCGGGTGTAACCTCAAAGCTGTGGCCCAAAACAAGGGGAGGTGACACCCCAAACCCCCCTTCATGGCATGGGTAAGCCACGGGGAGGACCCCAGCACTTGCTCTGCCTAAACTAGAACTGCCTTGCCAGAAATACACCCTCGTGCCATGGCCCATGAACTGAACCGGCTGCACCCCCTCCCAAGATTGTCTTCATAGGGGTGATGGAGAATGGCTGTGGGAAGCATCAAGCCGCTGTGGCTGATTCAGTTGATGCCATGACTCAAAGTGAGCCCCGAGCCACGTTGGAGAAATCATTCCTGGAAAAGCAGGCACTTTGAGTTCATTATATCGACCCTGCACCCAGCACTGTGGAGAGTGTCAGAGGCTCAATAAACATGTACTTGCTGTGGAGGCTGAGAGAAGGAAGCAGGTTGTCCTACAAGTGACACTGAGTGGGACAAGGGGAGGGGGCTCTTGGTGGGCTGACTGGCCTCCTGGGCCGGCCTGATTTCCCAGCTTGGGCAGACGGTGTGTAAACCACAGGGTGTGACCATGTCCCTCTGGGAATGTGGGCATCACAGGACTTTTGAGATGCTCACAGATTGCACTGTCATTTGCGTTTTTATCACATAACTGAACACATTCAATAGTACAGCGTTCTCTGTGGAGAGACTACTCTGCAATGTTAAAGCCTCAGGCACTAAGGGGGCCACACACATTTACCTGTGTCCCCAGGTTTCTGGGTCCAGGACGTCACCCCCATCTGCTCTTCTCGGCATTGTTTCCAGTGCCTTTCACTAGGGCCTTTTGGCAGTCTCTTCCCAGTATCCAGTTTCTCTCTCCTTCCATCTATCTCCCTGTCCTCTCCGTCCTCAGGACCCTCCTCTCCCTCCTGCATCCACTCTCCCTCTAGGAGCTTGTGTGTCCTGAGCCTTCCATTCCAGTGCTGGGCTCAGCTCAGTGCAGGCTGCTGGGTGTGGAGGGGCAGGAGGAGCCTGTGTGTGGAGCTGTGAGCCCCAGGCCCAGAGGGCCAGACCTGCAGGAACTCCCCCTCTCTCCCACTCAGGCTACTCTCTCCCCCCGCCCCCCCCCCTCGTACCTCTGGGAAAATCTTTTCTCTCTAAATGCAGCATCCATCTGCACCTGTGTATTTCTCTGTGTTTTGGAACATTGTCAGCGATGTGATGTTTCCTATTTTTAAATCAGATTCTTAAAAGTGAGAAAAACACTTGCTCATTCTAAGTGTTTTTTCGTTTTTAAAGAAATAATTCACGGACGGAGATAACTTCATTTCAAGAATAAAAATACTAGCTTCACAATACTCACAATTTGGTCTGTTCTCTGAATTATGAACGTGAGGCAGATAGATCTAAAGCACTTTGAGTCCCCACGTCAGCGAAAGGATCAGAATCCAAGGCATGCAGTTCAGACTGTCTTGTCATTTCCCTTTATTGGGAGCCCATTTGAATTTAAATTATGCGCAATAAATGTCAGATCTTCCTCCATTTGTCTCGGTAGCTAAGGAATTCTGTATATTTAAAAAAGGTCTTTGTACTTCAAAGGCTCCTGGACAATGTGAGTCTCTTCATCTCCTGGGAGAGGTGTCAGGGAAATTGATCAGAAGACTTTGAGGCCCTAGCCGGTTTGGCTCGGTGGATAGAACATCGGCCTGTGGACTGAAGGGTCCCAGGTTCGATTCCGGTCAAGGGCATGTACCTTGGTTGCGGGCACATCCCCAGGAGGGGTTGTGCAGGAGGCAGCTGATCGATGTTTCTCTCATCCATGAACTCTCTATCTCTCTCCCTTCCTCTCTGTAAATAAAATATATAAAAAAAAAAAAAAAAAAAAAAAAAAAAAAAAAAAAAAAAGACTTTGAGGCGCCCCAGGAGGAGGGTCCCACCCACCCCACCAGCTGGGGAAGCTGCGCTTTGGTCTCGTCCTCAGCTCAGCTCTGCCTTCTCTTGGGGAACCTTTCTGATGAGCCCCTTTACTAGGCACGCCTGCTTTCTGCCTGGGGTGACAGTCTGTGCAGAGACCACCACAGGGACAGAACACCCACTAGGTGGCAGTGCGTTTCCGGGACCTGCCGCTGGATCTCGGGGCGATGAACTCCACACTTGGGGTTCCAGAATCAACTGAAAACACACAATGCAAGAATGCGCCTTCCCTGCCTGACCCAAAACCTGACCAGACCTGTTTCATGGGACTGGTTTCCGTCTGAGCTCTAAAATGTGTCCCAGCATGTGGTCATGAACTTGGGGTGTAGACATTGCTGCAGAGGCTCCTGGGGATGACTCCAAAATGGGGGTGCAACTGGATGAATGTGTGCCCCAGCCAGGTCACCTCCATTTCAGGAGCCAGTCACGAGGTTCCAAACACTGCTCTGCTCCTCCAGCCTGTCCGAGTTTGCGTCTTCATCCTCGGCGGTAGGACCTTACGCAGCTCTACCAGGGGTTACGAGTGGGGAGAGGTGACCCAAACTCTGGAACAGTCACATGTGTCTAACTGTGAGCTCTTCATTACAGAGAGCCCAGAGCCAGGAGTCATGTTGCAGCCCAGCCCTCACTGTCACAGTGCACATAGCGATGGGGACCTGGCAGATAGGCTGTAACCGTGGGCCTGCTGGCCCCGCTGGCTGTGGTCCCGGCCGGGCCTGGCAGCTTCCCTCAGCAGCCTGCTGCCCTCTGCTGGCCAAGCCTGGGGAAGCAGGAGGGTGCTGTGGGGACTGGCCAGGGGAGGGTGTCACTTCGGTGAGGGCTGTGAAATCTTACAGGTGGACACACATAGGGATGGCCATACCTCTCCACATGCCCTGGGTCAGCACCCTCGGTCAGCAGCTGGGGTCCAGCCACCAGGCCTTCTGAGCTCCGGGCCATGAGCCCATCAGCTCCCGCCTCCTCTGCTGGTGGAGGGGCTTCATCCCCTGTGCCCTGGCACTCCCTGTAGACTGGCCTCAGGGCTGGAGCTCACCCGCATCCCCTCCGCTTTTATAACTTTTCAATGATGTTTTTCTGAACAGACCCTGCCATGGTAACAGGGTCCCGAGGATAGTGTCTCCGTGCCTGGGGGTGCCAGTCCTCTCTGCCCCAGACTGGAGGGTCGGGGTGGGTCATGCCGTCTGCCTGGAAGGGGGCACTGCTGCAGCCCAGTGGGAGAAAAAGCCTCGAGTCTGTCATGGGCCTGGGTCTGTCCCCAAAGAAATAAATTGTGCAAAGTAGGCAGGCAGCCTCTTTCCTCCCGCAGGCAGTGGGAACTGAAGTACGGGGGTGGGGGGGGTGGGGTGGGTGTGAACTGTGTTTCCCTAAGACCTAACCAGGAGGGTGCAGCAGGCAGTGGGAACTGAAGTACGGTGTGTGTGTGTGTGTGTGTGTGTGTGTGTGTGTGTGTGTGTGTGTGTGTGTGTGTAGATGTAGGGTAGGGAGCTGTGTTTCTCTAAGACCTAACCAGGAGGGTGCAGTGTGACCTCCTTGGCTCCACTCCTTTTCCTCCTGGGCGAGACAAGTGGGGTCCAAACATACTCTTGGGGGATCCATGCAGATGGCTACTGACCCCATTTCACCCTTTAAGCCCAGAGTGGAGTGACACCCCCACTCAGGGGTGATGGGCAGGCTGGGATGAGGGTTTCTCAAGCAGAAAGCTGGGTGCTCCCCAGAGGCTGGCTGCACGCCACCCGCTCCCACCCTTGGGGAACTCCTGCAGAATGGGGTGTGTGCTGGGTGAGGGTGTGAGCCGTTGAGGTAAATACAGTTAGTAGGAAGATGAACACATCGTGTCAAATGGGAACTTACAGGGTGAGTGCAACGGCGCTGAGACAGACTTGCCACGCGGTGGCGCTCTTGACCTCATGGTATTTTTTTTTAGCTTTATAATGTTTCTGAAATTCAGAATTAGAATTTAACAACTTAATACAATATTATTTGAATATTTTCTAACCAGTATTCTCACCTGCTTTACATGATTTCTGGGCACAACTTTAAAGAATTGATACTTTCAGCCTAATTTTTCATAATATGCCAATTATACATTCACTAAAATCTCAGATACTTCCCTAACATTGTTCTTCTCTCAGTGACAGAATTTTAAAAATAAGATCAAATATTGAAAATTTAAGACATTGATATTGCAGCCACTGTAATGTAGAAAGGAAGAAAATGTGCAATCTTAACTGTTTAAAATTGTTAACATTTATTGTAGTAATGCAATATGAATTTTTAATATAATCATATGAATTTTTCATTGAAATGTTCAACCATTTCCTACTGAAGCATGTCCAAATTTATAAAAATCTTTTCTTTTAAAGTAACCTATACTGAATTAATCCAAAAGTAATCATGGCACTTTAGATAAGACGTTTAGTCTACGGCAGACTTTCAGTACCTAAGTGCCTGATCACTGGCAGGCTGCTGGAAAAAATATAAAGCCTGGCTTTCTTTAAGGAGCGAGTCGTTTGGGATCTCGGGGCACATTGAGGTCTGACGAATACTGTGCAATCCCCAAACCACATAGTCACTCTTTCCAACCCAATGCTCCGCCGGCACAAGAGGCCTCCGGTGCGGGAGGAATCAGTGTCAGCCTTCATTCTTCCCAAACCACTGCCAGGAGGTGAGGTGCTCTATTAGCAGTTGAGGACCACGTGTGCTTTGAGCTGCTGGCAATGTTTTTTCTCCTTTCATAAACATGTCATAAGAGTTGGACTGTTAGTATTTCTTGGGTAGTCCTAGCTGGTTTGGCTCAATCGATAGAATGTTGGCTTGTAGACCCAAGGGCCTTGGGTTGGATTCCAGTCAAGGGCATGTACCTCGGTTGCAGGCTCTATCCTGGTTTTGGTCCAGGCATGTACAGGAGTGCAGGAGGCAACCAGTTGATGTGTTTCTCTCACATCGATGTTTCTCTCTCTGTTTCTCCCACTCCCTTCTACTCTCTCTAAAAATCAATGGAAAAATATACTCGGGGGGGGGGGATTAAAAAAGAAAAGAAAAAATAATTCCTTGGGTATGGAAGAGTTGACAGCCCATGGGTATTTATCAGGAATATAAAAACTGTATCATACTTTTCCTTTACCAGACGACCCAACAGTTTTTCCTTTGGCATACTCTTTGCCTCCCTTTCTTTTCTTTTGAATATATTTTTATTGATTTCAAGGAGAAAGAAAGAGGGAGAGAGAGATAGAAACATCAATGATGAGAGAGAACCATTGATTGGTTGCCTCCTGCACTCCCCTTACTGAGGATCAAGTCTGCAACTTGATCGGGAATCGAACCCTGACCTCCTAGTCCATAGGTCAGTGCTCAACCACTGAGCCATGCCGGCCAGGCCTCGTTTCCCTTTCAATCCAAGCTTCCCTAAGTATAGCCAATGCCTCACAACGCTCTGGTCTTAAAGTTGGCTCCAGAAATTTGAATGGCTCATATGGGAACTGTTTATTCACCATCTGAATTTCAGTTGGAAACCTTTCTTAATGTCCTGTGAGTATTTCTATGAAGGTGTCAGCAGTTTCTTCCATAACTTCGTGGTAATGATAATTCAAAGCCATTTCAGTGTCCAAACTGACAAGTTCAGTTAGATGTGTGTGGTATTAGAGTCTTCAGCTCAGACCTCATTATAAAGGGTTGTGAGCCAGTTGTCCAAGGTAACCTTAATTGTTGTTGCATGTTTGCTCTTTTGTCTGCAAACTAACAAGAGGACATCTAGAATAAGATAGTGTTGTTGAAGTTTATCGGACTTTTGGGTTAAGTTTTACAGGATTATCTCTTCCCCTTCTCATTCTCCTGTCCATCACCGCTGGTGTCTGCCAGCTGTCCCTGTTTCAGAGAGGCTGAAACAGAGGCACTTGCCTGTCCTCTGATGGGGAAAAAGCCCAAAGATCAGGCCCATTTCTCCTAAGTCTCCCAGGCCTGGGTCTTCCTGCTGGGATGGCCCCTGGGAACAAAGTGCCCGTCTCTGAAGGAGACCCTGTGGAAACGTCCCGGCTCTCATTTTCACTGAGGCTAGCTTTTCTCTGCAGACCCGGGAAGAAGGTGCCAGGAAACTCGCTCTGAGTCTTCAAAAGGGTTGTGATGAGACGTTTGGAGCTGTTCACCCATATTCGTGTCACCATCAGGTCCCATAAACGGGCAGAAGAGAAGGGGCTGGCTCCTCGCAGGCCCCGCGGTCTTGCAGTTGCCAGAGCAGTGCTGGATGCGTTGCAGCGTGGCATGCTCCCAGGGAGCCAGAGCCGTCAGCCCACCATTTCCTAGGACAGATTGCATTTGAGTTCACATTTCATTTAATTTTCAGCGCTCCCAGGGGAACGAAGCCATTTCCTAGTACCGAAGAGAAAGACACTGAAGAAACTAGACAGGTGTGGCTGAGATGAGGGGCTCCCTATTAGGAAGGCGCATACTTGGGGCGTTAAGGTTCTCTGTCGCAGCTCTCACCTGGTGGAGGAGGTCAGAGCCTCTGAGATCTCCCCACCCCAGTGCTGGGCCTGGGCACCTCATTCTTACCCTTTTCCGGGCCTCCCTGGGTGAGGAGGCGGCCAGGGCGCAAGGCAGGGGGATGTCAGGGCGCAAGGCAGGGGGATGTCAGGGTGTAAGGCAGGGGGATGGCCAGGGTGCAAGGCAGGGGGATGTCAGGGTGTAAGGCAGGGGGATGTCAGGGCGCAAGGCAGGGGGATGCCAGGGTACAAGGCAGGGGGCGGCCAGGGTACAAGGCAGGGGGATGCCAGGGTACAAGGTAGGGGGATGCCAGGGTGTAAGGCAGGGGGATGTTGGGGCGCAAGGCAGGGGGATGTTGGGGGTGCAAGGCAGGGGGATGTTGGGGCGCAAGGTAGAGGGATGCCGGGGCGCAAGGCAGGGGGGATGTCGGGGTGCAAGGCAGGGGGATGTCAGGGCGCAAGGTAGAGGGATGCCGGGGCGCAAGGCAGGGGGATGTTGGGGCGCAAGGCAGAGGGATGCCGGGGTGCAAGGCAGGGGGATGCCAGGGTACAAGGCAGGGGGATGTCAGGGTACAAGGTAGGGGGAGGGGTATGCAGGGGGATGCCAGGGTACAAGGCAGGGGGAATGTTGGCAGGGGCAAGGATACAAGGCAGGGGATGCCAGGGCGCAAGGTAGGGGGATGCCAGGGTGTAAGGCAGGGGGATGTTGGGGTGCAAGGCAGGGGGATGTAAGGGCCAGGGAGGGATGCAAGGCAGGGGGATGCCAGGGCACAAGGCAGGGGGATGCCAGGATACAAGGCAGGGGGATGCCAGGGTGGGCAGGGGGATGCCAGGGTGTAAGGCAGGGGGATGCCAGGGTGTAAAGGCAGGGGGATGTTGGGGTGTAAGGCAGGGGGATGCCAGGGTACAAGGCAGGGGGATGCCAGGGTACAAGGCAGGGGGATGTCAGGGTACAAGGCAGGGGGATGTCAGGGTACAAGGCAGGGGGATGCCAGGGGTGTAAGGCAGGGGGATGCCAGGGTGTAAGGCAGGGGGATGCCAGGGTAGGCAGGGGGATGTTGGGGTGTAAGGCAGGATGCCAGGGTACAAGGCAGGGGGATGCCAGGGTACAAGGCAGGGGGATGCAAGGCAGGGGGATGTCAGGGTAAAGGCAGGGGGATGTTGGGGTGTGTAAGGCAGGGGGATGCCAGGGTGTAAGGCAGGGGGATGCCGGGGTGTAAGGCAGGGGGATGTTGGGGTGTAAGGCAGGGGGATGCCGGGGCACAAGGCAGGGGGATGCCAGGGTACAAGGCAGGGGGATGTCAGGGTACAAGGCAGGGGGATGTCAGGGTACAAGGCAGGGGGATGTTGGGGTGTAAGGCAGGGGGATGCCGGGGTGTAAGGCAGGGGGATGCCGGGGTGTAAGGCAGGGGGATGTTGGGGTGTAAGGCAGGGGGATGCCAGGGTACAAGGCAGGGGGATGCCAGGGTACAAGGCAGGGGGATGTCAGGGTACAAGGCAGGGGGATGTCAGGGTACAAGGCAGGGGGATGTTGGGGTGTAAGGCAGGGGGATGCCAGGGTGTAAGGCAGGGGGATGCCAGGATACAAGGCAGGGGGATGTCAGGGTACAAGGCAGCGGGATGCCTGGGCAGAGGGAACTAGCTGACCACCCTCAGAAGGAGCTGCAGTCCCCAGGGCCTCTTCTCAGCTGGGACTCAGGGACCAGGCACGGAGGGTGTCTGTGGTACAACCAGGAGCAGAGCCCACCCTTTCCAAGACTAGCTTCCAGGGTGTTCTGTCACCGCATCAGGCCACCTTCCCGCCAGCCTGGCACCCTTGTTTGCCCAGGATAAAGCTCACCCAACTGGCCTCTCTGGATACCAGCCACTCCTATTAGTCCTTGTGTGCCAGCTGGTCGGCTTCATAACTGCCCCTGAGCTGTGTGAGCGGCCAGCGGGCCTGCTCACTCCTTCTGGTTAATAAGAGCAAACGACACACTTCTGGGAAGAGCCCTGTCACACACATGGAGCCCCGGGTGGGGTAAGGGGGCCACCAAGGCTGACCCAGCTGCCTGCCGGGACCCCAGGGCAGCAGGGCCCCCTGCATGAGGGCCGGTGCCTCTTGGGAGGTCAGGGGTCAGATTCTGGACCCCTTTCCTCAAGGGGTTCAGCATTTTGGAGCTTCTCTAATGGATTAGGGGATCCCCTTTCAGATGCCTGGGCAGGAAGGTCTGGGGCCCTCCGAGGGTGCTGGGAAGAGGCTGGCCCCTGCATTGTGGTGACACGGGTGCCTTCAGGGCGATGGTCAGTGTAGGTAGGAAAGCCAAGGCTGGGCACCCGGATCCTGCAGGGTCAGGCTCCTGGCACTCGGGGCCATGAGGGCTCTGCGGGCTAGGGGACCACTGGGACTCGTCTCCCACAGTGACTCCTGGTGACAGCAGGGGGCAGTAGCGCCGGCTGGTAGGTTCCCAGGGCTCAATTTGAGGGCTGGTCAGATGCTGTGAGAGGAGATACTGGGCTTCCTAGGAAGGCATTACTTGTGCAACTAAGAGCGAAGTGACTGTCATTATATCACAAGACAATGCACGTAGTCTGCGCTGTCCTCCAGACTTGGAGCAGCTTGAGGGCCAGGGTGGGTCTCTGCTCACCACTTCCACCCTGGGAGCCTGGAGCCCCGAAGTCTCCTGGGTGCTTGGCGCACAGTAGGTCAGAAGACGTTTGCAGGACCGGAGCAGGCCCTGCGTGGACCTGGGGACAGTGACTCAGTTGTGAACTGTGGTGACATTTGGCTCCGTGACCTGCCAGCCCACCAGATTTCCTCTTGTGCAGACGTGGCCTGTGAGGAGTTTAAAATGCGCTGTTGGCAGAGTGCATGTCCCGCGTTACAAACACCTGGGGCCCGAGAGCGTCATCATCTCACCAGCCTTCCTGTGATGAAGACTAAGGAACAGGAAGTGGTAACTCATTAAATTTACTACCTTTCTCTAACATCTCTCCATTATCTGATGTTCTAAGCACACAGACTTCAAACAGGTTTTAGAAATTTCTATCACTGGATCTGAGGATTTATTTCTCTTTAATTTGGAGCTCATTTTGTGTTCACTTGTCATTTTAGCTCAATATATCAAAACCAAGGAGAAAATAATTGAGCTGGAAACACCAAACTCCATAAATAATATAAATAACAATAAATGAGTAATTTGGGTGCGTTTTGCCAAACATCAAGGACTCCAGTGCTAGCTGGGAAAGGTGTCAGGTCACCGCCACTCGTGGGCTCAGGGGACACGTAACCTTGCGCAGGAGGCAGTGGGGCTGGGGCGCGCTCATGGGGACCTGACCGGCAGCACCTGTGACAGCTGCAGTGTTTGCTCTGGACACGGGAGAGCGAGGGAGTGAAGCTCTGGTGTTGAAGTTGTCTCTCCCCAGCTTTGATCGGGCAAGTCAGTGGGAGGGAAGTGGTGTCCGTGGCCGCCTGCACCTGTGTGGCAGCGCTCAGCCTCCACTCCTCAGGCTGGACTGGGTCCCTCCATTCCGGTGTCTCAGAGCACATCTGTCTGGAATACCTCTGCCTGGGGCACCTCTGCCCGGAGCACCCGGATGCCCTGGTGACCCCCTTACGAAGTGTTTTCTATATTAAAACGAATGAGTGTGTCATCAGTAGAGTGGAATATTGGCAAGTTAAAGAACAGTGATAGTTTCTGCGTGTGGCACCCCAGGTCCCTGGTGAGGCCAGATTACCTACTTGCCTCCGAATTTGGAGAAAGCCCTGTGTTAGGTGTTACTCTGCCCGGTGTGGTCAGCAGAACCCGTCACTTCTCCCTGGGCGATCTTGGGTGAGTGGCTCTCTAGCTGTTGTGATCTCCACAGGGCGGTGGACCCCGGACCCCCACCTCGGCCAGCTTCAGCACCCCCTTCTGCCCTCCCCCAGGCTGGAGAGGCCCCAGTGTTAGCTCCTTGGGTGTTTATTGGAGAGGTGAGTGGGTTGAAGTTTTGTCTGGATTTTAATCACAGGACTCACTTTTTACCTTTTAAGGATGATCTCCATGTCATGTCTGAGGGCATTTTATTTCACTTTCTTTTTATTGTGGTAAAATATACACAACATAAAAATTACTGTTTTAACCATTTTCAAATGCACAGATCAGTGGCGTTGAGTGCATTCGTGATGTTGAGGAACCATCATCACCATCCATCTCCAGAATGCTTTCATCTTCCCAAAGCGAAACTCTGTCCCCATTAACCACCAACTCTCCATTCCCCCCTTCCCAGCCCTGGCACCGCCATCCTACCTTCTGTTTCTGTGGACTGACTCCTCCAGGACCTCCTGTAAGTAGAGTCACATGATACTTGTCCTGTGTCTGCTTATTTCACCAAGCACAGTGTCCTCCAGGTCCATCCTGCTGTAGCAGAATTTCCACCCATGTTCACCTACGTGTCAGCATTTCCTTCCTGTAAAGGCTCCCGATGACATTTGGTTGTATGATAGGCCACATTGTGCTTATCTATTCGTTCAGCTTGGACAGTTGAGTTCTTTCTACCTTTGGGTATTGTGAATAATGCTGGTTGCACGTGGGTGTGTAATGCTGTTCAGCGCCTGCTTCCGTGTCTTCCGGATAAAGACCCTGAAGTGGGAGTGCTGGGTCACGCGGCACTTCTAGGTTTGATTTTTGGAGGAACCTCCGTACTGTTTTCCACAGCGGCTGCGGCATTTTACACTCCCGCCCAGGGTGTGCAAAGGTTCCAGTTTCTCCACATCCTGCCAACACTAGTTGCTTTCTGTCCTTCTTCTTTTGATAATAGCCATTGCTATGGGTGTGAGCTGTATTGCACTGTGGTTTTAATTTGCATTTCCTTAACAATAAGGGATATTCAAAATCTTTTAATGTGCTTATTGGCCATTTGTCTATCTTTTTTAGAGAAATGTCTATTTGAGCCTTTTGCTGATTTTCGAATTGGTTTGTGTATTTTTTGTTGTTGTTGACCCACCTTGAACTTCAAGTCCACTTTAAAACCTACACTGTAGCCCTGGCCAGTACTGCTAGGTGGTTAGAGCGTTGGTCCACAAACTGATGGGTCTCTGGTTCGATTCCTAGTCAAGGGCATGTACCTGGGTTGCAGGTTTGATCCCCCGTGCTGGTCGGGGCATGTGCAGGAGACAACCAAGCAATGTGTCTCTCTCACATCAGTGTTTCTCTCTCTCTCTCTCTCTCTCTCTCTCTCTCTCTCTCTCTCTCCTCCCTCCCTCCCTCCCTCCCTCTCTCTCTCCCCCACCATAAGAAACCAGAGCTAGTATTTCTCATTTAAATCAGTAGCTATGAGGAGTGACATTGGCCGGGGCTGTGTGAGGACGGACACTGCTGTGAAAGGCTTGTCTGGATGCTCACCCACAGGCTAACGAGGCGGCCTCGCCCACTTCAGAAGAAGGAACCGGGGGCAGGGCTTCCTCTCTGCTGTCAGAAATAATAACTCGGTGTCCTGCCCCAAACTTCAGGATAAGAATTTGGCTGAGAGACGGGGAGTCATTAGTGTCCTTTTACTGCGGGGAAGATCTGATCCCAACCTAATTATTTGTAAAAGTGTATTTTTACTCCCTGAAAATTGCAAGCTTTTAATAATTGGTGTGAGAAGCACAGTCGGTGCACACGGACGGGGTGATTCAGTGATGTCTGCCTAATCAGCCGGCACCAGCCGCAGACCTACACCCCCAAAGTGGGGGTGCCTTGGGCTGGCGGTGTAATGAAAAAGGGAAACACTGAAGTGAGTGATCCTGGGTCATTATTTAATCAGGGGAGAGACCGGGGAGCTGATAACGGCCCCAGGAATAGGATTTAATGAGAGAAGAGGCAAGAATTAATGCAAAGGTCAGCAAAATGATGTGGAGACGCTTGGAATTTTTAATCAGCTCTGGTGTCCCGATCTGCTCCGCTCAGAAGCACTTTGCAATTATGGAATATGGGTAGTTAACTTGATAAGGAATAATAATAACCTGACGTTTATTTAGTTCTTGCAGATTACAGAGTCCTCTCCCATATTCTCCTTTTAATCCTTCCTGATGCCCTGGGGTGGAAGCCATAGGCCAGCCTGACCCTGTGAGGCCTGCCCAGGACCTGGAGCCAGAGTGTTGGGGTCAGGCTTCAGCCCCTTGTTATCACACTCCCCTCACCCCCCGCAGTGGCCTCCGCCAGCCCCTGGCCTCGCCCAGACCCAGCGTTATGTGCAGGCAATGAAGGTTAGCTTAGCAAAGTCATGCTTTTGCTCAAGGGCATCCACAGTGAGAAGCAGAACTATATGGCCTCTTCTCGGCTTCCCCGTCTCCTGCATCCCTCGATGACTTATGAGTGACATTAGATTTAAGGCAGAGTTTCCACATCCCTTTGAGGTATCAGCAGGATTCAGAAATGCCTGGGGCTGGCTGTGGGCCTGCTCGGCGGATGGGGTCAGCCCACTTGGGGTCTGGGGACAGCACGGCAATCCCCATTCAGGACCCTCACCCTAGATGACCGCCCCGCAGTCAGGCCTTGCAGTTTACCCGGAGCACCCAGCCTTAACTCTAGTCCAAGGCCCAGCGTTTACATCACTCCAACCAGGGAGCGTCTGTGCACACAAACTTTTCATGAAGTCTTTGTGTGGACAAAGCATTCAAATCAGTTAGGTAAACACCTAGATGTGCCATTGCTGGGTTATTTGGTAAGACTTAGTTTAGCTTTATAAGAAACCATCAAACTGTCTTTTACAGTGTCTGCACTATTTTGCATTTCCATTAGCCATAAATGTGAGTTCCTGTTGCTCCACATCCTCCCCAGCATTTGGTGGTATCCAGTTTTTAGATTTTAGCCATTAAAATAGGTGCGCAGTGGTGTCTCATTTTTGTTTTAATTTGTAATTCCCTGATTACAAGTGATGTTAGCATCTTTTCATGTGCAGTCTTATTTGGTGAGGTATCTTTTCCAGATCTTATAACTGTTTTTACTTTTTTAAAAAATTAATTTCAGAGAGAAAGGGAGAGGGAGAGAGAGATAGAGACATCAATGATGAGAGAGAATCATTGATCGGCTGCCTCCTGCACACCCCACACTGGGGGTCAAGCGCACAACCGGGGCATATGCCCTGATTGGGAATTGACCCGTGACCTCCTGGTTCAGAGGTCAACACTCAACCACTGAGCCACGTTGGCCGGGCTATACCAGTTTTTAAATTAGTTTTTTTGATAACATATTGTTGCGTTTTAAGTGATTTTAGATACAAGTCCATTATGTTTTGCAAATATTTTTTCCCAGTCTGTGCCTTTTTTTTTTTCATTTTCTTAACAACATGTTCCATAGACTAGAAAATTTGAAATTTAATAAGGTCCAAGTTGTCATTTTTTTCTTTTATGAATCATGTTCTTAGTATTGTATCTGAAAAATCATCACCAAACCCAAGTTCATGTAGATTTTCTGTGTTTTTTTCTCTCGAATTTTTATAGTTATGCATATTATATTTAGCTCTATGAATCATTTAGAGTTAATTTTAATTTACTGAGATATAATTACATGTCTTAAAATTCATTCTTTTAAAGTGGACAATTCAGTGGTTTTTAGTATATTCACAGTTTGTGCAACTGTCACCACTATCCAATTAGAGAACATTTCTATCACCCCAAACAGAAACATTGTGCCTGTCAGAAGTCATTTATTTTGAGCTTGTGTGTGTAAAGAGTATAAGATCTGTGTATAGGCTTTTTTTTCCCTTTTTTTTTTTTTTCCATTCAGGCATTCAATTGTTCCATTTGTTGAAAAGACTATCCTGTCTCCTTTGAATTGCCTTTGCTCCTTTGCTAAAAGTCAGGCGACTCTACTGATGTGGGTCCATATCCGGGCTTTCTATCCTGTTCCATTGATCTATGTGTCTCTTCTTTTGCCAGAGCCATGCTGTCCTGAGTACTATAGCTTTATAGCAGCTCCTGAAACTGGGTGGAGTGAGTTCTTCACATTTGTCCTTAAGAATTACTTTCTCTAGGTCTTTCGTTTTTCCATATACCATACTTTCCGGAGTATAAGACGACTGGGAGTATAAGATTTTCCTGGGTTAAAAAGTCGTTTTATACGCCGGAAAATACGGTATATTGGACTATATTGATGGGATTAGATATAATGGATTAGATATATTGGACTACTGTATTTTCCGGCGTATAAAACGACTTTTTAACCCAGGAAAATCTTATACGCCCAGTCGTCTTATACGCCGGAAAATACGGTAAATTTTAGAATCAGATTTACAAAAAGGCTTTGGAGTTGTATTGAACCTATAGGTCAAATTGGGTAGAACTGACACCAAGCAATAGTAAACGTTATAATCCTTGAGCACAAATATCTCCCCATTTATTTAGGTCTTTGTTTTTTTTCACTAGGGTTTTGTCATGAAATTTGCATACAGATCCTGTAATATTTTCTTGCCTATGTATGTACCTAGGTACTTTAGTTTTTTGGAGCTATTGTAAATTGTATTGCTTTTCAGATTTCAAATTCTAGCTGTTCATTGCTGGTACATGGGAAAGTAATTGACTTTATCATTTGTATGAGAAGGATATGTACTAGCTCTTGTTGGATGTAACAGTCTGTAGACGTCCATTGGATGCAATTGATTGATGGTGCTGTTGAGTCAGCTGTGTCCTTATTGTTTTCAGCTGCTGGACCTGCCCATTCCTGAGAGCAGGGGCTGAAGTCTCCAACTATAATAGGGAGTTTCCTTATTTCTCTTTTCAGTTCTACTGGTGTTTGTCTCATGGGTGATGATGCTCTGTTGTTAGGTGCACTTAAGTGTAGGATGGTTATGTCTTTGGAGAATTGAGCTCTTACCCTATATAATAAAAGCCTAATCTGCTAGTGTCCAACCATCCGTTCAACCGCTCGACCAGTCGCTATGACGTGCATTGACTACCAGGGGGCAGATGCTCTGACCAGTAGGTTAGTTTGCTGCTGGGGTCTGGCCAATCAGGACTGGGCAAGACGGGCTGGACAGGCCCTGGAGCCCTCCCGCTGTCCCTCCCCAGCCCTGATCATGCACTGTGGAATCCCTCGGCTTGGCTGTGCCCTTTCGCAATCCAGAACCCCTTGGGGGATGTCGGAGAGCCAGTTATGGCCCTATCCCCGCAGGCCAGGCTGAGGGACCCCACCAGTGCACAAATCCATGCACCAGGCCTCTAGTTAATATATATAAAAGCCTAAGCAACCGGCCAACCAGCTAGTAGCTATGACATGCACTGACCACCAGGGGGCAGATGCCCATGCAGGAGAGGAAACCACAGGCATGGAAACAGGGAACAGACTGATGAATCTCAGAGGGAAAGGGGGAGGGGAGGGTGGGAAGAGATTAACCAAAGATCTTATATGCATACTAGAGGCCCAGTGTACGGATTTGTGCACCGGTGGGGTCCCTTAACCTGGCCTGCGGGGATTGGGCCGAAACCCGCAGTCTGACATCCCCCGAGGGGTCCTAGATTGCGAGAGGGCGCAGGCCAGGCCGAGGGACCCCACCGGTGCATGAATCTGTGCACCAGGCCTCTAGTCATTATATAATGCCCCTTTTTATCCCTGATAATTTTTCTTATTCTAAAAGCTAAAATCAATATAGCCAGTCTAGCTAGCTTTCTTTTGATTAGTACTTCCTGGCATGTCTTTCTCCATCCCTTTACTTTTAACCCTTTGCACTCGCTTGCTTTTTTCTCAATTCCTTTATTCTACTTGGGATTTAATTTTTTAAATACCTCAGATTTTACAAAGCGCGGCAGTAGAATAAAAAACTGGAGTTTCTTTTCATACAAACTTATTTATTTGGATTTTTTTATATTTCAAATTATTGATACATTCAATACAATTCGACATACGAGCTGCTACCGATGCTAACCGTGTCGAGTCACACTCGACATCCAAGTGCAAAAGGTTAACCTATCCTACCCTTTATATTTAAGGTGGGTTTATTGTAGCCAACTCATAGTTAGGTCTTGTTTTTTTAAAAATTCGTTCTGACAATCTCTGCTTTGCATTGGTGTATTTAGACCATTTATATTTAAGTGATTCTTGATATTGTTGAAATAATGCCTGCATGTTTGTAGCGGCTTTCTTTTCTTTTTTGCTCTTTGTTTCTTTTATCTCCCTTCTTTGGTGATAATTGAACAATTTATATGATTCTCTTTTATCTCCTCTCATAGCGCACCAGTCATTCTTCTTTTAAAAACATTTCTTTTAGTGGCTGCCCCAGAGTTTACAATATACATTTTAGCCAGCCTAAGTTCACCTTCCAATAACACTCCAGCACTCATATGGGTTGCTGCTCACTTAGACTGGCCCCAGTTCCCCCCTCCCATTGCTGTGATGCGGCTTTCACTGTCCTTATGCTGTGATCACCCCATACACTGTTGCTGTTATTGAGCAAACGGCCCCCCTTTTCCTCTTCACCATATTTAAGTATCCAGTTCAGTTATAAGTATATTTATGCTCTTTCATTTTTTGACACTGAAACTTTATACCCACTAAACTCTAATAGCAGTGACTTTTAGATCAGTTAAGAAAAGTAGGTTTTACTTTATCTTCATTTATTCCTTCTCTGACAGTCTGCCTCTGACCTCCCTGCGGCTGGAAGCAAAGTCCACATCGTTCTGGCTCTAGGCCTGAGGCTCCCGGTCTCCGAGTGTTAGAAATGAAGTGAAATGAAATGAGCTAAGGGAAAAGACTAGTATGTCACAGATCATCCAAGAGAGAGCTGTCAGGGCCAAATGTGCAGAAATTGGCTTCATCTTCTGGTTCAGCTAAAGAAAAAAAAGTCCCCTTTTATTGGGAGAGCGCCAGGTTCTTGGGATGGAATCTTCCTGTCAGGACTGCTCTGACCTTCGATGGCTGATGGAGCCACGTGGGGAGAGGTGCAGGGCGGCCACACTGACATGGTCCTGGCTGAGGCCAGGTTTGCCCGCTGAACTACTGAAAGCAAGGGACTGAGCCCCATCCCAGCAGTGACAGCTCCTTGTCAAATGCTGGGCGCCAGAATTTCTCTTCTTAATTGGCATGACTCTCTAGGAAATGGGTTCTAGGAATAGCCCCCTTCTTGAGCATGGACCCTCCCAGTGACCACCTAGTGGACCAGGACATTTTACCTTTGGTCATCAGACTGTCCCCTAAAGTGGGTGAAGCCTGAGGACGTCAATATTTGCTGCCTCGTGTGCTACGTGTGACAGCCAATCATATATTCACAGCCAAGGCTGTGTCCAAAGGGCTGGTGGATTCCTTTGTCGGGGGTCCCTGTCTCTGAATGCTGATCACCATGTCTGCTGAGGACCCGCCTGCAAGGCTCGGTCACCTTGGCTGGGCTGGATGTGCAGCATCCAGGCTGTGGGCGCACCTGCCTGCAGAGAGGACAGCCGTCCCTTTATCTCCTCGCCAGCGTTTGCAGCTGCTCGTCTGAGGATGTCTCGCTCTGTCCCTGGGTGTCCGTTGTGTCTTTTTGTCAGTGTGTTGGAACTCTTAAATATAAGGGACTTTCACTTGTTGTTTAAAAAATGTTGCAAAATATACCAGAAACAAGTAGTAGAGAGAGGAAATTTTTGCTGTTCACAGGACAGTCTAGTTTCCTTTGTTATCTCGTCTTTTGGGGACAGGTGTGTCCCCTTCCAAGGATATAGAATGGGGTCTTCAGCTTTCTTTTACTATTTTCACACTTTACATCTTCATTCTGTGTAGAGTTTATTTTTACGCATGACGTGGCCTGGGATTCTGATTTCTTTCCAGCCAGTTACGCCAGCACCTCATGTCAAAAAATCTGCCCGATCCCACCCAGCTGCCTAAATTCCTGCCTTGGTGCGGATCAGCTGCGGGCACTCTGGTGGGTCCTTGATGGTCCTGTGTGTTCCTGGGCCAGGCCATGTGGTCAGGATCCCATTGTCACTGTTGGAATTTTACAGATTTGACAAGGTGTGATTCCCCTTTCATTATTTACAAAATGTTCTCAACTGTTTTCAGACATTATTCTGCCATGTGAATTTAAACACCATCTTGCTTATTTTAAGAAAAGGGGATGGACAAGGTCTCGTTAGAACTCTGAGGCAGGTGGCAGCACACTTGCACTTTTGTGTGGGAAATTGGTCCACCAGGGTCACAGCACCTCCCTCCGGCAGCTGAGGTCCTTCTCCGTGACACGTCACCTGCGATGGTCCTTTACCTGGAGGTGAGTCGCCGGCCTCGCCCTCCTTTCTCAGCAGTGTATTAGTACACACGCAGCATTCCCTCTCAGGTTTTGGACCAAAGAGCTTGCTCTTCTGTGGTCCTTCCCTGTGGGAGGCCCCCATCACTCAAGGCCCCTCTGATGATGAATTTCATGTGTCAACGTGCTGGGCCATAGTGCCCAGATATTTGGTCAAACCTTCTAGGTGTTGCTGTGAAGGTGTATCATGGATGAGGTTAACATTTAAATTAGTAGATGTTGAGCGAAGCATGTGGTGGGCCTCACCCAGGTGAAGACCTCAAGAAAGGACTGACTTCTCTGAGGAAGGGGATTCTGCCAGCAGACAGCCTTCGAACTGGAGCTGTAGCATTGGCCCTTCCTGGCCTCCAGCCTGCCAGTCCGTTCTGCAGATTCGGGACTTGCCTGCCTTCATGATTGCAGGAGCCAATCCATTAGAATTTCTCTCTCCCCTCTCTACCTGTCTATATTATACATACATACACACACACACGCACACACACATACACAGTCATGTGTCACTTAATGAGGGGGGTGACTTCTAAGAAAATGCATCATTAGGTGATCTTGTTGTGTGAACGTCACAGAGGCATTTGTGCAAACCTAGATGGGCCGCCCACTGCACACCTGGGCTACATGGCGTATACAGGGAACCATCCACTAGCTCCTACTGCTGGGAGAGGTCAGGGCAGGAGGTGAGCGAGGAGACAGGGTGATGCCAGGGCCCTGCTTTATGCTCGCTTCTCTGGGAAGGGTGCTGGGATCATGGACCTGCCTCATGGCCGTGGGAGTAGGCTCCTGCTGGGCCCAGGTAGGGGAGGGTGCTGTGGGGTGGGTGTGGACTTGCAGACTGGTGGGCGGGGTCCAGCTCCTCCCACTGCGGGGACAGTAGTGCCATTCCCTCCATGGGCTGCAGAGGGCAGTGTCCTGACACGGATCTCAGGAGTTCATTCAGACCAGGCAGGAGCTTTACTTTCTCAGCTGCTGGGGATGGAGCCAGAGATAGAGGCTCTCATTAGGTGTGTACCCTGAACATCCCTTAATGAGATCAAAACCTGATGCAATAAGGAAAGAATCGTTTCATATCTAAAATTAACATGGGTTTCTAGTATAACCTAGGGAATGAGGACCCCAGAATTAAAAATAACAGGATGGAGCTTGGCCCATGTGACTCAGTGGTTGAGTGTCGACCCATGAACCAGAAGGTCAAGGTTCGATTTTCAGTCAGGGGCACAGGCCCGGGTTATGGACTGGATCCCCAGTAGGGGGCGTGCAAGAGGCAGCTAATCAATGATTCTCTCATCATTGATGTTTCTATCCTCTCTTCCTTTCCTCTCTGAAATCAATAAAAACATTAAAAACAAACAGACCAACCAGGATGGAGTCAGTCTGATTATCCAGGGAGAATGCCAAGGCCTAGCTAAACATGGTAGACACAGTCTGGACTGCAAAATACATTCCTAAAACCTAACTCATTTGCTTATACATGGCCACAATTTTGATATTTGTGGAAAACAGATTGATCACACACTGATAATTCATAATAAATTGTGGAGAAAATAGTTACATTTCCAAAACTGTTGGGATGCACCCCTTTCCCCGAAGTCTGACACGGACACCCAATTCCTGACCCTCCCGTCCTTCCTCGTTGTCCCTCCTGGTCTCCTGCTCTTCTTTCTCATCCTGACGTGTCTTCATGTTCTTTCATCCCCGAATTTCTTTTTCTTCCTATTTCTCTCTCTCTCTCTCTCATCTGCCCTACTTTTTAAATCCCTTAATTAATTACAGTGTGGAACTGGGTTCTTTTCTCTAGGTAGTAATTATTAAGCAGGATCTTTTCCCCTCCCTTTTAAGATTTAAACTTTTAAACATTTATTTTTAAAGTGACTCAGAAAAATTTTTAAAGAGCACCAATGAAGTCACTGTTCACATGTGTGATTCAATCCCAGTTGACTCTTTTAGAGAAAGTGTCTGTTGGTGAGCTACGGATGTTTCCCACCTCTGCTCTGTCACACACAGGGACTAGAAGCGCCATCAAGGTCACTGTATCATCTTCCTGCGAGTAAACTATCCCAGGTTAAAAATGTGTCTGAAGCCTGGCCAGTGTGGCTCAGTGGTTGAGTATCGACCTATGAACCAGGAGGTCATGGTTTGATTCTCTGTCAGGGCACATGCTGGGTTGTGGGCTTGATCCCCAGTGTGGGATGATTCTCATCATCGATGTTTCTATCTCTTGCTCCTCCCTTCCTCTCTGAAATAAATAAAAATATATTTAAAAAATGTATCTGATGTTGTTAAACCAGGCATCTAGACATGGCTGCTTCGTTAATGCATTCCAGTATCTAGCCCTAATTTTCAGTGGCTTAGAAAATGTTAGTAATTTTATTGAGTTGCTTTCCAATGTTCTTACTACATTTGTCCTATCGGCTTATTGTATTTATTGGGTGTCAGTTGCATTTCCTGTCACTACTACATGTGTGTCCACAAGCTAAACCACCCAGGACATTTACCCCGTTTTCCAGGTCTTTCCCACTTGATAATGGCCAATCTCCCTCACCCCCAGTTTTATTGCCTTTATTGCCTCTTTCATCCCAACAAGTTTTCAAATTTAACTTTAAGTACCCATAGCAGTCCTAGCCGGTTTGGCTCAATGGATAGAACATTGGCCTGTGGACTGAAGGGTCCCGAGTTCGATTCCAGTCAAGGGGCATATAACTTGGTTGCAGGCTCCTCTCTGGCCTGGGCCCTGATCAGGGCTCGTGCAGGAGGCAACCAATCGATGTGTTTCTCTCACATCAATATTTCTCTCTGTCTTTCCCTCTTTCTTCCACTCTCTCTAAAAAAACAAAAAAATCAATGGAAAAATATCCTCAAGTAAGAATAAAATAAATAAATAAATAAATAGATAAATAAATAAATACCTAAAACATCCTTCCAGTTGAAAACATAGGAGAAGTCTTTGTGACCTTGGGGTTAGTAAATATTTCTTGGGTATTATACCAAAAGCACAGATCATAAAAGAAAACACTGATAAACCGGACATCATCAAAATTAAAAACTTCCCTATGAAAGGTTGTCAAGGAAAGGCAAAGGCAAGACGTAAATGGGAAAAAAATCTTTGCAAATCACGCATCTGAAAAAGGCTTGTGTCAGAGTATATAACTAAGTTTCAAAACTCAATAATAAGAAAATAAGCAATGTAATTTTAAAAAATGGGCAAAAGATTTGAGCAGATGCTTCGCTAAATAATATGCACGGATGACAGGTAAGCACATGAAAAGGTGCTGGCTGTCATCAGTCCTTGGGGAAATGCAAATTAAAACCACAGGAGATGCCACTGTGAGGGTGCCTGAGAGACAAAGAGAAACAAACAAGAAGGCGGGGACAATACCAAGTGCTGGCAGGACTCGCAGCCCCGGGACCCTCCCCCGCTGCGGGAGGGAAACAGAAGAACACAGCCCCTTTGGAAAACAGCCAGGCAGCTCCTCATAAAGCGCCAGCAATACATTTACAGTGAACGCAGTAATCCCACTCCCGATGAAGCACCCTAGAGAGGAACAGCTACGATTACTTAACAACCTGGCCATGAGCGTTCAGTGGTTGTGTTTGTAATTGTCCCCAAAAGGATAAACCCAAATGTCCTTCCAGTGGTGATGAGATGAGCAACTGTGGTACGTCCCTGTGATGGGCATGCCCAGTGGCACGAAGGAGCAACTGTTGGTGTGGACAGCGCCACTGAGTCTCAATCGCATGTGCTGAGGGAGCGGAGCCAGATAGAAATGCCACAACTTTTCGGATGATGGTCGGTGGGGTGCGGGCTCAGCTCTCCCACTTTGCCCACCCCCCCATCCCATTCATGCCCTTGCCACACGTGTCCGCCATCTCTCTCTGCTGTCTCCTCGTCTGCGGGCCGTGTGCTGTGGGTTAGACTTCTACAGCTCCTTCTGTCCTTTCAGGGGGTTATAGGACATGTGGCTGTGATGCCTTTGTCTCAGCAGAGACCCCTACAGGGGCTTCGTGGTAAGTCTCAGAGGGGGACTGTTTTGGCAAAAAGCCTAAACATTTTCCAGGCTTTCAGTGTGTCTCCCCCTCCTCCGCCTTCTCCCCTACAGGTAGGGTGTTTTGGGTGCTGTGCTTTCCTCTGCCAGCTGCAGGGGTGCAGGGTGGCTGCACACAGTGGGGGAGGGGGGAGGAGGCTCAGGGTTAGAGCCTGGCTCTGGGCAGGGTGCTGGCCCAGCCTCTGCGTGCCTGGGACCCTCCCTCAGAGGAGGTGCCTGCAGGGGCCGGGAGGACGGCTGCACAGCCAGCTCTGCACCTCACTATGGGCTCCAGTGAGCGTTGGAGGCTGGCAGAGGGGGGACAGTGCCACCTGCCTTCAGGGCCAGCAGACAAGGGGCATTTAGAGAGCCAGTCACTTCTCTGTTGGAACGCACGCAAAGGGGTGTGTGTCAGCCAGGTTTTTGTGTCACAAAGGCATTTCAGCGGGTGAGATAAATGGCTTTTTCTGTAGCAGAGGCCTGGGAGGGGGAGTGTGGCCCGTGGCCTGTGCCAGCCTCGCGCCTCCTCCTGAGGCCTGCTGCTTGGTTATGGGCTTGGACAGACTAATGCTTTTAAGAACGGCTCTTTCATGGAAACCTGAGTGTTTTAAGTCAGGCGTTTGTTTTCCTCTGTGGTCTGGCCTTTCTGAACCGTCTCAGACCCACAAGCCACTCAGACCACGAATGGGGAACCGCTTCGAGCTCCCCAGGTCAGAAGTCCATGGCCTCGGGGCCCTGGAGGCAGCCGCTGGACTCCCAGGAGCTTCTGTGGGCGGTTCTCCAGTGAGTGGCTCAAGAGGATCGAGGCGGGGTGGACAGTGGCACCTGCTGGTCTACCTGCCTGCCTTCCTGGACAGGTAACTCCCCAGGCAGGGCCATGCCTGCCCGGCCCAGCGTGGCCTGGGCATGAGGCAGTTCTCACGTGTGGCTGTCAGGTGGCTGCCAAGGGTCAATGTACCACCAGACACAGTGAGTGTCCGATGAGGCCGGGACTTGGGAGCAGGACCCCATTCCCTCCCCTCGTTTCCTTCCACTCTCTTTCCTTTTCAGTGGTGAACTCATGCGATAGTTGAATGAGTCTGTTAAAGCGTGGAGTTGGCTGAGCTCTCACTTCCTGGAACATCCTTCCCGCATCTTCTAATGGGGACAGCAGCCATGTGGGGGTCCCTGGCCACAGATGTGGGTCAAGGGCACCTGGCTGGTCAGTGACTTCTGACCTCCAGCTCAGTGTTAAAAGACTTGTTGGTCAACAAACTGTGTAGGCCTCACAACCTTGATTTAAGAGAAACGGAAAACACTGGTCACAGCGGGAGAGCCGGCAGGAGGGACCTGCATGGAAAGGAAACTGAGGGCTCGTAGCAGGAGGAGCAGGAACTGTCCAGCAGTGAGGCTGGTTCCGGGGATGGGGCGTCCCCAGTACACCCCATTCCTTCCATGCCCCCCTTCCCCACTGGCTTCCATGTGGAGTGGCTTCTCTGGGGGAGCAAGGTTCATGCAACAGGATTGCTCCAGGAACCAGGGCGTGCTGGGCCCCTCCTGCCTGGACTGACCTGTGTGGAGGTGTCCAGAGGCCCGGTGTCGCTGGACCCGGGAATTTATAGCTGGATCGACTCTGCCTCCATCATCCAGAGATTAACACCCTTGTGGCAGCTCTGGCTTTGTGGGTGGGCATTAATTATTCAGCATTACGACTTGCTCCACTGAGGCTTTGTGACGGTGGGAATATAATGAGTTATAAAATATAGAAAAGCCATTTATTTTGTCTTAGGATCTAAAATGCAAACTGAAGACCACCTTTGCTGTTTTCTTGCATTGGGGGACCAGTTACTTGGATGGAATAAATATTGCACATAGATTTTTTTCTGCCTTGACATTGTTGACTTCATTCCGGAATGACTCTTTTCAGGGTGCTGCCCACTATTTACACAACCCACCGCGCTCTTCGGGTGGGACGAGGTCGTGTTTTACACTCAATGGATGCTAAGCCTTCAAGCAGCAGACAGCAAATGCGTTAGTCTCAGGATGAGAATGGGCTGGAATGACTTGTTTTAGGCGACCGGGGGTCCAGGCGGTGGGTGGCGGGAACCCTGGGGGAGGGTGGGCACGGAAGGAAGGGGCACGCGCCTGCCCCAGGAAGACTCCCGTGTGCTGTGAGGTGCTGCTACCACCCTCCTTAGTCAGGTGAAGGTGAAGAGGCTCAAATACCTGCATCTACTGCCTGTGGCCCACCTGGGAGGTTTACCCAGGGACAGATGACTGGAGGCCAGGGGCCCCGGGCAGGTTGGACATAGCATTGCTCTGGTTTCGCCTGGCCCTCCTGTGGTTCAGATGCCAGTGAGTGTTTAAATTAACTTACACATGACTGTGCATTTTACACTTCCCTTCCTGTCCCTAACGAGCAGCCTAGCCAGCCATGTTGGCAAGTGCTATGAAGTGCCTCCCAGTTAGTGTCCTGCCCTGATTACCTGGGGTCTGAGCTAAGACCAGGCTTCCCCTCAGGACCTGAATCACAACGATTGGACGCTCTCACTTTTTGCTCAGTTGCTTGTCCGGGTTTTGGAGGATTCGGTGTTGCTGTAAATAACGGAAACCACTCTGGAGTGTAAGCCATGCATAATCAGCAGCGGGGGTCAGAGGGTGGTGGCTTTGCCCGCCCCGCTGTTCCCTGTGTGACCTTTGTTCTTAGCATCTGTATTCCTTCCCTGTGTGCGGTCATTCCACGGAGGAACCATGTTTAAAAGTCAGTGTGACGTTTAGGATCATGTGTGTGAAATCTTAATGGGGCTGAGTCTGGAGGGCAGTGGTGCTGGGGTGGCCCTGCGGTCACTGCCTAGAGCCGGCTGTGCCAGGCTGAACGCCCACATCCTGCCATGGTGGGTCCTGGGCATGTGGCTGAGGCCTCCCTCTCTGAACTCCAGACAGCAGACTTCCCCCTCAGCCCCCCGAGGTGTTGCCTCTTTCCCACCTCAGGACTGTGCAGGAAATGATCTGTCCCTTCCTCCTACCCCTGTCTCGGAGGCCTACCTCCAGCCTGGGCAGCCAGTCCCTCCTGCCCCCTTCCTGGGCCACCATCTTCGCCTTCCCTGCTCTCAGTGTCTGACAGCTCTGTCTGTGCCTCCCCTCCCCTGCCATCCCAGTGTGTCTCAGCGAGTCTCCTGACAAGGAGGTGATGGAGTGGGGTGTCCCCCTGGAGGACGGGCAGTCAGCTGGCTCAGGGCACCACCCTGGTACCCGTGGGTGGTACCAACAAGCAGATGGAGCTTGCAAGGCCTGGGAGAGCTGGTCTGGTGTAGGCGTCACTGCAGGGAGCCTGCGGGGCTGGCTGCCCATGTGGAGGGCGGTGAAGCTGATGACAGATTGTAAGAGTGAGAATTGGAAGCTGTCTGGTCGTGTGGCTGGTGCTCATAAATCTGTTCGGATCCTGGAATAACAGAGGGAGTACAGCAACCTAACATTTGCATTGAGTTTGGAGCCTCAGCTCTCACTGCCCCCACGTGGGGCATTCCGTGCCGACAGCCCGAGTCTGGTAGCCGAATGTGTGGCTGGGGCTCCGCCACGCCCCTGCTCTTGGCTGCCGTTCTCGAGATGGTGGTGGCGTTTGCAGTTGATCACAGCTGCTTCCTCACATGGCTCTGTCGTGTCAACAATGAAAGACACGCCTTTTTCCACTCAGTGCTGCCCTGTACAATGAGAACCGGTGAATCCGGAGGGCTGTGCGAGCTTGTTCACCGAGTCGAAGCCCTGGGAACGCCCACGTGCGAGGGCCGAGGACGGAGATGTGGATTGGCCAACGAATGCCAAGAATGAGACGCAGCCACGCGGTTGTTTTGGAATTTGTTAGGAGAGAAAAGCAAGCCTCAGAAAAACATACATACCGTGTTCTGTTGTTTTGTAGAACAAACAAAGCAAAAACCCCTCTAAATGTATACAAGGTGGGGCAAAAGTAGGTTTACAATTGTGAGTACATGAAACAGAGTTTATTCTTCTATTATTACTGATAAGTGATCATATTGTTTTCCATATGAATAAGCCTACTTTTGCCCCACCCTGTGTTTGCCTAAATAGCATACATGTGTGTCTATATGACTGAAGAGAAAAATACAGACACTTCCTTATGACCCTTTCACCACAGTTACCTGAGGCAGGTGAGATGGCTGAGGGGTGGAAGGAGGAGACAAGTAAAACAGTGGAAAGAGGCACGTGCAGTTTTGTTAAATTGTGTATCTGTGGATATATGTAGAAAGTCATTTAAAAACTCATGTTACTGCCCAGCCGGCATGTCTCAGTGGTTGAGCATTGACCTATGAACCAGGAGGTCACAGTTTGATTCCCAGTCAAGGCATATGCCTGGGTTGCAGGCTTGATCCCCAGGTTGGGACGTGCAAGAGGCAGCTAATCACTGGTTCTCTCTCATCATTGATGTTTCTATCTCTCTCATCCTCTCCCTTCCTCTGAAATCAATAAAAATAAAAATTAAAAACTAAAAAACTCATGTTACCTCTCAGTTGATCCAGGGTGGAAGGATGCGTGCAAGCCAGGGTCTGTGCCTCGGTCGCGGTCACTGGCTTTATGAGCACGGACACCTTGGGAGCCGTGGGGAGCGTGGCGGACATTCCCATGGGGAGCGAGCCTTGTTCATGACAGCATCAGAGGCTGCTCTGGACCCTGTGCAGGTTCCCCCGGGGCGTGCCATGCGCTCCTTTCCGGAAAAAGACGCGTGGAAGAGAGAGACAGAAAGTTGGCTCCTGTTCCTGGATGCTTAAATGAAAACTTATGAAACAATAAGCTACACAACATAAAACAAAACATCGCCCATTTACTAGTAATTAAATGCTTAAATATTTAAATTATTCGTATCTGATGTTTACCACATTGCTGTAGCCTTAAGGCTATAAACACAGGCGTCTCTCATCTCCCAGATGTCCCATAGCTTCACGGAGCGGAATCTCAGGTTGTCAATTAAATCCCTCACCACGGACGGTGCTGCAAAAGAAAACATTAACTCCACATGCAACAGCCCGCCAATATCAAGATTCCCGTTATTAAGCAAGTAAATCTCCTTCTAGAATAAAGACATAAATACCCTGTTTTTGCTAGAAAAATTATGTAGGAAGATGGCCTCCAGAGATAGTCTGTCAAACACCCTGGAAGAAACACATCTTGGTGTGTGTATTGCAACAAACATTCTCTAAATGGAACGCCAGCTGAAGCTCTGCTTTGCTGAATGGCTGCTCAGGCCACCTTCTCCCCAGCCCCCGCTGAACTGGACAGGACATTCGGGAGTGGGCTGGGCTTGTCAACCTAGAGTGGCCCGAGGTCCCCATACAACAGAAGGACGAAAAAGAGCAGAAATCGAGGAAACCTGCCGAAGAGGTTTTACTGTCACCAGCAGCCTCGGACTAATCAGAGTCTAGAGCAGCCTTCATACGTGATTGTTAGCTCACTGCCAGGTTGGACAAAGGGACAGTGACTTCCTGAGCCTGGAAAATGCCATCAGCACTCCTCTTGGGAACAGGGAAGAAGGAAGAAGGAAGCTCTAGAACAGTTGGCTTAGACGTGGAAAGTATTTGCTCATTAGCACAGGAAAACAAAGCGTGTTTCGTGGGATAACATCTCCTTGCTCAAAGATTTGGCTCTTGGTATTCAATGGGAAAATCAAAGGGTGGCTGTCACAGGCAGCATTTTGGTTGCTACTGCTGTATGACAAAGTACCTCAGAACTGAGCCATCATTTCATTGTGCTACTGATTCAGAAGGCCAGTGATTGGGACCAGGAGCAGGGGCGCTGGCCCGTTTCTGCTCTATGATGTCTGGGACCTCAGCTGGGAAGATTCAAGGCAGCAGCTGATTTGACAGCTGGGCATTGGAATCACCCGGAGGCTTGCCACTCCCATATCTGGAGCCAACACTGGGACACTGGAAACCTGGGGCTGCTGATGGTGTCTACAGATGGCCTGTGCTGGCAGCTTAAGGCCCAGCCTGAATGTCCCAGTGAGCAAGGCAGAAGCAACATCGTCTTTTCTGACTGCCTCAGAAGTCACTGGGCATCAGGTCTGCCTTCTGTGAGCCGCCCATGTTTCTCCTGTGCCCAACCCCAGTGCAGATGCACACGGGGAAGGGCTTCTGGGAAAAGCAGTTCCCACGCCTGTAGGCGGGACGCCCCATCCCCTGCCGGGGGACTGCTTTCAAGTTCTCTCTCAAGAGAGCAGACATTCCTTCCCGGGAGCCTGGGGGTTTTGTGGGGCAACACAGGGTTGGATGGGTTATCAGACATGTGGACATGCCTCCCTCAGTGGGGCCTGCCTCTGGGATGAAGCAGAAAACCCAGGTACTCATGTCACAGCTGCCACCACGGGAGTGTCATGCTAGTGGCTTGAGCGTCACTGTGGGGCTGGCTAACGACTTCCTCGGCATGACAGGCGACCGTGAGAGATGCGGTGCTTGGCTTCATTCACGATGGGGCAGCCTCCTGGACTTTGGACAGGAGAGGCCTCATTCCCTGAAGAAAGGGATGTGGAGCCGAGGCCTCTGGAGGTGCAGTGACCAAGTGCCACTGTAAACTCTCTCTTAGCAGCTGCCTGTGGCTGCAAACACAGCTTCCCACACGGCTGACCCCCTCATTAAGGGATCTGAGTCACTTGGTAGGCTGCCTGGGGAGACCTTTGAAGTGGCAGGCAGAGCTGGTGATGGGAATACCCCCAGGGACTAACTGATGCAGGGTGGGGCCCCCAAGTTGTTCTGGGCTGGTGGATGCCAGGCTATAGGCTTCGTGTGGGTGCTGCTGTGGGACAAGATGTCCATGATCCATCCCAGGCTCTTCTCCCTCAGCTTTGGAGGATGCGGCTCTGGGTGCCCCACCTCTGGGACTCTAACGTGGTGGGCTGAGTGAGCCAGAGACCTGTTGTTTGCCGTGTCCCCAGATGACTGTTCACTTCCTTGGTGGCTCTTTGGACTCACACTTAGTCTCCTATTCCCCATCATCTGGGCAGGGGTCTCCCCACTTCCTCAGTCTCAGCCTCATCCTGTGCCTCCCACACCCTCCTTTCTGAGGCAGAGGCTACTCCCCAGCCCCTCACCTTGAGCCCCCATGTATACAGCTCCCTGATTTTGAGAGGGGCCCAGGGCTGACCTGAACTGCTGCCCGTCAGGGACCCCTTAGGAGGCCTGTGGCGTTGGCACAATGGAGGGAGGAGGTGAGTGCCTGGTCTCTGGGTTGGGACAAGCCCCCCTGCAGCATCCTGGTTAAACCATGAGTCCAGGTCACTGCCAGGCCAGGCCTGGGGCAGGTTCTGTGGTGGACAGGACTCAATCCTCCCAGCTGCCTTGTTGGGAAAGGTGGGCATGGCGAGACCTCGATTCCATGAGGAAGACAAGAGCCTGAGTTGGTGGCCCCTTAGTGTTGAGGGAGGGGCTTTTCTAATGGAGTTAGTAGTGATTTGAACAAATGTGATTTTTTGATATGGGACTGTGAAATGTGTCAACATTGGAAGGTCTGGGCAAATCAGCAAACCAGTATTTCCAAATGCTGCTATAGTCCTGGCCGGTTTGGCTCAGTGGTTGGAGCTTCAGCCCATGGACTGAAGGGTCACAGGTTCAATTCCTGGCCAAGGGCACATACCTTGGTTGCAGGCTTGATCCCTGGCTTTGGTGGGGGCTTGTGGAGGAGGCAACCAATCGATGTGTCTCTCTCACATCGATGTTTCTCTCTCTTTCTCTCCCTCCCTCCCTCCCTTCCACTCTCTAGAAATCAATGGAAAAATATCCTCAGGTGAGGATTAAAACAAACGAACAAACAAATGATGCGCTGGGACTGACCAGCAGACCCCGAGGGAAGGACAAATGATTACTCTGACACACATTTCTGTGAAAGAGAGGGCTAGGGGCTGCTTGGCTATAGGAACCAAAACAGCCCCGTTTGCCTGTCTCCTTAAGCTTCTATTGTAACAACAGCTTGAACTAAAATTAAGTATTAGATACTAACAGCAGGGTAAGCATCCTGGAGAAGACACATGTGTCTGCCCTGTCCTTTAAGCAAGGACGTTTTGGAGTCTAAACATGAAGATTCCAGCAAACATCCAGGGGCTCAGACTTGTTTGGAAACGTCAAGGCAGGCGCTGCTGCCTTAGGCAAGTCCCCCTAGAGGCCCCGACCTTTCCTTACAGATTTCCCAACCAAGCCCTGTGCTTCCCCCCAGTGATGCTATAACATGATGCACACAAGCAAAGACCCACTTGGAGTGCAAGATAGACCTGGGGGGCTTAATGCACAGAGTGTGAGGGGTTCATTGGTTTGGGGTCAGACACCTCATCTGGAACAGTCTCCCACTTGTGGCTTTCAGTGTGGATCAAAGAAGAACATCCACAATGATCTGAACAGGTGTTCACAACCCACCCTTCCCTGCCCACACACTGTGTGAGCTGCGTTTTCTTCAAACACCACGCCCAAATGCGTATTATCAGAGATCCACGGCAGAAGCCGTTTGGGACTCTGACCTCTATTGAGCCAGACATGAGAGAGATTGACACATAATGTTGCCCTTCTCACTAGTTTTCATTTTAATCTAGTTTTTTTTTTGTGTGTGTGTGTGTAAAAATATGTTATTCATGTTAACATAAAATGGGTTTGTAATAGGTATTTTTAAGTGAATGAATCAATATTTAAAAATTTTTCAGCTTCAATTTATATTACAGTGCACATGGGTAGTGCTAAGCTGTATGAACAGAGCTCTTTGGAGCGCCAATAATTTTTAGGGGCAGAAAGTTCATGACATGCTCCATAGAGAGCAGGGAGGGCCCCCAGGACTGGTGGCATGGCTGTGGCCCTGGCAAAGTGGAGGGGAAGCCGGGGAATGTAAACGGAGGCCAGTCCTCCTGGGCACCAAGGTGTTGACTGCGAATTTAGCCACTGCTGGAGCCAACTTGTCTTCCGGAAGGAAGGCCCAGGAGCAAGGGCACGGGTTGTGGATTGACTGGTAGTCAACCTCCGGGCATGGCTCCCCTGGGCAGCTCTGCACCCCATCCTTCTTCCTGGCCCAGGTGGGGTGTACATTATGCATAGAGTGAAGTCTACTCAGCTGTCCCCAGGGGCCCTGTGGCACTAGGGGGCACTGCAGCTGGGGGGAGGTGAGGGGTTCTGGATGGACTTCGGAGGGTCCTGAAGCCAGGTGGGGAGCATGGGTGCTCAGGATGTTGGGGCAGTTGGGTAAGAAGGGCCAGTGGGTAATTTCTGGCTGTGTGACAGTGATGATTGATTCCCTGGCACTTCGCTGGGACTGTGAGTGTGGGTGGGGGCACCTCTCGAGGGAGATGGTGTGAGGTAGTTCACAGCCTCTGATCTCCTCTGAGCAGCTCACAGGTGGACAGTGTTCAGCTGAGCCCGCGCCTCAGTGAAGGTTTGGATTTGCAAAGTGGGAGAGGCGCTGATTGACATGGCTGAGTTGGTCTACACCAGTGGTCGGCAAACTGCGACTTGCCAGCCACATGCGGCTCGGGAGCCGTTGTTTGCCGCTCTGTTGATTAATGAGTTTGCTGACCACTGTCATATACTACCCTTTACCTCTTTGCACACAAAATGCTACAATTGCCTAATCCTCACAGCTTCCAACTGCACGGTAACATTTAGTCTAGCAGTGGTCGGCAAACTCATTAGTCAACAGAGCGGCAAACCGAGACTCGCGAGCCGCATGTGGCTCGCGAGCCGCAGTTTGCCGACCACTGGTCTACACAGTTATTAGAGGGAAGCTGAATTCCCAGAGTCAGTCCCAGGGGCCAGGGTAAGGGTGCGGGAGCAAGGAGAGGGGAGCTGTGAGGAGGATGTTGGAGGTTGGGGGTTGGGCAGACCAGGGGAGTACCACCTGCGGGAGCCTTCCATTTACCTCCACGCATTCCTCAGCTCAGGAGTGAGAACAGTTTCCTGAGCCAGCCAGCCAGAGAGGAAGGCATCAGAGAGAGAGGCCCTGAGGATTCTGGTCCATTCCCCCTACTCCCCGCTGGGATCCTTGGAGATTCTGCAGGGATGCTGGGTTTCCGGGGCTCCTGCAATGTGCATCTCTGTGCAGAGGTGGAGAGACTGGAACCTGAGCCCCCGGCCACACATGGGGTTAGTATTACCTTTTACAGATGGCAGCCAGGGGTTGGGGGACACAGCGGGAGCCGTGGGCTTACATGTCCCAGGACCAGAGACTTGAAGGAGGACCATGCTCACGTGCAAACCCCAGTCCTGGGCCATCATCTCATGTTTGTCAAAGGTGTTTTTTGGATCAGTGTCTGAGTCCTTTCCTTAGGACTTTGCAGGAACCACCCTCCAACTCTGCCCTCCCAGGCTGAGTTCTCAGGGGAGGGCAGGAGGCCTGGGATGCTGGCTGGGGGACAGGATGGGCTCACTGCCCCTGCCCTTGGAGCTTGGCTGTTTCCAGAGAGTCAAGGTGGGGACAAAGAGCAGAAAGTTGTCTGGGCCATCCCCTCTGGACCTCAGGCATGCTGTTGACTGCTTGGACACACAGCCTTCCCTGGAATGGGGCGCTTCCCTCCTGCTCCTTAGCAGCGCTGAAGGATGACCTGGGGAGGCCCTTAGCCACCCAGGTGGGACTTGGTGGACTCTTGGGGAAGTTTTGCCTTTGGCGCATGATCCTTTGAATTAATTCTTCCTCCTCTAGAAGGAGATGAGATTAAAAGCCTGCTGGGGAGGCTGGCCCTGGCTTTGTTTGGCTGTAGCGATTACAAATGTCAAAGATATAGGCTTGATAAATATAATTTTAAAGGATAACATCAAATAAACCATCACTGTTGTCAGGTTATGTTTAAATATGCTCTGTTTACAAAATCAATTGGGCTATTCACAAAGCAAGTAATGTTCGAGTAGGCAATCACCCGATCAATTATTAATAAAAATTTTCCAAGTAAAGAACCTGTAAGTATGGCTATTTGGGTACTAAAAATATGGCCTCATGTTTATAAAGCACTATATATGTGTGTGTGTGTATATACAGGGTGGGGCAAAAGTAGGTTTACAGCTGTTGGTATGGAAAATAATAAATAAGAATAATATCTGTGTTGCACATACTCATAACTGTAAACCTACTTTTGCCCCACCCTGTGTATATATTTGGAGGGGGTCAAGGAGGTCCTTCCCTCTCCTCAGTTGCCCACAGGAAGGCTTTCAGGATGGTTCTCTGCACCCAAGGGGCCCAGTAGGGCCCGAGCCTCGCTCCCAGTCTGTGCAGGCCCCCTGCCTGTGGGCAGTCACAGGGCCATGTGGGGACGCCTTCCTCCTCCCCCACGAGCACGTGGTACTCACAGAGGCCTCTGAGATGAGATGCACGCTGTCTGTCGTGACAACTTCTGGGACACAGAGAAGGTGGGGCTTTTAAAGCTGCTATTTGTCAGGCACTTACTTGGAGTATTCCCATGTGTCGAGCACATTTGCATGCAATATGGCATTTGTCATAACAGTCCCTCCGAGTGCAGAGGCTGTTAACTAGAGAAAGAAGAGCATTTGTTATAAATGGTGCTGAACAATCGGATATCCAGATGCAAAAAAGAAAAAGTCCTCAACACAGTCTTTGCACTGTAACTAAGAATTAACTTGAATGCACCATAGACCTAGATGGGGGGCCTGCGCTATAGAACTTCCAGAGGAGCACAGGAGGTGGTTTTTGTAAACTCGGGTTAGCCAGGAGTGCTCAGAATGGCACTTCAAGCACGATCCATTAAAAAATTAAATTTCATGAACAGCAAACGTTTTGCTCTTCAAAATAGATTGCCCAGAAATGAAGACAGATGCAATCACATATTTTTGTCCAAGGAATTGAATGCAGAATATATAGATAACACTAAAACTCAACAGTAAGAAAACAAAACAGCAGCCCAACTTAAAAAATGTGCAAGAAACTTGAACAGACACTGCACCAAAGTGGATACTCAGACGGCAGAGGAAAAACACTGCACACCGTCAGTCATCAGGGAAATCCAAATTAAAGCCACGTTGAAATAGCACTTCACATGGCGAAGAAACAAACAAGGACAGACAGTACCAAATGCTGGCGAGGTGTGCCAGCCTCCTCGGCCAGCAGCCAGCGGCAGCCTGAGACCATGGGTGGACCCTGGCATCCCTGCCCACAGAGCGCTCACCCATCCGAGGGCACGGATAGCCTTCAGTCAGTACATCTGGGTGCATATCTGTGGGTGAGGGTTGCTGGGCTCTTAACAGCATCGGGGGAGGGGAGATGAAGAGGGAGCATGGACACACACAACCCTTGCTCATTCAGCCTTGACTTCTGGCGCTGTGTGCGCTGTAACTGGACTGAAATGCTTGCCGAGTGGAGGAGATTCAGCAGTTGGGTGGTGGCCCCAAGTCGCAATATTTGGTGTTTGATGCCACCTCTGTTCCAAGGCTGAGATGTCAGCTCCTGTAGTTGAGAGAGCGTGGCTCCCGCGTGGGTCCACTTGGTCCTGGTTCTCTGTGCTCCACCCACAATCTATTTCCTCATCAGAGAAGGGCCCTGGGAGGTCAAGCAGGTCCAGAAGGGAGGAGAGCAAAGGCCCCGGGCTCAGATGCGAGGACCAGGATGGCTGAGACTTGCCAAGGCGCCATTGCCAAGGCTTGAGGCCTGCCGGGTCACTCCACTGTCTTTCTGAGTTCTGTGATTGCCCCCTCCCTGCCAACCCCCAGGCCTGAGGTCACTAGGCAACACCATTGCCCTCCTCCCCTGCCTTCATGGGACTGTCTTTGGTTGTGGTTTTGGAATGACTTCCCTCTCAGCTGGAGACATCACCATCTCAGCAAGAGGCCTGCCCCTGGGAGGTGATTACCACCCGGAGCTGTGCTGGGGCTGGAAGCCACTGTTCTCTCCCCAGGAGGAGGCGCCTTGGTAATTTTAGGGGAAATGGAAGCATTCTGGAGGGGGCGGTGGTTCTGCCATCTTTCTCCTGGATTTCCTAGAAACGTTTTGTGGATGCCTTGACTTAAAGCTCACTATGGGGTCCAGGTGCGAGAAACCCGCTGTCAGTCCTTTCCTCCCCTTTGGGGCTTTCGTCTCTTTTCCATTTAACTGTCCTGCTGTGTGCCGGCGGGCGTTTACCAGGAGCCCAGTACGTTCCCATTTGGAAGAAGGTGGGTGTACGTTAAGCACAGAGGGAAGTCTGCTCAGCTCCCCCGGGGGGCCAGGGAGTGCCTGCCCTCAGCAGGACTTCCCGCTGAGGCTAAGTCTGTGCTGTTAGGGCCCAGCTCCAAGGGCGTCTTAGATAAACTGGGACAGCCAGGACGCTGGGAGAAAGACCCGGAGACAGTGCCCTTTCTGACCTGCAACCTGCTGGAAGCCCAGGCCTCTGGAGGCGGGTGGGGCAGGCATCCCGCCCCCCCTCCCCCAGGTTCTTTCAGGGCTGCACAGGGCAGGGAGGAACCAGTGTAGAGGAAGCGTGCTCTGGGCAGATGAGAGGCTGCCGCCTGTGTCACACGTTAGTCAGAGATCTGCTTGCAGATCCTTTCGGGTCCAAGTGGGTTCACCTTCCTCTTCAAGGTCACACCAAGTCAGTGTACATTTTTATTTGAGAGCAACGTGGCTCGCAGCCTGGCCGTTGGGGATGTGCAAAGAGACGTCTTCAAGAAAACTCTGTTACAGCAGCTCCAGGAGATCGATAGATTCTATTTGCTCCAGGATCAGAGCTGTTTTTATTTATTTAAGGGGCCAGTCACTGGAGAGAGGATTGAACACTGAGCTGCAGGGCTTACAGACCGGCCCAGATCGCTGGCTCTGCTCCCGCTCGGGCTTCACGTGGCGCTGCCCGTTTATAAACACGCTCTGACACAGAACCGGGAAAGCCATTGCAGTCGGCGACTTCATCAGGGGTCGCCTTGTCTCGGTATTTAAACACATTTGTACATTCAAACGTTTGAAAGAAGTGGAGCTACAGATGGTCCGCAACCCAAGGGATTTGCAGGTCAATGAAGTACCTGGAAGTTACCACCAGCTCCTGGGACACAGGGCCTTTACATCCGTTGTCACCCAGGGGTCACCGAAGGTGGAGATGGACACGGCAGGTTGCCGGTGCTCCTGGCATGTCATCACCGCCCTCCCGTCCGTCTGCGGGCTCCATCACGATATGGGAAGAGTCCGAGGCTGCATGATGGTCCCACTGGCCCCTTCAAGTCTGGTGACAGGGAAGAACTGGCAGACGTTTTTGGGAAGCCTGGCTGTGCAGCGGGACTTCAGCTGGGAAGGAAATGTTCGGAGACACTGCGGACAAGGAGAAGCTGGGCGAGTTCTGTCCAGGCGTCTTCCATTTCTGGATGGTCTGAGTAATTCCCCCAACCTGTGGCGTTGAGCAAATGAAAAGAGGTCAGAAATGCTGATTCATGTCTACATTTGGAAGTGTCTGAGGTTCCTGGACAGGTGAGAGATGCGATGAGGGCTCAGGGCGCTATATGACCCCCAGCCTGTCACCGCGTGGAGAGCGACGTGGCATCACGCAGTGCCTGGCACCTGAGCTCCCGTGCAGCCTGTGTCCCCAGCTTCTGAGGTTGCTGCCATGAAATTCCATCGGCTTCACACATCCACATAAATAACTTAATTTAAATGACTTTCACCATGAGGCCTGCCTGTTACTGTGAAGTTTACAAAGATTGATCTTCCTCTTCCGAATGTAGATCAGCGTGGAATGTGCTTCCGGACTAAGCTGGGACGTAATTTTGGCTGGAAAGAAACTGGTGAACTTTAGGCGACACGGCCCCATCACTCCATGTTCTGACGGCTAATGGGAGCGACTCAGAAAGTGTCAGAAAAGAGGAAGCTTTTAAGTCATGGACTAATGCAGTGTACCAGCTGCCCTTAACGGCGGTGACAAAGTACCACCAACCCGGGGCCATAAAACAATGCACATTTATTCTCACAGCTCTGGAGGGCAGAGTCTGGAATGGGCCCTGCTGGGCGAGGTGGTGGTGGGCCGGCTGCTGCCTTCTGCAGCCCACGGCGCTGCCCTCTGTCCTCACAGCCCGCAGCGAGGCGCCTGCAGACTCTCCCGCTCTGCTCCCAGCCTCCTGCCCGTCCCCTGAGGATGCTGGTCCTTACATGACTCCCTGCACGGGTAATTTCATGTGTCGATGGAGCAGGCTCTGGAATGTGCAGAGAGCGGTAATGGGGCCTTGGAGCTGTTGGTTATCAGCTGAGGGCGTCTCATCTGAGAACCAGCCCCCTCCCCGCAGCTCTGACCATACCTCTCAGTGGCCCCTCTGTCACACCCAGGACTGTTAGTGGCCCCTCTCACACACCCAGGACTGTTAGTGTCCCCTCTCGCACACCCAGGACTGTTAGTGTCCCCTCTCGCACACCCAGGACTGTTAGTGGCCCCTCTCACACACCCAGGACTGTTGCCCCTCTCACACACCCAGGACTGTTAGTGGCCCCTCTCCCACACCCAGGACTGTTAGTGGCCCCTCTCCCACACCCAGGACTGTTAGTGGCCCCTCTCCCACACCCAAGACTGTTAGTGGTTCCCTCTCGCACACCCAGAACTGTGGTTCTCAGGAGGAAAGCTTTCCTTGGAGACGGAGCTGGGGTCCCACACCTGTAGGGAGGAGCCCCAGGCATCAGGACAGTTTATGTGACCCTCAGCTCTGTCCTGAGGGAACCACTCTCTGTGAAGGGAGAGGGAGGGCTGGTGTGGGGACAGCACAGCCCGCTCAGGCACATAGGCGCGGTCCTGCCCTTGTCGGGAGCCTCTGGCAGGGGCAGTTTCCAGGGCATCGATGCCCAGCCATCACTCCCTCCCAGGAGAGCCAGGCGCCAGCGACAGGCCGTGTATCAGCTGTGGCTGCGGTAGCCGCGCCTGTTGTCCGTCTGAAACTTGTAGGCTCTGAATCACACCCTCGGTCCCTCCCTGATGCTCACGTCCGTCTCTGCCAGCCCATAGCCCAGAGAAACGTCTCCGCTGCGCCTCCCACTTCGTTTTGTTTCCAGAATGTTTCTCATCCAAAGACTTTCACTCCTGGGGGCTCCTACCTGGGCTCCAAGGTGCTCCATCTTCTCCGCAGTCAGCAGGGCCTGGAATGCTCGCGGGCCATTCCTTCCAATTTATGTCCCCAGCTTGTCCCTGACTCCCTGGACCTGGGGGCTCTCACACACAACAGTGTGAGGGACCTGGAGGCCGCCAGCTCCACCACCCTGAGGAAGGACTGTTCCCAGCTTAGGGGAGTGCAGGGGCAGACAAGGGTTCTCGCTGCCAAGGTCATTGCCAAGGTCATGTGCCAAGGTCAAGCTGTCTTGGTCTAGCTCCCTCTGCTAACCTGAGTTCTTCCCTCCATCCCCAGGGGCTCCCCAGTACTGCCCTGCCCCCCAGACACCATGTCACCTTGCGTACAGAGAACTCAGCCTGCAACAGGTCCTAACCACCCGGCAGCCGCGATGGAGCCTAGGTAGACAGCTCACCAAAATCCAAATGCATCCAACTGTTCAGCTTAAAAAAAAAAAAAAAAAGACATTTCAGAAGTTTCCCCCTTTGGAAGTTTGGTCAGACGTGGATATCAGTTCCACATTTGTCCAAGGAACTCCGGCCCTGCAGTTCAATCTGAGGATCCTTTAAATTCAGCATTCTCACAGTGCTCATTAAATATATGTCTATTCATGTGGAATAGTTTCTCATTCCTCACATCTGTTGCATGAAACAACTGTATCAGGTTCGTTTGAAGGCAGGACTTCAATTAAAAGATCCAATTAGGCTCTGAAACCAATGGCGCTGTTGACTAAACCCTGTCTTTCAATCCAGAAGTTCAAGCTCAGTTTCCCTTAGTTTTCTAATCAGCACTGAACTCCCCCCTTCGGAGAAGGAGGGACGCTTTGTTTCAGACATAGCCCTGGAGGAAGATGACAATTAACATAAAAGTCCAGGTGATTCGATGAATATTCATGGGGACCATGTAATCAGGTCTGTTCCAGATCTGCGTTCCCATTCGAAGCCGGTTTCAGGAATAGAAAGAAAGATTGCAGAGCAGCTGCGCTGCCTCACGTTTCTCCCTGAGACGCTGTGTCTCTGTCGATAGCCCTCGGTGTTGGCTTCTGTGTGCCAGGTGGAGGTGCCTCACACCTCAGGGCTGGTCACTGGAGGATCAAATGCCCTGGAATCCCGGTTGCCTCTCACAGGCACCTGGTGCTCGAACCTTGTTAGGTGTTCAGTGGGTTGGGCAGCACGAGTGTCTAGGGCAGGTGTCCTCAAACTACGGCCCGTGGGCCACATGTGGGTGTTTTTGTCATTTTGTTTTTTTACTTCAAAATAAGATACGTGCAGTGTGCATAGGAATTTGTTCATAGTTTTTTTTTTAAACTATAGTCCGGCTCTCCAACGGTCTGAGGGACAGTGAACTGGCCCCCTGTTTAAAAAGTTTGAGGACCCCTGGTCTAGGGTGTTGCCCATTATTCTTTTTTTAAAATATATTTTTATTGATTTCAGAGAGGAAAGGAGAGGGAGAGAGAAATAGAAACATCAAGGATGAGAGAGGATCATTGATTGGCTGCCTCCTGCATACCCCCTACTGGTACGGAGCCCGCAACCTGGGCATGTGCCCTGATTGGAAATCAAACCATGACCTCCTGGTTCATAGGTCGATGCTCAACCACTGAGTCATATCATCCAAGTTGCCCTTTATTCTTAACAGTAATGACAATAATGCAAATGTAAAACGGTGGGGGTGATGGAGAGCATCATGGTGACCGCAGGATCCGCTTGACCCCGGCTGCGTGGCTGGCCAAGCCCTCGCTTCTCCGTGGTGTCCACGGGCTCATGGTGATAGTCTGTTGGCTGAGGGGATGTTGGGGAGCATCTGGTAAATGGTAGCCTTGGTAACAGTTGTTTTCTGGTTGTCAGAGGTGTTGGTTGGAGGTGACAGGAGCTGAGAGGATGGTAGGATGTGGAGACTGAGAATTTGCCCATGATCAGTGGGCTTGGCTTATTCTAGCTGCTAACAGCTCTACTGAAAGAAACCCAGGTCCAGTCATTAGGAAATGCTGACATCGTTAGCAATCAAGCAAATACATTGAACATAAAGTGACACCGTGTGTCACCAATGACAGTGACAATGAAATCCAGGTGAGCCAGAGTGGGGGCCTGCCACGTGGATTAGCTTCAGGGGCCATCGCCTCTGCCACACCCTTAGAAAGGTGCAGACCCAGTCCAGCAGTGGATGCTGGAGAAGCAGTTAGGTATCATTTTTTTGCACAGGATGTTAATTCTAAGACCTTGATAATGAAAAAGGAGGGACAATCCACATGGGCAATGACAGGAGACTGGTGAGCAATATGGTGAGTCAGTAGAGCAGCTGACTCCGTAGACTGAAAGTTGTGCTGGAACTTCGAGCAGGACCTCTGGGCAACAGAGACCACCACTCAGCAGCTCTGCCCCTGGGTGTGTGCCCACCAGCTGCTGGGCATGAGGAGGGGCGCATCCGGGGTGTTTGCAGCGAACAGGTACCAGCAGCAGGCCCTCGCAGACGTGCCCAGGGCATGGGCAGTGCACACGGAGGCAGGGTTCTGACCTGAAAGCGTGCTCAGAAGCGTTAAGGGAAAACTGACAGTAGCAGGTGGGCCGTCTGTGGCCCACAGAGTAACCTGGGCTGGAAGGGTTACACGGAACCAGCTCTCTGCCTGCAGCTCTGAGTGGGGATGATCCGGCTTCTTCTTTGGGAATTTCTGAGTCTTCGGGGTTGTTGCCAATGAGCTATTATCACTTTGGTCACCCCTCAATCAATGCAGTACGTGATAAATAACCCACCGTGTTATGTAAAACCACCTCCGTGTGGTTTTCTCTCTTCCTGATTCTGATCACCAGGCAGGGTTCGGGTCAGCTACTCTTCTGGGGCCCCCGAGGGCACCTGCTGGGCTGACACCCATCAGAACCGCCTTCTCCAGCCATATCTGTCTCTGCCTCATCTGAGCTGCCTTCTGGGGAATCTGGGAGAAAGATGAGCTCCTCTCCAGGCCTTGCGTTGGGGATTATAAAAGAATAATGATTCGGTGACTTAAAGATTTAGTAGCCAGGTTGTTACAGTCTTAGAGCAGAAAGAAGATTAATGAGCTACCAGCTCGACATGTCTGCGAAAAGAATAGTCCTTTAATTTCTAACTTGGTAAAACTGGTGCCCGCTCCTGTTTTGCAAGAATAGTTATTTTGCAACATGATTTTTTGCTCTCAAAGGAGCTGACTCAAGCCTGTGAAGTCACTCCAGGGATAGAAGGTGGCTCAGAGTCCACCCTGATTCACCGAGGGCTTGGGAGCCCCAGTGCCAAGTCACGTGGAGTCCGGCCGGGGAGCCCGGGTTCCAAGTCACGTGGAGTCCGGCCTGGGAGCCCGAGTGCCGAGTCACGTGGAGTCCGGCCGGGGAGCCCGGGTTCCGAGTCACGTGGAGTCCGGCCTGGGAGCCCGGGTGCCGAGTCACACATGCAGGCTCCCAGCAGTCCTGGGGAAGGCCCGCACAGCGCCCCAGGGAGCCTCTCTGACATGGGCCCCCTAGCTCAGTCAGATGACACAGCCTCATGGACAGACCTGAGCCAGGGCACCAGGCAGCTGCTCCTGAGCTCCCGCCTCAGAAACCGCAGGGTCATAAACGCCACCGGATAAGCTGCTGCAAGAACTCATTATGCCCAGTGCGTTTCACCTGTTCCCGCCCCCCCTACCCCATTTCTTTGCTGAACAAATTCCAGATATGTCATTTCATCTGTAAATAATTCAGTACCCTTCTTTACACTTTGGAAACAAAAAAACTTTCGGAAAATTACAGATAAAAAATAGGAAATACCAGTGTATCCATCACTCCAAATGTTGACATTTTTGCTATTTACTTTTGGCTTTATTTTTCCCCAAGAAATATCGCATTTTAGATCAAGTGGAAACCCTCTTAGGCTTGGAGGCCCTCCCCCAATGCCTCCCCCACCCCCGCCGGCCCTGAATGGGATGCCTGGCCAGTCCATCATCATAACCCACGCCCTGTGCAGGTATTTAAAACTAGAGCCCGTGTTGGGGGGTTTTAAAGCATACATGGATGGCAGTATTTCACCCTTTCCCATTATTGCTCCCTTCTGGAGGAAAAGGAAATGAAATAAATGAACTTCTGCCGAATGAGAGAAATTAAATGGTCTGGACTAGGGATCGACATCCCTGTTTGGGGCAGTGTTGCCCATTAAGGAGGCTGCCACGTGGGGGGACTGGGCCCTATCCCGCCGTTTGCATGTGTACCCGGTGTCGGCTCCTCAGGAGCTCAGTGTGTCTAGCTCAGCTGTTGTTTTCATGGGCTGTCCTGTACATCAGCATGTTCCCTGGGGTCCCTGGTCTCTATGGCGGTGCCATCGTGGCAACCACACATTTTTCAATGGCCCAGGAGACTCGGGTCGGTCACATATACGCTGCTGCCGTATTTTCTCTGAGCACAGACGGCATTTATCTCCCCATCTGCTCTGCGTGGACAGCTTGGTGTCGGGGTGTGTGTTCAGCGACGTCATGGAACAGCAGGCCGGGAGGGCAATAGGCTGGGCAGCCCGTCAGCAATGCTGCCCTGACCCGCGATCCTCCTAGCCTCGGTGCCATGGTCACTGGCGCCCGACTCTCAGGACGGTGCTGTCCCTCAGGTCCTGAGCCCACCTCCTGCTGCTGGAAGAGGTGGGGGTCTGGGGCTGGGACTGTCACGGCTCGGCCCTGTCCTTGGGAGGAAAGCCCTGCTCTCTGGAGACGGTTACCCTCCGCAGTCCCAAGCAGCCCGGCCCCCGCAGGACTGACCCTCAACTTTAGTTCCGCCGCCTGCTGGGTGCGGATGGGCCTCATTGCTTTAATCTGCACCCTGGGCTCAGGTCACAACCCGCCTGCCTTCCCTGGGAATGGCCTTTGTGCGTTTGGTCTACGAGACTCTTTTCCTTTTCCTTATCAACTTGTAAGGAAATCATCACACTTCCTAGGTACTAATTACTTACAGGTTGCATAAACTGCAAGTAATTTTCCCCTCGTCCGTTCCTTAATTGTTTTTAATTTGTTTATGGTATCACCTGTCATGCCCCAAACGTACATTTTGATATGGTCGTATTTATGAGTCTTTTTCTTCACGACTTAGGTTTTTCTCTTCTTTCCCTGTGGTTTATTAGAATATCCTTGTACATTTCTTTCTAATGTGTTTTTTGCCACTAGGCCTTTGCTACATTTGAAATTATAATTGTCCTTGTTGGGAAGGAGGGATCTATGATGTTTCTCATTATGGAAGGCTCGATGTCCTGGAATTATTTATCGAGTCCCGTGATCAGCAAAGCTTTCTCACCGTAGACCAGTGCTGTCGTGTGTGTGGGTGGTGGGGCTGCTGTTTCTGAGCTTTCTCATCGCCTGATGTCACCATCCACATCATCAACATGACATCACTGTTGATGTTGACCTTGATCACCCAAATTGAGGTGTGTGTTAGTTTTCTCCACTGTGATTTTATTCTTTTTTAAAAAAATATATATTTTTATTGATTTCAGAGAGGGAAAGAGATAGAAACATAAATGATCAGAGAGACTGATTGATCAGCTGCCTCCTGCACGCCCCCCACTGAGGATCAAGCCCATAACCTGGGCATGTGCCCTGACCTGGAATCGAACCATGACCTCCTGGTTCATAGGTTAATGCTCAACCACTGAGCCGCACCGACTGGGCTGGGATTTTATTCTTAAAAAATACCAAATAAAACCTTTCTATGCTGTTCTCTTTGGAAGTAAATTACTATATGCAGTCCACCCTTAAGGAATAGGAAGTTATGTTCTATCTCCTAAAATTATTTGGAATTCCTTTGTGTGGGAGATATGCCTATTCTCCATTTATTTATTTATCATTTATATCAGTATGAACTCAGGGACATTTATTTTATACTTTGGGTTATAATCAAATACTACATTACCAGTGCTGTTGCTGGTAATCAAATACTACATTCCAGCTTTGGGGCCTGCAAGCGCCTCCAGTTGGCACCTCTATCTTTGACATCCCCATAATTGCAGTTTTTTAAAAAAGCATTTTCCCACTTTCTGACATCACATCGTGTTCCAGACTTTTCTTATATTTCCTGCCCTAGATTCTATCCAGTGTATTTGTTCGTTTTAGATATTGACACTTTTATATCTGGAGGTTCTGTTTGGATCTCTTTAGATTTTCCATATTTTTGAACATGTTTCACATACTTATAATGACCATTCTAGTGCCCCTGTCTGCTAATTCTGTTATTTCTGGGTCTGTTTCCATTGGTTGATTTATCTCCTGGTTATGGTTCATATTTTCCTGCTTTGTTGAATACATGATCATTTTTTATTGAATGTCAGGCATTGTGAATTTTACGTTGTTTTGTGATGGATTTTGTTGTATTTTTAAAGAAAGAGTTGGACCTTTTTCTGGCGTGTGGTTGCTCGAGATGAGTAGAACCTGTTGAGGCAGGATCCTCAGGTGATTTGGGCAGATGTAGAGCAGCCTTTCATGGGGGGCTGAACTGCTGGTGTCCTGGTGTGGGACCTGCGGGAGGACCCAAATTCTTTAAAACAAAATATTCTCATTTATTTCATTTATTAAAAAACAAAAAGCCGTTTCCTTTTTGTTCACTATGTGATGTATAGGTTACAAGTATAGCCATTTCTGAAATTATACCATCATACAAAAGAACTAATTAAAGCAGTTAATTTTAGAAACAGATTGGGAAGGAAGAAATAAAACTGTCTTTGTTCATAGATGACATGATTTTCCACGTAGAAAATCCAAAAGAACTGAAAACAAAATGAAACAAACGCCTAGAACTAACAAGCAGCTGTAGCAAGGTTTGAGGATTCAGAGGTAATGTACAAAAGCCAGTCACTTTCATAGACACCATCAATGAACAAATGGAATTTGAAATTAAAAACACACTATAGTTTACATCAGCATGAAATACTTATGTGTAAATCTAACAAAACGTGTACAAGATCTGTGTGAGGAAAAGTATACGAGCTCTGATGAACGACATCAAAGATCTACTAGTAAGTAAATGGAGTGATGTTCCATGTTCACAGACAGGAAGACTCAATATTGTTAAGATGTCACTTCTTCCCTTTTTGATCTATAGATTCATTATAACTCCCTCCTCCCCCTCCTCCCCCTCCTCCCCCTCCTCCCCCTCCCCCTGGTCAAAACCCCAGCGTTATTTTGTGGATAATGACAGACTGATTCTAAAAGTTACGTGGAGGCAAAAGACCCAGAATAGCCAACTCAATATTGAAGGAGAAGAACAAAGTTGGAGGACTGACACTACCCGGCTTCAAGACTCAGGAAACCACAGTAATGAAGACAGCGTGGTTTCGGCAAAAGAATGGACAAATAGAACAATGGAATAAAATAGAGAGTCCAGAAATAGGCCCACGCAAATATAGTCAGCTGATCTTTGGCAAAGGAGCAAAGATAACACAATAGACAAGAATAGTCTCTGTAACAAATTAAACTGGAAAAACTGGACAGCCTCATGCAAAAATATAAAAGGATGTAGTCACAGACCTTATACCTTCACAAAAATTGACTAAAAAATAGATCAGCTGTGTTACATTCAGGCAATGGAATATGATCTAGCAACAGAAAGAAATGAGCTAGCAAGTCATGAAAAGACACAGAAGAACCTTAGCTGCACCGTACTAAGGAGAGACGCCAGTCTATTAAGGCTACACACTCTTTGGTTCCCAACCATATGTCATCCTGGAAAAGGTGAAACTGTGGAGACAGTAACTTATCAATGGTGGCCGGGGCGGGGTGGGGTGGGGGTACGAATGGGCAGGTGAGTACAGAGGATACTTAGGGCAGTGGAACCACTCTGTATGATACTCTCATGGTGGACACATGCCATTACACATTTCTCCAAACCCGTAGAAGGCACACCAAGAGTGATCCCTAATGTAAACTGGACTTTGGGTGATCACGATGGGCCACTGTAGGTTCATCACTTGTTACAAATGCAGCATCTGGTGCGGGATGCTGATGGCGGGGGAACCTTTGCGTGTGTGTGGGTGAGCAGGGAGTACCTGGGAACTCTGTACTTTCCATTCAATTTTTCTGTGAAAACTGCTCTAAAAATAGTTTGTTAATAAACAAACACAGAAAAAAAACATGCTGAAATGTCAGATGGAATAATTTTGCATGATAACTTCAAAATGTCACACACTTTTAAGCCAGTTTTCTCAGATACCTTTTTCCGGAAATGTTTGTCCCACCCACTTCCCCTCTGAGGGGGAAGGTTGTCCTCCCTTCTGTCTGCCTCAATGGTAGTGAGTTAGTTGAATTACTTTATTTATACTGCTGTCTTCACTTGATGGCTGCACTGGTGTGTGTGTGTGTGTGTGTTTTAGAACTAATGAAATAATACAAATAAGACAAATTAATTAAGACAACCAGTTGAGTATGAAGCTTACATTTCCTTTTTAGTGTCATGCTTTGGATAGACTGTAATTTGAATTTGCTGCATTTTCATTACTAAAATTACTTTCCAGTCTTTGAGGAGGGAAAAGCACCTTCTTAGGGACACAGTTTTGGGACGGTCGACTTTTTGCCATGACACGCCTGTGTGAGCGAAGACACTGCTAGGTGCCCCTGTGTCCTCCTCCCTTTTCGGGTCCCTGAGCTCAGAGACAGTCCTCCTGCAGGGAAGGGGTGTGACAGACAGTCAGCCTCCCAGCCGGGAAGCAGACCCCGGTCTCAGCCCGGGCTAGAGGGCTCGCACACCTGCACACACGCTGATGTTTCAGCAAGGGCAGTGGAGCTGTCCACCGGGAAGTCGCGGCCACACGTTCGGTGAGCTCTGCCTGGAGGAGGAGGTGGGAGTGGGAGGGACGAAGGATGGGCCTCGTGGGACAAGGTTTGGAAACAGCCGTCCTCACTGTCCTCGATAGAAACCACCCTGGACGCTGATGTCCCCGTTTGTCATCTCTGTGCAGGCCTCTCCTGGGCTCTGGCGACTGTGTGCAGCGTCCAGTCCTGCCCAGTTAGGGCTGTCTGCTCACAGGGATGTCCTCTGAGGCAGCCGCCAGCTGAGGAGGTTGCAATAAAAATGTTTCCTCGCGATGGTTTTGTGTGAGGGACAGATGAATTTCACCCCCCGCGTTCCTGTCCCATTTGATCAGGCAAGTCCAGCAGGTAACCTCCCAGAACTGGAATCAGCCTCCAGCTGAAGGCCTTGCTGAGGGATGGCCACCATGGGGGCGGGGGCAACCTTCAGGAAATGCCCCGCTCGGACCCTTCCTGATGCTATGTCTCCTGAGGCCTCCTCCAATCACAGACCGAACTGGCCCCTTCTCCGTGTTGCCCACACCTGCGTGCAGCTTCATGGGTCTCTGGCTCTGAGCAGAGTGAGCTGTGGGGACAGGCTGGCAGCCCCAGCAGTGGGAGTCCCTGGGCAAGACCCATCTGGCTCAGAGTCCACCCCAGCACCAGCCCTGCCCTCTGGCTGACTGCACCTGGTAGCAGACCCTGGTCCCCTGGCGCCTTTGGAAATTGCTGCTTTGGTCCTCAAAGCATATTCCATTCTTGCTGGCAACTGACTGACTTTTAAATCACAGCCATGGTGAAGAAAGCCCTCAGGGTGGAGGCGGCCACCTGTTGCTGATGAGCACACTGGCTTTGGGACATCTTTGTGGGCGTCTCCCCAGGTGGCATCCATGAGCTACGCAATATGATGCAGTGACAGCCACATCCAACACCTCACAGAGTCTGTGCCGTCGGCCTCCTCAGGTCACTGTCCCCTCAGGCCTCTGTGCTGACCTGTGAGTGTGCCACCTGCTTTGGGCAGGTCCTTGGCAGGCATGCCGGGCCAGGGCTCAGGCAGACTTGGCCACTGTGACCTGGATCCTTCGTGGCAGGTCCTCTGCTCCTGGTCCACACTGCAGGCACCCAGTGCCCCCGAGCCCCACCTGTCCCAGGCTCACTGCTGCCCAGTGGCCTTTCCCGCGATGGTGACATGGGCCTGAGAGTGTTCAGCAGACGTCAGGCTGGACTTTCTTCCAGTCCTCCCAGAGCATTTTCCACGCGGATTATCCCAAATCAGATCCCACCCAGTGGGTCCTGGCTTTGGAGAGAGCCTTCTCCAGATGGAGTCGAAGCATCTCACCCAGGAAAGCGAGACACGTTTCCGGTTTCTCAATTAGAGAGTTTATGGTAATAAATCAAGAGTGCCTACTCTAATAGTCATAGGGAAAGTACCATAACATGATTTAATATTAAAAGTAGTTCTAATGTGATATTTGAAAATTATATTTCAGTTCCTGTCTGGTTGCCTGTTGTGAGTGTATGCAAATATCTCTAGGAATATTAATATATACCGCCAGCTTTAGCAAATTAAAGAAATAGTTTTAGGAGGCATCCTGATAATTTAATCATGGTATCGGTCATTGCAGATAATTATAATGTTTGTTATTAGGTTCTCTCTGATATTCCAAGGAATGAGAAATCTTTTACCACATGAGCCAAAAGTTCAGTTTTATTTAATTGTGAAAATTATTCTGATCTGAATGCTTTCCAGACTATTTCCGGCAATTTTCTCTGCTCTAGAACTGCCCATGTCATTTTATGGGACTCTAACCCGGGGCTGGGAATGACGCCACAGCCAATAAGATTGCAGTTTGACTCGGGCAGACACAGGGTCCTCAAGGGAGCTCACAGCTCCTTGACTGCTCTGAGGGGCTTCTGCTGGCCCACCTGCATCCCCTCCTGCCCATCACCCCCCTGTTTTCTTACCCGGTTCCCACACCCCAAAACAGACAGTTCACGCCACTGACCAGAACTCAGAGCTACAGACACAGGCCACCACCCTCAAGGGCCGAGACAGCGAGGGGCCTCTGTGTTCCCTGGGGGTGAGTTCTCTGCCAGCCCTGCCCCGCCTCTCCCCTCAGGCTCCTGGCTCACGCACCTTTCTGTTCCCTGACCTGTTTTCAGGTACAGCTAGTTTATCATTTACACTTCTTTTTTTTTAAAAAAAAAAATTTTTATTGATTTCAGAGAGGGAGGGAGAGGGAGAGAGAGAAACATCAATGATGAGAGAGAATCATTGACCAGCTGCCTCCTGCACGGCCCCCACTGGGGATTGAGCCCACAACCTGGACATGTGCCCTTGAGTGGAATCAAACCCGGGACCCTTCAGTTTGCAGGCTGACGCTCTATCCACTGAGCCAAACCGGCGAGGGCATATCGTTTATATTTCTTGATCTTACTCCTGTGTTAAAAGTTTATTGTGTTGTGGTAAGAACACTGAACATGAGCTCTGTCTACCCTCCTCTGTTTGAGTGGTTGACTGTCAGGCGAGGTCACACAGCAGAGCTCCGGAACAGTGGGTACACGGCTGGGTCCCTCCCTTTCCCAGGGAGGAGGCTCCAGGAAAGGTTCCCGTCCCCACCCACCTGCCCTGGAGCAGATGTCACAGGCCGCCTGCACTCCCATGGGCCCCTGTGCACTGGCCTCCAGCAGGTGGGCCATGCGCCCAGCCCGGGCAGCGTCTGGCTGTGGCACTGGGCCGCCACCTGGGTTCCCTGGAGGGGGACTGTCCTCACAGGTTCCCTCTGCTCATTTTGGTGGGTCTGGGAGGTGTAACCGTGCACATGTGTGCACATATGTATGTATGTGTGTTTATGTGTGCATGCATGTTCCCTTGTGTTTAGAAAACGTCCTTTCGCTGCCATAGCTATTTTAAAGCAGACTGAACTGGTAAAAGTGGCCTAATTTTCTTGTCACCCAGATGAAAATATAAACCCAGAGCTCCCCGTGGCGTTTGAAGCACCTCATGGCCTGACCCCAGTTGGACTTATTTCTGCCCCAGCCCACAGTGGGGGTGGAGGGAGAGGGATCAATACCTGGACCAGAACTCCTCCAGCCCAGCCTTCCAGAGGGACGGGGCCGCGTGCTGGAAGTGAACCAGAAGAATAATTCGGCCATATTTTTCAAGGAAAGTTATTAAAATATTGACATCCCATCCGCACAGGCTCGCCCTGCAGACGGGGCTCATTTAATTACGCAGCACCCTCCACGTGCTGTCCTTCAGCCCGATTCCTCCAGAAAGCACAGACGCTCAGGCTCCGAGTTCTGCGGAAGTTACCTCAAACTCCCAGCAGGCTCTGTGAGTCCCCAGAGAAATGGATTTGCTGCCTGGGTCGCAGGGACAGGCTCCCGGAGCACCTCCCGGAAACAAGGCGGTGGTGTGAGCCGAGCTGCGCCCTGTTTGTCCTTCTGGTCTTAATCTTTCTCAAGCAATGTCTTAGGTGTGACAGTGGGGAGCCCTTGTCCTCCTGGGGGGCAGTGTATGAAACGTGTCTTCCCAGAGGGCTGCCTGGGTGGAGCCGAGACTGGGCACATGGCCCATGAAGCTCAGGGCAGCACCTGACGGGCAGGGGGAGGGATTGCCTGCTTGATGGATGCTGCCAAAACCTGAGGGAGCAATTAGGGTGTGAAAGTGACAGTATCTGAGCTGACATGTGCACATGTGTACATGTGTGTGCTCGAGCAGACATTCTTTGTGCTTAAAACACTTTCATTCATGAGGAATACAAATGAGTGGTATTTCCATGAGCAGGCAGAAGAGGCAAATCCTCAGGTTCTGTTTAGAGCAGCGGTCAGCAGCTGGTGGTCCGCGGACCACTGGTGGTCTGTGAGGTCCGAAAGGCTGGCGACCGCTGACTTAGAGCACCGTCTCCCCGTGAGGCTGTGGCGGGCCGCCCTGTGCGCCATGGGGTGTTCGGCCGCATCCTTGGCCTCCACCCACTGGATGCCCCCCTCCAGTTATGACAACCAAAAATGCTGTGGCTGGTGTCCCCCAGGTGAGGTGTTTTAGCGTGGGCTGCACCCTGTCTGCCTGGTCAGTCCCGTCCTCCCTGGCCATCGGCAGTGCTGCAGCCTCATGTAGCGCAGCAGTGCTGACTGGCAGAGGGGTGACCCAGGGGATGTCACCATTTGCTTTGGTTTGTGGTTAGCATGTTGAATTATTTAGGGGCCAGGGTTAAAGTTATAATTCTGTAGGAGATTTTGACAGTTGAAAAAATTAAAATGGCCTATGACGTAAGAGCACCTTCGGAGGTTAAAATAGCATAGTAGCTCCACCCAGAGCACTTTCTCATCTCTCTCTTGCACGGTTTCTCACTGTTGATTTTTTGTGTGATGGGAGGTGAGAGGCAGGGAAGGGGCTGGAAGGCTCTGGAGGCTGGGGCGGCAGCGGTCCAGGGCTGTCCTGTCCAGGCTGGCGTAGGAGGTGGCCACCTTCCATTCCCGGCAGCAGCTCCTGGTCTGCAGGGTAGCTGGGGATGGGGGCCTGCATTGTGCAGAAGTCTCTCACTGGAGATCCAGGGTGTCCAGCAGCGCCCAGCCTGTTGGATTGAGTGCTGACTCTGCCTCCCTCCTGGACCCGACACTCTCCAACCCCTGTGGGGGACCTGGTATGGCCTGCCTGTAACTGGTGGGCCTCAGCCCCCACACCTCGGCCTCCACCACAGGTCTGCTCTGGGGCCCTGCCACATGCAGCTCTGGGAAGGGGGCAAGGAAGGAGAGAACAACATTTGCATGAACCAAATTCTAGCATTTAAGACCCCAAACAAGGCAGAGCCCATTCTCGCGTGAAGGGGGGGTCCTGTCCCCTTCAAACACATGGCAGGTGGCTGGGTCGGCAGTAACAGGGACATGAGGGTGAAGCAATGGCCTCTGGGAGTGCACAGATGCCAGTGCCAAGTCCTCAGGCTGCGAGGCTCCCAACACACACTCAGGCTGTGGCTGGTTCTCCCCTGCGGGTTAGGGATCCCAAGGGGCTATTAAGGAGGCTGTTAACATTATCAGGGAGACAAACGTAAGTGTTACTTTGAGTAAAATAGTAATTTGGGTTTTACAGACAGAAACCATTCATTTCAGCAAATGGATGTTCGCACAGTAGAGGCGGGCCTGCGGCCTGGCAGATATTGACCCTGGCTGATTTAGGGAGCTGAGGCAGCCAGGCCCGTGGTCAAGTCCACAGAATCTGGAGAGGAGGCCAGGAAATATTGTCAACACAGGAGACTTGCTGGGGGGCCAGCATGCCCATAAAAATTCGATGAGGCTCCCAGCCGGCTCTAAGTGGAACTCAATTTTTAATTGCGATGGTCATGCTAGCACACTGTTGTTGATAGCAACAGTTTCATTAATGTTAAAACACATTCTCTCTCTCTCTCTCTCTCTTGAGCATGACAATAAACCAGTTTTCAGAAATTCTGTAACATGACCAGATCTCTGAGCCCTCTGTTCTGCCCGCAGAGGATGCAGCGTCTCTGGGGTGTCTGTGGAGACCAGGCCGCAGCTGCAGCTCATTTGCTGGTGGGACCTCCATGGGTAGAGCTTCCCTCTCCATTTAGCTTAGGCGAGTAGAATGTGTCTGGGAAACTCCCTCTGTCAGATGGCAGGACACAGCTCAACACACAGTACAAACCAGTTTTCAAAAGGCTTCACACTTTCCACATGGAGGCTACCTCTAGCCTCAAATACTATTACCCACATACATGTTGATACCAACAGCCTGCACCGTGACGCTCTGATAATAGCCCAGACGCAGGCAGGGCAGGCCTTCCCTAATTGGACTGGCAGAAACAAGATAAAGAGGAAGCAATCTAAATTACCTTTATAGACTTGTGATTGAAAAAATGATGTGGAGCATTTTGAGAGCCTGGTCAGGTAGGACAAAGGTCTGGACGGAGCGGACGGAAGCTGCATTAGCAGGTCTGCTGGCTGTGGGAGGCCGCCTGGTGTGTCTGACAACCTGGTTGTCCTGCAGTAAATAGCCACGATGATGCAAATGGAAAACACGCTTCTTGAGAGCTTACAGGCGCCGTTTTTAGGATTCTACACATATTAATCCCTGTATCCCTCCCCGCTGGCTTAGGGGTAGGGACAGTTACTACTGTTGTTTAATAGAGAAAGAAACTGCCCAGTCGGCTTTGCTCAGTGGTTGAGCATCAACCTATGCACCAGGAGGTCATGGTTTGATTCCCGGTCAGGGCACATGCATGGGTTGCGGGCTCGATCCCCAGTAGGGGGTGTGCAGGAGGCAGCTGATCAGTGATTCTCTCTCATCATTGATGTTTCTGTCTCTCTCTCCTTGCCCCTTCCTTTCTCTGAAATCAATTAAAACATTTTAAAAAAATAGCAAAAGCAGCTGAGGTGCAGGGAGGTTGAGGAACTTGTCCAAGGTCACACAGCTGGCCAGAGGCAGAGCGGGAATAGGAAGTGACATGGCACTGACTGAGGGTCCTACCTACCCTGTGCGGCCACCACCCAAAGGGTTACAAGAGGTACGAGGGGCATCTACAAAGTCAAAGTCATTGTGTGGATACTTTTAAAGTGAATTAGGTTAGAATTTTGGGTGATATTCTTTAACAGGCTCTAAACACGAGGGTGGCTGCTTCCCTCTGGGCCCCACTGCCTGGTTTGGCCCCCTTCATTGCCCACATTCTACCTGCATGACCTGGATAAAGAGAATGGATTCCTCCAGCCCTAGGAGCTTGTCTGTCTCATGCCCACTTTACAGCTGAGGAAACTGAGGCACAGGGAAGTCAGAGTACATAGACAGTGCCTGACCCATGAGTGACACGAAAGGTCAGCTGTCCATCGTTCAGATATTCTGAATTGCATTTGTCATTTCTTAGCCCCCATGAATGTAGCTGAGTTACTCCTGATGAAGCACTCCCACCACCACTCATGTTGCTTCTGCAAATTGCAAATGCTGGGGAGGGCATCAGGGCATGGAGGTGCCCTGTGAGGCATGTGGGGGCCCTGGCGGTGGGGTGACTGCAAGAGAGAATGGACCCAGGGCCTCGTGACTCAGCTCCGCCATCTGGAAAGCAGCGCTGAGAAATGTGGCCGTTCCAATCAGAGGTGTCATGAATATTTCAGGTCCCCCAAGGAGGGAATGTACCCCTCAGCCCTGGAGGCTCCTGGGTATCTGGGCACTCTGTGCTGAAGGCTTAACTATGCACGAATCACAGCTCTGCTCCCAGGCCCGGCGCAGGGAAAGCATCCTGCGAACCTCGCGCTCCCTGTGCCATGGTCCCTGGAGACTCACCGCCTGGTCTGCACTGGAGGGCAGGCGAGGAGGCGGAGGGAGATTCCGGGGAACAGCTGCCTCAGAGGTTCTCCTGGGCGATTTTTGCTGCCGCTCCGCCATGCGGGCTCATTGCGCATTCCTCACAGTCAGCCTGGAGGAGCCCCGTGTTTCTGTGTGGCTGCTGTGGCCACCGGCCTTCGCCAGCTTTTCAACCCTGAGGAGAGCAGCCGCATGTTCTGGATGAAGTACGGCTTCAGGTCCATTTGTCACGGGAGCCGGCTCCTGCAGCTGCCCGGCTGCCTGGTCCTCCCCGGGCTGCTCAGCTGCCTCCTGCCCACATTCATGCTGGCTGCCCAAGGGCACAGTCAGAATTAAAGCCCTTGCCAAGCAGGGCCCTTTGAAATGAGCAAGACAACTTTAAGGGGGCCGTCATTTTAGCTCCACAAGGGACTGAGCCACATCCGCAGCCTGGCTGCGAGAAAGCTCACTCCGTGCTCATCCGGGAGGTCACTCATTCCTCTGTTCCTCAGCCCATTCCCTTCCCTCTTCCCACAGCCTTCTGAGCGCTGCTGGCCTGTTTGGGCAGCATTAGGGGCTGCTGAGCAAAGCCACCCAGTAGTGACGGCTGTCACAGAAGGGAGATGCATGGTGAGCGACTGTGTACAAGGCAATGGCCGCCCAAGCCGGCAGGGCGCCTGCGCTCTGAACTTCGCTCTTTGTGTACACTGACTGGCCTTTCCTTCAGCAGAAACGTGGGATGTCATGTATCGGCATGCGGAGGGCCTTTTATCTCTTCTTTCTGGCTCTGGGAACGGTGGTGTGTGGGCCCAGGACTGGGGGCCTACTCCCAGCTCTGTTCTCCGTGGTCGCTGAGGTCTCTGCAAACACATCCCACCAGGCCCGACTCTGAGCTCTGGGCATAACAACACCCACGGGCAGTGCCCACATGCGTCCCGTCTAGTTTTACCTGAAAGTGATCTTCCTGGAACTCTCAGGTGAAGGTCTGAGATGAAGCCTGATGACCTGGGTACAGTTGTTGACTTGACGTGTTAATGAGAGCGAAAGTCTAAGGTATTCTTCATAGGAGAGCCCACGAGGTTGCTGGAAAGCTCTGGGCCTCTAGTCGGTCGGTCCTCTACTGCATGACAGGCTGGGGGGCCCCAGGGCCCATCAGCCTCAGCCCCCTTTCCTCACCTGTCGCATTGTGACAGACGAGGACGCCTCTCTGGATTCTGGGAATGTCTGGGAGGTGGCACATGTGAATGGTATGGACCTGGCCCCAAACGAGTGATAGCTGGGAACACCCCCTGGACATGTCATGGGTGTTCATTGCCTCTTGATTGTAGTGTCTCTTTCAAATATGACTATAGTGGTGGGAAATTGGAACATGGACCATGTATTCACCTGCTTTGAAATAAGGAGCTGCTTTAAGGACTGGGGGGGCCTTGTTGAAAGAGAAAAGTCTTGGGTCCCGGGTCCGGGTGAGGCCTCGCGCACCTGGGTCCGGGTGAGGCCACGCGTCCCTGGGTCTGGGAGAGGCCACACGCCCCTGGGTCCGGGTGAGGCCACACGCCCCTGGGTCCGGGTGAGGCCACACGCCCCTGGGTCCAGGTGAAGCTGGATCCCGGGTCCGGGTGAGGCCATACGCCCCTGGGTCCGGGAGAGGCTGGGTCCCGGGTCTGGGCGAGGCTGCGTGCCCCTGGGCTCGGGTGTGGTCACACACCCCTGGGTCTAGGTGAGGCCTCACACCCCTGGGTCTGGGTGAGGCCGTGCGCCCCTGGATCCGGGTGAGGCCACGTGACCATGGGTCTGGGAGAGGCCACGCACCCCTGGGTCCGGGTGAGGCCACGCGCCCCTGGGTCTGGGAGAGGCCACGCACCCCTGGGTCCGGGTGAGGCCATGCGCCCCTGGGTCCGGGTGAAGCTGGATCCCGGGTCTGGGTGAGGCCGTGTGCCCCTGGGTCCGGGTGAAGCTGGATCCCGGGTCCGGGTGAGGCCGCGCGCCCCTGGGTCCGGGTGAGGCCGCACGCCCCTGGATCCGGGTGAAGCTGGATCCTGGGTCTGGGTGAGGCCGTGCGCCCCTGGGTCCGGGTGAAGCTGGATCCCGGGTCTGGGTGAGGCCATGCGCCCCTGGGTCCGGGTGAAGCTGGATCCCGGGTCTGGGTGAGGCCATGCGCCCCTGGGTGGGTGAAGCTGGATCCCGGGTCTGGGTGAGGCCATGCACCCCTGGGTCTGGGTGAAGCCGTGCGCCCCTGGGTCCGGGTGAGGCCACGCGCCTCTGGGTCCAGGTGAGGCCATGCGCCCCTGGATCCGGGTGAAGCTGGATCCCGGGTCTGGGTGAGGCCTTGCGCCCCTGGGTCCGGGTGAGGCCATATGCCCCTGGGTCCGGGTGAAGCTGGATCCCGGGTCTGGGTGAGGCCGTGCGCCCCTGGGTCCGGGTGAGGCCATGCGCCCCTGGGTCCGGGTGAAGCTGGATCCCGGGTCTGGGTGAGGCTGTGCGCCTCTGGGTCCGGGTGAGGCCGTGCACCCCTGGGTCCGGGTGAAGCTGGATCCCGGGTCTGGGTGAGGCCGTGCGCCCCTGGGTCCGGGTGAGGCCGTGCACCCCTGGGTCTGGGAGAGGCCACGCGCCCCTGGGTCCGGGTGGGGCCACATGCCTCTGGGTCCGGGTGAAGCTGGAGCATCCCGGGTCTGGGTGAGGCCGTGTGCCCCTGGGTCCGGGTGAAGCTGGATCCCGGGTCCGGGTGAGGCCGTGTGCCCCTGGGTCCGGGTGAGGCCACGCACCCCTGGGGTGAAGCTGGGTCCTGGGTCTGGGTGAGGCCGTGCGCCCCTGGGTCCCGGGTCTGGGTGAGGCCAGGCCCCTGGCGCCTCTGGGTCTGGGTGAGGCCATGCGCCCCTGGGTCCGGGTGAAGCTGGATCCCGGGTTTGGGTGAGGCCATGCGCCCCTGGGTCTGGGTGAAGCCGTGCGCCCCTGGGTCCGGGTGAGGCCACGCGCCTCTGGGTCCAGGTGAGGCCCCTGGGTCCAGGTGAAGCTGGATCCCGGGTCTGGGTGAGGCCGTGCGCCCCTGGGTCTGGGTGAGGCCATGCGCCCCTGGGTCCGGGGTGAAGCTGGATCCCCCTGGGTCCGGGTGAGGCCGTGCGCCCCTGGGTCCGGGTGAGGCCATGCGCCCCTGGGTCCGGGTGAAGCTGGATCCCGGGTCTGGGTGAGGCCATGCGCCCCTGGGTCTGGGAGAGGCCACGCGCCCCTGGGTCCGGGTGGGGCCACATGCCCCTGGGTCCGGGTGAAGCTGGAGCATCCCGGGTCCGGGTGAGGCCGTGTGCCCCTGGATCCAGGCGAGGCTGGGTCACGGGTTTGGGTGAGGCCGCGCACACCTGGGTCCAGGTGAAGCCACGCGCCCCCTGGTCTGGGTGAGGCCACATGCCCCTGGGTCCGGGTGAGGCCACACACCCCTGGGTCCGGGTGAAGCTGGATCATCCTGGGTCCGGGTGAGGCTGTGTGCCCCTGGATCCGGGTGAGGCTGGGTCCTGGGTCCGGGTGAGGCCGCACGCACCCGGGTCCAGGTGAGGCCACGCGCCCCCTGGGCTCGGGTGAGGCCACGTGCCCCTGAGTCCGGGTGAAGCCATGCCCCTGGGTCTGGCCAAGATCAAAACAGAGGGTGTCGGACCTGCATTACCACCATTTGTCCACCATCCAGAGCTGAGGGGTCAGTACTGACATGTACACATAAGGAACTGGTGGACATTGATATTGGGTCTCAAAAGAACTGTTGGTCCAGAAAGAAACTCACTACAGACTGATTCATTTGCCTGTCAGCATAACTATTATTGCTCGTTTCACATTCAGTTCTTATAAGTATATCTCTAGTGACACATGATCTTGCTCATCTAGGGGAAATGATGAACAACATAGACTGATGAATAAGAACAGAACCAGAAACAAGGAGGCATCGATTGGATTATTGGGCCTCAGAGGGAAGATAGGGGAGGGTGGGGGGAGGGGGGAGAGATCAACCAAAGGACTTGTGTGCATGCATATGAGCCTAACCAATGGTCAAGTTCAACAGGGGGTTGGGGCATCCATGGGAAGGGGTGTGGGATGGGAATGGGGGGATGAGGACAAATATGTGACACCTTAATCAATAAAGAAATTAAAAAAAAAAAAAGAAAGAGAAAAGTCTTAGGTGGATCCCGGGTGTCATGGAAATGGAGACAAGAGAGGAGGCTCAGAGGGCTGGCCCTCCTGTAGGCCAGGGCGGGACCTATGGCCACAGGGGTCCCGGGTGCTGCAACTTTGGTGGTGTATGTGGCTGACCCTGCGGGGTGTTTCCACAGACAGGGGACCCGAAGTGGACAAGCTCCTGGATCAGGTCTGGGGGGCAGAGAGCATCTGTCTCCAAGGGGACGCGGGATATGGACATGACTGTGGCCACCAGCTTTACCTGCCCCTTGGCCAGGGCCCTCCCAGTCTCAGGCCATAGGCCCACCCATAGCGACTGCGGAGAAAGTGCAGTAGACCCCGAAACCTGTGGGTGGCAGGGTGTGTGTATGTATGAGATTGTGTGTGTGAGAGAAATTATGTGTATGTGTGAGTGTGTGTGTGAGATTGTGTATGTGTGTGCATGTGTGTCTCTGTGTGTGGACATGTACGTGGTGCAGATCAGGGCTGAGGCCCCACATCCCAGTGGTCCTTCCCTCCCTCATTTGTGCATGGGCAGTTGGGATGCTGGCCCTGTGGTCCTGGGTGGTGGGGGAGCAGCTGACCACCGCTCCTCCCACGCCCCCTGTGTCTGGAGGACCATGGTGGCCAGTGACTTGGGAGAGAAGCTCCTGCATCCCTTTAGGGAGGGCTGTGGAGAGGCCACCTGCCTGGAGCTTCTAGGGTTCCCTGCTGGGGACACCTGGCACCTCTCCATTTATGTCTGTGGCTTGGGTTTCCATGGAAACCCCCTGTTGCAGGAATCACAGGCCCATGAAAGTTTTTCAACTATCATTATTTTAAAGAATGTTGCTTCCCTTTCTTTGCCCACTCAGAGAGCTGTTTCCATGGAAACTGGAGTAGAAACTGCGGGTAGGAGAGGAAGTCAGGTCCGGCCGTTCCCCTGGATGTCTGCTGGGCCTGCAGTGCTGGGGCCAGGGCTTCCCTGCTCTCAAGTGTCTCCACGTTTGATGTGAAAGCTTGAGAGCAGTGAAACCCAGTGGGACGAGGTCAGGGGTGGTGTGGGTGTGGGGCGTAGGGGCGAGTTGAGGGGGGTGTTTCTGTCAGTGTGTAACCAGCCGGTGTGAATGTCATACCTGAGACTAGGTGATGGACATACAATATTTATGTCCGTATCAGGGAAGACAAGTTAAGCCAATGATAGAACCAGTCAGGACACCAGAGTGGCTCTTTTATTTATGAGCCGACCCCCTTCTTGGGGAGAGTCACGTGGCATAGCAACCGGTCGCCACAGCCCCTTTGTGAGTGTGAGGGCTGTCCTCACACCTTCCTCTCTTGTCACTTGCCTTCCAGGCGGCTCTTAGTACCTGGTGCTGCTGGCTTACAGCCTGGAGTGAGGACCAGGAGGTGATGGGGAGCGGGGGAGGTGCCAGGGCCCCGGCCTTCTGCAGACGGCAGCGTTGGCCTGGGGCCACCCCAGGGCTGCCTCACCACCTTTTTTGTGCCTTCCCCCCTGCCCCCACCCCCATCCTCCCCCAGTGACGCCTGGCTTTGCTTGCAGCCCGGCTGCTTCCCCAGGACTGATGACCAGGCTGGTGGACCTGTGCCCACGTCATAGGAGCCCAGAGACAAGGGGAGTGCCCTGGTGGGCTGCAGGGAGGAGCAGGGAGTCCATGCAGCACAGAATAAGTCAGCGCTTCATGGGCCACAAGTGACTCAGCTAAATGCTCCCCACCCCTCGCTGCTCCACATGCTCACACACTCACGTGGGGCTCCCGGGCGGGCAGGACCACCAGCCCGGCCCACTCTGTCTCTGGCCCAGTAGGCCAGGCCCTGCATCTCCACCTTTTCCGAGGCCCTTAAAGCCACATGGCCTACTGTGGGGAGCTGACAGGTGTGGGGGTGCTCCTGGTGGGTGTCCATTGAGCACCAGTCAGCCCTAAAAGCTGAAGACACTCAAAATTCAGGTTGCATTTGTTGGCCCCAGGCCAGCGCTGCCGTCTGCAGGAAGCCATGTGCAGAGCGATGGGCAATGGGAAAGACCCCGCCTTCCGCTTGGCTGGTGCGACTGGTGCCCTCCATGCACCCGCCCTCGAGTGCTGCGCCCTGAAGAGGGGACACTTCCCCCATTCCGCAGATCAGGAGGAATCAGGGTACGGGGGCGAGGCCCCAGCTCCCAGGCCTGGTCAGCAGGTGCGTGGAGCTGGGCACACAGCCCTCCTGGGACGGTGCCCTGAGACTCCGCCCAGCACCATTAGAGCTCTTTTTCTTCTGGGAATCGGTAAATTTTCACTAATCTCCCCAAACATTGTCAGTCTGTTTTCTTAAAGTACAAACATATACAGTACGTTCATTATTTAAAATACCATTTTCTTAATGGTCGAAAATGTTCTCTAGATGTTTCTGTGGAACGGTGAACGGTGAGGGAATAGCGCATTTCATTTTAGAAATAAGCAGTGTTACTGATCTTCACAAACATCAGAGGGGGGGATAATTAAATTAGGGGAGGCCAGTGTTCTGCTAATCACTGACAATCCATGTGGCGGTAATAACCGCGATTTGTCACATTGGATGCGCTCGTGCAGCCACAGGCATCAAGGCCGGTGCCCGCTGATGGACCTGCACTTCCCCTTCCTGTGAACCGGCTGGAAACGCTCAGAGTTCACGTTGCTTTTGTCGGACTAGGGCGCCCTGGCAGTGCAGCGTGATGGGCAATGGGGGGAAGACTCTGACTTACGCTTGGCGGGTGTGTCTGGTGCCCTCCATGCACCGGGCACCGGAATGCTGTGCCCTGAAGAGGAGGGAACTGTGTGGGGACAATAGGGGTGTAGAAGGCCCAGGAGTCAGCAGGTGGAAGGCTGGTGGTCATGCTCCCTCCCGCCTCTCCATAGCTATGACCCAGGCCTGGTCTCTGCACGTGTGGCCACCACATCAGGTGCTCAGGTGCATGGGCAGAGTCTCTACCCCTAATACGGGTTCTCTCCCAGGAGCTTCAGTAGAGTGGGCTTCTGGCATAAAAGCATCAAACTCAAGATAAACCCCAGGAAGACAACGGGACACTCTGTGAACATGGGGAAATCAACGTGCTTCCGAGTAATGCACGGGTCAGAGAGCACCTTTCAAAGGAAACGAAATGAAAAACGGATGAACAGAAACACAGCCAAATGCGTGGGATGCACCCACGTGCTGAGAAATGTACAGCATTAAATGCTGGCATTAGACCCAGAAAGGCCTCCAAGTGATATCCTGAGCGCCTCACCCAAGAAACTGGAAAAAGGAGAACAAGACAAACCCAAAAACAAGCAGGAGGGAGGGATAATAGAGAGCAGAAATCGATGCTAAAAATAAGAAGAAAAAAATAGAAGGAATGAAACTAAGATCTGGATCTGAAAAAAGTCAAGAAATTAATAAATCTTTAGCAAGACTGGTAAAAAGAAGACACAGATCAGAAATGCCAGGAACAAAACAAGGATTATCACTACAGTGTCCCTGCTAAAAAGACAATGAAGGGATATTACAAACAACTTCAAGGGCACAGATTTGACAACGTGGACGAAATGGACCAATTCCTTGAAAATCACACACTGTCAAAAGTCAGCCAAGGTGGACTAGGCAATCTGAATGCCTCTCTAATCATTCAAGAAACGGAATTTGTTTAATGCTCCCCCACAATAAAATCTCCAGGCTCTGATCGAGTCACTGGATAATTCTACCAAATGTCTAAAAAATGACCACCCATTTTACATGATTCCTTCCAGAAAATAGAAAAGGAGGGACATTTCTCAACTCACTATGTGAGGCCAAAGCCAGACAAAGATAGAACGGGAAAAGTGAGAGAGAGAGGGAGAGAGAGAGAGAGAAAACTACAGACCAATATCTCTCATCAATGTAGACACAAACATTGTCATTAAATATTAGCAAACGGAACCAACAATGTCTAAAAAGAATTGTCCTTCACGGCTGTGGGATTTGTTCCAGGTGCTAGGCCAATGTTTAAGGTCAGTTGGTGTAATCCACCCTCTCAACAAAGCAAGAGGAAAAATTTGCATCCACATCAATCAACACAGAGAAAGCATTCTAGAAAATACACATTCACTCAGGATAAAGCTCTCAGCAAGGTGGGGACAAAGGAGGTTACCTCAGCTGGATTACCTGTACAATACCCTGGAGCTAACATCACAGTCAACAGTGAGTCACTGATGATGCCTTTGGTGTGCATGTGTGTATGCGTGTGAGATGTATGTGTGTGGTATGTGTATGTGTGTGCAGTGACTATGGTGTGTATGTATATGTGTGCATGTGGCATATGTGTAGTGTGCGTCTATGCGGTGTGTATGTGTGTAGTGTGTAAACTGCACGCGCATGCAGTGTGTATGCATGTAGCGTGTAAAGTGTGTACATATGTGGTGTGCATGCAAGTAGTGTGTAAAGTATGTGCGTGTGTATGTCTATATCTGGTGTGTATGCATGTAATGTATAAAGTGTGTGTGCGTGTGTATGTTGTGGGGGGCATGTGTCTGCCCACTCCTGTGCTCTGAGCCCACAGCAGGCATTTGGAGAGCTGGCCCCACATTGGGAGGGACACTTAGCCAGATGGGGTGTGAATACAGCAAATTCCTGCACCAATCGGAGGTGCGGCGAGTCCACCACAGCTGTGGGCTCCAGAGGAAGACAGATTCTCTTCATTCGCCGCCTGTCACCGCAGGCAGGCACTTACCAGCCTATCAATCGTGGGGGGAGGAAGGCTTAATGGCGGGGAGGGCCGGAGCGGCTGTGAGAGGTGCCCATTTGCCTCTCCTGAGCGTTCCTCCTTCAGGAAAAGTGTAATTGTATTATTTCTAGAATTGGTAGCGTGAACGTGGAAGGCAGGGTGTACTTTAACATTTTGCGCTGCGTATCCGGCATATTTTTTCCAGTAATAACTTTCAATTTGACAGTTCACTTATCTGCGATGATTAGCTATGATTTTGACCCATCTGAATGGTGACAGACTGTCGTGAGGGGATATTTGTATTCTATGCGTTGCCAACCAGGCCAAATTCCAGGCATATTTCCCAGGAATGTTTGATCACAGGGAGTGGGACACCTGTGATGAGGCTGTCATGGAGTCACTGGTGGCCACATCTGTGCCTGGCGTTGTGTTTGGAAACGGGAGGGAGATGCCCAGAGGTATTTCCCACCGGCTTCCGGCACGAGTCACTAGCGCACTATTTCAGTGGGGAGTCGGTGCCCAGCGCCCCCGGGAACCAGGGCTCCAGCTGCCTGGGTGAATGATTTTCATCATTTGGGGGTGCTGTTTGGAGCGATTGGTCTCTCTCTACCTGGGAGGGAGATTTGCTGCCAGCAGTGATCCAGGTCTGCCACGGATTCAGACAAGAAAGGCTACAGGTATGCCTGCCACTGCTTCTCACAGGGATTAGGTGTGGGGACCCCAGGGTCCCAGGGTCAGCAGCTCAGGGCTCCTCTGCCCTTTCCTGGACAAGCTGAAGGTACAGAAAATATAAGAGTCACTCTCGGCCTTTTGGTGGCCCCTCACTATCCTGGGCTGTCCCTCTATGGCTGGCCTTGTGGTCCCTCTCGGCACGAGGAGGGAAAGCCACACTTCAGAGCTGCCAGAGAAGGAGGGGATCCCCAGCCCCCACAGACTTCCCAAGAGCCTCTGACCTGAGATGGTGGCTTCTGTGACAAGTGGCCGAGAACATACGTGTAGCATCGCTGTGCCCACTGCAACACCATCGTGTAATTCAATGACTACAGTGGAGTCTGGATGGGGCTTGATTAGCAGTCAGACCATGGAGGTACAGGAGAAATTGAAACAGCTGTTAATTTGATTTGAGTCCATATTCTTCAAGAACTGATTATAAGTGGGGAATGCTAATTAATCTCTTTTCCCACATTTTTCACATGAGTTGACGGACGACCGTGAAACAGCCGTTTGATGGTGGTGCCACTTGTTGGTCGATGCCAATTAGGTCTGCGCTTCAGATCTGGCGTTTGCAGGGTGTTTGTTGCCCATCCATGCCAGGCAGAGCCTCGTCTACGCCCTGGCTCACATGTGCCCCTCCGTCTCTGTGCCAGCCCCCACTCCAGGCCCCGGGTCCTAACTGGCTGCAAAGCTCTGTGGCTGTCATATCTGTCTCCAGCTTCTTTCTACTCAAATCTGTCCTCCCTGCAGCTGCTCAAAAATCAATACAGTTTTCACCAAACTAACCTTACAAATGTACATTATTGCCCATGGGGTAGGGCAGGGAACAGAAAACGGGTCCTATTGAGCAGGAGAAAACCAACATAGTAGCAGGCAATGTGATTGAACACCTGGGAACACGCATGAGGAATTTATGAAAATCCATTAAAACCACACACAACAAGTTGAACTCTCTGATTCAATAGGTTGGCCAGATTGTTTTCAATAAGTAGCATTTCCCTGTACCAACAGCAGCAATTAGGAGGTGTATCAGGGCGGGACTAATCGTAGTGACTGCCTGGGGCCCAGGGGTGTGGCTGGGAGAGAGGCCTCTGTAGGACTGTGCCCGTGTAGGGCTCCTCCATCTCCGGGTCACAGCTCACTGTCTTCAAATCCTTATCTGGGGTCCGCTTCTGGGGCGACCTGACCTGAGGTGAACTCTTCTGAAACCCATTCAGCTTCCACACGCACCCAACAGTGGGGCCAGCTGGATGACCTCAGCCCAGACATACCGCCCATCAGTCCACCCTCATGTGACCTTCGCCTATCTCACAGGTGAGCCATTAGGTCGTCAAGGTTAAGTCGGTGCTAGGTCACACGGTGATGAACCAGGCGGCCTGGACCAGAACCAACGTCTGACTCAAATACCCTGTGACCCTTGTATCGAACAGGGATGTCAGTAGATACAGAGCCCCTCAGAACTGGGGGACATTAGAGACTTCGTCTGTCACCTCCTTCTACAGACGGGACACTTAGGGGCAGGGAAGGACAGGTGATCTGAGACTGGGGGGCCACGGTGCCTGATTTCTGACACTCCCCTCGTCCCTTGGTTTTCATGGGCAGGATGAAACCAGGCCAGTCCATGGGGGACGTGTAATAAGACCAGGACCACGCTAGCCAGAAGGAGGAGGCTGCCTCTTGTGCCGCATGCTGAGCCAAGTCTGCTGCATTAACACCCTAGAACATTCTAAAATCATGGAGGTCTCCTGAGAATAAACGTCCAATCAAATATGGAGCATATGAGCCACCTCCTGCCTGCCAGCTTGGAAAATAGTTTTCCTTCTTTGATGTCCTCCGTGGTATTCGCACCCACAGTGTCACGTGCCCATTTCATCCTAAAGGCACAATTTCCTAAAACTGAGAGCATGTTTTTAAAAAGGGGCAGAAGGGTCTTTTCAATATCTTACATTTCTCGGGATACGTTTCAAAGGATTACACTCCTGTGACTAGATACACAGGCATTATCTTTTTTTTTCCTTTAAGAAAAAAAAGAAGAAATACTATAAACCAATGTTTTCAGGTGAAGGATTAAAAAAATTGCAACAACCGCAGCCACTTCTATCAGAAATCGTGAAGAAGGTGGGGATGTGTGAGCTGACGTGAATGCGCATCTGGAAGGCCCCGCTCAGGGAGAGCAGGCAGTTCCCATCCGCTGTCCTGGTTGGCTGGGGACCCTGCCTCCTCGTGTGCCGCACTTCTGCGCCCCAACTCCCTCTGTCTGAATAATGATAGGGAGGCAAGCGGCTGGCCCCTCCTGACACCCTCCTATCACCTGAATTTACTGTGTGAAGTAATTGCTTTCGGGTCCATTTTGAAATGTCAAGGAGTGAGTAAAGGCTTGAATATTTATAGGTGTTGGGACCCACTCGAAGGAGGGGGAAACGTGAAATACAGAGGGGCTGCGGGAACCAGTCTGAGTGCCTTTAATAGGAAGTTTGCAGGCAGGAGCTGAAGGCATGTGGGGCCTCCCTGGAGCTTCCCGTGGACGTTTGCTAAGCCCGGGAGCTGAGGCGGCACCTGAGCGGGAGGTGGAACCACGTCTCTCTTTAGGGTCCTCGCTTCCCCCCCCTCCATTTATCTCCAGTTCTCCCACCTGGTTTAAAATAGTTAGAAGGAATGCCTTACTGGGAAAGCTAGATTGGCTCTGAGACCTGGTGAGCAGGGAGGCTCCCCCAGTGCAGCCGGCCTCACAGGCAGCTTGGAGCGCCGGGCTTGCGAAACGGAGGCAGGGGTGCCCTCAGACACCTTGGATCTCTGGTCAAGCACGCCCGTGGGAGACACTGCTTCTCAGAACGGGCAGCGTACGGACATTAGCGGTGTCACTAGCATTTCCCTAAATGACTGCTGAGTGAGAAGGTGGCTGTCCGGGTTGGGAGCTGGGCAGGTGCAGGGCAGCCCTCAAGGGAGAAGCAGTAACAGCCAACATTTGCTAAGTGCTTCCTGCGTCCAGGCTGTCCCCGTGATCCCTGTGGTCCCCTCAGTTAACCTGGTAGGAGCAGGCACCCTACCTGGTAGGGAGGCAGGTGCTCAAAGCCAGTGGCCTGAGTTGCTGGAGCCAGGACCTGGCCCCATCACTGCGGGGAGGGGCGCACTTGGGGTGGGCTTCTGTGTGATTCACCAACCCCTGTGCCCTGCCTCCCGGGCACGTGGTGGATGACATTTCCTGCCCTGAAAATCCCACTGCTTTGGTGGCGAAACCCTCCCAGTGCTCAACGACGACAGGATTCGGAAATGGTGCCTTTTGCAGTGGACCTGGGTATTGATGGCACACAGCCCCGGCCGGCGCACACCGCTGCTCAGTGTGGCTGAGAGCGAGCCTTTCTCTGCGTGAGGCCGCGGGACTGCAGGCATGCGTGTGGGTGCGGCCCAGCGGCTCTCCTGCTTTCCAGTGGCTCCGTCCCTGGCCTGTGGGGTTTCACCCACACGCGTGCAGTTACTGCCCAGCCAGGGGCTCAGGGTCTCTCCTCTCTGCTCCTGGGGAGGCCCTCCAGACTGTCTGCGCATTCGAGCTGCCGGCCGGGACTTCTCAGAGAGAAGTGAGAGCCTGCGACCCTCCTGACAGCTTCCTGGGACCTGCCTCGGGCTGTAGGCCAATGACAGGGCTCACGCCCGCTTTCTCCTCTCTCCAGGGTCAGTTATCTGCTACCTGCAGTCCAATATTTGACTACAGATTTTCATATATTTTGTTGGGTTTTCTACCTGTTTTGTCAAGGATGTCAATTCTCTTGGCAGTTAATTCTTCATGGTGTAGAAGAAGCCAGTGTGTCTAAGATTCCTGTTATTTAGTTTTCCTTTAAAAAATGTTCTTTGCAGGCCTGGCTTAGCAGTCCACGTGTTCCTCTTGAATCAGAATGAAGGCAGTCCCAGGGGCAGTTGGCCCCTCCTGCAGCCCCCAGCTCGGGGCTCCGTGCTCAGCTCCAGCTCCGTGGAACGGGAACTCGCCTGCCTGCTTCTCCTGTCAGCCTGAAGCTCCTGCAGAACAGAGCCAGGGCTTTTCACCTGGGACTACGTCCACGGACAAGGAACCCGGCAGAGCCCACGGGAAGCATCCGGGTGCTGGCCCCGGTAAATCCGACTCGAGGCCGGGCTGAAACAGAACTGACTCCCGTGTCCACGGAAGCCCTTCCCTCCCTCTGGGGGCTCCGGCTGCTCATGGGAACTCGCTGCCCCTTGGCCTCCTCTCAGCAAACAAGGACTTGTGGAAGCGATTCGATTCCCCCAAACATGAGGACCTCGCGGGAAGACGTGACGGGCCTAGGAAGGAAGACCTAAGGTTAGTGGGCAGTGCCGTGACCTGCATAGGAAAGGGGGGCTGGCTTGGCCACCGGGCTCTGCAGCTGAGAGTGTGCTGCCCGTGAGGCTGGGAGACTCAAGTGGGAGATTAGAGGCGTGCCCTTGACTGGCAGTGTCTCCCTGCATCATGGTGGATTGCAGAGCCGGCTCCCGTGGCCCTTACACAGACCAGTAAGCTCATAAGCCATTGTATCCTCCAAAGGCGCTCCCCGAGCCTTCCCGGGTGTGGGCAGAGGGTTGGGCGCTGGGCTCAGGCAGGAGATGCCAATCACCAGTGCCTCCAGGAGGCATGTCAAGGCTGTGTTCTTAATGCGGGGTTGGGAGGAGCAAGCGGCTTTTTGCTTCTCTCATAGTTTAGCAGCAAAGTGCCTGGGTTTGGCTTTTGCGTGTAGATGAAATAGCAGCATCTCTCGGTACCACACATTAAGGGAGACAGGTCTGTGCCCCCCGAGGAGGTGTTTGCAAAGCCGATGGCAAACAGGAGTTCGGGTGGTCTGGGAAGCCGCCAGCATCACCAGGGCAGTGGAGAGTCCATCCTCACCAGGGCTCACAGGGAGCAGCAGCTTCACTGCGGGCCTGAAACTGGGGAGCGCCTGAAGCCTGGAAGCTCAGGGCACATGGGTCTGGGAAACACCAAATCCACAGTCAGGCCCAGGGTCCTGGGGTGAAGGGAAAGGGGAGAATTTCGAGGAGCTACTGAGGCCTCTTTGGTTGTTAGGCAAAAGACTCCTATTGTACATTAAAATGGAGACAAGAACTTTCATTCATGCACCCATCATCTATCCACTCATCCATCCACCAAGCATTTATCCATCCATCCATCCACCCATCCATCTATCCATCTATCTATCCATCCATCCATTTTGCCTCACGCCATTCACTGAATACCTGCTGTGTCCCAGGTGTTGTTCCAGACCCAGATAATGTCCAGTAAGAAATAAGCACCTTAGACAAGTTTCCTGGCCTGCCAAGCTTCTTGTGAATTCTGTCTTCTTATAGGAAAGACAAAACAAAACCATGAATGTGTCCCCCTCAGATTCATAGGTCAAAGCCCTAATCCCCAAAGGGATGATATTTGGAGTTGGGGGTCTAAGGAAGGTCACTGGGGCTAGATGAGGTCATGAGGGTGGGGTCCTCACAAAGGGAGTAAGTGTCCTTATAAGAGGAGACCTGAGTCAAACAAGCTCTGGGATCTAATGTACAGCTTGGTGACTATTCTATATAATAAAAGGCTAATATGCAAATCGACTGAATGGCAGAACGACCAGTCACTAAGCATCTGCACTTACTACCAGGGGGCAGATGCTCAATGCAGGAGCTGCCCCCTGGTGGTCAATGTGCTCCCGTAGGGAGAGCGCTGCTCAGCCAGAAGCTGGGCTCATGGGCTGGTGAGTGCAGTGGCGGTGGTGGGAGCCTCTCCTGCTTCCGTGGCAGTGCTAAAGATGTCCAACTGCCGGCTTAGGACATCAGTCAGTCGGACATCCCCCAAGGGCTCCTGGACTGCGAGAGGGCGCAGGCCAGGCTGAGGGACACCCCCTGAGTGCATGAATTTCGTGCACCGGGCCTCTAGTCCTATATAATAAAAGCCTAATATGCTAAGTGTTCGGTCGTCCAGTCGTCCATTCAACCAATTAAAGGGTAATATGCTAATGATATGCTAAGGCCGCTCAACTGCTTGCTGTGATGTGCACTGACCACCAGGGGGCAGACGCTCCAAACAGTAGGTTAGCTTGCTCCTGGGGTCTGGCCGATCAGGACTGGGCAAGAAAGGCTGGACACGCCCTGGAGCCCTCCCGTGGTCCCTCTCTGGCTGGCCAACCTCCCGTGTCCCTCCCCAGCCCTGATCATGCACCAGTGGGGTCCCTCACCCTGGCCTGCACCCTCTCGCAATCTCGGTCCCCTGGGGGGATGTTGGAGAGCCCGTTTCAACCCAGTCCTGCTCAATGCAGGAGCTACTCCCCGGTGGTCAGTGAGCTCCCACAGGGGGAGCACCACTCAGCCTGAAGCCGGGTTCACAGCTGGTGAGTGCAGCGGCAGTGGCAGGAGCCTCTCCTGCCTCCACAGCAGCGCTAAGGATGTCCAACTGCTGGCTTAGGCCTGCTCCCAGACATCCCCCGAGGGCTCCCGGACTGCGAGAGGGCGCAGGCCAGGCTGAGGGACCCCCTGCCAAGTGCATGAATTTCGTGCACTGGGCCTCTAGTAGCTAATAATACTGTTATATACTTGAGAGCTGCTGGGAGAGTAGATCTTAAATGTTATTACCACACAAGAAAAGATAATTATGTGACACGATGGAGGTGTTAGCTAACGCCATTCATTATGCAGTGTATGTGAGGAAAAACAAGAAGAGACACCAAAGAGAGGGCCTCTCTCTCTGCCATGAGCGGGCACTGCGAGAAGGCTCTCCACACGCAGGGGAGAGGTCCCACCAGGCTCTGACCCTGTCGGCGCCCCGGCGTCAGACTTGCAGACTCCAGACTGTGAGAAGATAGCGCTGTTGTTCAAGGGCACCCAGTCTATGGTCTAATTAGTACGGCAGCCCGAGCCGACCAGGACAACCCCACCGGCAAGCAGGACGAACGGGACTTCCATTTCCTGGAGCAAAGACGCGTGGCGGGCCCGGCCGAGGTCTTTGCTGACATGCATGAATATGCATCTGAGTTTTGTCAGCTTTCAAAAAGCATCAAAAAGATAACCCATCGCTTTTATCTAGTTAGCAAGCTATTTTAGAAGCAATCTGCTCACATATGAGTCGGCCCGCATCTTCCACGGAAGAGCCCGACACTCCCGTGGTCCCTGTGTTCGTGTCACCAATATTGTTGTGTGTTGTGAAGGTCCCAGGGCATCACTTCAGATCCGTCTGCTTTCGTTCGTCGTCAGTGCGAGGCGTGTGTTCCTGCCTAAGCTCTACAGAGTGGTTCCTGAGTGAGGAGGAAGGGCTGGGTTCTGATGCCTCTTCTGTCGAGTCAGCTCTGGAGCTGTTGGTCCTCACTGGGCCCCATGACTCCGTGGGAAGGTCTGCAGGACAGAGCTCAGCAGACCTGCACTCGCGGGCTGGGAGGGGCCACACAGGTCACTGGGGCCGGTATCTCCTTGCAGCCACGAGGAAAGCAGGGCTTGGGGATTGAGAAGGGCTGCCCACGGGTCTGTGATGGGCCCTTCCTCCTGCCGGGAACCGCCCGTTGGGGAAGCGAGAGCTGTCGTCTGTGTGTCTGTCCTTAGGAAGGAGAGCCCCGCATTCCTCCCAGGAAGCACCAGGGCCAGGGGCTATGGGGCTATGGGGCGGCTGCCCTTTGCTGTGATCTTTTGGGAGAAGCACTGAGACCACTTCCAGCGTGTCGCCCGCAGGATGCCCGGGGGCCCAGGAGGCAGCGCTCCGGGGGTCTTGCTGCTGACGGCACACACCGGCCTGGAGGCTGACCCTTTGCCACAGAGCCCCGTGGACAGTGTGGTGGCCAAAGGCGGGCGGCGGGCCCTGGGCGGGGGCGGTACATAAGACTTCCGACGTTGTTCTGCGTTTCAAGCTCGAAATGACCATCTCTTCTTCTAAGTTCTGTGCTAATGACGCTGAAGTAGGAAGGGGACGTGTCTGGTCTCTGCCGACTGCCTTCTCTTTCTCTGAGCAGAGGCTCTGCCCGGAAGTGAGATGCTTAGAGGAGACGGACTGTGTGGAAACAGAAAAGGGGAGCCTCGCGTTCATCGGAACCTGCACTCGTCTGGGGGCAGGGATCCAAGATGCTCCTGCCAGTGCGGGCCCTGCTGGTCTGCCTCCTGCCACCTCCAGAGCCTCTATGCTTGCTGCTTCGCGGCGGGAGGTGGGGGTGGGGGGCGGGGGGCATTTCCCCCTCTTCCCGGAGGTCCGGTTGCTAAGACTGGCGCTTTCTTGCCCAGCAGTAGGAACATTTCTGACATGTTTTTTTCAGTAATCTTGATTTTACTTGGAACTGGAAAGTGGCAAAAATGGCGATATTATGTCTTTTTGAAAAATGATATTTTGCATAAGAGACTTTGTTATCTACATAAAAAAAGGACACTAACATGCTTACATTTAGTCGTTGGCATTACTTCTAAGGGAGCTCACATTCAACTGGCCACTGAAGATAAGCCACAGCCACAAGCTTCTAAAGAGCAAACCCAAGTGAAGAACACGTTTCACCACAGCGACTGCGGTGGCGCCATGACACGGGAGAGGCTGGGTACGGGGCGATGTGGGGCTCAGCCGGGCTGGGAACCTTGCCAGGTGCGGCCGGGAGGTGTGTGAACAGAGCCGGGTGGCGCTCAGGTGACAAGAACACATGGATGCAGAGAGGTGAAGCCATGTGACTGGAGGCAGAGGTGGGAACAACACCCAGGAACCAGGGCCTCCAGGGGCGGGAAGGGGCAGGAAGGAGCCATTCAGACGCGGCCTCTGGAGCTGTGAGAACGCGTTCCTGCTGCTCTAAGGCGCCGGTTTGGGGTGCTTTATTATAGCTGCCCCAGGACTCGAACGCACTCCTTTGCCCAGCTCTCCCACCTGTTCCCTCCCGGTTGGTCTCCATGGAGATGGGGGAGGCCAAGTGGGAGGCACTGTGCATTTCCCACCATTCATTAGGTCGCTTGCCTATTTATTTGGGGCAGTTAGTGACAACCGGGCAACTGGCCAGGCGGGCAGGGAGAAGGCAGAGGGAGAGGGACAGGGAAAGGAGCGGGAAATAGGACTGAGGCACGGGGCTGGCTCCAGGCGAGGCCGCTGCTAGGGAGGGAGGACGGAGCAGAAGGAACTAGGGCAGGAGGACGGGCTGGTGCCTCCTGGGATCCCAAGAGGGAGAATAATGCCTGCAGGGCTTGGGGTGTCGGGGTGTGCGGTCCTGGGCTTTGCTCCAAGGACATCAGAACAGCAGCCAGGTTCTCTTCAGTGCTGGTCACTGTGTCCTGTTTGGCCAGCGGTCAGCCCCTCCTTCCCGCCCTCCCTCCACCCCAGCACTTCCTCCCTCCACATCTCTCTCTAAAGACCGATTTCTCTTTATCTTTGCGTGTTGTTCCCAGCGACAGCAGTGACACAGTGGCTCGCCTTTCTGAAGAGTCTTTCCTCTTTTTTGTGTGTGTTTTTTTCTCCCTAATCCAAAGGGATTTTGGAGGACTTTTATCTCCAGCGAAGAGAAAACCCTCTGGAGTAGCAGCAGCAGACAGCCGCGGCGTCTCGCCTCATTAGAAAGTTAGGGCCGCAGCTCTTGGGCGACTTAATTGCAAGCCCCCCTCTCCTTCCCCCGGTTCCTTTGCAAAACATCAGTCAAGTCATTGTCATTTCACAATTCAAAACAATTAATTTAACAAAAAACTTAAACATACTTTGCTGTTTCATGGGGAAGCCTTAACATGCTAATTCCAGAACCTGCTCTTATTTCTGGGGACCATCAGGTGTTTCTGGCTCCAAGCACATCCTCAGCTGCAGTGGTAAATGGCCCAGGCCTGGCCCCTCTTGAACTCGCTCTGAAGAACCACTGACTCCGCGAGGTGCCTGGAGGGGGATTCACCTGGGAGGGAAGTCCACTCTCCTGAAAGTCCTTCCATCTCCTGATTCTGTAACTGAGAAGCCGTGTTCCTTCCTTCTGGTTCCCTGAGAATCCTCTTGCCTTTCTCTTGGCCCAGATCTCATTCAGTAAACACCTTTCCTGTCTCCCCGGCCTCTCTGGTTGCTTTGGGTAAAACACATTGCCCTCAGCTTTGCCTAGTCTGTGTGCTCCTTATACTGCTTCTGGGCTTCACTTCTTTTTCTGCCCCAGGGCCTTTGCATACGCCATTTCTGTTACCCAGAGAGCTTTCCTTGTCCTCCTACATCAGGCCAACTTCTTACTCCTCAGAATGCGGCTCGGGCATCATCGCAAACACATGGGCCCTTTCCTGCCAACTGGGTCTCTCTCCAGTGGGCCCTACACTCTGGTTCTGTCTTTGGACATTCAAGCCACACTGGGGAGTGGGGACCCCCTCATCCTCTTGGCCCCCACCTGGGAGCTTTCTGGTTCGCAGCATCGCCCTGGCATGCGGGTCCCTGGGAGGGCGGGGTATTTGTAAGCTGACCTGTTGTATTCCCAACACTGACTTGTCCTCCCCCAATCGCAGGTGTGTGCCATTTTTTTCTCCTTCTGGCAACAGAAATGACAGTATCATTTGATAAAATAATCAAGGGCAAAACATAATTTGAGTTTCAGGGACACTGAAGAAAATTATATATTCAAGAAAGGGAAGTAAATTTTCCTAAGAAACCACCACCACTGGGGAAAGCGTGTTTACTCCTAAGAGACCGGAAAGTAATTGAGCAGCAAATTACGCCTTCCAGATGGTGCACACATTTAGTGCGTTCGGCCCCATAAAAAGGGAGGCATTTGCAGGAGAAAAGTACAAAAGCTACAGAAACACGATTATCCTGTGACTGTGGACAGGGCGACGTGGTAGCGAGCGGCTTCTCTGTGCTGAGAACTGATCAAGTGGGGCAGAGGCGTTTTTCCGGTCACGTAAGCTAATCCCAGGGAAATGCCCTTCTGACTGTCACTAGAGTGGGCGGGGTCTGTGTCCAGCCCCAGACTTCTCTGCTCCTGAACACCCGGGGGTCCCACAAACCTGCCCTTCCTGGGCGGGGTGCCTGGTGACCCCAGGTTCTCAACTGGTTTCAGTTAGGGGAGCCTCAGTTTCCTCGCCTGTAATGTGGGCATGATCATGACCTCCCACACCCGGGGTTGTTGTGAGGCTTCTGTGAGAGGAAGGACAGGAGCTGGGCACCGGGCCGTGTGCTCAGAGACCACTCGCTGTCCTCGCCGTCTGGTAGAACAGGCCTCAGACTCCCTTCCCTCGGGGGCAGGGTTTCCAGTAGCAGGTGCTCGTGTGCATGGGAGTAGAAAACACGGGCTGTGTCATGCTCTGCATTTACAGCGTGGGCCATCCCCTGTCCTGCCCCCCTCCCACTCTGGGCACATCGCTCCTTCCTTCATTTGCGGGTTTCTGGCAGCTCTTGTTAATGTGGCTGTTCTGTCGGCCCATTTGCCAACGGCATTTCCTGGCTCACTGGGTTTGAGGCCCTGGGTTAGGTGCCTTTGTGTCTCTCTAGGTCCATAATCATCTTCAAGGCCACGTGACCAGAGGACCGTGGCTCCTACACGAATCATGATTTCAGTCCAGAAGTTGCATTCTTGAGAAATACTTTTAGGAACCAAGAAACTTTTAAGTCAGCCTTTCTCAGAGGCAGCAACTACACACAGGTGGGCAAGACCCCCATGTTACCCAGGACCGGGGTTGGTGTCTGAAGCCAGCGGCTGGTAGATCACACTCTTTCCACCGGACGTCACAGTTGCTGTGCATCCTTCGGCAGGAGATCGTGGTCTGCGTGCCCCTTCGTCCTGCGAGGAGCAGAGAGGCTCCCTGCTCGGTGGCAGCTTGTCTGCCCCTGCGGAGGCCTCAGTGGAGGGAGGAGGCACCATCAGGACCCCAGGGGGAAGCCAGAAGAGTGTCCTCAGTGAAAGTGGGTGCCCATGACTGCGGTCACCTGTTCACTTATGGGCACTCAGCTGCCTCTGGGGAGTCAGCGACGCCCTCCCCTCTGTCTGTGGCTCATTCTGCAGGGAGGCCTCCGGCTTCTCGCTGGTCCCGTCCCAGGCCCCCTGCCGCCCGGTACTTCTGGAGTGTGGTCACCACACGCTCCCGTCCCTGGGGCTTTCTGAAGTCAGTTTCAAGATCTGGAACTAAACAAGCAGAGAAATTAGAGCTCACGTACCGATCAAGAAACAGCCAAGACATGTGGGCCTCGTTCTCAAAGCTGGGATGGGAATCTGGCTCAATTTGAACGGCTCCACGTGAGAAGCTGCAACTAAATGGTTGGAAAGGAAGGGGCGGCTGCAGGATGCACCCGAAAGTGAGCCTCGGTCCTTGGAGAGCCCGAGAAGAATGGTTTTATCCTCTCCTTACAGGAAAATGCCCCTTAATAGGGGACGTTGACTGTCACTCCTGAGGATTAAAGACATTAGAGATGTTTAATAACTAAAGTTATGTTTATGTTCTCCATGAAAATGTGATAAAAACCGCGGGGAACCTGACTTCTGGAGAGAGCCTGACGCTCAGGACACGTTGCCTAGGAGACAGCCCCACCTCTGATGGCAGGTCCCCTGGCGAGGGCACAGCCTGACTCGATGCTGCCCATCTGGAAGTGTGACCCTGTCTGCTGTGCCCTCCCTTCCTGGTCATGGGTCCAGGCCCCTCCCCGCTGCCCGCTGGCACTCAATTACATCTCATTTGGTAACAGGCCAGCCAGTGGATGGCAGTGCAGCTGCAGGAGGGTCTGATGAGGCCGCTGGAGAAAGGACAGGCGGTGGCTTCAGCATTTATGCAGATTTGTGACAAAAATGAACCTGGGAAAGAGGAAGGGACCTTGAGGTGCCGGCCCTGGTGTCTCCTGGAAGCCTGAGGCGATGGAAACACAGATGTCTCTAACAGTGAGAGGGGCACTGCTTTATTTTTTTTCTTTTTCTTTTTTTTTTAAAAAGTATTTTTATTGATTTCAGAGAGGAAGGGAGAAGGAGAGAGAGATAGAAACGTCAACGATGAGAGAGAATCATTGATCGGCTACCTCTTGCACACCCCCCACTGGGGATCGAGCCCCCAACCTGGGCATGTGCCCTGACCAGAAATTGAACCGTGACCTCTTGGTTCACAGGTCGACCCTCAACCACTGAGCCATGCCAGCCGGGTGCCACTATATTTCCGACTGTAGCCCAGGCATCATTCTTCCTCTGACACTGGTTGTAGAAGTTGGGGAGGCCCAGCTTGCATGGGCTGCAACGCATCATGGGCACTGCAACACCAAGGTGGTCACCCCTACGTGGGCCACTCATTCGTTCATTTGTGCAAGTATTGGTTGAGCCTCTGTTGTGAGCAATCTCTTTGCTGAGGCTGAGACGCTGAAGATGCTCTTCACAGCTCCCTGCGTGCAAGGTCTCAGGATGTCCAAGGTCATGCACCCCAGGAACGGACCAGGTGAAGCGCTGCCGTGGAGGAGCTGGCTTCCCGTGGAGTCCAGCTGGGCGTACAGAGTGCACCAGTTTGATGGCCTCCGTGCACTCTACGGGCCAAGAATCGCACTGCTCTTGGAGAGGGCCTGGCCCTCCGGATGGTGCGGTGCTGGGAAGGGAGTCTCTGGGGCTTTGCAAGTCTGAAAGGGGGGTGTGGGGGCCACTGAGCCTCTCAGGAGGGTGCTGCCCCAGCGTTGGTTGCACAGCTGGTCAGGGGCCAAGCGGCACAAAGGAGGTGCTGAGGCTGCCCCTGCACGGCCCCGGGAGGGCGACCGGCAGTGTGGCTGGTGGGTGGCCTGTCCTGAATTCCTGCTTCTCCCTTTCCCAGCCGTGCCTGTCTCCTTACCTGTACACGGGGACATCGCATGTAGCGCCTCGTAGGTGAGATGGAATTGCTGAAACGCAACAGCTGGTCCAGAGCAGCTGTTCATCCAGTCACGGTCCTCTTGCTGTTGCTCCTGGGGGCTGGGCCAGGCCCCATCCTGTGCGGCAGGGCTGCGGTTGGGCTGGTCAGTTCGCTTTCCGCCTCCTCCTCACCAGGACCCACACGGGGTGAGGCCAAGACAAGAGGGGCTCTGGGTAAAGGCTTGCCCCATCCCCGGGACTCCACCCGTTTGTGGGCTCCTGGCCTTAGGGAGGGAGGCGGGTCCTCAAAGACCCCTGGGCCTTGCTGACAGGGAAGGCCTGGCTTCCTTCTCATTCCTCACCCTTTGTGGGGCCATGAGGTGGGATTTATTGACCCTTTCTGTGCATGAATTCTGGCGCATGACAATATTTAAATAACAGTCCTAAATTTGCAATGACAACTAATAAAGCGAATTCAGGGTTTCAGGGAGCCCTTTATTAACGATAAAGACATTATGGGTAACTTCTAACATAGGAAAATAATGAAAGATCAATATGGCTCGTGGACAAAACTCAATGTGACTGTAAAAATCAACAGGGATTTGCTTGGAAGTAGAATATTTTATGCTTTTAAGGCAAATTAATCTCAGTGTCAATAATGAGAAACCACTACAACGTGGAAAGTGGCCAACGGGCCCCACAGGACACGTGAGAAACAGCTTAGCAGCCCAGACAGTCTTCAGGGGTCCCCCACGAACCACAGGCTGGATTTCGGGTTCGGTTTGTTTTTAACCTGGTGTGAGGCTTGGAGACTTGGTTCGGGTTTAGTGGGATGGCCCATCCGAGCATACAGCAGCTATGGATTTTGTTTCTATTTCCTGTGTTTTGCTTTTGTAAGTGTGTACCCTTAAGCGGAAGGTATATCCATATAGTAAATAAATATTTATCTGCATATAACATACATGTATGCACACACATGTGCTACCAAACCAGAGCGGTCTGCCCACCCGACATACAGCAGAGCCAAACCCTGATCACTGAGTCTATGGTGCAGAAATTAGGGTTGTTCATTGGAGGGCGCCAGGCAGGAGAATGAGGGGCTATTGCTTAAAACCCGAACTCCTGATGGCTCTGAGTCAGGGGTTTCTGAAGGTGAAGATTGAGGGCAGGGGCTCAGTGGTCCCCGGCCAGGCTGATTGGCTAGTTCTTGTGCAAACCTCAGCACAACAAACCAATGAAAAACAACCCTCAGGTTCACCTTCTTAAGCCTCTTTGCTGAGGATTGGGGATTCCCCCCACCAGTCCGGCCCAATGCCCTGCTTGAAGGTGTGCGGGAAGTGTTTGGGGCAGAGGTCACGAGGCAGAGCTGTGACCCTGCATCGTGAGTTGGGGGAGCCTGGAATGGGATCCCCCACAAACAGGTGCCAGGAGTTTCAGAGTTCTTAGCAACACATTGCTCCGAGGTCGGAAGTCGGTTTCCCACAGGGGAGCATACCCACAGAGAGAGGGCTGACAGTCAAGGTCACAGACGCAGCTGATACGCAGCTGATACCCAGGGTAGGAAGGGCAGGGAGCTGCTGGAGGGGGGAGGAGGAGTGGCCTGGAAGAAGGTGATGGTGACTGACAGCAGGTGTTTTGTGATAATGTCAATGTGTCAGATGCTGTCCTGAGCAGGTCTAGTGTCCCATTTCATTTAACCCTAAATGCCAGCAGGAGGGTAGTGTGGGCCATGCACAGGTGAGTCTGAGCGTCACTTCCCCGAGGCCCCCAGTGACAGACAAAGGCCAGAGAGCCTGTGGCACTGAGGGAAGGTGCTGAGGGCTGGGGGACACTGTGATGTGGAGCCCCAGCCCAGGGGGGTGCAGGCTGGGTGAGGGGCACCTCTCACAGGGGAAGCTCTGGGAGACCCCAGGCTGTGGGGACCCGAAATGGGGCAGACTCGTAGTCTCAGGTCACTTTCTGAGCGGTTTCCATATCCATTACAGTGCATACATAGTAATACAGTGTCGTAAATTCTCACCACATGGTAAAACACCAGTTACACCGGTTTAAAAAAAATAACTGTTTAACTACCCAGGTGGGTGGGGGAGGTGAGGGCCTGGGCGCCCCCACAACTGCAGCCAGCCTCACCCATCAATCAGGTGGGAGGGGGCGGGACTTTCTGAACCCAGGGGGTTAAACAGGGGGGTGAGCCCCACCCCTGGGTCTCAGGAACATCTCTGTCATAAAGATGCTTTTAGGATGGAACCACCAGTTGATAAACTTGGGGGCATCATTCATTACTTGGTTATTTTAGTGCCTACACAATACCTAATGCAGCAAAGAGAAAACCCATCTGAAAATACTGCCTATGGCGTAGGGGTGTCCTGGCAGGGAACAAAGGGCAGCTGCTAGGTTAGTGATGAAAGGAAAAGTTCTTGTCAGGAGGCGTTTCAGGAAGACTGTTTCCTCACCATCCTTGCTCTCTGCGCCTCAGCCAAGGGTCACACTGTCACAACCATTTTTAGCATCGGACCCTCATGTCCCCGTGCACGCGGCTGCCGTGACTGGGCCACTGATTCCGGTGAAAAAGGAGTCCAGTCTCTCCCATTCGGACTCGTGCCCTGGCTCTTGAGCAGATTGGCTGTGGCCGTAACTCGGGTTGGAGAGGAGGAGCCCCGCGCTGACTCGGGGAGCCTGTGAACTGGAGCGCATACATAATGAATGTCCTTTGATTTCCCCCAAACAAACATGCAAGGAGAGTTGTTGTGACTGTAAGTAAACAGAGCATGAGATACTCATCCTAGAGAGAAGCAGGGACAGTGGCTGGTCTGAAGAGGGAAGTGAGATCCTGGCTCTGTTACGAGGGAGCCCTTGACTTTCTGAGACCCCATGTGACCTCCAGAGCTCAGGAGACCCCCCCGCCCCCCATTGCGATGTTTGCACTGGCCGCGCTGCCACAGCAGGTCTGCCTGAATCTGAACACCTGAGACTGCCAGTCTGCCCCACCTCGGGTCCCCACAGCCTGAGTCTCCAAAGAACTACCCCCGTTCCCTTGGATGGTCCCAGGAATGTCAGAGCTGGGGGAGCAGAAGTGCTTTTCCTCTTGGGAGGGTGGCAGAGAATGACAACCATTGCACAGGTCAGTGTGCATGCTGGCAGACCTGGCCTCTGGGCAGTGGGGAGGGGACGCCGGGAGTGAGAATGCCAGACCCTGCTTTGTCACCGAGAGCTTGTCAGGTGCCGGTGGACCTGAGGCCGTCGCTCACTCAGGCCAGAGGAAGCCCCTGTAGGCCCTGCAGGTGCCTTGTCCAGGGCTGTGCCACGCAGTGTTGCTCATGCTTTCAGAGCATTACGAGCCGCCGCAGCACCCAGTGACGGAGGGCAGTTAAATGGATGCTGTGTATGCACAGCACAGGGCACTTGGTAGCCACTAGGGAGGTGATGCAGGGGGTTCTCGCTGTCATGGAGAGGGCCTTCTCTAGGCGAGGTCAGAGTAGCAGAGGAGCTGTGAGGGCTGGACCACTGTTTTTGCTTCCCACCTTCTCCTTTTTCCATGTGACCTTGCAGTGCCCTTGAGAGACTGATGTTGGGCTTGGCCAAGTGCTTTGGCCAATGAAGTGTGAGCAGATGTAACAGGAGAAGAGGCTGAGGTGCTGGAGTGGCTGGTATGACTGTGACTCTTGCTCTGACGATCTGCCCCTGGACGAGAGAGAGGCCCAGGTAATCAGGGGCCAGAGCAGAAACGCACAGCTGCCCAGCCTGGCCCGTTGAGCTCGGTCGAGGCTCAGGGGACCTGCAGGCCCTGAGCCCGGGAATAAGGCCTCTGACGTGGAGACTGTTCACTTCCCAGTGTTACTGTAGCGTGAGGTGGCGGATCCAGGGAGCTACAAAGCAGCTCCCATTTACAATCCTTTGTTTATAAGAAAAGCTGCTATGTAGGGGTATGACTGATTCTGTCTGTATTTATACTTGTATGTAGTTCTGGAATGATAAACAGCTAGTGTTTCTCTTTAGTGGCAGGACAGGAAGTATTTTTGTTTGCTTTTTTATTGTTTCCCTATGTTTACAAACATAATTTGTACACACATTCTTTAAAAAAAATTTAAAAATTGATGAGAGAGAGAGAGAGAGAGAGAGAGAGAGACGACCAGAGGCTGAACTCCCAACCTGGGTATATGCCTTGACTGGGACTCCAGTTGGCAACATTTTGGTGTACAGGATACTGCTCCAACCAATTCTCTGAGCCAGGGCCACACATTCTTTTTAAAGAATACATTTTGTGTGTGTGTGTATGTGTGTGTGTGTGTGTGTGTGTGTGTGTGTGTGTGTGTGTGTGAAAATGATCAGACATCTTTCAGCTATTTAAGTATCTTTGCAATCATAATATTGAGATTTAAAAGCCCCATCAGGACTGAACTTTCTAGAATGTCTCTAGATAGGGTGGAGGCCTTGTCTGTGACGTCCTCATCATACCACATATAGAAATCTTTAGTAAATGTTCATTGCATTGGATCAAAGGGTCTCCATATGTTACCACTCAGCCTCTTCTCCCCAAATATAATTTAAAAAATTACCCAGTTGATATAGAATTTTATGTAAAATTCTCTCATTGTATTAGCCCTTTGCAGTTCCAAAATGGTTCCATGAGCAAACTTTTGTTGTTGTTGTTAATCCTCACCTGAGGTTATTTTTCCATTGATTTTTAGAGAAAGTAGAAGGGAGGGGGAGAGACGGAGATAGAGAAACATCGATGTGAGAGAGGCACATTGATCACTTCCCTCCTGCACATGCCCCAATCCGGGACATTTCATTCCGCAGGCCCATACTCTATCCACTGAGCTAAAGCAGCCGGGGCCCCATGAGCAAACTTTGCTTGGCTCCCTAAGATACGTGTCTGCGCCCGGGCAACAAAGACTTCCTTCTTTACTGTTTCCTCTCAATGACTTTCTGTCTAAAGATGGGCGACCATGGTCCCAGTCACTTGTCTTTCAGGAGTGGGAGCAGAGAGATCCCAGGAAACCCCATCCCCTGGCTTATGCCCCACATGTCCTGGTATGTGGGCTGGAGGGAGCCGGGACCTGGGACCACACCACATGTAGGTCTGTGGTGGCTGTTCCCTTGAATTTAAAGGCACCAAATGTAATTCTTGTTATTAATAATCAGTGGTGAGAGGTTCAAATATTGCCTATGTTTCTATTTTCTTGGGCAAATTGATGTTTTTGTACGATTTTGGAGAGCTTATTTTTCTTGCGTGGGAACATGTTTTCTAGACATTTTCGGTTCTAGTCTAAACAGGGTTATAAGCCTGGTGGCCTATGTAAATAGATATAGATTTTGAGGAAATCTATAAAAATATGCAGACTTGCCCTCCACAGAGCTGGGAGATTTTGATGACTTCAGCAGCGGCGGCTGGCAGGGCTGCTTTCCACGGAGCTGGGTGCTCATTGCCCGGCCAGTGGACCTGGGGCTGCCTGGAGGGCTCCCGCTGGCTGTGACCACTGCCAGGCAGGGAGTTGGCCACTTGAACTGCTAACAGGTTTCTTTGAAAACCAACACTTCACCTGCTGATGAAAATCCTGTTCAACAGGTGAAAGTCATTGTGTCTAGTCAAAGGAAAATTGATCTGAGATAAGGAAAGAAAGAACTATTATCTATATAATAAAGACCCAGTGATCCTAACGCTGTAACGGCCGAAGACCAGTCACCAGGAGGCTGCGTGCATGGCGAGGTGTGTGCAGGTGGGCGGGGCTGCATGTGTGGCGAGGCACACGCGGGTGGGCGGGGACTTGACTCTGGGTCCTGCGGTGTGCCGGGAACTCAGGGGAGTCCCGTGGCACCGGCGGGACTCGGGTCCCGGGCCTCGTGCGATTTCCCGTGGGCCTGGGTCTCGCGCGATTTTGCACGCTGGGTCACTAGTTGATAATAAAACAACGCAGAGGAACTTCAACGTAAGTATTATGAGTGAAAGAAGCCGGTTAAAAAATAGTGTGCTGTTTGTGGAAACTCTAGGAAATGCAGATGGGTTCCCGGCGACGGGAAGCAGATCAGCGGTGTGGGAGGCCGGGGACACGACTGGATACATTTGTCATCTTGATGGTGGAGTTGGTGTCACTGATAGAGACATTTTTCAAAACTGACCAAACTGTACACTTTAAATACAGGTAATTTATCAAATACCAATTATGCTCAAAACTGCTAAAAGTGGGAATCTGTGAGAGCCTCTTGTTAATGTATCCAAACATCGATCAATGGTTAATTCGTTCTGACACTCACACCCCCACGCCCTAAGCTGACCCCACGTCCCCGGGTGAACCAGCAGGTGCTGGCTGCTCAGTGTCACAGCCGAGGAGGCAGGGGAAGAGGCCTGAGGACTCAGGGAAGACGCTAGAGTTAGGGAACGACGCGGCCCAGGCCCCGTTAGCCACCTGATGCCTGGCAGGTGACGAAGACGCTGCTTTGCAATCGACTGGATGTGAAAGTCACCCTTACCCTCCGTTCCCCCCGCAGGTCACCGTGACCGCAGAAGGAAACCACGAGGCCTGCGAGATGGGAGGTAGGAATTGCTGCCCGTGATTTATAGTTTTAATTAAGAGCTTTTAAAGCTTTAATTAAAAAGGTACATGCGCATTTAGTATTTGAGAAAAATGCCTTTGTGTTTGGGTCAATTGAAGAACATGAAATAAAATGAGACACATATTTCTAGTCAGAAGCTTCAATAAGAAGCAATGTACACAATTAAAAACAAATTTAAACTGATTTGGGCATAACGGCTGCATCGTGGGGAAGGAGCTGAGGGAACGGCGCTTTCCTTTATTGCAGTGGAGCTGGATGTCAGGTTCACCCCACAATGAGCTGCCGCCCTGCAGGCACATGGGCGGGGGGGGGGGGGGGGGCGGGGAGGGAGCTGTGAGCCTGGGGGGCCTGTGCATCTCCTCCCCTCTCCCCCTGCACTTGTCTGCTGGGTGTTGTCCTTGGCATTTTTCTTTGCTTCTCAGATGTGGGAATTCGTGACCAGCACCAGGTTCACATCCTATGTAGTCACACCCGGGTCTACCATGGCCACGAACTCAGGGACGTGGGGTCCAGAAGGAGGACTGACATCCCAAGGACAGTCACTCACCATGGCCTTGGAGATGCCACCACTTTGCCCCCAGGTGGGGCCAGGAGTGCCTGCATGTTTGGGCTGCAGACCCACAGGAGTGTGGCTGCGTGTGACCAGGAAGGGTGGCTGATCCCTGTGACACAGGCTTGCTCTGACCCTGCAGTGTGGACCTGCAGGCTGGTGGCAGAGGGGGGGTGGGTGTTGGGACCGTGAGCAGTGTCCCCTAGCTCAGGCTGGCAGCTGCAGGGCACTGGCCTCCGAGGCCACAGAGCCTGGAGGTGCCAGTGTCTGCAGGGTTGTGCCACCGCGGGTGACCGATCCGTGGACCCGTCTTCATTCATTGCACACACCATGTCCTCCCAGCTGTGCCCAGGGGTAAGGCCTGGGGTGTTACCACAGGCCCCAGCCCCCAGCCCCCAGCATCTCCAGAATCCCACCCGCTGGGCTGTTGTTGGGAGGAGCACCCAGCACCGTAGGTCCCATGCTGACCTGAGCCTTCCCAGGCCAGGTGTGACCCGACTAGCACAGACGTGCTCACTTGCCCCACACAGGCCGGGCCTCCGGGTCCTCAGGGCTACCTGTGGTCCTTTTCTAACCCTCCAGGATGCTCCCCTGGGCGCCATGGTGGTTCCTCCACTCCCCTTTCTGCTCACTCCTCGTTGCCTTCTCAGGAATGGTGTCCCTGCCTGGCCCTGGGTCTGCCTTTGGCGGGATTGGACTTTGGGTCCTGAGCCTCCTGAGGGTGACCGTCAGCTGCCACTGACCGTGTGTGCCTGGCTGACGAGCCCACCTGGTGGCTCTGCTTTAAGGAGTCCTGTATTTAGAAGGTGGATGGAGTGTACTAATTAGGTGAACAACTAGCTTCATAAATGAGCAGCAAAGAACTGTACCAGACAAGCTGCCTTCGAATAACAAGCCTGAACTCTACTTGAGGGGACTGTGAACTACACAAGGCGTGTCTGGCCATATTCAGGAGCTTGTCCTGCTCCAGATACCAAAGAGGAGGAGATTCAGTCCTGGAGGGGTTTCTCCGTGTCCCCAAGTCCTTTCCAAACTGCAACCTCCAACTGCTCATCGCGTGCAAACCACGCCTGTGGAGGTCAACGAGCAACTCCCTGCCGGGCGTGAGAGCTTCCTAACTCGGGCTGCGGGTTCAGGCGTAGGAAGAGCTGGACTGACGTAGCTCAAAGGGCCATTGTCCAGCCCCACCAGACATCAGCTGGCAGGCGTCTTCCCGAGGTTGTGCAGGATGTCAGTCCGCTTGGTACCAGGAGGGGACACGCTTACTGTACTTCTCACCTCCTGGACCACAGATCAAACAGGAAGACATACATCGTCAAGCATTCGAATCACGGAGCAGCTGCAAAACTGGCTTGTTTATCCAACTGCAGTTGGAGCGCGTGAGAGATCAACACCAACTGTTGGCTTCCTTCAGAGAAACATAATGTTTTCATAATTAAGTGAAAAAGAAAACTGCAAAGAACTGGCACATAAACTTTCAAAAATTATCCATGCATGGTACTGAGTCATGCCAACCCCTACCGCCACCCCAGGTTTTAGGGAGCAGAGCCTCCCCTGCCCAGGCCCCACCTCCCGTGTCCTCGATGGCAAAGCGGGCCAAGCCCCACCCCTCAGAGGCCCAGGACAGCTCCATTTGGAGGGACTCAGCCCATGGCCAAGGTCACCACCCTCCATCTGAATGTTGGTGGTGGCAGCAGCTTTGGTCACTCCTAAGGGACAGGAGCTTGGGCTTCTGACCACAGGGTTGGGGCTGGCGGCGGTCCTGGCAGCAGAGCCTGCCGCTGGTGTTTGGGTCAGCGGTGGTCACGGCGAGTTTCCTCATCACAAAGTACTTCCCCCACCGAGCAAGCCTTTATGGGACGCTCCGCACCCTGCCCTGAGCTGTGCCCTCCTACATTGTCCTCTCTCCATCGTTTGGAACTTCTGTGGCTGGAGCTCATCTCATCCTGTCCTGACCAATGTCTACTAACTTCTTCCATAGGCTCCATCTTTTTATCTCTCTGGGTGCCACCCTTGGTGATTTCCGCAGCTGTGTCTTACCAAATCTGCTATTTCTTCAGCTGTGTCTAGTTTATGACTTAACTCATCTAGTGACCCGTCTTCATTCATTGTGTAGAATTTCCACTTGAGCCTTTTCCTCTGGCATATACATATCATCATATCTCACACACACACACACACACACACACACACACACACACACACACACACACGTTAATTTTCACTGTTCTTGCTTCTCTATGAATATTTTAAAATACGGAAGTGTAAAAGGCCAAGATGATTTTGCAGAATTGCATGGACTACCTTGTCCAACTAGATATCAAGGTTTATTGTGAAGCTAAAATGATTAATCGGATTGAGAGCAAGTGTACTGATACACAGACCAATGAAGCCAACTTCACGGCCCAGAAAGAACCTGGCCTGTATTATACAGGAACTTGGAATTAAAAATCACCGTGGGAAAGAAGAGTGTTTAGTGAGTGGAGCTGGGAGATTGGTTACCCCCACAGCAAAAGCAGGCCCTATTTCACTGGAGACAGAAGAAAAATTCCTTAATATCTGCCTGTGTAAAAGGACACACTCTTGAGTTTTAAGTGAGGGTGGGTAGGACTTGTTGATGACGTCGTGATAAGGAAAGCACGAAGGATATGGGAGGTGAGGGATGCTTCTCACTGCACTTCTTATCACCACCCTCCCCCTTGCCCTGGCCAAAACCACAGAAAGGAAAACCTTTCCAAGGAAGAAGCATCTTAACCATCTATGTACATAAAAGCCCAGTGACCAGAATGGCGGAGTGACCAGAACGACCAGAATGACCAGTGGCTATGACGCACACTGCAGCAGCTAACCTGCCTGATCCAGGCCCCGATTGGCCCTTCCCCCCAGCCGGCCTGTCCCCCAACACCCCGATCAGGGGTGGGGCTGGCTGGCCAACCACCCTCGGCCCCTCCCCCCCACTGGCCTGGCCCAATGGGCCTCCATCAGGGCAGGCTGGCCGGACCCCACCCATGCATCAATTTATGCACTAGGCCTCTAGTAGTTATAACATAATTACAGACTAGGAGAGAGTGTTTGCAATGCACAAACTGACAGTTGAGGTGACACTAAATGAACACTTACAAGTTAAGAAAAAGAGAAGTGAGTAGATAAATGAGCTAAGATGCCAACAGAAATTCTGGGGCAGAAGAAAGGAGAAAGGACCCCACTTGCAGTCCCTGCAGTTCAAGTGCCATGAACACACCAGGAGACCTCTGCTTCCCACAGGGTCCAGCCGCCTCCAGGCTGCCGCGCAGGAGGCATCGTGAGCTTGGTCCAATGCAGCCGCTTCCTGCCTCCAGATCACGTGGATAAGCTCTGTCTGCATCCCGACAAGGCAAAGGGGCATCTGCCTGCTGCAGCCCCTCAGAGTTGGGATGGAAACCCCATTCAGTGCCTGCTGTCCAGAACGAGGGTTTTCAGAGCGCGTACTCAGGTGGGCTCTGCACGCTCCATTACCATGCACGGAGATTGCAGCCTAAGCAATTTCACGAAGAGCTCTCAGCAACGCGCTGTAAACATTTCTATTCTGAGCATTTCATTTGTCTAAGAGTGGCTTCTATTCATTTATGACCCAGGGAGCCCACATTTCAGTTTTACCAGGTTTAATAGGTTATAAACGAAGAATAACAAATCTTCCGCTACATGAAATTACTAGAAATGAGCCAAACAGGTGCATAATTGGCGTCTGAATGAGTTTGAACTATGACCTTTTGTATACAATAACAAAATCTGGCGATTACTCTGTGGGGTTGGCTGCAGGTAATACAGTTGGATTTGCTCAAAAGACATCCACTTAATGGTGTCATTTCTATAATTAGCATAGGCAGCTAGAAACCCATTTCACATAATGAAATACAGGGGGTTCAGATACATTTTATTAAACACCCGGGGTTTCTTAAGTTCAGCACGAGAAAGGCCTGCAGGAAATAAAAGGATGCAATTTCATCATGGAGTTGTAGAAGCAGCTTTGAGAGCATAAACTTTGTTTTTCAAAGTCATGATTTTGACGTGATGATCTCCTTATATAAATATATGTGTAAATAGACAATTACATCCTGTTACAATGTGCTAGGCTCTCTGTTTAGCAGACATTCAATTGAATGGAATTGAAAACTTAAAGAACGGGTCTTAAATTCAGTCTTGGAAAGAGCATCAACTTTGTTGGTGTGTGTGGATGTCCCCTGGTGGGCTGGGGCCCAGCATCCCACACCCTTCCGTGTTCACCCCAGACCTGACTGGGGACCCTTTGTCCCATCCCCACACCCACCCACTGGACATTCCCTCCTTCGGACACTCTCGGCCTGTCCCTATCAGCTGCTGCTGATACCAGGCGGGCTTTGTGGTCACTGTGTCCCCCTGCTCACACCACGCAGACCCAGAGATGCTCATGACTCAGTAGCCCTTTCAGACCATCTCGCTTCCCGCTAGAACCTGCACTCATTCGAATTCCCTGCCATCCACTGACGCACCTGTTGTACTGCTGTACCGCCCCCACCTGTGGGCACCCGCCACCCGTATCTCCCTCTTCATGGAAAAGCCTAGCACCAGCCACACATGTGTCCACCATCTCAGCAACCTCAACACAGAACCTTCCATTCCCCCCATTAGGCAGGGTCTCCATACCCTTAGTGTGTGTGTGTGTGTGTGTGTGTGTGTGTGTGTGTGTGTGTGTGTGTGTGTGTGTAAGGAGACTTACATGAACTGGCTCATGTGATTATGGTGGCTGACAAGTCCCACAATCTGCAGGTGAGTCAGTAGACTGGAGACTCAGGAATAGCTGGTGTACCAGCTCAAGTCCAAAGGCAGGAAAATGAACTGGTGTTGCAGCAGGAAGACAGTCAGGCAGGAGGAAATTCCCTCTCACGTATGGAGGGTCAGCCTTGTTCTCTTCGGACCTTCAAGTGATCGGGTGAGGCCCACCTACATCAAGAAGGACAATCTGCTTTATTCAGTCTCTCGACTCAAATGTTCATCCATCCAGAAACACCCTCACATCCACACCAGAATAATGTCAGTGATGCTTACTGCCCAGATGTCTGGGTGCTCCGGGGCCCCTATTCTTACTACTTAGCTCTGCCGGGTTTGGGCAAACAAAGCCCGCCCTGTACCCAGAAAAGCATTGGTGGTGGGAACCGTGGCCATGATGGGAATGGATCAGCCCTGCTCATCCCCAAGGCTGTGCCCAATGCCTCACTTCTGGCGGAGGAAGGGGGACTGCATCCCAGCCTAAATGGATGGGGAGACTTAACTGCCTGTATTTATGCAAATTGAATGAAGCCGACATTCAATGAAATCTGGGGCATGGCAGAGAGGTCCGATGTAATAAGGTTTACTGTATGTCATTTAAGGAAATAGAAGCAGCAATTCAGAAGGCTGTTCTCAGAACACTCAGGGTAAAACACACTCAGCACTGCAGCGAGGAGGAGAAAATCGGCTCTTACACAGTCCACGTCCAATTGCAAAGGCAGTTAACCTGACAGGCGCTCAGCTGAGGGAGCGTTGGGACGCGGGCTTGCTTTGACAGCCATCGCGCTCAGCAGCCAGCAGGTGTGCGTCGCAGCTTCAACGGTGGTATGAGCTAGATTTTCGTAAGTGACGTAAATGGCCAGATGGGATGTATGATAAGGGAGGCGCTCTGTTTTCACAGCCCACGTTGTGGACGTGAGCCTCATTTACATAAGAAGTCGTGTTTGGGTCTCACTTGCGAATCACATGGACAGATGCTGTTGCCAACTGGTGGCGAAGTCAGCAGTGGCAGGTGCCAAGCACACAGATGCCTCCCAACTCTGAGTGGTGAGACCTGCTTCCACAGCGCCCATTCACACCCACTCGAGGTGGTTGTGGAGGAGCCCGCTGAGGAGTCGCCACCTACGAGGATGGTGGCCCTGTGTGAGCACGGCGCCCATGTCTTCCTGGGCGTCATACGCTTCTCGTGGCCAGGACTGTGGGTGCCTCTCCCAGCGCAGCACGAGGACCTCAGCCAGGCCTCACTTTGACCTGCTCTGTCCTCAGTCCTTGTCCTTAGTCCTTGTCCTTTCGCTCTTCCTTCATCTGCTGGGAACCCCGAAAGGCCGCAGTTCCCACAGGCCAGTACTGTGTCACGTGACCAAGCTCAGCCCAGGACCCCACTCCCTGCACCCCAGTGGCTCCCTCTGCTTTTGGATCCAGAACAATCAGGTGCTGGAGAAAGTCAGACTCAGATAAACCTAATAACCTGCCACTTTTATAAATGACGAGGCTTACGGGAAACACAATGGAACTTTCTGTGATAAATCTCTGATGTGATTGGTGTGAATTTTTCCCTTTGGGACTCTGCATAGACATGGAGGCTCAGGAAAGGAAAACCTTTGTTTCTTCGTGCCGAAGCTGCTCCTGGTTTTTAACTGAGGCTGGAAGCCTCTCAATCACTTCCAAATCCGAGCAGATTCAAATCTGTCACCGCTGCTCTGCTGACACTCTCCCCGTCCCAGCCCGCCGCCCTCCTCCCGGCACCCGCACAGAGCCGCTCCCCAGGCCCTCCCTGGGAAGGATCCTGGTCACATTAATTGTTCTGAGAAGAGTGCTTATCTTCCAGTCACCCTGGAAGATGCAGGTAAGTGTCCACCACACACACGTCCTATGCAGTCCATCTGAGAAGTCTAAACCATCACCTGAAAAACGATGGAAATGAATAGGGAGGATGGCCGTTAGAGGCCACACCCAAGCCACCGGGCCTGTACCTGCCAAACACTACAGCGGTCAGAAGGCTCAGTGAATGAAGCGACTTCATAGCAGCAACCAGACATACATTCCTGGGTCAGCTCCAGCCCATGCAATCACCTAGGAAGCAATCTGTATGTTTTACCGAAAGATATAAACTAAGATGAACAAATGGAGGCATTAATAGCTCAATATTCTAAACAATGCCATTTCCTCCTAATTGATCTGAAAGTGAAAACCCAGTGAAAACCCCCGACGGCTCAGAAGGTTGTCAAGATGAGCAAGCGAACAGAGCGGGGCCCCATTTTCATGGCGTTCAGGGGAAGCTGCCCTGGCAGATACGAAAGTGTTCGGGAGACAGAAGAAAGTGGAGTGTGACTTAGGCGGATAGGGAATAGAAAACCCGAGAAACAACACGCGCACGGAACCTGCAGATGACATCGATATAGAGGCTGTAGGTGGCTCTTAAATTAGACATAGAAAGGCTGGATTGTTGGCTAAAAGGTAGCGGGACAACTGATTACATTTGTGGAGAAAAAGGTAAATTCCATTCTTCAAACTGCAAGAACAAAGTAAGCTCTGGATTGATTAAATATTTAAAGAGCAGAAACATGAAGAAACCAAAGCAAGAAGAATACAAACAGGTGCTTTTCCTGACAGGACAGAGGCTGGGCACGTCTGGAAGCCAAGGGCTCTAGGAAGTGGTGGTCTGGGGGGAGCCGAGGCTCAGTGTACACCCACCCCACGGTCACCGGCAGGGTGGTCTCGGCAAAGGGGCACATCGCTCTGTGTCCAGTATTCTCATCTCTGAAATGGGAATGACAAGGCCCCTGCCTTGAGGGGTTATTCCAAAGATGACACGAAATGGCATGTAATGGTGAAGAATAGAGCGTTGGAGAACCGTTAGCTGCAGCATCGCGTGCGCAGGTAAAGGTGAAGCAGAAGCGACCCACGCCCTGAGCAGGAATCAGAGGGCATTTCATTGCACCTGGTGGGCACTGTCTGGGCCTTGCAGTTTGAGTATTTATGTTTTCCCCCTTTGTGGAAGCGTCCGTCCTGTCCCTTTATGCTCACGCACAGTCATGCAGCAGTTGGCCGTAAGCAAAGTCCAGGGCAGGCATCCTCAAACTACGGCCCACAGGCCACATGCAGGTGTTTTTGCCGTTTTGGTTTTTTTACTTCAAAGTAAGATATGTGCAGTGTGCATAGGAATTTGTTCATAGTTTTTTTTTTTTTTAACTATAGTCCAGCCCTCCAACGGTCTGAGGGACAGTGAACTGGCCCCCTGTTTAAAAAGTTTGAGGACCCCTGGTCCAGGGGGACAGCTGGGCTGCCTGGGCTGGACCCAGCTTCTGGTCCCACCAGCTTTCCCATCAGTTCATGAGCTCCGGGCGCTCTGGGTGAAGAATCGGAATATACAGACTGGAAGGAAATTTAACACCGAACCCTCAACAATGAACATTGGTAGTTCAATGGGAAGGTGACACACACACTGCTGTGGTCATCTCCAGGGAGCGGACCTTGGGTCATTTATTTTATTGATCTATTTTCTGATTTTGGGGGGAGGGGACAGTATCTTTGAATTGCTTGTGCTGTGAAACATTGTTAAAGAGCAAACCAGCAGAATGAGAGAAGCCATGTGATGGTGGGGGGTGAGTGGTAAGTAGGAGGGACTGTTGAACTGTTGGCCAGTGAGGTGGACTCCGTGCAGGAAGCAATGTCTTGTTTCCAATGTCTCGCTGTAGAAAAATGTATCTACATTTGTTAACACTCCACCGGCTACTTTGTAAATTTCCCCCATTGATCTAATCCGGTCCCCAGCTCCCTAAGACTGGTTGGTTCTGCGGGCACCTGTCTGGGTCTGGGGAAGGCAGGTCCTGTCTCCAAGGCCCAGGTAAGGGGGCAGCCTCCCTGGGAGGGGCCATAGGGACATTCTCCCAGTGGGTTTGCTCCTGGGACCTGACTTCATTGCTCTGATTGCACAGTCAATTCTAAGAAAGGATGCATCCATCCTCGTTTATTTTTAAAAATATCACTCCTTTCATTGTTCAAAAACTTGGTTTTGCAACACCAGGACTTTTCCGAAAACTTTTAATGAATAATTCATTCTTGAATACAAAGTTTCAGGACTTTACTGATAACATAGAATGTGTCCCTTTTTATTATTATTATTATTATTATTTCTGGTAGACGATCCAGGTTATTCAATTTCACTGTCCCGCAGGGACGTTTTGGGAAACCTGCCTGACAGTCACATCACAAGTGAAGTTTTAATATGAACCACAAACAGAGAGGACCAGCGACTTTATTATATTACGAGATCATTTATTCTATACATTTGCAGCAAAAAGTTATCTGTGGAGTCTCAATTTTATCACCGTCTGCAATTTAGATGAGCCCTTTTTTTTATTGAATCATAGCGATTATGCCACCGTGCACCTCAGCAGCTGTTTAGAATAAGATAATGCTTTTTTTTTTTTTAAAGTCCCTCCCAACCCCCATCTCAGATTTAAGGTAAAGAACTCTGCATAATGTCTGTCTATACTGTAACATTTTCTTACTTCAACATGCAAAATGAGTGTTTTTAAAACAGCCAACCATCAGCTGAAGGATTGCACGGTTTCACAACCTACTCACAAACGCTCAGTGATCTCTGAAGGCATAGCGACGCGAGTGAACACCCGGTTTTGGCAGAGGAATGGTGGTTTTCATGGTAAAAAGCAAGGCGTTCATTTCCATCCTGCTGCTGTAGATGGAGGATGCACCTCTGGAATGTGTTTCAGCTCCTTGGCATGTCGAAGACGGGTGAGGGTCCGAGAAAGAGGAATGCAGTCCTCTGAGGTTGGAGGTGGCCTGGTGCCCCCTGTCCCAGCACACCCACGTGGGACAAAGCCCCCTTGTGACCACAATGGGTCAAGACAAATAAGACCCCCGTAACATCATCTGAATACAGACAACAGCCCCAGTGACCAGACTCCCATGTGTGTGGAGAGATCGTCCCACAAACCCAGGCTCTGCCCTCTTTGTGTCCGGCTTCCAGCACAGCGACTCCAAATCTTTGTTGAATAAATCAGTGAGTCAACAGACATGGCAGGCCCTGCTCTGTTAGGCACAGGCCGACGATCTTAGGTCGGGTTTTAAAATGTCCTTTGCAGAACACGCAGGTTGGTTCCTTTAGCATGTCCTTAACCCTCGGAGGGAGCCTTCCTGTCCCTAGGATCTGGAAAAAAATCTATATAAGGGAGAGGCTACAGCCAGACACACCCCATGATTCTCGGAGGCAAATGTGAGCAGCAGTCGTGGGAGAGGTTCCAGCATTCGGTCCCCAGCATCAGAGGCTCAGGGTCGCCGTTGTGACTGCAGAGGGATTTCTGCTGAAACCCTGTCCAGCTGCCTCTCCTGGGAACACGGCTCTATGGCTTCCAAGCCATGACAATGGCCTTCTGGAAATGCCAGCTCACACGTCCTCTGGACAGAGCCTGCTGGGGTTGAATCTGATGTGGGCAACTACGAGCCTGGATCAGACCCGACTGTCCCGGCTTGCCGAGTCTCTGAGCTCCTGCTCTTCATGGAACCACAGAATTCCTGGCGTCTCAGCCTCATGCAGGATAAACGACTGCAGAGCCCAGCCAGAGCCGACTGCTGGGATCAGCTAAGCCCTCCAGGTGACCACGTTGGCGCCGTGGATCCGGAATCCCTGCACGTTCCCAGTTTTCATAAGTTAGACTTTATCTGGGTGATGCCTTCCCTCGCAGGCCCAGCGCCCTCGAATCCATCCCCACATGCATGCTTCATGTTTTCTTTCTGACATTAGTGAGTAGATCTTAGGATTGTTTCTGTGGGGTGTCTCTGCTTGGGTTGGAAGTTGGATGTTATAATTAGCTTCCTGGTCATGAAGAGTCTGTTGTAAAGGAAGGGAGGGGGGTGTGTGAGCACGTGGGCCTCCTGCGCAGGGTCCCCACCTGGTGAGGCCGGTCCAGGTCCCCAGCAGGAGCAGCGCAGCAGGGTAGAGGCGGCTGGTGGTTTGTGAGGGGCCCTGGACTCATCGTGATCTTCCCAAACACCCCTCCTCTAATTGTTCACCCCCTCTCCCTCCCAAGCAGTGTCCTGCTTCTCACTGCAGAGATCTGCAGAGGCCACGAATATAACAGCCAATGTGTGTTATGATTGAACAACCCTGGAGTCAGACTTGGCACGGACTTCTGGCTACGAGAGACGAGGGGTTCATTTAAAGCAGCCAGATTCTCCCAGTTCCTTGATCGTATCTTAGGCTGAAAATTTTCAGCTTGGAACTCATTTTATTTTTAAGTTTCTCATCATAATTAGAAGCCACCCACCTGCTGGCCAGATTTGTTTCCTGCAAACGCTTCTGGTAAGAATTCTGTTGAGTCGGGTCCTCAGTTGCAGAGGTTCCAGCACTGATCAATCACTTACTGGCTGTTCACAGTATTGATTGCTCAGAGAATTTATGGGGAGTCAGGGAACCGAGCAGAGATGATTCCCAGGCAGGAGTGAGGCTGCCAGGAGAGGCGTCCGGCCAGCGGCGGGCGAGTCTAGTGAAAGCCCCGGGAACAGAGCCCTCCAAGCACAGATTCCTGACTTGGCCCAGGCCCATCGGGAGGTCTGACCTCTGACTCCCCTGCTCACGACGCCTCTGCATCTTGGCGCCGTTCGTCTTGCTTCCTGGGCCTGGGCTCTGCTTGGCTGAACCTGGGGTGCACACGCCCCCCTGTATGGGCAGCCAGGACCTGCAGAGTTTGGAGCAGGAAGGTGTGGTATGGTCATTGCTTGCCAAGCTGTTCTGCACTTGAGGCCACACTTGCCAGTCCTCTCTTCCTTGTTTTACGGCTGTCCATCTGGGCTTCTGCCACAACAAACGAGCAAACAGATCTGGGTCTCTTGCCAGGCCTGCTGCGCACTCGGGCGTTTCCAGGCCGGTCATGCTGCAGGGGCCTCACCACGGGCTCTGGTAAAAGTTCCACAGACGTGACTCTACCCGCGTGACTCAACTCCACATCCTCCTTCCCTCCATGCCTTTGACCTAGAAGATGAACGATTTATTAGGCGCTGGAGAAATTGAATACATAAATGGGCACGAGAATGCCTCTGCAGTCACTCTGCTTAAGTGGATGACACCAGATTCCTGACGACAAGTTCCCTTTCTCTTTGAGCACATACATATGTATGTCTACCCCATGCACATGCAGATGAGCCCTGTTCGTGGCACACGCTCTAAACTAAGATGCCATGGAGTTGCAGTCATTAGATTCTGCCTTATCTACCACGGCACCAGGCGATTAATGTAATTCATGATGATTGTGAAGTTTCGGTGTCTTACAGGGACCTCTGAGGTAACCTTGCCAGGGTGTTTAAATTTTTGGTTATCTTGTAACCGAAAGTCTGGAGAAATAGAACAGAGATAGACAATTTAGATTAAACAAGAATCTGAGCCGATACTAGAATCCTTGCATTTGATGTCACTCATGCTGGTGGGTACATTCTGACTTGGCATTTGGGGTCTTAAGCTGGGCCCCCTCCAAGCAGGTAGGGCCTCTCTGGCCGGCTTCTTGCAGACACTGGAATTCCAAGGGTAGCCGAAGATGAGATGCACTGAGCCCAGAGAGCCTTCTAACCCCACCAGGCACCGTGCATCTATTAAGCACCCACTATGTGCATATAACAGGGCTTGGGCACAGCCGTGAATGAGGGCAATGACGTCTCAGAAACTCGAGGGGTTCCGAGCGTTATCTTGGGTGGGCACAGAGGGGGTGGCTCAGTTGGGGAAGACACACACAGGGTACCATCTCCAGGAGAGGCAGGGATGAGTGACTGAAAGTGGGCAGGACCTACAGGAACAGTTTGCCAGTGGGCCACCCTGGGAGGCTGTGACCATCCAGGTCAGGAGCAGGTCAAGGCCCTGGGAGGTGGAGACGCTTCAGAGGGGAGGTCTGGGCTCATCCAGTTGGCGGGAGGTGACTGTTTTTCATATGTTGTAGTTGAGATTCCTGCGGGCATTTGGGGGAAGAGCTCCCCAGACAGCGGGCTGCGCATGGCTTGGGCTAGAGCTCAGATTTCAGATATCACATATCTCTATTATAAAAACCCTTGGTCGTGATGCTGTCACTTTGGTCGTGATGCCATCACGGAGGAACAACCAAAGACTGGTCACCAGGAGGCTGCGGGTGCACATGGGTGGGCGGGGCACACAGGGGTGGGCAGGGCCACGCGATTTCGCACGCTGGGCTTCTAGCATTTAGAATAATTGGCATTTCTGGGGACTGCTGTTTCCTTTGATTTTTTTTCCCACAGAAAAAGGGAAGATTTCACGCGGAGGATGTGCCAGGCGGCAGTTTGATTGACGCCAGCATTTTGAGAGAGTATTGCATTTTATGGGAACTGTCAGCAGGGCTCGGAAGGAGACGTTTTATGCTTTGTGGCACATCCGTGTCAGTTCTGTCGGCTCCGGGACCACGCTTATTGCGGGCTTATTAGTTCCAAGTGCATGACTCACAGTTTGCATTTTGAATGCCACGTCTGCAAGTTTGTAAGTTTTCTACTTTTATTTCTGCTGGGAATTCCTCACGAGACAGGCACTAACACCGAGCTGTCAGGAAGCTGCTCTCCTTGCATGTCATCAGCTCCTTCAAAGGCGACAAACGGGAGGAAACCAGCAACTTTTAGTCCATCCAGCGGGCCTCTGGCGGGCTCCGTGCTCCTGGGGAGGTGTCCATGACCGCAGAGGGGGCCCTGTCTGTCCGCCTCTTACCCGTGGCTACAGGTGAGTAGTCAGTGCGATGCTGTTGCTCAGCAAACCACATGTAATGCCCAGCCCTGGTACAGTTTCGTCCCAGACACACTGCCCACTGGCCGGGCTGGCCTGCGTGGGACTCGGGTCCCGAGCAACCGTTCTTTGGTGCTGCCCGGGCGGAACATGCCATGTCACCTGCCCTCTCCCCCGCGCCCCCCCGCGCCCAGCACAAGGCAGACAGCCTCTCCTTACCTTCTGGTCCTGTTACACGTGTGTGCAGCTTGGCCAGCAGGTACGACCTCCCCAGGATCTCTGCAAGCATGGACCCTGCAGCATCGACATAGACCCGCCGCTCAGAGCACATCCCCGCCTCCTTGTCCTAAGTGGCTTATTGAGAAGGTGCTCACTGGCAGAGGACGGGGGGTGGGGGGCAAGGCTGAGTGACAGCTCGAGCCTTGCTTCTGTCCATGGAGGTTTGCAGGAAGCGTGTGCATCCTGAGGACTTGGGATGAAATTGCTCCTTCCCTTTTCCTCCTTCCCTCTAAACGGCTCTCATTTGTGATTCTTTGGTTTTCAGCATTATTCCACGGACTGCCTTCAGACTCCTCACCATTCCTGTTTGTCAGAGGGAGTGGCGAGATCAATTTTCTCTCAAGCAGGGAAGACTTTGAAAGCATTTCTGCACTGGTTTTGAAAGCACACAGCTTGGAAGCCACTCATTCTCTCCTGTGGCCCTGGAAGCGCGTGTTCCCCGTGTGTCCCAGCCCACTGGCCGCACTAACAACACATTCTCCGCGCCAGGGCACACTCCAAGCATCATCGACGCTGAGCAGCTCGAAGGAGTTTTGCCTCACTGTGCCTGCGTGTACCTGTCTGCGTTTGAGGCATTCCTGAGAGTGGAAGCGCCCCATTCAAGACTGCCGGCCTCTGAGCATCGTGTTTTGTCTGATAAATACCCCAGCTACAAAAACAGAAGTGTTCCATCTGCACTCGTTGTAAGTACAACCCAAGTCTCCAATACAGCAGGTCCTCAGACAACATCGTTTCCTTCAACTTCGTTTGGTTATAACGTGGATGTGTGTGTAGGAGCTCGACCCTGGTTTATGCCCGTTAGCCTGTAGTAAAATTGGCTTTGCTGCATGTCGTCGCCCACGGTTCCAAGAACTGATGGACAACGCTACGTGAGGACTTAACTTCATCAGTGCCGGGTCCCGTGACCCTGCGTCTGGCCCTCTGTTCTCAGGTCACTTCATTTTGCTTTGAGGTGCTTCTCGTTTACCGAACGGTCCTCTTCCAGGACAGACGCTGCCCACGTGGACGGTCCCCTCCCTCCTCACCTGCAGAGAGAGGGCTCGGCTTCCAGGGCGCCTTCGAATTGAAGGCTGCTTTAGGGGCAGGCGGGTATAATTGCTACGAATGTTGCAAAGCAATTAAGTGAGCGAGAATGTTTCATCGTTGTAACCACTGGGGAGAAACAGCATTCGTTTGTTTAACTGAAGACAATCCATTATGTTCATTCCTAGATACCTATGTTGCGATGTGCATATATTTCTACCTCTTTACAAACATGACTCGTTTGATGTAATTAGCTTATAATTTGGCTGTGCATCGTTTTACAGCTTTGTTGAGGTTAAGTTAATTCATCACTGAAGGCATTTGGTAGTTGATGGCTTCTCCAGGTGTCCGTCCCCGAGGGGAATAAACACGTGCAGGAAACTCGGTTTGGTTTCACGAGGGACAAAAGATGTCTCAGATCCGCAGGGGCTGGTACAGTTCAGCCCTGGCACCCAGTGGACGTGGACATGAGTGTCGTGCAAAACAGCTAACGGGGCCAACGTGGGGCAGCCCCGGGGAAGGTCTGCATGGAGAGGAGGCTGGACATGGGGTGCTGCCCCCAGCGAAGCAAACAGCACCCACCCCGGCTCCTGAGCACCCATGCGGGAGCATCTTATGTCATTGGCGTTTCCTAGCAACCTGGTGGCTGGCCAGGTGCTGCATCAGCTCCGTGTAGATGACGGAACCAGCCCTCCCTCCGAGAGGCTCTGGTCTGAGCCACAAGCAAATCACTAATGAGCAGGAGAACCAGAACCACTGACTTGCTGGCTTCCTCGAGTCCCATGCCCCTCCTCTCATCGAGGCAGGAACCAGGACTTCCTGTGTGCCCCCTGCCCTCTCACTCCCGCCTGTGGCCTGCACTGCCCGGTAGGAGTTCCTGCTGGACACCCCCAGGGCCCCTCCGCTGATCCTCAGCCAGGAAGCGGCGCGTGTTCTAAAGTAGGAAGGGCAAAGGGCTGCCTACCTGCCTGGGTGAGACGGGGCCTGTGCTTGTGTTGCAGGTGCCTTTCTGAGCCGGGTTACAGGTTGTGAAAGAACCAGCTGGGAAGCCAGGATGCGAGGAAAATGCCACTGGTGTCGGATTTAGAACAACACAGAGTCTGACAGAATCCAACTAGTTTCATCACAGTAAATGAACACGTCACTGTGTGGGTGCGCCCAACCGGTATCTCCCCCAACATTAATGAGCTTTTTATTAGATTATTTAAAAGACAACAGTGTTGGTCATTAACTTCCCCATGAATCATTTGGATCCTGTTTGCAGTTACTGAGCTGAAATTCAACCTTAAAGCTTGTTGTGATGTATTTTTGCAATAAAAAGATCAACTTCATTTAAACAATCACTTTTTAAAGCCCTGCCTGTACGGTGGGTTTCCGTGGATCAGATCATCAAAGGCGACGCTGTCCTGACCATCCCCACAGGTTCCCCGCTCGAGGCAGATAAACCGTCGGTGCTTCGGCTCCCTGGCCAGCCTCGAACGCCAGCCCAGGCGGGTCTAGGCAATGACCGACTGAGACCGAGGCCCCCCAGGAGTAAAGCCATGGTCAGAGCGTCAAACACAAAGGCCGCATTTCGAGGGACGTCAGCACATCAATATTATTCCCCAAGAGTGGACGTTGGTGAGTGTTTCCAACGTCTTGGTGGTATAACAGTGCAGGTTTTCTTGGGAAATCTGCTTGGACCCAGCACATTTCCTCTGTTGCCCGTTATGGGAACAGGTATGGGAAGTGAGAGTTTCATCTGGATCGTCACTATCTGATTCTCATCCATGGCCACCAGGTGATGGCGGTGCTTCCTCTCTGGTCCTCAAGGTGGTGAGACGTGGCCTGGAAGATATCTCTCTGATGGGGAGCCCATCAGCCAGGCCAGAACTCTGAGCCCTCCAAGGCGAGGAGCAAGCCACCCACAATTCTTAGCTCCACCGTCCTATGCTGCAGGCCTGTGCAGGTGTAAGAATAAGGCGAGCCCCAAATTCAGGGGTCCTAGAAAAACCAAAACATACTCGGGAGCCAGGCAGCAAGGCAAGTATCCTTACTTCTAGGTAGAAGGATGCACACACATGGTCTGGAAGCATGTGCACTCCGAGCAGGTGGTCTGCTTAGCTTTTTAATTCTGATGCATGTGACCTGCCCCTCACTGTTGATTGGAGCTCAGGCACACAGTCTTTCTCAATTGGCTAATTCAAAGGGAGGGGTTGGCCTTTGCCATTTCAAGATGGCGGCCCCCAGGGGAGCTGTAAGCCATGCGGCCAACATGATGGCTGTCTAAACTGTTCTCTGACAGAGAAGATGACTTGTTTATTCTCACACAGGCAAGTCCCGGAAAGAAGTGGCTCGGCTGGACTGGTTAGGGAAGTCTCGGGGACAGTCTTGCTCTCCCCCTGGCTCTTGATAAATGCCATCTGGGGGCTGATGGGAGGCCTCTGGGATGGCCTTGTTCAGATTGTAGGGTAGACAGATACGGGCCATGGTGCCAGGGGAGTGTCACAATGCGCCTCACAGGACAGAGGAGCTGTTCCCCAGGACAGAGGAAGAGGAGGGGGAGCAGGCTGTGGGCGTGTCTCTGTGATGGCACCGAGGCTTCGAGAGTGGTCGAGATGGAGGACAGCTAAGGGCAGAGCTGGGCTAGGCTGAGTGGTCTAGATCAGTGGTCAGCAAACCACGGCTCGCGAGCCACATACGGCTCTTTGGCCCCTTGAATGTGGCTCTTCCACAAAATAACACGTGCGGGAGCGCACGTACAGTGCAATTGAAACTTCGTGGCCCAGGCACAGAAGTCGGTTTTCGGCCTGGGCGAGTCTGTTTTGAAGAAGTGGTTCTAATGCTGAGCCACACTCAAGGGGCCAAAGAGCTGCCTGTGGCTCATGAGCCGCAGTTTGCCGACCACTGGTCTAGATGGAGGAAAGCTGCGGGAAGAGTTATGCTGGGGTGAGTCGTATAAATGGAGGACAGCTGAGGCAGAACTGGGCTGAGTAGTTAGATGGAGGTACACCAGAGGGCAGAGCTATGGTGGGATGAGTGGTCTAGATGGAGGACAGCCCGGGGATGGAGGTCTGGACACTGGATGTACAGCCCTGTCCTAACAAAGAAGTCTGTTTTCTGCCATGGATGTGTGGACCACAAATGGAAATGTAGATTGTGGGATGTAGGTCTGGGCTCTGGCATGGAAGTCAGGGCCCAGGATGGAGGTCTGAGTCCCACCATGGAAAAATGGGTCCTGCCGTGAAGGTCTGGGCCCCGGGATAGAGGACCCAGCGCTGGGATTGAAGTAAGCACCCCCTAATTAAAGTCTGATCCTGGGATGGAGGACTGGGCCCTGCTATAGAGGGCCATACCCCAGGATTGAGGTCAGGGCCCAGATGTAGGTCAAGTCCCCGGATGGAGGTGAAGGCCTCGGTTGGAGGGCCAAGTCCACCATGGAAATAGGGTCCTGCCATGAAGGTCTGGGTCCCCAATTGAGGTCTGATCCTGGGAAAGAGGTATGGGCCCTGCGATGGGGTTCTGGGCCCCGGGATAGAGGGAGGGGCCCCAGGACTGAGGTTAGAAACCTGGATGTAGGTGAAGACCCCAGGTGGAGGTCAAGGCCCCAAATAAAGGCCTGATTCCCCACATGGCAATAGGGGGTCCTGCCATGAAAGTTTGGGCACCGAATTGAGGTTTGATCCCAGGATGGAGGTCGGGGCACCAGGATTGAAGTCAGCACCTCAGAGGGACTTCCGGGGCCCGGATGGAGGTCTAAATCCCACCAAGGAAATAGGCGTCCTTCCATGAAGGTCTGGGTCCCCAATTGAGGTCTTATCCCTGGATGGGGGTCTGGGCCCAGGATGGGTGTCTGGGCCCTGGGATGGAGGTCTGGGCAGCTGGATTGGCGTCTGGACCCTGATAAGGAGGCCTGAGTCCCAGGATAGAGGTCAGGGCCCAGGAATGAAGTCAGGGCCCCTGGTATAGGTGAAAGCCCCAGATGAGGGTCTGAGTCCCGCCGTGGAAATAGGGGTCCTGCTATGAAGGTCTGGGCCCCGAATTCAAGTCTGATCCTGGGATGGAGGTCTGGGCTCTGAGATGGGGTCTGGGCCCCTGGATTCGGGTCTGGGCTCCGGAAAGGAGTCTGGGTCCCGGGATAGAAGTGTGGGCCATGGGATTGACGTCATGACGGTACCAGGATGTAGGTGAAGGCCCTGGGTGTAGGTGAAGGCCCGGGTGGAGGTCTGAGTCTCGCCATGGAAATAGGAGTCCTCCCATGAAGGTCTGTGCCCCGAATTGAGGTCTGATCTCTGAATGGAGGTCCTGACCCTGGGATGGTGGTCTGGGCCTGAGATCGATGTCTGGGCCCCGGGATGGAGATGTGGGTCCCGGGATAGAGATCCAGGCTACAGGATTAATGTCCAGTACCCGGATGTAAGTGAAGGCCTCAAACGGAGGTCAAGGCCCCAGATGAATGTCCGAATCTCGTCATGGAAATAGGGGTCCTCCTATGAAGGTCTGTGTGCCCCAAATTGAGGTCTGATCCCTAGATGGAGATATGGGCCCTGGGATAGGGGTCTGGGCACCTGGATTGCGATCTGGGCTTCCGTAAGGAGGAGGTCTGAGTCCCGGGATAGTGGTACGGACCATGGATTGACTTCAGGTACCCGAATGTAGATGAAGGCACCAGATGGAGGTCCAAGTCCCTCTATGGAAATAGGGTCCTGCCATGAAGGTCAGGGTCCTGAATTAATGTCTGATTCTCAGATTAAGGTCTGGATCCCAGCATGAGGGTCAGGGCACTGGCATGTAGGTCTTGGTCACGGGATAGAGGTGCCAGCCCTGGGATTGAATTCAGAGCTCCAGAGACAGGTCAGGGCCCCGGAGGGAGGTCCGAGTCTCGCCAGGAATAGGGTTCCTGACATGAAGATGTGGACCCTGAATTCAGGTCTGATCCCTGGATGGAGGTCTGGGCCCTGGGATGGGGGTCTGGGTGACTGGATTGAGGTATGGGTCCCGGTAAGGTGGTCGGGGCCCCTGGATTGAGGTCTGGGCCCAGGATTGTAGTCAGGGCCTTAGGTGTAGGTAAAGGCCCCAGATGGAATTCCTGACACTAGGATGGGAGTCTGGGCCCTGGGATCGAGGTCTGGGCCCTGGGATGGAGGTGTGGATCTGGGATAGAGGTCCAGGACACAGGATTGAAGTCCGGTACCCGGATGTAGGTAAAGGCCCCAGATGGAGATCAGGGCCCCAAATGAATGAATGAGTCTCAACATGGAAATTGGGGTCCTCCCATGAAGGTCTGGGCCCCGAATTGAGGTCTAATCCCTAGATGGAGGTCAGGACCCTGAAAGGGGAGCTGGGCTCCTGGATTGGGGTCTGGCCTCCGGTAAGGTGTCTGTGTCCCGGGATAGAGGTCTGGGCCACAGGATTGACATCAGATACCCGGATGTAGGTGAAGGCCCCAGAAGGAGATCTAAGTCTTGCCATGGAAATAGGGATCTTCCCATGAAGGTCTGGGCCCCGAATTGAGGTCTCAACCCTGGATGGAGGTCTCAACCCTGGATGGAGGTCTGGACCCTGGGATGGGGGTCTTGGTTTTGGAATGGGGGTCTGCGCCCCGGCGTTTAGGTCTGGGACCCGGGGTAGTGGTACAGGCCCTGGGGTTGAAGTCAGCACCCTGGAGACAGTTCAGGGCCCGGAGGGAAGTCCCAGGTCCGCCAAGGAAATAGGGGTCCTCCCATGAAGGTCTGGGCCCCGAATTGAGGTCTGATTTCTGGATAGAGGTCTGGGCCCCGGGATGGGGGTCTGTGCCCCGGCATGTAGGTCAGGGTCCCGGACAGTGGTACAGGCCCCAGGATTGAAGTCAGCGCCCTGGAGACATGTCAGGGCCCGGAGGGAAGTCCGAGTCCCGCCATGGAAATAGGGGTCCTCCCATGAAGGTCTGGGCCTCGAATTGAGGTCTGATCCCTGAATGGAGGTCTGGGCGCTGGGATGGGGGTCTGGGTGCCTGGATTGGAGACTCGGGTCTGGTAAGGAGTCTGGGTCCCGGAATAGTGGTCTGGGCCCCAGGATTGACTTCAGATACCCAGATGTAGGTGAAGGCCCCGGATGGAGGTCTAAGTCTCGCCAATGAAATAGAGATCCTCCCATGAAGGTCTGGGCCCGAATTGCGGTCTGATCCATGGCTGGAGGTCTGGGGGCTAGCATGCGTATCTGGGTGCCTGGATTGTGGACTGGGCCCCGGCGTGTAGGTCTGGGTCCTGGGATAGTGGTACAGGCCCCGGGATTGAAGTCAGAGCCCTGGAGACAGGTCAGGGCCGGAGGGAAGTCCGAATCCTGCCATGGAAATAGGGGTCCTCCCATGAAGGTCTGAGCCCCGAATTGAGGTCTGATCCCTGAATGGAGGTCTGGGCGCTGGGATGGGGGTCTGGGTGCCTGGATTGGTGTCTGGCCTCTGGTAAGGTGTCTGGGTCCCCGGATCGAGGTCTGGGCCACAGGATTGAATTCAGATACCCGGATGTAGGTGAAGGCCCTGATTGGAGGTCTAAGTCTTGCCATGGAAATAGGGGTCCTCCTATGAAGGTCTAGGCCCCTAATTGAGATTTGAGCGTGGGCGGAGGTCTGGGCGCTGGGGTGGGTGTCTGGGTGCCTGGATTGGGGCCTGGGCCCCAGCGTGTAGGTCTAAGGACCTGGGATTGAAGTCAGCACTCTGGAGACAGGTGAGGGCCTGAAGGGAAGTCAGAATACCGCCATGGAAATAGGGGTCCTCCCATGAAGGTCTGGGCCCCGAATTGAGGTCTGAACCCTGGATGGAGGTATGGGCTCCGGGATGGGGGTCTGTGCCCCAGCATATAGGTCTGGGTCCTGGAAAAGTGATACTGGCCCCTGGACTGAAGTCATTGCCCCGGAGACAGGTCAGGGCCCGGAGAGAAGTCCAAGTCCCGCCATGAAATAGGGGTCCTGCCATGAAGGTCTCGGCCCCGAATTGAGGTCTGATCCGTGGGTGGAGGTCTGGGCGCTGGGGTGGGTGTCTGGGAGCCTGGATTGGGGTCTTGACCCTGGCGTGTAGGTCTGGGTCCCGGGATAGTGGTACAGGCCCTGGGATTGAAGTCAGTGCCCCCGAGACAGGTGAGAACCCAGAGGGAAGTCTGCGTCCCGCCATGGAAATAGGGGTCCTCCCATGAAGTCTGGGCCCCGAATTGAGGTCTGAACCCTGGATGGAGGTCTGGGCTTTGGGATGGGGGTCTTGGTTTAGGGATGGGGGTCTGCGCCCTGGTGTTTAGGTCTGGGTCCTGGTATAGTGGTACAGACCCTGGGATTGAAGTCAGCGCCCCTGAGACAGGTCAGGGCCCAGAGGGAAGTCCGCGTCCCGCCATGGAAATAGGGGTCCTTCCATGAAGGTCTGAGCCCCGAAATGAGGTCTGATCCCTGAATGGGTGTCTGGGCGCTGGGATAGGGGTCTGGGTACCTGGATTGGGGCCTGGGGTCTGGTAAGGTGTCTTGTTCCCGGGATAGAAGTCTGGGCCACAGGATTGACTTCAGATACCCGGATGTAGGTGAAGGCCCCGGATGGAGGTCTAAGTCTCGCCATGGAAATAGGGGTTCTCCCATGAAGGTCTAGGCCCCGAATTGAGCTCTGATCCGTGGGTGGAGGTCTGCGCCTGGGGTGGGGGTCTGGGTGCCTGGATTGGAGTCTTGGCCCCGGCGTGTAGGTCTGGGTCCCAGGATAGTGGTATATAGGCCCTGGGATTGAAGTCAGCGCCCCCGAGATAGGTCAGGGCCCAGAGGGAAGTCCACGTCCCGCCATGGAAATAGGGGTCCTCCCATGAAGGTCTGGGCCCCGAATTGAGGTGTGATCCGTTGGTGTAGGTCTGGGTGCTGGGATGGGGGTCTGGGTGCCTGGATTGGAGTCTGGGTCCGGTAAGGAGGGATAGAGGTCTGGGCCACAGGATTGATGTCAGATACCTGGATGTAGGTGAAGGACCTGGATGGAAGTCTAAGTCTCACCATGGAAATAGGGGTCCTCCCATGAAGTCTGGGCCCCGAATTGAGGTCTGAACCCTGGATGGAGGTCTGGGCTTTGGGATGGGGGTCTTGGTTTAGGGATGGGGGTCTGCGCCCTGGTGTTTAGGTCTGGGTCCTGGTATAGTGGTACAGGCCCTGGGATTGAAGTCAGCGCCCCTGATACAGGTCAGGGCCCAGAGGGAAGTCCGCGTCCCGCCATGGAAATAGGGGTCCTTCCATGAAAGTCTGAGCCCCGAAATGAGGTCTGATCCCTGAATGGATGTCTGGGCGCTGGGATAGGGGTCTGGGTATCTGGATTGGGGCCTGGGGTCTGGTAAGGTGTCTTGTTCCCGGGATAGAAGTCTGGGCCACAGGATTGACTTCAGATACCCGGATGTAGGTGAAGGCCCCGGATGGAGGTCTAAGTCTCGCCATGGAAATAGGGGTCCTCCCTTGAAGATCAGGGCCCTGATTTGAGGTCTGAACCCTGGATGGATGTCTGGGACCCGGGATGGGGGTCTGCTCCCCGGCGTTTAAGTCGGGGTTCTGGGATAGTGGTATAGGCCCCGGGACTGAAGTCATTGCCCTTGATACAGGTTAGGGTCCGGAGGGAAGTCCGAGTCCCACCATGGAAATAGGAGTCCTTCCATGAAGGTCTGGAACCTGAATTGAGGTCTGATTTGTGGGTGGAGGTCTGGGCATTGGGATGGGGTCTGAGTGCCTGGATTGGGGTCTGGCCTCCAATAAGGTGTCTGGATCCCGGGATAGAGGTCTGGGCCACAGGATTGACGTCAGGTACCCGGATGTAGGTGCAGGCCCCGGATTTAGGTCTAAGTCTCACCATGGAAATAGGGGTCCTCCCATGAAGTTTTGGGTCCCGAATTGAGGTCTCATCTGTGGGTGGAGGTCTGGGTGCTGGGGTGGGTTTCTGGGTGCCTGGATTGGGGTTTTGGCCCCGGCGTGTAGATCTGGGTCCCAGGATAGTGGTACAGGCCCTGGGATTGAAGTCAGCGCCCCCGAGACAGGTCAGGGCCCAGAGGGAAGTTTGCGTCCTGCCATGGAAATAGGGGTTCTTCCATGAAGGTCTGAGCCCCGAATTGAGGTCTGATCTCAGAATGGATGTCTGGGCACTGGGATGGGGTCTGGGTGCCTGGATTGGGGACTGGAGTTTGGTAAGGAATCTTGGTCCCAGATAGAGGTCTGGGCCACAGGATTGACTTCAGATACCCAGATGCAGGTGACGGCCCCGGATGGAGCTCTACGTCTCGCCTTGGAAATAGGCGTTCTCCCATGAAGGTCTGGGCCCCGAATTGAGGTCTGAACCCTGGATGGAGGTCTGGGCCCCAGGACTGGGGTCTGCGCCCCAGTGTTTAGGTCTGGGTCTCGGGATAGTGGTACAGGCCCCAGGATTGAAGTTAGTGCCCAGGAGACAGGTCAGGGCCCAGAGGGAAGTCCATGACCCGCCATAGAAATAAGGGTCCTTCCATGAAGGTCTGAGCCCCGAATTGAGGTCTGATCCCTGAATGGATGTCTGGGCGCTGGGATGGGTGTCTGGGTGCCTGGATTGGGGACTGGGTTCTGGTAAGGAGTCTGGGTCCCGGGATAGAGGTTTGGGCCACAGGATTGACTTCAGATACCTGGATGTAGGTGAAGGCCCTGGATGGAGTTCTACATCTCGCCATGGAAATAGGTGGCCTCCCATGAAGGTCTGGGCCCTGAATTGAGGTCTGAACCCTGGATGGAGGTCTGAGCCCAGGGATTGGGGTCTGCGCCCCGGCGTTTAGGTCTGGGTCTCGCGATAGTGGTACAGGCCCCGAATTAAAGTCAGAGCCTCGGAGTCAGGTCAGGGCCTGGAGGGAAGTCTGAGTCCCGCTATGGGAATAGGGGTCCTCTTATGAAGGTCTGGGCCCCGAATTGAGATCTGATTTATGGGTGACGGTCTGGACGCTGGGGTGGGGGTCTGGGTGCCTGGATTGGGGTCTTGGCCCTGGAGTGTAGGTCTGGATCCCGGGATAGTGGTACAGGCCCCGGTATTGAAGTCAGCTCCCCGGAGACAGGTCAGGGCCCATAGCGAAGTCCGAGGCCCGCCTTGGAAATGGGGGTCCTCCCATGAAGGTCTGAGCCCCGACTTGAGGTCTGATCCCTGAATGGATGTCTGGGTGCTGGGATGGGGTTCTGGTTGTCTGGATTGGGTCTGGGGTCCGGTAAGGGGTCTGGTTCCCGGGATAGAGGTCTGGACCACAGGATTGACTTCAGATACCCGGATGTAGGTGAAGGCCCCGGATGGAGGTCTAAGTCTCGCCATGGAAATAGGGGTCCTCCCATGAAGGTCTAGGCCCCGAATTGAGGTCTGATCTGTGGTTGGAGGTCTGGACGCTGGGGTGGGTTTCTGGGTGCCTGGATTGGGGTCTTGTCCCCGGTGTGTAGGTCTGGGTCTCTGGATAGTGGTACAGGCCGCAGGATTGAAGTCAACGCTCTGGAGACAGGTGAGGGCCAGGAGGGAAGTCCGAGTCCCGCCATGGAAATAGGGGTTCTCCCATGAAGGTCTGAGCCCCGAATTGAGGTCTTATCCCTGGATGGAGGTCTGTGCCCCGGGATGGGGGTTTTGGTTTCGGGTTGGGGGTCTGCTCCCCAGCATGTAGGTCTGGGTCTCGGAATAGTGGTACAGGCCCCGGGATTGAAGTCAGTGCCCTGGAGACAGGTAGGGCCCAGAGGGAAGTCCGAGGCCCGCCATGGATATAGGGGTCCTCCCATGAAGGTATGGGTCCTGAATTGAGGTGTGATCCATGGGTGTATGTCTGGGCGCTATGATGGGAGTCTGGGTGCCTGGATTGGGGTCTGGGCCATAGGATTGACGTTAGATACCCGGATGTCGTTGAAGGCCCCAGATGGAGGTCTGAATCTCGCCATGGAAATAGGGGGTCCTGCCCTGAATGTCTGGGCCCCGAATTTAGGTCTGATTAATGGGTGTAGGTCTGAACGCTGGGATGGGCGTTTGGGTGCCTGGATTGGGGTCTGAGTTCCGGTAAGGAGTTTGGGTTTTAGGATAGAGGTCTGGGCCATGGGATTGAAGTCAGATACCTGGATGTAGGTGAAGGCACTGGATGGAAGTCTAAGGTCTGATGGAGGTCTGATCCCTGGATGGAGGTCTTGGCCCCAGGATGGGGGTCTTTGCCCCTGCATGTAAGTTTCGGTCCTGGGATAGTGGTACAGGCCTCTGGATTGAAGTCAGTGTCCCGGACATAGGTCAGGTTCAGGTAATAGTCTGAGTCCCGCCATGGAAATAGGGTTCCTCCCTTGAAGGTCTGGGCCCCAAATTGAGGTCTGATTCCTGGATGGAGATCTGGGCACCGGGATGGGGGTCTTGGTACTGTGTGCGGGGTCTGCGTCCCAATCTGTAGGTCTTTTTCCCGGGAGAGTGGTATGGACCCCGGGATTGAAGTCAGTGCCCCAGAGACAGGTCAGAGCCCGGAGGGAAGGCCGAGTCCCGCCATGGAAATTGGGGTCTTCCCATGAAGGTGTGGGCTCCGAATTGAGGTCAGATCCCTGGATGGAGGTTCCGTCCTTAGGATGTGGGTCTGGGCTCCCGGATCGAGGTCTGGGCCCTGGGATGGAGGTGTTGGTTCCGTGATAGAGTTCTGGGCCACAGGATTGACGTGAGGTACCTGGATGTAGGTGAAGGCCCCAGATGGAGGTCAAGGCCCTGGATGGAAGTCTGAGGCTCGCCATGAAAATAGGAGTTTTTCCTTGAAGGTCTGGGCCCCGAATTGAGGTCTGATCCCTGGATGGAGGTCTGGATCCTGGGTTAGTGTTCTGGGCCACTGAATTGGGCTCTGTGCCTCCGCGAGTAGGTCTGGATTTTAGTATAGAAGTCCAGGCCCCGGTGTTGAAGTCAGTGCTCCGGAGATAGGTCAGGGGCCCGGAGGGATGTCTGAGACTTGCCATGGAAATAAGCATCCTTCCATGAATGTCTGGGCCCCGAATTGATGTCTGATCCGTGGATGGAGTTCTGGGCCCTGGTTGGCGGGTCCTGGTCCTGGCATAGGGTTCTGGTTTCCGGGATTGTCGTTAGGTCCCCGGATCTAGGTGAAGCCCCTGGGTGGAGGTCAAGGCCCTGTATTGAGGTCAAGGCCTTGGTTGATGGTTTGTGTCCTGTCATGGAAATAGGGGTCCTGCCATGAAGGTCTGGGCTCCTAATTCAGGTCTCATCCCTGGAATGAGGTCTTGGCTCCAGGTTGGGGTTCTGGGTAGTGGAATGGAGTTCTGGGCCCTGGGATATAGGTTCCGGCCCCGGGATTGAAGTCACCACCCCGGAAGTCAGTCATGACCTCAGATGGAGGTTAAGTCCCCGGATGGAGGTCTGAGTTCCGCTATGGAAATGGGGTCCTGCCATGAAGTTCTGAGCCCAGAATCAGGTCTGAGCCTCGGATGGATGTCTGAGCCCAGACCTTCATCCTGAAGCCGAGACCTCTGTCTCAGGGCCCTGACCTCTACTCGGCGTTCTGAGCTTCATGACAGAGCTGAGGTTAGTGTTCTAGATTGAGGCACAACTGGGCTGAGTGGTCTAGATGTAGATCAGCTGAGGTAGAGTGGTCTATATCAGCGGTCGCCAACCTTTAGGACCTCATGCACCACCAGGGGTCTGCAAACCCCTGGTTGGCAACCATCGGTCTAGATGGAGGACAGCTGAGGAGAGAGCTTAGTGTGAGTGTTCTAGATGAAGGACAGCTGAGGGCAGAGCTTGATTGGGACGAGTTGCTTGAGGAAGATCATCTGGCCATCCTCCAGGGTAGAGAGGGGGGTGAGTCAGGGATTCAATGTCATGGCCCAGAGGAGAGGGGGATAGATGGTCCCAATGGGAAAGGAGGGTCAGGAGTCAAACATTCTGAGATGGGTCTTGCCTGGGATCTGAGTGATGAAAAGGGTAGGGAGAGGGAGTCAAAACACCTTGCAAGGCGACTGGGGAAATGGTGGGAATGCTAGTGACAGGCCTGGCAGGGCCCTTTGGGCCAGGTGCTGCTGTTTGGAGAAATTTGAGTTTGAGAGGCAGGTGCCTTTAAGAGAAGAGCTGAGAGGCATTTAGATGACTGATGGGGGAGAGCTCAGCTCACAGCAGGGAGGGGAAGGGGAGGCTGCAGCACAGACCACCAGGGCGGTCAGTCCCCGTCCAGCCAGGAGCTTGGAGTTGGAGGGCAGAGGTCTGAGCTTGGAGGGGGACAGTGCCGGGGGAGGGGGACTGTAGGCTCTGAGGGGTGGGTTTCCCACCACAGGGGGGTCAGTAAAGTCCCTTATTCCATCAGGATGGGCCTGGAGGGGGTGCAGGCCTGGACACTGGTCAACAGAGGGTTGTGGGTATGGAGAAGGGCCAGGGCAAGCTCAGCTGTTCCTACAGATGATGGGGGTGGCTGGCTTGCCCCTGGGGTGGGACAGTCCCAATTGTCCTGGTCACCCGTCTGGCAGCCATCTCGTTGTTAGTGTTAAAGCTCATTTGATTTATAAAATGTTCCAGTATGTTATTGATTCTGAGCTTTTTCTCTCCACCTTAAGTTCTTTGAAAGTGAGACGTGTTGACAATCAATGGCATCTGACAATCGCTGCAGGCGGTGGCAGTCACAGGCATGGGTATTCTCCCTGACCTTGCAAAGTGGGGGTCAGGAGCTTGAAGGCAAATCTCAGAGACACAGACACTTGCTTTTTCAATCCCCAGAGTGGGGAGGGATGTTTGTGGTGAGGTGGTCAGTCCCTCAATAGAAGCCACAATTAGGCGGCTTGGCAGAACTGAACAACCATCAGCCCAGGGCCGACGGCTTGTAATTATTTGATTGTTTTTTAAGAAGCCGTGCATTGCCAAAGCTGCTGATGAAACAGAAGTGGTATTATCTGGGACTGTGGAGACAGAGTCTCAGATTTGAGGGAGATTCAGAAGAGCCAGACCCTGACTGTAAAGTTTTTGAGAATCTTATTCAATTTTTTATGCTACATTATGTCACATCATATCAGTCATATTATATTATAGTAGAGTCCCAGTGCACCTGCCTCTCAAACTCAAATGACATTCATGCACTGGGGAAGGGGGAAGGGGAGTCCCTCAGCCCAGCCTGTGCCCTCTCGCAGTCCGGGACCCCTGAGAGGATGTCGTGAAGGCAGGAGAGGCTCCTGCCACCGCCACTGCACTCGTCAGCTGTGAGCTCGGCTTCTGGCAGGAGCGGTGCTCCCCTGCAGGAGTGCACTGACCATCAGGGGGCAACTCCTGCATTGAGTGTCTGCCCCCTGGTGGCTAGTGCACATCATAGCAACCAGTCGTTCTGCCGTTTGGTCGATTTGCATATTAGCCTTTTATTATATAGGATACTAGTGGCCTGGTGCATGGATTCATGCACATTGAAGGACAATCGGGAGCCTGTGCCCACGTGTCTGGGGAGTTTCCACATTCCCTGAGCCACCGGGAAGTCATGTGGGGAGTCTGTCCTCCTCCTTGCACCTTCCTGGAAAAATATTTCCAAATGTCCCTTCTGTGGCCCGGGTCGCACCTTGCCAGCCGGGAGGTCCCCATCCCCAGTGAACACCTTGGGCTGTGCTGAACGCTTTCCACTGCTCAGAGCTGGGTAAGAGATGCTTGGAGGTGAACAATACGAAGTTGGGGATCTTGGAGGGAAGGGGTGCTCTCTCTCCCATGCCCCCACCCTTCAGATCCATCTCTCTGACTTTTACCCTGATTGTCAGTTGCCACCTTGTGGCCATTTTTATAATGCTGCCTTCCTCTGTAGCTCTGGGGCAATCGGTAAGGGATGAGATTTTATCTCTATGCCCAAGGCAGAGTTTCAGGAGCCTGGCAGCAATATCAGGTTCCTCCTGGTTACTCTGAGTATCCACGCTTCATCCATTCCCCGGAGATTGTACCTATAGGCTTATGGGGTATGGGCCTCGCGGCAAGTTCTGGCTGGGCTGTGGGTATTCCTGGGGCTGGATACCAACACCATGGGGGGGGTATCTATCCACAGGAGCTGCCATCTGTGGGCCCACCCACCCGCAGGAGCCATCGGGGGACTCTCTCTGGAGGTGGGGACCAGCCCGGCTTGGAAGTGTCAGCTGAGGGTTGTAGGAAGGAAGGACAGAGAGGCGGATCACGGTCCCGGGTAAGGCGTGTTCTTAATATTTTAGTTCTGCATCCGAAGGAACACGTCAATAGCTAAGGGGTGGACCATGGCCCTGATGCCTGAGGAGGAGTTCCAGGGGGCTGGCATCAGTATCAAGGTCGTCCCAGTCATGCGCAAACGTTCCACGCTGCATTTGTTCGCAGTAGATTGTACCTGTAGGGTTTGGGGGACGAATTTCCATGTAACTGCTGGCCCAAGTGTGGGGCTGCCTGAACCAAACAGGTCAGGCCAGCACCTGCTGGTGCCCCTCCATCCACCGGAGCCGACCAGTGCTCTGCAGGGATCCAGGAGTGGGTATTCGGCACCAGGTCATGGACCTTTCCAGGAGATGGGGCCAGGGCTGGGTGATAGGTGGAAGTTGTGAAGGGCTTACCTGTGGACACACGTGGGTGTTGGTCATTGGGCTGGGCTTCACCAGCACTTGCTCTGGAGATGGGGGCTGGCCCAGGAAGCACGTTTATTAAGCATCTCTGTGGGTTTTTCCCGAGCCCGCATCCAGAGATTCAGAGGGCAATAGGTAAGGGGTGTGGTGCAGCCACAGGGTCTGAAGGGAGAGTTCCAAGGGCTGGCGATGGCTGATCCGTGGTCATTTAGGCTACACCCCCACCACCCGGGCATTGGGACTGAAGTCTGTTTGCTGGAGATTGCACCTGCCAGAGGTGGGAGAGGCTCCTGCACCCGGCTTCTGGCTGAGTGGCTCTCCCGCTGTGGGAGCGCACTGACCATCGGGGGCAGCTCCTGCACTGAGCATCTACCCCTGGTGGTCAGTGTGTGACCAGTCATTCGGTTTTTCTGGCATTACCCTGGCTTTTTATATATATAGAAGACTAGGGGCCCAGTACACGAATTTGTGCACCTTGAAAGAAACTGTGGGTTGCGAGGCTGCGGTGGGCGCAGGGGCGGGTCTCAGCCCATCCTCAGCACCCCCACCCAGCCCCTCCCACCGTGGCCCCGGTCCCCTGTCTGCCAGAAGTCTCGCTCCTGCCACAGCTGCTTCCACGCACTGACAGAGCTGGCACCGCTTGCACCTGCTGATGGCGTGGAGCTATTGGGCTGGTGCTGGCAGCAGGTGCGAGTGGGGCCAGTGCCGTCAGCAGGTGCAAGCAGTGGCTGCTGCCCCAATCGCCCCCTCAGGATCAGGGGGTGGTGGAGAAGCCCTTAGGGGTGATTGGGGCTGGCAGCCACCACTTGCACCCGCTGACGGTGCCAAACGATTGGGACCGGCGCCGGGCACCAGCAGTGGGTGAAAATGGCGGCTCTGGCACTGGCAGCAGGTGCAAGCAATGGGCAGGACCGTGGCACAGGGGAGCAAAGAATGTTCAGTAACCACCAGAGGTTTGCCCCGATGACAGTGACCGGAGCCCTGCTTGGTCTGGTGTCCCCGCTCACCTGCTCCACCATCCTACCACGGCCGATGCCTGCCATATTCCATGCTCTGCCGCCTGCTGCCAAAGCCTGCCATGTTCTGCATGCACCTCCTGGTGGTCAGCGCACGTCATAGCGACCGGTTGTTTGGTTGTTCTGATGTTTAGTCTATTTGCATATTAGAGTTTTATATATATAGTTACATTATAATCTACATACAGTTAATGCGTAGATCTCAAGTGCACATTCACTCAGCTTTGGTAAACACATATACCCATGTAATGCACAACTCAGTTGTAATATAGAATATTTCTATCACCCAGGAGTCTTCCTGCTTCTTCTCCGTCAATCCCTCACCGTCCAGCGCTGGGAGGCAGACTGATCTGGATTTAACCTCTGAAGATTGATTGATAGATTGATGAGTTTAAATGTCCCACTTGCAGAACAAATAGAATCATACAGAATGTATCATATGCACGTGTGTGTGCTTAAAAAAAGTCAGTGAGGTGAAACTGGTTGACAGTGTTGGACACATCTTTTGTATCCTTAATCTTTTTTTTTTTACTTGTCATTTGTGACTTGTCTATTTTAATCTTAAATTTTGCCAAGTTTTGCCTTTGTATCATGGAATCCAGTTACTAGCAACAGATACCTCAGGATTGTTATATTTCCTTGGAGGATAAACCCTTTTATCCCCTTCAGGAAGCAACCTCAGTATGTCTGATAATACCTCCACCCAGAAGCCAGCTTTATTCTTGTTGAAACATTGCGATGGGGCCTGGCCAGTGTGGCTCAGTGGTTGTGCGTCCACCTATAAACCAGGAGGTCATGGTTTGATTCCCAGTCAGGGCACATGCCAGGGATGGGGCTCGATCCCCAGTAGGGGGTGTTCAGGAGACAGCCGATCAATGTTTCTCTCTCATCATTGATGTTTCTTTCTCCTTCCCTCTCCCTTCTTCTCTGAAATCAATTAAAAATATATATTAAAAAGGAGAAATAGCTCAGCATGCATGTGATATCTTTTCCTGACTTTGGAATTGATTGCCTTGTGAGCAGTAGCTAGCTGGATTCTGCTGTTGTTGTTTTAAACCTGCTCTGGCAATTTCGGAGTGTTTAAGCCATTGCATTAAATGTGACTATTGACAAGGTTGGTTTGACCTGTCTTGCTAGTTTCTCTCATGTATCCCATTTGTTCCTTCTTTCTGGCTTTCCTCTGGATTATCCAACTATTTGGATAGTATTCCCGTTTAGGTCTTCTCTTGTTTTGGAACAAGTCCTCTTGTTTTTATTTCGTCGTCGCTCTAGTGGTTAGACCAGTGGTGGGCAAACTCAGTCAACAGAGCCAAATAACAGTACAATGATTGAAATTTCTTTTGAGAGCCAAATTTTTTAAACTTAAACTATATAGGTAGGTACATTGTTATTAACTTAATTCGGGTACTCCTAAGCTGGCCTTTGCTAAAAACTCAAGGGGCCAATGAGCCGCAGTTTGCCGACCACTGGGTTAGATTATGCGTGCGTCCACAGCTCGTCACGATCTCCCATGTTAGTGTGGTTCCATGTCACAGAAAGCGTGAGATCCACACAACCCCAGCTCGTTTACCCTCACGCTTTGCCGTCACTGTTGTATAGTTATGCCCAACAGAGTATAAAGCTGCGACTCATGGATATTAATTGGCAAACAGCCACCTGTCTTCCAAGGGTCTGAGAAAGGAGAAAGGCTTTTGCCCTTTTCGTATCTGCCCCTCGATGCACCCGCAGGCCCACGTCCCATCTGCCCCAGGTCCGCCTAGGCCGAGGCCTTCCTTCCGCGTTTCTTGTCCCTCAGGTCGATTGGTTGCACATTCTCACCACTTTTGTTTCAAAATGTCTTTAATCCACCTTCATTTTTATTTTTTTGCTGAATGTGGACTTCTAATTTCGTGGGTGAAATTCTGGGTATTGTCTTGGCGTCCCCTGCCGCTTTGTTTTGGGGAGAAGTCAGCACTTTTCACTTGCTGCTTCTTAGATTTTTTTCTGTGTCTACATTTCCATCAGTGTGACTGTGAGGTGCCTAGTGATGGGCTTCTTTGAATGTATCACGCTTGGCATTTATTAAGTTCTTTTCATATCGTTGCTCCCTGCGCCGTTCTCCCTCTTCTCCTCCTTCTGGGAATTTAATTATACAGAATACAGACTCCTGCTATTCCCCAAGTGTTGCTGGTTCTCTGTTCACTTTTATCCAGCAATGTTTTGTGTTTTTCGAAAGTAAACGTTGAACTCTAGAACGGTTTTAGATTTGCAGAATTAGTGCAAGGCGGCACAGAAGTTGCCGTTACTGCACACTCGGTGTCTCCCACCATTAACATCTTCCGTGATGAAGGGCTGTGACCCGAGGACCGGACATCCCACACTGAGTGGAGACTCAGCTGGGCACTGGCTCCATCACCGACACCCTCTGGCAGCGAGGCGTTCACTCTCCCCTTGGAAAGGTGATGTGATGTATTCTGAGGCCGATTTAAAAATTATGCACAAGAGCCGCCACAAATCACAAAGAAAAAGAATGGGATTTCACGTGAGCAGGGGCTTTGCAGGAACCCATGCATCACCGTTTCCCACGTGGAACCGGCTCACCTTCTGGGGATAAATAACCGCTGAGAAACAGCTCCATCGTCCTCCGTCTGCGTTTCCGGCAATGCCCAGCACCGTGTGGAGATCCAGTTTTCCCAGCACCATTTGCTGGCGAGAAGACAGACGTACAGACCCGTGGGTCAGCACCGAGAGCCCAGAAACCGTCCCCCGAATGTGCAGTCAGCTGACGTCCCCACGCGAATTCCCGGTGAGGAAGCCTGGCCTTTTACCTTCTGTCTTAGGAAGGAGAGCTCTGTGCTCATATAGCTGCTGCTTAAAATGCAGGCATTTACTTGAATATTTAGAAACATAAAATAAATGAGTTATCTGGGGGATCCACGGCAGCACTTTATCCCGGGATGGCCCATCTTTTATCTGTAAATTTATGATTCTGTACAAAGTCAAAGATTTCAGTAGACATTTATTATCCCCATAAACCTTTAGAACGAACGGGCAGTGGAAATAGGAGGGACATAAAACTTCATCTTCAGGATCCACATCGATCACCAGCCTTTTACCGGCATGAGACTCGCTGGATGTAACTCTGTCGCCGTTAAAGGTCTCTGTTCACATATGTGACGGATCCAGAGATTCCGTCGCCTCTCACGGAACCCGGCAGCCCAGGCCCAGGCCCAGCATCTGCCTGGCAGGTGTGTGAGGGTTCAGTTGGGTGATCCACGGGGAGTGGAGCCCAGAGCCCAGCACGCGGAGCGCATCCCTGAAAGTGGACCTGCGTGTCCACCGTTTTCAGAGTGGTTACCCCCCTGCTGAATTGAAGGGCACACAGCGCGTGGATGGTTTGCACAGCAGCGGATCAGGAGGCTCGCCCACCTTCACACTTGGATGTCAGATGTCACCATGGGATTAGGGGAAACTTCAGATCCACAGACTGGATTGAGCTGGTCCCTGGCATCTGCATATCTGAGAGGAGCAACATGCCAGCTCTCAGTCAGCAGAGCCCACCTGCTTCCCAGCACCATGGAGAGAAGCCTGCTGGTGGGCTGTCAATCAAAGCTGGGGTGTATTCAAGGGGACTGGAGTTCCAGGTCCTGGTCAGAGCCCCTCCTCAGGGAGGAAGGAGCTCTGACCCCGGAGGAGGCGCAGGTCGAGTAAGGGGTGACCTGGCCGTGGCAGGTCCCGGGCATGGCTTCACCTGGGTCATGGTCTGTGATCATCCCAATGGCCGTGATGAAGCTGCCAGATTTCCGTTTACCAGGAAACAGGCTGACGGAGGCGAGGAGCGTCCTGACAGCTCTCACGCAGATGGTGCGGTGCAAACCCAGGCAGGCAGATGAGGGGCCGGCTTCCAAGCTCTGTGCCTGACGCGTCCCCACATCAAACTACAGAAGGAATCACCCACCTGGGGGGGAAATGGATTCGCAGCCCATAGGCAGAAGCGGGGACGCGGTGGCTGTGGTGTCACCTGTCATGGGGGCCCTCCTCCTCCCCTCACAGGAGGAAGAGGAAGTCTGTGTGCTAAAAACCCTCCCTTTTCTCGTCCCTCAAAGGAAAGGTGTCCAGGACCAAAATAATGTTTCCTTTCTTTGTTAACAGCTCCCCTCCCCCGCCCCCTTCTTCCCCTAAAACCTTCCTTTGTACAACCCCCGGGAGCACCTTCCATGGCTGGGTCGGCAGCTGCCTGGTTCATGAGTCGATTATAAAGCCAATTATATCTCCAAGTGTACGTGGTGGAATTTGTGTTTTAACACCTGCTCGGTGATTTACATTTCTTTTAACACTCAGCAAATATGGTTGGAGAGCCTGCCATTGGCTGCACTAGGCACGTGGGACACACCAGGCCCCTGTCCCCAGCAGCTGCCATCGGAGGAACCAGCATGGTCACATGGTGTCCCCCCTCGTCTCCATCTCACAGTCCTCCCCACGCCCAAACCAGCCACAGGTACCGCGGAACCTGCCCCTCCCATCTGACCCCACTCCACCTCTGTGTCCCTGGCCCACAGCACCATCCTCTGTGTCCTGGGTGCCTTCATTACCCCCCAACACGTGTCCTGTCTTACTGGGTCCACTTATAACCCTTTATCTACATGGCAGCTACTGCGATCCTTCACACGACAACTCCTTCCACGTCCTACATGTACCGTCATGGACTCATGCTGCCTTCAGAATGGAACACTTCAACTTGCAGGGCCCCAAGGCCCAGATGGCCTGGACCCCCCACCCCTGGCTCCTTCCAGCCTTCCTCCCGTCACTTCACAAAGCCCTGCGGGCTGTCCCACCTCCTCTCAGAAAACCTGCCTCAGGGACTTGCAGGTGCAGTTTCCCTGTCTGAAATGTCTCTCCTCACTGTGTGGGCTGAACGATTGCGTCCCCAAACTTCATAGGTTGAAGCCCAGACCCTCAGTGTGATGGTGTTTGGAGGTGGGGCCTTCGACAGGTGATTCGGGTTAGACGAGGTGGTGAGGGTGGGGCCCGGAGGTGGGATTAGTGCCCTTGTAAGAGGAGATGCTTCAGGACTTACTCTGTCCCCGCCTCTAGCTCTGTCCTTCTGCATCGGTCAGTAAGACAGTGATGAGCATGTATCCCCTGCACAGCCACTGTCACTGAGCGTGATTCCGGAGCTCCACAGATGGGCCGAGGACCCCTGGCCTGGTCACGGGGAGGAGAGGAACGGAAGCATTCCAGCATCTCTCCAGAGATGGAGCACAGGAGATTAAGCACGCTGGTCCCAGATCTGCAGGGATCAGCATTCTCCCAGGGCAGGAAATATAGCCATGAATTCTATAAGCACTTAACCTTGGGAGTTATTAGGGCTGTAGTCAACTGAAATTAGGTTTATGTACTGAGCAGCTGGAGCTAGCTTCCTAGACAGGAGCGCTTTCTCTCGCTTGGTCCCTACGTCTCGAACTCCGCGAGCGTCCTGCTCGTGAGGGGACGCTCCATCCGGGCAGAGGAGCCTCTGGCACCGGTGTGTCTGGGCACGCATGTCCTGGCCATGGCTCCTTGCTCCTGCCAGCTGTTCCTGCATGGAGTTTTTCTGCAACAGGAAGCTCCGGTCACAGGAGGAAATGGCTGTGAATTAGGTGGATACCAACATGGGCTCCACCAGGGAACGTGGGCCAGGCTACTCTGACAAGACAGGTGCGTCTGCTGAAGACGCTCTGTGAGCAGTTCCCCCAGGTCCCCTGGACCGTGCTGCCCAGAGTGGAGGTGGGAGCTGAGAGGCCCACCCACTTCAAAGGCGTCTGCCCTCCAGTGGCTCCTGGAGCCTTCACCTTGGACAGAGGTGAGCGGCTGGGCGCTAAGGACCCCGCGGAGGAGGGAGCTGAGTCATGGCTGAGGATCAGCTGCAGGAACGAATGGTGTCTGGGCCAGCCACAGAGCAGGGGCTTGAATGCAAGACTCCCGCACCCTGGGTCTCTCCTCACGCTCAGAGGGGACCTGGCCTTCCTGCAGACCTCCCGAAAAGATGCTCCTCAGAGCGTGGGTCCTGGAAGCCTGCTCTCCCTCCAGTTATGAAGGCGTTCCCTTTGGCCCCATTGAATTAATGTGGGAAGGTTCTGGCCAATTCCCCGCAGAACTCTAAAACCTGCAGAGCTTGTAACCTCCAAGCTAAGTGGTGCTGAGAGACCTTTCGGAGGGTCTGTTCTCATTTGCATTTTGCAAGTTTATATGTTTGTATCAGAATGGGTCTGGGAGTCTGAAAATACACTCCTGGCCTTGACCTCTGCCCCATGAAGGCAAAGACTTCAAAGGGGCTTGTGTGTTCAGACCCCGGAACCCTGGCACGCTGACGTCCAGGTCACAGGTTCTGCTGATCTTGGCTATGTGTAATTCACATGCAATTCTGAGCAGGGAGCCCGGAGCCGCGTGGGCACACAGCTGTCAGTGGTCCATCTTCAGGCGGGGGTGGCACTCACAGTGCCTGCACCTCGTGACTCTGGTCCCGCCCTCACCTCACCACCCTGCAGGAATGCTGACCACAGAGAACCTTCTTAAAGGGCAAGCTCATTAATTTTAAGGAGTTCTGCCCTTTCCTCTCACTCACTTGGTCTGACGAGGACCCTGCCTAATGCTAAGATTCTCACTTCCCCAATTATCTAGTGCCTCCACTGTATGGGCAGTCGAACTCTGAGAGCTCTGTAACGTCTCGGATTCCGGGCCTGGATTAGAACGCACGGCGATACCAGCGCGGGTTGGCCGGCGCCAATGGTGGGATGTGGTTTGCTCATTCATTTGTTCAGTGGGGACTTAGTCACTGGCATCTCAGGTGATAAGAACCCCACAGACAACGTGGTGACATCATTGCTCAGGTGACCCCATAACCCCTCTAGGGGTTCTTCCTCCAGACTGAGGAGTCCAGGGCCAATGGGAAAGTGACCCGATGACCTCCAGGAGCGTGATCAGCTCGAATGGACTTGAGTCTGTGATGGAAAAGGAGCTGTGTTGTCACATGAGGAATTCTGGCTCGGCCATGCCAAGCCACAGGTGCTCAGCCAGCTCGTGACAGTTCTGGGCAACAGCCTCGTGAGCACGCCCAAGCAGCATCTTCCGCGTGCCTGTTGTGCCTGTCAGCCACCTCCACCGCCCGCCAGGAGCCCTGCTGTCAGAACGCGAGACCCTGAAGGAAAGGCAACATTGGTCTTCTGCAGTGCCAGCATCATTGGCACATCCTGGTGAATAAACCGATTGGAATTCTAATTTAATTGACATCTTTATTCCCAAGATTTATTATTGGTTCATTTTATTCCCATTTGATCATGTTTCATTTCTTTCTTGTTTAATTTTCAAGGCACACTGACTATCTTCATTTGTCTTGTTGAGCACCCTAACTAGAATAATAATAATTATTTTAAAAATATTTACTTATTAAACTGGGGTGACATTGGTCAACATGAACATATAGGCTTCAGGTGTGGGTTTCTATGTTACAAGATCTGTCTATTGCACCGTGTGTCCACCACCCAGAGTCACATCTGATTCTGTCACTGTATATTAGGACCCCTTTCCCTCTGGCCCCCATCACACTGTGTTTGTGTTCATGAGTTTGTTTTATATCCCACATTTGGGTGAAATCGTATGGTTGTTAGCTTTTCCTGACTGACTTATTTCACTTCACATAATGTTCTCAAGGTCCATCCATGTTGTTGCAAAAGGTGCCATTTCATCCTTTCTTATGGTTGAGTACTTTTCCATTGTGTATATCTACCACATCTTCTTTATCATCTTTCTCTGTCGTGGGACACTTTGATTGTTTCCATGTCTTAGCCACCATGAATAATGCTGCAATGAATATAGGGGTGCATATATCTTTGGAAATACATGATTTCAAATTTTTCAGGTACATACCCAGGAGAGGGATTGTTGGGTCATGTGGTAACTCTATTCTTAATTTTTTTAAAATATATTTTTATTGATTTCAGAGAGGAAGGAAGAGGGAGAGAGAGAGAGAAACATCAATGATGAGAGAGAATCATTGATCAGCTGCCTCCTGCATGCCCCTCACTGGGGATCGAGCCCGCCACCTGGGCATGTGCACTTGACCGGAATCGAACCTGGGACCCTTCAGTCCGCAGGCCGACGCTCTATCCATCGAGCCAAACCGGCCAGGGCATCTATTCTTAATTTTTTGAGGAATCGCCAGACTGCTTTCCATAGTGGTTGTACCAGTCTACATTCCCACCAGCAGTGAATGAGGGTTCCCTTTTCCCCACAATCTCTCCAACACTTGTTGCTTGTCTTGTTGATAATGGCCACACTTTAACAGGTGCGAGGTGGTATCTCATTGTAGTTTTAATTTGCATTTCCCTGATTGCCAGTGAGGTTGAACATCTCTTCATATATCTATTGGCTGTTTGTATGACTTCTTTTTTTATTTTATTTTATTTTATTTTATTTTATTTTATTTTTCCAATTTTTTTATTAAGGTATTATATGTGTACATATCTTACCATTTCCCCCCCCCCCCACCCCACTCCCATATATGCCCTCACCCCCCAGAGTTTTGCGTCCATTCGTTATGCTTATATGCGTGCATACAAGTCCTTTGATTGATCTCTTATCTTCCCCACCTCTCCCTAACCTTCCTGCTGTAATTTGACAGACTGTTTGATGCTTTACTGCCTCTGTATCTATCTTTTTGTTCAAGTTTTTAATGTTCTTTATTATCCATAAATGAGTGAGATCATGTGGTATTTTTCTTTCATTGACTTGCTTATTTCACTTAACATAATGTTCTCCAATTCCATCCAGGTTGCTGCAAATGGTAAGAATTCCTTCTTTTTTATGGCAGCATAATATTCCATTGTGTAGATGTACCATAGTTTTCTGATCCAGTCATCTGCTGATGGGCACCTAGGCTGTTTCCAGATCTTAGCTATTGTAAATTGTGCTGCTATGAACATAGGGGTGCATATTTCCTTTCTTATTGGTGTTCCCAGTTTCTTAGGATATATTCCTAGGAGTGGGATTACTGGGTCAAATGGGAGTTCCATTTTCAGTTTTTTGAGGAAACTCCATACTGTTCTCCACAGTGGCTGCACCAGTCTGCATTCCCACCAGCAGTGCATGAGGGTTCCTTTTTCTCTCCGCATCCTCGCCAACACTTGTCGTTTGTTGATTTGTTGATGATAGCCATTCTGATAGGAGTGAGATGATAGCGCATTGTTGTTTTGATTTGCATCTCTCGGATAATTAGTGACCTTGAGCATGTTTTCATGTGTCTCTTGGCCTTCCTTCTGTCTTCTTTGGAAAAGATTCTATTTAGGTCCGTTGCCCATTTTTTTATTGGATCATTTATCTTCCTTTTATTAAGTTGTATAAGCTGCCTGTAGATGTTGGAGATTAAACCTTTATCAGTGATGCCATTTGCAAATATGTTCTCCCATGCAGTGGGCTTTCTTGTTGTTTTGTTGATAGTTTCTTTTGCTGTAAAAAAGCTTTTTATTTTGATGTAGTCCCATTTGTTTATTTTCTCTTTAGCTTCCATTGCCCTAGGGGCAGTATCGGTGAAGAAGTTCTTTTGACATATGTCTGAGATTTTGCTGCCTGTGGATTCCTCTAGTATTTTTATGGTTTCCCGTCTTATGTTTAAGTCCTGTATCCATTTTGAGTTTATTTTTGTGTATGGTGTAAGTTGGTGATCTAGCTTCATTTTTTTGCATGTGTCTGTCCAATTTTCCCAACACCATTTATTGAAGAGACTGTCTTTATTCCATTGTATGTTCATGCCTCCTTTGTCAAATATTAATTGAGCATAGTGGTTTGGATCAATATCTGGATTCTCTATTCTGTTCCATTGATCTATATGTCTGTTCTTGTGCCAGTACCAGGCTGTTTTGAGAATAGTGGCTTTGTAATACAGCTTGAAATCTGGTATTGAGATCCCTCCTACTTTATTCTTCTTTCTCAGGATTGCTGTGGCTATTCGGGGTCTTTTTTTATTCCAGATGACTTTTTGGAGAGTTCTTTCAAGGTCTGTGAAATATGCCGTTGGTATTTTAATGGGGAGTGCATTGAATCTATAGATTGCTTTGGGTAGTATGGACATTTTAATGATGTTGATTCTACCAATCCATGAACATGGTATGTTCTTCCATCTGTTTACGTCTTCCTCTATCTCTTTTTTCAGTGTCCTGTAGTTTTCCGTGTATAGGTCTTTTACCTCCTTAGTTAAGTTTATTCCTAGGTATCTTAATTTTTTTGGTGCGATGGTAAATGGGATTGCCTTTTTAGTCTCTCTGTCTGTAAGTTCACTATTGGTGTATAGAAAGGCCATAGATTTCTTGGCGTTAATTTTGTATCCTGCTACATTGCCGAATTCATTTATTAAGTCTATTAGTTTTTTGATGGAGTCTTTCGGATTTTTTTATGTACAATATCATGTCGTCTGCAAATAAAGACAGCTTTACTTGTTCTTTTCCAATTTGGATGCCTTTTATTTCTTCTTCTTGTCTAATTGCATTAGCTAATACTTCCAGTACTATGTCAAACAGGAGTGGTGAGAGTGGGCATCCCTGTCTTGTTCCTGTTCTTAGGGGAAATGTTTTTAGCTTTTGTCCATTGAGTATGATGTTAGCTGTGGGTTTATCATATATAGCTTTTATTATGTTGAGGTATGAGCCTTCTATTCCCACCTTGTTGAGAGTTTTTATCAAGAAAGGGTGTTGGATTTTGTCAAATGCTTTTTCTGCATCAATTGATATGACTATGTGATTTTTATCTCTCATTTTGTTTATGTGATGTATCACGTTTATTGATTTGCGGATATTGTACCATCCTTGCATTCCTGGGATAAATCCTACTTGGTCATGGTGTATGATCTTTCTGATGTACTGCTGGAGCCGATTTGCTAGAATTTTGTTGAGGATTTTGGCATCTATGTTCATGAGGGATATTGGTCTGTAATTCTCTTTCATTGTGTTGTCTTTATCTGGTTTTGGTATTAGGGTGATGCTGGCTTCATAGAAGGAGCTTGGAAGTGTTCCTTCCTCTTGAATTTTTTGGAATAGTCTGAGGAGGATAGGTTTTAGTTCTTCCTTGAATGTTTGGTAGAACTCTCCTGTGAAGCCGTCAGGCCCCGGGCTTTTGTTTGCCGGAAGCTTTTTGATGACTTCTTCAATTTCGTCCATAGTTATTGGCCTATTGAGCTGTTGAGATTCTTCTTGATTGATTTTTGGAAGGTTGTATTTTTCTAGGAATATGTCCATTTCCTCCAGGTTGTCCAGTTTGTTGGAATAGAGCTGTTCGTAGTATTTTGTAACAATCCTTTGTATCTCAGCGGGGTCTGTTGTTATTTCACCTCTTTCATTTCTGATTTTGTTTATTTGGGTCCTCTCTCTTTGCTTCTTGGTGAGCCTGGCTAGAGGTCCATCAATCTTGTTTATCTTTTCAAAGAACCAGCTCTTGGTTTTGTTGATCTTTTGTATTGTTTCTTTGGTCTCTATGTCATTTATCTCCGCTCTGATCTTTGTTATTTCCTTCCTTCTGGTTACACTGGGCTTTTCTTGCTGCTCTTTTTCTAGCTCTTTGAGTTGTAGGGTTAGGTAATTTATTACCATTGTTTCTTGTTTTTTGCAATAGGCTTGTAGAGCTATGAACTTCCCTCTCAAGACTGCTTTCGCTGTGTCCCATAGATTTTGGATTGTTGTGTTTTCATTGTCATTTGTTGCCATGATGTTTTTTATTTCTTCTTTGATCTCTCTGGTGACCCAGTCCTTGTTTAATAGCATGCTGTTTAGTCTCCATGTGTTTGATTTCTTTGGATTGTATTTATTGTAGTTGATTTCCAGTTTTATGCCACTGTGATCTGAGAAGATGCTTGATATAATTTCTATCTTCTTGAATTTGAAGAGACTTTGCCTGTGACCCAGCATATGGTCTATCTTTGAAAATGACCCATGTGCACTTGAGAAGAATGTATATTCTGTGGCTTTGGGGTGAAATGTTCTGAAGATGTCAATTAATTCCATCTGGTCTAGTGAGTCATTTAGGATTGCTGTTTCTTTGCTGATTTTTTGTTTAGAGGATTTGTCCAATGGTGATAGTGGGGTATTAAAGTCTCCTACTATGATTGTATTACTATTAATCTCTCCCTTGATATCTTCCAGGAGTTTTTTTATGTATTTGGGTGCTCCTATATTGGGAGCGTATATGTTTACCAGAATTATTTCTTCTTGTTGGATTTCTCCCTTTAGTATTATGAAGTGGCCTTCCTTATCTCTTGTTATGGCATTTACTTTGAGGTCTAATTTGTCAGATATAAGTATTGCTACCCCAGCTTTTTTTTCATTTCCATTTGCCTGGAAGATATTTTTCCATCCCTTCACTTTCAATCTGTGTGAGTCTCTTGTTCTGAGGTGGGTCTCTTGTAGACAGCATATATATGGGTCATGCTTTTTTATCCATTCAGCCACTCGATGTCTTTTGATTGGAGCATTTAGTCCGTTTACATTTAAAGTTATTACTGAAAGGTATTTGTTTGTAGTCATATCTATTTTTGTGTCTGTATTCCTTCTTACCTGTTTATTTCTTCTTTTTACAGTATTCCCTTTAGCAATTCTTGCATTGCTGGTTTGGTGGTGATAAACTCCCTGAGTCTTTTTTTGTCTGCGAAGCTCCTGATTTCCCCTTCAATTTTGATTGATAGTCTTGCTGGATATAGTATTCTTGGATTCAGTCCTTTGCTTTGCAACACTTTGTATACCTCCTTCCATTCACTTCTAGCTTGTTGTGTTTCCGTTGAGTAATCATTTGACAATCTGATGGGTGTTCCTTTGTAGGTAACTCTCTGTCTCTCTCTTGCTGCCTTTAAGATTCTCTCTTTATCATTTATATTTGCCATTGAGATTATGACATGTCTTGGTGTGGGTCTTTTGGGGTTGATCCTGCTTGGGACTCTCTGTACTTGCGTGACTTTTATCTTTCCCATATCCGGGAAGTTTTCTGTCATTATTTCTTCAAATAGGTTTTCTAATCCCTGCTGCTCTTCTTGTCCTTCTGGCAGCCCTATTATACGCATGTTACTTCGCTTCATGTTGTCCCGAAGCTCCCTTAGGCTTTCCTCCTGCTTTTTAATTTTTTTCTCCAATTGCTGTTCACAGATTGAGCTTGTTTCTGTACCTGATCTTCTAACTCACTAATTCGGTCCTCTGCTTCTTGTAGTCTACTGTTGAAACTTTCCATGGTGTTTTTGATTGTAGCTATATCACTTTTCATTTCTTCCTGATTCTTGCATAAGTTGTTGATTTTCTCATCCATCCGATGTATAAATTCCACGACCATTGCTCTGAACTCCTTTTCGGTCATGTTGCAAGCTTCAGTTTCACTAATTTCCTTTCTTGGCGACTCCACATTTTCTTTCCTCTGTGAGTTATTTCGTTTCCCCATTCTGGCTATCACCAGAAAGCTCAAGCTTCCGTTTGTGTGAACCTCGGCCGTGTGCTGTGGGGACTTCGCTCCACCCGAGTTTCACTGAAGTGCTCTGACACTAGGACGTATGGCTGTTTGGTTGGTGGGAACCAGACTTGCCCAGGGTCAATGTCCCCAGTGTTCCGTGTGGTCTCGTGTGCACACTTAGAATCAGGGGCCCTGTCAGCACCACACTGTAGGTATGTGCCTAAAATGAGATCCTTAGCATGTGCCAGGAGTCAGAGTTTCCCTGTATCTGCACCAAGAATCGAGTGTCAGAGTCTCTGTTGCCTTGTGCAGTTTCTCGTTGAGAATCAGGGTCCCTGTGTGTGCATGCACCAACAATTGGGGTTGTTGGCTCTTAGTGTGAATGCGCTGTGAGTCAGGGATCCCAGGCAGCTGTGTCCGGCGTGCCAAATTCCCTGAAGTGGAGCTGTGTCCTGTGTGTGCTCTCTCTACTCAGCCAAACCGGCTAGGGCGCACACTCTCAAATCCCTGAAGGTGAGCTGCCTTTGTGCGCTCTCCCAGAATCCCCGAAGAGGGGCGGAGTCCGTCCTGCGCGCCAAATTCCCCAAAGGGAAGCCCCTTTGTGCACGCTCTAAGATTCCCCGAAGGGGAGCTGTGACCCGCAAGCCAAATTCCCCCCAGTTCCCCAAAGGGGAGCCCTCTGTGCGCACTGACAGATTTCCCCGAAGGTGAGCTGCTTCTGTCCTGTGCGCCAAATTCCCTAAGGCAGAGCGCGCGTCCCTGCGCAAAGCTCTGCAGCTTGAGTGAGGGGCGTGTCTATTAGTTACTATGGCGCTATCCGCGTGCGCCTGCGGGGAGGGGGATAGGCTCTTTGACTCACGGGAATCTGCCGGGAAGTCTGGATTCTTGTTGTTTCTTCCACTGCAGCTGTGATAGCAGTTCTCTGTCCCCAGTGGCTGCAGGGTCCTGGTTTGTGTCAGAAGCCAGGATCCGAGTCTCAGGCAGCTCTGTTTCTCAAGATGGCGTGGTCTCCGCGTCCGCACCAGCCGCCGAGATGTGTCCGCTTTGTGCGCGGGGCTCCGCCGTCTAGGACTGCCCGGTTAGGCAGCCCCTTGGAAGACCTGCAGAATCTATCTGACCCTAGCTCATACCCACACACACACCACACACGTCTACACGTCTACACTCTCCTCTATGGGTTCCTCACTCACACTCTCTCTCTCCCTACCTTCTTGCCGGTCGCCATCTTTTCCGTAGCAATCTTGTATGACTTCTTGGGAGAGGTATATTTTCAGGTCCTCTGCCCACTTTTTGATTGGGTAGTTTGTTTGTTTGGTGTTGAGTTTTATGAGTTCTTTATATATTTTGGAAATTAAACCTTTGTCGGAGCTACTGTTTGCAAATATCGTCTCCCATCTGGTTGGCTGCCTCTTTGTTTTGCTGTCTGTTACTTTTGCCATGCAGAGCTTTTATAATTATTTTAAAGTGCTTTTGGAATAAGTTATTTTACACATGTTACTTATGGGGCACTGTATCCTTAAGCCTCAGCATTCCTCACACATTCTGCCTTTCGGTTTAGGGAAGAAGCTTTTTGTTTGGTTGGTCTTGTTGTTGTTTTGCTATTTCCCTCCTGTTCTGTGTTTACCCCTCTAGCTGTGTGGTGGTGGCCTCTGGATCCTCAGTTCAGAACCAGGTCTTAATGTGTGATTCAGGGCCCCAGCCGTGAGGTGATACAGATCCACCACCACAGGCGGGAGCAGCTTTTCCTAGTACCTGGCTCTTGGAAGCTCTGTGTCTTCCCGCTTCTTAGCACCTTAGCATGCCCTTCACTGTGGCCTCAGGCAGCCTTCAGCAGGTTGCCATGTTCAGGTTGTACAAGCATTAAGACCCCAATTCCACACGCTGGCTTGGACACGGATAGCCTGACCCTGGCTGCCCCTTTTCCCATGAAGCATTTTAAAGGCCCGTTGGCCTGTACAAGCCAAGCTTGTGGCCCTGTACCTGGAGCCCAGCAGACCTAGGGTCTCAGCCCCCTCACTGCTCAGCATTTCTGCGGCTCCTGGTTCACCGAGCAGGACTTAGCTCCCTTCTGAGCTCAGAACTGTCTTTCTATTTTCTTCTTCTTTTTAAAAAAGATTTCATCTATTATTGTTACGTTTTTGGAGCAAAAGGGACGCCTCAAAGCCTGAGCTCACCATGCCAGCCTGTCAAAAACGAAGGGCATTTGATCTTGGCTGTGAACCGCACTGCCTAGAGATTCGTCTTCGTAGAGATGAGAGATCGAAACGAAACAACATGACCTCAGCTTGCATGCATTCGACCGGGAGCAGAGGAGCTCAGGATACTGTCGGGGAGCTGGCGCCCAACTCCGCTTTGACGAGCGAGCGCAGGATTCCTCTCTGTGCACAAACCACAAAGAACGTCGGGGAACTGAGGGAAAGCAGGCAGCACCGAGGCCCATTTCTGTGGCCGTTTGAATGAGAGCAGGAATGCTCATCTCTCTGTTTCGGGCCATTGACACATGGCTGTTCTCAGGAGGAGCCTTTGAAGAAGAGCCGAGGACAGTTGGGAGAGTCCGGAAACAGCTGTCAGTTGGGGACCACAAGTGCTGCCTCCGAGAACACATGCATCCAGCGCTCCGTGCCTTTAAAATTCAGTGCAGACGACCCCACACGTACACACGGTGGGCTTCTCCCGTCCTCCAGCCTGAGAGTTAACAAAGTCCCTGTGAGGTATGTGAGGTTGCTCTGATGTGTTTAGCAGGAAGGTCAGCTCTGGTTTAGAATGAGATTTAAGAATGGGCTCACGAAAACGAATAACAGCCATCGGATACTGTATGCCCTTGAGTGGAGGCCCTTGAGTGGAGGAATGGAGGGCGGAGACAGCGCCCAGATGGGCTCCAGAGAACAGAGCATCTGTAATCCAGACGCTGAGGATTCAGACGTGCCCTGTTCCAGGTCCAGGCTGCCTGGTTGAGCTCTGCAAACACCACTTCAGGCTGCAGGCGGCTCTCCATGGTGCTGAAACACCCCTCCCCGCTCTGACCCGCCCTCTCCTCTGCCCCGGGACTGCACATCCTTCCCAGGACATCTGGGATGATTCTGAAGCCAGGAGCCTCTCCCTCAAGTGAACCTGGGCCGGAGCCCGCGCCTGGTGTCAGTGCGGAGAGGCTGGCTCTGCAGCCAGCCTCTCCGGACAGGAATCTGGACTCCCCGCCTCGGCTGCTTGCTGCTGTTGCGTTGCTTCCCTCCTGCCCGCTGTCTCCTCTGTGTGCCGGGTGTCCTGAAGGCACGGCCAGCCCTGGCCTTCGGAGGGCCACAGGAGGTCATGAGCACGGCGCACAGCCCAGCGACGGGACATGCACATGCTCAAACATATGCGATTAAACCTGTAATTGTTGTGGACAAAGCACCAGCTCCATTGGCGCCCAATCCCGGCTCGGCACTCACTTCCTCCGTGACCCTGGAGTGGTCCTACAGCCTCGGTTGTCTCTGGTGACAGATTGGCAATGGAACCACACCCTCGGGTTTGTGGTGGGAACTGCAGGAACGAAGCTGCACACGGGAAGGGTGTTACCAATCCTGGGTGCTCACCACACGCTCCCCATGTGCGCGCCTTCCTGCGCTCTTCAGAACTGACAGCGAGGGAACTAACGGAACCTCAGTTATGAAGACCTACTGGATCGTGCATAGAATCACAAATATAAATCAAATGGATAATGCCTCGGGCAGGGGAACCTGCTTGATTATTATTAATATAGGACACACAGCCTGCTTAGGGACACGCTTGATAACAAGTGGAAAAATACGCCAGGAAGTATTCCCACGGAGATCCTTCAGGTGCAGGTAATGAATTTCTGCAGAGACAACGAGGCCCCTTTCTCCACACTGTGCTCAGGCAGACCCCGTCTCTCCCTGGGAGTTACCGGAGGCTCGAGGAAACTCCGAAGGCCCGTTCATTCCAGTCCAGCCTCCTTCGAGTCCAGTTTCCTGCTCAGATTGTGTCTGGGGCGATCGGATTCTTTATGAAGGGTAGAAACGAGCCATTTTAGTTAATGGCTCAGAAATTTCAATTATATTAATGTTGAATTAGTGCTGGGTGCCAGCAGTCAGTCCCTCTCTCCTTAGACGTATTACTAAGTGAATCTCTGTAAGTCCAGGTTGGATCAGATGATAGTCCTAATACTTCTGCTGTCCTCACAATGAATGGATACGTTTCCCGATTCTAAATGACAACAAGAGGAAGTCCTCTCGTGCAGTTCTAAGCATCCCGAAGCTTAAAGGTATTTGCTGTTTTTCTCAGTAACCATGTTTTTCTTCCCGGTGCCCCGTTTGTATTTTCTAAATCAGTGAAAACGTATTGAATATGACTTGGGGGTTCGCAGGAAACTAATTGAAATAATGTTTTATGTCAATGACAGCATTTCGGAAAAGCAGCAATGATAGAAAAATCACGGACAGAAGACCACATCTTACAGCGTCTCCCCGCACCCCCGGCTTCTGTTTTTAAATTGTTCATCAAAGCCGCCGACATTTGCTTATGGGGAGACAGAATAAGCCTTTAGATCCCAAAAGCTTTGAGAATTATTCCCCGTGCTTACTCTTTTGCCTCTGAATGGAGATTATCCCTTTAAATTGGAAACCTGCTATTATTTGTGTCTGAAATGTCGGAAAGAACGAGTTGGGGCTGCGCTACTATTAACAGCCCTCTGAGGGGGACAGGATAGATGGCCAGGCCGCGGGAAGGCCATTCATCGTGAGGCGTGATAACCAGTCACTTTCCTCCATCACGCCCCACACCCGCAGCACCAAAGGTCCAGCTCCCCCTTGTATGGTATCAACTGTTTCATAATTCCAGCCTCTCTCTTACTTAAGGCAACATTGTTTCTTTTTAGAGTGCTTACAAGAAGATTGGGTTATTATGTTTCAACAGCACACCCCACAGGGATGCAGGCACTCGCCCAGCACCACCCTCCCCGGGATGAGCTTTGTTTCCAGAAGTCAAGCCTGACCTTGGGCATCTCCGGACACTGCAGTGTCAGGAGCCTGATGCTCTGAAGGGCTGGAGACGAAGGAGAGAACCCAGGCTTCGAAGTTGCTGATTCAAGAGATCAAGTGTGCTTTGACGCTGTGTCCTGTGGTTATGGGAACATCGCCCCAGCCCCCGAGAAGGCTTTTGTCTCAAGGAACTTCACAATAAGTATGGATCTCAGCTGTAAATGTGGATAAAGATGACAATAGCTTTTCTTTTAAAAAAATGTTTTCAATTTTTTTTGAGAAAGGAAGGAAGGGAGAGGGATAAAGAGATAGAAACATCGAAAGAAACATCATTGATTGGCTACCTCCTGCATGCCCCCTACTGGGGAATGGAGCCCATGACTGGGGAATGTGCCCTAACCAGGAATCTAACCAGTGATCTCTTGGTTCATGGGTCGATGCTCAACCACTGAGCCGCATCATCCGCACCATTTTCTTTTCTTTTTAAGTTAGCCAAAATCAGTGAAGCAACAGTATTGTATATAAAGCAGCTTTCTCAATCTTCATCCTTCCATCTTCTCTTTTCCCCTGAAGGTCTGTCCATGAATTTCCGCCCTGAGGGATGGAAATTCAACTTGCATGTCCCGGCCATGATGCAAACCAGGGGAATCCACCTGATGTGCCCACGTGAAATCTCTGGGCTAAGATGTCACCTGTGTCGGGGCTGTGGGCCTGGTCTGTCGCCACACTGGGGAGAGGCAGGAGCTCCCATGCCTGCTGGGGGCTGTGTTTATAGGCCCAGCGCCCCTGGCCTCCCTCACGTCTTGTGTCCTGAGCCCCGAACACCCTGCAGGCATGTCGGCTGAGTGTCACCCCCATGTTGAGGGCTTCTCACCTCAGACCGGTGTTTGAGAGACCCATGCACACTGGGCGGCTGGCCTGGCTCACCCCGGAACAGAAGTGGGGCCGGCTTCACGCGGTGGGTTCCTGCGCAACAGGCCAAGGTCAACGGAGGACACAGATGGTCGTCTCCTCTGCGAAGCTGCTCTTGTTGACGGTGCCCGGCGTACGGCTCGCCATTCATCTTAGTACTTCGCACGAGGACAAAATGACGCTTCCCCGGTGACACGGCATTTTTCCTCCACTCCGACAGGAAGAATGACTCCCCTCTGAGCTGGAAGGTCAGCAAGCTGAGCAACACACTTAATATTCAAACGGAGCCGCCCCGGGGACAGGCTTGGCTGTGATTACCCCATTCTCTCCTCGGACTGCAATTGCCTTGTTTTAGGAAGTTATACACAGGCACATTTTTCTCTTGTAAAAGCTTTTATCTACTTATACAATTTTCACGCCAGGCCGTTTATGAGTTTAAAGTGTCCAATTCAATGGCGTTAAGTACATTCGCAGGCATGTGTCAACATCACCATGTCCATTTTAGAATATTTTCATTGCTCCAAAGACAAACTCTCCACCCTGTAGCCCTCATCACCCCCCTCCCCGCTGCCCTATAGCACCCCAGCCAACCACTAATCATCTGTCTGTCTGGAGAATGCCCCTGTTCTGGACATTTCATATAAATGGGCTCCCACGGTACGTGGCCTCGCTGAGCGTCACGTTTCCAAGGTTTGTAGCGAGTGCCAGCGCTTCCTTCCCGTTTGCGGCCGAGTCACATCCCGTTGTCAGGATGGACCCTGTTGGTCTGTCCACTCAGAGCGGATGAGCATTTGGGTGGAGCAGAAGCCATGCTGGCGTCCTTGCCTCCCCAGCTGTGCCCTCCCCCTCCTCCCTGCCTGTGCTACTCGGGAACGGGCTAAGGTAGCGGGCAGCCACAGGCAGTCCCGCAGGAGGCCCACGTGGCCCAGTCTCAACCTCAGCTATTCGTCGTGGCTCAGACTGGCAGCGGAGGAGTCGCTCCAAAATAACCAAAGCTGCTGCTTGCGTTTCCTAAACACGGAGGGGCTGCCATTCTGCCCCAGCCCCCCACCAGTGGGTATTCCAGCTTCGCTGTTTAAACTTCATGACTGTACAGTTTGGTCACATGCGATGGGTGGGGTAGACAGTCTTTCTGTCTCTCCCTCCCCCTTTCCTACCCTCAACTTGACCAGATTTAGCAACTGAAACTGTCTTTTCTCTTGGAAGGCTCACAGGTGCAGTGAAGACCCTAAGGCCAGTGCCGGGCCACCCTGGGGTCTGTTTCAACCCGAATGCTTAGCTTCTGGCAGGAGATGACTGGCCCCGGGCCCAGGGCTCACGAGGCCGCCGTGTCAGTGTGTCCTGCTCTGTCCTGCAAAGGTGATGCCCCAGGTCGGCAGGCAAACACGCGGTTCGCGCAGCGCTGCTCTGCTGCAGAGGGAGCGTGTCCCCACTCGCACCTAGTCCTGGCCACCTGCGTCAGGAAGCTCTGTCAAGGGCCAGCTCTTCGGCCCGGAGCGCATTGCAATAATGAGCGTTTAGAGCATCCACTGAGCCGTTAGCTTCAGGGGCCGCTCAGCTGTCAGACAAGCAGGGAGGGGCATCCGTTGTCATCGAGTGCCTGGCCCTGGGCCCCTCGGGACTGTCATCATTCCCCTCACAATGATGGACATCAAACACAAAGCCCAGCTCATTATTACCTGAAATTTGAGGAATATGCAAATGAGCACACCCTGAGCGCGGAGAAGGACAGCACCTTTCCCATCATCCCCGTTTAAAGGAAAGGCACACTGCCAGGAGCTATGACATTTCCTCGATGGGGTTTCAGCAGGGCCCTGGCCCCTCTGCGTGTGGGCGGTGCGTGCAGGTGCCCCTCACAGCCCTGAAGGTAAGAGGGAAAATACACAGGCCAGGAAGTTGCACTGTGATTCCAGGGGCCGTAAGACACACAAAGACAATCTAATCTGAATTTGCACCTGGGTTTTTCAGATAACATCCCTACTGGGCAACTTCACCCTTCGCAGGACAAGGCCTTCAGCCGCCGGGCCGGTGTCTCAGGCTGGTCCTGAGTTTGGCCTCGGGGAGCTGATGGCCCCATCGGTTAGTGGGTGGGCGTCCTGGGAGGTCCAGGACCAGGGCGGTGTCAGAGAGAGATTTGTTGTGGTTAATCATCACCCGAGGACATGTTTTCCATTGATTTTTAGAGAGAGTATAGAAGGGAAGGAGGGACAGGGAGAAAGAGAGAGAGAGAGAAACATCAATGTGAGAGACACATCGATTGGTTGCCTCCTACACGCCCAGCTGGGGCCGGGGATTGAACCTGTAACCAAGGTACCTGCCCTTGACTGGGAATCGAACCCTCAACCCTTCTGTGAGTAGGCCGACACTCTAGCCCCGTGGTCGGCAAACTGCGGCTCGCAAGTCACATGCGGCTCTTTGGCCCCTTGAGTGTGGCTCTTCCACAAAATACCACGGCCTGGGCGAGTCTATTTTGAAGAAGTGGCGTTAGAAGAAGTTTAAGTTTAAAAAATTTGGCTCTCAAAAGAAATTTCGATCGTCGTACTGTTGATATTTGGCTCTGTTGACTAATGAGTTTGCCGACCACTGGGCTAGCACACCGGCCATGGCCAAAGACAGAATTTTAAAAATTAAATTAAGTCCTGGAAGCCACCATGTCTGAATTTCTAATATTTTTTTTTTTTTAAAGTTTGAGACGAAAAGTGGCATCACGACCCTTGGAAGAGATCGACATGTTTCTGTGACTCCCATCAGCATCAGGATCTCGGCAGAAAAAGACCCTACAGAGGTTGAAGTGTCCATCCTTCTCCTTTTCCCCGACTTACTCTGGTTCCAAGTTTAACTTGGAGAGCATTTGAAAATAAAACTAACCCCGTCCCCCCAGCATCCCCTCCTCCTTCCCTCGTGGAACAGGGTACCACTTCCTGGTCTTAGAGCGTGAGGCTGAAAAAAGAGAGCAGCAGGGGAAACCGAGGCAGGAGGAGGGGACGCGCACACTTTTCCTGACTCCTCAGGTGAACGCTGGCGGGACCACAGATGCAGCCGGTTTCGTGTTAGGACCTGCTCGTCCTGTGTCCTCTCCGCGCTGGGACAGTCAGGAAGGAGGATGTCCCAGGAGCTGGGCGCCGGGGTGGCCATCCCACAGGAATTCAGGAAAGGAAACCAGATCCTCCCCCCCAATCTGAGAGCCAAAGATTGTCCTTCTCTCTGTGCTTCCCGCCTTCCTTCTTTATTTCTTTGTTTTCTCTTCCTAGGGGTTTTTGAATCGCTGCCCTCTGCTGACAGCAGGGACCACATTAGAAGGAACGCGGAAGTCCAGGGTGACAGGATGGGCGATTCGTGGGCTCCTGCTTCACACTTCCAATGGCGGAGCGTTGGTGAGTCCAGATTTGGGTCTCATGGGCCACCTTGAAGGCTCTCTTCTTCTGGGGCCACTTGGTAACCTTAGGCAACCTCTTTGGAGACATCCACGGCCATCTTGGCTCTCCTGCCCATCGCTGAGGGCTCCCCCCGACCCACACAAAGCCTCCCCCACAGTGGGATCTCCGCCTTCACTCACTGCTACTGGACGCCCCTCCCCGGGGCTGTGAAGGACGGAGAGTTTGCCTGAGGTCACTGCCAGCCGGCCGGCGGGTCACTGTGCAGAGCATCTTCCAGCTCCTGTAAGCATCTCGCAGTGGAGGCTGAGGTGGGGGCGGGAGGGAGGGGATCAGCCGGAAGGAGACAGGGACAGCTGGCTGAGGGCTGCCTTCCCCGCCTTTGCGGCTGTTCTGTAGATCGCAGAGAGAAAGTCAGAAATGCAAGCAGAGTGCGCTCAATGGCCCCGGCTCTCTGCGTACCAGGTCCTGCACCCGCCGGGGCTCTGTGGTCCCAGGGAAGCGTCGACTGGATGGGTTGCTGGGCTGACACAGATCCGCGGCCATGAAGGGCTTTTGAGTGTAGCAGCAAAGACAGCATTTATTTTAACAAACATGCAATTGGTTGTAATTGGTGTCACTTAATGATCGGCAAAACAGCGTTCTTTGGTAAATGTCCAACAATAACCTGACGAGTGTTTCACAGTCGCAGATGGACACTCAATGACAGGAAATTGTAGTTAAGAGTCCTTTTTAATTGCCGTGTTAAGCAGGGCCATTTGGGATCTTCTTGGCGTCGGTGGGGTCACAGTGACGGTGGGGTCACAGAGCGCTGGCGATGGACGCGGACCCGGCTTCCTCGCTGGTGAGGGTGGGCTGTGGGCATTCCGCGTCGTCACTGGGCGGTAAGTGCACTTGAAAGACAATCTCTCTCTTCCTTTGTGCTCAGACCACTGATGGGCTCTGGTGTGCACCGTGTGTGACATGCGGCGTTTAAATGAAGGATAATCCCATGATTTATTTAGGTTGCCGCGCAGTTAATAATGAATGAGGCCGGCCCCCACCGATCTGACAAGAGGTTCTGAAGGCTCACTCAGTGGTTCAGACACTTGCTATTCCTGGCAGCCTCTGGGTCTCAGCATCTCTGATGAGCTCTGCCTTCCAGGGCGCTCATCACAGCAGGTGTGGAAGGCACGGCGGATGACGAAAACGATAAAAACAACCCTTCCCCCCCCCACACACACACAAGGTGAGGAGCAGACCGCCTACCTGGGAGCCCCGGGCGCCGATGGTCTTATCACCCACAGCTCTCCATAAACAGGGTTGACAATGGATTTAGGAAAGGCACGTCATTCAGAGGAGGTCAGGCCCAGAACTTGAAACCTGGCAGACCCCATTCACTACCCAGCCCTGTCGCCAGCAGTTGTGTGACCTTGGACAAGCCATCGAACCTCTCAGACTCTCATCTGTTAAAATAAGCTACACGCAGCTCAGCTGGTGTGGCTCAGTGGTTGAGAGTCAACCTCTAAACTAGGAGGTAATGGTTCAATTCCCTGTCAGGGCACATGCCCAGGTTGTGGGCTCAATCCCGTGTGGGGCATGCAGGAGGCAGCTGATCAATGATTCTCTCTCATCATTGATGTTTCTATCTCTCTCCCCCTCTCCCTTCTTCTCTCTGAAATCAACAACAACAACAACAACAACAAAGACGACATAAAATAAGCAACATGCAAAAATGCCAGCGCCTTTGTCCAATTATTTAGTCCTTCAGGACCCGCTCACACCCTGTAGGGTCAGCACCATCATCCACCTTTTTACAGAAGGGAAAAAGGGTGCGGGGGGGGGGTCAGTAGCTTGGGTGAGGTTTTGCAGCCTCGTGCGTTGTGCCAGAGACTGGGAGACCCACCCATCCTACATCTGGGGACTGAGAACAGGGTGTGTGGAGAGAGGCAGATGTGTCCGTCAAAGCGCCAGCGAAGGCACCAGACAGGGCCGGGCTCTGGCCTTTGGATAGTGCCTGTCGCAGGAGCCTGTCTGTGGCCAGGTTGCTGAGTGACACGCGGTCCCTCCCACCCCCTGCAGCCTGGCCCAGTTCATGGCCAGGGCATCGGTCTTGTGGTCTAGGCAGTTTCTGGTGAGGTTGCCATTACTGATGAAAGCTTTTACAAAGCTGTGTGAGGAGCAAGGAAGCACCAAGTATATTTTGGGGTCCTGGGCCTATTGCTCTCCGGAGAGGGCCAGGCCTTGCGAGGGGACAGTGGGGACCTAGCTGCCCGAGGGGCCCACAGGGAGTGCCTGGGTAGTTCTCTGAGCCCCCAGGGAGACTGGGTGGTTCTCTGAGCCCCCAGGGTTCCTTCGAGGCCCAGCAGCCACTCTGCTTGGACAGAGAGGTCGGGCTTTGTCCCCGGCACGTGGGGCTCGGGTCACGTTCCAGGCAGACTCCTCTGGGAGTCTCTGCTACTTCAATGGGCCGTCACCGGTGTTCTTGGCTCGTGGCAGAAAAACAAGGTGTTAAAGGCTGTCAACACCCTGGAGATGAATTGTGTTCAGACGAAAGATAATAAAATGGTACATTTTAGGAGGACTTAGAAGTCCACGGGCCAGAAACGAAACTAAGCACAGGGGCCCGCTCTGCGTCTCCCGCTAGGTTCTCGCTTTGAGCGGCCCAGCGCAGGAGCTGATGTCCACGACAGAACTGAAAGCTCACTTTCCTTTTCCAGAGGAAACCAATGCCGCTATGTATTCTCAGGAATTCTCCGTAACTCCCGGGCAGGGGTGCCGCGAGGAAGGGAACGGGGCTGTGGGAGTCAGGTTCTCAGTTCCATTTCCAGCCCGCGTGCTTCATGCGGCCTCAGTGTCACTGGGTATGGACATGGGGACACTCAATCAGCGCCTCAGTGACAGGCTCGTAGGCTGCGGGCCGAGCGATTACCTGCTCGGCTTCTCCAGCTGCCAGCGCAGATGCTGCTGATGGAGTGTGGACAGACAACCTTCACCGAGTCAGGAAATGAGAACGGGCCCAGGAAGGGCCCGAGGAGGCGGCTCAGCGATGCTGCTTTTGCTCTGCGAGACCCCGACACTGTACTAAGGGCCTTGCACACCCAGGACGGTGCCCGGGGATGGGGTGCCCACAGAGTGCCTCTCACAGTCACAGACAGGCTCCAGCCTCCAGCCTCCCACCCCAGAAACTGATGAAGCTTCCCAGGAAGGCTCATCGGTGTCCCTGGTCCCCGACACTGAGAAGGCCTCCTGGGGAGACATTCCTTGGCTCAAGCTGCCTCCCATTGGTGGCTGAGGCACCAGGGCAGGGACCTCTACCCTGCTGATGCCTCTTTTTAAAAAAATATGTTTTTATTGATTTCAGAGACAAGAAGGGAGAGGGAGAGAGAGAAACATCAACCATGAGAGAATCATTGATCGGCTGCCTCCTGTACACCCCCCACTGGGATGGAGCCCACAACCCAGGCATGTGCCCTGCCGGGAATCAAGCTGTGTTCTCTTGGTTCATGGGTTGATGCTCAACCACTGAGCCACACCGGCCAGACGTGAACTGAATTCTTGATGGTGCATTTAACTAACAGTATTTTCAAGGATCCCCGTGCTCAATGCCAGTGTTTAAATAAAGGTTTTTAAAAAGTGCACTTGGGAAAGTGTGGCTGTCTGTTGACGTCACGCACCGAGTCTCACTTTGCGCTGTGATAGCGGTTTCCCTGGGACTCGTTGCTTGCTCTCTGCGAGGTGACAAAGCGACAGGTTGGGGTTTTGGAAGGGAAGCTGGCGTTCATGTTCCAGCGCCAGCAACGCATTTGATGCGCTGTAAAAGGCGTCCGGGCACGCCGAGTGGACGGTGTGGCGCGTCCCCTGAGCTGGGCGGGAGGCTTGCTTTCATGAGCTGCAGGCTTCTCGGAGAAGGTAGGGGCTGCCATGCTTCGGAATTAGAGGCGGGGCTTGTACAACTTACTCTGGTGGGGACACAACTCAGCAGGTCCCTAAGCAACGGTTTCTCAGGACACAAAATTCACTAGTAAATTATAGAACTTTAATGTAATTGATAATAACAACATATAATTATTTATATAGTTCATTATATAACTTCATGTTAAAATTATACATCTGTAATGATCTCTAAAATAAATTACATACTAATAATTATAAGTCTTACAAAAAGTACAGTGGTTTATGCCCGATGGTCAGGGACGTTTTCCCTTTTTTTCTCCCTCACGGACGATAGTATCCCGGTGCTCACGTGGCACCTGACACATGGCGGGGGGCTCTCGACTGCTCAGAATGCTGGGGAACATCTCCGTCCTGGACCAGCTGTCTGTCTGTCCACCCTCAATGGCTTATAAATGAGTCACCATCTTCACACAAACACACACATCTGACCAATAGCAAACATCTGTAATGGACAGAAACATCGCACTGACGAGCTGGGTGCCATTGGCCTAGATCTTCCTGTCGATGTCATTGGCGTGGCCCACTACGTGGGTTATATTTGAATCTCTACGTGAAACTCAGGGAAGTGTTCTTCATGGCCGATTTACAACACCATGGAGATGAAGGTGGGCGAGGTACAAGCTCTGTGGACAGCAATCCAGAATCCCGATGGCCTTGACAGTTCCCAGCAAAGCCCCGGGTTCAAGGGACAAGCTGGTCCCCTCCAGAGGAGGGAGTCCAGGCTCGGGTTTGGGGAGCAAGGGAGGGGCTGGAACACAGGGCAGCCCAGGTCTGGGGGTTCCTAACCCCCACAGGGATCTCGCCTGCGTGTTGTTAGCTTCCTGTGGCACTGACCCCCTACTTTTCTAACCATTTGAAGGAAAAAAAAAGCAATACAAAACACTGAATTCCTAGCATCTTATCAAAAACTCCCTTCTTTCTCTCTATCATGCTATCTATCTTGGTAATTTTTTTTTGATCTAAGTTACAGGGCCTGAATCCCCAAAATGTGTCGTGCCAGCTGGGTGGTGTTATTGCGCCATACATCACGACAGTGACATCGCTGCTCACCAACCAGCAGCTCTTACAGATGGTGGTGAGACGTTCTTAGAGACCCAGGCCAGGCAAATGATAGCAAATCCAGTTTTTCTTAATGGCCTTTCCTTATTTGGTTTAAAAAATGACGGCGTGTCCTATAATTCCAAAGACTAATAATGCCGAAAGGGTTTGTTTTCTCCTTCAAGATGAATGGCATTGACATTTAAACATATCGCTTCCAGTGGGTCCCTGGGACTTCACGCAGGTAATGATTAAACTGTTTCCAGCTCGCTGCAGCCCGGCCACATCTGTCTGGAGATGGAACGCAAGGGCGCGAGCCACGCGTGTTAGTCACTGCCTGCCTCGCTGGCATTGCCCTGGGAAGTCCATTCTGGAACCCGAGCCTCCTCAGGCGGCCGTGGAGAGCTGGCAGGTTTTCACACCTGGAGTGACTGCTAACCTGCTGAGTCCTGTCTCCAGGAGCCCCCGGCCTTCCCCCTCCTCATACTGGTGCCCCGACCCTCCCGCTCAGGTGCCAGCTCCAGTTGTATCCCCTGAGCACTTTCCCGGGGTGGCTGAGCCTAACCTGTGTTCTCAGCACATCTCAGACGTGGGAGCACCAAGTGATGCATTGTTCGTTCTCCTTTGAGGTATTTATTGAACAACTAGAGGCCCGATGCACGAAATTTGTGCAAGGGGCTCGGCCTTTGCAGCCGCAGCAGCTGCCTCAGCCCCCGCAGCCCTGGATTCGTCCGGAAGGTCGTCTGGAAGGACGTCCGGGAGGTCGTTTGGCTGTCAGGTCTAATTAGCATATTACGCTTTTATTATTATAGATGTGTCATAACCAGGTTTCAAGAACAAACACCTATTTTAGTTGCTGCTCCTGGGGAACTCCAAGTCTCCACAATATCTCAAGCCATGCAACTCTGGGCTCCTTCCTGCCCAGCCTCTCATCACACTGAGCGACGTGGGCTCTGTATGTCTGTCTGTCCTGTCCATCTGATCGAATGGTCCACGTGCAGCTATGACAGTGGAGATCATTATGCAACATGAAAAAGAGGACGGACATCTGGTATACCCACCAGACCTGGCCACTCCACAGACTTTCCACTTCCTTCAACTCCACCCCCTCCCCATTGCTTCCAGCAGTGAGAGCCAAAGCTTGGTGCATCATTCCTCAGCCTCCAGCACCTGCAGCTTCCATCAGCGTGCTCAGCTCCCCCATGTTACCCCGAGTCCAGGGCAGCTCCACTCTGCCCTGCCGTCCCAGCAGCAGAATCTCCTCTAGAGATAGTCTGCCCTTCTCTGTTTCAACACAGGCCAGGACACTCCTCATGTGGCTCTGTTTTGGTCCTTCCATGGGCTCTTGCTTCTAGAAGTTCTCAGCTGAGGTATAACCCACTTCCCATTGCTGCTCTGCCCACGAAACTCTTGGACACCAGCTTCCAGATTTGGCTCTGCTGGTACTGATTCCCGAGTCCCACTGTCATCAGCTCCCTGGTTTCACCCCTCACTCTCTTACTTCATGTAGGCATGATGTTCCTCTGTGTGTGCTCCCCAATGCATGTGTCCATCGCCCCCTGGGTGCTCACCTGAGGGCATGTGTCCATCACCCCCTGGGTGCTCACCTGAGGGAATGTGTCCATCACCTCCTGGGTGCTCACCTGAGGGCATGTGTCCATCACCCCCTGTGTCCTCACCTGGGGGCATGTGTCCATCACTCACTGGTACACGTGGTATTTCCTGGATTGAGGCTCCACAGGGGCTTCCCAGGACTTTCCTGTCACTTCCCTTCTAGCCGCCAGCTCTGGGCCAGTGAGAGAGTCAACCCGAGTCAGTACTTGCTGGAAGCAGGTCACAGCCATTGGGTGGTTCTGTCACCCAACCCCACTTAGAGCATGTGCTCAGCCAGGCAGGCCGGTGTTCCTCGGTCTTCTTGTGTGGGAGCTCAGCACCGTGGGTGAAGGACGCTGTGGCATTGTCTGCCAACTCAGAGCCGCAGATTTCTCACGCTGTGTCTCCCTTCAGGCCTGCACCCACCTCTGAGGCTGCTCTCTGACTGCCTGTGCCTCAGGGCCACGTCCCCTCCTGCCCCCCAGAGCGCCATCCTGGGAGCCCATGTCCCAGTCCTCCTTGTAGCTGTCATCCAAACTAAACACATCCCAAAGGTCACATCTGATTGATTCCTTTTGTGAAACAGTGAGTATTTTTTCCATTCCAAAGGCCTGTGACAGGTGTGCAAATGGTGAAGGGAGGAGTGGCCCAGGCACAAGGAGTCACAGCGCATAGGGGAAGGGCTGCTCCGAAGAGTGAGGGGGAGGAGGAGGGGAGGAAAGGGGGGGCAGACACAATCAGTGAAGACTTGAGGACACAGGAGGTGACACCCCTGCCTCCACCTTAGCCCTGCCTGCCCTGTGAGCTGAGCATGTGGGTATTCGGGCCCCGAGTTTCCGCCTTGTACCCCCATTCTTACAGCCCCCAGAGGGATATCGAATGAGGTGTGGTGGCTGTGCAAAATTAGTGTCCATGGAACAGGTGACTGCCGTCCCGACCCCACGGGACCTCGGATGGAGGAGGTTCAGGCACCTGGTCCCCAGGAGGGGTGAGGAGTGCAGGGCGCTGCCTCTGTTGAGGGAATTTCCTTTAGAAATGCAAAGAGCACGGAATCTGTTTCCTAAAACTTCCCACTTTGGGTTAAACCAGTGATGGGCAACCTTTTGAGCTTGGTGTGTCAGACTTCGCCAAAAAACTGAGCATAACTCGGGTAGTGTGTCACTTTGAGGAAAAAACATTATTTCGCAAATGTTTCATCCTCGGCATGCAGCCGCCTCAGCGGCCGCGTGTCATCAGAAATGGCTACGTGTGTCAGTGCTGACACGCGTGTCATAGGTTCGCCATCGCTGGGTTAAACAGTATAGCTAAGGGTTTGATTCGTTCCTGGGGGGCTGCAGGTGAGTGTCCTCAGCCCACGGCGAGGATGCCGCCGGTACTTGAAATGACAGGGCGCCCTCCTGCGGGGATCTGGTCGCCGAGACACTAAACTTTTTCCAATTTAAAGTTGAACTTGAAGTAATTAAATTGGCCACGTTTGTTTTTAATATGAGGAATTAGAGCCTGACGTCGGCGGCTCTGACTTAGCCGCTGGTAATTAGTCCTGGGAGTCGCCGGCTCACAGGCCCCACCCCGGGGAACTGACATCGGAAAACGGCCCAGCAGGTGGAAGGCCTGGGAGGACCGAGGCTGCTCAGGACTGAGGCACGCCCCTTCACCTGCAGCCGGCAAGACGTCACGGTCCCTCAGGAAGGGGGCCCGTGACCGAGGCAGACAAAGCGGTCCATGGTGCGGCCCCATCACGGCAGCTTGGGCAGCCTGAGCATCCCCAGCCTGAGCATCCTGCAGCCCGAGGAGAAACAGTCCTGTGATCGCCATTGGCCTGGAGACGCTCGGAGGAGGGGCCACTGCATCCTGGAGCTTCCCAAACGGGGGTGGGGGGGGGGCGCGGGGACAGACAGAGTCCCTCCACCCGTCACTCCAGGCTGCCAGAGCGTGTGCACCCCCCCCCCCCCCCCCCATATACACACAGAAATCAGGGAATCAGTGACTCTTGACTTAAAACCAATACAGCTAATGCTGCAAGATGCGATTTTAGAGCTAAAAACACCAATCTACGCAATTTTCTATTTCCTTTTCCATTTCTGTGTTCAGTCGCCACGAGCAACAGGGGCGCCTCAGTGCCCACCTGGACAGCTCCCTGTAGGGGGAGCGCAGGTCCCCTGAGCCAGATCCGCTTGGAAGGCCTTGGGGTCTCTATGGAGGGGAGGGATGGCTGCCCTGCCTGTTGGGCCGGGATGTAAGAGATTGGAGCACCCAGCAGAGGTCAGAGGGTGGGGGAAGGGAGGGGTGGGATTGGACATCCACTTTTCTCTGCTCTCCCCCTTCCCACCCCCCCGCCCCCCGGCTCTTTGAATCGCCAGCCATTCTTCCTCTGAGAAATTCCCAAACTTCTATCACTTAAACGATAGCCGTTCTGACGTGTTTTTTTTTTGGTGGTGATAGCTCTAATACCAGGACTTAAACACCGTGGTGGTCTTCGAAGTCTCTCTTCACTGGGGAGTGTGTCAGCCAGTTGGAAGCTCAGCTCAGGACAGGCCTCTGGGGTCTCCGAGTGGTGTGGACGTGTCCTCTGAGGGCGCCTGCCCCATCCTTCACCCTCCAGAGCTCGCTGCTCCGCCTCCCCTTTGGATGCCAAGCTGGCCTTCTCGGCCTGGCCCCAGCGTGGGCCACGGGAGGTTGGGTAGGCGTTTCAGCCTCAAACATCAATCCGCCTCCCGTGAGAGATGGCTCAGGCCCGGAGCGGAGCTGGGCGGATTTCAAAGGCCTCTTAACACGCACACACCACACCGATCGCTTCCTGAAAGCGAGCGGGCCCTCCGTGGAGGGGGAGGGAAATCATTGCAGTCATTAAGGCCCCTGGCTTTGCTTCAAAGGCTGTGGGTTCTAGAGGCAGAAGGCATGCCTCTCACGCCTGCCTGGGAAGGCGTCCCTTCTTTTATTCATAATCCTCTTTCTCATTAGCCTCCTTGCGGAGCTGGGGCCGGGGCGGGGGAGGGGGGCTCCCGCGCCCTCCGAGGAGCCAGCAGAGCCCTGGGCTTAGAGTTTTGTTCTGAGAAGAACGGTTTCGGTTCACGCCCTGTTCCCACGCCAGCCGTTGTGTGGCCTGTTCAGGAAACAGCAGTTTCTTCCAGAAACCCACAACCAAGAGCACTTTTGTTGATTAAGACACAGATGCTCAGCCGCCTCCAGAGGCCTTTGCTGGGCTCCCTCGGAATCAGCCGCTCTGGGCCCGAGCCCTCGGCACCGAGGCTGCCAGAACCTTCCGCTAGGGGAGTGCCAGGCTGCGTTAGGGCCACCGGAGTTGGGGTTCAGGGGAGCCTGTGCCTGGAACAGAGCTTCTCTGCCAGGGAGGGTGGGCAGCTAGCCTACAGCCTCAGCGCCTGACCTCTGACCCATGCAGGCTGAGCCGAGAGAAGACAGTGGAACGTGGCAACCCTCCCCCCTCCCCTCCCCACCCCTCCCCTCCCCTCCCCTCCCCTCCCCTCCCCTTCCCTCCCCTCTCCTCTCTTTTCCTCTCCTTTCCTCTCTTCTCCTCTTTACTCTTCCTTCCCCTCTCTCCTTCTCGTTCCCCCCTCACCCTCATGATTTCTCAGAACCTGTCTGGACGCTCTCACTAACCACCAACCCCGCAGCATTTAATAATTAATCTTCAAGCTGCGTGTGGTCACCATCCTTTAACAAGAACCGACACTTCCTCTTTCCTTACTGGAAAATCTGCTTTTAACAATCTTCGTGAAATTCCTTGTAATGTGCATGGAGTTAAAACCTGAGGTCAGGCGGCGGAATGGAAGCTCATGCATGGTTGAGATTCTTACTTAAAATTGGACGTTCGCCATCCGGTCGCCAGGATCACCGTGTCGTCCGTAGACTATTCGCCGTTTGCTCGGTCACCCATCACGTGGGGATGGGCTCGGCGTGAGACCCCTGTAAGCGGTACCACGACGCAGAAGTGGGAGTGTCCTGTGAGAGGCACCGCCACCTGCCGCCTCCCCTGTGACCAAGATGAGCTCCTGCCAGCATTTCCGAGTGTTTTCTTGCCAAACACCTTTCTACCAGTTTGAGTACTTCTAACCCTTTCTTCTTGTGAAAAACACATTCCTTAACTTTAAGTGAAAGTAATTTCTTTATGTGAAATCCTGGAAGAACAGTAAGAAAAACCCACAGAAATATGACAGATTGCAATAGGATATCTTCCTTAGATCAGCTAAAACTGGGAGCAATCAGAGATCATTCTTTTGCAAAGAAGTAAGTAAAAACAATGGCTTAAAAATAACAAATGGAAAAGAAATCCTTGAAGCATCTGACAATTTGGGTCATTTTACTTGTTCTCTGCATATTTGGTCTGGGTGACCATTTGGCCTGGAAAATTGGGCAATTCTTTATTGTTTATCATGCATTTTTCTTTAGCTGTGTAACAGAAAGGGATTTGATTGAAGTGATTTACAAGGACCAGAGTCAAGATCACGTGGGCCTCTGAAGAGACGGACAGGAGCCTGCAGGTGGTGCCTCTGACTCTCAGGAACCCTCGCTGTGGGCTGAGCAGGAGCTGAGCTGGGACCCGCCAGGATGCCCTGGGCCCTGCCTGCCTCGCTGCATCCACGGAACCAATGACCAGACAGCGTGGCTTTGGTCACTGCTCCTCTTACCACAGGGAAAAGCAAGTGCCTGCAGCCACCTTGCCTGCCCCCAGAGGCCAGTGCAGCAAGACGTATGGTCTGGTCTTCTTCTGCCTCCAAATCTCGCCCAGAGCATCAACTAATGAAAGAGAACCATGCCAGGACACGTGCCAGCTTCCCGGTCACAAAGGACACACATGACCAGCCCACCACCTCACTGTGACACCGGCGTGGACCGTGACCTTCTGCTCTTACCAGCCCCAGCTCCGCCTCCTTCCCTCCCAATTGCACAGTCTTCGACTGCGGCCACGGGCCTGCATTGTCACTGAGCTGGGTAATTTCTCACAAATGCCCCCACCTGTCAGCATGGACAACGGGCCCTCAGTTGTTTCAGCATGACCAGTGTCCTGCTCAAGTCTGATTCTGCTGCTCCGGAGGCCCCAGACTCTGGCCTGCAGAGACCTCGTGGATCTGAAGAGAAGGAGACACACCACGAGAGTCCACGGACCGCCCTTCCACGAGCGCCGCCCTGCGCCCTGTGCCCTGCCTTGCTCAGACCAAGCCAGCTCCACTGTCCCAGGTGCGTGCTGCCCCTGGGAGGCGCTGTGGAGGCGAGTCTAGGAGCCGCTCTCCACAGTGCTGAGGGGACATGCAGGATCTGGGAGTGGACCATGGTGGGAAGGCGGGACTAGGGCAGTGGGAGCAGGGACCCAACGGAGGGGCAGGGGTGTGGAGAGAGGGGCCAGCGCCAGGAGACCGGATCCCACAGGTGATGAAATCGAATGTGTGCTCCCAGAGGAAGCACAGCCGGAGGGGAATGAAGGGCTGGAGGTGGAGAGGGGACTGGAGGGCCAAGCTTCACCACAAGGGCCTTCAGCTGCAGGTAGCTGACCCGTGGGAACAGCGTGCTGAGCGAGACACAAACCAAACCGAACCTGCCAGCCCAGCTTATCCACGTGAAAACTCACTCGGTTCATAAAGGCTGACCACTAACCCGCGTGGAAAACCCGGAGGCCAATGAACTGAGCTGGGGGCTTGCCCACCCTCTGGTCTCGGGTCTGTGCCCCCTGATTCGGTGAGTCCTGCGTGTCCATCCTCCCTCCTCTCCTCTCCCCCCTCCCCCCTCCGCCCTTCACTCTCCATCAGGGGACATGCCCGCCAATGAGACATGCCTTTTACAGGAGAGAGTGGTGGTTGGGAGAAGCGGGACCCTGAAGTAGACGGTGTCAGTCCAAACAGACGTGTGCTGGGACATGAGTGGGGTCCCCCCCAGAGCCAAGGGCTGCAGGCGTCCCTCCGGGAGGCTAATGGGCGCCCACGGAGGCGGAAGTCCAGCATCCCCACAGACCTTTCTCCTCCAGGTTCCCGCCCGCCACACGCACATGGTGGCGAGGCCTCGGGTGGGCCCATCGCTCACTTCGGCTGTAACCAGCAATCACTCGCTGTGTCTCCCACACCGGACTGAGGGCTGCTGGGGTCCTGTGGCTGAACCCAGATCCCAGGGTAAGGGTGTGTGTGTGAACCTGGGCCAGCGATGCAGACCGGCACCGGCGGAGAGCCCCTCTGATTGGCCAGAGCGCCTGCACATCATCGCTGCATTTAATCCACTGCGGAGACTTGGTTTCGCCAGATTCTGCAGAAATAAGACAAATAGAAGAATAACCAGACTGTGAAGAAACAGGAATGGAATTCTGGTGAGAAAATTGCTTGATAATGGCTAACACTACATCAGAGCGAACAAACCTAACGTGTCCAAATTAATGTATGTTCACGCCAAACAAATGTTAATTAAACAAGCTGCCGAGTGAGGCTCTGCTCGTGCTCTGCAGCTGCGTCCACCACGCCGAGGCAGCCCGAGGCCCAGAATGACAGGCACCCCTTTCTCTGCGTCGCTTACCTTGTTCAGCGACGATGCCCCCTCTGGCTTGCCTATGTCATTGCTGGGAGAGCTGTCTGGCTAACTCGGGATTTCCTACAGGTATTGATCACACATTAGTCCTTCCAATAAACGTCAGAAGAGCTGACCACCGTGGGGAGGGGCTTAATTAGCCTCCTTTTGCAAAAGGGCCTCTCCCTCCTCTTTGAGATGAAAGGGCCGAGATGTCTTTTTGATTTTTTACTATGGACCAGTCAAAGCCTCTCAGACAACACACAGTAGCACTGATTTCAAAGTAAGTCTGCAGGTGTTAAAGGCCTACACTTGCCTCCTAAGGAAGTGTCCTGTAGCCAGAAAAGAAAAAGAGATAAGGCATTACCTTGTCCGAGTTACAAACGGGTCCCTCTGCCCGTGCCACACCATTTGACTGCGGTCAACAGACACTCCCCAGCCTCCTTCCCTTTTCCTAAGAGAAGAGAGGACCAGACAGAAGCCCTGCCTCTCCCTGGATCCGGGGGAGGGGGGGAGGGAAGGCCAGGGACCCCCCAAGTGGGCTCAGCTTTTCCAATGAGAGTGTGCACACCCAGGTCATGAAGGGGTGGGGGTTTCCTCACTTTATGATGGTGAGCATGAGAGGAAAGGCGATAGGAAGAGGCCTGGAGGGGGTCGGTCCAGCAGAGGGGCAGCAGGCAGGTGGCCCCCCTCTCTGAGCCTCATCTCCTTCATCTGGAAAGTGAGGAGGATAATAGCGTAGGTTGGTGCCACACCTAGTGCTCACTCAGTGTTTGCCACTCGGGTTATCCGCGGGGAGGCCACGCTGCGTAGGATCCCCGCAGGCTCCTGCTGAGTCGCGAGGGCTGGCAGTCTGTCTAAGCATGGGAGGGCCCGTTGGGTCCGTGTGTGTGCACGTACGCTTAAGGCCACGCATTTGCTGGGTGTAGCGTCCAGGGGCAGCAACAGAGAGGCCTCCCGGGTCCTTGGTTTTGTTCAGTGGCTCCCTTTCCATGATATTTCGGTCCTGAAGCCACTGGTTCCAGCTATAATCTGAGAACACAGGGTCTCCTAAACTTGAATGATGGGACAGTAAATAGTAATGGCCCAGGGCCTGGGAGCAGCTTTGACCCAATGTTCTGACCAGAACTTGGGCAGCTGCCCAGATCCAGCTGCTGCAGCCCCTACAAAGCAAGTCTAGTCTTAACGTCTCTGTACAAATAAAAAAGGGCTTCTCCCCTCCCTCCCTTCCTCCCCCTCCTCCTCCTCCTCCCTCCCTCCCTCCCTCCTTCCTTCTCCCCAAACCCTCCCTCCCTCCTTCACTCCTCCCTCCCCCACTCCTTCTAGAGTATACACCGTCCCTGGGGTGTATGCTGGTTGCTGTTGAAACTCTGGGCTGAGACCAGGGCAGAGAGTCCAAGCAAACCTGGTTAGACTCCATGTCCCCACTGCTGCTCTTGGGAACCTCATAGACAGCAACCCTTGTATCCTATTCCCACAAAAGTAGAGTGGGAAATGGGGGTGGGGCAGGAGACTGAGGGTGGGACTTGCATCCTCCCATGTGGTTTCACTCCTTTGTTGCTCTCCCCGACCACCCCCGCTCCACCCCGGCCTTCACCACATACTGCCTGTGTCCACGAGCTAAGCATGTAGGCATGTATGTTCTTTGGTTAATCTCTTCCAGTCCCCCCTCCCTCCCCCGGGCATTTCCTTTTAAATTAGCCACACACATTTATCATGTGAGCTATTAAAAACAGAGCTTTAAATGCGCTGTACGAGCAGCTGAAAGGCTTACATCGCTGAGGTTTAGAATGGAATTTACTAATTTTAATGTCAAGTGCATTGTTATTTATCCAGCTTCTTAATGAAAATATAATGCGCAATAACCTTTAAAAGTTAATACAAGGGGAAAGAGAATAACGGCAAAGATATATTTATTTTTAAGAGTTTCCATATATCACTCTTTGCCTGGAGCTCAAGGACTCCCTGTAGAAGTCATTGTCTGGTATGTTTTGGGGTGACAAGTGACTGATGCTACCCTATTTTCCTTTCATTTTCCATGAGCCACCACTTTAGACAGGCGCCTCACCCTCCAGGTTGAAACCAAGACTTAGCTGGTGGGTATGCCGTACCTAGAACGAGATCCATAGCACTATCTCTCTTTTTCTTTTTTTTAAAGTCCATTTTATCTTTATTCTGTTTCCCAATGACAAAAGATTAAAAATAACAAATGTTCCTTTTAAAATTCAACCATTACAAACATGATTAACATAGAAATAAAAGTCAGAGATAATCGCTGTAGAAATATTGTGTGTATTCTTTCAGACAGCTTTCTCCATGTGAATAGTGATGACTTTCGTGCACATTTATATAACAGTGGGTGACACTTACTTATCATTTTGTTATGCCCGAGTATTTTACACGGATTCGTTCATGACACACAGGGATGTTATGAAACTTACCCAGCACTGCCCGGGTTTGACGCAGGTGATGTGACGGTAGCACCCGCCTGTCCCCCACACCATGTGCTGTTTATTACAACCCACTCTGTTACAAAGTGAGGCGGTTTTGTAATCCACGCCCGTTTTTTGAAACCTGTTGCCAAGCTTACCACGTGACTTAGGCATCTTTCTGTGTCGGTTTTTAGGTTATGTTTTGATGGCTGCAAACTCTATCACTTGTGTGGATGACCAAGAACTTACGTAGTCTTCTATGAACGGGCGGGGAAGGTGTTTGAAGCCCTTTGCTATTACGCCCAGTGTCACCGTGATTATCACGTTACAGGCCTGTTTGTGAGTGGGGGATGGTGTTTTTGAGAACTATCAGGAAGACAGTGATCCTCCTTAAAGGAAACACACACTTTGTACTTTGTTAAACAGTCACAGGTAGACTTCTAGCTCCAACAGTGGACAATGGGGTGGCGGTTTCTCTCACGTCCCACTAAATTCGGCTGTTATAGTTTTTCTTAACCTTTGCCCATCTGATAGAAAGAGCGGTAGCTGGTGTTGTTCTTATTTGCAATTCTTTGATTTTTTTAGTGAGGTTGAGTGTTTCTTCTTACACCTCACTAGAGGCCCGATGCATGAAGATTTGTATAAGAATGGGCCTTCTTTCCCCTGGCTGCTGGCACTGCCTTCACTCCGGCCCGGAACCACCTTTCCGCCTTCCCACACTGCCCAGAGGCCCAGAGTGGTTGGGGAGGTGCGGAATGCTTGCGTCATCGCCATGGCAATGATGCAAGCATCCCGCCCTGCCCCTGGCCACTCAGCGCCTATGTATGCAAATTAACCCACCATCTTTGTTGGGTTAATTTGCATACTCACTCCTGATTGGCTAGTGGGCATTGCGAAGGTATGGTCAATTTGCATCTCGCTCTTTTATTAGTGTAGATGGCCATTTGCATGGATTTTCCCTGAGAATTTTATGTCTTTATCCCTTTTTATACAGACTTTTAAATTTCATTGTTTTGTTAAGGTTTCCTTTTATATGAAGGACATTGCTGGATGACCATGAAGCAAGTAGAAGTGATGAAGTAGGTCTTCATAAATCAGCACCGATTATGGAATTCAATGGATGAGTAAAGGAAATATAACAATGCCTGCAGCGTCATACTCTCTGTAAATGAAGACAACACACGTGTGAGCTCCTCTGGAAATGGTGGACAACTTAATTTACACCCACACCGCCACCGAGAACAATGAGAAAAGCCATGAGAACTGTGCTGAGGAAATTAAAACCTAAATAAATGCAGTGATAGGTGACAAGCACGGACTGGAAAAATCAATCCTCCCCCAAATTTACCAGCAGAGATGAGAGATTAGGCAGAACCAATCAAAACACCGACAGGTATGGGTTGTTTGTGATTTTGTTAATTTTTTAAATAAATGGACAAGCAAACTCCCAAATTTATTTGGAAATGTAGAGGCTGCCAGACAGTCAAGGGCACATTGAAGAAAATGAAAAAGTGAGGGTATTTGATCTCCCTCCTGCCAATATTTACTCCCAGCGAGATTTAAGACAGCTGGTTATTGGAACAGAGATGGACGTGTACGGACCAACGTTGCCGAATCCAGTCCAGACACAAACCGTGTGTGTGGTTACTTGAGTGATGGCAGACACAGTCCCTGTTTTACAGACGAAGAAGGGACACTTTTCTCCAAGGTCACACGCTCTGTCTGCACAACCGGGAGGAATCGGGGTTCTAATTCCCAGTGCGCCCCCGCCCCGGCCTCGCCAGCGGGCCGTGGTATTTTAGCAGCAGCCGATGGAACACGAGGAGAATGGGGCTGAGTGGAGACATACCTCATGTTTATAGTTTTTCCGAGCACCCTCAGGCATTTACCCGCACTGGGTTATTAAGACAACTTTTCCCAGCTGTCAGATCTAGTCATTGGCTCTTCTTCCTCTGCGAAGCCAATGGGAATATTAAAAGATTTGCTCAGTAAACTAATTTTTAAAGTTCCCTGAAAAATATAAGCCGAGAGCTCACACGGCCTCTTCCCTAATCTCTTTAGCGCGGTGAGAAAAATTTACTGTGGTCCTCTCCATTTTCCCCTTCACAGACCACTGGTGACGCTGAGATGGGGATAATAAGGGAGAAAATGAAATTCTCTCTCCCCTTCCCGAGACACCCCGCACATCACTCATCCCCGGCACTCTGGCCCCGCCTTTCTCTCTGGCTTGCCGTGACCGCCCAGCGTCCAGCTGTCCCTTTAAAAGAGAAAAAGCGAGGCTGCTGGGACCACACTGTCTATGTGTTGTGAAGTGCTTTCCTAAAATAATCCCATCATCGCCAGCCACTCTGATGGGTAATCTTCTTTTCTGAATGGCTGGCGTGCCGGCCTGCAGAATGGTTTTTATAGCGGGCACCGTAGGGTATTACATTTTTCTGGAAAGGTGAACAAGGGAAATGGTTTTCAAATTGAAGGAAGATAGTTATGTTATAGAACCTATTAGGAGGGGACACAATAAAAGGGCTCGGGCGACCTTTGCAGTCACGTGGCTCTGCGGCCTCTCGGGTCTCTGTGAGGAGGCCCTGCTGAGGGTCAGGTCTTCCCCGCAGCCTGATGTAAGGACTTTTTAGAACTGAACTTTGGTGAGAAAGAAGCACATCATTCAACGTGGCAAGCGGGACATGGCTACATGTCCTGGCCGTGGCCCTGTCCCTGCCTTCTGCCCGCTCTTTAGGGAGCTGGCAGACGGACGGACGCCTCACTGTCTGGAAGGAGGGACCAGGAGCCATCCTCACCCCTAGGCCTGCGCGCCCGCCGACCCTCAGTCCCCTCTCGTGGTGAAAGGCCGGGCTGAGGGGGTGTTCGGAGGGCTCTCTGCACTGCTGCTCTCGCCCAGATGCCAGGCCCGCCGGGCCCACCTGGCACCACCCATGGGGCAGCGGGAGGCCGGCGGGTTCCTCCAAGTCCATGCGAACATGCTAGAGCATCCTGGCCTCTGGGTGTTAGCACGTGTGCCTCCTCCAAGATGCGGTGTGTGCGGTGACATAGCCCTGCCCCGCCCCACGAGACCATTGCCCGGAGGGCGCCTGGAGAAGCCTAAGCCACTCTGGGGGCCCTCGGACCACCTGCCTCCTCCCTCCACACGAATAAGCGTCCCCTCCTCTGTGCCTTCGGGACCCACTGGGATGACGTCGCTGCTCGTCAACTAACAACAACTAACGCTGCCCACGTCCGAAGTCACGTAACGGCACGTTCTCCCCCCGCTCGTCACTGCGCTTTCTACGTGACTGCGCTGAGCGGTTTCCCCGGGGAGGGCTGTGCTGCTCTGACCCGTCCCCTTCTGTCGGCATCGCCGTGGCCGGGCTGCTGTTGAGACAACGGGACGTGCAGCCGCTCTTCTGGTCGGGACTGTGCTGATCAGATGGAGACGGCACCCGCCCCGTTCGCCCCGTTCAGGATCCGGCGTGAGCGTCATTTGGCAGAGCTGCCCGTTTTCAGCAGAGGCGTCTGCTGTGGGTTTAGGGAATCGGAAACAGGCTGGGATCGATAAGAAGAGGGACTCAGGCACAGGCATCGTCTGTGGGCCGATGTCCCCAGACTTGTAAGGGATCAGCAAACACCACCCAGGGCCCTGGGGGCGTTACACAGGGCGAGGGGAGAGCGGAACGTGAGTCAACCAGGCGATGGCGGCTGCGGCTGCGTTACTGGGAGGATGGATGAGTGAATACGCAATAGCGTCTTATAGGACTTAAACTGACAGGACTCAGGACAGAAAGATATCAACGGTAGACGTATAAGGGGGCGCAAGGAACCTCCTGAGGACTAAGTCCTGCACACGTCCCCAAATGGAAAGGGCCAATCAGCAGAGTTCGCTGACCCTGACGCAGGTGGCCGAGCAGAGGGCTGGGTCCGACGCGGACTCAAACCCACTTGGAGGAGGCTCAAGAGCCCCCACAGCCCACAGGGGTCCCCGGGGCCATCGCCGCCAGAGGGCTGCTCTCAGCAAGCCGTCCCCACGGCCGAGCTAGCAATGAACATCACCCGCTCGCATGCCTCCTTTCATCACTCCACGGGCCTATACGCAAAGCCGGCTCCACCGGACTTGCTGTCTCTCAGTCGCTGGTGTGTGGCTCTGCTGAGGAGAGAAATTCCACCGGGGCTGGGATCTTGTCCTCAGCGGGACCTCAGGCCATCTGCAGCGAGAGCTTCCACCTGTGAGATCCCAAAGCTCATTTCTTAGTGACTATCCTGAGGCTCAGAGACCCTCCCACCTCTGCGGTCTCTTACAGGCCTGTGCGCCTGTGAATGCCATCGTCTGAAACCTTGGCACGGCGGTATTTGTGTTTCTGCTCGTCGTGGCAAGTGGCCTGCGAGATCAGAGCCCCGGTTACCCAGTGGGCTGGCTCCGCCCCCTGAGAGAAGCTCCGTGGAATAGATGTGTTACAGGCGTGGGGGGCGGGGCCGGGCGAGGAGCACAGAATGGGTGACGGTCCGATGTTTTGCCGATCGATGGGTCCTGTCACCTGGTTCATGTGATTTATTAGGATGCAAGAAGACCAGCACGGCAGGTAATGACTATGTATGAAGGCCTTTGTCACTCGCCGCTGAGCCAGCACACACAATCCCGAGCCCCAGGAGCACAGCTGAACGCCCCGGTTGACAGAGCAAGTCCCGCCCGGCGGCGCGCTGCACTGGCGAGTCGGCCAACAGCTGTCTTTGTGGCTCTAAGAAGCATCGATGGCTGCGCTTCCGAGGGAGGGCACGTGGCACTAGCATCAGCTCCGCCCCCACAGCCGAGCGTTCTGGAATTGGAGCAGGAAGAGCAATCCCCTCTGCGATCTGCTGGCCCCACAGTTTTGAAGGCACTTGGGGGGCTGGGAGGGGATTTCCCGTGGAGTGCGGAGGACTGCCACCCTGAGTTCGTTCTGAGCGTTAGAGTTTAGGGAGAGCTCCCACACCCACCCGCTGATTCCAGTGCCACAGCCTGGGCGCCGGCCATGGGTACCGTCATCCCTCGGTGCTGGAGCCCAGGGAGAGGCCACACTCCTGAGAACCCCGAGGGCACCTTCTGCAAATAGTCGGCACTAGAGCACAGCTTCTGGGGGTCAAGGTCGGAGGAGCCAAGAACAAGCAGGTGGTCAGATGTCCAGGGGGTAGGAACGACCAGGTGAAAGCCGACCACAGCGAGGCGCTGAGTCCAGGCTGGCTCCTAGAGGGCCTTCACGCGGGTCCGGGCGGGAGGTGGGCTGAGAGAAGGAGCCCCCAGCTGGGCGCGGGGTGGCCGAGAGCATCCGTCTGTGTCCCTGAGAGGGGGAAGCTCACTTCCCAGACCGGAGACGGCGCGGGGCCAGGCGCCTCGCCCATCAACAGGGTCGCCTGCGCCTCTCAGCTCTCCTTCTGCTAATGGCGATCCAGCCACGTGGGAAGGCGGTCCTGACGGCCCATGGCCAGAGCCAGAGATGCCACCGGTGTAGTGAGCGCCGGGCCAGCAAGGTGCCCGGCAGTCAGGAGGGCTGATCTCCAGGGGTGACTCTGCAGAGGCCCATCCCCAGGGGAGATCGTTTGTCCACTGCACAGGGGCGGCCACGCCCTGGAGACCCCTGAGGAGCTCGGGGGCTCTCGTTCTGGGGACATTTACTCTCCAGTGACATTGGGAAGAATCCAGGCTGTGCAATGAGTGGTCCAATCCTGTGACCATGTCTGAGGCAACTCCACGGAAGAAGAACCCACTGTCAGGACGAATGTCCTACTTTGCAGCGCTTCCCAAGAAAGTAACCACATGGGAATTATCAGCATCCCATCAGCGACCGCCCCCACAGCAACCCGTCCAGGTGTAGGACACGACACCGACTGCGCGGAGCTAAGGTTAAGCTGCAGCTGGAAGAAGACGCCTGCTGCCCCGTGGTGACCTGAACCTCAGACCCACAGGTGGAACGGGCAAGGCGCCGGCAGCTGCCGTGGGCAATACCAGGGCAATGCTGTCCGGCCGCCGGAGCCACAGGTAATTCCTCTCGTTGATCGCGGAGCAGCTGCCAGCTCCACGCCCGCTCCCTCAGGAGGCGACCGAGTGTCCGGCTGTGCAGGCCACACGCCTGTGGGTGAGTGTGCAGTGAGAGGTCCCCGGTCGGCGGCCTCAGCAGGAGATGTGAGGCAGGTGCCTTTGGTTGGGGATCCTTGCAAATGTCCCGGGAGGATGAGGCAGTTTTAGTATAATTAAGCCCTGAATCGCTCAAATTATGTAATTGATTACGTTCAGCTTCAATCACGACTTCTAATTGATGCCAGTCTGCTGCCTCCACACCTGGGCTTGTTGACGCCAGGAGCAGGAGCAGGTGGCCCGACCCTGCTGGGGGAGGGGAGGGGAGTTTGGGGTGAGGTGCTGGAGGGGCAGAGGGAAGCCCCAGAACCAGGGTCTCTCAGTGCTGACACGGTGGGGCGGCGGGGGCGGGGGGGCGGGGGGGGGACGGGAAGCTCTCTTTACTAAAAAGGGGTGACAGCAAAGTGGAAGACAGCCCAGGGCTGAGCTGGCTGCCGCCGAGGATGGGGCATCGCACACCCTCATATTTGTTCTAAGGACACGGGTCAGAGACTGAGAAATGGGGAGGTAGGTGGAGGAAGTCACTGAGGAAGCCGAGAGAGGTCAGGTGAGCCACCTCGGGAAGATGCCCAGAGCACGGAGGGCGGGTGTTAGGGCGCAGGGCCGACCTGGCCTGCCTGCAGGGGCGCCTCTGCCAGGCCTCTGGCTCGGTGCTCAGCTACTTCCAAAGCGGATTCTGACACTTGTTTATTTTTCAGCAGGACACTGCTTGAGCCTTCACTGACCGTCTCTGCAGCAAAGGCCTTGGCATTCTAGGAGAGCCGGGTGAGGCACACGTGTGCCAGGTCACAGTTCCGTGTACTGACGTGCGGAGCAGAAAGAAAATGATAATAAAAACCAGCGATGGAGCCGGAGCACGGGGTAGGTTGGAGGGACACGTTCTTAGCTTTATTTACCCCGTAAGTAAGCCGTCTCCTGCCAGCACACACAGCTGATCAATCTTTAAACCTTCCAAGATCCCTCAGCAAGCAATCCGTTAAGATTTCCTTGAGCCTAGTAAAATTTGATTTAAAAAAAAAAAAAAAGATTAGTATACTCATCGCGAAGAGAGTCACATGCTTTTTACTATTTGAAAGAAAAAGACAAGAATAAGATGAGGATTTATTTTTATTTATGGGCCAAAAACCATATTTGAAATGGAGTAATCTGTTTTGCTGGGACTTAAATCCTCGAGAACATATTGCGTGTGCACGTGGGTGTCTGTGTTTGCACTGTTTTAATCGTCAGCAGACTGAACACAGGATGCCCGCGAGGCTCCCGGGCCGAGGCCGGCTGGTACAGTGGGTGGGCTGCAGCCAGAGCCGGGGCGAGCTGTCTGCTTGCTCGCGGGGACAACCCGGCCCCCTCGGGGTGAGGGCCCCTCAGAGCACCGGGCGCTACAATGAGCTGTCGGATCACCGCCATTAGGCAGAGCTTTCCGATGACAAACACTTCACACTCAACGGACAGTCGTGTCATTAGGGCGGACGATGACCTGGGTGGGGCTCCTGGCTGAAGGCGCAGGAATGAGCATCCCTGCCCACCTGCTCCGTGCGGTCTGCCCAGAAGAACCGAACAGAATATAAACATGTGCGGCTGGATGGAGGCTGATCCGTTTGCTTATGAATAACATGAGCCGGTAATTCCAGCCGGGGAGGGCCCCCCTCCTCCCGGTACGCAGAGACTTTTGAATAGATCAAATGAATTTTTCAGAACTTGCTAATAGTTATACATTATTCTAAGCTTTCCATTTATGCTCCTGTCTTCTCCCGTTGTGCTTATTACATCTGACCATTTCCCTCAAATCCAATACACCCTTTACTCAAATTGCTTATTTTTCAGCAGGACACTGCTTGAGCCTTCACTGACCGTCTCTGCAGCAAAGGCCTTGGCATTCTAGGAGAGCCGGGTGAGGCACACTTGTGCCAGGTTCCAGGTGGCTCAACTCCACGTCCGCGGAGCTGTGCAATTGCAGGCTCCCGCTCCGGGTCTAAGGAGGAAGAGAGGGCTAAGTCGGTATCGGCCGTGGAGGGGAGACAATACCTGCTGCCAGTCTTAGGGTTGGATGACACAAAGGCCTGGACAAGAGGAACCCGTTTCGGGATTGGTCCCTTCGATGCTTTGTCCCTGAGGTCAGGCAGTACCTGGCACTGGAGGAACTGCCTTTTCAAGTGCTTCTGATATGGGACAACACCCCCGGCCACCCAGAACCCCATAAATTCACCATCAAAGGTGTCAGAGTGGTCGACGTGCCCCCAGTGTCTCCGATTCAGTCTCTGGATGGGGGTCGAAAGGACCTTTGAGTCTCATTACACACGGTCTCCCTGGAAGGATGGTCAGGGCTGTGGAGAGAGCCTGGCAGAGAACATCATGAGGTTGGGGAGGGTCACAGCCCTGAGATGCATCCTTGCTATAGGAACAGCCGTGGAAGCCATCAGGCCCAGAACAATGGATTCCTGCTGGAGACACTCTGTCCAGATGTTGCACATGACCTCCCTTTCAAAGAATTATGTTACCACTAGAGGCCTGGTGCACAAAATTCATGCACGGGCAGGGTCCCTAGGCTGGGCTGGTGATTAGGGCCAATCGGGATCTTCCGGCTGCTGGCCGGGGCCTTCCTTCGTTCCTCGCCTCCCCCTGGTGGTCAGCACACATCATAGCGAGCGATCACACTCCAGGACTCCCGAACTCCTGAGGGGACAATTTGCATATTAGGCTTTTATATGTATAGATACCAAATGCCCCTCTTCCTATAACTGGAGAAACAGTGTATCAAGCTTGCCATCACAGGTGAGCCCCTTTTCATAAAAAAGTAATAATCTTTCCAAAGCGGTGCTGTCAACATGACTGTAACACCGTGTCCCATGACAATTCTCTAACACGTCGTGTGCGCATGTGCAGGCATGTGGGTCACACTGGGCTGCGTGAAGCCGCCCCACGGCTGCTGCTTTGTCATCGATGCCCGAGGCGTGGTAGCTGTAAATAGGTAGGAATTTCTTTCTCCCATTTGTTTGTTTTGGATGTCTAGTGTCAGTGGTACCTAGAACACTCAGTGTTTTGTATCTGATAAGAGGATATTGCAGGTACTGACAATTCATCTTGCAAAGAGATGGCATGCGTTTAGCAGCGTTGATAAATACAGCGCAGAGCTGTAAGTGTGTTCTACCTCCCTTACAGTTTTCTTAATAACATTTCATTTTCTCTCCCTCACTTTATTGCGAGAACATAGTATGTAACACACATAACATACAAAATATGTGTTCACTGACTGTTATCGGTAAGGCTTCCAGTCAACAGTTGGCCATGAGCAGCTACGTTTTGGAGGAGGTGTAAGTTACACATGGGTTTTCGGCTGTGATTTGTGTGTGTAACCAATTAGTTGACATTTTTACTCATGTGTCACCACAGACGCGTCTGTCCGGCTGGCCGTGAGCGTGACCGCTGCACCTGCCACCGAGGCAGCAGGGCAGAAGCGAGAGTCTACCTTCCTGGATCCGGAGCTCACAGAATTCCAAGGCACAGCTCAGGACAGGCCAAGGCGGTGTGGTGACAAACCCAGGGCGCTGGTTGGCTCTGAATCACACTGTCCAGGAAGGAGATGAGCGTGGGCATCAGGCTGCGGCGGCCCCCTTATTCCCGTGCATCCTGGGCCTGGCCCACGTGGCCGCCTCCTGAGGACGGAGCCCATGGGCCCCTCCCAGGCGTTTCCTCCAAGAGGCAGGTAGAGCCTCAACTGGAGAAATCAACGCTTGTCCATCAAACGTTGCGAAAGCTCTGGGTCATTAAGCCTCTCTGGCTAATCACCCGTCGAGGCCAATCACGCAGCCTGGTCACAGCTGGCCCCGCGCTGTTGACCCGGGTCTGGGCACAGCCCTCCAGCTTCACGTGGGCTTCGGGGGCGGGGCTAGTCCTCCTGCTTGTTTACCACCGTGGGCAGCTCTGGTCTCACTGACGGACTCAGAGGAAGAGGGGGGCAGGAGCTGCGGCTTGAGGAGGCTCAGGAGCCCCGGGGGCTGTGCAGACAGCGGGAAGGGAGCCAGGACAGGCAGGCGACGGCTCGCAAGCCCTCAGGTAAGGCCATGATGAAGGCGCAGAGAATCTTTCCAGTGGCGGGAAAGGGGGAAGTCCTGTCACCAGAGAGAAACGTTTGAAATGAAAACGTCACATAACTGTTCCCAGGGCCCGGGGAAACAAGGAGACGCTGCGCAGGCTAAGTGCACACTGTAGTTCAGCTTTCCAAGGCCCAAAGGTGGCTTCCACTAAAATGACATCATCCCAGAGACAGTGTTCATGAAAATAAGCTGGCGCTCAGCCATCTGGGTGCAGTGGGACTGCTCCTGCGATCCTGGCGCAACCGAGGCACCAGGCCCTCCAGAGGCACAGCCTCCAGCCTGGCACCACGTGGACCGCCAGGCGTGGGTGGGACACAGCGTGGGGATATGCCCTCAATGACGAGACGCAGCCTGGTTCTGGGTTACAGTTTAGTGGGGGAGGCGGACACAGCTGCAATCAAGCACACGTGACTGAGAGATTTCGGTGTTACAAGTGCCAAGGAGGGGACCTGGGGCAGGAGGGGCTGGTGTTACCAGGAAACCCTTGGGTGGGCCTGGGCTGCCTGAAGGCAATGTTGAATCATATAAGGCATTTATTTTCTTTTTTTTATTTATTGATTAGGTATTCCATATGTGTCATATCCCTCCTTTGCCCCCCCACTCCCCGGCTCATGTCCTCACCCCCCCTGGTGTCTGTGTCCATTGGTTAGGCTTATATGCATGCATACAAGTCCTTTGGTTGATCTTGCCCCCTTATCTCCATCCTTCCCTACCTTCCCTCTGAGGTTTGATGGTCTGATCGATGCTTCTCTGTCTCTGGATCTGTTTTTGTTCATCAGTTTATGTTGTTCATTATATTCCACAAACGAGTGAGATCATGTGATATTTATCTTTCTCTGACATTTTGCTTAGCATAATGCTCTCTAGGTCCATCCATGCTATTGCAAATGATAAGAGTTCTTTCTTTTTTACCGCAGCGTAGTATTCCATTGTATAGACATACCACAGGTTTTTAACCCACTCATCTGCTGATGGGCACCTAGGTTGTTTCCAAATCTTAGCTATGGTGAATTGTGCTGCTATGAACATAGGAGTGCATATATCCTTTCTGATTGGTGTTTCTGGTTTCTTCGGATATATTCCCAGGAGTGGGATTACTGGGTCAAATGGGAGTTCCATTTTTAGTTTTTTGAGGAAACTCCATACTGTTCGCCACAGTGGCTGCACCAGTCTGCATTCCCACCAGCAGTGCACGAGGGTTCCTTTTTCTCCGGATCCTCGCCAGCACTTGTCGTTTGTTGATTTGGTGATGATAGCCATTCTGACAGGTGTGAGGTGGTACCTCATTGTTGTTTTGATTTGCATCTCTCGGATGATTAGTGACTTTGAGCATGTTTTCATATGTCTCTTGGCTTTCCTTATGTCCTCTTTCGAAAAGTGTCTATTTAGGTCCGTTGCATATCAGGCGTTTATTGAGAAGGCTGGCCAACCAAGAAAACAGGGTGCTTACAAGCATTCAGACCCTCTTTCAGCAAGGTGCAGGGGACGGGACTATAAAGGGGAAGGGGCTGGGGTGAGGCTGGGACGTGCAGCCTTGGGGTCCACAGGCGTCAGCTGTTGCCTTTAGTCATCAGGCGATGAGATGATGTTGATGAGATAATGATGTTTGGACTCCTGGTGGGTCGGTCTGACCCTGCTTATCAGTTCTGCTTCCTGGATTCACAGCTGAGTCACCTCCTCAATGGCTTCACACAGGCCTTGAAAAAGAAACTTAAGAAAAACTTAACCCCCTCTTCACATATAAGAAACTTACCTCCCCTATTCACATAAGGATATGTGTTCTGAGATTTAAAGTAATATGGCTATTTTTCAGATTAATTCAGGTGCTCTGTCTATCAGACTATAGGTCCCCTATCACTGGAGGTGGGCTGGGGTCTGAAGTCTTCTCTGTGGGGGTGGTACCTGGGATGAGGCCTTGACCATGGGCTGGGGGAAAGGATGGTATGTTGAGCGAGCAGAAATGCAGACAGAAGCGTGTGCAAAGGGCCTGTGTTGAGCAGAGGGTCAGTAGGAGGCCAGTCCTTGGAGCCCAGAGAGCAAGCGCAGCTGGTGTGAGATGACGCTGGGTGGGGTCTGTCCAGACAATTACAAAATGGGGGTGATAGCTCCCTCAGTTTTAAATAAATGTGTTTAAAGTCAGGTCGTCGATGGAAATGTCAAAGTCAACTATAGTTCGAAAGTGGTTTCATTTCCTCCTTCATACATGGTGATCTTGGTTGAGGGTTTAATCAAAATGTATTGGAATTCAATTATTTTTTAAAAAACCCTGAATTTTGGGCTGCTCAAGGGGATAGAAAAACTCATTTAAAATATCCAACTTTAATAATATAAAGTAAGACTATCCGGTAATTAAAAAATTATATTTAGCCACTGGTTGAATATATTTTAAATTTTTATTGGGATGAAACATTTTCTCCATTTATTATGCTTTGGGGACATGGGTGCCAGAGACGATGAAAAAGACATTTCTCCTTACCACAAGGTCCAATGCGTCGCCGAGGTCTTGCAGAGCAAGGCTCCCTGGAAGAAAACAGCCTGAGTTGGAAGGTCACCTTTTCAGAGGCTGGGGGCTGCTTGCCACTCGAGTCCTGGGACAGGCTTCTCAAGACAGAGACCTGAGGCCCAGCGGCATGGCTCGGTGGATAGAGTGTCAGCCTGCGGACTGAAGGGTCCCAGTTCGATTCTGGTCAAGGGCACATGCCCGGGTTGCGGGCTCCATCCCCAGTAGGGGGTGCAGGAGGGAGCCAGTCAGTGACTCTCATCATTGATGTTTCTATCTCCCCCTCTCCCTTCCTCTCTGAAATCAATAAAAATATATTAACAACAACAACAAAAAGACAGGGGCATGAGCAAAGTCGGCCTACAGGACATTCCACACACAAAAGAAGTCCCAAAATCTTGTGCAACACCTGAGACGTATGAACATGTGGTTCACGGGCGAGAGCTGCAGGAGGGCTAGTTCTGCCCAGGATTCCAGGTCTTGGGCAGCGTGCTCCTTGGTTATCGATATGTCTTTTCCACAGAAACCACCTCATCCGCCAACCAGCATCCCTCTCTCCCCCCACCATGAGCTGAGCAGCATCATGTACCTTGAGACCGTGCATCGAGGGCAGGTTGTTACTGTGCCGCAGCGCCTGTGCGGGCACACGCGTGTGCGTCTGTGTGTGTGAACATGCTGAGTGTGAGAATGCCCTTCACTCACATCTGGGGTGACCTGTCCCACAGCCGCCGTCCAGCACTTGGCAACTGTGATAAAAGCCTCCAATGAGGTGTACTGCGTTGCCAGATAGTTGTGACATTTGAAAAAGAAAGATCACAGTCTAAAATAAATAAATAAATAAGTAAGCCAGCGTGCGAGAGAGGCAGGACCAGGGACGTGAGCACCGAGCTTCCGTGGGCGTCGAGTTAGCTGCTTCGCTTCACTGAGTGACCTCACTTCTCTGAGCCCCAACTTCTTCATTTAAAGGATATCCCGGGCCCTGGCTGGTTTGGCTCAGTGGATAGTGTGAGCCTGCAGACTGAAGGGTCCCAGGTTCGGTTCCTAGTCATGGCACATGACCGGGTTGCAGGCTCGACCCCCAGCGTGGGGTGTGCAGGAGGCAGCCGATCAATAATTCTCTCTCATCATTGATGTTTCTCTCTCTCTCTCCCTCTCCCTTCCTCTCTGAAATCAATAAAAATATATTTTTAAAAAATCCTGGGATTGAGTTAGACCGCCCTAGGATGAAATACCTGGAACCCGCTAAGATGTCCCTTCTCTGATCTTTCTAATTAGATGTTTAGTCACCGTGAACAGGGATCTAAACACCAGAAGGAAGGCCTCTTCCCGATGGGCCGTCCAGCGTGTCCGTCCTCACTGCATCCCCGACACACCTGCTGCCCTCTAAGGGCAGGCGCGCGCTGCCTGCGGGTCAGGTCCCAGGCGTTCATGGCCTCACACGCGGAGGCTGGCTTCTCTCTGCGAAGCAGCATTCCCGTCACTGATTTGGATCCAGGGTGGGCCTTCTCGGGCAACAGTGCATGAATGTGTCCTTTCTCCTAGAGTTGTCTATTTCTGAGTAATTTTTCTGACAAGTAAATCATGACTTCCTAAAGCGCCGGAGCATGGGAGAGCGCGAAGCTCCGGGCTGACAGAGAGGCGGGTGCTGGCCCCGGGGCACAGGAGCGGTGGCTCCGCCTCAGGGTCAGGTGCCGCCTCCTCTCCCGCGAGCTCCTCTCCACCTCCTTCCACGGTTCTCCCTGGACGCCGCCCTCCAGGACCCCATTGGTTGAGATTTGCCCCCACTCCTCACAGGCTCTGTCCTTCCATCACCTTCTCTGTTGACATAATGGAAGATGGAGCAGGAACCAGAGGCCGACTGGACGGGCCAGGGTGGGCAGTGAGGAGCAAGATGGCACTGAGGTGTGTGCCGTGGGTGCTGGGGAGGCTGGGCACCCTGACCTGAGCAGGCACTCAGCAGGGGACAGACCCGTGGGAGTCTGGGAGAGATAACGAGCCGTGGGCCTTACCTGGCATCTGCGGTCTGGGCTGTGCAGCTGGAGATCTGTGGGGCCTGGAGTTTGGGGGGTGGAGGCCAGACCGGCTGTTTGGGGGCTTCAGTAGCAGGTGGCTGAGGCCATGCAGGGAGGATACATCGAGGGAAAGGAATGGCAAGGGCGGTGGGACTGAGACACACCGAGGGCGAAGCTCCGGCTGCTGGGGACCCGGCGGCGTGCTGAGGTTGGAGAAGAGGAGAACCTGCAGACATGGGCCCAGAATGGAGAGGACCAGGGCGGGGCCTCGGCCAGGCCGGGTGGAGGCACCGTGAATGGACAGGGGAAAGTCCACCTGTCACGAGCCCAGGAGCGAGCTCGGCTGGGGCCCGTGAGACCAGGTGATGGCGATGCAACCTGTGGAATGCTCTCCAGGTCCTCCGGAAGCATCAGTCCTGGGGCTGAAATTAAAGGCTGAGCCTCATAACCAGCCACGTCTCCTCACCACGGGGCTCCCGGCAACTCGTGCACTCACCGTCCCGGGCTCTGTGAGGTGGTTCAGTGCCCCTGAGTCTCCCGGTGGGAATGCCACCCCCACGAGGCATCCGCAGTACCAAGGCCCGGTCCCTGGGTCCTTCCCGGGAAAGGAAGAGCATCCGCCATGCCCGCTGAGAGGGAGCGGCCACGGGGCAGGTTGGGGCAGAACTGCTATGCGTCAGTCATCCCCGGGCCCAAGCATTTCATCCTCAACGTGAGCCCCCCAGCGGGGGAGGAAGCGGCTTCCAGGTCTGGCCTTGATCTCTGATTCCCAAGTTACTACCTGAAGGACACTTGCCCTGGACAGTTCCCGGAACCCAGTGAGCAAGAGATTCAACACTGTTTGCAAAGGCCAGAGGTGTGAGGACGTGCTACTGTGGCATGAACTCCCCCACGGGGACCAATACACCTGCTCTGGACTCCTACACCGCCCTCTGCTGAGCAGCACCGGGCCCCCGTCCCTCCGTGAGGTGCTCTCCCCTCCCCTTTGCCCAGCCCCCGCCTGCTCCCTTGGGCTCCTGCTGTCCCTGGAGCCCGGCTCTCGGGGCCACTTTGTCACACGCTGTTCTGTTCCGACTGCTCATTTGCACACCTGCCTCCCGCGCTCTGGCACGGGCCCCTGAGGACAGGCCTCATGTCGCTCTTATTTATTGTCATAGCCCAGTGTGGGTTCAGGGATGTTTGTTGAACCAGTGAATGAAAGAACGCTTTGCAAAGGGAAGAAAAATCACATCATGCAAATAAGCGCATGCTAATTTATGGTTTCTGTGAATCAGGGGTAGTTTATCGGGGTTTCTTTTAAGCGGGACACACATTGCACTGCTGCGGGAATTACTTTTAATTAAGCAGACACTTGTGTGAAGCTGTTTGGGGTTTAATCCTTTAATGTTGCACATTGTTCATGAATGAGTCTGCTGTGACTTTCCCTCCAGCGACGGGGGACGCGGAGAGAGCCTGACTCCTCAGGCAGCCTCTGCGTTTGCTGGAAGCGTCGCTCAGGCCTGAGCAGATGCGTCTCAACGGCGGTTCTCGTCGCAGGGGTCACATGGGCGGGAGGGCTGGGGTGCCGGCGGTGGGACGGGGCCTCTCCCCTGACGAGCTGCATGTGACAGGGCTGGGCGGGCGCTCGCTCTGGCCTAACCCTCTCTTACCCCTGTATTCACTCGCTGATTCACTTTTCACCTCAGTCTGGGCCGGCGTCCGAGACGATGAGGAGCAAGGCACAGCCCTTGTCACCACGGAGCTTTGAGTGTCCTTCTGTGCTCCCCAATATGCTCAGCCCATCCACCAGCAACCCTACCCCACAGGACACACACACACGTGCACACACATGCACAGCCACACGCATGTGCACACATGTACACAAACCCACATGAGCACACACAGCTACACACATGTGCATGCACACCCAGAGGCTCTCAGATGTACACATGCACAGACACACATGTGTTCACACACACACACACACGCACAGCTCAGACTCAGCTGGGGTGGAGGGCGTGGGCTGCCAGGTCCGGGGGCCGTGGCGGTGGGAGCGCCGGGAAGGCTCGGGGCTGCTGCCGGGAGCACCGCCTGGATTCCTGCCCACAGTCACGTCCCCGGGCCCACGCATGGCCACGGCCACGGCCGCAGTTCAGTGGCGGCAGGAGCGCGGTGACTGCCTGCGGACACGTGTCCTGAGCACTGACACTGCACGCATCCCTTCGCGGAAGGACATCCTCTGCTTCGGGGGATTTTGCCAAACGCGTTTCCTTCTCAGCTTCAACAGGAAGAGCAGGCAGGCGGCTGGGCACGTGAGCAGGTGATCGGCCGCCTTCCAGAAGCGAGTGCCGAGGGGCGCGCGGGCCCCCGGGCTCGGACCAGACACCTCACTCACGCGCCCCCCGCACCCCCCCCCCCCGGGCTGTCCTCACGTGAAAACCCAGACGCTGCCGGCAGCCTCGCTTTTGAAGTTCAGGGAGGGTGCCTTCTGCTTCATTTGCGGAAAATATTTTCAGGGGAACCAGCTCACACAGCTCTATTACGAGGCGCTAAATCACAGTGTCTATGGCAGAGACTGCAAGAAACGGCAGCGAAACCTCGAATTTGGAGCACACGACACAGCGGGCTCCCAGCACGCGCTCAGTTCCAAAGGGTGACCTGTAGTCTCCCACCGAAGCCAGGGGACCGGACAGGAAGGGCATCAGCAGGGCATGGAGGTGGCTGAGCACCTTGTCCCACAGGTCTGCCTTGTGTTGTCCCCCAACACCCGCAGCCCTCGGAACAAAGTGACGGGCTGGGATTTAGGCTGGAGCCTCAGAAGGAAGCGCTGGACTCCGGGTACGGCGGGCAGATAGCCCTCCACTCTCTCCCTTGTGGGGGCAAACAAGGTCTCCCGCAGCCAGGCAGGGTGAGGGGAGCGGAGCTGCGGAGCCTGGAAGCCGGCGGGGATTTCCTGTGTGCGTGGAGGGTGCACCCCGCATGCTGAGGAGGCGCTCTCCCCACCGCAGATCCGCAGTCATTGATTCTTAAAGCTCCTGGAGAAAACGCGACCTTCCTGGTTTGTGGTTAAAATGCAGCTTCTCGGGCACATTCCTGATCCCGCTGCTTAGAATTCTGAGCGATCACCGGTCGCTCGGTTGCGCTCTGTGCCCGCGGCGGGCCTCCCGGGCCCAGCTGCAGGGAAGTCAGAGTCCACCTTTGTGAGAAGACTGACTGTCAGAACCCTGACGGAGGATCTGCTCTGTTTGCCCAGCATCTCTTCACAGGACAACACGTGGTGCATGGACCTTTCATGGTCATTTAGGATCTCGGATCTGGAACAATCTGGACCTTTCATGGTCATTTGGGATCTCGCATCTGGAACAATCTGTGTGTTCTCAGGAGGTGTAAGGATTCCCTGTCAAACCCTGTGGTTATAACGAGCTGCCCGTGGGACTCGGGTGATTCCAGGGTGTCCCCTTATCGAGCCGAGGGCAGTGTGAGGGCACCATCACCTTTGGCAACTGTCATGTGGGCTGGGGGTGGCACCCAGCTGATAGCAAGGTCAACGCCGGGACCACCGAGGCCTACGTGGCCCGTGGCAGGGCCTGCACCCTCTCATGGAGCTCCACGTTGGCTGAGGACCCGTCACAACCGATTTTGCCAACATGGGAGCAAACGCCCGAAGAGCAGTCTTTCTCCCGCCGGAGACGTTAGTCCCGCATTTTCGTTGAACTTGCATCCCCACTGAAGGGACGTGAACCCTGCGTGGCTGGCGTTAACCTCTCAGTTTAGATGTTTAATGCTGCCCAGTAATTCCAATGCCAGTAGGATCTGCGGGGTCGGTTTCCAGGGCTTGGGATCCTGCTACCCGTCTTCCTGGGACCCCGTCTCCTCTCTCCAGAGCTTCGTCAAACCACTGGGTCCTGGGAAAAGGCATGCACAGCAGCTCACAGCACCCTCTCTGTTCTGAGCGAATCATTCTGGAGTGAGAACACTAAACCTTGAGTGAAGAACTGACCGGCCCAGGTCCCAGCGCGAACGTGGACCGGTCCGGGGTCCTGGGGGACGGAGTTCTGGGGATGCACGTCCTGTGGATGCTTGAGTGCTGGGTGGAAACGAAGTCTGCGAGTCACAGGCTGTCTCTGGCATGTGGCCTGGCCCTTCACTCCCACAGAGAGGTCTGTGGCGAGCACAGGCACATTCACCACTGGCTGAGACTGTCATTCTCCATTCTGTGCCGAGCCACTTTCAAGGGCCCGGCTGCTGTTTCTGACACGGAGCTGTAAGCTGCCATGGACTGAGATAAGCCAATTGGGAAGGGGGACTATCGTCCACCACATGGTGGGGTGGGGGCGGGGGGGGCGGCGAGAGGCTATTGGCTCCTGCTGGGAAAAGGCTTCAGTAAACAGGACGCTCACTGCCTGGCGAGGCTTTACGGCACGGTCCGCTCCGACTTTCACAAGGCGGCATTGAAAATAACCCTCAATTTCCTTTATCACTCAGAAAATGGAATGTCCCTTCAGGTAGTCCCTGACATCAAAATGGGTCCAAATGTTAGGCCCATTTGGTTCTGAGTTATCAACAAATGCTGCCCGGGCGCCCTGCCATGTGCCCCCAAATTGGTGCAAGGAATGCGATCCTGTTCTGCCAAGCGCAGGGAGGTGAGCAGAGACGCGTGTCTCCGTGCTGACGGTCCCCGTGCGCTCTGCGGCATTAAGTGGTGAGGTGGCTCACGGAAGCTCTGGTCCCTCGGGGATGCCATCAAGTTGGGTCGCAGTTGGGTCCAGGTGCAGATCCCATTCTGAGCCTGGAGTTCCTTCGTCGCAAGTCGTCGTGGAGCTCCCCCCAACCCCGCCCACCCCACACCTGGCGCTGTCCCCGGTGCTGAAGACACACCAGGGGAGGAAAGACAGTAAAAACCCTCTGCCTTCCAAGAGGGGCACAAATGAATCCAGCCAGACTGGCCCAGGTCACAGCCTGTGACTCAGGGAGGTAATAAATGCGTAATGTGGGAAGGCAGAGAACACAACCACCACAAAGCCTCTGTCCTCCTGGACCTTAGAGCTTTCGCTCCAGGGCGTAGACAACAGTAGACAGGAAATGATGGGAAGCTGTGACCCATTAGGTGGCAAATGCTCTGGGGAGCACTAAGCAGATGTGAAGGAGGTGACCCCTGGGTGTACCTGTGCGCAGTGAGGGCTCCGATCCAGGTGAGTGAGTGAGGGCTTGGCAATTGAGAGGGACAGCAAGGAGGCCGCACGGAGCTGGACTAGTGGGAGTGTGATGGAGGGAGGGAGGGACAAGGGCCGGCTGAGCAGGGCTGGTTGGCCCACATAAAGGCCGTGGCTTCACTCTGAGCAAGACAGGCGCCATTGGTTGGCCTGTGAGCCCCCAGGGTTCCCTGACAGCGGGTGGACATGCTCCCACCTGGCTCCTCTGATGGGCAGGAACCAGGGAGAAAAGCTGCCCTCCACAGGGCACAGCCCCAGCTCACTGCCCCGCCTCTGGGAACAGGTGCTGCTGCAGAGATGGCGAGACATCGTCAGGAGATCCTTCCCTCCCGGCAAGGACAACTGTAGCTCGGCCCGCCGAGAGTTATGTCAATAAAAAGCCTCATGCACACAAAGACACGCTCACAGCAGCCACCCGGTGCGTCCAGCAGCGGACCACAGCACGGGAGAATCGGTCTCAGAGGCGCGGTCTGTCATCCCAGCTGCCGCTGCACCTCTGGGTGTCTTGCTGCATCAGCGGTGAGAGTGTAAATGCATCATCACTCAGCCGGGTGCCCTGGCCGGAGGACAGCTGAGGGCTCTGGAGAGGAACCGGCTTGACAAGACAATAGCCCAGCGCCCGTGGGTCAACAGGACGCCGCAAGCCCACCCAGGAGAACCACTGACCCTGGGTAATGAAGACGGAGCACGAAGGCTCCCTGGAAGGTGACCGCATAACTTACTCTGAGATTAGACCGTGGGACCGGCTTGCCACAACCTGTCTGCCTTGAGGAAGGCACCGGATCAGGTGCCACGATCGGCTGTCTGCCAGGTGTTGCATCTGCACCATGAATTCCTGCAGGTTGCCGCCTCACTGGTGCCTTCTGAGTGTTAAACAAAGCAGTTTAATTTTTAGAGACTTAATGCGTTCCAACCAGCTACAACGGTCAGAAATACTTCTATCACATGACGTCAGGCTGGGGAGTGTTCGATAAGTTGTAAATCATCGTAAAAATAGAGAGAAAGAGATGCGGAGGTTTTTCCTAGTTGCTGCCATAGTTGCCAGCTGGCTTTGTCTTCACAGGCCTGTGACTCCTGAGCTGCCCGAAGGCCTGGGAAAAATCTTGTCAAAGGAAGGAGGGAGGGGGATGGAAGGAAGGAGCGGAGGGGGAAGGAAAGAGAGAAGGGGAGGGAGGAAGTCAGTTAATTGTCGTCACACCCACTCTCTTTGAGCTCCTCCAAGTCTAACGTGGATCTCAGTGGTCTAAGATTCTAACCTACCCTGTGGGGGAGGGTTGGGGGGAGGGTCCAGCTGGTGTTCAAAGAACAGCTGCTGTTGAATGAACAAGTTTGGATTGTTTAGCAAATATTTATTCATTGACTTTTCTCGGCTTAGCTCAGCACCCGCTGCCGGCCTGTGACACGGGACAAAACCCACATTGGTGCCGCCTCCCATTGAGGGGCCTGGTGCCCGCCATGCACCCAGGCTCCTGTAATATGAGAAGACCCCGACTTTGCCAGCAGGCTTCTGTCACCCCATCCGGGTGCTGGGGGGGGGGGGGGGCTGGCCATGCTCCTTCACAAGTTCCTGACATGGGTGGGCCGGGTGTGGGAGAGCGAGGTCACGCCGAGGCCGATCTCAGGACACGGTGCTCGTCCTGAACAGGTGGGTCTCCTGGGACCTCTCAGGACCGATGTTATTAAACAGTGAGAGCAAAGGTGAAGCACAGGGACCACCCTGAACCTAGGACACGTGCTTCCCAGCGCCGTGAGGACACTGTGGTGTTGGTGTTCTAACAATGTGCCATCGGCATTTTATATGCTACATGCTGGACATACATGTGCATCTCTACCTGCCCAGAAACATGCATGAATGTATATGTAAGATCTCCACGCCTCACAGTGATCTTAAAGAGCTGGAGGCACACGTTACCTACGTGGCGATGGGAAGAGGGCCACAGGTCACGGAACTGGAATAGCAAAGGGCAGCAGTTGAATCCAAAGGAAATTTCTCCTTGAGGTGACAGGGGACGTGTCCCCGGAAACCAGTTGGAGGACAGATATGGTGTCCCTTCTCCCAGAGTCTGGTGTGGGGAGGGGCCTTGGCCAGGCACATGAGGTTACCATGCCAGCGGGACAGCAGGGTGGGGCCTAGGGGACAGGTCCCTCCAGGTCCCTGTCTCACTGTAGGGGCTCAGTCTCAGGACACACCACCGGGCACCTACGGGTTGGCTTCCCACTCTGAGATGCCCTTCCTTAGCTGTCCCATCTCATCCCATATTTCCATCTTCTTATCCTCATCCCTACTCCCCCCGAGGGTCCATTACCCCCACTTCCCCTCTTGTTGAACATTGAGGTGGTGGCCATGTGCGAGGCTGGGCCTTCTGGTCCAGGTGAGGGGCCCCCCGAGGGTAAGGGGTGGCTGCTCTGTGTCGCTGAGCCATTTGGTGCCTCAGAGACCGTGCCACAGAGGGGGGCTTTCTTTCCCACGCCCGACTGCCTCGGACCAGTCCCACCCGAGGGAGGGGAAGGACGTCGTCAGGGTGGGCCCACGGTCACCAGAGGGGAAGCTGCTGTGAGGGTTCCCAACACTGGTTGGGTCCATCGCCCTCCCCATGGCACCCTCCCACGCTGACTCCACACCAGCCAAGACGCGCTCTGTAAGAAGCAGACCAGAGGCGCGTGGAGGCCTGGGAAGGTCATGTCAGTCTGTCCTCAGTCAACATTGGCCGTAGCAGCGTGTCCCTGCTACCTGTGGGAGGACGGGGCAGACGGAGGAAACCCACTACAGCCACCCAGCCTCCTGCGAGTGAGTGAGTGCACGTAAGACCGAAAGGGGCAGCTGGCCAACCCGTGGATTCGTGAGGGAGATGAACATTGATGGGGTCAAGCCATTGAGTGTGGGGCTCGCTTGTTACGCAGTGGACACCATGGAAGGGAACTGAGACACCAGCGTGATCTGAACAGGCAGCTGCAGACACAGGCCCCCGGGGCAGGGAGAGCTGGGAGGAGCGAGACCTGCCAGGAGGGCACCTGGCCCTCTGCCCCTGCCCAGGCCAAGCTCGGAGGACACCGCTGATGGTAGAAACGGGCAGGAAGCTGCCTGCCAGCTCTTTCGGTTACAGACGCCCCCTCCTCCTGTTTCATGGTTTGAATGATGGCACTCGTGCTCTCTGGGGGAAAGACCAGCCTGGCAGTGTGCTCCCTTCTGGGACGCTTCCTGGGGAGGAATGAATCATCGTCACGAACCTGCGGAGGGCAAGGCTGCCCCTTCCTCCTGAAACCAAGTGTCTCGTCTCCCCACCATCGCAGCTGCGGGGTTTGACGTGCGCTCACAGCACTGCGATACAATAATCAGCGCTAAGCAGATAAAATGATGTATTTGAACAGTGATGAACCCACGAAGAACGGGATTGGTGGAATGAAATTAAACAAAAATCTGAAGCAGAAACCGGCACTGCTTTCCCATTATCTGAGCTACAGAAAAATTCGTTTCTGTAAACATTTTTTAAAAAGATTTCATCCAGTTATTTCTGGATCTCGATTACTCTTGAAAATGAGACAAGCTGGCAATTGAAAACAGCTTTCTTTTAACTATTCGGTGCCAAAGGAGAACATAAAAATGACGCTCGCTGAGCAAACTTTCTGTACGCCGTTGACCTTGCAGGAAACCTGGCTCTATGTGAGACGCTGCTCACCGTGTCACCGGACATGCCATTTCCCTCTCCTGTGGGTGACATTTAAAAGTACTTCTTAGAATCAAGAAAAATGGCCCATTAATCTTGCTTTCCCATCATCGAGAGCAGGAGCAAGTGCCCATTTCTCACTGTCAAGGGGGCACAAAGCCAAAAGCCCACGCCCCCACCCCCCATGCCACTGTCCCCACCCCTGTGGCTCCATCAGGAAGAGCAGCAGGGGAGGGCGAGGCCCCGCTGAGAGGAGCCGGAGCCGCGGAGTCCGCATTCTCCTGGAGGACCTGTACGTGCTTCCTCGCAAGCAGGCTGTGGAGCGGCCCAGGAACGAGGCTTCTGACCTGGGCACTCAGCCTGCAGCACAGACAGGGCATCCCAGGGCCAGGAAGGCTGGAGGGGTGGGCGGCTCGTCTCACCCGTGTTTCCTGCCCGCTGTCCTCTGACTCACCGACTGCAGCTTTGCTGGGAGTGGCGATGGAGTCCCGACTACTTACCGTCGCCCGTCTGACTCAGCCTGAGCAGCAGCCAGGGTCCACGTCCAACCGTGCTCTCTGCTCGGGGTCCATAGTTCCACCTCCGCCTTGCATAGGGCCAGTCTCCTCGTTTGGCCTCAAATTCGCCAAGAACTTTGGCCAGTTTCCCCAGCTCTTTCTCAAATGAAGAACCAAGTATCCCTGCTGTTGTCCCTGCCTCAGTCCTGTGAGCATGGAGGCAGGAACCTCGGCGTTATCAGAGCAGCAGCATGAACTCATCCATCCGTCCATCCATCCAGGCACATTATTGAGGCGCGCTGTGCACAAACAGATGAGATGGAACTCGTGTTCTCGAAAGAAACATAAAAGAAGATGCGGCAGTGCAATTAAGACATACAATGAGCCACGAGAGTAGAGTAAGGTGTGGGTTAGCAACGGCCCGGAGGTGATGCAATGCTGTCCTCAGGTGGAGATGTTGGATTTCGGCCTGAAGCAGGTGAGGAAAAGCGGGTGGGGGCGGGTAGCCTCCTCAGGCAGTGTTCACGTGAGGAAAAGACTTCGGTGCCTTGGAACAATGAGCAAGTGGCATCCGCCAGTGATTCACAATATGAGACATACTAGCACACATGGACACCAGCCAACCGCCTTTCCCCAGAGGATTTCGCCTCAGTGGGAATCCCACAGATGTAAAGTCAACTGCTGAAAGGGATTATTGCCAGCCAGCAAAGGCCTGCGAAGCCATAACCTCCTCGAGGGCACTCCCACACCACTGGGGAGCAGTGCCCATGGGAATTTTAGGGGGGTCCGTCCCTTTGGCCTTCAATAATCTGAAGATAAAGATGGATATGCAGAGGTGGTCATACAGTATTGTGCATATCAGCAAAACTGGGGAGCCCTAAATGTTCCATAGAGGGGTATGGAATACTCACCATACAGGTTCTTGTATGGCTGTTGAAAATCATGTTTGTAAGAAACGTTTAGTGAAAGGGAAAAGTAGTGATGGTGTAAGTAACATTTACATGACAAAACTGTGGCTCTGAGTGTTATAGCCACAGAAAGCACGCCGTAGGCAGCATGCTTTCAGATGTAAGCACCAATGTGTGAACTTCGGGTGTCTCATGTGATAAGGAATTTTCCTGTCATCCGTAACAAGACATGTGGACATAGGTGGCTGTAGAGTTAGTCCAAGACCTTTTTAAGGACTCAGCACTCTCATCTTTCCTTTCTGCCATTTGACTGTCCTGGTCCCGCCTGCTGCTCACAAGGTGACTGCCAGTGTCATGGATGCACAGCTATGTCAAGATGTTAAAACAACAAAAACCCAACACTCGGCCATATCCATCCATCCATCCATCCATCCATCCATCCATCCATCCATCCATGTATCCATCTTCATAAATAAGTCGCTGGTAGACTGGCCCTTACCTTCCATTGACCATGGTTCAATACGTCCACGCCAAAACTAAGCATGGGTGATGGGAGTGGACAAGACAAAGCTATCACTCACTTTCTGAAGGTCGGGAGGAGTTATGCTCCCTGAGCACGTAGTCACCTACTATCTGAACAGGGTCAAGAATTTTGTTAGCAAAGACTGTGAGCAGAGGAATACTGGCCGTTGGGTAGACAACCAACAGTCTTCTGTAATATACTTGGAATAAAGAAAAAAATACTCCAGAAATTTAACAGTAATTATCTCTAGGTTATTGTTGAATTAGAGTTGAGTTTCATTTTCTTCTTTATGTGTCTGGATCCTTGCAAATATTTTCCATCATGTGTGTCTACTTTAGAGTCAGCAAACCAGTAAAAGATAATTTGAAACAAACATTTGTATAAGAAGTTGGAGTAAGTGAGAGATGTGTGTGCTCTGTCTGGAGTCACTGAAAATGGAAGTTTCAGCATCCGGCTGTAGATGAGCTGTGTCCGTTACATACCTTAAGTAATTCGGACAAGACTTTTTCTCTTTAATGATTTCCATAGAATAGCAGAAAAACAGGAAGTGGGGTGAGCTACAGATACCATGACCAGTTGCTAAAGTGAGATAAATAAGGAACAAAAGAAAAATATTATTCACCCAACCACAATAAAATAAAAAACATAAATGCAGAAAACCAGATTTTAGAGAAAAGTTAAAAATAAAGGCAAGAATATATAAATAAAACTTTGTGAGAGTCAGTGTGCAAAAAACACTGGAGGGCTATGGCTTTAAAATTGAAATATATAATCCTATATAATAAAAGGCTAATATGCAAATTGTCCCCTCAGGAGTTCAACCAACCGGGAGTTTGACCGCTCACTATGATGTGCACTGACCACCAGGGGGCGGTGTGGAATAAAGGAAGGCTCTGGCCAGCAGCTGGCAGCCAGGGGAAGAAAGGCCCCAATCGGCCTTGATCGCCAGCCAGGCCTAGGGACCCTACTCGTGCACAAATTTCGTGCACCAGGCCACTAGTTAGAAATAATAGTAGATAACTTCAAATAAAACATTTGAATAAAAGTAGGCTATGGTACAGAAAGTAGGAGATGGTACAGAAAAGCATAAGAAATATTATATAATTTATATCTCACTTCCATCCATGACAGATCAGGTGATATAGACTCATCTTTACTCCATTAAGTAGAAAACTGGATAAAATATATAAAACAAAATTTTGGAGTCTTTCGTTAACTGGCAATCCAAGACTGCAGTCCCCGAGAGGCAGGAAATAAATTAGGTGGCCCGGTGACCAGCTCACCCCTTCCTCCTGGAGGTATTTCCCAGACTGGGGCTCAAGCAGTGGGTCCCAGTGGTGCATGGCAGCCTTGCTGAACTGAGGACACAGGTCAGAGTAGAGCAAGGTGAGGTGGCGGAATTAGTAGAGCAGCTCACCTGAGAGGAAGAAGCTAAGCAGAGAAAGGGCTCCAGAAAGTTTCACAGGATCCTCATTGCATATCTGGCTGAAGATTAAGCTGCACATCCACAATGTGGAACTCCATGAAGTTAGTGAGGGAGTATTGCTGTGTGGCTGTGAGATGAACAATTTTTGTTGCTCACACAGCTGGAAGATGTTTGAATTCTGAGTGGCCAAAGTGGCCTTATTTAACTCCAGACCATTCATCAAAGTCATAAGGAAGAATAACAAAAAAAGTTGTGGAGTTCATAACATGTAATGGAGTAAAAGGACTGAAGATAACTAAAGGGTGAGAAGTGAAAACTGAGTACATTGTTGTATGTTTTTTATATTAAGTGTAAAGCTGTATACTATTTGAAAGCTGACTGTGACATTTTAATTATGCATATTCCCTATAGCCTCTACTAAAAAACAAACAAAAGAAAAGGTTTTGCTAATAAGCCAGTGGGAGAGAGAAAATGAACACTAGAATTTCTCAATCAACCCAAAATAATGGTAAAAAACAGGAAAAGTAGAAATAAGGTAAGAACAGATGGGAAAGAAAAAGAAATGATGAAATGGTGGACTTAAACCTAATCATATCAGTGAGTATGTTAAATGTAAATTGTCTAAATTGTAATGAGAAGGCAGAGATTATTAGACTGGGAAAATGCAACATAACTCTATGCTGTCTTCATGGCGTATATATTTTATTTTATTACTAGAGGCCCAGTGCACAAAATTCGTGCACGGGTAGGGTCCCTAGGCCTGGCCAGCAATCAGGCGATCGGGGCCTTCCTTCTCCCGGCTGCTGGCTGCCAGCCGGGGCTTTCCTTCATTCCATGCCGCCCCCTGGTGGTCAGCACATGTCATAGTGAGTGGTCAAACTCCTGGTTGGTTGAACTCCCCAGGGGACAATTTGCATATCTGCCTTTTATTATATAGGATTTTTTAAATTAAATTTTTACAATTAAAAGTGTTACATATGTCCCCTTTTGTATATTTTAAATATAAAAAGTAGAAAGATGATGAATTATGTCATGGAACTCTTACTGATACAAGAGCTGGAATGGCTATATAATTACTAGATAAAAGATTACAGAAAGAGGAAATATCATAAGAGATAAATAAACTTTCACAAGAATAATTGATAGATTCATCAAGAAGACACAGCAGTTTTAAGTGTGTTTGCACCCAATATCAAAGTCCAAATACTGGAAGAGTAAATACTCAGAATGTAATGGAGAAATAGAGAAACCAACAGTTATAGTTAGATATTTCTCAACTTCTCTCTAAGTTATCTAAGAACAGGTAGATATAAAATCAGTAAGAACACAGGAGACTTGAACAGTGCTAACAGCCAAGTTGACTTAGTTCTCATTGAATACTCCACTCAACAATAGCAAAACACACATTCTTGCCAAGTACACATAAAACTTTGCCAAAATATACTATACATTGGGTCAACATGAATAAAAATAAATTTAAAAGGATTGAAGTCATACAGGTTATCTGCTCTGAACAAACTAAAATTAAATTAGAAATCAATAAGAAAAATGTCTAGAAAATCTCAAGTACTTGGAAATTAAAAACCTTTTGTACTCAATGATAACCAGAGCATATCAAAATTTGTGGGATACAGATAAAGCTGACATAGAGAGGAATTTAGAGTTTTAAGTGCTTATATCAGGGAATAAGAAAGTTTTAAAATGATCAAAACTTCTACATTAAGAAATGAGAAGAGAAACAATATAAAAACAAAATATGTAAAGGAAATGAAGTAATGAAGATGAAAAGAAATAAAAATAAAAAATGAACAAAAACAGAGGAAATAAATGAAAAGTGATATTTTAAAAAACCAATAGCATTGATGAGCCTCTACCTAGACTTATTTTTAAGAACAGGAAAAATGCAGATATTGGAAGTGAAAGAGGTGACATCGCTATACTAGGTGGCTCCTACAGACATTAATAGGGCATTAGTAGGAACAACAGTATTCCAATAATCATAAAATTATAGATAAAATGGGCAAATTCCTTAAAATAGTAACATTCCAAAAATCATACAAAATAAATTCTAATGTATTTGGATTTATAATTAAAAGCCACTCACAAAGCAGACTGCAGACACAGGTGACGTTGATGGTGAATTTTATCAAAAGTTTAGGAAAGACATAATACCAATATTACATAAGCTCCCTCAGAAAATATAAGATGGAACACTTTCCAACTCATTTAAGAAAAGAAAGTTCACAAGAAAAGAAAGCGAGGACCAATATTCCTCATGCATATAGATATAAAAATTTAGCTACATATTAGCAATTCAAATCAAGCCATATATAAAAGAATAACATATTATCGAGTGGTGATTATTCTCAGAATGCAATTTAATTTGCCATGTTAAAGGAAACCTTTTTTTTAAGTGACTCAATATTACGTGAGAAATGCATTTCGTAACTTCAATCCACATCCGAGGCTGGGACTCCTCACCTACTGAAGGGCCCGATGCGGACGACTGCCCGGTACTCGCTGACCTAGCTCAATTCATTTAAAGTTCCCAGGCTTTCTCCTTTCCTGAAATTAGTGAGGGTCCTCTAGTTATTTTGGATTTCATACGATCATGCCACCTGATTTTAAAACTTACGATGAAGCTGCTTAAGAAACTGCAATTTTCGGGATGGATGAACAGATCAAATAAATGAAATATAAGGTCAAGCTAATTCAGTCTTGAGAACAAAGACTTTTTAAAAAAATATTATATTGATTTCTTACAGAGGGGAAGGGAGAGGGATAGAGAGTTAGAAACATCGATGAGAGTGAAATATTGATCAGCTGCTTCCTGCACACCCCCTACTGGGTATGTGCCCACAACCAAGGTACATGCCCTTGACCGGAATTGAACCTGGGACCCTTGAGTCCTCAGGCCGACGCTCTATCCACTGAGCCAAACCGGCTGGGGCGAGAACAAAGACTTCTTGGGAGCCTCGGCCACATTGAGGAGGCCCTCTGAGGTCCACCACTCCCCACGCGCTAGGAGAGCGCTGTGAAGGATGGTCCACGTCTGGACTTGAAGTTAACCTGGGACTGGAACCACCTCCGGAACATCTGTCCAAGGAACATGGCCTCTCTCTCCTGGACCCCACCCACCCAGCCCTAAGCTAGCTGTCCTCCTCTCGGCCCTGGGGGAGATGAGGGGTGGGCTTTTCGCCTCAGTTTCATTCAGGGCACAAGACAAGCATAACGCCAGCCCCAGGGGCTGCGCAGCTGGAGTGTGAACACCTGTGGACGTGCCAGGCCCAGCGCGCAGGGATGCCGCTACAGGTCCCAGAGCGAAGGCGAATCCGAGCCAGGACATGAGCGTAGGCATGCAACCGAGTGTAGAGTATGGCGCCTCCTAAAAGGGACATTCTGCGTCCTGTGTAGCCAGACAGACATGCGCCATTGCTCACAAGTCCACTCGGACAGTCAGCACGACATCCTGGGAGGCTGTGTTGATGCCAAGTGTTCACTCTCACGGGAGGGCCTCCATGGTTGAGGTGGCTAGTTGTCATCCAAAAGCCTGTTTCTTTCCTGTGAAGTCATGGAGGTGTTTTCTTTTAAAGGTTTTGATTGATTTTTAGAGAGAGGGAGAGAGGGAGATAGAAACAGCGATGAGAGAGAAACATGGATTGGCTGCTTTCTGCATGGCCCCCACTGGGTCAAGGGCACGTACCTGGGTTGCAGGTTCAATCCCAGGCCCAGTTCTGGGCACGTGGGGGAGACAACCAAACTATGGGTCTCTCTCACATGGATGTTTCTCTCCTCCCTCCCCCTGTCTCTCTCTCCTCCCTCTCCCTTTCTCTCTCCCTCTCCCCCTCTCTCTTTCTCCCTCTCTCCCTCCCTCCTCTGCTCCCTCCCTTTCACTGTCATTGAAGGATCAATGGAAAAAATGTCCTCGGGTGAGGATGAGCAAACAAAAATGGTGTGGAAAACCGGTACACATACTATTTTTCAGTGCCTTTGGATCCCACCACCCGCCCCCATACATATTCTAAGTAACTTCCAGTGATCACACACCAACTGTCCCCGGTGCTGGGCTTTGCACAGCAACCCCTTCTTGGCACTTTGTGAGCGAGGATGACACAGCGTGGAGGCGGATGGTAATTAATGCCTCCTGCCTCCGGAAAAGCCTGTCCTCGGCATGAAACACGATTCCCTCCCCATCAACGCAGGGAGTGTGGGTGCTGCGGCCCTGGCTGTGGGGCTGGGTGGGTGGGTCTCAGGAGGGCTTTTGAACCCTCCCACTTGATGCCCAAGCAGCTGGGGGACCCTTTTTTGGTTTTGAAATGGCCTAATGAATACTCTGTATTATTGTTGCAACAAAGCTGATTTTGGCTTGCTGGAAAGGAATTGGGGTGTAGACTCCCAGATTAAAGGAAGAACAGTGCCGTTCACACTTTGCTGAAGGTGTTTACCTTTTTGTAAAAAGAGATTTTGCATCTTGTTTATCGATAATTTCTGGGAAGGGCAAGAGTATGCATTTATATGCTAGCCATGTATCATAGGAGTTACATTGACAGAATACAAAGGTTTCATTTGTTTGTTCATTCATTCATTCACTCATTCATTCATTGTCTTGTCACTCATTAATGTTGCACAGTGATGGAATGTGCAGCATTCCGGGGTCCTGGGGAAGTTGCAGGCCTGCGCCAATGCTCTGTGAGTGAGAAAGAGACGGTGACCAGCTAGGTCTGGAGGTGCCAGGCCCCCCCGAAAGCCACAGGGAGGTGGACCTTGGAGAGAGGGAGGGTTGATGTGGATGAAATAGCACATCCAGGACAGGACCTCAAAGCCCCAGATTGAACCAAGGGCTGTGGGATGAAGAAACCGCCCTCTAGGACGTCCCCTGTGACTGCCCAGGCCTCACCCTGTTTCTCCTGCAATGCTGCCTCCTCCTCCTCCTCCTCCTCCTCCTCCTCCTCCTCCCTGTACTTCTCACCCACGAGGCTGGACCACCCTCCTTTAAAGAGACTCGTCCTCTGCTCGCCTTTTCTGTGGGTCCTGTCTTCACTCACAAAGCTCGTGGGGAGAAGGTCTTGTCCCATGGAAGCATCCAGAAGAGGATGGAGGAGGAAGCCACAGCGCTGCTCACACCACGCCTTCTCCGGGACTTCCACGGCAGGCTTGCACACGCATGGGCCTCGCGTGGGGCACTCCTGAGGATCTCTCTCTCCCTCAGGAGCGTGTCCTGCTGCTCCCCGCCAGGTGCCGGCTCAGTCCCCTGAGCAGCCTGGCTCACACCAGGTTGGGGCCAGGATGACTTGGTTCAGGAGCCGCCTCCCTTCCACAGCGAGCTTCAGGGCGGCAGGCACAGCTCCGAGGCTGTCCTTGTGCTTGCCCACGTCGCTCCTGGGCTGGGGAAGGGGCTCAGGCTACCTGTGCCAGGCTCCGCCCTCCGCCCTCGCCCCTTCAGCCACAGCCAAGCCCAGGGAAGCCATGGCGCTTGGCATCTTTTATTCATAGGATCTTCGTGAGGCAGGCTCCCACGGGGCAGCCGCGGCAGCATGAGTGATGGTGTTTAAAAGCGTCGTGCCACTTGATAGCAGAAGTGGAATTATTCTTGTAGAGCAACTCATCAATCTGTAAATATGGCTTTTTAATGCGTTTTCCTGTGGAAGGTCAAGTTTGAACGGAATAGCAGGAGTGGCGTCCTTGGGGGCTCGTTGTAGGTTTACTGATTGTGCTTCTTAAGGACTCTGAACGGGACTTATTGTTGGACGTCGTCCAGCAGAGGGTCCTTCTGCCATGACAGGGCCACCGCCCGGGGCTCCCGGAGTGGAGGAGTCATTCTGCAGGAGCCACTGGAGTGGAAGGACAGGAGCCGCGGGGCCGGGCCCTCCGTCGGAGCAGGGCATGGTCACCAGCGGGAAAGGATCTTCCCAGGGCAGACAGGAGGCCCGAGCCCCGCCGTCCGGGGTCATACCAAGTACAGAAGGTGGGCCCGGACTGGCCTCGTGTGCTATTCAAATGTGGGTCAGAATGAATCATGGACTTAATGGAAAATGGGAACCATGAATCTTTGAGAATAAAAAAATGGCACAGGAGAACTTCTTTGGTATCCAGGGCTTGGCAGAGAGTCCCTCTTGACACCAAAAGTGCGGCCCACAAGAGGGGAAGTGAGACAATGGACACGTCGCCGTGAAGTGTTCCACGCTATGAAGACCCTGTTAGGAGGAGAGAAGGCGAGGTAAACGCCGAGAGAAAATGTTTGCAAATCACCTGTCCCACAAAGAATTGTTACCTAAATATAGACAAAACAACGCTCAAAACTCAACATTAAAAACACAAACGATCCCATTGGAAAGCAGTCAAAGACATGAAGAGACATTTAACCAAATAGCATGTACCGACGGCAAAAAGCACGTGAACACAGTTAGATCGTTTCTTTAAAAGCTAAGCTCTCAGAGGGCCCACCATCCCCACTCCAGAGGCGCATCGTCAGCCCCGAGCATGCCTTCCGGGAGCCCCCAGGGCGGCCCTGGCTTCCCGAGGATGCCCCCTCACTAGGTCTCCTTTGGAGCACGTGGGGCCTGCTCTACATCCAGAAACGGGGCGTTGCCACCTCCGTCAGTCCGGGAAGATGTTTGGCCGTTGTCACCCCAAATATCGCCTCTCTCCGTCGTCTTTTTATTCTTTCATCGCTTTCTGGAACTCTCACTGGAAATTCGCCTCTTCACGTAAACCCCCATGTTTCTTGGCCTCACTTCACACCCCCCGATGCCGTCCTTCCGGTGGTGTTTTCTGGGTAATTCCTTCATCTCTCCCGTCCACGAAGTACCTCTTCAGCGGGGTCTCATCTGCCTTTCAATGCACGTGTTGTGTTTAAACCTCAAACACCGTCTTTCATATCTAAAAGGCTTATTAAATCAGTTTTAAAAATTCACCTGTTGTTTTTTATAATCTCTCTTCAGCTGCAACTTGAGTACATTATTTTAAAATATTTTAAAAGAGCGCACTAAAATATTTAAATTTTATTTGACTGTATCAAGCACACATATTTTATAGTCCATGTGCTGTGATTCTAACACTTGCCGTCTTTGGGGGTTTGGTTTTTCTGTTATAATTTTTCCTACCAACCTCCGTCAGGATGGCTTCTTTCCTCCTGGCTTTTGGATCGGTCCCTGTGGTCTTCCTCGGGGGCCTATGTCGGGGGCCTGGATCGCCAATGTCCTCCTTCAGCGGGTGCCTAGTCTTACTGCCAGGGGCCTGGGGCCACCTTGCCTCCGGGACAGCCTCACCCACTTTTCACGTCCCACCGGGAATGTGAATTCTGACTCCAGAGCCCAGGAGGTCAGCCTGCGGTTGTAATGTTCAGAGGCGGCCTTCTCCTCCCGCCACCTGGGATCCGGTGTCCAGGGCCACAGCAGGGACTTGGTAAGGAGGTATGTCCTTGGGCCCCCGCCCCACCACCTCTGGGTGGATTTGGGAGCCGCATGGTAGGGTGCCTCCTCTCCTGCAAAGTCAAGGCCAAGGCAGCATCCACCTGGGGGATCCTGGAAGGCATGCTCGGGGCTGGCCTGGCTTCTGGGGGGCACAAATCTCATCTGGGCATGCGGAGGGAGCTCCCTCCGGGCAGAGAGGGCCGTGGGAGCCAAGTCGCCTCACCTCTGCCCTCTCCCGGGGCTATTTTATTTATATTATTTTATTGTTTGTCTTTTCCTCTGAATGTGCCCAGGAAGTTGTCCCTTCTGAGGCAGGGGAGGCCCCAGAGGGGTGGCGGAGGGTGGCCTGTGGGTACCTGTGGGGGGCAGGGCTTTGACCAAGCAGGTGAGGCTCTGAGGTGGTCGCTGGCTGGTGCTCTGCCCTCACACCGCAGGGCAGGAGGCCCCTCTGGCAATGCAGCTCCTGGGGCCCCTGTGCATTTTGTGCTGTTTCGGGATGGCGCTCAGCACGCCTTGTACACGCACGCTGTTCTGGCCTGATGTTTGTGTCTCTGCCCCGAAAGCCATGTTGAAACCCAGCCCCCAGTGTGATGGTGTTTGGAGGTGAGGCCTTTGGGAGGTGACTAGGGCTGGATGAGGTCGTGCGGGCGGAGCCCCCAGGACTGGCGTGGCGTCCTTCTAAGGGTCCCGGAGGACTCGCTCTCTCTGCCATGTGAGGACGCAGCGAGATGCCGCTGATGGCAAACCAGAGAGCAGGCCCTCAGCCGTCCTTCTCTGCCAGCACCGTGGCCTTGGACTGGCCGCCTCAGAGCATGAGAAGTGAATGGGGTGTGTGTCCCCATCTGTGGTACTCTGTTGGAGCAGCCGCAGTGGGCTCGGACTCAGGACACTCTTTTGCTGAGCTACTGCGTCCCAGGCACCACTCTAGACCGTGGGGGCACTGCCATGACCAAGGAACAGAGGAAGAGGTGAACACCGGACACCTGTAGTTCATCCACTTCAAGGACACCCCACCTCTGCGCCCGGCAGACAGCCCCGTGCATCCCTCCCGGTGCTCCCATGGGAGCCTGCTGAGTGGCTGCGACTTACCTCTGGCTTCCTTTTGGGGAAACTGCACCCACAGAGGTGGCAGGACTTCTCCAAAGTCACAGGTCCCCCCAGGACAGAGCAGGGCCCAGACTGAGGTCTTGAGGTGCCGCCTGCTGTGTGACAGCCATTGGTGGGGTCAAACCTCTCTCACGAATGGGCACTGGAGGTCCAGTGACATCAGGGACCTGGTCAGGTGGACACCTGGAGGGACAGCATCCCTATGACCCCCCATAGGGCTTGGAGGTGGGGCCATGGGGTGTCTGTCCCCCCCACTCCCCATGGGCCCTAGGAAATGGCTGCGTGGAGGGAGGGTCTGCCACTTAGCTGAGTCCTCGCCACCTGCCTGGTCCTGGGGCAGCTCAGACGCTCACGTGGCAGGCTTCTCAGCAGCAGGATGGCCTGGCTGTCCCTCTACCAGCGTCCTCATGAAAAACCTCACTCTCGGGGCCCCCGGTTTCATGTATGCATGCCTATTTTACCACTTAGCTCCTTAAATAATCACAACTTTTGCCCTGTCTAATTTTGAACATGGAAAAAGGGCAGAAGGCGGGTGCCCCCGAGATTGGTCCTGGAGCCAGTATATTTCCATATGTTTATTAATGAGTGGAGAGTCAGAGGGAAGGTTAAGTGGCAGAACCGCTGAGTGCACAGAATTATTTAAGCTAACAGTTCAGGGAAGAAATCACAGGCTATCTTCTAACAAATTCTATTTTTTTTTTCTCTCACCCTAAGAATATTTTATCAAGGAGAAATACATTAGGACAATCAAGGGTGTGACATTAGTCATTGCCTTATTTATTTATTTATTTATTTATTTATTTTTCTGCTGTCAAGAAACAATTTACAATCAGGAGTAGGGAGTTTGGATGAAAAGGAGTCTGATTGCCGAATTCAGAGTCATCACCTCGCAGGCGTTGGAGCTGGTGGGTAAAAGTCAAAGACTCATGGCCCAGGCTCTCTGAGGAGGAGGAAAGCGTGGGAGCCTGTACGGAGGCCAAGGCCGGCCACGCCCACCTGGCCTGAGCATCCCTGGCCACTGGGTCTGTCAAGGGACCCCCTTCAGCCTTGTGCTTGGTGCTCTGAGCTCCAAGTGCACTCGCACTCGGGCGGGACTCAGATGTCGACGGTCATGTTGCCCAGCGAGCCTGCGTGGGGACGTCCATCGGGCGGCTCACGTGCTCCACCAGGGGAGGCCTTTGGTGACCGACTCAGTTGTGGTCAGCTGGGCACAGGCAGGCCGATGCGAACCGCCAGGAGCCCCGCATCCCGGCTGGCGTCTCCCCCAGATCTGCTCTCCTGGTGCCACTCACCCAGGTGCCCGGGGCTACGTCATGAGATCAGACCTTGCCCTTTGCAGTTGGTGCTGATTTGAACCTGGTTGGAGTCGGGGGGGTGGGGGGGGGGGGGGGGTAGCCAGTGCTGAGCTGCAGAGAGAAATGGGCGTCTTCAGTGCTCACAGCCAGGGTCTCGCCTGCTCCGCGGCCAGCTCCGCCGGGCTTCCCTTGATCTTGATCTCCTGTTACCTCATCACAGCGCGACGGCGTTGGAACGGCATCCGTCACCCACCCTTCTCCCCAGCCCAGCCCAGGCCACCGCTCCCCAATTATTTCCAATTAGCGGATTTGTCGTAACACGTGTCCAGCCGTGGCCTCTCTTACATGTCAGCATGTGGCATGGCCACGTGTAATTAGGCTGAGTGACGGCCAAACGTGACTTCCTACAGGGACAGGAATGATGGCAATTCCCACCCACGGGCCTCTGCCTCGTCCTTATCTGGGAGCCCAGCCACTGCCTGTGGGGTCTGATTTGACAGCGACCTTACTCTGCTCCATCCATCCTCTACAGGGGTCCTCAAACTTTTTAAACAGGGGGCCAGTTCATTGTCCCTCAGACCGTTGGAGGGCCGGACTATAGATTAAAAACTATGAACAAATTCCTATGCACACTGCACATATCTTATTTTGAAGTAAAAAAAACAAAATGGCAAAAACACCCGCATGTGGCCCGCGGGCCGTAGTTTGAGGACGCCTGCTACGCACTCCAGCATGCAGGGCGCTCTGTGTCTGTCTTGGAGAAACAGACGGAAAGGTGATGGACAGACAGACACTGTAAACTGTGTGACAGGCTGTGGGGTGGGATGTCCCTGTGGTCTGTCTGTCCCACAATGGGCTACTGAATTTCCAGTAGAAGCTCATTTACCTGAACTCCTGGATGTCCCCAGTGAGGTATTATTCTGCTATGGATAGGGGAGGGGGAGGGGTCCTCTAAGAAACTTTCAAAATGAGGAGATACCCTCCTGCTATGATATGGAGTGAAAAATGAGATTTAAAGGTCTGTATAGGACAAGCTGGAATTAAAACTATTCATTATAAAATGCAATATTATTAGACAACCAATAACTAATATCTAATCTATACAGCATATATTATCATATTATCTAGGGAGAGAGATTAATAGGAAAAAAATACTGGGGAGGGGAGGCCCCCAAGGGTCCACACTTATTTCCCTGCACGAGTTTGATTCACTGAGCCTTCCTGTGTCTTCCAGATATGCTGCCGTAGCACACAGCCAGTAGAAATGACAATACCGCACCTTATCAAACAAGTGCACTCTCATCCATCCACAGTGGTTTCCTGGCCTGCAACCCTGCCTCAGTTTACCTTTCTGTGTCCCCATCTCTGGACCCCATGCATGGCCTCTCCTCTCCCAGTCTGTGCTGGCCGGTGACCCTATCTACACCTGGGTTTCCGTGACGAGGGGCAGCTGTCCCACTCAGTTCCTGTGCCAATTCCAGTTCTGTCTCTCCATCCAAGGCTGTGCCCTGAGCCCCAGACGGGAGCTTCCACTGTGACCCCGGTGGCCCGGAGCTTTCAGAGTCACCACAACCAGCCTTCCTCTCTTTTCTGACCTACCCCCCACCCCCACCCACCCAGGCTCCTCCCGCGGGGCGGGGTGCTTGGCTGAGCTTACTCCAAGTTGAGCAGAACTGTGGGATCCGCTCCCCCTCATATCCTCACTCTGATGAGTCAGGTATCAAACTGCCAACTCTCCTCCTCCCGCGGAGATGTCTCCCGCTTGCCTGCATGGCTTTCACCCAGGGCTCCGGGTCCCACAGTTGGAGAGTTTTCAGGAGGGAAGAACCCGGCGGGATCAGCATTTGCTTGGAAAGTAGTTCTGGCAGAGTGGGCAGAAAACCAGCACTTACATCTCTCTCTCCTTCTGATTCTTATATTTTACTTAAAACAACAGAGTAAAGTAATTTGAAAGGAAAACCTTCTACAGGCTGCAAAATCGTATTTCGTTGATCTCTCCCTAACACCCAACATTATTTTTTCCACAAGGTAAAAAAAATAAATGAGCATGGGTAGATGTTCACGTGTGTGGATCTATGCTTGCTTAGGTGCTATTCGCTCACCTCAGCTGGGATTTCTGCTGGTGTTGCCTGAAGAATATGGACAGACTTCAGGTTGTTTTCATTGGTTAGAGGAAGCCATGGGCCCTGCCCAGGTCTGGCCCGTGGGGGTGCTGACAGGTCAGTAGACCTGCCAGCCAGCAGCACAGGTCTGCGGGGCACCGAGCCTCTGCTCACAGATGGGCTGGCTCCGACCTCTGGTCCTCTGAGGCAGTGGTCGGCAAACTCATTAGTCAACAGAGCCAAATACCAACAGTACGATTGAAATTTCTTTGGAGAGCCAATTTTTTTAAAACTTAAACTTCTTCTAACGCCACTTCTTCAAAATAGACTTGCCCAGGCCGTGGTATTTTGTGGAAGAGCCACACTCAAGGGGCCAAAGAGCCGCATGTGGCTCGTGAGCCGCGGTTTGCTGACCACTGCTCTCAGGGAGCAGTGCTTCTTGCTCCGAGTCACTAAAATCCCCGTGGGGATGCGTGTCTCCCATCCACGGGGTGTAGGGTTGTTTCTGGGTGTGGGTAGGGGGTCCCTGAGATGAAATGAGAGCCAGAAGCAGGGGGAGAGCCCTTACCCCGGGTGCCCCATTGTCTCACTTCAGCGGTGGGAACCGCCCTGCACATGTCCCTGGAATTAGCACGCGTCCCTGGAATTAGCACGCAGCAGGGTGTGCAGAGGGGTCCAGACGGTGTTAAATGACACAGCTCAGCCCGCGGCAGGAAGGGGCAGAGCAGTGTGGCTGCTTGGAGGTTCTCTGAGTAAACAGTCACTCGTGACTTCCAGCTCTGGCTCGGCTCCGAGTCTAGCAGCTGCCCAAGGCGCCTTGTGCTCAGGGCTCAGGGAAGCCAGGGCGGGCACGGGGATCTCTGGCTGATAAACGCAGACTTCAGCAGAACCACTCCAAGGACAGCGCTGTGTGGGGATGGGGTGAGACCCCTCCCCCCTGACCCCCAGTGCCTGAGGAAGCCCCCACAGATGGCTGAACCCTGCCTTCCCAGGAGCTTGGGGTCCGTGCATGTAGCACTCTGTGCAGAGAGCACCATGCAGGCCAGGCTTTGCCAGGGGTCCCCAGGCCCAGCTCCCAAATGATGGGGAAGGGTAAGTAGCGATTACTCAAACAGGGGCCCCCATTACCTGCCTAAAGATGCCCATCAAAGTTAAGACACATCACATTTGTGGGCACTTACAAACATATGCACACGAATTAAAGGCTTAAGTTGAATAGTAACAGGCTTCACATCTGCTGAGCTTTCTGATTTTAGGTGAGAGGAGAAAAAAAAAAAACACACACACACACACACACACACACACAAAATCTTGCCAGTACTTTTGCATCAAAGAGAGAGATAGATTTGCTAATTGAAAAATGGAGAAAAATATGGAGATGCCAGCTATGCAAATTAACATATGCCCAGATCTAAAAGAAATCATGCCAGTGCAGGAGGAAATTAAGCAAATTAGGGTTATGTGGAAACATCCCTAGAAGAAAAATGAGAGGACTCAGGTGACTTAGTCTGTACCTAGGAGGGTGGTGTGGACCAGTCCAGAGCACGGAAAGTCCCAGGTGTGTCTGTGGCTGCAGGCAGGTGACTGCATGCCGTCCCGCCCAGGTCAGGGTGAGTTTTTCTACGTGGTCTAGGACGCAAGCCTCGTAACCCCCCTTGAAGCAGCAGGAAGCCCTTCACCCCCTTCACCCAGGCCTCCTAAGGAGCCCTGGGCTTGAGCTGCAGGTGGCTGGCTGGGCTTCTCCACTTAGCGACCCGAGGACCTAATTAGCACGCGAAGTCTCCATCCCGCCCCCAGCACAAATCGTCCAGGACTGGGCTGGGTTCCCAGAGCTGCTATTGCTGCCGGGGATCACAAGGCCGGGATGGGGCCTCCCAGGGACCGGGTCTGTGGCAGGAGGGAGGTCGCGGGAGCTATTGGGAAGCTCGCCGCCTGGCGGTGGCTGCTCTCAGGCCGCGCGGAGCCAGGCTGTGGGCCCGCCAGGGGCCGGAGGGAGGGTTTGTCCTTGGCCCCAGGCAGCTCACGGTGCACGGCGGGGCCAGGCGCGGCGGGTGAAGCAGGAGCACAGCTCTGTGCCTGCGGGGACCCACACCTAGTTTACATGGGCTTCTCGCGAGAACTAGGGCGTCCCGTGCAAAGGCCCGGAGGCGACCGGCCTGGTGCGTTGCACAGAAGTTAACGGAGCGCGGGGTAGGGGCGCGGAAAGAGGACCCGCTGGGGGCTTAGGAGAGTGTTCGGCACATTTCCCCCCGAGAAATCGACTCATCCCCGGCGGCATCAGCGCCGCCTAGCGTCGGGGTCTGCAACCAGCATCCCCTCGGGCCCTGCGCCCTTGACCCAAGTAAAGCCAGGCGGAGAGCGGACCTTGCGCGGTCCCGTCTGGCGCCCCCAGCCCCGCCCGGCGGCGGGACGTGCCCGGCTTGTGCGCGGCCACCTGGGCCTCCGCTCGCCACCGCGCGTGGATTCCGGCTCCGGGCTCCAGCGCTTGGCGCACCGTTGCGAGGGCCAGCGGCTTCCAGCGGCCGCCCGAGAGCCCGGGGGCGCTATCCGCGGGATCCCGGCCGGGCGCGCCCTCGGCTCCCGGCGCTCCCGCCCGCCCCGCCCGCCCAGGGGTCCAGGGCGCGGGCGCGCCGAGCCCGGGAGGGGTGCAGGCGGTCAGGCGGGGGCCGGGAGTGTGGGGGCGCGGGCGGGCGGGGCCCGGGCTGAGGTCCGGGGGGCGGTGGCTGCGCTGCGGCCGCGCTCGGAGGGGAGGACGGGGGGCGGGAGGAGGGGCTCTCCGCGCGGGGCAGGGGCGGAGCGAGCGGCGGCGCCGCGGAGCCAAGTGAGTTCGCTCCGGAGCCCGTGCCGTGGCCGGCCGCACCTCCGGCGCCCGCCGCCCCCGCCGCCCCCGCCGCCGCCGCCCGCGTGGGGATGTAGGATGCTGGTGGGCTCCAGGCTCCAGCGGCGGCGGCGGCAGCCTCTCCTTTGGCCGATGAATGCAGACCCGCCGCCGCCGCCCTGGGTTTGGATGGCCCCCGGCTCGACCGGGCTGCTCCGGCTGGGCGCTGGGGTCGCGCCCCCGCCCGTGCTGCTCGCAGCGGCCCAGCCCCCCGCCGCTCCGCTGCTCCCGGGGCTGCCCGGCTGGCAAGCCCCCGGCGAGCCCCTGCTGCCGCTGGTGCCGCTGCCCTCTGCGCCAGACCACGCCGCCGCCGCCGCCGCCGCGCACTGCTACCCTCTGCTCCACGGGCAGGTAACGTGTCCCCGCCCCGCCCCGGGCTCGGGCTCGGGTTCTCGGGTCGCGCCCCTGCCCTGGGCGCGGCCCAAGCTGGCCCGGGCGGCCCCGGCCTGGGGCGCGCGCTCTTCCGCCCCTGGTGGTCCAGGCTCCCCAACCAGCAGCACCAGCCTGGCAGCCGTGCATCGGCCACAAAGTTCATGCCGTGACGTCCCGCTCTGCCCCCCAAGCAGTCTTTCCGTATTTTCCGCGGTCTCTCGGCCCAGCATTTTGGGGACCAGCACCCCAACCGAGGCCCGTGTGGGGACCGAGGTGGCCACAACTTTCGCGGGGCCGGGGTCGCTGTCCAGAGAGCGGTGCTGAAGTCGCCGCCGCCGCCGCCGCGCAGCGTGGCCGGCTTATCGCAGAGAAGTTAACACTTTTCCAGCCTCTGCCAGACTTGAAGATCAAGCTGGGAATCCATCGCTATTTCTGATTCTGATCTGGTTGGGGTTTGTGTGTGTGTGTGTGTGTGTGTGTGTGTGTTTCTTCTCCTTCCATGTGAAAATAGACTCAGGACAATGCTTAAGAGAATTCAAGCCAGCGGAAGCTGCAGGGAAATCCTGCCTTTGGTACGGAGAAATGTTGCCGGCGATACACCGCCGCCCCCACCCCCGACCGAGGTCCCCCCGAGCCCGCCTCATTAGCTAGCTCCTGCCATGCTGCACTTTGGCATACTTTGGCCTTTAAAACCCGGAATTAAAAAGGAAAAGTGACTGTACCTTTGATGCATGGTGCAACCCAGCCAGGCAGGCTGGTTTTGGCAAGATCCATTGTTTGCTCTCTAACTATGCAGATGCATTTAAATCAGGGGAAAACGCATTTTATTCCAAGGATAGTCTTCATTAGCATATTCAAATAAGTGGTATGTTAGAATCCACCATTTAATTAATTTTATTCCTATATTATCTTGTGGGCTTTCCTTAAAGACGTTGTTAAACTCCGCCCACACTGGTCTTTAGACCTAATGGCACGTCACACATGCAGTCCTAGATAGCTATTTTGATGTGCGATGCAGTTCATATTGGGTTTTATTGAATAAACGCTGGTAGCTTTTTTGGCGTTTTCAGGGGGTTGCTGTATCAGAGTGCTACCACTAGAGGTATATAATGCCCAGGAACTACATTTTTTTCTCTCCCCCCCCCCCCCCCCCTATATAGAACACTGCATTTTTGGGGGGTGTAAATTTAAAAATGTATTTTAAAAAATCTTATTAGTCTTCTTTTAAATATTTCCTGTGAAATGACAATATTTAGAAGCAGAAGGACATTTTCACATAACAGGAAGATTAAAAAAAATGATTTTATGATCTGAAACGAAGTAGATGTGGAGGCATTCCACATCACGGAGCAACGATTCTGTCAGTTCTCTGCTCGAGACGATTCGGTTATTTTAACGAGGGAGCCTGTCTCCGAGACGGCCTGCCCCTTTCGGTGTTCGCTCGTTTACTCTGTGCTTTGGGATCTTCGGTTATTGATGAGCTACCCTTTCATCTCCTTTGCCTTGGAATCTGTTTGCACTCGTGAGCCGTGGGCAACTTTCAATCTTAACCCCTTAATGAATTTTATTTTGAAAATATTATTTGTGTTTGTCTTTTAAAACGACAAGTATAATTCACACAAAATGTTATACTGACAGGACTATCATGACATGCAGCTCTCTGCTTGCTTCTGAAAAGAATTCCAGAACCATACAGGGACTACCCAGCATGTCCCCTTTCCATTGTGGCTCCTCCTATCTGAGGCAGAAACCCACTTCTTACCGGCTTCTCGTGGTTTTGTGCTTAGAAGTTCTTTCTCAGTATTGGAGAGTGCAATGTGGGTAATGCTTTGTGATGGTTCTGATGGGAAACCTTATACATTTTAAAAACGTGTGGTTGTTTTTTTGTTTTTTTTTTTAAACTGGGGAAAGAGGAGGTTTTTCTCCTAATTAAATACATATATTTTTGAATTCCCTTTTAAAAAATTAAAAAGCAGCTGCCCCCGTAGCTTACGGGATAAACTAGAGTTGATTGATGTGGGCTAACAAGCATTCCCTTCTCTCTTCTTGGGTTTCAGTGGCTATTCGGTGGCCCTTCTCCTTCAATAGGACTGTCCCCCTCTTCCACTGTGGAGCTGGTGCCCATTTTCCCACATGTATGCCCATCTGCTCTCCCACCTCCTGTTGGGAAAGGTTGGATAGACAAACGGATACCCAATTGTAAGGTAAAAATGCAAGTAGTTTCATTGGATAAGTGGGAGTCAATTATGAAGTCGTTGGGTATTTCCATAACAACAGAAAACAGTGTGTTTTCTCTTTGCTAATTGCACTAGATTGACCTTCTAGGTCTAAAAAGGGATCTTTTCAGAATAAGATCAGTCTGTTAAACACCAGCAGATTGGGGGGTGGGGAGGGAATGGTATTTCATTTTAGCTTAATATATTTGGATTCCATAGAACAATATAGAATTTTCCATTGTGAATCAGAATCTACTCTTTACAATGTTCAGTTTTTAAATCTCTAACAATGGGTCAACAGCTGGCCTTAAACATGATATAATTCAAGTATAAATTTTAAAAGCGAGCTTTTCTTGCTGTGATTGCTTTAAGTATTCCTCTTTCTGGTGGTTTATTTTGGCATTTGAATTCAAATGTACTAATTACGCTTTGTTTGAAAACTAAAAAAAAGAAAAGAAAAACTATGTGGTGAGTTGTCTGTGCCACACAGCGGACCTCCTTGTGGCGGTTCTTTAGTCTGTAAACGGGCTGCCGTGCTGAATTGATCAAGTCAATAGTGGAAGACCAGCGCAGACCACGGCACCTTCATGGTGATGGTTATTGGGGCCCCGTGGATCTTTAGGTTGGAGAAGGATGCTTTTATAGAGTCCCCACTTATAGACTCTCCAATATTTGATCAATGTAAGACAAGACAGATATTTTACAGTAGTCTTTAGTCTTTCTCATGTGCATGGTCTGAATTGTTACACTTGCTTTCTTTTTTGGACAGATCTTTTTAAATAATTCCTTTGCTCTGGACTCAACGTGGATATATCCCGAGGAATCAAGATTGTTCCATGGGTATGAAAAGCCTCATTTATTGGCAAATCAAGTAGCTGTGTCTCTGTCCAGGCCAGCGCCTGCCTCCAGGTCTCTTCCCACAGTGGTGTTAGCACCTCAGCCTATACCAGGTTGGTGCCCAATTAGCCATGCCAGTGTGCTTTTTCTTCCTTTTCCTTTTTGTTCTAGCCACAAGTGAGTCAGTTCTAGGTATGAACACTGCATTTGTCATTTTAATGAAACAGTTCTTTTAAATTCGTTCAATAACATATCATTTCTTTTCATTGGCATGTTTCCTTTTGATAAAGAAATGGAGTTTGGGGTAACTTCACTGTGTTTGGGGGGCATGGAATTTGATTTAAGATGAGGAGATGGCAGAAGGGATTTTCCAGGACCATAATTTTGGTGCTTTATTTTTAGAATTGGACCACAGCTTCTGCTGGTAGCTCTTAACAGGGGCACCACATGATCAGGACACTCATTACAAAATGTTTCTTGTGTGGGGCGAGGTGCATGCGTCAAAGCTGCCTGGTCTGCAGGACATGCGAGGTTTCTGTGACCTCACATTGCGGGTGATGCTGCATGCTCTAGAGAAGCACATACTATTTGGAAGATGGGTTTTGTTCTGTCTTTGGAGTCTTAGTGACCTGGAAGAACACTTGTCTTGGAATAAACTCCCTTGAAATAATCCCTGCATGAAAGATTGTGTAATAAACCCATATAGTAACAGGAGAGTAAAATCATCTTATGAATTTTTAAATTGATTTTTAAAATCACCTTAACATACGATCATATTATAAAAGCAAATGTTGCCCGTGCCAAAATTACCTTGCAACACCTTCCATTATGGAATATTTTATGACTTCAGAATTACATTAGCTTCCTGTAATTTCCTACCTACCACGCTCGTCTCAACGGGTGTCTCTAAAATTTAGTAATAAGGACATGCCCTGTGGCTAATGTGATGGTTGAGGAGATAGATCTGTGTGCTGCTCTGTTTGCCTACCTTACGTATTCTAATTTGCTATGGGTCTTGTTTAGTAATAAGTCAGGAAGAACAACTCCATTATTTGTGTTGGTTTTTTTTTTTCATGGGCCTTAATGATTCTTGACTGAAACTTGCCTTCTGTCCTTGCCTGGTAACTAGGCATTACCGCGTTATTAAAATCCGCATGAGCAACATCCACACATGCATTTATAAACATTTTTCACTAAGATGATTATGTTTCCTATTTCATGTAATGATGATGAAAGGTGGTTAGGCTGCATGTGTTCACACAAGGATTCGTGGCTGTGGCTGCAGGTGGCTCTTTTGGAATACGTAAGAATAATATTTCCTTTTCCTAATGCATCAGCAATAGCTGTCACCCAAATAATTAGAAATTATGTAAGTTTAAAAATAGATAAGTTAGTTAAACTAGTTAGGCAGAATCTTCGCGTAAACTGTCCACCTCTCAGCTCCTCCCTGAGTTTCATAGACATTTTGCGGTGTACCTTAACCCTCTTCCTAGAACTCATACTATGAACACACTAAATATCTCTTTAGTTGAAGAAGCTGTCGATGTAAGAGACGTCCAAACCTGTAGAGAATTTTTAATAAGAGTTTATTTGAGCGAAACTGATGACAGCTGCCGGGAAGCAAGATCTCAAACACTCCTGAGATAATCGTTTTGCAGCTTCTTTTATGCATTTGAAATTAAGGAGGGAACCCAGGGAAGATTAGAGAAAGCAAGGCAGGGATCGGATTACAGAATAGTTAATAAGATTATGTACTCTTTGGAGGGCGGTAATTACTTTTGTTATTTCAAAGGTGTACTAAGGTAGATGCACAAGAACAATGAGCAGGGCTGGCTTAAAACCGTTCACTAAAGAAGAGGGCAAAGGGGGGATAAGTGAGGGCGGAAAGAGATTTGACTCTGGGTGATGAGGGCACAATGCAGTGGGCAGATGATGTGTTATTGAGTTGTATACTTGAAACCTGTAGGGTTTTATTAACCAATGTCACCCCAATACATTTAATAAAAAAGGAAAAAGAAGTTAGAGGCCTGGGGTGTTACTACCCACCATGACCTACCCAGTTAGGAATTTATGGTCAGTTCACTGTGTGAGGTTACTTTCTGTAGAACCCCTTTATCTTTCACAATTCCCCCTTCCGATTATAAATCAATCTGAAGGATGCATTGATGACCAACCTTTGGTTGGACAATGTGGTCTCACAGGGCTCGGAAGGCTCAGTTCTCGGAGGTCTCAGTATCAACGCTTGTTGAGATGGAGGACCATTGGGGATAGGGCAATGCTATAACCATGAGATGTGAGGATGAATTTTTCCCCAAAAGGGAAGGGCAGGTGAACGGAAGGCTTTTGGGTCCTAAGGCTTTCACTGTGAAGAACATTGGATCATTACTATCCTGTGAACTGTCATGATCTGAGCTTTGTCTTCTGTCTCTTTTTTTTTTTCTGTATTTGGTACCTAGTATGACATTTATGTAAGCCATGAAAGAGAGTATTAAGTTATTTTATACATGTTCAGTCATCAGGAACAGTTGGACTACAATGAAAAACCTGCAAAACAAGTATAACTATTATTAGGACTAATGTCCTTAGCAAACTGGTAAAGACAACCAATTGTTCTCTGTGTTAAACATCAATCTGAAGGTATACCAGCCTTGTCGATGTCATGGGAGAGCTGCCTAACTCTGATGTGGGCAGCTTCTCATCCTCAAGGAGTCTTGGATGTCTGTTGTAGGCGGAGGCGTGTATCAGAGACAAGGATAGATATTCATTCGCAGTTAGGCACCTGATAAGCCCTTCCAATGAGGTTGCAGAGTGTCTTTAATTTTTGTCCTTTCCAATAAACAAAATCTCCAGGGAGCAGTCAGTGAACCCTAAGTCTGTGTCTCCTGGGAGTTCACTGTGAAAGGAAGTGGCTACCCATTTGACATTTTCTTGAAGTGACTTTATCAAACCTTGATAATAGCTAAGATGGCTCCTTTCAATAATGTCAACTCATAAGTTACTTCACCCAAGTCCATCTTAAAAGAAAATGGGGTTTGCCAGTGAGCCTGGGAAGAACCAAGCAGCTATCTTGGTTTTCCAATTACCCCGACTATTCATTTAATTGACAACCATTATTTACCCATACAATATACCCTGGAAATGTTCTATCACTTATTGTACAGTGATTTCCATGTAATTTAACACAAAAACAGAACTTGGAGGTATTCCAGGGACTCTTCTAGCTGCAAAGTATTCCTACATATATTGAGATTTTAACAGTTAAAATCTCCATCTCTAATGAAAACTAAGAAGTAAACAACTAGCATTCTTTAGCTTGGCAAATTTGTGAAGATATTTTATAACCTCTAGAAGCATATTCCATAGACATCAGAGTCAGTTATTGACATGGACTTATTTTTATAAACTTGGGTAAAATATAAATATTTTATTAATAATTCAAAAGACATGTCTGTTCTTGAACCAACAAGCTTAAAATAGCCTTTGTTTAGTATGGATTAATCTTAAGTTGTGAACTTGAAAAGCATTTGAGTTAGTTTCTATATTTCTGAGAATTTTAGAATATCCAGTTCTTACCAGTGCTTACTTTCCCATTAATTTTAACAATATCAGCAGAAGTTGAAAATTATCTTACATTTACAACATGCATACGTAGGCATACACAGACAGACAAACAGAAACATATCTTTTATCCATGAGAAAAACTCATTAGTTTATGAAAAAACAGTTGGCTCCACTTTTTGTATCAGAGGCATTTACAATTTATATCTGTCCTGGACAAGTCAAGTTCCAAATGACCATCCCCTTTTAACCTAAGGACAGCCATTTTTAATACCTCAAAGAACTGGGTTGACACTTAACAACATCATTGGTTGATCTATTTATCTAAATCTTTCTTTTGACGCTTTGAGAGACCAATTCAATATGTTTTCCTAATTTTATAGTCAGTTTTTATTATGGTGCATACAAAAAGATTTATTTAGAAGTCACTTTAGTATTAATGAAAGCCTGACTGTCCTGGGGCTTGTCGGCCTTGAAGGCATGATTTCCCATGTTAATTTTAGTGTTGGGTGTGTGTGTGTGTGTGTGTGTGTGTGTGTGTGTGTGTGTGTGTGTGTGTTTTGAGATCCATAGAGTCTGAACAAACTTCTAGGGAAAACCAGCCTTTATATGAATGTCTCCAGATGAGCCAAATGTGGTGGATATCCTTAAAGGATTGCTTCACACCCCAGAGGGTGACAGAGATTCTCAGATACCAGGAATACCAAGGGCGAGGGAGAGCTTCTCGGACTCCACCAGAACCATGATGTTTTCCAAGGATGGGAACTCTCTCTCAAGGTGAACATCTTTTCATGATTTTAAAAAAACAAACCCTCAACAAATTGGGTCTGAAAGAAACATACACACCTCAACATAATGAAGGCCATAGATGAGAAACCCACAGCTGACATCATACTTAATGGTGAAAGATTGAAAGCTTTTCCTCTAAGATCAGGAACAAGACACGATGCCCACTCCCACCACTCCTAGTCAGCACAGTATTGGAAGTCCTAGGTAAAGCAGTCAGGCAAAAATGAAAGGCATCTAATCAGAAAGGAAGAAGTGAAGTTGTCTTTATTTGCAGGTGACATGATCTTATATATAGAAAATCCTAGAGACTATACCAAAACACTGTTGGAACTAATCAACAAATTCAATAAAGTTGCAGGATACAGAATGAGTGTTCAGGAACCAGTTGAGTTTCTATACAGTAACAATGAAATACCTGAAAAAGAAATAAAGAAACCAAACCCATTCACAATAGCATCAAAAACAATAAAATACTCAGGATTACATTGAACCAAGGAAGGAAAAGATCCAAGCAATGAAAACTACAAGACTTGGCCAAAAGAAGTGGAAGAAGACACAAACAAATGGAAAAATATCCTGTGCTTGTGAGTCAGAAGAATTAATATTAAAATGTCCACACTACCCAAAGCCATCTATAGATTTGATGCAATTCCTATAAAAATTCCAATGGCATTTTCCACAGAAATAGGAACAAGAATCCTAAAATATTTATGGAACCATAAATGACCCCGAGGAGCCAAAGCAATCCTGAGAAATAACAAAGCCAGAGGCATCACACTTCCTTATGCAAACTATAATACAAAGCTATAGTAATCAAAACAGCATGGTATTGGCATAAAAATAGACACGTAGACCAATGGAACAGAATATAGAGAGCCCAGAAGTAAACTCCTGTATACTCAGTCAACTAATATTTGGCAAGGGAGCCAAAAGCACTTAATGAGAAAGGGGTAGCTTCTTTAATAATGATGTTGGGAAAACTGGATAACCACATGCAGAAAAATGAAATTAGACCCCTATCTTACACTGCTTACAAAAATTAACTTGAAATGAATGAGACCTGAAACCATCAAACTGCTGGAAGAAAACATAAAGAAAATCTCCTTGACACTGGTCTTGGCAACAAGTTCCTGGATATGGCACCAAAAACATAGACAACAATAGCAAAAATCAACACGTGGGACTGCATCAAATTAAAAATCTTCTGCACAGCAAAGGAAAAAATCAAGAAAATGAAAGGCAACCTAGGAAATTGGAGAAAATATTTTTAAATCATGTATTTGATAAGGGGCTATTATCCTATATATTAAAAGCCTAATATACAAATTGACCAAACAGCGAAACGACTATTCGTTGGGGGCCGGAGCTGGTGAGCAGGTGGTGCCAGGCCAGCCAAGGTGGGTGCCAGTGGGCAGAGGGAGGGGACAGCGGTTGGGGGGCAGCGGCCACCGGTGGTGGCGGAGGGGTGATTGGCGGGCAGGGCCTGCGCTCATTGGCCGGTGTTGTTCCCGGATTGGCCCGTGGGTCGCCTCCCACAGAAGTGCAGGACTAAGCTGTCGGTCAGACCTCACCCGAGGGCTCCTGATCTGCAAGAGGGCGCAGGGCGCAGGACAGGCTGAGGGACCCCCCCAAGTGCATGAATTTTCATGCACCGGGCCTCTAGTTCAAAAATATAAAGGACTCATACAACTCAATAACAACCCCCTCAAACAAACAAAACAAACACTCTGATTAGAAATTGGGCAGAAAAACAAAACAGATATTTGTCCAAAGAAGACATACAGATGGCCAACAGGTACAAGAAAAGATTCTCCATATCACTAGTCATCAAGGCAATGCAAATCAAAGCCACAATGAGATATCACCTCACATCTGCTTGAATAACTATTATCAAAAAGATAGGTGATAACAAGAAGTTGGTGAGGATGTGGAGAAAAGTGAACCCCTGGGCATGATGGCTGGGGAGGTAAATTGGTTCAATCATTATGGAAAACAGCATAGAGGTCTAAACAATTAAAAATAGAACTACCATATGATTCAGTGATACCGCTTCTGGGCATATATAGAAAGGAAATGAAGGCAGGATATAGAAGAGGTACCTGCATTTCCATGTTCATTACAGCATTGTTCACAGTAGCCAAGATGTGGGAGACAACCTAAGGATCCGTCTATAAATGAATGGATAAAGAAGATATAGTATATGTAATACAATTGAATATTATTCAGCCATGAGATAGGAAGAAATCCTACCATTTGGGACAACATGGATGGACCTTGAGGGCATGAGACTAAATGAGAAAAGCCAGGCACAGAAAGATTAATCCTGGAAGATCTCACTTATATGTGGAATCTAAAAAAGCCACATCTAAAAAAGCAGAGTCCAGACTGGTGGTTGCCAGGGCTGGGTGAAGCGGACATGGGTAGATGCTAGTCAAAGGTACAAACTTGCTGTTGGGAGACGAATACGCTCTGGAGCACTAACTCAAGGTCCGTGGTTATATTCAACAAGATGGAATCACCTACAAAAAAGCTGCCCAGAGACTAGACCTCAAACGCTCTCACAAAAACAAACAAAACCCCAAACACCTCCAAAAAAAAAACCCAAGAAAATTCTCAAATCAACGAGCTAAGCTTCCATCTTAAGAAACTAGAAAAGGGAGAGCTAACCTGTAAGAAGCCAACCGGAGGAAATAGTGAAGATAAGAGCGGGAATCAAAGAACCTAAAACTAGGAAAATATAAAGAAAATCAATGACACCAAAAGTTCTTTTTTTTAATAATGATTGGTACCAGTACAGTCAAAACCCCCTGGCTATAGAGTATAAGAAAAAAAGAGAGACAACACAGATTGCTGAAGTCATGATGCGCAAAAGGCATCACTATAGATTTTAGTCCCCGAAATTTAATAGGAAAACCATACAGAGTACTTCATGACGATGAGTTTAACAGCCTGGAAGAAACAGGCAGATTCTTTGTAAGTCACCCCTACCAGTGCTTACTCAAGAAGAAACAGAAAGCATGGAAAACACAAAAGCACTGAGTCAGTTCTGTTCTTCCAACAGAGAACACCAGGCCCAGATAGCTCCGCTGCAGCCCTACCCAGTGTGTAAGGAGGAAAGAACACCACGTTTAAGTAAACTGCTTCAGAAAATAAATAGCATTTCACAAATTACTATTTTTTTTTTTAGGTCCGCATCCCTCTGATACAAAAACTAAGTAGATACTACAAAAAAGACAATTACAGGCCCATATGCTTCATAAACATTAGTGCAAAAAAAATGCTCAACATAATAGTAATGTACACAACTCACAGCACACCATGAGCCAGTGGGGCTTTTTCTAGGAATGCGATGCTGGCCCAGCATTAGAAAATCAATGTCATTTACTTTACAGAAACAACGAAGAAGAAAAACAGCAGGATCGTTTCAATAGATGCGGAAAATACATTTGTCAAACTCAAAATCTATTCAGATATTAAAAAAACCCCAAACAAACCTCTAATTCAACTCAGTATTAAAGGGGACGTCATCAGACTGACAAAGAACATCTATGAAAGGCCCACAGCTACAGTCATATTTCATACTGAACGCCTGATGTTTTCTGAGATGGAGAACGGGACGAGGATTTGTGCTCTCAACACTCCTATGCAAGCCTGTGCTGGAAGGCCTACCCAATGCAATAAGGAACAAGAAAAAAGAACGAGGAGCATGAATACAGATGGGGAAGGAAGAAATGAAACTGTCTCTGTGCAGACAAAGCGAGGCATGCAGACCATCCCTAAGAGTCTACTGAGAGTGGCTAGTACCAATAGGTTTTTTGTCAAGGTTGCAGGATACAAAGTCAATGTGAAAATTCATTCACAGTTCTGTATTGCTGGTGGTGAACAATTGGAAATTAAAATAAAATAGTAGTACATTAAAGCACCCAAAACATGAAATGTTTACAGATAAAGGTAACAAAATATGTACTACCCAGAAAACTAGAAAACATTGATTAGAGAAATCAGACATTAATAAATGGAGAGAGATTTTGTGTTAATGGGCTGGAAGACTCAATAATAAGATGTCAGTTCCTTCCAGGTTGACCTATAAGTTCCATGTAATCCTAAATAAAACCCCAGTTTCATAGTGGTTTACAAGCTAATTCTATAATTGGTATAGGAAGCCAAAGGAAGTAGAGTAGCCACAACAGTTTTGAGAAAGAAAACTAAATGTGGAGGAAGCATAAATAAGTGATTTGAATGCTTGTGATAGAACTACAAGAATGCGGGCCTTGTGGAATTGGCAAAAGTATAAGAACAAAGATCAATAGAAATAGTAATAGACCTTCCAGAAATAGGCACACACATATGTGGTCAATTGATTTTTGACAAAGGCATAAGGGCGATTCAATAGAGAAAAGCTTGACTTTCCATAAATGGTCTGGGGACTGGTCTTTAAAACAAAAAACAAACCTTGTCCAATACCTTGGTGTCATATACAAAAATTAACTCAAAGTAGATGAGAGGTGTGATTATAAAACCCCAAACCCTAGAACTTCTGAAAAAAAACACACCACACCACATAAAAGAGAAATTTGTGACCTTGAATTAGGCAAAGGTTTCTTAGATATGACACCAAAAGCATGACCCATAAAAGAAAACGCATGGATGGACTAGATTTCATCCATATTAAATGCTGCCGCTCTTTGAAAGTACTTCGAATCAAATGAAAAAGAAAGCCAAATACTAAGAGAAAATACTTGCAAAGCATATATCTAATAAATAATTGATATCCGGAATACACAGAGAACTCTCACAAGTCAAGAACAAGAAAATAAACAACCCAACAAAGTGGGCAAAATGTGTTACCAGACGCGTCACCAACACAGATGCGTGGACGGCAAATGAGCGCGTGCAAAGATGCTCGCTGTCCTCATCGGGGCCAGGCACCCTGAGTCCGCAGTGAGAGCCCACACACCTCTCAGAGGGGCTGTAACTTCAGCACGCGGGGAGCGGCTGGCCCTTCCAGAACTTGCTGGTGGGAATGCAGCCACTTTGGGGGCAGTGTGGGCGTCTCTCACAGGCATACCCACATCCGATACCCAGTAATCTCCTGCCTACACAGTCACCCAAGAAAAACAGATATGCCCACCCGGACACCTGTGCACAGCTGTTTACAGAGGCTTTGTCTGTAAGCAACAAGACCCGCGAACAATGTAAAGGTCCGTTACTCGGTGAGCGATGGATGATGACGGAGATAACGAGGCACGGCTTCTGGTACCAGCAGCCAGCGGTTGGACCCCAAAACCGTGATGCTAGGTGAAACCATCCAGAAGCAAACATCTGCGTCATACGTGCTGCCCTTTTCTGACTTAAGACCAGACACAGATGGGTGGTTTCCAGGGTTAGGGTTTGGAGGAAGGTATTGATGATGGGGGGCCCGGGGGGAGAGGTTAGGGGTTGTGGACAGGTATCTGACTGTGGTGGGTGGTTACATGACTGTGTTTACTGAAATTCTGAGAACTGTGCACCTAAATGCAAATTTTCGCGAGTGCACCCAACATTTGTTTTTTAAAAGGAAGAGACGTAAGAGACATACCCAGTACTACGTGCGAAGTTTATCTGACCGCGGTTTGAAAGAAGAAGATGGAAAGACAGCTGGAGAAATCCAGACACGGACTATGTCTTGGATAATATGAGGGAATTATGTTCATCTTGTCAAGCTATCTGTAGGTGTGACAGGTGTTCTGTGCTTACGCTTTTTAAAAGAACTCTTATACTTGAGAGTCGACTACTGCAACGGGAGGATCAGCTCAATCCACGACGCGTGTGCTTGAATCCAGGTGTGTGGCTGGGGGGCGCGCGTGTCAGGAGGAAACACGCCCACCGCCGGCTGGTCACCGAGGACGGTTGTGACGTGATCGCGGGGCTCCCGGTGCTGTTCTCCACTCCATTATCATTGGAAGTTGCCATAATAGCAAAGAGAAAAAAAAATAGCGCCATGAAACACACTTCAAAAAAGTGACAGAGTGATAGTGGGGATCGCACCTGCCTGCCACAGTGCAGTGAACGTGGAAATGAAAGGTGAAGCCTTAAAGAGACACCCAGCCGCCTGGAAGTTACAAGATTACCAAAAGAAAGGAAGGAAGCAAGCTAAGATGACAAAACTAGACCTTCTATCTGAGAGGCAAACACGATGTGTGCCTATTAGGAGTGGTGAGTTGTGGGCCGTGGCGCTAAAGAGCAGATCCAAAGCTCGAAGTGATGATGGTGTGAACTGTGAAAGTGTGGGGACCAGCGTAAATGCACTTTCAAATCAAGGCAATAGGAAGTTAGAGAAAACTAAGAAAAACCCGAGGAAGCAAATAATAAAGGCAAACATTTATAGTTTTAAACACAAAAATAAATTCAATTGATTAAAAATGCTTTCCTCATTGATGGTTATAAAAACAGAAATACATTAACTGGAATGTCTTTTCTCAATATTAGTAATTTTTAAATGATTAGGTTAGCTATTTCCTGGGAGGTGGTCAACTTGGATCAAGATGGAAACCTGCATAAATGCCCACAGGACTCCTGCCTCCTCTGAGCGGACTTCTGCTCAGAGACCTCATTCTCCCCTTCCCCTTAGCCCGAGTTCCCTCTGAGCCTGGCCCCATCTCAGTCTTCACCGGTAAAGTCTCCCAAACTCCAAGGAGAACCCTTTAATAATTATAGTTTGTTTCAGAACATAGAAAATGGCGAAATGCTAATATAGATTATAGAAGTTATTTACCCATTTTACCAGTGTTTTTAGAAAATAGAAAACAAACAGAAACAAGTAAATTATATGGTCAGATTTCAGTTGTAAAGGGAGCTGTAACAATCCTAAAAATATTACTGAAAATGTAACAGTATGGTAATGATAACACTGCCAGGACTCAGTGGAGCACATTTCATCGTTGCAGAAATTGTATAAAAATAAGAAAAGCATGGAAATGACATCACATATGTGGGTTTAATAAGAAAAAAAAAAATTCTTTCATTAGGCTACTAGAGGCCCGGTGCACGAAATTTGTGCACTTGGAGGGGGTGTTCTCTCAGCCCAGACTGCGCCCTCTTGCAGTCCTGGAGCCCTTGGCGGATGTCTGACTGACAGCTTAGGCCCGCTCCCAGTGGGGAGCGGGAAACAAAGAAACTAAGAATTTGTGGAATTATTTTCAACTGGAGAAACTCACTATGGACTTGAGTAGGAAAAATGGAACATTGTGAGATATTCAAATTAAGTTATGGATATAGTACAATGCTAATTATATTACTTTTTGAAATCTTTTTAAAAATCTTGATCATGGAATATACACTTGAGATGAACAAATATAGGATGCCCCCCAAAAATGTATACACACACTTTGAATAACTAGAAAGGAAATATTTGCTAAAACATTTAATTTTCAAAATTGAGCTACCAGCTGTTAAAGTGTATACATTTTTGGGAGATATCCTGTATATATTTTTAAAAAATCTGTAAGAGGGATTTAACTTATTCTAAAGTTACATCAGTTTTTAAAATGTGGTACTGATATACTAATCTACATATAGATTAATGTAATAAGTTTTAAAAGAATTGTTATGGAGGACAGTGTTCTAATACCATAATAAAAAAATAGATACAAAGAGATGACTCACAGCATAATTATAAATTATTATTTGTAATTATGATTATTATGCAAGATGTGGTTTACTCACAGGTAATTCAGGAAATGCAAATTGAAACCAGCAAATATAACATTCTCCTATTACGTAAATTGGCACAGGTTTTCAAAAACCTTGGCTCTACTCCGTGTTTGCAGTAGAGAACAGTGTTCATTCTCCCACAACTATTAGAAGTAGTGTGTTTTGAGTCATGCGATTGGACTTTCAGATCCTTTAAAATGTTAATATAATTTTACTCAGTGAATTTATGTATATGGCCAGTTACAGAAAGAGCACGTGACAACTTATAATCCCAAGAGGAAAATTAAATCTTAAATGTCCTTCACTAGATAAGTGTCAAGCGAATTGTGAAACATCACTATTTAAAATACCTTCCACTTTTAATAACATCACATTTGGAAGATGATTAGACAAAAGCAAATGCTTTTATTATATTTTAGTAAATTTTTAAAAGCAGGGAACAAACCATTTGAACCAGATGATCTGAATTCTTGGAGCACCAGACACACACTCACACCCATGCGCACACTGACGACAGAAGGAGACACACCAAGATGTTAATAGTGGCTATTTCTGTTGCTGTATGCTGGGGTGAGGGGTACTTTTATTTCCAACTCTATAATATCTTTTATTTCCTTTTTTGTTGTTGTTAATCCTCACTCAGAGGACATGTTTCCATTGACTTTTAGAGAGAGTGGAAGGCAGGGGGAGAGACATACACAGAGAGAAACATCAATGTGAGAGAGAGACATCGATTGGCTGCCTCCTGTACGTGCCCCAACCGGGGCTGGGGATCAAGCCTGCAACTGAGGTACGTGCCCAGAATGTAACCTGGGTCCCTTCAGTCTGAGGGCCGACACTCTCTCCACTGAGCCAAACCGGCGAGGGCTTATTTTCCATTTTTAATGTACATGTATTGCTTTTATAGTCAGACAAAAGCCATAAGATACATGAAAGTGCTTCTCTCATCCTCATGCCATTGAGAATGAGAGTGTTACCTGCTGCTGGGGCTCGTCCCCCTGAGACACCTACAGAGGAGAAAATGGAGCCGGCCCACTTGTCCCACAAGGGCACCGCCTGGTGCGGGCGACGCGGGTGTATCTTTAACCACATGTCAGGTCAAGGGCAGCGTCCTTGAAGGACCAGGCGTCCGGGAGAGCCCGGGGGAGAGGTCTCTCACTGCATCCTTGCCAACATCCCCTGTGGATCCTTGGGTTCCAGCAGAGGTGGCAGCACCAGCTTCCTACACAGCGAGCGTCCCCACAGAGCGCCCATCCTGAATGCATCCGTCTGTCCCCACCGGAGACCATGTGTCCGGGAGCTGGTGATGCGGTGAGAGGCAGAAGTCAAGTGTCACCGAAGCCGGTCAGTCCTGGTCCGGAACCATCCAGCTCCCCGGAAGCCATCCTGTGACGTCGCTCTCAAACGGGGCACCTGGTACCTGGAGATCTGGAGTCATAGGCTGCACAGAGAAGTCTTTGGGAACCCCCAACATTGCTTAGCGAGTTGGGGGAGACACGCTGCTTCTCTGTGATGGAAAAGCAGGTATCTTAGCAGAAGATGCAGATGTGTTTGAGTCTCAGAGCTGCCCGGAGGCCCTGGGGGCCTTTCAGGCTTGTGGGGGCCGGCCCGGGCTCTGCCCTGTGGTCTGTGGGTATGTTCACGCTTAACTCCAGTTCCAGAGAAAACTATGGGGCGATCCCAGAGGCGCCGGAAATCGGGCCATCTGGGAGGAGTCAGAAAATACCGGCATGTGGAAAACGCTTACTCAGCCTCCCCTAGCTAGTGGCCTGCAATTCTGCTTTGAGAGAAGGGAGAGCACAGCACAGACTTTGATGCCAGTCTGCCCGGGTTCAAAACGGTCCTGCCACTCGCCAGCTGTGTGCTAGCTGTGGGCACCTGAGTGCATCACATGAGTGGCATCTTTCTTGCTGGAGGTACCCACCTGCTCTCACAGATAATCCCCACAAGATGCTGCTCCGGACAGGAGGGCGGCGTCTACCCTCCCCAAAAGAACTGGGCAAGCAGTTCCCCCGATGACTGCTTTCTATTTTGTCTGTATCACATGTACTTCAAGGCGCCATTTGTATGAAAATTGGTTGTGTCTCCAGACCCAGTGGTAAATTATTCAGGCATCAACTAAAATTGAGAGACTGCCTAGATAATGAAAAACTTAAATGAGGGCTGTGTTTACCAACACAACTTATATCATTTTAAAAAATGAGGAATTTATGTCTGGCGATCTCTTTTCCCCCCTTGAATTTATGGGTGACATTCTACAAAGTAATGAATCAATTCGATGCAAGATGACAGTTCTAAGTCACAGATGTGATTCAGATTCTTTATACTAGAGCCGAGATGGGGCCGAGGAAATGACAAAGGAGATGTCAGAATTCCATAGAAGTGGACTTGGGAAATTAGGGCTATCGCCTCACTTTCATCTTATTGGAAGTTTCCAGATGTTGGTGCCTATCTTAAAGCAGCACTATCTAGCGGAAATACGATGTGAACCACATGTGGAATTTAAAATTTTCTGGTACTCATATTTCAAAAGGTATAGCAAGCCAGGCCGCCGTGGCTCAGTGGTTGAGCATTGACCTATGAACCAGGAGATCATGGTTTGATTCCCGGTCAGGGCACATGCCCAGGTTGCGGGCTTGATCCCCAGTGTGGGGCATACAGGAGGCAGCTGATCAGTGATTCTCTCTCATCATTGATGTTTCTCTCTCTCTCTCTCTCTCTTTCTCTCTCCTCCTTCCTCTCTGAAATCAATAAAAATATATTTTTTAAAAAAGACATAACAAAACAGGTGAAATTCATTTTAGTCATTTATTTTATTTAGCCCAATATCCAGACCATATCACTTCACCATGTCATCAACATAAAATTATTAATGAGACATTTACCCTTTCTTTGATTTTGTTCTTGAAACCCAGTGTGTGTCACACCCAGAGCACACCCCAGTGCCATGAGCCACAGTTGAGGGCTCAGTAGCCACACGTGGCCAATCTCTCCTGGGTGGGACAGGGTAGCACAAGAAGCTAAGTGTATCTGTGGGGCTCTCAACAATGTATCTGTGAGTGTACTTTAGAGAAACCGCTCAATCAGGAGCTTAAATAAGCATTTCAAAGAAATGTACTCAGTGCCCATTCTGTGAGCACGTTGAATTCAAACGTCATGTGACCTCTCTCTGTCTAAGGTCTTGTAAGAGCCTGCCTGCCCCCACCCCCGCCCCCTCCGTGTTGATGAGGCCAAGGAGGTTTCAGTAAGTGAGCGTGCCAGCTGCTGGCAGAGGCTCCTGTGCATAGGGCCCAGGTGGGTGCCAAGGAGAGTCCTCCAGATGCCGGGGTGGCCCGGGTGTCTCAGAGGGGAGGGGCCGGCCTGCAGAGGGCCTGGGGTCAGACACAGCGTCCTGGTGCTGGCATGGTCCCCGGGCCCGCCTGAAGTTTCTTAGACCTCCCCGAATTGTTGTCTTTGGCAGCAAACAGGTATGGATGGCTACCAGGAGGTTCCTCAGGACAAAATGTGCCGACACAGCTCTTTGCGAGTGTGGCCCCGAAGGAGGCAGATGGTGATGATAAAAGGGCGGCGCAGGCCCAGCGCGGAGCTCGGCTCCCGCAGCCACCGGCCAGCTCGCCTCCCCAGGCTGCCGCCGAGGGAAGCACATGGTTAATCACTGTTTTGCTTAAAACATTGATTTTTTTTATAAGTAATCCTTATGGGATAGCATCTCTGGCGTATCTCTTAGCTGGCTTAGCAGTTTTCTTATTTTTTCTTTGGCTGGACCTCTCTTATCTCCCTGTTATTTACTCAACTCAGGGATTCTCTGTGGTCCTTGGGGAAAGCGAGTTATGCTAATTATTTATCCTTTGGCACAATTTATTGAGTGCCTGCTCCTCTTCCAAGAGTCAGCTCAAGAGGTTCTGGTGGGGGTGGGGAGGCAGCTGGCATCCCAGGGTGCCCTTGGCTCCGTGCACCGCCTGGCTGGCTCCGTGGGCAGCTCGTATATCTGTGTGCATCGCGCTTCCTACGGCATCGTCTTTCCGTCCGAGCCTTGCAGACGGGTGAGCAGAGGTGCTTGGGGGGATGCCCAATCGTGGCAGGGGCGCAGGAAAAACACCAGGCCCCCCATTTCATCCTGCACACCCCGCAACGGAAGTTCTTCAGCACCCGCCTCCCAGCGTGCACTCTGCTCCCCGACCAGGCGCCCTGCGTCTGAGCGCACGGGTGCTCCCTGTGCTGGTGGTGGGAGCCAGGCTCTGCTCCCGCACAGGGCCCTGTGCTAATGTCAGCAATCCTCGCTCCTGGCCGAGGCCTGGGGCCCCCTCCCAGCTCACCCCCCAATTCAGAAAAGAATTTTGTCGCTATGGGTTATTGACTTTCTGTCTCCACTGATAATAGTCGATTCTGGGAACTCATTGGAGTGAGTTCGTAACCAAATGAATGCAAAACAAGCCCCAAACTATCTTTCCACGTGTTTGTTTTTAAACAGGCAGATCAGTTTGCTTCCTAATTTTCCTTTTCAGTTGACACATCGTTTTTGACAACAAAATCGTCACCTGGGAATAGAAATGTCCCCACACTCCCATTTACAAAACAGCTTGCGCCTTAGCATCCGTCCTTTAGAACACGGTGAGTTTATCCTTCACGGGTAAACCTCTGTGTAAACAGGAAGTGACGTTCATGCACTGAATCCCTGGGCGGCAGCCCGGGGTCATCGGGTTTGGTGCTTACCATTGGGCCACAGAAGCAGACCTGTCCCTGAGCCGGGCAGGCAGGTGGGTGAGTCCCCGGGAAAACACCTGCAGGAGCCTGAGGGCGAGGCAGATCGAAGCAGAAGCGTTTGAATGGGGCTTTCACAATATCACGGCATCGGCTGACACACACGCGTGCCTCAGATGCTGGTGCTGCTGTGCACGTCACGGATGTTTATAGTGGACAGCACCTAGTGTGATGGGCTGGTTAGGGGGATGCAGCCAGTGTGTGTGGGGGGTCCCTGACCCGGGAGACTGGGCTCTGACTCATAGGTGGACCTGGGGAGGCCCCGGGATGAGCAGGGAAGTGTATTTTGTAACACCTCATGATAAGGGCTTTCTGACAACCTCATGGAAAGCTGACACCCACCTTCCGATGCTCAGTCCTCTCTCCCTGCCCAGTGTCTCCACGGTGCCATCAGCCTTCATGTAAAGCAAACCAACCAGAAGAGCGTGGACCTCGTGCTCATGCTGCCTGGCAGGTGTGCTCCTGAAGGCGGCCTTCTGTGGGCTGCCTCTGTCCCTGGGAGTAAACGTGCGTGGCATCAAGCCAGCCAACGAGGCACCATGGGCCCAATGACATGCCGTGCGGGCAGAGGGGGTTTTGTGATCCGCTTTGCTCACTGAGCACATCGGAGCCGTCCCTGCGCACCAAGGGTTCCTCCCCACACGACCGTACCGGCCGCTGCAGTCTCGCTGAGTGGACGCACATACAACCGTGTGCCTTTCGCTGATATTTCTAGTTTATTGCTGTAAACCTCTAAAGGCATCAGGCACGGGGATGGATTACAGGAAGGGAAATGCCCGATTAAAAGTTGTGAACTGTATTAAGATTTTTAAAAACACATTTCCAGATTGCTTTCCACCAGCAATATAAGCTGGTGCCTACACAATGTTTCTTAGAAGCCACAGTTATTCCAGGGACTGAGGGTTCCTGATTTATTTATTTATTTATTTATTTATTTATTTATTTTAAGCTTTACAGAGACAGCAGAGAAAAAGACAGCTTTCAAATTCTCCTACAATGCCAAAAAGTCCCAGCTGGAATCTGTATTTGCAGCCTGACCCCTCACAAGGAGCTGCCAAGCTGAGAGGGGTTGGGTCTCCCCACGGTGGTGGCCAGTTGGGTGGCAGCCACATGCCCAGGGCCCTCTCCACCCCAGCACAGCTCCCCTCTTTAACCGCCCCCCGCAATGCTGCCTGTGCTGGTCCCTGGCCCCTCTCAGCTCCTGCCCCCAGCATCACCTCTGATTTTGCACAGCCCTGCATCCCGGCCCCTTCTCTGAGGAGCTGGTGACTGTCCGTGTGGCGGCCCGCTGGCCCTCACAGAGCTGTGTGCCCTGTCACCTGGACAGTGGAGAACTCATCACTTTCTCTCTGGGACAGTGGCACACGGTGTCCACTTCCCAGAAAGAGGGCTGGCCTTCAAAAAGCTCTTGTTTTCTCTGCTCGTGTGTTGCATCATGAAATGGCATCTGTCTCCCCTGGCCCCTGGTGTCCCCTGCTGACCTCCTGTCCCTCTTCCGCAGGTGGTTGCCACAACAGCCTTAAGCCCGTCGGCAGCAGCCCCGCCATCGCCATCGCCGCCACTGCCGCAGCCATGGTCTCTGTGGACGCTGAGGGACTCGGGGGCCCGTCCCCCTCCAGCGCGCAGCCCTGCCACTTCCTGACGCTGGCGCCCATCAAAATACCCCTGCGGACTCTCCCCTTCCCTGGTAAGCGAGAGCACGGCTCTCAGAGCCTCGAGTCGGTTCCAGAATCCACAGTAAGGAGCATGAGGTGGGACCAGCCAGCCCGCAGGTGCCCGGCTCCCTGAGTCCCTGAGCTGTGGGGCAGCCAGGGGTGGGGCGGGGCAGGAGGTATACAGGTTTGCTCATCATCCATCTACACAAAGGGACACGGGTCCACTCAACAAGGCTTTGTTAGTCATCCCGGGCCTTTTCTGCCATAAAGCAAAGTTCCCAGTGTCTGTCTGAGAAATGCCACTTGCCTTGCTAACACGTTAGGGGAGGGGACACGTAGGGGACAGGGCATGGCACTGAGAAGTTTGAGATTTTCTTAGAGAGGAAGGGAAGCAAGGCAACGTGCTAGGAGGTAGTCAAGCGTCTCAGCCAACACAACGCGAAGACGTGCGCTGTGGATGCGTATGGAGCGCTCAGCTGTCTGTGCGACCAGCTGGCCTTGCAGCGGGGCCTGTTCGGAGCGCAGGGTTGGGGTCCCGCCCACCACGCAGGACCTCTGTGGGAGCCCCCTGAAGCCTGTGGGCGTGCAGGACGGGCCACGATGGCTTCAAAGGCGTTGAGTCCGGGCACCGTGGGGGTGCTCTTCTGAAAAGTCCTCAGGTGGCTCAGGGGCGCGGACATACTCGTGTCCTGCCTGGTGCCCGATGCCTGATGCCTGCGGGGGCTTAGGAGAGGAGAGGGAGGCTCGGTCCTGATTGGTTGGAGACTCCATTGTCCACACGTGTTCACAGTGTACGTGGGTGTCTGTGAACTGTGACCGCTCCGTCATGTGTCCACGCCATCCTTATGGACGCACGGTTAGGTCCCTTCCTTACACGTAGCAAAAGCCACGTTGATTTGGAATGACATTTACTAAGTACCCAAGTCTCATGGGCAAGTGCTCTTTAATTTTAGCTTTTTATGTGATTCGATAAGACTTAAACAGAAATTCTGCAGAGTTCTAATATTGATTGTACCCTGGAGATAATGTTAGAATTCTTTTTTAAAAAATATATATTTTATTGATTTTTTTACAGAGAGGAAGGGAGAGGGAGAGAGAGTTAGAAACATCGATGAGAGAGGAAGATCAATCAGCTGCCTCCTGCACACCCCCTAATGGGGATGTGCCCACGACCAAGGTACATGCCCTTGACTGGAATTGAACCTGGGACCCTTGAGTCCACAGGCCGATGCTCTATCCACTGAGCCAAACCGGTTAGGGCTATAATTCTTTAAAAAAAAAAAAATTTATAGTGATTTCAGAGAGGAAGGGAGAAGGAGAGAGAGATAGAAACATCAATGATGAGAGAGACTCATGGATTGGCTGCCTTCTACACACCCCCTACTGGGGATCGAGCTCACAGCCCAGGCATGTGCCCTGACTGGGAATCGAATTATGACCTCCTAGTTCATAGGTTGACGCTCAACCACTGAGCCACGCCAGTTGGGCTAGCATACTAATTCTAGTACTAGTATCATTAGTTGCTTGGTTATCAGTAATAACGAATATCACTAGATTGTTACATGTATGAGTTCTAGGTAGAAACAGAAATAGCCTCGCTGTCTCCAGTGCGCGAAGTGCTTCTGCTTTGCTCACCTAGTTTCTGGTAACTATAACGTGGCCTTCTCAGCACGGGCCCCTGGCTTCCATAGTTCTCTGCCAGGTTGATAAGTTAGCTGGTCAGCAGAACATCGTACTCTCAAGAACAGAATCTTACTTCTATTTTGGCATGTTACTGAGCATGCATTTGGCGTGTGATGGGGAAATGAGTAAGCCACAGAGATAATCTCTTGCGTGGAACATAATTTACAGCCGTGTCAAGATTCATCAATCCATTGGCGCTTATTAAGGACGACTTACTGTGTTTCAAGAAAGTTACTCTGAGAGAGAACTGAACACCGTGGCGCCCAGGGGTAGCTTCACTCCCGGGTCTCTCACGGGATTTATAAAGTGGCGCCCTCACCAGGCACCTCTCCTGGCTGCATCTTGTAAGGCTCTGTTATCACCTTTGCCATAATGTGCCTTCGGGTAGAAACCAGAGAGGCCTCGGCTTGGCTCTATCTGGTACATAACTGCCCAGACGCTGTCAGAGAGATGGAAGGGGCGGGCTCACAGGCGGCTTCTAACATGGACTTTACAGTATTGGCCGTGGTCTAGTTCCTGGAAACCTGGCTTTACCAAGGAGACACCTGGGTGATGCTGACATGCAGGCTGGAGGCTGGGTCTGGACCAAGGACCCCAGCCAGGGGGTGGTCCCCGGAGCTCCGGGGCTCATCCCCAGCATCAGGGGTGCCAGGTGCCCCCAGTGAGGGGGGTCTTTGGGCGATGCGACTTCCGAATAGTGTTTTCCTGGCTCTCTTCTCTTGGCCTCAGCGGGAGGCGTGGGAGTGAGACTGGCCAGGGTCCCGGTGAACACCTTTACACAACGTCCCTTGAGAGCCAGGGCTTGAGGGACATGGCGGGACCAAGGGGTGTCTGTCAGGGCTGCTTTGAACTGTCAGCAGCCCCACCAATGAGGTTCTGTGAGACGGAAGAGCTGACTCCCCCGGTGAACATCACCAGTGGGGTTCGGGCGGCCTGCTGGGCAATCCCTGCCGCCCTGAACATAGCGGGCCTGGAGGGGGCGGGAGGCAGCGAGGACGGCGTTGCCAGCACAGCAGAGCTCATAAACCACGACTGTGCAGCTGTCTGTGGGATTTGCTGCACATTCAAGCTGATCTTACAAAAGCACGTGAACTTTAACGTCGCTGCGATGAATAATCCTGTTTGCACTTAGAAGATCACTCCCATGAGCCAGGTAGCCTCGGAGCCCCACACGGCTCAGCTTTGGGGTTCTCAGCGGGGCTGGGGGCTGGGGATGCTCCCCCCGGGGCACATGGCTGGGGACATTTTTGGGGGGTTGCTATTGGGATGTAATTCTAGTGGGTAGAGACCAGTGGTTCTGCCCCACATTCTACAATGCCCAGGACAGCCCCCCCACCCCCACCCGTGGTGAAGAGCTATCTGGCCCCAGATGTTAGCGGTGCCTCTGTCGGGAAACGGCGGTGTGTATTCTAGAATTCCACATAGATGGTGGGAACCCGTACTGGGGTGTGGACGGTCTGCCCTCATCGGGAGAGTCAGTGACCCAACGAGTGAAGGGCTGTGAAGGAAGTAGGCGGGGTGCTGGGAAGGCCAGCATGTTACTCTAACATTACACGCCTCTATTGTGACTTAGAGTCCAAAGAGGGTACGTGTTGAACGAACCCATGACCCGTTCCAACGTCTACCATCAACTGTGCTTCCTCTGCCCGCGTGGCCGGCCCCTGCAGCCAAGTTCGTCCCTGCGGTTGCTCTCCTCAGGGACCCGTGCTTTCCTGGTGCCTGCTGGCCTCCTGCTCACCTCAGTGTGTTCACACCTGTCCCCCGCCCTAGGCTGTCAGTCATTTGCTGGCGCTCACATGTCGGCTCTACACGTGACTCCACAGCAGCTTCCCAGCTCCCGTGACCACTCTCCACTTTGTACATCAGCAGGTTGTGTAACCTATTCAGCTTCTTCACAGAATTTCTTTTTTTTAATTTTTATTCCTCACCTGGCATATGTTTTTATTGGCTGAGAGAGAGAGAGGAAAGAAGAGAGAGAGAAACATCGATGTGAGAGAGACACATCGATCAGCCAGTTCCTGTACGCGCCCAGACCAGGGATAGAACCTGCGACCTGGGTGTGTGCCTTGACAGGGGACTGACCCCAGGACCTTCCCGTACACGGGACAATGCTCAACCAACTGAGCCACACTGGCCAGGGCCATAGAACTTCGAATGCTCCCTCAGCTAGAAGGGACTTGGGGGCCTGTCCCCCTCCAGGTCTGCCCCTGAATCCGAGGGGAGGTAGCAGGAGGCGGGCACAGCAGGGTTACCTGTGGGTGTGGGCTGTGACGGGGGAACTGGCTGGTGGGGGATGGTGGCAGCGGGTGCCTCCTCTCCCTTCTCCTCAAGCAGGTCTCAGCGACACAGCCTTCCTCATTTCTGACCATTCCCTTACGCCTTAGGACTTCGGGTGCAAGCACAAACACTTTCGGGGTGAAACGTATCTGGCACCCTATGTATTTGCTAGTGTGTAAGGGGGAGGTGCAGTTTCCCGAGGGGAGAAAGACAGACTCGCGGGAGGGTTTGTCTCAGAGCATGGCCCGCTGTCCCCATCTCTGGGAGGGTCCTCAGACGCGTCATGTTTACGTTGTTGTTGTTAATCCTCGCCCAAGAATATTTTCCCATTGATTTTTAGGGAGAGTGGAGGGGAGGGGGAGAGACAGAAACATCGATATGAGAGAGACACATCGACTGGTTGCCTCTTGCACACACCCCAACCAGAGCTGGGGTTGAGCCTGCAACTGAGGCACGTGCCCTTGACCGGAATGGAACCCAAGGCCCTTCGGTCTGCAGGCTGACACTCTATCCGTTGGCCCGCTAGGGCCAGGCCTGCGTCTTGAGTGTCCACAGCCGCCCTGGCCCGGGTAACAGAAGGAGATGACATCTCTGGGGCGAGCCTCGGGTTAAGAATGACGGTGGCTCTTTTTAACCCTCTGCCCACCATTTTGTAAGCGTTCCAGAGAAAAAGGGAGGATGTGGGGGGAGTGGTGGCCACCGTGGAGTCATTACCACCCCGCGCAGCGAGGAGGCAGAGCCATCTGCCCGGGAAGCCGCTCGCCACCTGTCCTCTGCTCCGGGGCGCGTGAGTGGCTGACTGTGACATCCTGTCCTGCCACCGAGCAGCTGGGAAGTGACTCTGTGTCTCCCCGTCTCCGTAACTCACCCACCGAGCCACCCGGTGAGTCAGGGAGCCCCGATCTGTGGCTGTCGCCGCCTCATTGGAGAACCTGTGGGTGGACAGCAGGCACCGAACAGCCACAGCCCGGCGCCGGCGGATGCAGCCTCTTCCTTTTTGTTTTTTATTAAATCCAGGAATTGTTTCCTCTCCCCGGCAGTGAAAAATGTCATAATACATATTAACATTTCAGAGAGGCTCAGAGATAAAAATAGCATCGCGGCACAATTACTCACACTCCAGAGTGTCTGAGCCTCAGCTGGCTCCTGTGGGAAGGACAGCTGTGTTTCTAACACAGGGAGGGAGCAGCTCTCGGGAGGAAAAATATTGGGTTTGAACAACCTGGGAACAAAGACGCGGCGAGTTTGTTTCCACGAATGAACTCCTCTTAAGGATGCGAGCTCCGTGTGGCCACGCTGGCACTGCCACACTTTTTTCTCCTCGCCTGAGGATGTGTTTTTGTTGATTTTAGAGAGAGAGGAAGGAAGAGAGAGAGACATGTGCACCTAAGGCGTGTAAGATGCAGAATCTTCTAAATGGGGAGCCCCTTCCTGGGACCCAAAAGGACTGTCAGCAGGGGAGTCTGTTCTTGCTCACCGCCCCCTCCTCTGCCGGTGTCTGCCCACCGCGCTCCATTCCGTGGTAACTTCCTGCGGAGGGAACTCGGGGCTCGGCATTAGCCGTCTCCACTGTTAGCTTCCAGCCAGTGTTGGAAAAGAAATTGGAAATACAGCACGCACGTAACAGCACGCACGTGCTTGTGCCAAGTGTACAGAACGCTGGACAACAGGCCCGAGACGTCCCTCTGAGTCTAAGGAAGGGGCGTCTCCCTGCCCTGACGCGGGGAGCCCCGGCTCCTGCGGGCCAGGGACAGCCGCTCCCTGGAGGTGCCGGTCACCTCTCCAGCCTTAGAAACGGGCGCCCATGTGTGTGCGGCTCTAGCAATCGCTGCGGAGCTGCGGCTTTCCTGTGTTTCGCATCAGTGTAATCATAGTTCATGCGTTCCTCTGTGATGGCCCTTTTTCGCTCAAAATGATGTGTCTTTAAAAAGCCATCGCCGCTGTGCTTCCAGCTGTAAGGCGGTCACGTTCACGTTGGTGTTGCATTTGTTTGGTCCTGTGACTCCGCCCAGGAGCTGGCCCTTCTGAGAACGGTTCATTCCCTGCGAGAGGTGAACCCAGGCTGCTACTATGGGGACCTCCAGAAGGAGAATCTGTCACCCCAACTAAACGGTGTGCCCGTGGGAGCATGCACGTCCTCACATGCACGCTCCCGAGTGTGAGGGTAAGTGCGTGGGCTGGGTGTGCTGTCGGGTGACTTGGGTCACGCGGGGCGCTGGTGACAGGTGCTGTGTGTGTGTGTGTGGGGGGGGGCAGGTCAGAGGGAGGCGGATTGGAGAACCATCGGGAGATGCGTGAGGGCCCAGCCCCATGGTGGATCAGGATGGACAGCGGGTGGAGTCGGAGAATCAGCGCTGAAACCTGCTGTGGCGCCTGCTGGGGCTCGAGGCCTCGTCTCCGCTCATGCTCATCCCTGTCGTCGGATCTGGTGTCATTTCCGGTTGTGAACGCCTGTGTCACATACATCTGGCCTTGCTTCTGTACCTGAGGGGCTCACCCGGGTGGGCGTCCTGTTGGTGGTTAAGGTCCTTTAGGGCGAGAAGCGTATAAACACAGGCCAGGCCGAGTGGGTGCTGCTGCTTTACACACACGTTTCAAAATGTGATGATCATGAGCAAGAATGTGCCGATGTTCTTCCCACAGCTCATGCACAGGCCTCACCCCCTAGCCCTTGCTGAAGAGGGGTGGACGGAAGTGAGCTCACCCGCGAGCCACGCTCACCTGCTGACAGCTGAGCTTCAGAAACGTACAACCAGGGGCTTGACGTAACACTGTGCCCATGGGGCCCAGACCAACCAAAGCATGGGGTGATGCTGACAGGTGGCACCCTCAGTCTGCACATCGCCCGCCACGGGGGCTCCACCCCAGACCTCCCGCTGGTCCTGGGCAGCCGTCCTGATGCCCCTCGCAGCCCAAGGAGCACAGCCCCCTTCTCACACTGGAAGGGTCGGGGAATGTCTCCCCAATTTCACAGCACACACACACACACACACACACACACACACACACACACACACAGTCACACGTGCACACACGTGCATGCACACACACGGACACATGCACACGCATGGACACATGCACGCACACTCACACACACACACACACACACATACACACACACACACATGCCGCATCCCTTCCATCAAGGCCGACCTCAGACCAGCTCTTTGCTAGGACACCAGGTTTAACTATTCACCAGAATGACTCCCCATGGCCGCCTCAGAAGCCCCACCTCTGGTCGGGCTGTTGCCCTTGAAGGCGTGTCCTCTGGGCGGTCACGGCTGCTGACGTGGAGAGCTGTGATTCCGTGGGGTGAGCACGCACATCGAGGAGGAGGCACCCCCCTCACAGTGAGCTCACAGTGGGCGCTTAGCCGAAGCCGATGTAAACCTCTCGGTGTTTCCCCAATTTATTATTTTAAGCCTGTTAGCAAGCTCTGATGTTGGCTGTTATTTCCAAAAATAATTAATCAGAGACGAGTCCAGAGAATCCCGAGGAGTTTAGGCTTGGCAGGACCGCCTGGCAGATTGCACACTGCAATTAGCACAGCTCCCTCAGCCTCCGTCCTCGCGACCCTTTAATTATGTTTCTCCGACACGCTCTCTCGTCTGCGGTGGGGTCACGGTCCCTGCTCTGCACGCCGGTGGCGGTGATACCCACGACACCCCTCAGAGGGGTGGGAGGCCCGCCAGCTCTTCGTCAGCGCAGATGTGTTCTGAGAAATTCGGGTCCTTCCGCGGGAAGGATGGGACTGAAGTCAGGCTCAGTGCCAGGCCTGGGCCTGTGCGTGATTGAGAGTGAGGCCACCACGGGGTGGCCCTGTCTCTAGGGTCAGAGCTTGTTGGCTCCAGGTGCCTAAGAACCGGCCCTGGTGGGTTTCTCTCCACCCCATGCCCACCAGCAGTACCCGTCCTGGTCCCTGCAGATCACGCCTCATCCTGTGGTCACCCCAGCTCCGCCACACTGCCGCCCCAAGGCCGGAGTGTCCTTGGGCTGGAAGACAGCTGACCCTCCTGTGCTCAGGAGAAGGGAGACGTGCCAGGTCCTTCATGATTCCCAGCCTCACCCCGGGGACGGCGCTGAGACCAGCTCAGCAGCCGAGCAGGCAGGGCGGGGGCCACCTGAGCCCCTTAGTCCATTAGTCACGGAGGGAAAGGATGATGTTCAGATTGTGACGTGATTTTTCAAAAAAATACGTTTTTATTGATTTTTAGAGAGAGAGGAAGGGAGATAGAAACATCAATGATGAGAGAGAAACATCATTGATAGGCTTGCCTCCTGCACGCCCCCTACTGGCAATTGAGCCTGGCATGTGCCCTGCCTAGGAATTGAGCCATCGACCTCTTGGTTCATGGGTCAACGCTCAACTACTGAGCCACACCGACCGGACGAGATTATGACAAGATTTTAGATGTCATAAATATTAATTAGAGTCATTCATATTAATAAGTGCTGTTCCACGAGAGTCCCAACCTCAGGACCACACTTTGGCATCAGAATCCAGCGGACACCTTTACTCGTCTCTCCTTGTTAAAAACCCAGCAGCTGAGGCCAGGGCTTCCTCCAAGTCTCCCTTTGGTTGTTCCCGATTCTGTGCTCTTGCGTGTCCCCAGGATATTCCTCCCCGCACCTTTCTGTTCAGTTTCTCTTCTCTCCCCACACCCCAGTCCCCGAGGGCCTTCCTTCCTCAAAGCATCCATCTTCCCGGATCGTCCCTCCTGCAACCCAGCAGCTGTGATGTGGGCGGAGTCTGCTGGCTCACAGCCAGGTCTTGGGATGTGGCGTCTCCACTCCTAGTTCACAGCCACACTCGCCTGGAGCATCTGCTGCCATAATGTCCCAATAAAAGGAATTTCCAATCTCTTTGATGTTTAAAATTCTCATTTGCCTTCAAACTTGACTGATAGGTTGTCAAGTTCGCACAATATTGGCTTGAGTCGTTTTTCTCTTTAAGAAATTGCTCTAACCACCTTATGAAATCGGGATCCGCGAAGGGAAGGGTGTGCTCCATCCGTGTGAGTGTGCAGGTGTGTTTTCTTTCTGGAAAAACACTGTGGCAAGGGCACCACGTTTCTCTTTGATCTACAGTGATGTTCTGAGGGTATCTACACATTTAAAAATACTAATTCTGTGGAAAAGTGTGGGCCTTTTCAACACAAAAATTCATTGTTCTTTACTGCTGGGAAATTCTCTGATTCACACACACAGACATACACACACAGGTGCTGTGAATATAGATTATAGATTGTATTTTATATTGTGCTACACATTATACTATATACTAGAGGCCCAGTGCATGAGAATTCATGCATTGGAGCGGGGGGGTCCCTCAGCCTGGCCTGCCCCCTCTCACAGTTCGGGAGCCCTCAGGGTTGGGAGGCGACCTGGTGATCAGGGGAAGGCAAGGCCCCCATCACACCTCTGCTGCTGCCACTGCCAGCAGCGCAAGCCTCGGCCAGCCCTGGTTACCTGAGCCTCGGGTGGCTCTGGGCGGCTGGGCAGCTGCCATCCAAGGCTTGTCTGTGTCTCAGGCTGGCCCTGGGCGGCTGGGGGGCTGAGGAGACTGGGCACCACCATCTTGTGGCTGTGGGTGCTGCCATCTTTGAGGGTGTGACAGTCAATTAGCATATTCCCTCCTTATTGGCTGTGGGTGCTGCCGTCTTTGAGGGCAGGGCAGTCAATTAGCATATTCCCCCCCTTATTGGCTGTGGGCGCTGCCATCTTTGTGATGGTGTGAGGGTCAATTAGCATATTCCCTCTTTATTAGGTAGGATTACAACATATACCATATAGAGTATAATGTGAATCCATGTAGAGTGATAGAAATGACATATAAGAGAGTATGATGTATTCACATGATATTTACATTTATTACAAACATGTCACCCCCTCCCCCGTGGGGATGCTTTGTTTCTAGGGTCCCAGCAAGAGGCTGTCAGCTGTTGTGGATCATCCCCCCTCGTGTCTTGTTATCTTCTCTCATCTTCTGTGTCTCTGACTTTCCCCCACTTCCTGGGAGGCCTCTGGACCTGTGTTTTCAAAGTGCATTGAATTGGAAGGGAGCCCTTTGCCCCTGAGCACGCCTGTCTGCCCTCGATCGCCATCTGCTCTGCCTGTGGCACCTGGGACATCTGCTCACCTGTGGCTGCAGCATTTGCCCTTTCCTTTTCATTTCTCTCTCTGACTCATCTGCCCCCACCCCTCCCGGGGCTCCCATGGATCATTGTAGTCCGTTCTCTGTTGCCGTCTGGCTGGGATGTTGTCCTGTTGTCCTCCATGTTCTGGGAAGGTTCTTGAAGACCCTGGCCCTTCTGAGGGCAATCAGGAGCCCAACGTCTTAAAAAAAAAAAAATATATATATATATATATATATATATATATATATATATATATATATATATATATATATATATATATACACACACTAGAGGCCCAGTGCACGAAATTCGTGTGCACGGAGGGGTGTTGTCCCTCAGCCCAGCCTGTACCCTCTCCAATCTGGGATCCCTCTCACAATCCAGGACTGCTGGCTCCCAACTGCTTGCCTGCCTGCCTTCCTGATTGCCCCTAACCGCTTCACCTGCCAGCCTGATCACCCCCTAGCCACTCTGCTGCCAGCCTGTTTGCCCCCAACTTCCCTCCTCTGCCGGCCTGGTCACCCCTAACTGCCCTCTCCTGCAGGGTTGATCACCTCCAACTGCCCTCCCTTGCAGGCTGGGTGCCTCCCAACTGCCCTCCCTTGCAGGCCGGGTGCCTCCCAACTGCCCTCTCCTGCTGGCCATCTTGTGGTGGCCATCTTGTGTCCACATGGGGGCAGGATCTTTGACCACATGGGGGCAGCTATATTGTGTGTTGCAGTGATGATCAATCTGCATATTACTCTTTTATTAGATAGGATAGAGGCCTGGTACAGGGGTGGGGGCCAGCTGGTTTGCCCTGAAGGGTGTCCCGGATCAGGTGGGGGTTCCCTTGGGGTGTGGGGCAGCCTGGGCAAGGGGCCTGTGGTGGTTTGCAGGCCGGCCATGCCCCCTGGCGACCCAAGCAGAGGCCCTGGTATCTGGAATTTATTTTCCTTCTAAAATTGAAACTTGGTAGCCTGGAGCGGAGCCAAGCCTGGGGCTCCCTCCGAGGCCGGTAGCCATTTGTGTTGGGGTTATAATTGAAACTTTGTTGCCTTACGCGGGTGGGCCCAGCCAGGGTGTGCGGAAAGCTTTGCTTCCCCTGTTGCCGGCGGCAACCCTGGCCTGCTCTCTCAAGCTCCATTCTGCCGCCATTTGTTTGAATTTGTTTACCTTCTATGATTGAAACTTTGTAGCTTGAGTGGAGGCTTAGGCCTGGCCAGGGCAGGCGGAAAGCTTGGCTTCCTCTGTTACCTAGGAAACCTTGCTCTCTGTGGCTGTAGCCATCTTGGTTTGGGTTAATTTGCATACTCGCTCGGATTGGATGGTGGGCGTGGCTTGTGGGCGTGGCTTGTAGGTGTGTCGGAGGTATGGTCAATTTGCATATTTTTCTATTATTAGATAGGATATATATAAAACATATATATATATATTTAATTTCAGAGTGGAAGGGAGAGGGAGAAATATATAGAAACATCAGTGGGGAGAGAGAATCATTGATCAGCTGCCTCCTGCATGCCCCCTACTGGGGATGGAGCCTGCAACCTGGGTATGTGCTCTGACCGGGAATCGAACCCTGGTCTCCTGGTTCATAGGTTGACGCTCAACCACTGAGCAACACCGGCTGGGCACTCTGGGAGGGTCTTGACTCTGACCTGAGTCTGGTGTGGCGTCTGCAGGTGAGAAGGGACTCAGCCTGGTCATGCAGAAGCTGGGCATTTGGTCATGTGGAGGATTTCTGAGAGCTCTCTCCCTGGGTGTGTGATGTCACGGTTGTCCAGGTCGCCCCTAAGCCCGGGCAGGTGCTGCCCGCTGCCCTGCCCTCACCTCTGTCTCCGGGCCTCGCTGGGCAGAGCTGGCGCTTGGGCCATCCCTGCGGGTGGAAGCCGCTGAGGGTTTGCTGACCGGGTCTGATTATCACCCAACTTGTTTGTGCTGTTCGACCCCTTGTCCAAATCTGCAAACAGCTTTCTTTTGAGATAACAAATAAATGAACAGATAACTGAGGGGCCTACTCATTGTCCCATATACCTTTATTCTTAGGAGATAAGATGAATGTTGACATTTAATTCTCATTTTTATTCTGGGCGTTGCATGAACGCCTCCTCGGCAGGGGTGCTATCAGCATATCTCCGCTTCCCATATCAGCAAACAGTTTATGGGCTGTTATTTACTTTTCTGTGTCCAATAAAGGCCGCATTCAAGCGAAGGCGTGAAATTACATTTCCTCAGGCAGCTGCAGATCTGACGTCCCCTCTGGGTGAGACGGACAGGCCGTGTCCACGCCCCCTCTGGGCCCCGCTCCGCCCCAGCTTCCCGGGACCGCAGCCATAGTGGACTGTCCTTGGCAAGCACACTTGGACTGGAATGGGCTGTCCTTTGGCCACAGCAGATGAATAAGTACAGGAGGGGTTTGTTTTTTAAAAAAAATATATTTTTATTGATTTCAAAGAAAAAAGGAAAGAAGGATAGAAATATCAATGATGAGAGAGAGTCATTGATTGGCTGCCTCCTGCATGCCCCATACTGGGGATGGGGCCTGAAACCCGGGCATGTGGCCTGACCAGGAATGGAACTGTGACCTCCTGTTCATAGGTCGACGCTCAACCACTGAGCCACGCTGGCCGGGCAAGGAGCATTTGCTTTTAGGTTCCCAGAGTTCAAGACTGGGGCAGGCCAGGAGACCGGGGTGCAGGGGCACCTGTGCCTGGTGCGTGGTTTGTGCCAGGACACCCTCCTGACCAGGAAGGATGACTCCCAGGACTGCCGGGCAGAGGCTCCGGGCACCACATGCTGAGCCAAAGCTACAGCCAGGCCTTCCCTCCCCCCGCCCCTTTCAGCCCAGCCGCCCTGGTGGCAAGAGGGTTGGCTCTCTGGGGGCAGCTGCCAGGGCTGCTTCCTGAGATTGTGCGGTGGGCAGACTTGCAGGGCAAGGCTGACCGAGAGTGGGTGGGAGGGGCGAGGGTGGTGGAAGGAAATAGGAAAACCCTGACATCACTAATGCTGCTTTGATTTTCTAAACATGAGTGTATTTTGACGAAAATAAAGCAATTTCCTGTACCCTGCTTGAGTTAGGAAAGCCCAGAATTAGGGCTTTTGGGGCGAGAGGGTTGCCCAAAATACTCTCGCTCCCGAATCAATCAGATTCCTAAAGGAGGAGCCCAGGCAGCAGCAGCCCAGGCTCAGGAGAGAAGGGCATGAGCCCTCGCCCTGGGGCCTGGGCGGGCCCTCCGCCTGCAGGGACCTGGGGGAGAAGCGCTTTGCGCGGCTGAACCCCAGCATTGGCGTCTTTCCACCAGCTCCTCAAGCAAAGAGGGGCAGAGGCTTCCCAAGGCAGGGGAGGTGGGGAGCTCACACTTGGCCACACTCTTCCCCCGGCCTGCAGATCGGCAGCTTTCCCATTGTGTTAGTGTGGCCCAGGGCCTCCATGGGACTGCCCTCACCCCCTCCGGCCATGCTCAGAACGTGGCTCAGCCAAGCACCACGCGGAAGCACTTTTAACCCTCCCTTCATCCAATGGAGACGTACTGCCTTGTGGCCTCGCGTCGCACAGAGGGCCTTCTGGTCTCTGGCCTTGCCAAGCACATAGTTCTGCAAATAATGTCAACCTCCCCCCCCCCCCCCCCCACACACACACACACCACCACCAGGAGGGTCTGCTTCGGCGATGCTTGAGACATACATCCCTGATGTGGGAAGCATTCACACCGTGTTAAAGCTGTATGAAAGGGTGACGTTTTATGCCAACCCCTCAAATTACCCATCTTCACCAGGTACAATGCACTGACATGTTAAATTAGCAGATGCACTTATTTACTCATTGACCCATTTCAATAAACATTCCCTAGGCACCTGCTGTGTGCAAGGAACCGTTTTTGGTACCTGGCAAACCTTGAGGAACAAAATAAAAACCTCTGTCCTTGTGGGTGTACACCTATGGGGAGAAGCAAACCCTTGACAAAAGATGGGGCACGCCCGTGAGTGATGTGGGCGGTAGACAGTGATCAGTGTTGGAAAACAGACATGGCGACAAGAAAGGACGCTTGGCAGCAAAGGGGGCTGTCACGCTGTGCGCTACGTAGCTTGAGGAGGCAGGCTTACTGGGAAGAGACCTTTTGGGCAAAGCTGGGAGCACGTGAGGGACCCCGCTGGGGGACTGTCTGGGGACGGAACATTCCAGCAGAGGGAACAGCCTCCATGAAGACTGCGTCGGGGTGAGCTTGACATGATTATGAGCCATCGGGGAGGCGCCAGATGGGCGTGGTGGGAGGGGGTTGGGCAGAGAATGGGCAGCGGGGCCACGAGGCACTCACAGGAATGTCTTTTCAGCAGGTGAACTGGGACTTCTGCAGGGTTTGGAGCAGAAATGGGCCAGAGATGTCTTCTGGTTCAAAAGGGCCCCTGGCTGCTAAGAACAAGCCTTTGGGCCACACGATGAAGCAGGTGTCATGTGTGAGCAGATTTTCAGAAAGTCCGGAGAATGGATCAGGTGACATTATTTGCAGCAGCCCCTAGGGACACACAGATGTTCTCCCTTCTCAGCCTTCGACTTTCCGGCTCAGAAGGACAGGCTCCTGGCAGCATCTCCTTCTGGGCACAGTGGCCTCTCTCAGGGTCCGCACTCCTGGGTGGTCAGCTCTGACTCCAGGTCCCCGGGTCATCCTGTCCTCAGGCTGGGAACCGCCGCTGTCTCAAAACTTGCCCGGAAAACGGTCTCATTGTGCTCCACAGGTTTCGTGTTTGATTCCGTGATTTTAACAACGTGGTGTGCTTAGGGGCTAGTGATAAATTGCAGAAGTAGAGCCGTCATTCGCCAGGGGGTATTAGGAAAGTTAGTGTGTTTTACTACCAAGTGTATTTCCAACAGCATGCGTGACAAGTCTCTTAGGTGCGGTGTGGCGGGAGGGGGTGCACGCGGGAGGGGAGAGGGGTGGGCGGGGCGGGGGGGAGGGATGAGCCGAAATAATCACAACAAAAACACTGACAATCCGCTTCCAACAATCTTCCAGGAAATGAAGTGATTTTGTAAAAGTTTAATGGAAACTAAAATGACAGGTTCTCTTTTTAGTACTCTTTATATTCTGTAGCTTCAAAATTGATATTTTAATGTAGCACTAAATGGGTTATAAAATCACATATAAAAACAGCGCTAACTAGGGAAAATATCTGGACAGAAAAAAACCCAGTAAACTGTAGACAGGAGAGAAAAAAGTCACCGAAAAGACTGAGACATTGGAATGAATACTCTGAATGTTATATGTGTGTCTGTATACATGCATATATAGATACACTAGAGGCCCGGTGCACAAATTCGTGCACAGGTGAGGTTCCTCAGCCTGGCTGGTGGTCGGGGCCAATCAGGGCCATCTTGCTCAGTCCTGACTAGGGCCGATCGAGGCCAGCAGCCAGGGAGAGGGACTGCAGGAGGTTGGCTGGCCAGGGGAGGTTGGTTTTGGAAGCACACTGACCACCAGGGGGGCAGCTCCTGCATTGAGTGTCTGCCCCCTGGTGGTCAGTGTGCATCATAGTGACCGGTTGTTTGGTCGCTTAGGCTTTTACATATATATATGTATGTATGTATGTATATATATATATATATATATATATATATATATATATATATATATACACACACACACACTAGAGGCCCAGTGCACAAAATTCGTGCACTGGAGGGGAGTGTCCCTCAGCTGGGCCTGCGCCCTCTCACAGTCTGGGAGCCCTCGGGGGATGTCCAACTGCCAGCTTAGGCCTGCTTCCCACACCCTTAGTACCGTGGAGGCGGGAGAGGCTCCCGCCACTGCCGCTGTGCTTGCCAGCTGTGAGCCCAGCTTCTGGCTGAGCAGCGCTCCCCCTGTGGGAGCTCACTGACCATCCGGGGGCAGCTTCTGCGTTGGGCGTCTGCCCCCTGGTGGTCAGTGCACATCATATTGATCGGTCGTTCCACTGGTTGGTCGATTTGCATATTAGCCTTTTATTATATAGGATAGATATATTATGCACCCACATATATGAACACTAGCTCTTATTTAAAAAATGCAATGCCATGAATAAAGGGATCCAGAAAGTAGAAATACATGACCTAATAAAGATACAGAATGCGTGTAAGTTTGTTACTAACAAAGAATGCCAATTGTAGCAATGGGACCTCAGTGTTACTGTGTGACCCCCCTTCCTCCTTCTACATTATGTTACATTGTTACCCTGCGTTACAGAGACAGACTCAGACACTGCTGTCAGCAGGATGGAGTATCTTTCTGAAGACGAGTGTGTATCATTCTCCTTCCACATTGATGTCCTCTGACCTACCGTCCCCTTAAGGGGAGTTTAGTCTTAGGATGCATGCAGTTTACTCTGGGTAGAGCTATTTGTGACACTAAAAACATTAGCAGTGACTTGCATCTCCCGTGGTGTTGTAGGTAAGTTGTTCCGTGAAGTAACTCTTCCATGTAGCCTGTAGCCTTTTACAGACACTATTTGTAAAGACCACAGTTTACCGTGAACTGCTGACCACATCTCGTGTTCCAGGGGCAGAGAGACGAGGAGGGAGAGGAGATGTTCACGAGATGGGTCTTGCTTCCACCTTCTTCTCTGGGAGACGAGGGGGCGTCTGTGTGGACACCCCTCATCCTTTGCCCAGCCCGCCAGCCACATTCGAGGGCCGGCAGAGACATGAGCGGTCGTAAGCCCACTGTACCCGGGCTTAGGCAGCGAGCTGTCCCACATCCCCTAACAAGCACATCCGTGACCGTAGGAGAGTCAGGGGTGAATGTTCCAGCGGCATGTTGACAGTTGGCATGTGAGGGTGGGACGCATAACACATGGGTGTGCCATTGGCTGCCAAGACTTTTCTCAAAGGTCTTGATATTCTCTGTGAAGGCATTTCGCTTCCTCTCCGACCTGTCTATTTGGAGAGAAATAAAAAATCGGGGTGGAATTCTGAAGGAAGAATGAGCTCCCCAGGCTCTGTCCCCTCCCAGAGCGTGTGTCGGGCTGGGGAAGTGTGGCCCCAGGTCCAGCCTGGAACACCCGTGACCCAGGAGTTACACGAGGAGCAGGGACTGGCAGGTCAGGGAGCGGCACCTCTTCTGGGCACTGGTCCTTAGGGGACAGTCCGGGTGAACAGAGCTGGGAGGCTACAGCCGTGCTCGGGGGCGGGCAGGAGAGGTGGTGGCCTGAGCGGGGAGGAGAGAGTCAAAGTCCGGTCTCAGAGACAGACAGACAGAAAGGGGGTGGTGACGGGAGTGACAGGACCGGCGCCTGGAATACGAATGAGCCAGAAGAAGGGTCTCCCGTCGGCGCTCGGGTCTGGTGCTGAGTACTGGCGTTAAGGATGATGGTGCTCGATGTAAACGTTACACAGATAACGTAAGGGGCTCCCCGTTCTGTGAAAGAAATGAGACATGAGGAGCATTCTCCGTAAGTGATCAGTATCTGAATGAGTGACCGTAGTCTCTGCACTAACTACAGTGCGTAGCTTGGACCCTGTGCTCTGGTCTGTCACCCATCCATCCAGTCGGCTGCAGGGACCAGGTCAGCCGGACCGCCAGCTGGACTGACGGCTAACCTGCGTTGGGCAGGAGGACTGGCTGCGCTGGAGGTCAGTTCGGTGAAGACCACAGGTGTGTGTGACGCAGAGGTTTCCCTGAGTCCCCTCTGAGCTGAGTGGAGGACCCCAGGAGGTGCTTGCTGAGGTGCGGTGGGGGGTACCCTCCTGCCCCCGCTCAGACAGGAGGGAAGCTGAGGTCGGCCTGGGACCAAGCAAAGCCTGAGGCCTCTGTGTGGGGCTGACTCCGTCCACCTCTGCCCACACCCTTGGGCCCCCTACCTGCACCCTGAAATTCCAGTGTGCAGCTGCAAGCCCAGCCCGGGGGAAGGAGGAATGGGGTACCTTTTGCTAGCCCACATGCACAGACATAGAGATGGGGTCCCCACTGGGCCAGGCGCTGGGTTGGGCTTCCACCAGCCACGGCATGTCTGGCCCTGGTGGTGACTCCAGGCAATCTCCCTTTCCATGGCCAGTGGCCACACTCACGGAAAGTTCTGGAAGGTGGGCCTGTGAGTGGGGTGTGCTTTCTTCTGGGGCCTTGAGGGCAAAGGGCCAGGCCAGTTTTCAGCGTTGCTGTTGTGAGGAGGCTGGAGGCAAGGATCACCCTGAGAGAGCGGCCAGCCCCTGGGAGAGGGGAGGGGCCCAGGCTGGGGGCTGAGAGCCCAGGGCTGCGAGAGCCTCCTGCATCCAGGCCTTTGTTTTGCTTGGGTGCTTTTCCTTGAAGCAGGAAAGCCTCAGTTTCTCTATGTCCCACACAGACATGAGGAGACAGCATTTTACCTGCCCCTCTTCCCCTGGCAAGTTCGGGAGGCCTCTTTTTTTTCTTTTTTTTCTGAATGAACGGATTTTTGTTGCCTGGCTTTTACACTTATAAACCATCATTAGTTTTGATTACACGTATTTAGCAGGTGGCTCATTTCTGCCGAATGCCGCGAGCGTGAGTCTGTGGCTGCGTTTCTGTGCTACCAGCTGTCCCAGTGACGAGGTGTCACCTCCTTGGCTTGTGGCTCCCAGGAGACCAGCATCGGCTCTCCGGCCGGAAGTCTTCAGTTCCCAGGGCTGAGGCGTAGGACTGACAGGGAGCCCCTCCTCCGATAGATGGGAGCCTTCCCGTGATGGCATCTGTGCTTCATGCGTGGGCTGGCATGTCAGAGAGGGCTGGAGGCATGTCAGGGAGCCCCTCCTCCGATGGAGATGGGAGCCTTCCCGTGATGGCATCTGTGGTCCATGCGTGGGCTGGCATGTCAGAGAGGGCTGGAGGCAGGTCAGGGAGCCCCTCCTCTGATGGAGATGGGGGCCTTCTCAGACACTGAATTTCGTGCACAGAAGCCGGCACAGTTTTCAGGCCCCGGGCCCATTAGCACGGCACTAACTCACATAAGAACCCAGCGCCGTTCAGCACGTAGCCATCGCTGTCCAAACAAGCGCCGTTTGCGGGTGATGTCGAGGCACGCGTCGGGGGCGGGACGCTCAGGGCCGACTCCGCATCGGTGACTCATTGTTTTGATGGACGGTCGCCTCCGCGGCGCTCGCGCTGCACGCGCAAAGAAACGGCCACCTTAATGGCCTGGAACCTGCGAGGCTGTGTCATATTTATCGCGTCATATGTTACACAGTGGCGCTCTAGACTGAGCGAGGCGATTCTCTCACGGGTTTGGGTTATGGATGAATATGACTTCTTCCGAGGATTGGAAGGGTTTGTGCGTTCCCACGTTCCCTGGAGGAACAGGACTGCAGGGCGCGCGCAGCCGGCTCCCAGGAACAGGCAGACACGAGGACACGCGTGGCCACACGGCCTCTCCCCTCGGCCGCAGGTGGTGGTGACAGGAGTTGGGTGACCACCCGGGGGCTGGGCCGCTGGACCCTGCCAATGTCCCAGAGGCGCGTGGTCTGCAGAGGCTCGGCGGCTGCTTCCCAAGGGTTTGAAGGCGGCAGGACCGCGCATCCGGACCGCCCTCTTGTGCGGGCAAGACCTGTCCCAACGCGTTCGTGCGTTTAGGGAGCACCATGGCCTCGCGGGGGCTCGGCCGGCTCTGGAAAATGCTCGCAAACAAGTTAATTTTGCGGAGAACTGTAATGAGATTTTAATGAGTCATAATAACAGATGTAATTTTAACCGATGCGTGGCACATTTTTAAAATGTATTACTTTTCAATGCTACATCCCTGTTAAAAGCTTTCGGAAATTTCCCATTTGGAGACACGGGCCACGGTGAGGAGACCCCGTCTCTTGCGGGCTGCCCTCCCCTTTTTGGGGGAGGGAGGCTTCCCGGGATCGTGCGCTGATGCGGGCAGGGTCTGTGGGCCTCCTCAGGGCACCTCCTGGCGGTTTCCGTAGAAGACGGCTTTGAGGAGACCTCGCTCTGTCCGTGTGCCTCCTCCCTGCACGGAGTCCCTTCACACGCTTCCGCTCCCTGGCGAACCACAGCGCATTTCACAGAATAAAAGGAGCTTTGGCCCTGCCGGCGTGGCTCAGTGATTGAGCACCGACCTATGAACCGGGAGGTCGCGGTTTGATTCCCGGTCAGGGCACATGCCCGGGTTGCAGGCTTGATCCCCAGTGGGATCCGTGCAGGAGGCAGCCAATCAGTGATTCTCTCTCATCATTGATGTTTCTCCCTCTCTCCTCCTCCCCCCCCTCTCTGAAATCAATAAAAGTATACTTTACAAAAAGGAGGTTTGTGTGTAAACTAGACTAGTGTCCCTCAGAAGGGCTAGGGTCCCAGTTGACCAACAGGATCTCCCATTCCTTGCCCGGATGTCACAGCTGCAGCCCAAGGAACCCCCAAAGCAGCCTTTTGTGCTTGTAAATGAGTTAGCCTTAGACTATCCCCAACCCGGCCTGCAGTCCTCATCGCTCCTTTACTGAAGGCCCCGCCCACCCCTCGGGGTCTCCCCAGCCACCTGCACAGCCATGTGTTCTCCGTGAGGGTGGCAGTTATGAGCATGTATGGCAGGGTGCGGGGGGGGAGGGGGAAGGAAGGGGGGACCTGGGTAAAGTGAGGACTGAGTTTAGAAGCCGTGCTGCTGGGCGCCTCTGGGGCCCCCTGGCCACGTCCCTTCTCTCTGGGCACCGACTCCTTCCCCACACGTGACTGGGACCCTCACCTGTCTGTGTGCACAGCTGGAATCACCCCACGTGTGACTGTCAGGACGCCGTCTGTGTGCACAGCTGGAATCACCCCACGTGTGACTGTCAGGACGCCGTGTGTCATAGGCCTGTTGTCATCGCTGTGCCCTGTGCCCTGTGCCCTGTGCCCATTGCAGGGCTCCTTCCCGTGATGGCATCTGTGGTTCATGCGTGGGTTGGCATGTCAGAGAGGGCTCGTTTGGCCGGGGCCAGTGGGCGGAGGGAAGACCCCCCCTCTCTCTGGAACCCGGTCCTGGACCCACAGACATGGGATCGCAAAGCTGAGTGCACCCCGTGTTGTCTTCCAGAGCAAGCCAGGCAGCACATGAGCAGGACTGCGTGAGGCAGGCGGCGTGTCACGCCCTTAATTATGGACCAGTCAGTGTGCAGGGGAGGGAAATGCTGCCGGTGTTTTCTGAATGGCCAGCCCTGCCCCCTGCACACGGCCCATTGGAGACTCGGGCTGTGTCCTCTCCAGTCCCCAAGCCGAGGGCCCCGGGACAATGCTGGCCCGTGTCAGGCACCCTCCTTGGCTGGCTGCTCCTCTCTCACTGCCTGGGTCCCGAGGGCAGCAGGCGCCCTGGCAGCGAGGTCCTGGCCTCAGCACTACATGGTCAGGGCACAGGACATGTCACCACGTACTGGCTCAAGGCTGCAGGAGCCACAGGGCGAGTGGGGAGCCAGTCCTGGGCTCTGTCCTATGCCCACAGGGGGAGCCTGTTCCACCCCCATGGGAACCATGTGGAGCATCTGAGGCCCTTTGTTCTTCCTTCCATCCACCTCCCAGTGAGCAGACAGTCTGAAGGAACTCTTCCGTTCTAAGCTCTGGGCTGGGCCCAGGCCATCAGGGCTCCATGAGCTGGGGTTCCACTCACGTCCCTCCAGAGAGGGGCCTAGGCGGGCAGCGGGCAGCGTTTCAACGACAGCAGTTATTGTAACAACGGACTCTAATTCTACCTCCCCACCCATCACATGTACTGTTTTCTCTTAGCAACCCTGGTGCAAATTGCTTTTCGAGGAATAAATGGACAGTTCTGGTTGATGAGTCTTAGCTCCCGTGGCACGGAATTCGTCCTTTTATAAAAACCATCAGGATCTACTTCTCCGCCGTGGTCCGTGGAGGTGAAACCCAGCGTCTTGGGTGACGGGCAGGCTGTGTCCCTTTCATCATCCTGCTGTCCCCACTGGGGCCCAGTGAAGCGGAAGAGGACGTGGAACGTCAGAGAAATGGGTTCTTGCCCGCCTGTGGCTGGGAAGACTCAGTTTCCTCCTCTGTGATATGACAACGGCACAAGGAAGCCTGCTTCAGAGTTTCCAAAGCGGGTAGATGTCCATTTCATCCAAGATTCTCAAAACAACCCGCGGAAGAGGAAGAACATGGTCAAAGTGAAGGCCTTGCTGTCGTGGGCGAGCCGGCAGCTACAGGCCTGGAGGCTGAGGACTTACAAAGAGGCCGGAGGCTCTGCCAGCCCCACGCTGCCTCAGTCCCCACCCCGCCCTGACGTCTCACACCCGACCCACTTCTGACTTTATGTGTCTCCTGGGGCTTTGTTCATACAGTTGGGACTGTTGTGTTGTTGTTTTTTTTTCCATTTCTTCATCTTAATCAATGAGAGACTGAATAGGAACGGACTCATTGATGACTCCGGGCTGGATTTTGCCCAAGTCAACTGTTTTACCTTCCAGTGAACTGATCTCCTCCTGTGTGCCTCCACCTGCAAGGCCACGCAGGGACAGAGCCATCCGCCCGCGTGTCCTGCCCTTCCCTGCGGCCTGTGCGGGTCTGTGTCTGTGTGGGGCCAGGCAGCACAGGCTGGGCCGGGCCGGGTCAGGTCAGGCTCAGGCAGCAGCGATCTGGTGTTGCTCTTTGCACTGTAGGCCGGTCTCTGTTTTTCGTGGGCGTGTAATTTTGCTGTGGGGAGGCTTCTGTGTTTCCCTGCAACCCTGGTTTCCCTTCTCGGTGCCGTTTCTGACCCACGAGAGGTCAGAGGAAATGCTTGGCCCATGACCACGCTCTTCCGAGCCTCAGCGACGTTCTCGACAGCCCGGGCCTCACGTCCTTCCCGTTCACCCTCCACGGCCACTCTGACCGCAGCCAGTCCTCCCCCGGGGGCTCGTGCGCCAGGCGCCCTCAGAGCCTGCGTCTCCATTGGTGTCCTTAGGAGCACCTGCCCCCTCGGGCCGGGGTCTGCACAGCTGGGTCTCCAGCACCCCCGCTGGTGACCCCTTTATCTCCTCCACAAACAGGGAGCCCCCAGGAGCGGGGGGCCGTGCTTTCCCCAATGACGTCTATTCCTTTCTAAATTGGAGTTAAAATTTCCATTTATATTTAAATAGACATTTTAAGGTAATTTTCTCTCAGCAGCTCATATGCTGATCTAGTGGTGCGTCCCCCATTTGAAACGCTGCGATGGGCTTCAATATCATCGGGTCTGATTAGCCGTTGGTTCCTGGCTCCCGAGGGCGATGTGGGTGCAACATGGGAGCCAGTGAAGGCGGCGGCAAAGACCTGGGGCGACTCTGGCCCAGAGGTTTGCGAAGGATCAGAAATCGTTGGTGGGTCGGGACCGGCGCTGGCTTTACAGGAAGTAGCACCGCTATTGGGGTCTCCCACTCAGAAATGACACATGGATGTTGGTTCCAGGGAAGGATGCGGAATGGACCGGGCCTGGCTGGGCCCCGCTGCTCGGACCACCACCTCAAGTGTTCGAAATCCTTCTTTAAGCTGAATGGAAGCCTGCTTCCCCCACCCGCCCCATTAGTATTTGGCACTTCCTGTGACCCAAAAGCAGTGATAAACTTCGTGGGAAATGTTGAAATGACAGACACAATGCCTTTCGCTCCTGACACTCACTGTTTGGGGATCTAGAAGGTGGTGACCAGGACTGCAAGCCCTTTATGAAATAATACGAAGACTCCAGCTTCCTAAAAGAGGGGCCCCGACTCGGGAGGAGGGGGTGCTTCCAAACCGAGAGGCCGATCCCACGGGGTGAAGGTGTCGGAGACGGACGTGAGATGAGCTGAGGTGCCTCCAGGGGAAACCGGATTGGGTGGGGAGGGGAGAGATGAATGGTGGCAGCCCCAGCTCCCCCTGTGAGGTGCGTCTGTCCCATGGAGGCAGGCTGGCTAGGCTGGACCTGAGTCCTGGGCGTGAGGAGGGTGTGTGGGGACGATGGGAGGGACCCTGGGGCTGGGATTAGCCGGCTTCACTAGCAAAACACAGCCCCTGCCCAGCTGGCCTTGGACTTGGGCCCTGGCCGAGCTCCAGGCCCTCGGGCCCCAGCCCTGGGCACAGGCCCCAGGAAGCCAGGCTTCTGCAAGGAGCTGTGGACGTGCAAAGTGTGACGGGCTCTCCAGCCAGCAGCTCCTGGTTTGGTTTGGTTTTGTTATAAAAACTTGTCCTCATCCTGATACATGGGCCTCTACCAGGTTCAGTTGATTCCCTTCCAACCGTCCTCACGGGTGCCTGTGTGAGCTTCTTGGGACCTGGGTAACCTCAGGTCTCCACCGTCCGGGGTCCTGTCGGGCAGGGGTCTGCCTTTCTTCCTGATTTGTCCAGCGCAGGAGCAGAGCTAAGCACAGCAGTAGCCTAAGCTTCTGCTGAGCCGAACACTCACGTCGATGTGTAAATTGCTCTCTCAATTAGGCTTTGCCTCGGCAAACAGAGCAGAGCAAGAGACACAGAATCCCATTTGTTCAGGGCTTACCTGGAGCAGGTGCTGCTTGGAGTGCTCTGCATAAATGTGCCCCTGGGACCGTCCCAGCGGGGTGGGGGGGAGGGGGAGCAGCCCGGGTTATTGTCTCCAGGCCATGGGTAGGGGCAGGAGGACAGCCCGGCCAGGCCAGCAGGGGGTGCCCAGCTGAGCTGGAGTCAGAGCTGAGGCTGCAGGGCTCTCGAGCGCATCGCTGCTCTCTGGTATTTTCCTAAGAATCTGAAGAACAGAATTACATTTCAACACCTTCTGGGAGTTTACAACCATCTGATTCCAGTGAAAAGTAATTTTATAACATGTACTACCGCGCCAAGTGTGTCTGTTTTCTCTCTCTCTGAGTTTCTGTACAAATGTCCAACAAGTGGGCTGCCTGGATTCCCAAGGTCGTGGGAAGGTCATGTGCAAGTGTTGATTCTGCTGAGAGTCTGGGTGTTCCTTCTGCCCGCCCTGAATGTGCCATCTTCCTAGGCGCCGGGGCTGCACTGGCCACCACCGGAGCTCACGTAGCCTCTAGGTCCGTGGTCGGCAAACTGTGGCTCGTGAGCCACATGCAGCTCTTGGGCCCCTTGAGTGTGGCTCTTCCACAAAATACCACGGCCTGGGCGAGTCTATTTTGAAGAAGTGGCGTTAGAAGAAGTTTAAGTTTAAAAAATGTGGCTCTCAAAAGAAATTTCAATGGTTGTACTGTTGATATTTGGCTCTGTTGACTAATGAGTTTGCCGACCACTGCTCTGGGGGCTGAGGACCAGCCACAAGAAGTTTCCCATCATTCATTTGGCTGGATGTCACACTCCCTTGTTGCTGATGCAGCCTCTGATTGAGGCTGATTAGGAAACAGTTTTCTGGGCCGTCTGCCTTGCAAGACAAGAGAAGGGCATGTCCAGGCTGATTAGCGATGGAAGTCCTCAGCTCCAGCATGCCGCTGCAGGTCGCACTCGCCAACGCGAGGACAGTGCGTTTGGAGCCTTTCTGTAAATAGGGGCTCCGTCATGTGGCCCAGGCGGGGCACCTCCATCCCCTGTTAGAGCGCGTGTCATCTCAGGCCTGGACCAACAGCCTGGCTTAAACCATCCCAACTACTCTCGCTCGCCTTAGCTCCTTTCACCTCTCAGTGTAAAATGATATTTTATTTGCATCTGTGTTCGCTCACAAACATTTCATAAGTTAATTAGCTGTGTTACTAGCCAGTGGTGAAGAGGCCTAATTTGTTAGCTTCAGGTGTAATTAAGAATCTTGCAACGGCAGACCTTGCAATTCCTGAGAAACCTCAAAGCATCATCTACATGCATTTGTCAAATCACCCGAACCGCCTCGCTTTTATTTACTGTTCCACTTTGGAGCCTAAATGTAATTATGGACTCATTAGGTGATGTCTAATACTTTTGATCTTACAGATGCCAAATCTAAATTAATGGAAGTTTCCATCCTGTATGTAGCTCGATGCATGATATTTCCCGTCATGCATTTGGCTGGATGAATCAATTTTCCCATCATGCATTTTGTTGGATGAATCAAATTTTCATCATGCATTTATTTGACTGGATGATTGACATTTCCCATCATGCATTTGGCTGGATGAATGAAGCTTTTCATCATGCAATTAGCAACATGTATGAAGTTTTCACCATGCCTTAAGCTGGATGATTGACATTTTCCATTGTGCATGTGGCTGGATGAATGAGGTTTCCCTTCATGTCTTTGGCTAAATGAATGAAGTTTCCCATCATGCCTCTAGCTGGGTTATTGATGTTTTCCATCATGCTTTTGGGATACTCTTAACTTTACGGCATGAACTGAGAAGGACTTTGAGAGGCCTTTTCACTCAGACCTTGCAGAATATACTGCACCCGGGGGGCGGCTCCCTTGGCCAGTCTATGAGTCAGCGGCAGAGGGGGGGGACGAGGCAGACACAAGCTCAGCTGAGCCTGCCCGCACTTCTGTGCATCACTCGGAGGATGAGACAGACGGTCTCTCATCCACCGGAGAGGTGAGGATATCTTGGCCACACTGCACCCTTGAGTCACCAAGTCTTTGTTCTGTTTGTCTTTGAGCTTTGCTAGACTGAGGGAGAAACCAAGAGTAGGTCTGGCTGGGAGATTTTAGCAGAGGGTGAAGCTGTATGCTTCCAGCCTGGGAATAGAACTCTCTAAGCTAACTCGGGCTGCTCGGCGGCGTTCTTACATTGATCTAGGTTTCATTTGCGAATGTTTTTACTGACCCCACCCAAGAATAATAACAGTAGTAAGAGCAATCCTTGGGGCAGGCAGGGATCCAAATGCTCCCCCATCTTGCTCTCCTTGCACCCGCTGGGAAGGCATGGTGAGGTGCCCTCTCCAGATGAGGGATGCCCTCTCCAGATGAGGGATCTGAGGCACAGAGAGGGTGTGCCTCTCTCCTGCAGCCACACAGCCAGAGGGCAGAGCAGCTTCGCTGTGGCGTCCCTCCCTGCCCTTGCGTGTCCCTGAGTGTGTTGGGTACATGTCTGCACAGAACCTAGACAGCGAGTTTCCTATCTGTCATTGCCTCATAACCTGGGAACGAGGAAGAGCTACGAATGTTCCTAGACCTTCTCAGCAACAGCAAAAGGATGGTCTGGCGTAGGCTGAACGCAGAGGGAATTTCGGTCCATTCGGTTACTTCGATGGCTTAGAGTTCCCACATAATCCTTCCCAGTCAGATGAGAAGTGCCTCCTGCCAGCCGCTGTGCTCTCCAGAGGTGCCTGAGGGCCAGTGGCCGGGCGGCCAGGTCACTGGCGCGCCGTGGGCTGGAGCACATTGCCGGCCCCGAGGCCGCACGCCGGGGCCCCCTGCGCCATCCGTGTGGTTCCCGTGCTTGGCTGTGCAGTGCGGAGCTCTAAATGCTGGTGATGTGCACTGAGTGCGTGAAAGAAGCCGCACTTCCCATCTTTCTGCTGAGTTTCCTCCGGCGGCTGGAAACTCGGGCGCAGCCTGGCTCTGCCTGGGGGTCTGGCAGGTGAAGGGAGGCGGTCTGTGGCCGGGCGTATTTGCCATGGTGTTCGCCAGAGGTCGCGAAGCTGGCTCCTGAGTTCTGGGCGCTGGAGCTTTCCATCATCAGGGTCTCCCACTGTGCTGCACCGCCCACACCCCGGCTCTTGCCAAAGAAACTGTAGCAGAGTCTAGTTACTTCATTAATGTCTCCTGGTCTGAATTGAGCCACAGCGTTGCTGTCCCTGCACCGGGGCTCGGGGTGGGTGAGGGCCGGGCTCCGACACAGGGGAGACAGCCCGTGAGACCCTCTCTCTGCCCCGGGGCCTTGGGCGCTCTGGTCCCTCCGTGAGGAGCCCTGCTCTTTCGTGTCTCTTATCTGGTGATGCTGAACCGACGGCACGGCTGCATCATTAGCAGCTGGCGTGCCTCCAGCAGTTGTTTGTAACTCGTCCACATGCAGGTGATGGCTGGGTTCTCTGTAGCACTTTGCATGTCAGCTGATTTTATTCTAAAACTGTCTCCTTGCTCCTGGCGTGCGAGGCTGTGGTGGAGGTCGCCGCCTCCCAGCCTTCTGTTCTTCCTGAAGTATTTGTGTCCACATGTGAGCTGATGGGGCAGGGAAAGAGACAGACAGACAGACAGACAAAGAAACAGAGTGAGAGAGATACACACGGTGTGTCGGGGGAAGAGAGACAGAAATGCAGAGAGACAGGGAGAGAGGCTCGCTGGGCACGGGGACCGTGGGAACCTGGCTTTCATGCTTCCCACCCTCACAGCATCCTTGCTGGGTCTTGGCGGAGGGTAGGCGCTTTCTCCCTGGGCACCCCGACTGCAGCCGCCCTGACCCCAAGGCTGAGGGCCGGTCTGTGCCTGTTTCCAGTTGCGTTTTCTTCTTTGGCCCTTGAATCCTCCCCGACCCCATGGCTCTGTATTCGGTCCTGGGCCATGTGTCCCTGAAAACCATGCCGAGCGTGACAGTCACAGGTGGAGGGCAGAGCTCAGGGAGTCCAGGGGGCTGGGAAAAGCCAGCCGAGGTCGGTGGGCATTCAGAACCGGCTCGGTGGATCTCTCTCTCTCTCTCACTCGCTCGCTCTGGGGATGCTAGCCACTGCCCAGAGGACCAGGACACTGTAGTGTGGGTTCAGGGCTCACAGAGGGGAGTCAGGGTGGCAGCCTTGCTTCCCGCAGTCAGGGCTGGTACCAGAAGCAAGGCATCTGGCCCAGAGGCCAGAGGAATGGAACGATGGGCACTGGGCAGTGTTAGGGCCTGGCAAGTGGTTTAGGGCTTAGAAGCCATGGTCCAAGAGCCAGGCTCAAAATTAAGCTTTATCCCATAAAAGCTGTTGATCTTAGGAAAGTCACTCAACTTCCCTGTGCCTGTGTCTTCACTATAAAATATATGTTAAAGATGCGGTTATTTCTAGTGCAGAGGCTAGATGGAAGAATGACATGAAATGCTGGATGCAAGGATGCTTAGTGCCAGGCCTTGTACAGAGTAAGGTACAAAAGCATTAGTAGTTGCCGAGAGGATGGTGATGGCGGCCGCAATGGTGGTGATGGTGGTGGGGGTGATGTAGTAAAGGTGGTGGTGGTAGTGATGAAGGTGATGGTGGTGATGGTGGTAGTGATGGTAGTGATGGTGGTGGTGGTGATGGTGATAGTGGTGGTGGTGGTGGAGGTGGTGGTGATGGTGATGGTGGTGGTAGAGGCGGTGATGATGGTGATAGTCAAGGTGGTGGTGGTGGTGATGATGGTGATGGTGATGGTGGTGGTGGTGGTGATGATGGTGATGGTGGTGGTGGTGGTGGTGGTGGTGGTGGTGGTGGTAATGATGGTGATGGTGATGGTGATGGTGGTGATGATGTTGGTGGTGGTGGTGGTTGTGGTGAAGGTGGTGATGATGGTGATGGTGGTGGTGATGGTAGTGAAGGTGGTGGAGGTGGTAGTGATGGTGGCAGTAGTGGGCGATATGTGGCAGTGGTGGTAGAAATGTTGTGGTTAAGAGCAGGGCCCCCAGCACAGCATGGGGCCAGAACAGTAGGAAGCTCTCCTCTGCCCACTCCGGGCACGTTAGTGGGTAAGACAGAGCTGTGGTTGCCGGCATATTCAGGTGCCTAGTCTTTACCCAGGGTCACCAGACACTGTCGGATTTGGGGGATCTAGTCTAATTCTAGTCCTACCAGCTGGGAGCTTAGCATGGCTCCTGGCCCCTCCAGAATAGCCTGGTTCTTGCGTTTGCAGGGGAGGGCTGTGGGGCCTCCAGCAGGACGGGCCGGCCATGCTGGGCGGGACTGTGGAGTTCTCCCCCCACCCCCGCCCACACAGCATCCCTGCCTCTCTCCCCGCCCCCCCTCCATGGTCCTGTGCCCCGTCCCCAGAGCTCAGATGCATTTGCCGTGGGCGCTGTCCAAAACCCAGCCCTCAGAAGGCCCCGGAGTGAGTCTGCGTCAGAAAGAGAGATTGAACGGAACGTCTCTGGACATTTTATTTTGATTAAAACATTAAAGTGCACGGCAGCTCTCATGGAAATTGTAAATCTTTACTGGAGGAAAATGAGAAACCAGGACCGACGTGGAATAATGGCTTGCAATGCCTCCTTGATTTTACATGGGAAACTGCGTGCCGTCGCTGCCAAATTAATTTTTGGAAAATGAGTTATTGACTGCAGTTATAATTTATTACTAATAACAGAATATGTTTGTAACCTGGGCCTGATGGGGTAGTTAGCAAAGCAGGGGAGAGGAATAATAAGGGGGAGGTAGGGGTGGGGGGGAGATAGGGGTGGGAGGGAGGCCCCCAGGAGGGGAGGAAGCCCAGGGCCCCGCAGGACAGACCTGACAGGCTCCTGGTGTCACGTAATGTCACCCTGTGACGCTCTGGGAGCTGAAGTGCATCTTTGGGGCCCTCAGTTTACCTCCCGGAGATTTAAGTGACTCGGCAGAGCATCGTTTAACAGCAGAGCTGGAGGCCACAGTGCCCAGGGCTCCCCAGGTGGCCCTTTCTCCTGTTTGCCCACCAGCACGGCCATTTGGTTGTCTCCCTGTGGAGGGCGCTGTGCGGGGAGCCTGGGCTAGAGGCGGCTCTGGTCACAGCAGCGACTAAAGCAAGAAGGGGGGCGGGTTCTGGCTTCTGCTCAGGGCGCCCTGGAGGCACAATGGCTTTGGTGTCTGAGCTGACACTCCCTGCAAAGCTGGGGACCTCGAGACAGCCCCTGTTGCTTCTGGAAGTCAGGGAACAACGAGAGAGAGAGAGAGAGAGAGAGAGAGAGAGAGAGAGAGAGAGAGAGAGAGAGCAGGGAGAATAGAGAATATGACTGTGGAGATGTTTGGAGATCTGCAGAGCTATCCTGAATTTCGGGGCGGGCCTTCTAGCTCCTCAAGGTGGCCTTCATCTGACTGGCGCTCCTTGCTTAGCCAAGCATCCATTTTGAAAACTCGGAAAAGAAAAGCATCCTGTAGATTTTAAATCCTCACCTTTGTGGGTCTGACCAGACAGTGAGGTCCGGGCGGCTCCAGGCACAGTCTGACCCGTGAAGGCTGCACCTGTAGGTGTGAAATGTGTCTGTAATCTGGCGATTTTGGTTATCTCACCGTTAAGATTCTGGTGTGTGAGGCAATAATATTTAGAAAGCATTTATCTTTGACAATTAATATTAAAACATAAAGTCTTCTTCCAGCTTAAACTGGTTTAAATACTTATATTTAACCAGATAGTTCCGAATGGTTATGTTATAATTTACTTTACTAGACGTTTACACAATGATAGCAAGTAGTGATCATGGGGTGCTCTTCTGTGGTGTCCGTGGGAGGAGGACGGCTGGGCTGGTGGGGTGGGTGGGGCGGGAGATCGCCTCAGCCCTAGTCATCAACCGCGACCTGAACTCTGTCTGGGGCCCCCGCTGCCTCTGGCGACTCGTGCAGGATAGAAACAGCCAGATCTCCGCCGCGCTGGGCCCACAGGACGAGGCCTTCATCGAGGTGGCCCTGGAGGAGCAGCACCCCTCCAGGGGGTGGCCCCTCCCAGGCTCCCATCTGGGCGTGGTCTGCACAGCGAGGCCTCATAAATTGGGCCCTGCCGCTGGAGCTGTTTTGTAGGAAGTTGTCATTTCCCCCCCCAAATAACAGTTCAGCTTGGGAGAGTGTCGGGGTGAGGGACAGGCTGCAGGAGGCGGCTCCACGGGAAGTCACGGGGGACAAATTCACTCCTACCGCGGTTCCTGGGGGAGGCCGCCTCGGCGTCCCGCTCCGTCCCCCTTCCCTCTCACTTTTTGATTTTATTGCCGTTTTTTGACATCAGAAGAAATTGAAACCCTGTTTAGGTTTCATGGCTTCACATTTCAGAAGTCGGTGCTGCAGCCCGGAGCCGGGATGCGTCTAATTTATGCCGCGCGACCCCCCTTCTTAATCCGGCAGCCTTCCACCGAAGGGGTCTGCTGGGACGGAGGGGAAAGTGCTAAGATGTACATTTTCGTTCTCTTTTTATGGGAACCACTTATCAGGCACAAAAGGCAATAAAACCAGGTGTGATGAGATTGGATCGAGAGGATGGGCCTGGTTAGGGAATGAGCCATTTGATGTGACTCAGCGCGGCTCTCGGAGGGGCCCCGGGAAGAGCAAAGGGGCAGAGGCCCAGGTCCCCGACTGGATCCCGACACAGACTGGCTGAGCCCTCAGCCCGTGGGCGTGACCCTGGGCTTAGAGGCCGCGATGTTTCCCTCCTGGGCTGGGAATCTCTTCGCCTCCCATGGATACAGTGAGCACGGAGTGGGTGAGACTGACCCCCACCTTCTTCTTGGTATAAAGGACCAAGTAACAGCCTTACCTTCGAATATTTCTGTGTTTCCATCTGTGACTGTTTTTTTGTCTGTTTAGTTGTTAATCTTCACCTGAGGATATTTTTCCCGTTGATTTTTAGAGAGAGTGGGAAGGAGGGGAGAGACAGAGAGAAACATTGACAGAGACACATCGACTGGTTGACTCCTGCGTGAGTCCCACCCAGGGCCGGGAATCCAACCTGCGACCCTTTAGTCCACAGGCCGACGATCTAACCACTGAGCAACAGGCTAGGGCTGCTGTTTGGTCTTTGTGAGCGTATGTGACTATGCGTGTCAGGTCCAGGAACAGACTCAGACCCACGGGCACCTCTGGCGACGAGAAAGGCACTTCGCATAGGGTGGAAGGGGTTAGTGGGGTCACGGAGTGGAGGAAACAGGGACGCCGCCTGGTGGAGCAACGTTAAGGTGTGTCCATACCACGCACCTTCGCCTGGACAGAGCCCGGATGGACATGGGAAAATTGCACCCTGGAATGTCTAAAGCAAATTGTGGCAGAATTGTGAGGTACTTTGCAGTGAGGCGGCTTTTATCTGACAACACAACACAGACCCAGGAGCCCCAAAAGACCAGAACAATCCACGTGCCCCCTTACCAGTAAAAACCTGGGCACAAAACCATGATCACCACGCAAGTCAGAAGGATAGCAGCGCTGTGCTGGTCTGTCCCAGCCCAGAGAGCCTGCACACCTGCCAGGCGGAGACAGCCCCGCCCGGGAGGGACGTGGGCGGAGGTAGGAATGAAAGCCCCCGGAAGAGAAGAGACAGCACAGGGGTCTCTTCACCACGGGGGAGGAGGTTGGAGGCCGTCATACTGATTGCCTGTCTCCATCAGAAGTTCCACGGGGCCGGGATGTCACCTCTTTGGTTTCCTCATCCTCCCCACACCACCCCCACCCCCGGCCAAGAGCAGTGCCTGGCACATAGTAGGTTTCTTGTAAACATTTGCTGCATGGAGGCACCCAAAGCTGTGCAGCCTCCAACCCAGCCACTCCCCTGTGGGATTCATCCTCACGTGGACTCCCCGGGCTGCTAGGAGAGGGGGACGCAGGGCTGCTCATGGACAAGGACTGTAACAGGAAACGACTAGAACGACCTTTGTGTCCACCCCAGGGGGTCGGTGCAGATGCTGGCCTCCCCTGGATATTGTTAAAAAGCATGATGCATGCTTTACTAACCTGGCTGTCAAAGAGATACCACTAGATTTCTGAAAAAGGTGCGCCCTCGCTGGTTTGGCTCAGTGGGTAGAGCGTCGGCTTGCAGAGGGAAAGGTCCCAGGTTCGATTCCGCTCAAGGGCATGTACCTCAGTTGCAGACTCCTCCCTGGCCCAGTCCCTGGTCGGGGCTCATGCAGGAGGCAACCCATCGATGTGTTTCTTTCACATCGATATTTCTTTCTGTCTTTCCCTCTCTCTCCCACTCTCCCTAAAAATCAATAGAAAAATATCCCCGAGTGAGGATTTAAAAAAAAAAAGAAAAAAAAAAAAAAAGGAACAAAGCAAGTATTTATGAAGATACGTTTGTGTACAGAAAAAAATAGAAAGCATGTGTACTCGTATTTGTCTGAGAATGCATGATTATCTGAGGCAGCTCACCCGGGAGCGTGGGAGCATTCATTCATTCTAAGGACAGATGCGTGTCTGGATTTCGGAGCGCAGGCAGACAGTTCACGCTTTTACATTTTTTGAAATTTGAATAATTGACAATGGATGCATCACCTGCTAAAATTTGCATCGATTGGGAAGGACACGCACAGAGCCACGTCCCGTGTGTGTAACTCGCACATGCAAAACATCCAGAGTCAAAACCATTGAAATGTGTGTGAAGCATCTTCGGAATTTTCTGTGATAATTGTCCTGAATCGATGTAAATTACGTGCGCATTATTGAACGCAGAAGCCACTGGAAAGAGAGATTCGGCTTTGTTTTTGCGGTGCTAATTAGACGCCGGGCTGCGTGCGAGTGGAATTGCTTGTGCATATATTTGCTGTTTGGTTCGGAAGCTCATTTGTCTCCGACGCGGCCCGTGTGTTTCCGTGTGGATGAAGTGACTGTGCAGGCAGGAGGAAACGTGTTTCCTTGTGGGGACTTCAGAACCCGTTTCCTAGTTGCTCTGCATGAAGTGGGCCATGCACCCTCCTTTCCAGCATGTCCTTCCTATCAGAGGGACTTTGAGTCCCACTGTTTCAACTCATAAACTTTCCTGTCAATAGAACGACTTGCATCGGAAACAGCCGGGGAACCTCACAAGCATCCAGAACACGTACATAAGGCCACCGGTGAACCTTCTGGACGGCCAGGCCTGCATCTTCTTGTCAGCAGCCCAGTGCTTCTGGCACTGACCCCGCCGGAGGCTGGCGATGGCAGTGTCTGCCCGGCTCCCGCTGGGCGTGTGCTGGGGACAGAGCGGAGGAGAGGCCGCCTTACAGGACAGCAAGAGCATCCGAGGTGCAGAGCCTGCGTGTAACTCCCTTCCACAGGGAGCCCTTGCCCTCAGGCGGGCGGCGAACCTGGGCAGGTGCGGGGACTGTGGGGACCTGGAGGGAGGCCGCGTGGAGCACCTGGTGGCATCCTTCCTCTTCTCACCTGTCCGTCCACCCCAAGTTCCCTGGACACAGTGTTCTGTAGGGGCAACGGTAGGGCCTGCAAGACAGCTCCGCGGGAGGACCCAGTGGCCCAAACCTCGCCGTGTAGGGCAGTTTTGTATTTGAGGGACAGTGGAGGGAGCTGGCTGGAAGCTGGGAAGCTCAAGACCTAAGTGGGCACAGCAGACAGCACTGCCCACAAAGGCAGATGCTCTCAGCCTTCGGGTTCCCATCAGTGAAGGACAGAGCTGCTCCGTCCTGACCGAGGCTGTCGGGCTGAATGCCAGCAGAGCGAGGGCCAGGTGGAGTGCTCGCCAAGGCCTCTGGGATGCCCCTCGTTGTGTCCTAGACAAGGGAGAGTCCAGCTCAGGTCAGGATTAGTTTGGACGTAGCCTGAGGTCATGTAGCCCTAGCAAATATCTGCTCCTCATTCATCACCCCTTTCTTCATCAGACCCTCCTGGGGTGGGGGTGGAGTGATAGTGAACTTGACCTGTGACCCTTGTTATCATTGAGGTCACTGTCTTTGGTATCTTGAGCCTCTGCTCTCTATTCAGCTTTTGGCCTGTGCCTCTCTGTTATCCTTGGAGCCCGGGTGTGTACCCCAGTGGGCTTGTTGAGTCTTAAGGGTCAGAGCTGTGCGTAGGACACAAGGGAGGGCATGGGCAGAAAGGGGAGGACCCTCGGGGGTAAAGGGCAGCTGACCACAGGGTGGCAGTGTGTGGTAGGGGTCAGATGGCAAGTGGCTGCACCCTTGGATGAGGTCTCATCCCCAGCGTCCGACTCGGCAATCCTCCCCCACCCTGTGTTAGTCTAACAGCACCTGATTAGTCCAGTGGTCGGCAAACTGCGGCTCGTGAGCCACTTGCGGCTCTTTGGCCCCTTGAGTGTGGCTCTTCCACAAAATACCACATGTGGGCGTGCACGTACAGTGCGATTGAAACTTTGTGGCCCATGCGCAGAAGTTGGTTTTTGGCCTGGGCGAGTCTATTTTGAAGAAGTGGCGTTAGAACACTCAAGGGGCCAAAGAGCCACATGTGGCTTGCGAGCCGCGGTTTGCCAACCACTGGTCTAGTCTAACAAACGCTCTGTGGGGTAAGCAGACACCTCGTTTTATCCCTGGGAGGGCTGCTGAGAAAAGCAAAAACCAACCAAGGAGCAAAACAGAAGGTGAGAGCAACTCGGAGGTGAGGGCAGTGCCCAGGGCAGAGTCGCAGGTGGGGTCTAGAACATTCCGTGCGGCAGCCCTTCCACCTGTCCAACCAGATGCCCACAGACGAGTGTCTTCAAGGACAAGTGACCACGTTCAGTGCTCAGCTGTCCTCATCCTTCGGTAGGAAGATCAGGTTTTCTTTTTCTTCCTGGAACTTTCTAGATGGACGTCCCTGCAGAGCCTCTGGAGACAGATTGTACTGAGGTCGGCGGGCTCCAGCTACAGAGGGCCTTGCTCTGGAATGGGAACCCCACCGAGGCCGCAGCTCTCACCGAGCGTGTGTCCAGTGTCTTGTTTATCTGCCATTTGTTTCTCTGTGGTTTGATGGCTCTGCACATGGGAGGGGCAGATTGACAGGCCTACGGATGTCTTCCAGTGAGTGGCTGATCATTCATTGATGTGCACATTTGGCCAGTCATCCAACATTTATTAAGCATCTATTTTGTGTCAATCACACAGTTGGTTTGGAGCAGATTTAAAGATGAGAAGCGTGGCGTCTGCTCTTAGGGAGCTCGCAGATACATAATGAGTCATTAGCTGTGTCGTGCTGGAGAGGAAATATGCACACCGCATTGTAGAGCACAGGAGGACAGTGAGGTCCGCGCTCTGTAGTGCTTGGGGGCGGGCTTGCAGAGGGCGGGGCGCTAGGCCTGCTTCCAGGAGTGGGGACTGTGGGCAGACAGGGAGGCGGATACCGGGAACTAGAAATGTCCGGTGCGGAGGTGGGGGGTTGGAAAAGCCCACAGCTCGGCCCAGCCAGGTGCAGAGAGGACTGTCATCCAGGGGGGCAAGTGACTATGGCCAAAGGGGTCTGTGGGTCCCCACTGAGCACCATGGCCGAGTAGGCGCACGGCAGACAAATTGCTGAGGTTTATCTTCCAAGAAGGAGAGATGCATCAGCCAGGAGTGTAGGGCAATCCTTGCAGTGAGGAGGAGCAGACAGAGTGGAGGGCAGAGCAAGGACAGCGTGGAGAGCCGTGCACAGCGCCCCAGAGGGGAGGGGCCCGAGCTCAGTTTCGGGGAGCGGTGGGGAAGTTACTCCAGAAGAGCAGGTGCATAAAGCTGCACCCCGGGCTTGATCTGAGGAGGGGGTCCCGGCAGTGGAGAATCCTAGAGAACAAGGTACCGATGGGGAAGGGAGGGGTGAGACTATAACCCGCAGAGGGTGAGGCCACGGGAGGGCACGAAGGGGCCAAGGTCAGTGCACGATGGAAGTGCTGGCTTATGGACCAGAGATGCTGACTCTAGTTGACCCCCGTGGTCACTGGCCCGATGGAACTGGGGGAAGGACAGTCTCAGACTAGAACCTTCCTTTGAGTTATTTCGGAAACAGAGGGTCTCTTTTTACCAGATGCTTTGTGGTAAGTGTAGGCTTGGCTTTTAAGTTTTTAAGACCTTTTAAAAGAAATAGGCATGAAAAATGCAGGTTCCTTGGAAGATTCCTAGTGTGCGTTCCGCCTGCGCACGCCCCCACCCTGGGTAGCAGTGAGCAGAGCAAACAGAACTCAGACATGTCGGGTCTCCCCCTCCCTGTCCTCCAACAAAGGGCACCTGCCCTTGTCATGAAAAACCGCCCTTGTGTGCACACGGGCCAGCGTCCCCACGGCCTCGCAGCGGGGTTGCTCTGCCAGGGGAGGGGCGGCTTCCCAAGGCCACGCGGAATGGGATCGCGGGCCCAGGCTGCACATCCACGCCCCGCGCGCGCACAGCCCTGCTCCTCCTCTCGGCACGCAGAGCTCCATCCCAAGCCTGTGTTTGTTCAAGGTTATGTTTGCCTAGAACTAATTAAAGCCATTTGTATCAAATGGCTGGAATAACCTCCCTTTTGGAAAGAAAATAACCGAAAGAAGCTGCTTTAAAAAAAATAAAAGTCCGAGTTAATTTCATCAACCAAGAGGCGAGCCCTGCACCATTAGTTCTGTGGCGTCGACATGCTAGAGCAAGCCAGCCAGGTGAGGTCCGCATGTCCACATCCTAGTAGGTCAGCCGGCGGCCGCCGGTGCTGGGCGGCGGGGAGGCCTCAGAGGTGGCTGCGGTCCAGTGTGCACGGGGTTGGGTAAGGTTCCGTGAAATCGCCTGGTTCGGTCCCGTTCTGGCGGAAGAACCCAGTGCACTTCTGTGCGTCGGGCAGGCACGTCAGTCATGCAAATGGGTTAGGTTATGATGCATTGATCACAAATCGTGATTCACTTAGATTTTAAAATAGATACTTATTCCTCTTAAATGAGATCCCTCCTGAGGCCGTCCTGGTGCCAGGCCCAAAGACACTGAGCGAGGCTCTCAGCGGCCCGCGGACTTGACGCCCACATACCCTTCCTGAGCGCTTTCCTCTCTTCTAGGCAGCGACAATGCAGGCGCGTTTTGTAAGAGGCGTGTGCACTCACACGGGAGGCTCGGGGACCCGTGAAGGGTCTAGAATATTCAGGAGGGCGGTTTGATGTAAGACAGGAAACAGACACACACGCGGACAGATGCGCTTAGATTCACTGCTGCATCCGATGGGTTGATTGGTGGATGAGCGACGATGCCGTGGGAGCAAAGGATGGTCTTTCCCAAAGAAGGAAACTGTCCAGTGTTCCCCCTCAAGTTGTCATGAAAGAATAAATGCAACCGCAACTCTTCAGAAGACCCAGCTGGATGAGCAAGCCGTGCTGTACAGAAAGAGAGCTGGACCTGGGGGGCTGCGTTTGCACACACGGGGAGGAGGGTCTCCTTCTCCGCAGGGGCCCTCTCTGCTTGCTCAACCACAGGTACACCCTGCGTAGTGGGTGAGGCTGGTTGAGGATGTTTGTGCCCCAGAAACTGCTGGAATCCTGTCCCATGAGCACCCCCATGGCAGACATTGTGTGTGGCACTGTATGCCTCGTGTCTGTCCGGAATCTCCCCTTTGACAATGAACTGAATGTTCATGCCCCACTCCTTGAGTTCCCAATGGGGTAGTACTTGGAGGTGGGGCCTTTGGGAGGTGATTAGGGTTAGATGAGGTCATGAGGGTGGGGCCCCTGTGATGGGATTCGTGTCCTCAGAGGAGACACCTGAGAGCTCTCCCCCTCTGCCATGTGAAGGCACAGCGAGAAGTGGGCGTCTGCATCCCAGAAATGGAGCTCTCACCATAATCCCACAGCGTCAACACCAGCCTCCAGAACTGTGAGGAATAGATAGCCGTTGTTGAAGCCACCCGTTCCATGGTATTTTGTTATGGAAGCCCAAGGTGCCATGTTTTTCTCATTCTGCCAGGGAAATTGAAACTCAGAGAGGGTAAGAGAGTGCTCCCATGCTTCAAGGTGGTGCGTGGTAGAGCTGGGTTGATTCCCAACCTTGCCTCTGCGCTGAGCTCGACACTCATCTGGTCCCAGAGGGAGAGCTGGCGACTCTCTCACCCTCCCTGATACCTGACCCTCCCAGGCCAGGTCTCTGACCGAACCCCACAGCAGCTCCCTCCTCCCAGGCCATGGCTCCATGGTGGGGGAGGTCCCAGCCCATCCAGAGAACTGGAGAGTCAGTCTCAAGGCACGCGGACCAGGGACAGCGTAGAGCCTCCAGACCGGGGGCTGCTGGCCCAGTTCCACAGTGGCAGCGTGTGTGTGAGCAAGCGGGTGCCTGAGCCCTGACGTTCCCTGCCCTGGGAATGCACCGGACCCAGAGGCCCAGTGGCGAGGCTCCCCTTCAAGGTATCGCTCGTAACACGCACACTCAATGGTCGCAACCCCTGTTCCAGAACTCAGCCCTCACAAACCTCACTTTTATATGCCAGCTGCTTTAATATTGAATCCCTTTTTTTTTTTTTTTTTTTTTACAAAAATGTTCCTCTTCTGATAAAATTGAATGATGTAATTTAGAGTAGAATATATGCAATCGTGCGTTTCTCGTCCATGTATCAGTGAAGGTTATGTAAAGAGGTACTTGGAGAAAGGTGGAAATCCGAAGCTGTGACTACTCATGCTGAGGTAGCTGAGGTATTAAGCGCGATATCTGGGGCCGCAGCACTTAATTTCAGCGTCTCACAATGTGCCTAAGAATAGCACAGCCCCTCCTGAGTCCCTTTTTTCCCCGAACACATAGTAACAGCAGGAAGCGGCCTTGAGAACCGTCCTCAGTGTGAACGTGAGAGGCAGTCATTTTGACTGCATGTAAAAACACTACATCTGATGCTACATATATTATGGATGACGTTATTCACAGCCAAATTTCATATGTCATTGTCCTTACATTTTTTCAGCTTCTACTGCTCCTTGCAATGTAAAAACGGGCCGGGGGGGGGGGGGAGGGAAGGGGAGAAGGGAAGAGGGGTGATGGTTCTAACTGAGCCTGACCTGCCCTTGGCTCCCCGACTGGTCCCATCTTGACCCTCACTGTGCCCGGGCACCCTGGGGTCAGAGTTGGGTCACAGATGACTCAGCTCCTGGATTTGGCCCTTGCTACTCCTTATCCCCATATGACATCCCTACCCCCTGGTCCCAATCCCTTTAATGCCACTGTCCCAGAGTCTCTGTCAGCATGGGCATGAGCCACCTGCCTAGCTCCAGAGGGCCTCACCGGGGTGCCCCTGGCCACAGGGTGGGTGAGTCACTCACTACCGGCCAGACACAGCTCACAGGCCGAGCTGAGAGCAGGGCACATATTTTTGGCCAAAAGATGAAGCAACAGTTATAACCCTTTGTCTTCGGGAAGGACGGATGTTGCCAGGCACAGAGGAGGACACCTCTCTGTGGTGGGACCAGAGTGGCTGCCGGGGAACTCAGGGTGCCTGCTCCCCTACCACACGGGGGACCCTCCCGCGATTAGTGCCTTGAAAGCGCTGTAGGCTGCCCGTGGCTGTTCCTAGCATGGTGAAAGGTTGTTCAAGGCTCTACTCACTTGTTATAGATTACAGATTATAGATGATTATAGAGCAGTGGTTCTCAACCTTTCTAATGCCTCGACCCTTTAATACAGTTCCTCATGTTGTGGTGACCCCCAACCATAAAATTATTTTCGTTGCTACTTCATAACTGTAATTTTGCTACTGTTATGGATCGTAATGTAAATATCTGTGTTTTCCGATGGTCTTAGGCGACCCTGCTAGCTGTTCTCAACCTGTGGGTAGCGACCAACAGGTTGAGAACTGTTGCTGTAGAGCCTAAGACAATCGGAAAATGCAGATATTTACATTACGATTCATGACAATAGCAAAATTACAGTTATGAAGTAGCAACGAAAATAATTTTATGGTTGGGGGTCACCACAACATGAGGAACTGTATTAAAGGGTTGCGGCATTAGAAAGGTTGAGAACCACTGTTATAGAGTATAGAGTATAGATGAGCAAAATTTTCATTAACCTCAAAATCAAAATAAAATATCTGTGATCCTTGCTTAACAACTTGGGTTTGGAGGTGGACGTGTGGAGGGTGGGACTCCGCTTGAACTTCCCAGGGTCACAGGCTGGGCTGGCTCAGCCACACTGGCTGCCGTAGAGGCTAGAGGAGCCGAGGTGACCGCAGGGGCCCTGGGGGAGGGTGCTCTGAGGGACACGTTCTTTGGACCTCTGTTTAGTGCATTTTCAAACTAAAAGGAAAGTTTGAAGACCTACTTAAACGTTACAAATTTTGATGTTTTGGTATTTATAACGCAGGCCAGCCCCTCTGAGCATGGCTTGGTTTCTCACCATGACCCCGGAAAAGGGAGCAGACAAGCTCTCCACTGGGGCCACGGCAGGCGCAGCTCCTGCCCAGGTGGCCGGCGCCCCTGCCAGCAGCTCTGACAGTGGACTGCTCGCCCCTGCCCTTCAGCACAGACTTGCTTCTTCCCCCCGAGGGGAGAGTGGGGGGTGTTCACAGGAGCCCCCCAGGACCCACACGGTGTGGCATTGACTCTGGTCAGCAGAGGCTTTAAGGCTGGGCTAGCGTCCGCATGAGAGGGAACCAGGAGCCTCTCGGTGATGGCATCGCAGAGCGTGTCCCCATGGGGCGAGCACCTGAGTCGCTGAGCACTCGAGTCAGGGAGAGGTGAGCGGGCTCTGGGGAGGCGCCCTGCTCCCCATGAAACAATTCACGGAGACTGGTTCTGTTCAGCCTGATGGGCAGCCAGCAGGTGTGGATGCAGTAGTCGACTGGAGCATAGACACCGAGGAGGCCAGGCTCAGGGTGGGTCCAAGGGCCTGGGGGACCGAGGTGGGTGGGAGGCCTGTCCTGGGCCGCGGGCTTCAGGCGACAGGGGCTGTGGAGATGCAGGTTCCTGAGGGTGAAGGTCTCCAGGCCAGTTTCCAAGTGAAGGCTCGTCTCTCCGAGAGCAGGTGTCCTGTGCCGAGAGGTTGAAGAGCCCGCTTCTCAAGGAAGGCCGGGCGCACGCGCAGCCGTGACGTGGCTCTCTCCAGCCTGTGGGACCCGCTGTGATGCCCCTGATCACACTGTCCACGCCCAGCTGGTGGGGACGAGGGACACTCAGCTACAGACCTGCATCAGCCTTCCCCAAAAGCACTTCGAGGCCTCTCTCCATCAGCTTGCTCGTTCCTCGGAGCTGTTGAGATGTCGTTTATGCCTAGGTCTTGCTTTACATTCATAATCCTGCTCAAGTAAGACAGGTAGCTGCGTGCCCCGGAGACAGCTCGGCTCTGAGGCAGAGTTCTCAGGGGCCAAAGGCAGGTTTGTGCACGTGTGCCCACCAGGGTCTGCATCTGCTGGGATCTGCAACCACCGGGGTCTGCACCCGCTGGGATGTGCACCCGCCGGGATGTGCACCCGCTGGGATGTGCATCCGCTGGGATCTGCACCCGCTGGGGTCTGCACCTGCTGGGATGTGCACCCGCTGGGATGTGCACCCTCTGGGATGTGCACCCGCCGGGATGTGCACCCGCTGGGATGTGCATCCGCCGGGGTCTGTACCCGCTGGGATGTGCACCCACTGGGATGTGCACCCGCTGGGATGTGCACCCGCTGGGGTCTGTACCCGCTGGGATGTGCACCCGCCAGGGTCTGCACCCGCCGGGATGTGCACCCGCTGGGATGTGCACCCGCTGGGATGTGCACCCACTGGGGTCTGTACCTGCTGGGATGTGCACCCGCCGGGGTCTGTACCCACTGGGATGTGCACCCGCTGGGATGTGCACCCGCTGGGATGTGCACCCACCAGGGCATGGGCCTCGGGGCCTCGAGCTTTGCTGTTTCCACTCCAACAACTCCAGGCCCCTGTGGAGGCAGCGGTTTGCTAAAGCTCCGGGGAGGACTCGGGGAAGATGAAAAGCTGAGGGTGAGAGGGGAGACTTCCTCACTGTCTGCTCTGGAGAGGCTGGGAGATGAAAGGCGGCACACCAGGTCTATTGCTGGGAGGAAAAATAGTGGAAACAGACCTTGTTCAAGACCCAGAGAAGCGGGAGTGGGCGAGCGCGGTCAGACTCCACTGGGGGCAGGAGGCGTGCAGGCTGGCGTCCCGTGGAACTCTGGCCCTGCTGCGGAGCCGCCCACATCTGTGGCCTTGGCAGACCAGGCAGAGCACTCACCCGCCCCCAGCACGCCCAGGAGGGGTTCCTGCCCGCGGAGCAGGAGACGAGAACGTGCTGTTGATGGCAGAGGAGGGAGGCGGCCCCCGATCAGGGAACGAGACACTTTGGGGCAGTTTCCATCCCCGTCTCAAAGCAGCCTGGTATGCAGAGGTTTTTATTATAACAGACGACTTAGGTTTTATGTCACCTTTAGAAAAGTCGCAATGCTGACATTTTGCTTGTTTGTTTTTTGCATACATACATCAGCTTTTTTTCCGTTCTAACTAAGCAGTGGATTTAGAGAAATCCATTTATCTATCGCCTGTAATCGCTGCAAACCCATCATCATAATAATAGTCTTGTCTTTGTGCGTGTGTGCCGGAGGCGGGTGCAGATGGAGGGTCCCTGAGCCCCTGGTGTCCGCTCCCATCACAGCCGGCAGCACTGCCCGGTGTGCGCTCCCCGGCACCCTGAGGACCCCTCCTTTCAGCCCCCTAGCCCTGTGCTCCCAGCAGGACTGGACAGTGACCGTGTCCAAGGACAGGGGGGCCTAGGGTCTGTGCGGGCTCCCCTCACTCAGCTGCAGCCAGGGCCCCCTAGCACCCCATCAATCCCAGCACCCGGCCCCCCACAGGCTTCTCTGGGGCTGGCTGTGACTTTCTAGCCTCTCCCCTCCGTTGGTACCTGGGTCAGCAGCTTGTGCACTTTACCCCTTGGGCAGCGTGAAGGCTGGGCTTTGGCCACTTTCCCCAGGACCCCGTCCCCTCCGTGTTTCAGTTCGTTCAGAGGCTCTGAAAATCAATGCATTCTTCAAGCCTCATTTAGAGCCGCAGACAGTGGGCCTGAGTGTGTCATCTCTATTATCTCAAACATAAATTGCATTTTCCCTTATTATCACGATTCTCAGAGGAGCCCGTGCTGCTTAAATGGACAGATAATCATAGCCCTCCCCGGAGGCTGGCCTCTCACCTGGAGCACAGCGCCCGCGTCTGTTTTCCTTCTGTGTGAGCGAGGAGGTTGTCCTGCTCACGGGGCCTTGCGGAAATTATTCTAAGGTGGTGCTTACGGTGAGACCGCTGGACTACAATGCCGCCCGTTCTTCTCCTTAAGGCGTCTCTGTAGGTGGACAGTTTGTTATGTGTTCTTGGAGGTGAGAACATCCACACATAGAAATGGGGCCCCTGGATTGTGGCCACAGGAAATGGGCCCCAGTGGCTCTGGGCTTGTCCCCTGCCTCCCCCACATCCTACCCGGGCCTCTCCAAGAACGGAGGTCACCAGAGAGTCATCTGTCCCCTGCACGAGTCCCCAGCAATGACCCGTCTGCCGAGCTCGTCCCAGGGGGTCAAGACCAGGTACACAGGTGTCGCCGTGGATTTTCTTCGTAAACCCTTCCCGTAAGAGCCAGTGCTTTGCCACAACCAGGAACTCCTCATACACACTGGCCCCTCCAATCTACGGCACCTCCAGGGCATGTGGTGCGGATCATCTCTGGGTCGGGGTCCTCTTGGTCTAAGGGGAAGCTTCCCACAAATTCTTCGGAGAAGGTTGGTTCCAAAGGGACAGTCCGTCAGAGGTCACTTAGCTTTTCAGAATAGGAAAGGTAAATTCTCTCTCCTGCCTATTCCTTGGGGCTAATCCGTGTCCTTGAGTTGGGAATGAGCCCCCCTTCCCCAGCAGGATATGGACGAAGAATGTTCTCGCCGGCCCTCCGAGGTCACCGTGTTTGTCTTGTGTTGCTTTGGGGTATACGCCAAGCAGTTCCAGGTGTCCTGTGGACTTACAGAATCCCAGAATTGGAAGGAATTTAGGAGATCATTTTATAGACTAGAGGCCTGGTGCATGAAATTTGTGCAGGGGGTATGTGTCCCTCAGCCCAGCCTGCACCCTCTCCAATCTGGGACCCTTCAAGGGATGTCTGACTGCCCATTTAGGCCCTATCCGGCCTAAACGGGCAGTCGGACATCGCTTTCACAATCCAGGACTGCTGGCTTCCATCCACTCGCCTGCCTGCCTGCCTGCCTGATTGCCTCTAACCACTTCTGCCTGCCTGCCTGATCACCCCCTAACCACTCCCCTGCCATCCTGATTGACGCCTAACTCCTCCCTGCTGGCCCTATTGCCCCTAACTTCCCTCCCCTACAGGCCTGGTTGCCCCCAACTGCCCTCCCCTGCAGGCCTGGTACCCCCCAGCTGCCTTCCCCTGCAGGCCTGGTGCCCCCGCAACTGCCCTCCCCTGCCGGCCATATTGTGGTGGCCATCTTTGACTACATGGGGGCAGCCATCTTGTGTGTTGGAGTGATGGTCAATTTGCATATTACCTCTTCTATAGGATGAGGAAACTGAGACTGGGAGATGTCAATATTATTGAATTAAAATTAGATTGAATTTCAGAATCACTCTTCGAATTGGGAGATGTTAATATATTTCTAATATCTTGTTTTATTTTCTTTTTAAAAAATATATATTTTTATTGATTTCAGAGTGGGAGAAATAGAAACATCAATGATGAGAGAGAAACATCATTGACCGGCTGCCTCTTGCACATCCCACACTGGGGATGGAGCCAGCAACCTGGGCACGTGCTCTGCCTGGGAATCGAACTGTGACAACCTCTGAGCCACACTGGCCGGGCATCGTTTTGACAAGTTAGACCAGTGGTTGGCAAACTGCGGCTCGCGAGCCACATGAGGCTCTCGAGCCACGGTTTGCCGCTCTGTTGACTAATGAGTTTGCCGACCACTGAGTTAGACCATTTCGATTCGTTTGCAATAGTTCTTTGTTTCAGTAATTTTTAAAAAGCCATTTTTTGAATGTTTAAACACATCCTAGTGCTTTATTCGACATAGGTCTCCTTTGCTGTGGCCGGGGCACACAACTGCTCCAGGCCCGTCCCCTCCTGTCATGTCCACGCTGCCCTTGATCTGGGGCCTGACCCCAGGGGATGGCAGCTGCCTTTGAGTCTTCATTTTGGAGACTCTCAGAGAGCAGGTGCCTTCGATCTGGACTCCTGACCAAGAGGTGACAGCTGGAGAGCTGGCCGTGGAGTCTGGACGCGGGCAAGCCCACCGCATTCTTCTCTTATGGGAACGAGGTCGATGAATTGCTGAGCCGTGAGAGTGTGTAAAGCTATGTCTTGCCCCAGAGAAGGAGCCTGGCTTTTCCGTCCCCACTTTTTTCAAGGGGATAAGGTCCTGCCACTGTCACCCCCCCATCCCCAAGGACTCCTCTCCTGCGCTGCCCTTGGGTCAGCCTTGCCAGGTCCTGATGCGTTTTGAGGGAAGAAGCTGATTACTCCCCACAAACAACCCAGGCTGTTCTGGCTCCCCGTGAGCAGTCAGTACATACTCGTCAGGTGGTCCACGTGGAGATTTCCCTTCTGGACCCTGTTTTCTCCCCAGACTTCCAGGCGACCTTCCCTGTCCTCCTTCCCCAAGGCCAGTTGTGAATCAGACCTGTATTTGGCATGGCCGGGCGCCGAGGCGGGCCTCTTGGTCGTGGCCACAGCTGCTCAGGAGTTCTGGGGCCAGTGCCACCTCTGCGTGAGGAAATGGTCTGTTTGCCACCAGCCTGAGCTCTGGGCCCCCTTAACAGCCTGACCTGCCATCTGGCTGCTGGGGAGAGCCCGCGGGGTCTTCAAAGTGACAGCTAGTGGGCAGCAAGCCTCACTGTGGTCATAACGTTGCTGTCCACCCATCTATCACTTGACAGACGAGGGGGCCAGTCAGCTCAGTGTGCTTCGGCCTTGTCCAGAGGCAGCGGCCCTGTGGGGACCGGACATCGGTCCAGGTCCAGAGCTGTCCCCTTGGCACTGCCTGTAGCCACGAGGTTTCCCGGTACAGACGCCTCCAGAGGCATGATGCTCGGGCCCCACATGGGGACCAGCCTACGTGGCCCCTTCCTGCAAACCTCCTCCCCAGAATTGGGGTCAGAGGAGGCCAGAGTGGCAGTGTCTTGAGGAAAATGGGGTGCAGGTGGGATGGGCTCTTTGGCCCTTCCCCCACCTCTGCCCTCCAAGTGCAGATGCCTGAGTTGGAGGGGACCTCAAGGCAACTTCCCGCCACTTCCGTGTGTGTGTGTGCATTTGCCGAGGAACACACGTGTGTAAAGGGATGCCACTGTCTTCGTGTCGTCCCTTCCTCCGGGCTCTCCCTGGACCTTCATGGGCTGGACAGAGGCTTCCTCAGGGTCCTGACCTTCAGGGCCCTGAGGCGCCTCCCGGGCTCCTCAGTGGCTGTGGCTGTGAGGTGGGTGTGAGGAGACGTGGTTTGGGCTCCTCTCCTAATTCTTGGTATGAACAGTGGTTAATCCCTCTCTCCCACTCACAAACGATTAAATTCTCTGTAGACGTTTTAGAACAAGATGAAACCAAAATTGTTTTATGTTCAGAATCCACGTTTTTGACATGTCCCCTTCTGTCTCCCAAACACTACTCTTCGAAGCGCTGGGTTGTCTGGTCCGTGACGAAGCCAGCGCCCACGTTAGCGATGAGCGCACAGGAGTGGTGGCCACGGGCCGTGGAAGCCTAAGAAACCTGGTCCCCTGTCGGCCGCTTGTCCTTGTCAGGGAGCCCGTGTCCCCTCCACCCGTAGCCCACGTGGCCTGGCCGTGAGTGTGGCTGACTGCGTTGGGGGTGGGGCTGCGAGCAGGCACAGATGGAGTCACCAGAGGAGCTGGGCGTCATTGGAGGGACTTGTCATGAGACCAGCGTCCAGGCCTAAACATGTTGCCCTTGTTTAGTTCTCTCCAAACTGACATGCCCACGGGATGCTAATGCTGATTGTTTTGGTCCAGCAGAGAAAAGCAGGGCCCGGGTCCGAGCGCCCCGCTCTCCTGCCCTGATGTTGCGCGCGGAGAGGAAGAGCCCGGCCAGGGACGAAGGACACAAGGTGGGTCTCGGGACGTGAAATCCTGGGTGGGGGGCCTGGGCTGCACACCCTTCCCACTGGCTTTCTCACGTGGCGGCGCACACGGAGGGTTGGCCAGTCCTTGTGCGAGACGGTCACACCCAGAAACTGCAGCGGACGCCTGGGGAAAGATACGGCATGGGAGAGCCTTGGGAGAGCAGAGCTCGCTGGGTGTGACCCTCGCTCCCGTGTCCTTGTCCCCACATTTCAGGGGAAGCTGTACACGAAGAGCGGCCAGGCTGCGGCAGGCACCCCTCGGGCAAGGCCGGGTCGGTGTTTGGCATTGACTTTTGAAGAAAACCCAACACACATTTTTTTTAAAAAAAAAACACATCTGGTCTTAGACCTTCTCTGCCCGCTTGCCAAGTGGCATTTTAAGGGCCAACCATGAATATTACACTCCCTCTCACTCGGCTTTGGTCGGCGGTCACTGCCTTGGGCCTGTGACAGCCCCGTTCGCTGGTTTTCCTGCCAGCGTGGCATTCCAGGCACCACCGCGGTATCCCCGGCCTCCTCCCCATCTCAGTGCCCAGGAGCCAGTGTGAACGGATCCCGGATGTGAGTGCAAATGAACGTTTTGTTCCTCGATGGAGGGTTTCGCTCTGAGAGAGCCGAGCTGTACAGGGTGACATTTATTAATCAGTCTTTCTAGGGCCTTAACTACTTTCTTTATCACTCTGCTCTGCGTGTCTAATTCACTTTTATTACCTCGGCGTGGAAGGGGAGCTTGGCGCCGTGATTAGCCATTTTTTATCACCAACAGGAAGCCATCACCTGCGCAGGCCTCGGGACGAGCGAGGGCCTCGGCAATTAGCGGCTCACAGTCCCAGCGCCACCAAATCTAAGTGTCCGCCCCTCACAAATCACGGCCCACCGTACTTCCCCGAGTAATTAGCAGCATCGTCTACTACCCCGCAGCCCCTCATTGGGTTGCGACTGTTCAATTAGCCCCCTAATGAAACTTTCCCTTCGTTTTTCTAATTGGATTAGTAATATAAACTCCCGTCTTAATGTATTTTTCAATGCAACCCCTCCAGAATACTCCCTGTTCTGTGAATTATGCTTCTCGGCCTCGTTGGATCACAGGAAGCGAAGGCATTTTCTTCTACCCCGAAGTTCCAAGAAGGATTGCTCTGACACTTATAAGCGGAGGGGCAGCCATATATGTTACAAGTCATTTCCGTAGGGTAGTTACTTGTCGCGAAGACTGGAGGGGCGAGGGGAGACCTTGGACAGCACCGAGGTGCGTGCTTGCATGGATGACCCCTCCTTTCTGGGTTGACTCGTCTGGCGGTTAACAGACGCCCCGCCTGGTGTGCCCATCCGGAGGCCACGTAGGAACGCTCCCGGGGGAACGCTTTCACCCCAGGGCTTCTCGTCCCTCCTCTTGGCCATTTGGTCCGGATGACACGAGCCCTCTCGGTCCTCAGCTCGTGGGTGGACGGTGTCCACAGGCCGCAGCCTCCCTCTGTCGCCCACGGTAGGACAGAGCACAGCTGGTGTACGGGTCTTACAGACACGTGCGTTTTCCTTTTTTAAAAAAAAAATATATATTTTTTTTATTGGTTTCAGAGAGGAAGGGAGAGGGAGGGAGAGAAACATCAATGATGTGAGAGAATCATTGGTTGATTCTCCTGCACGCCTCCTACTGGGGATCGAGCCTGAGACCTGGGCATGTGCCCTGACCGGGACTCTAACCATGACCTCCTGGTTCCTAGGTCGATGCTAGCCATACCGGCTGGGCTTCTAGTTCTTTTTAAGTTTAGGGAAAATAAATCTCCATTGTCTTCTAGGTGTTCATGGTCTCTTTTTTGTTTTGCAAATAGAGATACAGACACACTGTGGTTTTCAAACCACCTACACGTTGCCCCGCCCCTTGAACTCTGGCCCCAGTGGGAGCTCCAGGAGGGGACAGTCAAGGGCGCAACCAGCCTCTGCACGGACGTGGCTTGTTGCTTCCTCCTGCCGTCCAGGGTCGGGGATGGGCCAGCCCCGGCTGCACCAGGGCCTCTCGCAGCTTTCGGTTTCTCTGCCACCAACTGTAGTGTTTTGGTGGCACGGTGACTCCAGCTGCTGGGTCACCCTGTTTCCGGAGATGAATCCGGTAGGCTTGTCTGCCGCCAAGAACTGACGGCACTCGGGAGCCACCTCTGGCTGCTCGGCCCGTCTCGTGCCTGTGAAAGCAGACAGGGTGGCTCCTTCGGGATAATTAAGGACGCCTATGTCTGAGTTACTCCCCACGCTCTGCTGTGCCGTGAATTCCATCTTCGCAGCCTAATTGCCTGGACCCTCTGGCTGTGCTGCTCAGAGCAGGTCATTATCTCGTGGGCACTGTGGGCAGGTCTGTCTGAAGGAGACTTGTTATTCTTTACTTGGTTGCCTGTCATTGAAGACGAGTGTTTAAATAAAAGCATAAAACAGCGCTCTCCTTCTCTTCCTGCTGAAAGGAGCCTCCATCGATCCTCGTGACAGGAGAGGACAGCGCGGCAAAAGGCAGCAGACCCGTGGCCTCCACTCCGGTGCCCGGCTCCCCCTGGTAAGAGGCCCTGAACCCCAAAAGCAAGGAGCTAGAGCCTTGCCTTGTCACCAGAGAGAGAGGCACGCTCCTCAGGTGAGACTGGGGCTTAAACATTGTTTGGCAGCTCCTGGCAGGTCCAGTTCTGCACGCGCTCACATCCTGCAGGGGGGAGGCGGCGGTTCTGTGATGCGGTTCCGCGGCAGTGCGTCTGTGAATGTGTGTTAAAATAATGCCGGTGCGCGTGTGTCCGTGAGCCCCGGCGTCTGCAGAAAAGGCGCGTGCGTGCCTCCAGCTCCAGAGGGTTCCCTGTGCCCAAGAAGAGCAGCGGGGTGGCTGTTAATAACGACACCAGTGAACATAAAATTGCTAAAAACAAAAAAAAGGTGAGGACTCCTCCACGGAGTCACACTGCACATGCCTTTGGGAGCGAGCATCATTGGGTTCTTAGAATGCCCTTTCAGCATGGAGTGATTTGGAGGCAGAATGAAAAGGTTATGTCAGGAAAAAGCAGTTTTAGAACCAGAGCTTAGAGAGCAGGATGCGGGGCGTTGGGAAGGTGTGGGATGCGCATTGAGAGGGCGGACATCACAGACACGGCGGGCGCTAGGTGCCGCCTGCCGTCAGCCGGGCGTGTCCCGGTGACCCCGTGGGCTGTGCCCTTCCAGTCCTGCTCTTGGCGATTTTGGTTAGTCTCCAGGCAGCCTCGCTCGGATCCGGAGACAGCCATGGGCCGCATCTGTGTGGGCAGGTGGGCGATGCCGCCCATCTCAGACCGGGCGGAGAAGCCTGCAGTGGGGATCCCCCCGAGACTGGCCGCCCCTGGGGTGTGATGAGCTGGGGCTCTGATGGATGCCATGGCGAAGGAGGTGCACTTTGAATCTCTATGAGGGCGGATTCTTCTGGAAGCCCTCGGCCACCGTCAGATGGCGCCCCCCGGAAAGCTGGTGTGCTGTGGAGACAGGCTGGGTCCTGGGTGTCGTTCTGGTGTTGAGCCCACGCCGCCTGAGGGTTTCGTGTCTCCTCTCCACAGAGGGGGCGCCGCCAGCAGCTGCGGGCCCCTGCCTGGCGTTTCCCTGCTGCTCGTTATTTAAACACGGGGACGTATGTTTCTGTGCAACAACAGAAGAGGTTGCAAGAGGCCGTGGAGTTGAGGTGATGGTGGTTGGGCGCACAGGCACGTGGCCCGGGTCTGGTTGAGTCTCTGTGGCCAACAGCTGCGCTGCCTGGTGGGTGGGGAAGTGAGGACTGTCTGGGCGGCATCGGGGTCAGGCTGCCACCCCTGTCTCCATCTGCCCCTCATCCACCTGCCCCTCAGCATGGCACACCTCCTGCAGCAGGAGGGGCTAGAGGAGGTCCCCCCGCCAGTTAAAAAGTGCCCAGGCATTGCTCCCAGCTGCCCTGGCACCCCTCACTCTGTGCCCGCCTCGCCCTACTCCCGAGTAGCCAGCAGGACCTCTGGGCCTCGGATGTTCTCCACTAAGGAAATACTGTCGGCAGGCGGGCACTGGGGCTGGGGATGGTGGGGTTGGAGGACGGGCTGGGGAGGGGAGGGAAGACACACCTCTGCGTGTCTCCTCCCCTCTTGAGTCTCCCCTGCAACACGTCACTCCCAACACGGGATGAGCGGGTTTACACACGGAGCGGTTCTTCCACGCCAGCTGGGTGGCCACAGTTTAACCCGGTGGGACACTGTCTCCCTGGAGACAAGTCCAGGTTGTCACCTGGGGTTCTGACCCATTGGCTGTGGACCCAACAGCCCCCTCCTTGGGTTTGATTAATTTGCTAGAATTAACTGTCTCGTTATTTAAATATGAACATATGGGGACATATGTTTCATGAACTCAGAGACGGCTTACTCAGAGTTCATTATACAAGGATGTAACTCAGGGCTAGCGGATGGAGAGATGTGCAGGGCGAGGTCTGGGAAGGGGCACGGAGCTTGCGGGCTCTCCGAGAGTGCCACTTCCCCCAAATCCGTGTGCTCCCCAACCCAGAAGCTCTCCGAACCCTGTCCTCTGGGCTTCTGTGGCAGGTTCATTACATGGGTGTGATGGGTGACATCGCTGGCCAGGGGTGATGGGACCCAGTCTCTATTCCCTCCCCTCCCCAGAGGTCTGTGGTTCCCTGGTCGCCATCCAGCCGATCCTCAGGCACTGTCCCAAGCTGCCTGTGGTGAGAATAACCACACACCATTTTACCTTTGCCACACCCACTCTCTTCCCGAGGAAATTCCGAGGGTCTGGGGAGCTCTGTGCCAGAAACAGGACAAAGGTCAAGTACATCCATTCTACAATATAATAAAAGCCTAATATGCAAATTGTCCCCTAGAACCGGGAGTTCCACCGGGAGACGGTGGTGGCGACTTGGCAGGCAGCCGGGAGAAGGGAGGCCCCCCTGGCTGGCAGCCGGCAGCTGCTAGGAACCCTACCTGTGCACAAATTTCATGCACTGCGCCTCTAGTTTCATTATAAACCAGGACATCACAGGAAGGAAGGTGGGCAGAGGTTCTACTCTCTCCTCCCTGAATCTTTGTGTTTACAGACCCCATGGCCCCTCACCCACCTGCCTAGGGACTAGCCAGGGCTGCTCAACCAGGCTGCCAGGTCAGCCTCTCTCCGAGACAAAGGGGGGTGGGTAGAATGAGGAGAGGAGAAAAGACAGCAGAGGACATATGGACACTGCCTCTCAGTTCCGAGACCTCCGCCCTGGGATGTGACCCTGTGAACACCGGGCTCTGTCCTTCACAGGACACTTGTCCTGGACCAGGCTGCACAGGGGTGAAACACGGAGCGTGAGAGGGACCCATCGCATCCTCGTGTGGGTGGGGAGGGAGGAGGCATGGCCCCCCTCCCTCCGGGGCTGAGGTCGGAGCTGGGAGAGAAGCCGACATGTCCCCCACCCCGTGGAGCCTGTGCCGGCTGGGCTTTGCTACCTGAAGGTGACCATGTGAATCCTGTTCCCCACAAAGCAGCAACTCCGTGTTTGATGACGAAATCCGGATTTTACGTGTCAGGGCTGCTACGTGTGGGTGCTCTGTGCCGACTTAAACCTGGTGCAGGGCCCAGAGCCTCTGGGGCGCCCGGACAGAGAAGAGGGAGGATGGCCGCCATCCAGGAACTGCGCTGTGATTGAGGGAGGGGACCTTGTGTGTATTATTTAAAACGTGCATAAAACGATACATGAAATTAACTTCGCGTAGTATAGTGGGCTCGGTCTAGTGGGAACCAGCTGTGACGAGTCGATGGCCCGTGTCTCCAAGGGAAGCCGCTGCTGTCGTTGCCCGCCACCAGCCATCTGGCTCAGTGGCACTGCGTCCCGCTGGCCCGGAGCCGGGCTCTCTGTGCCCGGATATAAACGTACTGAGTTAATTGTCACTCCGCTCCCTCGGGGAGCAGTCCCCTAGTAAGGCCCCGACTCACTGCGCTGTTCCCTTGCTTGGAAGCTCGGTGGCAGAAGGTAGGGAACCCCCGCCTTTGGAATCCCCCTGGCCAGGATGTCCAGGGAGCATCTCTGGACCCAGCATCTCTGGGCTCAGAGGTGGTTCATGCCCAGTGCAGCAAATGTGCAAGAGACAATCGAGAGAGAATGGGGCCAAATAAATCCCCAACTGTAAAGCTTCTTCCTTTTTAAAAATATTTTTATTATCTTTTTGTTAATCCCCATTAGAGGACATTTTTTTCCATTGCTTTTCAGAGAGAGTGGAGGGAGGGAGAAAGGGGAAGAGAAATATCCATGCAAGAGACACATCGGCTGGTTGCCTCCCATATGCACCCCGACTAGGGGGCAGGGAGCAAACGCACAACCCAGGTACGTGTCCTTGACCGGAAAGTGAACCTGAGATCCCTCGGTGCGTGGGCCGACGCTCTGACCACTGAACAGGGCTCGAGCCTCTTGCTTAGTAAAATGGACTTTTCCTAAGTTGACTGGCACCAACGGGGAAGATCCCCCAGGCGATCGGGAAAAATGCGCATGTCCACCTGGTACGGAATGTCGGGGCCTCACGGTTGGGGGCCGGGGGAGCTTTCTGGAAGCCATGCTTCCTGGTGTCTTAGCACCCCCAGTTCTTCAGGGAGAGGGCAGGCGGCAGGGGGGACTCTGGAGGTCAGGCTAGTGGCCTCAGCGGAGGCGCGTGGGACAGCCGGGTTCCCTGGACGTGCTCTGGCCGGAGGTGAGGTGGTCTCTTTTCTTTGGAAACCAGACCCCTGGGAGGACTTCCGGTGGGACCCACAGACTCCACCATGTCCTACGTGAATGTCTGTCACTCAGGTGGGCTTTTCCGTTGGAACAGGTGCGTGGTCTGGACGGGCGACGACCGGGTTTTCTTCTTCAACCCCACGATGCAGCTGTCCGTGTGGGAGAAGCCGGTGGACCTGGAGCACCGCGGGGACCTCAACAGGATCCTCGAGGACCCGCCGCACAAGCGCAAGCTGGAGGCCTCGGCCGGTGAGCACGGGCCGTGCGCAGGCCCCTGTGCGTGTCCGGACTGAGCGTTCCCAGGGAGCGGGCGGGGAGGTGTGCTGTTCCTGGTTGTGGGGGACACTGACTTTTAAGGAACCGTGCTGAGTGCTTCAGAATCTAGTAATTGCGCTCTTATGGCACTTTCTGCAGAAACATGGATGCTCCCGAGGGTCAGCTCTGGCTTTCTCTCCGTGTTAGTTTTTAACCCAGAGAAGGCCTTGCCTCCCTCGGCCGCTCCTCGTGTCCTTCCCGCCTCGGCGTTAGGCAGCATTTAATTGTCTCAATGGCTTGTGGACCCCACTAGAGAGGCCAGGTGTACACAAATAGCGTGTTTCCTCCCCCCGCTGGCACGAAACCACCATTGCTTCTTTGGAGGGCTCCTGGAACCCAGCGGAGCCATGAGCTTGGCGAGGGGACGGGTGCGGGGCAGGGGGCCAGCTGTCCCAGAGCCAGGGGAGAACATTCCGCATCTTTAGTCTGGATCCTTCCGATTAGACCGCCCACATTTTTTATTAGCTCTGTGTTGGGCGAGCCCCTCCCTCAGTTCGTGGGCCACATTGTGGGGGCACTTGAGGTCAGCTCCGGGCTGACCTGACAAACAGACGCTTGACCCCTTGAAAGAGGGGTTTTATTTTATTTGTGGGTGTTTTATTGGGATGGAAATGACATTTTTGTCTCTACTGATCTAGGGCTAACAGATGACAGTGGCTCACTCTTTTAGTCAAACCCAGAGGCCTTTGACTGGACTTCAGAAGAGGGGGTTGACATTTTCACAGCGTTGAGTAGAAGTCACTGCTCCTGGGAAGCCAGCGGTCATCTTTCAGGATGGACAGATGACACGTTTAATATGTTTGTTTCTCTTAATATAATAAGAACATTCTCCAGAGAGCTGGAGCCCACGGATGCGGAAAGAGAGGCGTGTTCTGGGTGCCTATTGAACCGAATCTGTAAAGTCTTAGTCGTGTGGGGGAGGAGAAAATAATTTTCCTCCCACCTTTCTAAGTTCTGGCTGGGCTAACAATCTAATTAGCATGAGACAGATGAACAGGAGAGAATGTCCCAAATTTCTTGTGGATGTACGTATGGGGTCCCATAAGAATGTGGGGCCCAAGGACAAGTCAGGCCGAGGAGGTTTATACGCCATTCGTAGCTGGAGAGGAAGGGGGTGGGGTGGGGTGGGGTTGTGGTTGGGACTTCAAAGCACAGGAGGGCACTCACATGGGCATGGAAAAGCCAGTGTTTGGTAACCGAGTGTTTGCTGGGCCTCAGTAACCACAGGGCCTGGCCAGGTTCCTCTGTCGGTGACACTTAGTTTTTAGTACCTGTGGTTAAGATGATGTAGCTGCCTTCCTGGACAGAGCCTCGATCTAAATATTAGGGGGAAAAAGTTCTTTCTGCATCTTCTGTTTCTTAAAAATAACCAGATTAAAGTGTTCCATATCCTAAAGAGGCACACGTTGGGGTGATGAGCTCTGCTCCCCCTCAGCTGATTGCAGGTGCAATAGAAATTGGGTCTGGGATTGTTTTCTCCTTTGATAAGCAGGCATCCATTTTTAAAATGTTCATTTTTATTGATTTCAGAAAGCAAGGGAGAGAGATAGATCAGTGATGAGCGAGAATCACTGATTGGCTGCCTCCTGCACGCCCCCCCCACTGGGGATTGAGCCTGCAACCCGGGCATGTGCCCTTGAGTGGAATCAAACCCGGGACCCTTCAATCCGCAGTCTGACGCTCTATCCAACGAGCCAAACCAGCCAGGGCATGGCATTCATTTTTCAAAGGGATATTTAACATGCTGAACGAGGGCTGGAGCAAGAGACCCTGATAGAAAGCCACGTCTTGAGGTCCACCCCCTGGGATGGAGAACTCCGCACGCTGGGGAGTGTCGGGAGACCACGCAGCCCATGAGAAACCTTCGGTGCATCGTGGCAATGGTTTCATCTGCTTGGTGGAAGGCGGATCATGCAGGGAGGCTCCTGGCTCCTTGTTTAGCTGCATTCTTGTAGATAATTGGGTGCTGCTCTTACTTATTTATTTATTTTCCCCAGCGTTGGTCGCCACGAGAAGGCAGCTAGCTCATTAGCAGTCCACGCATAGTCGCTCTCCTGTTTCTCTCATTTGGAACAAACCAGGCCAGGGCCAACTGAAACGGGAGCACATCCGCAGACGCCCCACCGAGGCACCTGCCAGTTCAACGCTCAGAAGGACCGCAGGAGGGGGAGGGACAGTGGTAAACGATAAACTGAGGCACGTTACACATTTCCACAGTTCATTTGAGCAAAAATGATTCTAATCAGGGAGCACCGAACCAGAAGTGGTTAGGAGTGCCCCACCAACAGGGAAGGACTCAGGTGGTCCAGGGGCAGACGCCAAGAGAGGAAATCGTTGGCTGGCTGTGGTTGAAAGCCCAGCTGGCTACTTGTGAGTGGCTGTTCGTGGTGTTTTGATTGATTCCATAACTGCCAGGCAGGCCCTGGCTGAGATTTCTGGTTCTTTGTGGAGGTGTCCCCACATGGAGCCTCCTTGTTTCACGAACTTCGTGGCAGGGACCTGAATTACCGGGTCCTGGGTCAGTGCTCCATTTCACTCTAGACCACTCGTCTCCTTGTATACTAAAAAAGGGGGAGAATGGAGCCTCAGATCCCACAAACACAACCAGGAACAACCAGTGAATCCAGCTTCAATATACTAAGGTGTTTTTGTCTTCCATCCACTTATTCCGGTGGCCCTAACTACTCTACATAGATAGATATGTGATAATACAGTTACAGGTGGTTACGAAAGTTTTACCCTTGCTTTCTCTTTTAAAAGAGATGTTCTTAAACCAGTAATTTTTAAAACCTGAATCCTAAAGCTATGCCAGTGACCTCAATTCTCAATTTCCTGTTGCCGGGTAGAATTGACATTTGAATGCACAGCTTCTAATTTCCGGAGATCCACCCACATTGTTTTGCTGGCAGCGGAATTAGGACGGGAGGTGCTCTGGAGGATAAACAGGGATTACCCAGCAGAGTTGGTGACCTTCAGCCGTCAGCCGTGGCATTTTTTCCTGGCTGGTCATCCATCAGGACTCATTAAACCATTTGACCCTAATGACGATAAGAACCAGCTCCAGGAGTGATTGTGATTGGTGGAGACTTTGTTAACTATTATAGATTTGAATGTAGTAATGCCTGTTTCTGGTCTGAGATGGAACAATCAAGCATTCCAGTTGATAGCCACTATTTTTCAAAAGGAAGCAAAATAAATGAATTCTATAAAACAACTGCCACATTTAGCTGCTATTAGGTTTAGAGGTGTGTATGCACGCATGTGTATCCATGTGTGTATGTGTACGCACATGTGTGCATACGTGTGTGCACACATGTGCATGTGTGTGCACGTGTGTGTGTGTGTGTGTGTGTGCGTGCACGACTTGGTGTTTACTGGGAACAGCAGGCATTGAAGTGGGAGCTGAGAGTGTGTGGCAGCTCGGGGTGCAGCAGACAGAGCTGCCCGCAGAACTGAGCCGCCCATCATTCAGCAGGTCAGGAAAGGGCCCTTTTTTCTCTCTGCTAGCAGGGCTGAAAGATTAAGGCGAAGGCCTGAATTATTTTCTAATTATCTTGCAGAGCATCCAGATTTTTTATGGCTCTAGCAGCCGTGCTGTTAGCTGAGAATGAATGCTTGGGAGCGAAAGTGAAATGGAAAGTGCCAGCCCTCACATGCATCCCTTACAAATTGCGGGGTGCTCAGGCTATTACGAGCTCTTCAGTGTAGAGGGTGCCGATGCTCCTCGACCTATGACGGGGTTCCATCCCCATAAACCCACCGTAAGTCCAAACGCTTATAAGCCACAGATGCATTTAATGCCTTTAACCGGCCAAAGGCCATCGCTCAGCCTCGCCCACCTTCACGGTGCTCAGAACATCCCATTAGCCCACAGGTGGGCGCTTATCTCGCGTTCCATCTCGAGCCATTGCCTTCCTCTCTTTCTCCCCGGAAGCGGGGGACACAGGTGGGTGTTTTATAGACATGATGGGACGTGATAACTCAAAACACAACACGGAGAAAACACTGGCCACACTGAGCATCAGAGGGTCACCCACGTCCCCGTGCAGCTGACGGGGAGCCCGGCCTTCCCCGCCACCCAGCACCCGAGACAGTAGCCCAGGAGTGATCAAAATTCAGGCTTTGAAGTGTGGTTTCCACTGAACGCGTGTCACTTTCGCACACTGTCAAGTCGAAAAATCCTAAGTGGAACCATCGGAAGTCGGGGACCAATGTACTCGCTCCTGTTTTCCCAGGGTCAGCTTTCTTCAGACCTGTGGAGAGGCTGCCCCTGTGCTTACCTGCAGCCACAGCCACTCCTCCAGGTGATGGCAGAACCCTCCTGCACCGGCCCCACACCGCTGCCCCGTGGCCTCGATGTTTGGCCTGCCCTGTGCCAATGGGGAATCCAGGCCCTTCCTCTGGAGGGGTTGGTGCAGCCTGGGGGGCGTACTGGGGACAGTGACAGTGCCGGGGCTCATCCTCCGAGTGGGCAGGAGGAGGGGAGGTGAGACGAGCGATGAGCATCACACTCTCCTGTCTTTCTGTCCCTGCTGGTGCCTCCCAGTGGCTGCGGAGGACAGGAGACCCTGGGTGAGACCTGCCGAGGTGGAGGGAACTTGGGAGGGACAGTGGGGTACACGGATGACTCAAGGCAGCTCCTCGAGGTAGGTGCCTCTGTGGCTGCTGGAACAAAGGATCCCAAGCCGAGCAGCTTAAAACCACGCAGAAGTATTATCTGACAGCCCTGGAGGTCGGAGCCCAGCAGAAGCCTCCAGGGCTGGGACGGAGCTGTGTTCTTCCTGGCGGCTCCCAGAGGAACTCGCTCCCCCCTCTCCCAGCTCAGGTGGCTGCAGGGTGGCACCTTCGCTCGCAGCACTCTGGCCCACTCCTCAGAGTCCCCCTCCCCCTTTTAGGGTCCTCGCGATGCCCAGGGCCCTCCTGGAGGATCCAGGGTTGCCAAGGGCTGCTGTTTGGCAACCTTCATCTCCCTCAGCCTCATAACTAATCCATCCCCAGGCTCCGAGGGTTAGGGCGCGCACGGCTTTGGGGGCCTTATTCTGTTGTTACCCCCATTTTACAGGAGAGGGAATGAAAGAGAGGAGGGTAACCACTTGACCAAGGCTACTCTGCTATGAAGTGGGGGCCGGGACTTGCACACTGCGGGTCTGAATCCACAACAAGGGGGTGCTTTGAGGCTGTGATTAACACGAGCTCCGGGAGCGCTGGGCCCCGAGCCTGTGGCAGGGGCAGCCAGGGACAGCAGCCTCGGGCTGCACACCGATGAATCCCACCGTCACCGGCTTTCCTCTCTCTGTAAACGTCTTAGTCTTTTACATTCGAGACAAACGTACAGACACTGTCCCCACGGGTGAACACGGCTGTGGCATGAAAGGGTGCTTTCCAAGCTGCGTGTGCCCAGGACAGTGTACACAATCTCCAGCCGCAGGGCACCAGGGGCCACACTCAGCACGATCCGAGACCAGGGCCAGTGGAAATGTGGACCCCCCCCCCCCAGAACTCCCCCACCCCGCTCTTTGGGAGGAACCCTGACCTTCCCATGGACCCTGTCCCACCTCCGACCCCTCCGGTGGCCTGGCCTAAGCCTCCTCTTCGCACAATGAGTGAATCAGGCCACTTGCTCCCATAGTTCCGTGTCAGCGCCCACCCTGGCCAGTCTCTGTAAGGCGGCCCCTGCACCCGTGCCCACACGGGGACACGATGGAGAGAGGGTGGCTTCCCGGGGAAATACACGCAGAGAATGAGAAGCAGGGCGCCAGGCCGTGGCGATGCCGGGGAAACCGCTCCGCCGGCCAGGACAGAAGTCCTAATGTTCATTTTTCCTTTCTTCCTTCTGGAGACAAATATGAAACATCCAGGCACCGTTTCCCTTTTCCATTCCCAAAGCTCATCAGACATTTACAGAGCCGACCTTCTCGGGATGGGAGGAGGGGAGCTGTCTTCAAAATCAGTTTGGCTTTTTGACGTAGACGCAGAGCCAGCACTGAAGGGCAGGCGGCCTGCGGGAGGAATCTGAGTACCCATCGCGGTAGGCAAGAGGAGGGGCCAGGTTTGGGGGTTCACGCACAGGGATGCCAGGCAGACGTGGAATGGAAGGGCAGGGGCGAGGGGTTGGACACCCACCTTCATCTCCATCCTCTGGCCCCTTGGAGGGCCTGCTGCCGCGGTGGCAGGCTGGGATGACTTGTCCGCACGAAGGGAGTCGGGTTTCTCTTTGGTGGCCATGAAGGGACGCGCTCCCAGAGAACGCTGGCGGCAGGGTTGGAGGTCCTCATGGAGGGGAATCTGCCCAGTTTGCCGATGAGGCTGCAGGGAAGCCGCCTGGGGGTTTGCCGAGCAGAGTGCGGACGCTCCTCTGTCCTAACCCACCTTTCTTCCAGCCGACCACAGCGACGGGTCGGGTTCCGAAGACGGCCGGGAAGACCTGAGCGTGAAAACCAAGAGGAACCGGTAGGTGTCCCGTCCTTCCCTCCGGCTCTTCCGTCGGCGGAGAATTAGGGGGCGGAGAAGGAAAAGGGCTGGGGGGCTCTGCTGACCGAGCAAAGCGGGGATTCCACACTAAACAGAAGGCGGGAGGTCTGAGGCTCATCTCAGCGACGACACCTGGGGCAGGAGTCTCGGTGGGCCTGGCCGCTGGAGCCCGGAGGAGTGGACGGGGGTGTCCAGGGGCTGGGCGGTGCCTGAGCTGGGGGAGGGGTGGGTTTGGGGTCTGACAGCTCTGGGCGGGCATTCAAGCTCTGTCTCACTTGCTTTGGGATTTGAGGCAAAGCAATTCCCCCTCCATCTCGGGGTTTTCATTTGTCAAAGGAGGTCCAGAAGCTTGAGGTGGCGCCTGAGTGAGCTGACCCCATGTGGCTTCCTGTCACCCTCGGGGAATGGTGGCTCAGTGAAGCCCTTTCCCCAGGAGAGACCGTTCCCACCCCACTCGGCCCGGATGGAGTGTGGCCTGGAGGACGCCACCGCTCTCCCTGGGAACCAGTATGGCCGGAGCTAGCTTTATGAAAAGTATCTGAATTTACGTTTAGTGGACGGCACCAAAGTCATTCAGCCACGAGAATATTTAAATCTGTTTAGCAAGTTCGCATTTGCCTTTGACGCATTCTAACTGAACCGAGAGCTGGGACTGCAAGGCCCCCGAGCTTCTGAAGCACATATTTCGTTGAATGAGCTTGAGTGTGAGATCGGCGCCGAGCTCCCGGCGCCCTTATTCATCTCGTTTCAAGTTACAACAGTACCAGTCTTGTTTCCACACGTCTATTTTTAACCAATGAAAATCGATTACGAAGAAATCCTAATTATACTCTTTGGAATATACAATTGCAAATCCACTGGTAATTTTCTTTTTTCAAAATTCCACACAATCGCCTGTGAAGCAAAGCTTGTACGTTCTCCCGAAATAGTTGGTGTATAAATAAGATTTCCTAATGGGCTGAGCAATCATTTCTTTTCTTTGCACATTTTGCATTAGTAGGATTCTTTCCTATCGCAACCCTCGGGCGTGAAAACCCTTGTGAGACATAGAATATGCGTAGCAGCCCGCCCCCCCCCCCCCCCCCCCCCCCCCGCCGCCCATGGTCTAATGGATGCTCACAATACCCTGGACAGACAGCGGTAGGAAGGCCACTAACTTGGAGGGTGTCGGAAGGTGGGGACGCACCTGGTCCTGGCCACTAAGTGACCATATGACCTTGAACAGCCCCATCTCGTCCTCCCAAATGCAGCATGCAGACTTCCCGGCGTCCTGCAAGTCCCCAGGTAGGCGCACCGTCCCCGAGGAGGGCTGTCCTATGCATCGCAGGGTTAGCAGCACCCCTGACCTCCACTCCTAAGAGCTGGTAGCACCTCCCCAGTGTGACCACCACAGATGTCTCCGGACACTGCCCAGCGTCCCAGGAGCAAGTCACCCGGGGCGAGCCCTGTGCTAGACGTACGTCAGAAAGTCCAGACACGCCCTGGCCGGTTTGGCTCAGTGGATAGAGAGTCGGCCCACGGAATGAAGGGTCCCAGGGTCGATTCTAGTCAAGAGCATGTACCTCGGTTGCAGGCTCGATCCCTGGCCCTGGTAGGGCAAATGTGGGAGGCAACCAATCGATGTGTCTCTCTCTGTCTTTCCCCCTCCATTCTACTATCTCTAAAAAAAAAAAAAAAAAAAAAAAAAAAAAAATCCCGGATGTGACTGTGTGAAGGACTTTACCCCAAACCCTAGGGTCCTGGTCTCCCTGTTGTCACTGAAGCTTCCGTTTTTGGGTTAGAATTCAGGACAACACGGGCCATACCCTGAGGGGTGACGAACAGTTTCCCCATAACCGTCCTCCATGCATTTGTACAGACCCAAGGCCTCTCCCTGAAAAACGGAGCCAGGTATGAACTCCGATGATGTGTGAGGCGGTCACACTCGGCTTCCTTCCCCGTGGGCCCGCGGCTGCTCGGCCTCCGGTGCCCCCTCCACCAGCTCCTCTCCGGCTGCCCATCCGCTAGGGTTTCGGTCTCAGCTTCCCGCCCGAAATGCAACCAAGCAGTTTGCATGGCGAGAGCAGACGCCTCCACCTCCGCGGGGTGACTGCACTGGGATTTAAAACGAGTTTCCGAGAATAAGTCTTTGTTGACAAAGGGTTCCTCCGAGGGCTTCGGAGGCGGCGAGGGGGTGCGTTTAACTCTCTGTGTCTTGTGCCCCAAAGGACCGAAGGCCGCGTGAGCCCTGGCCCAGAGGAGGCGGAGAGAGAGGACAAGGGCGCCAGGACGCTGCCGCCCCAGATCCTCCTGCCGCTGGAGGAGCGGGTGACCCACTTCCGAGACATGCTGCTGGAGAGAGGGTAAGCACTGGCGCAGGGGTGGCTCTTGGAGCGAGGAATCGAGTCGCGTCCCCCAGTCGCGGAGATCGCTTCCAGGAAGCTCCTGTCTGTCTCTTAAGGGTCCTGCTGGCGCCCAGCCAGCTTTCGGAGTCCACCCCTCCCAGAGGGACACCCCGGGCTTCCTGACCCAGGTAGGGTCTCCATGGCTATGGGTTCGTCAGACTGTTTTTCGTTTCCAAGATTTCTTCATTTCGGTTGGCTACTCATCCCATGTGAACTTAATGGGGGAAAACACGTTATAATCGAATCCCCTCCCAGGGCCTTTTATGTCCTGCTTTGGCCTGTGGGTAGAAACTTGCTGAAACACCAGGTGAGCCCAGTTGGACTTCTTCATAAGAGACTGAACGCGGAGGCAGCCACGGGACCCTGTGGGCGAGGGTCATTGCAGTGAGCGCTCTCGGTGACCTTGGGGATTCCAAAACAAGTTCCCCAGTCAGCTCCCCGGGGCAGGGGCAGTGGGAACTGGGGTGCGGGGCCATTGGGAAGAGAGATCCCCCAGAACAGAGGTCTGAGCAGGGCCCCGCAGAGCCGGGCTGGAGCGCGGGCACCAGGGAACAGAAGGTCCCCGCTCTCAAGAATCAGAAGGGGGTTCTCGTAGCCTCTCTCCCCGGAGACCCACCCTCCTTTGCACCAGGACTTTTCATGTACCCCTCGCTTCCTCTACCGACCATTCACTCCCGGGGCCACAGGGGACTGGGAAGGAACGCGGACGTGGGAACTGAAAGCCACAGTGCGAGGGGTTTCCCTAAATGAGCACGCCACCCAGTTCCACCGAAGCGCAAGGCAGGGAATGCCAGGAACACGTGGGAGGAGGTCCTGGTGGGTGGAGGTCGCTCTTTGTTTTTTAAGGACGTGATTTTAAAACTAGAGGTATCTGTTCAGCTACACATTCATTTTAAAAAGGGCTGTAGTCCCTCCGACCAGGAAGAAAAGAACGAGGGCAAGGGCGGGGCTTGGGGTGTGCCTGGCGTCCTGCCCCTTCCCGCTCAGCCATCTTCTCTGGACGTCCCGGAGGATGTCAGCTGTGCAAGGCCCATGGAGACGGAGGCTCTCTCCCTGCCACCCAATGGCGTTGCTCGTTCTGGGGCCATCAGACTGGCCTCACAGTTCTGGAGACTAGTGCCCAATGTCACCAGCTGTGGTGGCTGCCCTGCTCGCCCCTCCTTCCACTCTTGGCACGGGGTCCCTTTCCTGGCCCTGCCTGCTGCCCCTGCCCTGGCTGCCGCCTTATGCTCTGCCTCCCTTCATGATGCCCAGTTACCGAGCGAGCCACAGCTCCTGGAGCGTCGGGGCCTCCCGACATTTCTTGAGGCTTCATCTTACTCAGATCTACATTTTCATCTCTTTGCTTTGGAAAGCCACCAGCCCCGATTCACCGTCACCGCATCACACTGACCTGCGTGAGCTCAGGGCTGCCTGAGGGACCCCCCCCCTCCCTTCCCGGGGACGCTGGCGGCTGCGTTTACATGGGAATGGATCCCAGTGGCCTTGGTGGGGCGGTTTTCCTAATGGGATTTTCAGAGCATCCCTGCCTCACGGAGGTGGGAGGCTCCTTTTAGCCTTAGATCCTCACCCCTGAGCATTGGCCATGGGGAAAGAGAACCCCAGCCTGGGGGTTGATTTCCGGGGAGAGAGGCTGTGGTGGAGCCCGGGCCCAGACCTCAGGCCTCCTGGGCGGTTCAGAGGAAACCCCCACACAGCCCCCGGGCAGCAAAGACCGACTGAATGACTGCTGATGGCATAGAGCAAGGCCGCTGTTTATGACTTTGACTTTATAAAACATGCCAGCAGACTTCATAAGTGACTCATGCCCATGAGGATGCTATAGCTGAGCCCGTCAGATTTCTAGTTGCTTAACAATGAGGCACAGAAAGGTCACTTTTTCATGAGCTGCGTGATTAATACGGTGTTTCATTGCCTTTGTCCAGAAAGGCATGTGCTTAAGGAGCGATGAGGCGAGGTCCTGTGGGTTTCCAGTTTACAAGGGGCACGGTTTGAGGTGGGGGCGGGGCCTTCGCTTTGTGGTTTGGTAGCACGTCATTGATGGCTCCATGGAAGCTTTTGTCTTTATTTTGTTTCCCTACGCGAACCACACTCCAGCCTTCTTGTAAACCTCAGCGTCTAAAGGGGCCGGTGTAATTGAACCACACGTTACTCATCTAATCCCGCCTACATAGGTAAATGCGTTCAGAGCGATTTATGGGGACCTTCTTCCTTCCGCAAGGCGTCCCTTAGAAGGAAGTATGGCTTTCCCAGGAGCCAGGAAAGGAACGGCCTCTCGGGAGCCCCCCACTCTTCATTCGGGGACTCGGGGCTGCAGGCGCGTGGGGTCCCCGCGGGGCCCCTCTGTGGGTGACCCTGGGCCTGCTTCCCGGCAGTGGGCAGCCTCTGGGAGGCTCGGTGACCCTGAGGCCACCAACACAGGCCAGCTCCCAGGGTTTGGCTCTGAGTGTGTTAGAATGAGGACGTCACCCAGTCTCCACCGGCACTAAGACAGCCACCGACCTGAGGTTGTCGGGGTGAAGTTGGTACAAATGAAGCAAAGGCTCGATATGGGGGGCCTGGGGCTGACGGGGCAGCTGGCGCCTTCTCCCCAGCAGCAGGAGGGCCCTGCCTGTGAGTGACGGGTAAACTGCGTCGCTGTCCGGGGCTGTCGTGGCACTTGGGCCGGCACGCGTGCTGTAAGGGCTTGCTCGCCCTCAGGTGCAGGTGACAGGTGGCAGGGAGGTGGCCCTGGGCATGAGGGAGAGGAGCGATGTGGGCGCCGTGACGTCTGCTCCACAGGACGCCTCTCTGCTCTTTGGGGAGCTTATCTGCCTCGGGTTCCTATGGCAACGCTTCAGAAGCTCACAAGACACATCATAATACCGCTAATAAAGTTATGCTATAAAGGAATGCATGCTTATTATAGAAAATGTGCACGATATTAAGAGTATAAATAAGAAAAATCCCCCTGAAGTGCCACCCTAGGAGACCGTTGGTACATTCACTGGGTACATTTTCTCCCAGCCTTTTTTTTTTATTAACAGAGTGTTTAAAAGTATCAAGAATGAACATTGGATCTCACAGCATAATGAATAGTGTACTATGCTATAGTTAAATGTAGCTGAACATTAATGTTTTAAATATATGTATTAAACATTAATATTTTACCTAGTTTGTAAACTTGTATACTGTTTCCTCCTTTTAGTCATTTAAAAAATATTAATATACTATTTTGGAAAACACTTTTTGATGAGGCATAAATTGTCGGTTCAAAAATCCTGCGTGTCCTTTATTTAGTGCATCTCCCATTTGGCTGTTTTGAATGATGCTCCGGTGGCACCCCCTGCCCCCTACCCCCCGCCGATCTTGGTGGCTGTGAGGGGGTGTTCCCTATAGCCCTGAGCCCTTGCCCAGCATCCCCGCTCGTTGTGAAGCAGGCTCGCTCGCACAGGCCCTCCGGGCAGCGATGCTTGAGATCCTGGGACCCTGCGGCCAGTTCGCTCCGCCAGCGCCGGGCAGCAAGGAGCTTGGCGTTTACTGTTGATCTTTTTGGGAATCTCCTTGCTCTTTTCCTCGGAATGAGGCTTTCTCCCGGCTTCTCTGCTGTGGGTCTTCTTTCCTGGATGAGCCGCCCTGGCCTTTGGGATGCAGCTCTTCAGACAGTCACCTCTCCGTTAGCATTAGGGTCTGCTCGCGAAGACGGCCCCAGGCTCCTAGGATGGGTTACAACGACCCCGAGTGTGCGAATAGCCTCAAAGCCAATGAAATCAGCCAAGTATATGGTGGAATAAGAGTGTAAAATTTTATTTATCCTTCAAAATAGAAAACAACAACAACAACAACCCTGAATTAGTAGAATACTATGAGCACCAGAAGATGAGGGGTGGCAGTCTGGGTGTCCCAGGCCCCTTGCTTCCCTCTGCTTCACCTGCAGGAGCCTGGCTCACTGGGCGCACCTGGGCTCATGGAACTTTCCACAGGCCGACCACTCCCACCTCTAAATTCAGGATTAAGCATCTCCCGGGAGGGCCATGCTCAACCCAGCAGGGGTGGGGACCGGGGTGCAAACCCCCACTTCCTGTCCCTGGGAGACCAATCTCAGGCAGGTTCCGGCAGGTTCTCCAGGACCCTGCCAGGGCTCCTGGACCACCCATGGCTTTCTCCTTCCCGTGCCAGTCTCCGTGAGCCCGCGATCACCTCCCAGGTGCGCTGGCTGCACCCAAGCCCCTGTCTCGGTGCTGCTTCCCAGAAATTCAAAGGATGACACTGTCTCACTGTCAAGGACACGCCAAGGGCACAGCCTCACCCGCCAGCCTGTCTGCTTCCTTCTGGATGGTGTCCATCTCCCGCTGCCTGTAATTGCCAGGAGTGCCCGCGCCAGAGCCAGAAGACACGGGCGAGCGTTCCAGGAAATTGGGTAAAGAGGGTAATGGTGTGAGTGCTAATTACAAAGCACAGTGTTTGTGATCAGCCTGAGCCTGCAGATGGGAGGGGGCCTGAAAGGGAGGGCTGAGGATGGCCAGGCAGCTCCTCAAGAACGGAATTGGCAGCATCGGGGCTCAGGGGGGGTGGCCGTGGGGTGCTCAGGCCACAGGGACGTTTAAGCACCTTCTTGAGTGGCCGCTGGGTCTCCTGTGTGGCTAAGCGGCTGTCATGCCCGCCTGCTCCCAGTGGCCTTGGTGCCCCTCAGGACGCGGCACCTGCTTCCCCACCTCCCTCCACCAGGTGAGAGAGGACCTGCTCCTCCCGCCCGAGGCCTGTGGTCCATCCCCCCGAGACCGGGGGCGACCAGAGTTGGCAGGCAGGGAGAGCGCCCGTGGTCCATGGGTCACCCATCAATCAACACAGCGTGTTGGATCATAACATTTGCTAAAAAACATTCGCTTCCGAAGTAACTGGATTTTTGTTTGAGATGGAGATTGGCCCCTTACGGAGCCCTGGGCCCCCAGTGCCATGGTCCAGCGCTGAGGCAGCAGCAGCTCTGGCTGGGCCCCGATACAGTCAGGAAGGAGGCGACGAGAACGAGGAGGGCGGTGCGGACAGACAGTCACACGGATGCACACGGAGCCAGGACGGGGTTCCCAGCTGCTCAGAGGGGAGCCCCTGCCTCAGCTCTAACCGAGTGAGCCAGACGGCGCTGACTCCCCTCCCTCCTGCCCCCCTCCCCCGGAGGCAGACCATTGATCCTGCGATTCAGAACTTGGCGAGTCATCCTTGGCCATCTTCCTGCCTGTCCTCCTGTCTTTAAGTCCCTGGCCTCTTCTGGGATCCAAGGATTGACAAAGGCTCAAAATAGCCTTTGGCTTTGAAGGTAAAAGCAGCGTCTGCCTCCCGCAGGCGCCCCTGCCTGCCCAGGTCTGAGGGGACCGTCACCGGCATCGGGCGCTGAGGGACTTACACGATCTCACCTTTAGCCAGAGCTGACCTCTCAGATACTTTACTTAAACGGAATCCATTTTCCTCCAGAACGGACTCTCCCCAGCGGCCACGGCGGCCCTTTGCTCAGTGCTCGGACGGGCTCTGGTGATGCTGGGACTGAGGTGGAGCCGTTTCATCCGTGACTTGGCTCCTTTGTGCTCAAGACTGTGCACCCCCCTCCCCGTGGCCTGCTCACCCCTGGGGGGCTTTGGTGAGGGCCACCCTCGCTGGCTGACCTCCGTCCTCTGTGCGGACAGCTCAGTACTCGGCTGGTCAGGAGGCAGATGACGAAGCTGTTTGTTCTGACACCACAACGTGTCGGGGCTTCCAAACGAGGCTGTTTCTAGGAAGCGGCGTTGAAACAGCTGTGGAAGGAAGGGCCGGTCCCAGGGGCTGCAGGCGGTACCAGCTTCGACCTTGAGCTGCAGCCTCCCTCTGCCTGCCCTCCCTCCAGCCGTGGCACCTGCAGGTGCAGATGGTGCCACACAGGAACGCCGTGCCAGCCAGCCACCACGGTAACCTCTGGCCCTGCCTGATGTGGCCACGTTCTGGCGGTGACATCTGTCGGGTGGGAAGTGGGCCCTGCCACTCCTCCTGTGCCCGTGCTGTAGACGCCAGCTCTGCTGTCTCCGCTGGAGAATCAGCAGGGAACAGACAGCCACTCCGACACAGTGACGTCAGAGGACCGTCGCCAGCAGGAGAGGATGGTGGCTGCAGGGGCGAGGGCACGCCGGCCAGCACAGCCCACAGTGGGGGAGGCCGCATCCTACAACCCCGGGGCCCCTTGGGGATGAGAACGACCCCAAGAAGCGCTCAGCCAGCTCCATCAGGGGGATTTGCCATCCAACCTGTGGGGACACAGACCTGGGGGACTGGGCATTTATCAGAGGCGATCACGGGACTGATTGTAACGAGTCATTGAGAGTCCCTATGTCGTGCTGTCTGGCTCCCACCTCCGTCCTGGGCCCCACGCCCCGGCACCCCCTCTCGCCTGCTCAGGTCCTGCAGGAGGTTAGCTTGGCTGCCCAGAGATGTGACTATGCCTGTTTTATTGCCGTAAATTACAGTCGCTGTCGAGGTGGCTCATCTCAAATATTCACAGATTGTAGCTTCGGTCAAAGGCAAGGATGATATACTGTTAATTTTTTCAAAATGTATTTTATTACGCATCTACAACTCCAAAGAGGGTCAGCAAACCGGTGGAGTGAGTTATATGACACCGAGTCCCTGGCAGGGCCCACAGGAGACAGACTGTCACGTGGTTCCTAGGTAGGAGCCTGGGGCAGGAAGGGAGAATGAGGTGGACTCTAAAGACCTCTGAGTACAGTGTGGACTTTTGTGAGCAGTTTTGTAGAAGAATTGAGAGAATGTGAAGAAGTTGACAATATGGAAAACTAGGTGTGGGGTACATGCTGACTTTGCAATATGCTTGTGACTTCTCTGTAAACCTTAAACTATTGCCAAATAAAATAGTTGAAAAAAATAGAACCCACCTCAAAAAGGGCTAAGGGTGGGTTAAAAATCAACTAAGCCCGGCCGGTGTGGCACAGCAGTTGAGCATCAACCCAGGAACCAAGAGGTCACTGGTTCGGTTCCCAGTCAAGGCATATGCCCAGGTTACAGGCTCGATCTCCAGTAGGGGGCGTGCAGGAGACAGCTGATCAATGATGTTTCTCGTCGATGTTTCTATCTCTCTATCCCTCTGTCTTCCTTTCTCTCTAAAAAGCAACAAAGGAAAATTAAAAAGTGAAAAATCAACTAAAATTATGCTCAACTCAGACTATTTGCAGGGCGTGGCCTCTCCCTGGGCTGCGCACTGAAGTTTTACGGTGCCCTTTCTCACTTCAAGCTGTGACAATCCAGCGTGTCACAGCTCCAAGGATGTACGGGGCTTCGGGTCAGAGACGCGTGGCCCTGAAAGACGTCCCGGGAAGAAATAGGGTCACGAGAGCAGACGTGAAACTTCCTAATGCTCTCAGCATTGACTTCTTAGAAGTTTGATGCGTCTAACACTTTCAGGCAGCACCGCATCCTGCCCCGGTGGCCTGAACGCTGTCCTTGGCCCGTGACCTTGTCAGCGGGCTGCAGGCTCAACACAGGTGCTAACAGCGACTCTGTTGCCTCTCCCCTGCAGGTGTCAGCGTTTTCTACATGGGAGAAAGAATTACATAAGGTCGTGTTTGATCCCCGCTACCTCCTGCTGAACTCTGAGGAACGGAAACAGGTACCGGGTGGCAAGAGGTGGGGACACGGCATCGGAATGACCCGCCAGGGAGCACGGCTGGCGGACAGATGCCATCGCTCAGGATGGGTGCTCCATCCCGGGAGTTTGTGGCCGGCATGTGGCGGGGTGTGGAGGAAGGGTATCCTGTCACCTGCTTACCGAGCTCGCCTGGATGACCGTGTTAGGGAGATGTAAGGTCTGTTGTACGAACGGGGAGACGGGAGAGGCCCCAGGGAACAGTGTCCCTACGTAAAGGATGGACGTCCCCACAAAGGACAGGGCTGGATCGCGGGTAGCTTGCCTGGAGCACGTTTCTCAGGGAGGCCTGACCGACTGGCGCTTGGTCCCCAGGCCTGAGGAGGAAGGGAAGGAGCCGGTGGCTGATGCTCTGGGCACGGGACTCCTCAGATGGTAGACGCCAGCATTCAGGAGAGACCGCCCCACCCCAGGGGAGAGGCGGCAGAGTCTAGAGGGCGTGGAACTGAGGCTGACCTGATGGGGGGATGACAGTTGGGCCCCACTCAAAACACACAGTCCTGTTTACGAATGGAAGCATCCAACTCGGAGTCTGTGAGGGGCCTCCCGTCAGCGGCGTGGTCGTGGCAAACCCTAAGTCTCCTGGGGCGGCGGAGGGGAAGCGGGTGAGCCTAGACAGGGAGCAGGGGGTCAAGGGCCTGCAAACAGACCCGTTTCTGTGGTAACGCGTGGTGTTTGTTTCATCTTGTTACATTAAAACATGCCATCCTGGGACGAGAGCCAGCAGGGTCTCTGTGGAAAAGCCATACCCCACTCTGAATAAAACTGGTCCAGTTGCTAAGGAGGGACAAAACCTGCGACATTAAGTGGCAGCTGCGTAAAGAAAGCGGCAGAGCAAAGGGAGAGGGAAGAGGAGCACCTGATCAGGTGGATAAACGGCCCTCAGCAGAGAGAGGGCCAGGCTCTCTCTCCAGATTTACAATCAATAGAGTAGGATTCCCAGGAAGGACGGAGCCGCACGCTCCTGATTGGATAATATCCCGCGTTTACCTTCTGGATGAGCTAAAATACCAGGCAACTGGAGAGATTACATCACCACCTGCCGCCAAGGGGGAAATAAGCCAGTCACATCGGGACTTGGTCCATATGCGCGCGTTCTCCCTTTAAGTCCCCTGCATGGAGTCTCTGCTGCTGAGTCTTCAGGGGACGCCCAGCATTCCGTGTGTCTAATCCCAGAGGCTTGTGACGGATGGAATCCAGAACCAGAGACAAGCCGCAGCGTCCGTCAGCCCATCCTGTCCCCTCAGCCCCGTCCCGGTCCCCTTGGCAGGAACCCACGTCGAAGTCCGCCCTCCACCGGGGCCACTGGTTGGAATGGCACAGAATTGCCCGTTATTTACCTGATAGGGTCCCATGTGGGATTTTCATGCATCTTTTTATTTGTCTTCGCACACACCTTCAGCTGATGTTCTTTTTCACGTTCTTGAGGCTTGGAGGGCATGGGCAACCAACAGCCCTGCTCTGCCCGCTGCGGCTTTAGCATCTGGAACGACCCTTTTCCTGATGTTAGAACCAGGAGCCACCTGAACCTACCGAAGGGAGGACCACCCCAGTGCCCCAGAGAGACCGTCCCCGCTCCTGAAGGGATTTGCCTCCCAGGGCGGCCACGCCCTCCCAAGGCAGGACAGGGCTTCCAAACACACTGCTTGTCAAACTCGGGCAGCCGGTGTCTGGGTCAGGTCTCCTCCTGGTCCTTTCCGCATTGACGACCCGCACTGGTGACCTGGAGGCTCCGTGACACCCCGGGAGAGGGTGTCCCTGAGCCCACCCTCACAGGAGGGTCTCCCTGGAGGCCAGAGTGGGGGGAGCCAGGTGCCGCACTGACTCAAAGACAATTGCATTGCCATGAGAATGGACTAGAGCAGAGCGCGTCCTCTGCGTGTCCCTGGCTGTGATGTGAGAGTTGGCGGGATGGGACTGCAGGCTGCGCTCCGAGACTCACGGTGGCCTCAGGGCTGGGCGTCCACACTGCCGGCTCTTCACAGTCCATCACTCCCAGGCGATTGGGTGTCAGAGGGACGGTGCCTGCAGGGGCCGCATGCTGCCTCCCGGGGGGAACCCAGGCAGCGTCCTGGGCAGTGACCCCTCCAAGGGCCGTGGCTTGTAGCTGCGGCCCGTGAGGAGAAAGGCTCGCCTCCGTCCTGCTGTCCCGTGTCGTGTCTGAAACACATGGTTGCATGTCTGAGACGCAGCCCCCTCATGCTTTTCTCTTGTGTGTGCTTGCAGATATTTGAACAGTTTGTCAAGACGAGGATAAAAGAGGAATACAAGGAAAAGAAAAGCAAATTGCTGCTAGCCAAAGAAGAATTCAGAAAACTGCTAGAGGAGTCGAAGGTGTCGCCCAGGTATGGAGAGAAATACGCCAGGAATAGGAGGGGAGGGCTAGAGGCGCCCCCTGGACCAAGGCAGAGCTTTCCCCTGAACCCCAGGAGCCCTACCCGCTCAGGCCAGCGCCCCGCCAGGCTCCGAGGGAGGCAGGTCTGAACGCCTGCACGCGGCCCCCGGGCCTCGGCCGCTCCGCAGCTGTCACTGCTCCTGAGCTTCGGGTCCAGGCCCGGAGGAGCGAAAGCCCTGAGGACCCCGTGGGGGTGAAGGTCCCATGACCCCTCTCCAGTGACCTCACAGGGACTCCCTGGCCTGGCACTTACGGGTTCAGTCCATCAACATCTGGGTGCTCACTGCACCCGGCCACAGGGCCAGCCCTTCAGGATGTCCAGTGGAGAACAAAGCCAATATGGCGTTTCCTCCCCGTGAGGGCGGGTTGGGTAAAACCGCATCCCGGAGGTTTATGGAGGTTGTCACCTTGACGAAGGTCATGCCAGAGCCACGCACAGGTCGCTGGCCCTCCAGATAGGGAGCGTTTTCTCGAGGAAAACATGGTCGGCCTGACGCCTAATGATGAGTGGGCTTCCCTACCAGACAGCTGTATCGATTTTTCGGTAATTTCCGAATCTGCCGCTATACCGCTGTACCTAATTTTTGGTACTTTGCCTAGTACCTATTTTCTACAATGTCTCCATGTTCCCTCTTATTCTAACCACTTGTTTGCATGTAACTAACATTTTTCTATACCATGTTGATTTTTTTCTCTTTAATGCTCAGGAGCCCAGGTATAGGGGACAGTTAGGTTCAGGGCCTCAGGTCTGGTAGGATGAAGAAATAAGGGAAGGGTGTGCCAGGCAAAGGAACAGCAGATGCCAAGACCCGTGGAAGGTTGGTGATTGGTAAGAGCAAGGGACAGAAGAAGAAACAATGATGGGGGCAGGTGGGCAGTAGTGGGCTCAGAGCAAGGAGGTTGGAGAGGCAGGGAGGAGGCCAGGCTCATTTCTGGAGGCCATTGGATGTGCCGATGGGGGGTTGGTCTCTAAGTGAAAGTAGGTCAGGACCCTGCCAGCCCCAGTGGGATTAGCCCAGTGTGTGGGGAGCAGGTGGGTCAGCTGTTGGAGGCCCAGAGCTACTCCCTCTAGCCTGTTGATCCCCCCAAACTCCCCGCTCCCTTGGCCCTGCAGCTGGCCCTGGGGGAAGGGGCGCCCTCCCGCTCAGGCACGGCCGGCGGGCACGGTTCCGGAACACCAGGACTTGGCCCAGAGAAGGGCTTACCACGACCCTCTTGCTTTCCAGGACCACATTTAAGGAGTTTGCCGAGAAGTATGGCCGGGACCAGAGATTTCGACTTGTTCAAAAAAGGAAGGACCAAGAGCACTTTTTCAACCAATTCATCCTTATGCTTAAGAAACGGGACAAGGAAAACAGACTCAGGCTGCAGAAAATGAGATGAGTGTGTGGAAAATGCAATAACACTGAGCTTTGCGGGGAGGGGTGGGGCGGTGGGAGAGGCCCAGGCTGCACAGCGGGGGAGCCTCCTGGGCCGGCTCAGTTCTCAGAGGATTACTGTTTCATATTGAAGCTTTTTGTACAAGGTGCAGAGTTTGATGCATTTCTAATTGCCATGCCATGTGGATCCCTTGGTGGTTTTAATTATGCAAATGACTTGTAATATATACAGAGGCTAAACCCACTGCAGGTTGGTAACTCGGCAGAAGTGGGCCATCTGAAACCATCCCGAGTTGAGCCGACTCTCTGCAACTTCCCTGCAAACCTCCGTGAGTTCCTACGGGCCCCCAGGAGTTCCCGGAGCCGGGGCCCGCCTCACTCAAGTGTCCTCACGTCTCCGTCTATTTTCCTGCGTAGTAGCAATAGGTACTTTATCATTCGTCATAGTGACATCTGTGAACACCAGGGCACAGGGACGGGGGTGGGGGACACCCCCAGGTGTCGTAGGGTAATCACCTCATACTCTTGGGACATCCGGCCCGGAAAGGGGGCTGCACTGCCTGTCGGAGGTCCCACCGAAAAATAATTATTTTGTACAAAACCATCCAATAACGTTTGAGTTATTTTTATTGTATGCCCAGAGTGTGCATGGGACTTTTCTCATCATCTTTGTATAGAAAAAAATTTAAAATTTTTAAATTAATAAATATTTTAAACCAATGTGTTTTTGTGGCTGAGTCTTCCGACACAACCTTAAGCAGCAAAATTGTGTGATGACTGAAGGTACTCTGTTTAGAAACATTCATAAAAACATTTATAATGGCACATGTGGGCTCTCTATATGCTACTCAAACAAAACTCCTCCTTCTCAACGTACAATGATGAGGGATAAAACCCCGGATAATGAATCGTGTTCTTTAAGTGATGGGGCACCCACCTATTCACTCCCAGGGGCAGGGAGTGTCTATTCAGAGACGCGGCCTCTGTCCCTGGCCCACAGTCGCACCACCTCCTCGCCTGCCTCTCAGTCAGTCCCCACAACCACACAGATTAGGACACACCTGGGCACCGTGGGTTCCCTCTATTGGGCTGTGCCCTGGTCTTCATGCCAGCACTGTTCCCAGGTCACTCTCTGTGCGGTTCTGGGCCATGGCTGAGGGGAAGGCCGGGGCCCAGTGGGGTGCCTTCTAGGGCATCACTGGGGATTGAACCTTGACCTCCTGGTTTATAGGAGGCTGCCCCCGGGGAAGCCCGTCCCACTCCCACAGCCAGGGTCTAACGGGAACTAGAAACCACCTTGTGATCTGAGCAAGGCCGTTCCGTGGAAAGAAGACTAACTGTGACGGATTCATGTTAAGGCCAGGAAGGACAGAGATGGTGGCAGATGGGGGTAGCTGACCTAAGAAGCAGCCATTACTAATCCCAGGGCTCGGAGGAGCCTCTACAGAAAGTGCCTCCCCACCCTGCAGGCATGGCTCAGTGTTTGAGCATTGACCTATGAACCGGAGGTCAGGGTTCTATTCCTGGTCAGGGCACATGCCCAGTTGAGGCTCGATCCCCAGTAGGGGCGTGCAGGAGGCATCCGATCAATTATTCTCTCTCTTCATTGATGTTTCTCTCTCTCCCTCCTCTCTGAAATGAATATATTAGAGAAAAGACAGAGGTTTAGACCTCGCTGGAGAAGGCGCCTCTGCTCTCAGCAAGTGGCAGGATGTCACGGCTGCTCCTGTGCTGAAACCCCCTCTAGGGGCCAGGAAAGCCCCCTGTGTCCTCAGCTGCTGGCCACCCAGGCCTCAGAGGAGGGGTGCAGGGGAGCTGCCGTGACCCCTGTGATGTAGTAATCTACAGGACGGGGCTCGCGGGGGACAGGCCATGGCCAACCAGACTTTTTCTTCCATGTTCTGTCCTCTGTCCCGTAACAGGAGTCCGACCCCATTTCCTGCCACGGCAGCAGGACGGGGTGTCCAAGGGAGCAAAGTGAGGTGAGCTGGCTGGTGGCAGTGAGCAGACATTCTAAATGTTTTTGTTTCGGGGTGAGGGGATGGGGGGATATGTTGGATTATCAAGAAAAACATCCCCTCGGTGTTTCCAGTGCCCAAGGGTGGAGTTCCCAGACTGAATGAGGACAGAGCAAAATGGTGAGCCGGCAGCCATGTGTGTATGTTGTGCACACGTGTGTGTGATGTGTGTGCACACGTGCATGCAAACAGCCCGTGGTGGTACCTGGTGCTCAAGTATGGCTCCAGATAGTCCCCTCTCTACGCCTTCTGTCACCACCCCCTGCTCACAGTCCCGCCCGGGAGCATCCGAATGCCTGCATTCCTACGTGCCCCTCGCTGCTGCTGGTCGTGTCTGTTCTCTGAGCTCCTTGTCATCAAGTTGTCTTCCTGGGCCCCGTCTCAGCCCCGTGGGGACCGTCCTTTGGGGGACGACCTGCAGCTCTAGGAGACAGGAGTCAGGGCCATGAAGAGGAACAGGTGGCAGCTCACAGGAGAGGACAGAATCCCTTCTGCACTTGCAGCACGGGCTGGCGCCGGCTTCCGTGGGCGGGGCTGCTGGCTCATCGCCGTGTCCACCCACGATGGGTGTGTCCACTGTGGGCCCCTAACTCTGCCTGTGAGGTCTCAGATGGGGGTGTCCCACATGTTCCTTACCATGAGTCACCTTCTGGCAAAGCGTGCGGAGGAAGGAATGCTTTTTACCATCCTCCCACCTTCCTCACCTCGGCAACACGCGCAGTTAACACAAAGCCCGGATGTGTGGCTCAGACTGGCCCAGGCGAGATGCTCTCTGGAGCCACAAGCGTTTGCACACTCACCTTGTCTTCCCACAGTGCCCTGCCCGCAGGGATGTGAAAAGAGGAATCCTGGTCCAGTCGGCCTCCCAGTGCAGAATCAGCGTGCTGCATGAAGCGGCCATTCCCCGGCTTGCAGGAGCTGTTCCTTCACGTCCGACGGTTTCGGTCAGAGCGGGGTCCCTCCAGGACAGCGGTGGTGGCGCCCGCTGACGGCTGCCCGAGCGTCGGGGAGCGTGTCACTGTAGCTCATGTTCACCGCCACTAAATTTTGGCTAAACCACTGGACCGGGGCCGTAATGGGAAGACATAAAAGGGGCCTGCAAAGCATTCAGGATTTTTCGGTTTTATTTAGGATATAAAAGCAATATTTATTATGGTCCTACACACGATAAATATTTCTTGCCACAGGCATCATCGCTTTGCAACTGATGCCATATTTTAGAAATGGAATGGCCCAATGATCTGACCGTGTCCACACCATCCGTGTCCACTCTGCCTGTTGGTGGCCTCGGTGGGGTGGCTGGCAGGGAACTGTTTCCGGAGCTAATTTCCAAGGTCGGCCTGACCTTGGTGGCCACAAGGCCTGGACAGCAAAGCCTGGGTTCCTGATGTGGGGCATCCTTTGTCCAGAGGGGTCACTGCTGCAGAGTCTCCTGCCAAAGCCCCTCGTCTCTAGCTGGGTAGGGGGTGGAGGGGGGGGGCAGAACAACAGGGTTGCATGTGGCAATTGGCCATAGCAGACACTGAGCCCCAGCAAGGCCGCAGCCCGGTTTGTTCCAGGGGCAGCAATGGAGAGACAGCCCTGCCCTCCGGGAGCAACGAGAGCGGAGAAGGCAGAGGGGCGAAGTGGACCGTGCTGGCTTGGGTGCAATGGCCCTAAGGCGACAATGGCACTCAGCTCTCCTCAACTCGGACCTCTGCCAGACATTTCCCTGCTTCCTGCCTCCACAGGCTGCTCACTCCTGTGCTCCTCGCAGGAACCTACAGGGCAGTCAAGATTGCCCCATTTTACAGACGGACAGACTGAGTCAAAGAGAGGCAGTGAGCGATCAGGCTGAATGCAAGCAAGTGGCCTCGGGGCCCTGCTGTCTCACCACTGCTCAGCAAGACCCCACAGTCACGCTGGGAGGTTAAGTCAGGACCGGCTCTGAGCTCAGTGCTCCCTGCACCCCCTTATCTCATCCGGGGTACGTGGGCCCTCAGGAGTCCCGGTCCTATGCCTTCCAGGTCTCAGGCGGCAGAAGTCACCTGCCCAGGCCTGTGGAGCTAGCACACCTGTCCCCGTTTCTCTCCAGGGCGGGGAAACACTCCGCTGTTTAAAACAGAGACATGGGGTCAGAGAGCCTGGCGCCAGCGGCCGAGCCTGGGCTGGTCTTTAAACTGAAGATCAGATTCCGCTCTTTCCAAATAGCCCTCCCCGTCCTGCGGGGGCTGAGGGTAAGCAGGGCCAGGTGAGCCACAGAGCAGGCTTGATCGATGCCACGTGCGCCATACCCTTATCCCAGAGAGAGTGTCTTGGTCCGGCTGGGCTGCCCCAGGAGTGACTGGTACCTGGGCCCGTGGGGCTGAAGGGTGGGGAAGGGAGGTCAGGAGATGGCAGGTAGGGGAGGGAGAGGCCCCCCAGGCAGCTGGAGCTGGGAGGAGGCCGGCCTTGCCCCAATTGCTGTACTTAATCACCCGACAGAGGTATTATTATCCCATCTTCTTATGACTCAGGCTGAGATAGGAGATAGAATATACCGCCTGATTATGCACCGTATAATGTATGAAGCCAGGAAGGTCTTAAAATTAAAACATTTAAGCAGAACTATCTGGGGAGGTAGTTAAAATCCATTTTAAATCCTTATCAAATAATGAAAATATCTCGGGGGTGGGGGTGGGGTCAGCCTCTTAGCTGTGTTCACTTCCACGATTTTCGCCTAAGACAAATGTCCATGAAAATATTTAGGATTTAGAAGTCCCTTTTGGCCACGGGCTGAGAACACAGGACAGGGACAGGGTGAGCTCCATGAGGGGTCCCTACCCACGTGGGGGAGGGTGTCCTGGTCACAGACCCTCTGGCTCCCCCCGGGGGTGCCGGCAGCTGCTCGGGCTCCTTCCCTCAGCTCCTCTGTCCCTGGGCCAGGCACTGCGGGTGCATAGCACACCCGTGTGGTCCAGGTTGGAGGCCATCCCCCAGTCCTGTGGTCCCGTCCCCCTGCAGGCCCAGGCCCTGTGCCCTGCCACAGCCTTAGCGGGCCTGCAGCTGGGCTGAGCCCTGACTCACACACCTGTCCCAGGTGTTAGCCATCACCTGTGTCGGAAGGGACAGCAGTGGGACAGAACTGGTTTCTTCTCAGAAAGCTCAGAGCCCAGCCCACCCATGACCGGTCATTTACGGGGTCACCCTGTGTCGCTCCCCAGCCACGTAGGCAGCCGGGCCATCCCTTACTGCGCTCCTCCAGGATGGGGCGGCGCAGAGGCCGGACCCCACCTGTCTGCCACCAGGTTCCTGAAGCCGGGTCCCTACAGCACGGAAGGAGCCCTGGATCTGTCTCAGCCTCTGAGGCCTCACCCAGGCGGCTGGCTCCCCCTCCCATTAGGAGGCACCCTCCCTCACGGATTTTGCTTGAGTCCTCACCCTGGCTCTGGAGGAAGCCCAGAGAGGGGGTGATGGTCAGGACAGAGTCGGGGTGCAGCAGGCCCCCACTGCTGCGGCTCCTCCCCGCCTGGAGCTCCTGGTTGGAGGGCTTTGGAAAGGGCCCAGGGGCATCGCTCTGTCGGTAGCCTGGCCACTGGTGGCCGCGTGGGGGCTGTGCAGTGGCGGCTGCTCCTGGAGGGAACAAGGTCCCGGGGCGGCCTTGCTGAAAGCTTCATGCATATTTCATACCTTCATCTCCTCCTCAGCAGTCCCAGCACCAGGCAGACAGCGGGTGTCGGAAAGCACAGACAGAGAGGCGAAGGGCCTGGATCAGCCTGGTGACGTGGGAGGTTGCATTGCCAACAGGCTCAGAGGAGCCCTTAGCGGGGAGCCCGTGAGTTCGGAGAAGGAGCCAGCCCGGGACTGGTCGGTGAGTAATGGCCCCTGCCTGGCCGTGGGTTGACCTGGTGGAGATCCATGACTGAGACCCAATGTAGGGAGACCGGGACCATAGGGTGCGAGTGCCCAGGAGGGGGTGCGGCTGACGTGGCCCCGGGGTAACAGGTGGCCTGGGGGGCAGGCAAGGTGACCGAGACGCCGCACATTCTGAGCCTCTGTCCCTCCTTGTCTGAGAACCAGGCTTCCCTGTGCTCAAACGAGATGAAGATCTGGGAGGAACTAGGCCTTTAAGAGGTTTGCATGATGTAATTTTCCAAAAGCACCGACGTGGGGAGAGAATAATGGCCCCAGGCACCCTCCTGGCATACCAGGAACCAGGCCTAGAGCTGGGTCCCTTGGGTGTCCTCTCTACTCCAGTCCCCGACGTCAGAGCCCGAAGGAGTGGGCACCTGGCTGATGCCGGCAGAGGAGGCCCAGCTCTCCCCTCCCCCGCCCCCGGCAGGTCAGCTCACACCTGGGCATCTCCTGCATCTCGGGCACCTGGACTCTGGTTCCTGCCAGGGGTCTCAGAGTGGGGAAGCCCCTGTCCCAGTGGCTGTGACATAAAGAGAGAAAGCTCTGGCCCTGGCTCTGTTGGTTGGGTTTCTTCCCGGACCCCGAAAGGTTGCGGGTTGTATTCCCAGTCAGGGCACACGCCCAGGTTGCGGGCTAAAATCAATAAACTATTCTTTTTAAAAAAATCAACACTAGAAGTAATTAAGAGAGGGGCGGGGGTGTCTGGCTGGGGACACCCTTCCCCCCACAGCCACCATGGGGCCTAGGAGCCCCTCTGGGAGCCGGCTGGGTGCCAGGGTGAGAGCCCAGACTGCGTCTTTAGGGCGCGGAGCTGATGAGCTTCCTGGGAAGAGATGCCACGTGATACCCAGCCCGGGCTGCCTCCTGCAGGCAGCTCAGACCCCACACCCCGCAGCGCCCGGTTCCACGTTTCTCATTGTTTCTGATTTAATCCTCATTGGTTGGTTAGGTTGCCACGGTGTGGGGTAGACCTGTTTCCATGGAGATAAAACCTGGGTGAGGGGCCCACACCTGGGCTCACCCCGGGAAGACAAGGTTCAGCACGTGTGACCAGGACACTGCCTTCGGGGCGCAGCTGCGTCCTGGATCGTCCGGGCCCAGCCCCACTGCTCCGGGTCAGTGGCCTCCCGTCCTGTGCGGGGCTTAGGACCTTGACATATAAATCTGTGATGAAGGCCCAGTCATGAGAGGAGGACAAAGGGATTTGCATCTTTGGAAATGCTTGTTGATAGCCTCAGCAGAGATGTATAAAATTTTGATTCATGGAAAGACTTTTTTTTCTGCAAGAGCAACACAGTGAGAACTCCTGGTCAGCCTGAAGTTAGGGCGCCGGAGAAGGCTGCAGCCCCCAGCCCTGGACCCCAGCTTGGGTTTCCGGTGGACGGTGAGGGCCAACTGTTCGGCAGCCAGGCCTTGCTGAGCTCCCCACTTCATGACCAGGCCCTTCAGGGGGACACAGGCCTCCCACCTGCTCCTGGGGAACGGAGTCCCAGGCTGGCTCTCGGGGTCACAGCCCGAGGTCAGGGTTGTGTTTGCCTGTTGCTAGGGGTGGAGGGAGAGTGCTGGTGATGGGTGTCCAGCTCCGGCCTCTGGAGCCACCTGGCTGGTGGGGGGTCGAGGACCTACTCTGCCTGTGACAGGTCATTAGGAAGACGTGCTCGGGGGATGTCACCCGCAGGACAGGGCGGGCTGTGGAATTCTGGAGAAAAGCGCTGGGCATTGGCAGGAAGCTGGAGGGCGTGGTCTGAAGGTCCGGGTCACACGGCCGTGCAGGCCCTGCCCCTTGAAGCTGCCTGACCCCATGCACAGCACGCCAAGGGGCCGGCCGGCCACAGTGGAAACATGTGTCCTTGGGCCCTTCCTTCTCTTTCTAGACGGCTCAGGTGCCAGCCCTCCGGGGCCTCAGAAGTCCCTTTGGCTTTGCAGGACACATGCCACCCTCCCCTCCGACAGCGTCACTGGGAGTGAGACCCCGGCCAGAGCACCTGCTCAGCAGGGACCTAAGTCAGCCTTCACGGGGAGCATCCGCACGGGCCTCTCCTACAGGGTCTGAGCCGTTCTCTGCTCAGTCACCTGTCGCTCTGGGGCCTCGTTGCCCTAAGTCACCAACCCAGCGATTTGATTCTGCTGTCCTCAGTTACCTGGACGGCACTCAGTGCGTGTAGCCTGGGCAGGTCGGCAGCAGAGGCCGGGCCAGGCTGGGTGGAGGGGAGGGCTGGATTGGAGGTGGAGGCAGCAGGGGCCCAGTGTGGGCCATCGGGACCCAGGGCCACAGCCCCACTGGAACCACGGACGTGGGACGTGCTTTGAGCTCTCTGAATCTGAGAGCAGGGATGCTGGGTGGTCTGAGCCGTGTGGGTTAAATGTGCCCCTTACAGTGAGAAACACTCGGGAGTAAGGGGGCATGTGTGTGTGCATGCGTGTGCATGTGTGCATGTGTGCATGAAAAGGAAGAAGAAGCGTGGCTCGTGGCGGGTGATCTGTCCACAGGGGACTCAGGAGTGGGTTGCAGGCCGTGGCACTGCAGGACCCCAGGGAGCTTTCTCCAACGGGAGGCCCATGTGTCCCGTTTCTACAGTTGCTGGAAAATGCCAGTGCTAGACAATTTGGGCACAGAAATTATTAAATGCATAATCTCCTTTTGAAATATTCATTTTATTTTGCTATAAACATTTTTGTAATGAGCACATAAACATCGTGTGTCATGGAGCTGGTGTACAATGCAAGCTGAGTGAGTAGATTCGTGCCCAACAATATTACAAGCATATTTTAGGGAGTGTGGCTTGGGGAAGGGGCATGTCCCTGAGGAACCCCGATTGGGCACTGAAGAAGGAGCACACAGCCAGGGGCGTAAGGGCTTGCCCAGGCAGGGGTCCTGGGTGGGGGGGTGCCCAGGTTCACGGGCGCGCTCCCTCTCCAGCCTCGGAGTCACCCATTTCTCCAAGGAAACCTGATTTCTTTTAATGGACAGATAGAGGAGGTTATATATACAAGCGTATGCATACATACTTTCATTACACTAGCCCAGTGGTCGGCAAACTCATTAGTCAACAGAGCCAAATATCAACAGTACAACGATTGAAATTTTGAAAGCCAAATTTTAAAACTTAAACTTCTTCTAATGCCACTTCTTCAAAATAGACTCACCCAGGTCTTGGTATTTTGTGGAAGAGCCACACTCAAGGGGCCAAAGAGCCGCATGTGGCTCACGAGCCGCTGTTTGCCAACCACTGCTCTAGAGAAAGAAGGATTGTTACATTTTAATTAAACACTTCATCTTTGCAACCATGGGTCTGCAGTGATGGCACGGGTTCAAAGCCAGCATCACAGGTGTCCCCACACCGCCTGCCTTCCTCATTTCCCCTCCTCCTCCCACAGTGAGGCCACCGTCCAGTGTCGTCCACCGTGACTTGCTCATCCGCCCGCTCCTGCGACACTGGCGATTTCACTCTCACTGCGTCATCAGCCCGTCCAGCACACCCAGGGAAAGCCCCAGTTCCCTTGCTGTCCTCAGAGTATATCCCACGAAGCGTGGACACTGAACGTATGCTATTTACAAGACATTTGAATTGTTTGTGTGATTTTCATTATACATTTGCTGTATAATGGAGTTCTGTTTGGATTCAACTCTATGGCTTGTCGTTTTATTCCCTTAATTTTGTTTTATGCAAATGTAAAATATGTACGTGGCTGAATAGAAAATTACCCGTCACCCTTTGTCTGCTTCTATTTGTGACATAAGCGATCATGTACTATGTTCGCTCTTTTGCACTTAGTTTTTTTGTTTTGTTTTGTTTTCATTTAAAAAATCAAACAGGCCATCCCTCAATGTCAGCACAGAGCCCCCATCATCTCTCCAGCCTCCTGACCACGTGACCCTCCGCCCTGCGGGGCTTCCCATATTCCCAATGTAAGCAAGGAGGGAATCATTACATTTTTGCCAATGTTGGATCATAGTTCAGGGCATTGGTCTCTAAGGGAAACTCCTAGACATGTGACACCAGGCCATGGTGTATGCTCATGCCATTTTCTGTGGTGTGTAGTCCTCCTCCATGGGACAGTGACTCCCTCTCCACCCACCAGCATTGCCGGGGTGCCCATCCCCCCATCTTGTCAAGCTTATAAACTGTGTTAATCTGAAAGGGGAGAAATGGGATCAACATGCAATTTTCACACGTTATTCTCCATGATGAATAAAGTTGTAAATGTTTTCTCACACTGTGCTGTTTATCTTGAATTCATTAATAGTGATTTGTGCCATCTAATTTTAAAAGTATGCCATTCTGCTTATCAATCTTTCATGTTATTGCTCCCAAATTTGAGTTCCAAACAGAAAAGTGTTTCTCATTTCCAGATTACAGTCACTCCTGCTTTCTCTGATATTTGCAGATTTCTATTTTTGCCTCCAGATCCAGTTGAAATGTGTTAGGGTGAATGCTGTGAGGGCAGGGAGTCCACTTTTCCAAGTGGCTGCCAAGTTTCTAACACCATCAAAAAATACGTTTATATTTTACCCGTGGATTTGAGAGATGCTCTCTTTAATATGTGTTCAGTTCCCACATGCAATTGGGTTTATTTATGGATTTCTATTTTCTTCTATTGATCTGTGGCTTCTTCTAATGGTCTGTTTATCATATTTTTAATATCTAGTAAGCCTCCCTTAATTGCTCAAAAATATCTGCTAAGATATTTTGCAGTAGTTTCCATATGAGGTGTAGAATCTACTTGTTTGGCTTTAGAAAAAGATAAATCCATTAGCCTTTTTATGGGTATCACAGGAAATTTATACATTAACCTGAGGAAACTGGTCTCTATCATTTTGAATATTACTACCCAAGAACAGGAGATGCCTCTCCGTTCAGGCAAGCCTAATTTTAGTTTTAAAAGGGGTATTTTGGCGTTTTTCTCATATAAGTTTGTAGTTTTTCAAAGTGTATTTTATGCATTTTTTATTGCTAGTTAAATGCTCTATTCTTATCCACTGTCTCTTCTGTTTGGTTATTACTGTGCAAAGGCTATTTATTACTATGTTCATTTTATACCATGATATTTTACTGAATTATTTCGCTTTGTACATGTAGGTTTTGGTTTTAGCTTAATAACTTTATTTTGATTCCAACTTTCTTGGGGTTTTGGGGATACTCACATATCACAGCAAACAGAAAGGGTTTTCTTCCTGCCCTGCTATTGTTTTTTCCTGTCCGATTGCATTGGCTAATGTCTCTAATGTCTCCACTACAATGTCCCACAGGTATGGAGATGTTTTCGGATGAGGTACGAGCTTGGCTTTAGTACTAAGGAATATTTTACCATGTCAAGGATATGTCCCTCAATTCCTACTTAATTGAGCATGTTTGTTGTTTTAATTAGGGTCTTTGGGATTTTGTCTTTTGTTTTCTGGCAAAGCTGCTGAAGGAATAGTAGGTTATTTGCAAGGAAAGTATTGATAAACACAAATATTATCCAAATCTGTGGTGATTAGGGAGAACCAATTCACCGCAATAGTGAGATATTCATTACTTACTGAACTAGAAAAGTTTAAAAACAAGGACGGTAGTCATTGCCCATTAAGGAAGAGAGCACTGAGCCTGCTTCTGCTACTTAAGGATTAGCTATTGCAGACTTTCTCGACTTACATAATTTGATTCAGTGATTCCCTTTCTTAGTAACTAGTCCCAGGAAACAGTCATAATGACCATCAAAGACTTCTCCGAAAAGGTGCTCATCACAATATTAGCCATAATAGTGGAAAAATGCAAAAATCTCACGTCCAACGATCGGGGAATAATTAAATGGTGCTGGATCATACAACAGCTAAATTACAGAACCATTCAATGACTTCTTGAAAATTTTCAACAACTGGTAAAAAAAAAAAATTGACTATACAATATTCAGTAAAAAAATCAGGATATAAAATTTCATGTGCAGTATAAGCTCAATTATGTAAATATGTGTGCATAACACTCGAAGAGAATGCAAATGCCTCTCCCAGCGCTCACCTCTGGGTTACAGCAGGCAGGTCTTTAAAATGTGTTTCTTCTTGGCAGTTTCTTATGAGCATGTATTACTTTCCAAAAATAATAATAATGACAGAAAAGCAATAGGTGGCCTTTCCATAAAGAGGGGCCCTGGGGCCCCCCAGGCTGAGCTAGGGGGTGGTTTCTGAGCCTGGATCGCCTCGCCTCCTCCTCCGGAGATGCAGCCTTCCTGAGACTCCTGGAAAATCAGATATTTCTATTCTGCTCTCTATTGACTAACGGAGCACCTCATCACACATCATTACACATTTATAGATCTTCATTTTCCAGTCTGTTTTCCTCTTCTCTTGGTTTATTGTTATTCGGTTTGTTTTATGTGTATGACTGAAATACAGTTTTGGTTTCTTTATTTTCCTCCTTAGAAATTAAGTGTTAGCTGCCAGTGCTAGGTGTGGCTCATGGAGTCTTGCTAAGGGCAGTTCCAGAGGGAGGGGGGCTCGCTCCTGTCCCCCCAGGACTTCCACCCTGGTCCTCTGCTGGGCATCCGCTGTCCTTTCCAGAGAGCCCAGGGGTGTGGCAGTGTTTTGTATCCTCTGATGTGCTGCTGCCAGCCGGCCAGACTGGCTCCGTTGTTTGAGCATCATCCTGAGCACTGAAAGGTTGCGGGTTCGGTTCCCGGTCAGGGCACATGCCTGCATTGCAGGTTTGATCCCCACTCGGGGAGCATATGGAAGGCAACCGATTGGTGTTTCTCTCTCACATCAATGTCTCTCTCTCTCTCTCTTTCTCTCTGCAGGCATGTCCTTGTGTGCCACGCCAGCACGGCCAAGGGTGAACCTGCGTGGGGGCGGTGAAGGATTGAGAAAAGACAGACAAGAGAATGAAAGCTGGGTCTCGGTGGGACGCTCCCTCACTGATGGAGAGACAGCGACAACCCCACGAACTACAAGCCGTGTCTTTATTTCATAGCCAGATGCCACGAGGCAAAGGAAGGGTGTGGTCAAGATGTTTACACCATTCTTGTGAGTTTTGATCCTACTCAATTCTGTGCACCTGAACTCTATCAAGCCCACATCACTCAGGCACGTGGGGCCACGTGTTCGGACCATAGGTTCAAGCTGACAACTATAGCTGTTGGCTATCATTGTGCTGGGAGGGCTCTGCCCCCGCAGCTGGGACTTGCACGTGGCCATGAGAGGACTGTGCCCTCTCATCAGTCCCAGGCTTGAACCTGTCCAAACACTGTAGCCGCTCTCCACATCCTTGGGTGATGATGATGATGATGATGATGATGATGATGATAATAATAATAATAATAATAATAATAATAATAATAATAATAATAAAAGAAGATGCTGCTGCTGGGGTACCAGGTGGCGGTCTTGTGATCCCAGTGCAGAACAGAGTGAAGCTACTCTGTGGTTTGTCCTGGAAAACAACACATATGCCCGAGGGAGGGAGGGCCACAGCTCTGCCCGGCCCACGCCGGACACCGGGTCTCTGGGCCTGGAAACCCCAGCATGGTGGCCTCTGAAAGGGCTGCTGCTTGTCACCAGGCCAGCTGGACCCTGCAGCAAGACCCTTCGAGAAGGCCTGGGCATGGGGGGCCACGAGGGGGACCCGGCCAGCTACCCCTCAGGAAGGTCAGAAACGAACTCCCCAGGGCCTACCCTGCTTCTGAACCCCTTCAGCTGGCCCTCCACCTGCGCACCCCTTCTCCTGTCCTGATGCTTGGAAGCCCCCGGGCCCCTGGTCTGTTTTAGCGGAAGAGCTGATGATCAGGAAAAGGTGGAGACTCCCACCTTGGCCCCGGAGCAGGGCCCCCTGGCCTGGGTGGACTAATGGGCATTCCCGACCACTGCGCCTCCAACGGCTGGGCACATGTCCCCGCCCGCAGCCCGGGCGGCTCTGTACGGCTGGCACCGATGCTCTGTGTGTGGGCCTGTGGTCTGGACAGTACCCTCCAGCCACACTTCCCTCCTTCTCTCCCCGTAAGAAATGTTCAAACCTGCAGGGAACTTTTATAAGTTTATTGGAGCTAAACTGACAATTGCCAGGAAGCAGAATCTCAGTGGGTTGAGAAAATGCTCCGGAAAATGGCAGTTTTGTACCTTATTTCACACATTACAATCAAAAGAGAAGACGTAAGTGGGTTACTTGAACTCCATTGGAGATAGATTAGGGAGGCGGGAGGAAGCCAAGCAGGGAGACCTCTGGGATTGGATGAAAGGTAAAATGGTAGGCACGTGCTTCTCTTACACAGGTGGGTGCAGGATCCTTAGCCGTCCACAGTGAACCCGAGAACGATGAGGGGGTGTGGCCTCTGGTCTTGTGCTTGTGCTTTGAGGGGCCCAGAGAGAAGGAAGTCACTTCGCTATTGCCAAGGCATGTTCTCCAGGTGTGTTACCCTAGGTGCAAAGAGACAGGGGCATGTCAATTAAGGTGAAGATGGACTTTTGTTGGGGAAAATACCACCCGGGCCTAGGACAAGACTCCCGCCATGAACTGCTTTAAGCTGAAAGGTCTTCCCTTCAGACCATCCTAGGTGGTTACTTCCCGTCTCTGAGTTTGTAAGGCTGCTGCACAGGCCTCCCCTGAGCTTGTCAGGGTATATGTTCCTTCCTTCCTTCCTTCCTTCCTTCCTTCCTTCCTTCCTTCCTTCCTTCCTTCCTTCCTTCCTCCCTCCCTCCCTCCCTCCTTCCTTCCTTCCTTCCTTCCTTCCTTCCTTCCTTCCTTCCTTCCTTCCTTCCTTCCTTCCTCCCTCCCTCCCTCCCTCAAATATCCCAAGACCTTCCTGTATAGCAGCCAGGCCTCACCTGGAGGCTCTCCCATGGAGGCTCTCACGTGGAGGCCCTCAACTGCAGGCCCTCATTTAGATGCTCGCCCGGAAGCCCGGTGAATCCACGGTGTGAGGCAGGCATTTGCCTTCAGGGATTCTGTCTGCGGAAGCGAGGGTGTGAACCGAGTCCCTGGAAGTGGCGAGGAAGACACTGCAGGCGGTGGGAAACCAGGAGGACTGGGCAGGCGATGGGGAACAGAGAAAGCTCTGTAAGTAAGACTGCATTTGCGGCGGGTCTTGATGTTCAGTGGGAGTTTTCCAGGTGGAGGGGGATGGGCTTGAGAGTCCTGGCAGAGAAAAAGCGTGGGCGGTGGGCGGGAGCCCAGACCTCAGAAAGAGGCCCCTGAGTCCGAGAAGGGAGGGCTCTGTGGGCTGGGGTGGGGTGGGAGGAGGGCAGCAGGGGCAGACCAAGCACCGGCCCTTTACTCCATCAGGAATGCGTGCACTCGCTGCCCCCCAGCGCCTGCCCTGCCCCCCCAGCGCCTGCCCTGCCTGCTGGAGGTGTCCCCAAGCCCCTGAAACTCTCTCTTTGGGTGGGGCCAGAGGGGGACTGTCCAGGATGGGCACCGCCTGGGGGTGTGTGGCTGGGGCTCCCAGGAAAGTGTCTGTCCTTGTGATGAGCAGTGGGCATCTAGCCTGGTCCCTGCAATGCCCTCTAGTGGGCGGGGCACGTGGGGGTGCTGACATGGGAGCTGGAGTTGTGTTTCTAGGCCAAGCCCTTATTGTTTTAAGGCCCAGACGCCAAGGAGATGGTGCGGAGGCATTTCCTGAACTGAGCTCAGCTCCCTCCTAACCCCTCCCCGCCTCCAAACACTCAGGAAGCCAAGCTGTGCTCTTGCTTAATGAGCGAGAGGAGGCTTCTCGCTATTCGGGGAATGGCCATCTCGGCTCATTAGCCCCGGGGAGACCTTAGTGGTCATTCCTTCCGCTCCTCATTTCACAGCTGAGGAGACCAAGGCCCGTCCTCACACACTCCAGGAGGCATCATCACCCAGAATAATAGCTTTCCCGTTTCGATAGTTGGGTTGTTTTTAAACAGTGACCAATGCCAATGTCCTGGAGACCTGAGCACACGGGCGAGGGACTGTGAGGGGATGCGGGCAGCGGGGCCGGGTGACTCTGCGGCCTCAAGCAGCCTGGGCTGTGTGCGTGAGTTTGCTCCAACCCCACACAGGCACCTCTGTTTTGTGAGGGCCGCAGTGCTTGGTCATTGTTCTTTTCTTTAATGCGTGTTATTTGAGGTGGCAAATAATTCCTCTTGGGAAATTTGATCATCTATAATAATAAAAGCGTAATATGCTAACTAGACCGACAGCCGAACGGCCTTCCAGATGTCATTCTGGACATCCTTACTGACAAAGCTGTGGTGGTGGGGCCGAGGCAGAGGTGGTTAGGAGCGATCAGGCAGGCAGGCAGAGTGGTTAAGGGCGATCAGGCAGGCAGGCAGGCAGGCAGGCGAGCAGTTAGGAGCCAGTGGTCCTGGATTGCGAGAGGGATGTCCGACTGCCAGTTTAGGCCCAATCCAGTCGGACATCCCCCGAGGGGTCCAGGATTACGAGAGGGTAGTGCAGGCCGGGCTGAGGGACACCCTCTCCCACCCCCCCCCCCCCCCCCCCCCCGCACGGATTTCGTGCACTAGGCCTCTAGGATAAGTTATAAAAGTTCAGAAGGTCAGTGGTTCTTCACTTTTTTTTTTTTACCATGGACTCTAAAATTATGATGAAAGCTATAATCTCCTGACTCAGGCTCATAGTAATTTGCATACAATTATGCTTTAATTGAAAATGAATATTTTTAATAAAGAAAAGTGAATATATTTTGAAGGAAATATCTTTAAGCTTTAATTTGCTGCTGTAAAAATTGATTTCTAGTTTATGTAAAATAATTCACACAAATCTTAGTTGAGCCAATAAAACAAAAAAGTGAATTTTAATACTGCATAAGAGGAAAAGTCTATGAGAAGGCTGCTTCAGCCGGGCTTAATGAAAGTGAGGTGGCTTGCCCTAGCTCAGTGGTCGGCAAACTCATTAGTCAACAGAGCCGCAATTTGCCGACCACTGCCCTAGCTGGTTTGGCTCAGTGGATAGAGCGTCAGCCTGCGGGACTGACAGGTACCAGGTTCAATTCCTGTCAAGGGCACATACCTAGGTTGTAGGCTCGATCCCTGGCCCTGGTTGAGGCATGTGTGTGAGGCAACCAATCTGTCACATGGATGTTTCTCACTCTCTATCTCTCCCCTCCCTTCCACTCTCTCTAACAGTTAATGGAAAAATATCCTTAGGTGAGGATTAACAAAAAAAAAAAAAAAAAAAAGGAAAAAAAAGTGAGGTGGCCTTGGACAGGGCCACTTGTCGGCTTGGACATTTCATTGTTAATTTTCACCTTCATGGCAGAAAAGAGTGAAAGCGCTAATTTTCAAAAAAATCCATTTGCAGCAGACTTAATGCATCTCGGATTGAATTTGCCCGGTGAGCGCACACTTTTGTCCAGGAGCCAGCGTTCTCTGAGCTCAGTGCGGGCCAAGTGGCTCTGCGCGCCCGGGTCGGGTCCGGAGGTCTCATCGGTAAGACCTGCTCCCCTTGCAGCTGGCGCAATCTTCTTGTCTTTGTAAACACCTCCCGCCCGGTATCAGCGGGACTTCCCAGGGTGCATAGGGAGCATCATGGACCCCTTCTTGCCAGCGGGCCCTCCCAGGGGGCATAGGGAGCATCATGGACCCCTTCTTGCCAGCGGGCCCTCCCAGGGGGCATAGGGAGCATCATGGACCCCTTCTTGCCAGCGGGCCCTCCCAGGGGGCATAGGGAGCATCATGGACCCCTTCTTGCCAGCGGGCCCTCCCAGGGGGCATAGGGAGCATCATGGACCCCTTCTTGCCAGCGGGCCCTCCCAGGGGGCATAGGGAGCATCATGGACCCCTTCTTGCCAGCGGGCCCTCCCAGGGGGCATAGGGAGCATCGGGGCCAGCGGGCCCTCCCAGGGGGCATAGGGAGCATCGTGGACCCCTTCTTGCCAGCGGGCCCTCCCAGGGGGCATAGGGAGCATCGTGGACCCCTTCTTGCCAGCGGGCCCTCCCAGGGGGCATAGGGAGCATCGTGGACCCCTTCTTGCCAGCGGGCCCTCCCAGGGTGCGTAGGGAGCATCGTGGACCCCTTCTTGCCAGCGGGCCCTCCCAGGGGGTGTAGGGAGCATCGTGGACCCCTTCTTGCCAGCGGGCCCTCCCAGGGGGCATAGGGAGCATCGTGGACCCCTTCTTGCCAGCGGGCCCCCCCAGGGGGCGTAGGGAGCATCGTGGACCCCTTCTTGCCAGCGGGCCCTCCCAGGGGGCGTAGGGAGCATCGTGGACCCCTTCTTGCCAGCGGGCCCTCCCAGGGGGCGTAGGGAGCATCGTGGACCCCTCCTTGCCGGAAGGAGCCCCAGATTCCTCTGTAAGAGCTTTTCACCGGTTTCCACGGGGCTCCTGCCTACAGGACTGTGGGAGGGGCAGGCTGAGGTTTTCGGGAGCAGGTCGCCCCCCTCTCCCAGGGAATGCTTTCCCGTGGCTCTCAACGTGGTGATGGCCCTGAATTCTGTCTCTCCTCGTCCACGTGCCAGCGAAATCCACCCCAGGAGCCCCACCCGCCTTGCCTCCCCGCCGCGGGCTGTTCCCAGACCAGCTCTTCCTTTCCTCCCCCTTCAGGCCTGCTGGCATGAAGTTCAGGCCAGCCCCGAAGAACAGATATTCCTATAAATCAAAAGGATTTCTGCGGAGAAAAATCATATACCCTCCTTCCATTTCTTAACAAAAATCTCTCGAAAGGCAGCCCTTCCAGGCTCCGTCTTATGAATTGGATGCATTCCACGGTAGCGGCGGAGACCTCTTCCAGGTTATTGATGGTGGTTGAGAGCAATCTGATCCCGGGGACGAGAGAACGTGACGGCTCCTTTTTACCCGAAAGCGCTGCCACCGGGCGCGGGCAGCATGGCCTGTGCGCTGAATACTAAGGCTCCCACAGCCAGAGCGGCTCTCGGAAAAGGCCTTTCCACAGTTTGCGAGGTGTGCCCCTCCTTCAAGCCTTAGGAAGGAGGCGGAGAAGGAAGCATGAGCAGGAGGCACAGGGTTCGGAGACCGCCCAGCGGGCAGGATGGAGGCGGGTACGGGCCACGTGAGCAGGCGCCAGTGGAGTCACCTGGGTGCACAGTGCGGGGCGGGGGGGGGGGGGAACCTGCGTGGTGGGTCCCAGGAATCGGCAGGGATTCTGGAAAGGGCCACACCTCTGGGTGAGGAAGTCTCCCTCCCCACCCCCACACCAAGCCACACCCCCGCAGCTTCTTCCCAGGACCTGGGCCTTGGCCAGCATTTCTCAATTTTTAAGAAATGTTTTTTATCGATTTCTAGAGAGAGAGGAAGGGAGAGGGAGAAAGAGATACAAACATCAATGGGAGAGAAACATCATGGATCGGCTGCGTCCTGCACGCCCCCTACTGGGGGATCAAGCCTACAACCTGATCATGTGCCCTTGACCACAAGGGCACCAAACCTTGACCTCTTGGTTCCTGGGTCGACGCCCAACCATTGAACCACACCGGCCGGGCCTTTTCTCACTTTTATGTGGCTTCTTCTGCTTGGCCTTAGATGAACAGCTTTTGCCTCGGGGCCAATTTGAGTTTTGTTTAAATGACAGTCTTTGCAAAAAGAGCCACTCTCCAGCACAGTTATGCAGATGCGTCAGCCTAAATTACGGCTCACATGACAACTGTCAGCAGCCTCAACCGAAGGCCCTGGCCTTTCGTCCCATTCCACTCAGGGACCAAAGCGAGCGGACGTGCACCTGCACTCAGTGGGACCCTCCTGTCTCTGCTACCTGGGTGATGCCAAAAGAAATGTCAAATAAAAGCATCAATAACGGCAAAGGCGTTATCTGAATTCCTACCGCCGGCCATAAAGATGATGAGAGGCCTTGAGGCGACAGTAATGGCAGCTGTTTCGCTGGGTTCTGCGCTGCAGCAGCCCCTGCTCTGAGGGAAACCATATGCTAATGAGGCTCTTCCACACTGCAATTTGCAGAAATCCCAGCTGCCCTTAGGGAAGGGCTCCCCTGATCCTCTTTTGAATGGTACTGGGCCACCAAGAAAAGCTTCCTTTAAAACTGAGCTCAGGCAACTGGAGCCTCAGGAAAATGACTTATTTCTTTTCTCTCCCAAGCGGAAGTCGGACCTAGAGAGGGGCCCTGTCACCAAAGCTGAAAAGCTGGTGTTTTGTCCTGGAGGGGGTTTGACCAAAGCCTCTGGATGGAGACAAGGAGGTCCGGGGCACCTGGACATTTCACACGTGTTCATGGCAGCCGGCCAGGCTCATGGAGTTTGACACGCCCTACCTGGCCAGAGCCGTCAGGTGATAGAGGGGTTTAAAAAAATTTAAAAATTCGACTTTCCATCCTAACAGAAAAATAAGAGTCTAACCTGCAGTGAGTCTGGGGGGAAATGCAGACCTGGGGTACACGCCCTTTCCTCCTACATTTCCTGTGACATGGTCAGACTGAACCCCGACAGCAGCGGGGACACAGGCCTCCTCCCCTCGCCCATCGGTTCGTGGAGGTGCAAGCTCGCTTTCTGTGCCTGCGACCTCCTCACTAGGTGCTGATAGAGACAACCTGGGAACATGGTCCTCTTTAGGCTCAAAATATGTATCCATGTATCCACTACCCGGGATGTTCTATGTCTGATGCGCCGTATTTTTGTGTTTTAAACATATGTGTATGTGAATTCCAACACTTTTCTTACTTCTGAGTAAAGGTGCAAAATTCTCTGTTTTTATTACCTATGGGAGCTGGGATCTCCCAGGGACCTGAATAAAATGGTGTGCCTGTGTGTAAGTTTCATTTCACAATTCTAGAGAGAACTTAGAACTTCATACTTTTTGATTTACTAGAAATAACATGGAACAACCCAATTTCCAATGCATTTTGAATATCTAGCTGTTGCCTAATAAATCAGGGGCCGAATCTTCACCCTGGGTTCTGAGAGCAGCTTCTCAACGCTTTGGCTTTCCTAAGTGATGGGAGCGAGCCTCTTTGTTATTCATGGTGGGCCCTGGACCACATCTGAGCTCATGGTAACTAGGTAACTCATGGTGGGAGCCTTGGGAGCTTGGGGTGGGGGCCGGCCATGCTGGAACCACCAGCTATGTAATCTAAGGGCTGGGGCTGTGAGCCATGCTAGAGTCTAACTTGTGAGGAAGGAAAGGGGCTGAAGACCGAGTTCAGTCAGGTGGCTGACGGTCCAATCAATCATGCCAACATAATGAAACCCCATCAAAACTCCAGCTACCAGGCTCAGGTGAGTTTCCCGGTTGGCAGTCGCATCAGGAGGCTGGGAAGTGGACATGTCCTGCTCCCCTAGGGTGAGGACACAGGAGCTCCGTGTCTGGGCCCATCTCAGACCTCATCCTATGAGTCTCTTCATGTGGCTGGCACAGAATTGTACCCTCTGTCCTGGGACGAAATCAGAAGAAGAGCACCTCACTGAGTTCTCTGAGTCATTCCAGTGAATTATCAAAACCGAGAGGGTCAAGAAACCCTCATGTTTGGAGCCAGTTGGTTGGAAGTGTGGGTGCCCTTGGGACCCCGGAATTTGCAGTTGGCATCTGAATGAGGGCAGTCCTGTTGGGGACTGTGCCTTTAACCCCTGGGGTCTGCCCTAGCTATCCATAGTTGCACCAGAGCCACACTGTAGTATTGCACTAACTACGATGCTTGTCTCCAGTGATGCAGCCGCTTGGAGTCACGTGCTCAAAGATGACTAACTGCTGGGTCCAGAAGATTTCTCCTAAGCGCTTAATATGCATAGGCACCATTATGCCAGGCCCTGGGCACATCACTCATTCGACGACTCGGTGATGGATAACACGAAATCACTGAGTCCTTGGAACGTAGGGTAGGGAGCAATCCTTTACAAGCCTTTCACTCGTGTTGGAAATAGATGCCCATGTTTCAAACACAGAGGATGAGGCAGAGACAAATACTAGGATAAGAGGAGGGGATTTTATCAAGTTTTAGAGCAATTCAGGAAAGAGAAGGATCTATTTGACTTGGTGTCACATGAATTCCTTAATGCGATAATAGTAAGAGAAACCGTAGGACTTCAACCTGGTGAGGGTAAGGTTGGGGGTGGGAGGAGGGCAGTGTGGGTGGAGAATGAGACCAGCAGGTAGTAGTGTGTGGGTGTATGTGGGGGGTGATGATGTTAGGGGACAGGGGACAGATGGGGCTCTGTCCTGGAGTCGTACCGCCGAGATGTCCACGGTCTTATGGTACTTGTAGGGGTGAGGAAAGCAAGCCTTGGAGATGGGACACAGCCTTCCCAGGTCACCGCTGAGGAGGCGGTGGGGCAGAACCTACCAGGTGGCCTGCCTGCCCAGCCCTCCCTCAGCCCTGAGGAAGCAGCAGTGAGGGAGGCTCGGAGCCCGATGGTGATGAGTGACGGTGATGAGGGGCGCCGTGACCTGTGAGGTTGCTGAGCATTTGAGATGGGGCGGGGCGCACCTGAGACCCGAGAAAGGACTGGAGTGCTTGGAGCACAGACGCCTAGCGGGAAGAGCATGCAGAGCGTTTCATTAACAATTCATAGTCGATGGCATGTTGCCATGACGGTACCTTAAATACCTTGGGTCAGTTGTTTATTCCTAACGTTGTCTTTTTAAGAAGCATGGCTGCTAGAAACACCTTAAACAAGCTGTGTGGCCTGCCGCACTCCGTGGCAGTTGCGGTTGTGTTGTGTTTCTGTTGTTCAGTGAAGTGCTGCTTTGAAGCCCCAGGGGAAGGGCCTGGGAGGGGGGAGGCCCAGCCCCCAGTCAACAAGGGCAGCACCCATAGGGGTCCCTGTAAAGCCAGGAGGAGGAATGGAAAACCCTGTCCTGGGCCCCCATCATCATCTCCCCACGCCCTCCTGGGCCCACTGGAGTGTGCCCTACCCCCGACAGCTCTGCAGATGATCCCAGGGGGTCCTGGCTCATTATCGTTTTCGATGCTACAGAGATCCCCACACTGACTGCACGGGGCGGGGTTAGGGTTAGGGCGCAGGAACCCCTCTCCAGGGAGCAGACAGGCTGTCTTCCACCGGGGCAGGCACACCCCCTCGGAGAAGAGGCCTCCTTCACCTACGAGGTTCCTGCTTTCCTTTTTCTTTTAAATGTATTTGTATTGATTTCAGGGAGGAAGGGAGAGGGAGAGGGAGATAGAAACATGGGTGATGAGAGAGAAGTATCAATCGGCCGCTTCCCACACGCCCCCTACTGGGGACTGAGCCTGAAATCCGGGCATGTGCCCTGACCTAGAACCAAACCGTGACCTCCTGGGTCACAGGTCGACGCTCAACCACTGAGCCACGCCGGCCGGGTCGAGGGTCCTGCTTTTCTGAGAGGTGGGAGGGTACAGGCCGAAGGTAGGCTGGGAGCCTTCCTCCCACCGCCGTCCCCTTTATCTGCGCTTTCTCTTTCCATGCTTTCGGTCAATTGTGGACCAAAAATATAAAACGGAAGACTCCAGAAATAAACAGCCTTTGGGAGAGACAGTAACATTGTAAACCTAAGTTAGGTACGACAGTGCCTATGTACAACGAAGACAGAAGTCACAACAAATGACCAATTTACAAGTTTTGACAAATACCCGACATCACAGGCCCCGAGTCCATCCCCCGTCTGCCGGCCGCCTGGCGTCCAGGCATCCTTCTTCTTTTTGCTGCCTTTCTGGCTGCGCGCTCACCCGGCACTTTGTTTCACGTCGTTTTGCAAAAACGTCTTCTAAGTAGGAGAGAAACGTGAGCCAGGGCAGATCAACGCTAGTGTTGTTTTTAATGGACCGTTTAGGAAAGCGTCCTCAGCTTCCCCAGTTTGGGGGTGTCGTGTACCCGTGCAGGACTGTGGTCTAATTTGGGGAAATCTCTTTAGGTTTCTTCCACGTACGAACTGTAAGATTTCAGGGCCTTTCTGACATCGTAAGCGGCCACGACTCCCCACGCTGGTGACTTGTCCACTCTTGTTCACCAGGTTACCCCAGGTGGGCTCCTGTGGTGGGAGTGTCATGTTATCCTCATCGGTGGGAGCAGTTCCTGTCCTGTCAGTGGACTATGTCAGCTCGTGGCTTCCCACTTTCTCCTCGTGACCCCAACTCTCAGTTCCGTCTGGCTGCTGCTCTCGAGCCTCATTTCTAGCGACCTGCCGGGTAATTTCACCCACAATCTCTCAAACTCGGGGGTTCATAGGTCTCCCATCTTTTTCCTGTGAGACTCACTCCACTTTCTGGATCCCCTGCTGGACAAACTGTGGCTTCTGGGATCCCCAATTCCAGAGTCACCCCTGCCTCTCCCCCCCCCCCCCCCGAGTCTAACACCTGCCAGCCTTCCTGCCCCTGGGCTTCACGTCTGAGTCGGAAGGCTCGGTGCTGGCCACGCCCCCTCTGGGACCTGGACACCGACCACAGGCGAAAGCATCACCCATTTCCTCCCAATTCTCCTCGGTGCTTTTGTTTTCAATGTATTGAGGTCATACCGCATCCCTAGTTCAAAATGCACCAACGCATTTGGGGTTCTCACGTGTCAGTGCTCCACAGAGCTCTCCTGCCACCCACAGCTGAGCCATTGGTCCCCCTCGCCCCCCTCGGGAACGATGTCCATGGACACCCGGCCTGTGCTCTCCCACGATGCACTGCGGGCTCTGCGATTAGGACTGTGGAGTCTGATTATGGGCCTTTGACACCATTAGCATTAATATTCAGACTTTATTTCCATCCATTGTGCAAAGTAATCTGAATTGCCCTGTGAAAGCAGGGCCAGGTCTTTGGAAGCCGGCCATGCTAAGCTGAGGTCCCCAGGGCACAAACCCCGGGCAGCCTTGCTATTTGCAAAATACTGGCTCATGTCCACCTCCTTCCTGGGAGCCACAATGAACCGTGCGGGGATCCCGCCGGCGTCTCTGGCGCTGCAGCCTGGTTTGCGAAGACAGCACTCACGTCGGAGCCCTTTCGAGTCCGTTATACATATACCCCTGAGGGTGTGGGCGGGGTTCCCACAGAGGCCATTTCTGGAAAGTCTGCGTGTTTCATGGGGTTTGTAGCTTGGTGGGACACCAGAGTGACCCAGGCTTGTCCACAGTCCTGGTCCCAAGAATGGCTGGTGAGGGATCCAGGCCTGAAACTCCTGACCAGAGAGCCCAGTGTGACACAGATGGATTTAGCTGCCCGGTGGCTGTCCCGTCTCTCTAGCTTGTCATTTAGAGGGGACCCCGTGTCCCCTGTGGTGCATACTTGGCATCTTGCTCCATTCCTTGGTGCGTTTCTATTTCTATTTAGGAATGTTGGGTGGGGCCAAGTTCATGGTGGGTTGATTCCCTCTGACGCCACTGAAATGAATGGCAGCAGACACAGAAACCCTTTAGGGAGGGGAGGGTGTAGACAGGGGGTGAGCCGAGCCCTCGGGGAAAGAAGGACAGCAGTCCAGGCAGGAGGATGGAAGCTGCCAGGCTGTGGAGGTGGGCGGGAGCATGCGCGGTGGGAAGGTGGGAAGGAAAAGCAGAGGGCCACTCGTTTGGTGTGATTTCAAAGGACCAAAAAGATGTTTAACGTCATTAACCAGGAGTAACATGCAAAGCAGATCCAGGATGAAATAAATGTACGTACCTATTAGGATGGATGAAATAAAAACTAGGGGCAGTAGCAAGTGCTGCCGAGCGCATGGAACAGCCGGAATTCTCCTGCACTGTGGGGCCAGAGTGCAGAATGGCACATCCGTTCTGAGAATTGTTAGGCAGTTTCCAAACAATTGGCAAGATGCCGAGAATTGGTAGGCAGACGTGGCTTTATGATCAGCAGTAACATGGGTATTTATCCTGGAGAGATGAAAACTACATTCATACAAAAACCCATTTACACATGTTCCTAGCAATTGTATCGTTTTGTGTTTTTTTAATTCTCACATGGGGACACGCTTCGAGAGAGGAAGGGAGAGAGAGAGAAACATCGATTGGTTGCCTTCCATATGTGCCCCGACCAGGGATGGAACCTGCCACCTTTTGGTGCACAGGACGATACTCCCACCAACTGCGCCATCCCAGCGGGGCAGTTGTGTTTCTATCGCTTCACATCGGAAGCAACCACACATTCTTCAAGAAGTGAGTGGCCAGCCTGCGGCAGACCTGCAGGATGGAATGCTACTCGCCCATGAAAAGGAACGAGCTGTTGTTCACACAACATGATACCCAAGGATAGGCCTCAGGGGTGTCATGCAGAGTGCCGACAGCCCGTGTCAAACGGCTACATGTGTGTAATTTCACTGCTGTAATTTTCAGGCTGTGGCGGAGCTATCGCGATGGAGAGCAGACGACGGCCAGGGGTTGGCGTGAGGGCATGTCCGTGTGGTGCTGGGACAGGCCACCGCCCTGGTAGTGCAATGGGAACTTGACTCCATATATATGGTAAGTTTTCATGGTATGATACACCAAACGTTTTAAAACAGAGCGAGCCCTTATGAGAACGGATGAAATCCCCAAAAGACTATTTGAGTCTATTATATGGCAAATGCCCATTTCCTGCTTTTTACAATGCACCATGATGACATAAGGCGCCATGCTGGGGGCAACGGGGAAGGGTGTTTGGGAACTCACTGTTGGGTTGCATTTTGAGGGGGAGCAGTTTAGAGAAATGTGGCATGCTGGGTCAAGTTCTTGCCTAGGAGGACACTGCACCTGCACACCAGCATCGTCTGTCACACACAGTGCCTGAGGGCCACCCCTGGGCAAGCACAGAGCTAGAGGGCAGCTCATTGTCTGTGTGATACCCCTGGGCTGCCAGCATTGCCTTGTCGCTGGTGCAGGAGTTCGGGTCGGTGGTAAGTGGCACACACCTTTGAGTGCGGGATTGAGCATGACTGCGGACCAGAAAGGGTGCGTGGAGATAGACTGAGGACGGGACCCCGCTGGGGACCCTCCAGCCCGCCTGGTGTCCTGGGAGCTTTATTTTAAAGAGGGGCGGCTGAGAGCTGATGGGGAAATTGGCGCCGTGAGTCTGCGTCCTGACAGAAGCCCAATTCCCCAGCAAGAGCAAGGTCAAGGCTATTGCCTTAAGCAAGCCAGACAGATAAACGCTCAATACCCACCAAGCACGCAGAAGGAATGAGCCGCTTGGGCAGACGCCAAAAGGCTTCTGTTGATCTTGGGGATGAAACGGAGGTCGGGCAAGGGAACTTCACTGCAGATTTAAGTGATCAGGTCAAGGGCAATCCTCCCCCTTCCCCCCTCCTCCCGCACAAGCTACAAAGCAGCTGCGGTCCCCGAGGATGGGTGCTGACTTTGAGCAGGAAGGGCGGCGGACTTGGATCCACCAGCTTCCCGCACAGGAAAGGGAAGCCAGGGAAACATAGCTCGGCTCAAAGCCGTTTTATCACATTTCTGAGTGTCAGAAATTGAGCAGAAACCGAGGTGTCAAAGACAGACTTTTAAAGGTTTTAGAGGAACTTTTAGGAGCGTATCTTTGACTCTGGGGTCAGGAAAGATTTCTTGAATAAGACATCCAGAGCAAAGATCATGGAAGAAAGGGCGGATAGTGTTACCTTTCCAACAATAGACAATTTCCGTAAACAGAATGGAAACATGGGGCCTGGGCAGAGAAGGTGTTTAAAACGCATGCCATCAATGTCGAAGGACGTTGGGAGCAGCGTGTGCACCCTGTTTCATCCATAAGGGTCACAAAGCAATTCACACAAGAAGCAAAACCTGATAGATGAGCAGATAAGTTACAGAGGAGGAGGAGCCCCGGGCCACCACCCACACCCTGCGTTTGGGGCCTCACGGGTGATGCGAAGGTGCATACGGAGACAGGAAGCCATCCAGCCGGTCGGGGTGAAGGTCTAATGGGGAAACATGCCGGGAGCCGTCGGGCTGACGGAGGACAGGAAACTGGGGGACCACGTGGTAGAGCAGTTTAGCCCAAACTAGAAAAGTGGAAGATGCCTTCAAAAGTGCATTTCTGAGCAAATACCCTTTAGAAAGAAACTCCCACACATGCACATGGGCACACGGATTGGGATGTGTGTTGTGATGTAAACTGTGAATGACTGGGCTTCTGTGAATAAGAAAATGCAGGGGTGAACCATGGTAGGCCTGGCCGGTGGGTCCCCGTGGGAGGACCAGTGAGGAGCACATTGGTCCCTGCACCCAGTTCTGAAGGGGGACGAGCTGGGCAGGGTCTCCCCTCGAGGCGAGGGCTGCCCAGTGCTGACTGGTCAGGACCACGGGCAGAGCTGTCTATCATCACAGGGCATCACCTGCTTCACATCAGACCAGGATACTTTGGAGAGAGAAGGGGGCTGGGACCCGGACAGGAGGCATCACCACAGGGGCACCGTGGGCATGAAGGCACTGTCCCTACAGGACAGGACGTGGGACGGCTGGTTGTAAAGCCACAGCCCTGGCCCTGCCCTGTGGTTGGGGGTTGGGGGCGTAGTGACAGATGTGCTGTGCCTGCAATCAGGATCTTACAGGCTCACTGGACACAAGGCAGGTCGCAGCGAGAGGTCGCAGTACCTGGATATAAAGCGTAAAGGTGGGTCCCCGGGCCGTCCTCAGAGCCAGCCTGCGTCCAACCAACCACAGGGCCTGGACCAGGGCCATGGACTATGGCGATGGGACCCAGGTCCACACAGCTGCCTCCAGCTCAGGCCTGCCCACTTCCCATAGGTCAGCCTGCATGGAAAGTCGCAGGGGGCTGTGACGGTCCTGGGACTTGCCTTTACGCTGTGGTCCATGAAACCCGTGTGTCCCACCGGGCGTGGGCGGGCTGCGGGGTGGGCAGCGACAGCCTGGGAGCCCTGCCAGGACACGCTGCTCTGAAACGCTACCTTCAAAATCACTTCTTCACAGTTTATTGCCCTCACAATTTGAAAGGAGAAATCTATTGACAGCTCCAATTTACTCGCGTACCTACGCAGACTCCCATTCTGAGCACTGACTCTCAGATGTGTCTCCAGGAGGAAAATGTCCAAATGGTGACGGATTTTCTGTGCAAACCATCGAGGCCGGCGGCAGGCCAAGCACGGCCTCGCCCAGGGCCCCCGCGGAGCAGTGAGCCTCCCCCGGCCCCCGGTGCAGAGCGCCCCATCCCAGGGAGGGTTCTGTGCGGCGCTGGAGAAATCCCCTGCGTCCCGTGTGGGGGGCCAGGAGCACGAGTCTGAGGGGCCCACGGGCTCCCGGGTGAAGCCAGGTCTCCTCTGTCCCGGCTTCTCTGGCCTTGGGTCCCCCCTCAATCGCCTTGATTTTTGTTCCAACACCTGGACCCAGGAATCGGCCTCAGAACAGAGCCGGGCTGGTCCTCCCGCCCGGGTCCCAGCTCTGTCTGCAGCAGCTCTTATCGCCGCGGGTGGGGGAAGCCCCTTGTGTGCCATGAAGGCTACGTGTGAACATCACACCGATGCCAGGTGACGGCGGCCCTGGCTCTGCCCTTAAATGAGAGGCAGTGGGGTGGTAGGTGCAGGGGGTGAGTTTGACAGGGTGTTGTGTAAAGAAATGATCTTTTGGGGATTAGTGTCACCCCATGAGGCTTTGTAGTGAACTGTTAGATACGACAGGCTCTGAGTACATAATCCTGAGCTCGGGGCCGCCAGGCGTGAACTCAAAGAGCCAGCGGCCACCCGCGGGGCCATCCTCTGGGAGCGCCACGTCCTTGGGGCCCAGGACCCGGGGAGGACATGGAAGTGAGGAGGGGTGTGCGCACCCTGTTCCTCCACTCTGTCCCCCTCTGGGGCTCCACCCCCAGCGTGACCTCTTGGGCTACGGGGTCCCCGCCCTGGAGCTGCCTCTGGGGAACAGGTTCTCAGTCCCTGCCCATCCAGAGCGGCACGTCGTCCGCCAGCTCGGGGCTGAGAGCAGCTGGAGCCCCGAGCCGAGCCGCCTGCTGCAGGTGCCCTTTGAGAGCCCTGCCCAGGGGGCCACCCACAGGGAGCTCGCTGCTCCCCACCCAAGCCTGGGCGCGCCCTTTAATCTCCCTGGGACACTTGCCTCCTGGTTGGGTCCTTCCCGCCGGGGCCACAGTGTGAGAGGCACAGGCTGATCCGGGCGTCACGGCTTCCCTTCTGCCTCGTAAGAGCTGCGGGTCCATCTCTGGTCGACCACGGACTGTGGCCGCGCTAGGATTCTGTGTCCCCTCCTCCCCTCGAGCTGGCCCCATGCCTGAGGGAGGCTGTGCTTCCTGCCTGTGGCAGTGGGTACGAGGCACCCGTGGGATCCGTGCACTCCACAGCGTGGCTGGGTATCCACAGGGTGGGGGAAATTCGGAGAAGATGGCTGCTCCATCAGAGGGGCAGCTGTGGCTGATGGGCGGCCCAGGGATAAGGGGTCCCCTCAGACTGCCCTGTGCAGGCTCCCCAGGTTCAGGGTGTGGAGCCCACACTGGTCCTAAAACAAGGGTGGGAAGTGGGTTCCGTCCAATCTGACTAGCCCCAGACCACAGCCCCTCCTACCCCTCCCTCCCTCCCCCCGTCAAACAGCACCCTGACGCCGCCTCCACCCGCCAGGTGGTGACAGACCCGAGTGCGGGGCATGGGGCCTGGCTGGTCATGGCCTCGCTCCCAGGCCTGTGTTCCACAAGAACTGGGTCTTAGGGGGAGGACAGGCAACCCCCTCTTCTCACACGGATGGCTCAGCTGCACACATGGCACATAAGCAGACGCACATGTGCCTGTGGTAGCGACGGCTCCTGGTGGCAACACCAGGGACACATCTGAAGAGGCTCCTGAGGGTGATGAGGAGCAAAGGGCTCCGGGACCCAGAGGAGAGAGGGACCTTGAGACCCTCAGGCACACGGGGCTCCGTGCCGGAGTTAGGGCTGTGTGAGGGGAAAGCAAGGTCACTCCGGACCCCCCAGGGTGGCCCTGGACAGCGGCAGGCACAGCCAGGGGCATGACAGGGAGACCCTTTCCACCCAGGGGCCCGCTCAGGACATGTGTCCCACTCTCTGGACGGCCAGAAGGGGAGGCCGAGACGCCTGGGCTCCTGGGCCTCTCCCAGTCCGCGGGCCATCACTCTGATTCTCTGCTTTCACCCACAGAGGGGCAGCTGGCCTCAGTCCGTCTTCCTTCAAGGGTCCCCGCCCCAGGCTGCAGGGGCCGCTGGGACTTCGGTGTCTTTGTGGGGACCCGGGGGACGCAGTGGCTGGCTGGGGGGGAGGGAGCGGGGGAGATGATGGAACATGGGCCTGGGCTTCCCAGGCGGCTCCTGGGAGCACGTGCGGGCCTCCTCCCGGAGGGATGCACATGGCAAGTGCGGGTGAGTCTGCGGGCTCCAAGTGTTACTTTAAATGAAAATGAAAGCTCCCTCCTGAGGCCGATTCCCAGGCTCGGTGACACCGCGGGGAGATAATGGCGAGGATGCATTAGTGTGATAAATATGAAGCTGCTGCCGCTTGAAAAATGACAAGGCAACCATTTGGGCCCTTTTACCGAGCGCAGCCGGCGCGGGGCGGAACCGTCGGGGGAGATAATGGAGTGCGGGAGGCTGGCCTGTCGCCATCGGCACTCCGCGCACGGGGTGGGGAGGGCAGGATGGCTCTGCCCCGACAGCCGTCCCCCCGCGTGGCTGAGGCTCGGGGACCGTGGTCACAGTTGAGAAAGACGGGGGCAGTGACCCTGGGACTCCAACTCTCCACCGTGGGAGGGGGTGGAACTTGCCTTTGCTTAATTGGCAAGAACGTCTTACAAATGAACCCTAATTCACGGCCCAGTGGTCAAAACACATTTGTTGTTGTTGTTGATCCTCGCCCGAGGATATTTTTTCTACTGTTCTCAGGCCTGCGCTGGTGGGCACTGACCATGGTAAAAACGTCCAAAACAAATTAAACCAGAATTTTTAGAGAGAGTGGAGGGAGGGGGAGAGACGGAGAGAGAGAAACATCGATGTGAGAGAGACACATTGACTGGTTGTCTCCTGCATGCACCCCGACCAGGGCCAGGGATGGAGCCTGCAACCCAGGTACATGCATTGACAGGAATTGAACCCATGACCCTTCCACCTGCGGGCTGACGTTCCAGCCACTGAGCAACACAGGCCAGGGCAAAAAAAAACACACAAAACACCTTTTTTTAAATTAAAAACTGAAACAAGAACCAACAGTAAACCAGGAAGCAGGGCTATGGCCTGTGACCTTCATGCAACCTTGCTGGCCGGGGCTCTGGCCTCGGCCCAGCAGGCCTCTGCCTCACCTCATTCGGGGTGGGAGGTGGAGACAGCGGGCTCAGGGTCACTGACCGGAGCCCACCTGCTGTGTTCCCGAAGTCCACTGGCATCCCTCTCTCCTGAGAAACAATGTGTGTGAGCAGTGAGCTGCCTCATCAGATGGCAGGACTCGGAAGACATGGGTGGATGCCCGATAAATACTCCGGGGAGTTGGGGGGTTTTGCTGCCTTTATGTCTGTAATTGTCCTACAGATTTGCTTGTGCAAGGGGGTTGACAAACAGGGGACTGGCTAAGAAAGGTGGGGTGTCCAGCTTCGGGACGGGCTGTGTAGACAGACCTGCAGGTGGGGGCCAGGCCTTCCGATGGAGTTTCCTCATCTCCTGCCTTTTCATTCTTCCCTGACAGCTCCCTCCAGGGCCAAGGCCAGCCCGGCACTCGGCGCCCATCCTGCCGTGGGGAGTAGAACTGGTGCACGAAGCTCACATGCAAGTGTTTGCAGGCTCCCGCTCGCTGGTGCCCGGGTAGCAGAGGTGAGTCATGACAGCTGGTGCCATCCTGCGGCCAGGCTGTGGCCCCCACGGACGCCGAGCCTCGGAGGGGTGTGGTGAGCTGGCTCCTGCCTGGTCTCTGGGTCCTGGAGAAGGTAAGTAGACACCCCCTCCCCGCTCCTACCATGGCTTTGCATGTCACCGTCACTCTTCTCAGGCCTGCTCTGGTGGGTACTGACCACAGTCAAACTTTTCAAAACAAACTAAACCAGATACTTAGAATCAAATTTTACACTCCCACGCACTTGCTGGGCCTCAGTAACAGCCTTCTAAGATGTTACTAGTGTTACCCTATTTTTACCGAAAAGTCTGTCCTCAAATATATGCACTCTTTATAGATGGCATCTTACTGGTCAAAGATAAAACACCATTTCTGACCAGAGGAAACAGGGCAGGAATTCATCTGTGTTTTATCTGCAGTCTCCGTGCGCCTTACGACTCAACCACAAAACCACTCTATATGCACAGGATGCCATTTCTATCCCCGCCCCCCTCCCAAGCTACGACTCCTGGCATCCTCCCGTTTCCAAATCACTTGTATCGACATCTCGATAGATGAAGGAATAAGTAATATTTCTAGGGAGAAAACTAATTTTGAAAATAATTAAAGATGATTAGCTCCTGGTTGAATACAAAAGAGGTAACTTCCCCCCAGATGTCACCCTGAGGGTACGACCTGCCACCTCAGGGGCCAGGAACCTGGAGGAGACCAATTCCAATCCCGGGAACAAAAAACCAACCGAGAATCCTTTTCCGAGTCACCGCTGATGGCCTGTGGGAGATGGTTCTTTCAGGGCTTCTCCTTCCTCATTCACAGCTGACAGCTGTAGAGGGAAGGCAAAGAAGGCTTTGTCCTTGAAACTTGCAGACTCTGAGAACATAAAACACACTCCATTCCTGTAACATTAATACGCTGAAACAGAGGACTGAGGCTGGACACGTTTCGGTGTGAGAGCTGAGCTCTGATGTCTGAGCTCTTTGGTCTGATGGCCCAGGGACCGGGGACATGCCGCGGAATAACTCGGAACCATTACCGGCACACCAGGAAGGGAAACCCCGCCGGAGCCTTACTCTTAAGGTGAGCGAAACGTCCCCGTTAGAGATGCTAACCGCTTGTCTGGTTGGAGTGGGGTGAGCTCCCAGTGCCGGACGCTTCCGTGCGCAGGGCTAGGTCCCCTCCGGCTCACACCCTGCCCGCCCTGGGTCCCTCCCGGAGTCTGATCAACAGGCCCTTGTGAGGGTCATCCTTGTTGCTGTCCACTCACAGGCGGAAGCCCTGCTCATGCAGCAGCTTTGCAGATGGACACCCCGCCTTGTCTGAGGTCTTCCAGACCACCCACAGCTTTGTTCCGCGGGGTCCCCAGGGGCAGGGCAGCTCCCTGGGCACAGCGGTCCGGTCGGGGGGTGTCACCCCCTCACATCCCAGGGCTGGAAGCACTCAGACATGCTGCCCTTTCACGGGGATGCTGGAATGTTAACTTGCAGACTAAACAGAGACAAAAGTTAACACAGGTTCTTTAAAACACTTGAACTCTGATCATGACCCCCCGCCCCCCTCCTGCCCCCATTGACTTTCTGTTGCCGTTCACCATTCTAGCTCTTTTTTTACCCACAGAAATCAGGCACTTATGCAATTTCCACACAGCCCGTTTCACTTGGGGTATCACCACATCCATCAATGTCGGTGCACAACGCTGCTTCTTGGATCTGGCTCTGAGAGCGAGGGGTCTTGGAGAATGTCCCTAGGGTTCCCTGCAGTGGGTGGGAGAGTCGGGAACTTTCCTAGTTGATTCTTCTGGGAACATTTTTTTTTTTTTAAATTTCAATGTGGTTCTACAGCGCAATGAATTTGCTGTGTCTGCAATCTTAAATGGTTAGTTTTGTTAACATTTTGGAGATGTTTTCCATTGTCTTCTAGACTCCATTTTTGCTCTTGGGAAACCTGCTGTCAGTCTTACTGCTGTTGCTTCATTGGGTTTCTTTCCACCGCTTTCAAGATTTCCTCTGAAGGTAAGGTGCTGAGGTTTCACTAAACTATGGCTTATTGATACATTATATCTGCTTAGTTACCCTTCTTCTAAAACACTTCCGATTCTCATGATTTCTTAATAAATTGAGAAAAATGTTAGCTAAATCTCTATAAATGCTGCTGCTTTCTCATTCCCTCTGCATCTCTGACTCTATACATGTTAGAAATTCTCACCCTACCCTCTTTCCTCGCTTCTTTCCACACTTTCCGTTTCTTTCTCTCCTCTCTCCGTTCTATAATTTCTTAGCTCGGTTTCCTAGTTCACTAAATTTATCTTCAGTTGTTTCCACTCTATTCTTTAATTCTTTTGCCAAGTTTTCAATATTTAATATTTTTTTAAACCGCATGAAGGTCTAGTTAGCTTTTATATTTGACTAGTCTTTTTTAATTTTAAAAAGTTTCTTACTCTCCTATTAAACACACACACAGCTTGGAAGAATGGGTTTAGTTCCAAGCCACCACAATAGAGTGACTATTGCAATAAAGTGAGTCCTACAATGTTTTGGTTCCCAGGGGCATATGGAAGTTACGTTTACCCTATACACAGTCCATTAGGTGAGCACTAGCTCTATGTGTAAGAATGTACATCGCTTCATTAGAAAGAACTTTATTGCTAAAAAAAATTGCTCATCTTTTTCCTGGTGGAGGGTCTCCCTTTCCATTTGTAAAAGACGCCATCTCTGCAGAGCACAGTAAAGCAAGGTGTGCTATCCCTCGCCCTGCCTTTTCACTTCCTTAAGCACATAAAGCATGCTGCGTCTTACACTGTTCTGCTGACGCCAGTACTGCAGGCTTTGCACATCCAGCTCTCGCCTCCCATTTGCTGCTCCTATTCCTGGCGTCTTGTTTCCTCACGTGGTTTGGAGTTTTTACTTATCAAATTTTACTTTCTATTTTAGGCTCACATTTGATGGAACCTTAACTGTGAGAGCTCCCAGGAGCCAGGAGGGGAGGCGGATTCCCTTAGAGAATGTGTTTCTGCTACCCCCAGGCACCTGAGAACACCATTCACCTGCACCTACTTTTAAGTAAATGCTTAATATTTTTTTTTTTTTTTGGACCAACTGTGCAGGATAAATTCAGACCCATAACTTAAGCACGGGTCACGTGGCGACTACAGATTCTCAGAGGAGATCCCCCCACCCCATCACCCAGGTAAGTTTTCTTATATTCCTTCTTACAAAGGGAGGGGGCTTTTTCCTAGTTGAATCTTCCAGGACCTGGCTGTCTGCCGCAGACTCCTGTCAAACTTGTCCTGTGGGCGGGGCCTTAGTTTTTATCTCTCACGGCCACCAGGGAGGACGTCGCCAGGGCAGCTGTGGCCTCCGAGGTGACTGACTTCTCTGACTTCCTGCTTCCCCGGTGTTTGCCTCTGAGGGTGTTCTTTGCCTCTGTGCCAGCTCAGAGATGGGCATGGGGAGATGTGTGTTCTGTTTTAGGTGATGTGTTTAGCTGTATTGAAGGGGGAGGGTTGCTGAGCTCCTCGGGTCTGCGATCTTGCAGAGGGCGGTACAGCAGGAGGCTTTCCCTGTGTAACCTGGACGGCACAGGCCCCGGGAGCCGCATCTCACAGCTGGACGGCGAGCCTCCGGGCAGTGGCAGCTCATCCTGGAAGCATCCCTGCCGCCCCGCTCTGCTGCTGCAGATGGCATCCCGGACCTCAGCCAGAAACCCACGCGTCCACCTCCCTTTCGCCTGCATGCACGCACAAAATGGAGCCGTGGAGACGAGTCGGGTTTTAGTGGAGAAAACGGACAAAAGCGGATTGCTGCAGTAGCGCTCTGTGATGGCTGACACGGGGTACGCAAGGGCTAGAAAACAGCAAAACAGAGCGAAGGGGAAAAGGACACCGACAACAAAATCTCCACCCTGTCTTCGTGTCCAGGATAGCTCTTCCTTGGGGAGCGGGGCGGGGGCCTCCTCTACCTGCTGCCCCAGCCCCCTCTCTGAGCTTCCCCCTGATGGCGGCATTGACCTCACAGGAGGGAAGCTCTCTGACCCCAGAGGCATATGTAGTGGCTGAGGCTCATCTTCGCTCGAGCCAGACCGTGTGGGTTCAATACCAGCTCTGCCAGGGACCAGCTGTGAGACTTTGGGGATGTGCATGAGCCTCCCTCTGCGGCATTAGACCCAATGCAGGTGTCTCCCCAAGTGGGTGGACTCACCCGCGTGAACCAAACAGCAAACCGCGCTGGGTTCTCCTGTCCACCTGAGACCAGCAGGAGGCGGAGCCCGGCTCACTCCCCTCTGCTTCCCTCTTGCTGGCCGGGGTGACGCCCTCAGGCACGGTCTACCTCGCACCTCGGGCTCCGCGGCCCGGGGGGTTCAAAAAGTGCCTTGTCTCCTCCGTTGACATTTGGAGTATTTTCCTGATGAGAAAGTTGTGATATTCATTTGGCAAAATACTGCCTTGCACATAGTAGGGCTCCACGAGTAAGCTTTTATTAGAACACAAGCCTTTTCCTTTCTATTTTATTTACTTACATTTTATAATAGTGTACACACCTGCAAATCCACTATACCTCCACATAAAAGGTGAGCATCTTGACCAAAAAGATCTACACGAGAGCCTCCGTCGCCTCCTCACCTCCTTCCACCCAAAGTAAACACCTTCATTTCCACATCCACCATCCTTCTTATACTTTTTCAAAAACCACATGTTGTAATGTCATTGTTTTAATGCTATATAAACGGTATTTTTCCTGCGTGTGATCTTTTGGGACTTAATCATTCACTTACCGTTATGCTGCTCAGATTAAGCCGTACTGGGTGGTGTTTGCATTTCTTCAGACACTTGGATTGACACATAACTAGCCGCCTGCACCCCCGTTTCTTCATCCATTCCCCTGCCAATGGGCGTTTGGGTAACGCGTGGCTCCAGGTGTTCCCAGGCCAGAGTTCCCCGCAGGCATGTACCGAGGAGTCTGTGGAGTAGAGCAGATGGGTTTTAGGAGAAAATGTGCAACTGTTTTCAGAGTAATTAGACTAATTAATACCCCCACCAGCAATGGACAGGAGGTCCCGGGGCCCGCCCCCATCCACACCTGGTATTGCATTTCCCGGTGCTGAGCACAGCCTCCCAGGTTTCTCAGCCAGAAAGCCTTTCCCAGAGGGCGGGGGAGGGTCCCTTCCTAAAGAGACCACTCTCTACCTCTCCCTGGAGGCAAAGCTGGCTCTGATGACCATGCGGATGCTTGGGAGACGTCACCAACAGTGCAAACAGAAAAGGGCTTTAGCCCTAACCAGTGTGGCTCAGTGGATAGAGCGTCGGCCTGTGGACTGAAGAGTCCCAGGTTTGATTCCGGTCAAGGGCATATACCTTGGTTGCAGGCACATCCCCAGTAGGGTCTGTGCAGGAGGCAGCTGATTGATGTTTCTCTCTCATCAATGTTTCTAATTCTCTATCCCTCTCCCTTCCTCTCTGTAAAAAAATCAATAAAATATATTTAAAAGAAAAGGGCTTTAACATGGTCCGAGCCACACGCAACACGGCCATTGCGTGGGGTTTTGCCCTGAGCCCTGCGTTAGGGCCTGGCATTCAGAAATGAATGAAAACCCCAGCCTCTCAGGTGCTGCAATCAGTTCAAATTCTGGCGAGTTTAAGCACCGAGGTTGGTCCCAGGATTTAACAAACACCCACAGGCGCTGCCCACGTGATCTGGCACTAATGGGGGACCAGTGCACTAATGGGGGACCGCTCACCCGGATTGGTGAGCGAACCTCTCCAGGCCCCCAGCCTCAGCTGCCCCCTCTGATGGGCCCTCCATCTGCCCTCCGTCCACTCTCCAACACCATGACTCCTCTGACGTGGGCTGGAGCAGGAGGGTTTGCGGGCAGCTCATCAGGGGTCTGTGCAAGCTGGTGATGTCGCCGCCACCTTGCCCGGACCCTGGGCCTGTGCACTGGGGGCGGGCAGGTGCTCCTCTGCAGGTGGGGGCAGGTGGGGCCCGGGGAAGGTTGCTTGCTTCGCCTCACCTGTCCAGGGGCCCGAGTCAGCGAGCGCAGGGTGCAATGTCCTCAAGGCCTCCGGGGGGCTCGGCTCTTTTCCTCTGGAGGGCAAATCTGATTTCTCTCCTTTGGCTGGAGTACAAAGCAGGCTCCTAATAGCCACAAATATCTTATTAAGGCTGCTCTATGCATTTATCACAGAACGTGTGATTTACCTGTGTTCCGTGGTGAGCCTCTGTGTTTCCATTGCCGGCAGGTAAAATCCATCCAGATTTCAGCACCTCAAGGTCAATGGACAGGGAATTCAACTTCATAACTAAACAGCATATTGAGTAATGCGAAGAAAACAGTCTTCTTCAGAGCAGGTTCCTGTGTCCTCCGGGTGGATGGCTGACGCGCCCGGAATTTCCTGTCCGACTGGCCGCCGTGGCCTCGAACATCCCCATCTGGACGTGACCCCTAGTTTTGTAAGGTTCCGGTTGCCTCTGTCTCACCTTTGGTCCGTTCACCTTTCACCTTGGGTCTGCAGGGCCTCTCCCTGCATCCCTGCACCCCAACCCTGGACAGCGGGGCAGACAGAGGGGCCCCCGGAGCCTCCGTTCTGGCCACACTGACCTGCCTTTGCCAAGAGAAAGCGCTCATCTCTGGCTTGCCTTCCATTTTCAAATAGAGGGAGAGGCCTCCCTGTCACATGTCTGTCTTCCTGCCTCTTCCTTCCCCCACTTCTACCCCAATGGAACTAAGCCGCTGTCCCACCTGGGATCCTCCCACCACTGGGCTGAGCCGTCCCCTCCCTCCCTTCCCGGAGCCTGTCTTGGTTACCCTCCCGCTGTGGCTGCCTGCTGGCTTCCCTCCATCCCCCGCGGAGTGCCAACGGGTATCTCAACACAGAAAGTAACAGACACACCGGCAAAACCCACATCTCCCCGCCATGCGCTCCCGTCGCTGCCGGCTCCTCACTGCCGTGGGAATGCAATGCCACCGCCCAGCCAGGACCCGCTGCTTCGCATGGGGCCAGGCTCAGAAGTCAGGTGCCTGCCCGGCTACCCTGTGCCATGGGTCCACCTGGTGTCCCATGACTGGAGGGGGCCCTCCCAGGAGGAGCCTCAGGGGCTCATCGTTGGGATCACCCTGTGATCCTCGAAGGAGCATCGGGACCCAAAGCAATTGGCTAGCTTAGCTCGTGAGGCAACATCCCTCGGAAAAGGCAAGAGCCAACATAAGGGGTTCTGTGGGCTCGGACACCATGTATCGAAACCCCAGGAACAGGACGGAACCTCAGCAACAACCGTGTGTGGGTGCAGTAACTATTCCCTGGTTCTGGGACCTCATAACGCAGTCACAGAGGCGGCTGTGTGTGTGTGTGTGTGTGTGTGTTTAAATAGACAAGTGGAGGTAAATGATTAAGGCTATCGTCACCATCAGGTTGAATTTCTAGCTTTCGCCTCGGCCTAAAATATGGCTTTTAAAACATTCTAAGAATCCAAAGTCAGTGTCATTTAACCAGATCTTCAGCAAAAATCTTTTAGAGGTTAATGACAGAGTGGCTGAGCTGAGCTGTGTCACAGATAACAATCACAAAATCTGGACTAAAAATGTATTTTTTAAAGGATCTCTTTGCAGGACCTGGAGAGAGACCTTGGATAGGCAATTACTGCTCAGCGGGTGCAGAGTTTCTGTTTGGGGTGATAAACAATGTTTGAACTAGATAGTAGTGGTCATAAAACACGTGACTGAAATTGTACTATGAAATTATGCTTAAATGGAAAATTATATATATATATACTATAATAAAAAAAAGTGTACATGGGTGTATAAAATTATATCTGTATAAATTGTAAGTAGGGATATAGGCAAACACTAATCATGAGAAAACAGGAGTGGCTACATTATTAATAACATGCAAACCAGATCCTAGGACGAGAAGTGCTACTGAAGGCCAGATAACGTTTCACGATCAAAGGGTCCATGAATCAGAAAGGCCTAACCACCAAAGTGTGTGTGCCTCATCATAGAAGTTCAAATATTTGAAGCAAAAACTGAGCTAAAGGGAGAAATAGGTGAGTCACAACGCGCTGTCAGCTAGCAAGCGTGCCCAAACTCTCGGGGCTGAATCCACAGTGAATCAGCGGGCTCCATGGCCCACCTGCAGGCTCTCCACACCCATCCTATTCTCCTGCTCCTCGTGGGGAGCGGGTTCCTCACCGAGCACTCACGTCCCTCCTGAGCCTCCAAACCAGCTGCCCCTGAGTCTCATCGGCCCCTGTGAGTGGGATCCCGATGGGAAGCCGGGGAGCCTGCAGGACGAGAAGCTAAGGCAGGAAGCAGCTTTCTTGGCCTCTGGACCGGAGACTGCGCTGCCTCCCGGTGCCCAGGGCCGCTCGCACGCACCTTTCACTGTTCTGGGTTTCTTTCCCCTTCTTGGTGCTTAATGCTGAGCTTTATCACCTGAGTGGCGTTATCCGATTTCTCAACATAATAACATGTTCTACATTGTGATATGAGGCGATACAGAGGAATGCGAATTTGTGATTAGAATAGGGAGATTGTCTCATTTCTGCTGTTTTGTTCTCATTTTAAACTTGACAAATGGAACGCTGAATGGAATACTGAAACCCTGGGAGTGTACATTATTGACTTGATTCATTTGCTTATTCATTCATTCGGGCGAACAACGCCTTTGCCTTCGGAGGCTGGACAACACGCGGACCCACTTAGCATTCAGGGAAGGGAGCCCTTAGTGCGCGGCGTCCGCATACGGCACCTCGGAGGCCGGGCTCCGCCTTCCCTCTCTCTCTCTTTTTAAATATATTGTTATTGATTTCAGAGAGGAAGGGAGAGGGAGAGAGAGAAACATCAATGATGAGAGAGAATCATTGATCGGCTGCCTCCTGCACGCCCCCTACTGAGGATCGAGCCCACAACCAGGGCATGTGCCCTTGACCGGAATAGAACCTGGGACCCTTCAGTCCACGGGCTGGCGCTCTATCCACTGAGCCAAGCCAGCTAGGACAAGGCCTCCTCCTCCTCTTTGCTTATGTGGGCCTGGGCTCTCAGAGGGGTGATACCCTCCTTTCCTACAGCCCCACCCAAACCCACACCCACACCCACCACTCTGCTGGCCTGGGGCCCATTCTAGCCTCAGCAAGATGAATAGGTCCCCATCTCCAACCAGGGGTCTCGTCTCTCTCCAAGTTACTTTCGCTCGCCTCCTCTCCCCAGGGGCTCTGGCTCACCAAGTGGTCCCCAGCGAGGATGGGAAGTGGGGTGGGCTGAACAGTGCCCCCCACAATGTCCTCCCCGCCTCTACCTTGGAACGTGACCTTATTTGAAATGGGGTCTTTGCACTTCTAGGATTATATCCCAAGAAACCAGAAACACCAATCAGAAAGGATATATGCACCCCTATGTTCATAGCATCGAAATTTACAATAGCTAAGATATGGAAACAGCCTAAGTGCCCATCAGCAGATGAGTGGATCAGAAAACTGTGGTACATCTACACAATGGAATACCACGCCGCTATAAAAAAGAAGGAATTTTTACCATTTGCAACAGCATGGATGGAACCGGAGAGCATTATGCTAAGCGAAATAAGCCAGTCAGAGAAAGATAAGTATCACATGATCTCACTCATATGTGGGATATAATGATCAACATAATTTGATGAACAAAAATAGATCCAGAGACAAATGGCAGAGGAGGTGGGGGGAGGGGGATCAATTGGGGAAAAAGGAGACACCTGTAAAACTTTAGACAATAAAAAAAGAAAATTGTGATAAAATTGAAAGAAAATAGGGTCTTTGCAGATATAAGTAATATAAGGTCTCATGATGAGATCCCCAGCGTTTAGGGCAAACCCCGAATCAAAGGCAGAGATCGGTGTCCTAAGAGTTAGGGTAGGGAGTTCACAAGGGGGGACATGGGCAGAAGGCGTGTGAAGACAGAGGCCACCATTAGAGGGACGTGTCTACAGCCCGGGGACGCCAAGGCCCGCTGGAGCCGTCCTCCCTCGGCACCTGCAGAAGGAACCGGCCTGCCCACACCGTGGCTCGGCCTCCTGCCTGCAGCGCTCGGCAACGGGAGCCGATTTAAGCTTCCCAGTGCGTGCTCTCTGCTCCTGCCGCCCCGCTGACTCACGGGGGCCACCACGTTCTGCCCACTCAGGCTCCGCTCCTTGGCCGAGGTCCCCACGGGGCAGCCACGGCTCTCATTCCTCCACCCCTCTCCGCATCCGGGTCCTCAGCTCCTGCCCTGGTGAAACGAATGCCCTCAGCCTAAAGCCAAACAAAGGACAGGGGAGAGCACCTCCCCTGTCACTGCCCCAGGCTGGTGTTCCGCCTGCCACCTGCGGGGGGAGCTCCCGAGGAAACCACCCCTCAGGGTGGGAGGCGGTGCCGGCAGGGTCTTGGGGGTGCTGATGACCTTTGGTTCTGTGACCCTCCAGGCCATCCGTTTCCCTGAGCTCAGGTGAAGGGGTCGGGATCCTCCAACTTGCCATGAGTGAGTTGTCCCTCAGCCCCTCCTGGTCCCCCCAGGTGGCTCCCGGCAGGATGGATCGGCGTGGGGGAAGCACACCTGCAACCAATCCCATGCCTGGAAAGACACGAGCTCTCCACTGGAACCCACGGAATCAGCTCTTGTGTTCTCTTTAAATCATCCCGATTTTTTTTTTTTTTTACTGCAAAATTCTCTATTTGCCAACAGGAAGTGATTCTGGAAGTTTCTCCCAAATTGGCAAAGCTTTTAAAGCTGCCCGTGGCTGAGACGGACGGGCCTGAGTGAGCGGCTCGCCCGGGGCCTCGCAGGCTGCGAGGATGATGAGCTGCCCGGTCTGGGCCGAGCCAACACGTGCGAACAGGGAGACGCGCGCTCGGACGGCCTGTTTCTAAGCCGGTGAAACGGCATAAAGCGGTCACCAGGAACAGGTGGCCGGCTGGTATTCGTTTTTCAATGTGTCCAGAATTAATTGGCTTATGTGTCTGCTGGCACCGGGTCCTCGCTAGAGGCTGCAGGACATGCTTTGCAACAGCTCCCGCTGCGCCCACTGAGGCAGACGGCTCATGCTTGTGTATGCAGCGGGCACCGCGGCCCATAACCGTCCTCCACACTGTGCCGCGCAGTCCCAGCTGGGAAGTTCCAACGAAAACCGTTTCCCTGTCACAGGCCGAGTGGGTTGCTCTTGTTCTTGTTGTTTCTCGGATGGGACTTTCGTGGCAATCATTAGCTTGTTTACAAATGTTTTCAATTAAAGCCGAGAGAGGCTGGGAGCCAGGCCTTTGGATAAACAGCTTGTCACTTTCAAGGGCATTTCCCAAATGTGACAGGCCGGGAGTCTTTCTGGCCAGTTCTGTCCTGGGAGGAGTGGGGAGAGGGGAGCCACACCGAGATTTGGGGAGACTCCAGAGGGGTCCACTCGGGGTGGGGAGGTGGGGGGGCCTGGAAGGCCTGCTCTGACCCAGCGCCATGGGTCCAACAAGCCCCCAGGCTCATGCAAACACAGTCAGACACACGGCCAAGGTGGCAGCTTGTATGTTTATCCCGAATCAGCAACCTCACGCCAAGGCCTCTCCACCTCGCTCTGTGGGCGGGGGTGGTGTTTACCGCTAAGCGGCTGGCTCTGGGTCTGGCTGGCCCGCAGCCCAGCCCGGGAGGGGGCGCCCAGGATGGAGGAGGCTGTGGACACATCAAACAGCGCCAGGCCCCACGTACCCACCTGGTGTTGGTCACGGCGTGGGGTTCACTCCTCCGTGTGTGGCCCAGACTCAGGGCTGCGGACACAGGGATCCCACTGCTGCCCAGAAGCCGTCCTTCCCTGTGGCCGTTGCGGGGCTGACCCCGCCCCCTGCCTGCCCCTTTCTCCTCCGGGCTCCGCATTGGGTGGGCTCTCCATCCGCCCAGAGGCAGGATTAGGGGGTAATCGAAGCCGCCCTTGTTTGGCTCCAGGTGCTGCTGATAGAGCTGGAGGCCCTGTGGAGACAGCACGAGGGTTCCCCCACCCCAGGGAGACGGGATGCTCAGGTGCCCACTGATGGGCACAAGCAGGAAATGCAGGGGTCTCCGGCCCCAGCAGCCTGCTTGGAAGACAAAGCACTGACTTGCCAAGCCCTGGAGAGTGGCCAGTGCCCGGGCGCTCCTGGCTCCGTGCCCTGCGTGTTGCGGAGGAGGGGTTGTCCAGCCCAGCCCTGGAAGCGTCTCTGAAGAAGACCTCATCCTGGGGTCGCTGCGCCACCCTGGGGCCTCAGGATGGGGATGTGCGTGGCCCTGGGGCTGGGCCACCTTGGACCTGGGGGAGAGGTGGTGTTTTTCCCTCACGAGCACTTGAGGGGACCCTGCCGGTTCCAGGAACCCAGGGATCTGACTCCGTGGTCCAAGTGGGAACCACCTGGAGGCTGACCCAGTGGCTCTGGGGTGCGGCATCAGACTCACCACCAGGTCTCATGGCGGCATAGACCGAGACTGGGAGCCCAGCCAGTCTCATCAGACATCCGCACCCCTTCCAGGGCAGGCCACAGAGCGGGGAACACGTTTGTTATAAACACAGAAAGGCACGCACACAGGGAGACCACCCCCATTTACAGGGGCGCGTCCACCCTTGCTCACCATCCCACCAAGCGGTTCTGCCCATCGTTTGCCAGGGGAGGGAGAGGAGAGACGTCGCTTTGCAGAAATCGTGCTGGGGCATTGTTTTCATTGAGCAATCGTCCGCTCCTCACAACCCCGCAGGCCTGGAGACAGTAAGACGTGATGTTCGGGACCGGCTGAAATAATACATTGATTTCTTTATCCCGCTTGACTCTGTGCCACTGCGAGTCATATTTCCTCGGGTACCCAGTACATGACGGCGTCTGGTCGGCCTTTCCCCCCGTGGACCGCTCACACCGCCCATCCATCACTGGGATGAAGGTGGAAACCCATCACCCGCTCCTCCTGCCATGCTGGCCCCCCTCCCCACACACACCCGGTGCCAAGACCCTCTCTGAAACGAGATAATTCAGCTAAGAGTGCTAACAGCCAATCCATCATTTCACGGGAGAGAGATGGAAGACCCAACTTCCAGGAACACTGACGTGCGTGCCGACTCCGTGCTCAGACAGAGTGACGGCAAAACACTCACGCAGGGGAGCTCTCGGTGGGAAGCTAGCCAGAGGGCCCCTGACACTGCTCCTCCATCGCGGTCGAGTTCAGAGGAAGAAGTACACACCCAAGGTGACTGAAATACATGTCTTTCTGGAGAAAGGCACCCATGCCTGACAGGCTCCATTAGTTTGATCCCTCTGGCTTCCCTACGACCCTTCAAGGCGTATTGGTCAAGCTCCTGACCCAGCCACCTGACCTGTAATTGAAAGCTTGGGAGGTGGTGGGTGTGGAATGGCATGGGTGTTGGGTTCCTGTTTGGGAGGGGCCAGTGAATGTGGCTCCCTCCTGAGGCCAGGGGACAGTCTTTGCCGGTGCCTGTTCCTTCCTTGAGACACCTTTTTCTCTTGGCTTCTGGAACATTGCACATACCCGATTGTTCTTCTCACTTCCTCTCCCAGTCAACGTGGGTAAAAGAAACCTCATCATTAGTGGACAGCAGGTAAGCCACTCAGCAGGGTCTTGCCTCAGTAACAGGGAATAGTGAGCCTCAGACAGATGGCTGCTCTGGCCCCAAATGAGAAATCTGACAAGCAATACCTGCAAGGACTAAACCGTTTCCCAGGAACCCAGCTGCATCCCAGGACAAATCCCAAAACATCAATACCCAGCACAGTCAATTTACAGTAACGCGTGTGCAATCCTACGGGTTGTGAGGCATAGAGGAAAGAGGAAAACACAGTCCATGGTGGACCAAACATTAAGCTACCCAAACTGAAAACTGGCACGGGGGACTGAGTAGGTGCCAATGTTAAATAGTTATTGTGATTGTGCCCATATGTCTGGAAAGGTAGAGGAGAGACGGAATATGTTAAGTAGGAACAGTGAAAATCTAAATTGAATTTCTAGAGATGAAATCTACAGTGCTCGAGGCTTGGAATCTATTATGTGGGGTTAATGGCAGATTAGACTTTGAGGAGGAAAGACCAGGTAACTTGAAGATATAGTGGTAGCAACCGCCCCCGCCCCCCGCAAAAAAAAAAAAATCACACAGAGAAAAATAATTTTTTAAAAAAGGAAAAGAGCTCAGTGTTTAGGTGATTGGTGCCCTGAGTGGGGAGGGAAGAAGTAATATTTAAAGTGATAATGGTAAAAAGAAACTTTATACACCTGATGAAAACTATAAACCCATAGACTCAAGAAGCTGAACAAGCTCCAAGCATAATACATATAAAAAGAACTACACACAAACAGCACGATCAAATTGCTCAAAATGAATCAAAGAGGAAATTCTAAAACTGCTCGGAGAAAAAAGACGCATTGCATACAAAAGAAGGAAGGTAACATTGGTGAAGCTTTCTTGCTGGAATCAATGGGGCAACATCTTCAAGGAACTGAAGGATAGGGTGGGGGAACCTATAACCTACATTCAGTGCCCAGGGAAATGGCCAGATGCCCAAGGGTCTCAGGTATCAGAAAGACACTGCAAACAGTTTCTCTCTCTCTCTCTCTCTCAGCTACCTTACTTTTATTTTTTGGTGCACAGGAAACCACTAAAGGCTTTCAAACACAGAAGAGGAGTGATATATGACGGGAGTGATATATGACTTGTTTTTCGTTCATGTCTGGGATGCTGAATTCTTTTAGCTTTTGTGCATCTGAAAGTGTATTTATTTCTTCTTCATTTTTGAGATTCATTTTTTTTCTAGGTATCCCACATAAAAAGGCGTCACACAGCCAAACAAACCTGGGGAAATGCATCCTATACACTTTGCTCCAATCTTCATATGCTAATAGCTCTGCAAGGTCCTATAGTACTGGTGACCCTTGAACAATATGGGGGGCTGGAGGCCTGACTCCCTGCACAGTCGAAAATCTGTGTAAAACTTCTGATTTCCTAAGAACTTAACTACTAATAGCCCTGTTGACCGGAAACCTTATCAATAATATAATCAATTAACACCCATTTTACATGTTATATGTATTATATACTGTACTAGAGGCCCGTTGCATGAAGATTCATTCAACAGGCCTTCCTTCCCCTGGTTGCCAGCACTGGTTTTCCTCCAGCACCCGGGACCCTGGCTTGCGCACTGGTTGCAGTGGAGAAGCCAAGCCTCTTCAGTCTTCAGTCTTCAGTCATCTTCAGTCTTCAGTTTTCAGTCTTAAGTCCTCAGTCTTTGCTCCATGCCTGCGTATGCAAATTAACCTGCCATCTTTGTTGGGTTAATTTGCATACCCACTCCTGATTGGCTGGTGGGTGTTGCAGAGGCATGGCCAATTTGCATATTTCTCTTTTATTAGTGTAGATTCTCACAAAAAAGTAAGATACAGGAAAAATGTTAATAAGAAAATCATAAGCAAGAGGAAACACATCTACGGTAGTTGCTGAAAAAGATCTTCACATAAGTGGACCCACACAGTTCAGGCCTGTGTTAAGGGTCAACTGTATAGGAAAGTTATCATCTTAAAGTGTACTCTGTTTTCACTTGGGAAACACTTAATTACACATTTAGAGACCTAATGAGGAAGCCTTTCCTCCCTCGGACCCAATCTTACTTAGAGAACCAGCCATACTGTTGGCAATGTTTGGATTCAGGTTGCCCATCAATCTATTTGTAAGTCCCTTGGGCACTTCTGCCAGCCACCGGGTTGGAAATTGGAGCATATTTCACACTTTCGGAATACTTGCAGATCCAGGAGAAATATGTCTGCTGATATTTACGACACTGTATTACTTGGTAGAAGTTACTTTTTTTTTTTTTTTAAATATATTTTATTGATTTTTCACGGAGAGGAAGGGAGAGGGATAGAAAGCTAGAAACATCGATGAGAGAGAAACATCGACCAGCTGCCTCCTGCACACTCCCCACTGGGGATGTGCCTGCAACCAAGGTACGTGCCCCTGACCGGAATCGAACCTGGGACCCTTGAGTCCGCAGGCCGACGCTCTATCCACTGAGCCAAACCGGTTTCGGCATGGTAGAAGTTACTTTTATGAAATCTTTAGATTCATTTAAAAAATACTTAAATAGTAAATGGCCAGTTTTGCTAAGTGGTTAGAGCTTCGGCCTGTGCACCCAAGGGTTGTGGGTTTGATTCTCGGTCAAGGGCACGTACCTGGGTTGCAGGTTCGATCCCCAGGCTGGATGGGAGGCAACCAATCAATGTGTCTCTCTCACATTGATGTTTCTCTCTCTCTTCCCCTCCCTCCCTCCTTTCCAATATCTAAAAGTCAATGGGGGAAAAAATCCTTAGGTGAGGGTTAACAAAAAATAAAAAATATATTTATTATTTGAATATATTTTGTTTTCTATTGAGATGGTCTTATGTTTCTTATTGATATAATAATGTGATGCAATAAATGAGACTATTGACTAATTCCAAGTTCTTAGGAAAAGCTCCATATTCTAAATACCATGCAGTCATTCAGATCTTCATAGGTGTCTACGGTGTGGCAGGATTGTTCCATTTGCTAGAAATACAGTAAAAAATGGGCAAAGTGCCTACTGAACTTACATTCTAGCAGGGAAGACTTATAACAAACAGGCAAACAAATAAAATTTCAGAACAATAACACATAAAACAATAGGGAAGGGGATGAGAAATGCATAGGGATTGGTGGCTTACATTAGTTGCACCTAAAACCATTAACAAAATGAAATTTTAAGTTAAAAAACAACAACAGGGGTCTCTCCTGTCCTCCAGGGTCACTTCCCCTCCAAAGGAAACCCTGCCAGGCCCACGTGCTGTTACAGGAAAGTTCTGGCCAATCTTCTGGAACAGAATCATCCTTGTCTCACACAAACAGCCTCAGAGTCTAAGAGATAAAACAAGAAACACAGCCCTGGCTGGTTTGGCTCAGTGGATAGCATCAGCCTGCGGACTGAAGGGTCCCGGGTTTGATTCTGGTCAAGGGCACATGCCTGGGTTGTGGGCTCGGTCCCCAGTGGGGGACGTGCAGGAGGCAGCCAATCAATGATTCTCTCATCATGATGTTTCTATCTCTCCCTCTCCCTTCCTCTCTGAAATCAATAAAAATATATTTTTTTAAAAAAAAGCAAGGAACACACCTAACCCACTTTTTCAGGCTGGTAGAGCCAAGATATCAAATTGGATTCAGACAAAAGAAGAAAGAGGACATTCGGTACAGTCTCATTTGTGAAAATAGAGCCAACGTTTCTGTAAAGCATATTACACACCCAGCCCGCAGTGTGCATGGCAAGAAAGTACATGTTGTCCAAGGAGAGTTTGTCCAACATAGTCAAAGATGAGCTAATTCATTACAGTGACAGAGTAAATAAGGGGACATTTTTCAGTAGCTGCAGAAAAAGCATTAACGAAATTTTATGGTCAGTGAAAAGGAAAGACTCAGGAAACTAGAAAAGGACCCATCTTAATTAAGGTGGGCACAGAGGCGTCCTGCGTGAGAGGTGTCCTTGCCCCACTCGACCAGGAAACAATCGTTGCCTTGGTACATGAGTAGAGGCAGCGCCCGCCTCCTGCGGTCTGCCCTCAGTTTACCTCATCAGTACAGGGGCCTCTCCCTGAGGTGATGCCATTCAGGGGCAAATCTCATTGGTAACTGTGCTGGACTGTTGGCCCAACGTGGAACACTCTGGGGTAATTCTCACCCTTCGTTTCCCCCCGCAGGCTGCCGAGCTTTGTTCAACGTCTCCCTCTGCCCATTCAGTCTAGCCCCCACCCCCCCACCGCCCAACCTTTTATAGGCTCTGATCCCTCAAAAGCGTGCTTCAACCCAAACTCCATCTCCGCAGGCACTTCAGAGAGCCGGACCTTGACAGTAGGCACACTAGAGCATCTTCCTAAACCTACACCAAAATACTAAAGGCCATGTTTAAAGATTCCAAGCATTCTTCTGGCCCTGGCCAGGTTGCTCAGTGGTTAGGGTGTTGGCCCTCAATTCCCAGTCAAAGGGCACGTACCTGGTTTGCAGGCCTGATCCCGGCCTGGGTCAGGGGTCGGGGCATGAGCAGGAGGCAACCAATTGATGTGTCTCTCTCACATTGAGGTTCTCTCTCTCTCTCTCTCTTTACCCTCCCTCCCTTCTACTCTCTCTTAGAATCAATGGGAAAAATACATTCCGGTGAGGATTAACAACAAGAAGAAAGCACTCTTCCTTTAGTCTGAAGTAAGATGCGTGGTTGTCATCACTTGGTGCCCTTCAACATTCCATTAGCATTTCTAGAAAGAAAAGTAAAATAGAAAAAAGTAAGTTGTAAGGCATAAAAGGGACAAAATGCATTCATCAATGGAGCAGATGCAAGAGGTTCTGTAGACAGAGTTTTCAGACTCGCAGGGGAATGCACAGGGGTGGCGGATATAAGATGAGACACGGCGAGCCGTGCCCTCCCAGACACAGCAGCATCAACTAGAAAGCACAGCCCTAGAGGAGACCCTGCCACACTGCGCTGAAAGGGAAATCTCTATCACAGGTCCAGCAAGATTGGGCTTCGTGGGAAAAATTAAAGCTCTTTTTAAGTACGAACATAAAAGGCAGCTTGAATAAGCAGGAATACAGATCTAGACCATCTAGTGCTAAAAATTCATGTGCAAGTCAGTGCAAATGGGGCAAAACTTGCTGAAACAACTGGAAATCCTAGAGGGAGCGTTAGCACATCTTTCTTAAGACACATAACGTTACAGCGATAAAAAGTACGCGATGTTGGTACAGGCCTTAGACAAACAGGCCAAGGGGACAGCTGGGAGGTCCAAACACAGATTCCCACGTCTGGCCAAGAAGGCTTTGATGAGTGGAGGGGGAGAGCCTTGTTTAAATCATGGTGCAGAGGCAATGGGAAGATACACCCCAGGTATATTTAAAGCTACATGTGACAAGCAAAACTTTAAAACATTTTCTAGAAAATGTAAAAAATTCCATTACAATTTTATAAAAGCAGAGAGTTAAAAATTTTTTTTAATGTTTTTATTGATTTCAGAGAGGAAGAGAGAGGGAGAGAGATAGAAACATCAATGGTGAGAGAGAATCATTGATCGGCTGCCTCCTGCATGCCCCCTACTAGGGATTGAGCCCACAACCCAGGCATGTGCCCTGATCAGGAATAGAATAGAACCTGTGACCTCCTAGTTCATAGGTCAACACTCAACCACTGAGTAAGACCATAAAAGGGGATATTTTAACAATATGACACAAAGAGCAAAAAGGTTTGAAAAAGATTAATTCAATTCCATTAAACTCTTTCAAAATCTTGCATTAGAAGAAATGTTATATAAGGAAAGAGGATTGTCACAGACTGAAAAAAGATATTTATAAACAGAGGATAACATTATACAGAGTAAGTAACTTCTACAAATAGTTTTTTTAAATATTTTTTTTATTGATTTCAGAGAGGAAGGGAGAGGGAAAGAAAGAGAGATAGAAGCATCAATGATGAGAGAGAATCATTGATCGGCTGCCTCCTACATGGCCCCTACTGGGATCGAGCCTGCAACCCAATAGTTTTTTAAAAGAAAACCAGCCCAACAGAAAAAAAGGGCGATAATATGCCCAGAAATTCACGTAAATGGAATTGTAAAGATCCAGAAACATGAATGATTCAGTCTCACCAGCAATTGGAGAAAAATAAAATGGAAAGAAGACCACACAGTGTAGGATTTCATTTACATAAAATGTTCAGAATTAAGACCTACCATAGGTTAACGGTTGACCAGGGCTGGGGAGCGACTGCTGATAGACCTTTGGTTTCTTACTGGGGTGATAAAAGGTACAAGTGGATTGTGTTGGTGGTTACACAGCTGTTGAATATATTTAAAAAAAACACATGGAACTGCACACTTCAGTGGATAAATTATGTGGTATATGAATTATATCTCACTAAGTCTGCTTAGAAAATAGAGTGATGATGGAGTCATTGGTGAAACAACACACTGACAATGTTAAATGCTCCACAAAATACTATATGTATTTGTGGGTATCTAGCCCCACAATGAGGGTGTAACCACGTACGTGCGGGAGGGTCACAGGAGGCTCAGATGCTGTCCACCCAGAGGAGGGGGAGTCTCGGGGAGCGATGGCATTCACTGTCCTTTTCTTTCTTAAAAAGATTGGACATCGACGTTTGTCAACCTGGACAGTCACGCGTGGCTGTGACTCCGAGGCACTTTTATGTTTGTTTCATCTTCTATTTGTCCCCAGATTTCCTGCTCCTCAGCCACATCTGCATTGCTGTGTGGTTTATCCCTGCTGTGTGTATACCAGAAGTCTGGGGTGGTGGGGCAAGGGGAGAGACAGAAAGAGAGAGAAATGCACACCTATGTGGACATTATACATCAAATTGTAGTCAATAACTATTAGGGCAATTGCATTTCTCTTTATCTCCTTTAATTAGGTCTCAGCTACAACCCCTGTTCTTTGTTCTCATCTGCAGCATGACCGATGTGTGTGGCACTGTTCACTGTGAACCCCCAGTAGCTGTGAGGCAGCTACTGCACCCATCTCCCCACAGCCAATCACTCGGTGCTTATTTATTGTGGGTCTTGACCGGCCCACAAGGTGCCATCCCCAGGACGAGCCCAGGAAAGAGGACAAGCACCCTGGCAGCGCTGGACTCCATCCGTCCAAGCTCTCGGCTTCCCATCCAGCCGAGGAGCAGGCAGGCATCGGGGCGGCTGGTGGGCCGCCCTGGGTCCCTTGTCCGTGACCTGGTTAGCATAATGTAGAAATGGGGGCTTGGGTGGAAGGGGGGCCTCGCTGGGGTACGTTTAGTTGTCCCTGGATTTATGGGTCTGGAGTTGCTAATTTTCTGTAGAATAGTCATTGCTCTTATTACAGAAAATGGTCTATTTTTTAAAGCTGCAGAAGGCTCTGGAATACAAAACAGCTTTTGCAATTCTTTTGACTGATTTATTTATAAGGGAGTTTTTTGTGTGTTTTTTTTTTTTTTTCCCGTTAGTTGATTTTGATGGAAGCTGCAAAATTAGGCAGGAGTGTCTGTGGGCATCCATATAGCTCCGTGAAACTAAGCTGCTGAATTTATACTTACATTTATACTTATATTTATATTTGAGTAGAACAAATGACAGCAATGATAAATGGACAGGAGGAGGAGAGGAACTGGGGTTATTCTGTTGTGATAAGGTGCTAACACTAGCCTTGAAGTGGGTGGACTTGGATTAGTTGTAAATGTATATTGCAAACTCTAGGACAACCAATACAAAAAAAAAAAATTAAAGTAGAAAAAATAAACTGATAATGAAGAGAAAATGGAATCATATAAAACATTCAGTTAAAATCACAAAAGGCAGAAGAAGAGTGGAGGACAAAACTAGGAGGAAAGAACAAGGGCACCAAAGAGAAAACAGCAATGAACATGGTAGCTGTTAATCCAACCACATCCGTAATCACTCTGAATGGCAATGGTCTGAATGCATTAATTAAAAGACAGAGATTGTCAGTGGATCAAACACACTACCCAAGCTTCTGTTGTCTACAAAAAACAAACACACAAACCCCTCCGCCCCCACATTTTAAGTATAAAGACACATAAATTAAACGTAAATGGATGGAGAAAAATATAGCATGCGAACACTAATGAAAAGGAAGCAGGAGTAGCTATATTAATTTCAGACAGAGCAGACTTCAAAGTAAGGAATAAAAGAGGGCATTACATAATGATAAAAGGGGCCGTGCTCCAAGAAGACATAATTTTTAATGTGTATGCGCCTGACAACAGAAGCATCCAACTGCATGAGGCAAAAGCTAATAGAACTGCAAGGAGGAAGAGATGGCTGTTTCATCATAGCTGGAGACGCTAACGCCCCTCACTCAGAAACGGACAGATCCGGCAGGCAGGAAATCAGTAAGAACAGAGTCGAACTCAACAACACCATCAATCAACGGTATGTAATTGACATCTTCAGACTACTTCACCCAATAGCAGGAGAAATCACATTTTTCTTATGCTCTTGTGGAACGTTTATCGAGATAGATTCTATTCAGGGCCAGAAAACACACTTTAAGAAATTTAAAAGAACAGAAATCATATATTGTCTACTCTCAGATCACAATAGAATTAAACTAGAAATCAATAATGGAAAGACAGCTGGAAAATCCCCAACTACATGGAGATTAAACAACAGACTTCTAAATAACCTGCTAATCAAAGAAAAAAATCTTAGGGGGAATTCAATATATATATATATATATATATATATATATATATATATATATATATATATATATATATACATACATATATATATATATATATATATATATATATATATATATACACACACACACACACACACACACACACACACACACACACACACATACGTATTGGATGAAAATAAAAACACAATTTCAGAATGTACGGGATGCAGCAAAATGCAGTGCTTAAAGGGGAATTTATATCATTGAATGCATATATTAAAAAGAGGGAATATCTAAAATCAATCATCTAATTTGTCACTTTAGGAAAAGAAGGGCAAATGAAATCCTAAATAAGCAAAGAAAACAAGCAAGAATTACAGCAGCAATCAGTGAAATTGGAAACAGCAAATCAACAAAACCAAAATCGGGTTCTTTGAATGAAGAGATCTATAAAATTAATAAGCCTCATGACAAGCTAACTAAGAATAAGAGAGAGAGAACACATACTACTAATATCAAAAATGAAAGCGGAGAGACATCACTACAGAGACGATGGAAATTAAAATGATAATAAAGAAATACTACAAAAAAAACTTGATAATCACAAATTTGATAATCTATGTGCAATGAACCAATTCCTTGAAAGAGAAAACCTGCCAAAACTCAGACAAGAAGAGACAGATGATCTGAATAGGCCTGTATCTATCAAAGGAGTTGAGTTGATCATTCATAACTTCCACAGTAGAAGCATCAGGCCCACATGGGTTTACTGGTAAATTCTACTGAACATGTCAGGAAGAAGTTGTACCGAGTCTCCACAGCCTCTTTCAGAGGCTAGAAGCAGAGTGAATACTTCCTATTCTCCTCTCATAGATTGCCATTGTGCCAAACCAGACAAAGACGTCATAAGAAAACTACAGACAATCTCCCTCATGAACATAGACGTAAAAATCCTCAACCAATATCAGCAAATCCAACCCAACTGTGTACAGAAAGGACTCTACACCTCGACCAAGTGTGATTTGCCACAGGTATGCAATGTGGGTTCAACATTCAAAAAGTAACGTGTGTAATCTATCACATCGACAGGTGAAAAAAGAGAGAGCACATGATCCTATCCATAGATGCGGGAGACCACTTGCCAGAATCCAGCACCCCTTCGTGATAAAACTTCTCAGTGAACTAGGAGTTGAGGGGACCTTTCTCAACTTGATGACCAATATCTACAAAAACTACAGCTAACATCATACTTAACGGTGGGGGGAACGCAGGGCTCCCCCATTTAGGTCAGGTACAAGGTAAGGATGAAATCTCTCACCACTCCTTTTCAACAGCATACTGAAGTCTTTGCTAACGCAATGAAGCAAGAAAGGAAATAAAAAATATTCAGATTGGGAATGAAGACATAAAATTGTCTTTGCAGATGACATAATCATTTATGTAGAAACTCCAGAAGAACTGACAAAAAAAATTCCTGGAACTAATAAGGATTTATAGCAAGGTTTTAGGATTCAAGATTAACATTCAAGAGTCAATCACTTTCATATAATCAACAAGTAGAATTTGAAATTAAAACCACAACATTTACCTTCGTACTCAAACAATGAAATATGTAGGTATAAATCCAACAAAATAGGTACAAAATCTATATAGAAAAACTATAAAAGTGATGAAAAATCAAAGATATGAATAAATGGAGAGCTATTCCATGTTGATGGTTAGAAAATCAATTTTGTAAAGATTCAATGCCATCCTAATCAAAGACCCGTAAGTTATTTTATGGACACTAACAAGCTGATTTTTTTTTTTTTTTTTGGCTCTACCTCCTTACAATTCCAAAGGGCACTCTGAGGCTGGAGATGAGAGGGGAGAGGTTGGCAGCTAATGAGAGTTATTTATTTATTCATTTCTACCATTTTTTTTTTTTAATGAGCACATTTTCTTGGTGATACTTGTTAAATGAACGAAGCCAGAACTGGTTTCAAATCCCGCTCTGACCATCACCTTCTACGTGAACCTGGGCGCGTTATTTAACCTCTCTTGGCCTCAGGATCTTCACCTGGAAATGGAGTCCTGTGCAGAGGCTAACGGAGGTGTGGCCCTGGTGCCTGCCACCGAGTCAGTGGCGAAGAAGCTGGTGCACCTGCCCGACACCCTGCGGGTCTGTCCCCGCGTGTCCTTTAGAAAAGGCGGTGAACGCGCCACCCGCCTGCCTTGTGTAGCTAAGGAGCCACCCGTCCATCAGGGGCTCCCCTATGGCAGGGCTTCCACGCGTGGCTCCATCAAATCCAGTCACAACCCCCTGAGGAGGGACTTTGTGGGCGAGGAAAAGGAAGCACGGAGCCGTGTGTTCCTTGCGCAGGTTGGCGGCGGTCGGCGGCTGCCCGCCTTCAGAGCCCCTGGTTCCATGCATACTGATGGCTCCTCGCATCCAGCCCACACGTCAATTCCTACCGAGGAGGGCGATGACAAATGAGTCGGCATACTTGTACAACGTGTTGCCTCGAGTCCTTGCCTGGTTATACATTTAGGATCAATTTCTAAGAGTGAAATGCTTTTGAATGTATTTTGAGCTCTTTGATGCCCGTTGCCAAATTACCCTCCGGACCCCCCCCCCCCCCCCCCAATTTACAGTCCCATTAACAGGAAATAAGAGCACTCCACAGACAACATTATTAAAGGCCACACATTTTTCACTGGATGTGGCTTCCACATGTTGTCAGACATTTATTTTAATTCTTTGCTGTATAAATAAGACCCTCTCCCACATCTTGATGAATAAAGTACTGTCTCTTTGAGACCAATTTCTTTGATCAAATGCTCATGAGTCACAAGTCAAATTACTTTCCAGAAGGTCATTATTCCTCATTTCCCCCCAGACATTGACTGAGGGCCCGCTGGGTGCGGCCTGTCCTGGAGTCCTCCTCCTGGCGAGGGCCCCATTGGGGAGCTGCTCCTATTAGAAATGAGTGCACCCTCGCCCTAGCCCGGCCGGCTTGGCTCAGTGGTTGAGCATTGACGGTTTGATTCCTGGTCAGGGCACATGCCCAGGTTGTGGGCTCAATCCCCAGTGTAGGAGGCAGCCAATAGATGATTGTTTTTCATCATTGATGTTTCTATCTCTCTCCCTCTCTAAAATCAATAAAAAAATACATTTTTTTTAAAAAAAGAAAGAGATGAGTGCACCCCCATCTGTGCCTGGAAGGAGTCTCATCATCTGACCCTCGAGGCCATGGCTTGTGAAAGGCCCCTTCTCCTGGAGGAGGCAGAGACCTGCATCAGCCTCCCCACCCCCCCGCCCTCCCCCCTCCACACCCGAGCCTGGGCTCCAAGACGTGGAGAGAGAGCAGCCGCCGCCGCCCAGGTCCAGGCGGGAACTCAGGTGAACAGACACACTCTGGGACGGTCGCGTTGGTGACGTGGGCTTTACCTTATTTAAAAACGGTCTGGTTTTCATACAGAATTCATTTTGTTTTTAGTGCTGTTAGGCACTTGACAGCATTGAGATAAGACATGACAATTTTTATATAAATCAGTGGGCTCTTCCACTGCTTGGCACGCCTTTCAAGGCCTGGCCTCCGGCAGCTGTGCGTCTGCCCCGGCGACCATGCTGGGCTTGCGTGCTGGTCCGGTGAGGGATCTCTCCGGGGGAGCTGAGCTGTGACCTGTGAGTTGTATGACAAGGCAGGGCATGTGTCCGGCACGATTCAGGCCCGTGAGTGTCCATCACTAGTCCATGTCTTTTTCAGCCTCTGTCCTTTTCCCAGCTGGTGGGTATTGAGTTACAAACAAGGTCCCAGGGTCACCCAGGGAGGGGAGAGAAGCTACTGCTCCCGATGGCGTGGCTGAACCTCATCATGGTGACCTCGTGTCCCGCAGGGGCATCACAGCCTTGCGGGCGGAGGACTCGGAGCAGGACCTGCTCTTGCTCAGGCAGGTCCTGGGTGGCTGCCAGTGTGACGAGGCCCTGCAGGGAGGGTGACAAGACCCTGCATCGCTGAGGGGCAGCCTCTGCCATTGCTCAGTGGGGCGTGTGAGAAATGCAGAGTCCAAGGCCCCACCCAGACTGGCTGACCCGGACTGCACTTTTGTGCAAGAATCACTGGCCGAGGTCCATGCTTGGGGCCAATTCCTGCAGCAGAATCACTCAGGGAACCGTTTCTACAGGCCCGTGCCGGGCGCCCCTCACCAAGGTTTGTGCCATCAGAGTTTTGAAAGTGCCCTATGGGGCAGGGGGAGGGAGCCAGGCCTGGGGCAGAGGGCTTCTCAGTACCCCCTTAATTTTGATTTGGGTCGAAAAGAAGGATCCTCATTCACAAAAGTTTAGTCCTCTGAATGCTGACTCCAACTGCTCTGAAAACATATGTTCGTTCACAGCACTGGCGGGCCCAGGCCCAGGCGCGAGGACAAAAGGCCTTGGATTCCGGCCCATCGGAGAGGGGCTGTTTGATCTCAGCGGCCCGGTGATAAAGCGAAGCAGCCACGGGACGCGGGCCCCGCCTGGCATTCGTGTGCAGTGTGGGCAAATGCAATGTCACGGCGCTTCAAGCCATGATGGGGCTTATAACGATGATAAAACTGTGACAGCCAGTAAATGCGGATCCAGGTTCGGTTTTGTTTGGAGGCTATAACCGATAGCACCTGAAAGGGCCTGTGGGCTCCGCGGCGTCTAGCCGGTGGCATCGCTGCCCGGGAAGGCAGGGCAAGGGGTGGCAGGCTGCAGGCAGGAGCCCTGGCCCCGCGTGTGGGCTGGTCCTGGAGCGGCCATCATGCTCCACACAGCACCCTCGGTGGCGTGGGCCCCAACAAGGACGTCCTAGGAAGATGCATGTACGTGTTCATGAATTGTTTTTGCGCCCTCATAGTCACCACCCACACAGCACACATGTTTCAGGGGCCTGGGCTCGAGGCGAGGTCCTGTGGGAACTGGATTCTGGGACGGCCTCCAGTCCCCCCAAAGTTACCAGGCTTTTGAAAGAAGCAGGACCGTTCTGGGTCACGGTCAAGGCCAGTGTCACCGCAGAATGCTCCGGATTCAAGCAACCAGCAGCTCATTAGTCACCAACCACCTATTTCCCCCAACACAAGCTTTTCTTTTAAAAAACATATTTCATTTTGTTGGTCTGTCACCTTTCACCAGAGGAGCTTCGAGGGGGTTCCGGGGTGTGAAGAATGCCCAGGAAAAGTACCCCCCGCCCCCCCACCAGGCTGTGCCCACACAGGTCTGCACCTCCAGGAGCGGAATTGAGCCCCACCACCGCCCACCGTAAGCCCCGAGTCTGAAGATTTCAGACAGACCCGGAAGTCCTGGGCGCCCTCTGCATGTCACCTCCCACCCAGCCTGCTCACAGCTTGGAACCAGGACCCAAGATTTTCATTTATGTCAATCAACAGCTTTTACTCGAGTCCTTCCTAGCTGTGGGGTTGAAGAAGCATAGACTACAAGAGCTGGAAAAATCACAGAAAATCTAGCTAGACAGACCTGATATCTTCACTGGAGAGCTGAGGCCTGGAGAGTCGAGACCATTGCTCGGCCAATGCTGGTGACACGGGGTTTAGACACACATCCCCTGACTTCTAGTTTCACTGTTCCTTCATGCATGCCCTTCTCCTCCCCCCCTAACCCCCCCCCCCATCCAGGTGCTCTAAGAACTCTTTGACCAGAAATACTGACAGAATGCAACACACCATGAACCATATAGCTCGTGTTCTTACTAAAGTGGGTCATTGTTTTTGGGGTAACCAGGCAACTAGCTGTAATTGCTGTGCTATTTCTATGATTCCATGCCAATGCAATGAGACATTAAAAGGTAACTTACCAGTTTGCAACTTACATGACCAGGTTTGGTGCACATGCCATTTCCATATATTTGATAAAGGCAAACGTCTCAAAAATACTGCAAGCTTTAAAAGGGGGGTGACGAAATGCAGCGTGTGCTGGGGGCCCCTCCCAGTCTCTTTCAGAGTCCGGAGATGGTATCTACTATTTATCCTGGAGGACGGAGCATGGCTGTGGCACCTGCCGGGACAGCCCCTCCTGAGTGCCAGGCCGCCGTGTCGTGCCTGCGTGCAAGGCAGCCCGTGGCGGTGTGGCGTGCAGGGCGCTGAGCACAGGTTGCACCAGGCAGTGCCCAGTGTCCGCAGCTCCAAGGGCAAAGGTCACAGGGTACCTCCGCGTCCGGCTGTTTTAGTCATGGGAGTGTGGCCCCAGGCGAGCACAGCAGCATACTACCATTTTATACCTTCCCCATTCTCCACTTAGTGTTAGGCCTATAGACACACATGTCCACGCAGCGCTCACCACCAGCCTCCTGCCGAGGGCTCCGGGGACCGAGGGCTGGCAGGGCCCCTCACCGGGCAGACGGCTACAGAGGCTCGGCAGGCGAGGTTGTCAGCGAGTCTCCTCCGGCTTCCTGTGTCCAGACCCCAAGTGAGGAGACTGGAGGCCTTTTTCCTAGAGAAAAACCACACAACTGGGATCTTTATGCTGCTCTTCCCCGTCAAAGCGCCGGGAGAGTGAATGCGAACTTATAAAAGTAACACCATGAAGGTGCCTGGGAATCACTAACATGCCGCGTGCAACATGACATCGTAGTGACCATGGAAGAATTTTTCATGCCTAGAAAACTTGGTACAGATTAACTAGAGAAAATATGACTCATGTCTTTACAGCCTGTGTTCCTGGGTTTTAAAGCCATCATCAGCAGTGCCTGTCCATCATCAGCTGTGCCTGTCCATCATCAGCGGTGCCTGTCCATCATCAGCTGTGCCTGTCCATCATCAGCGGTGCCTGTCCATCATCAGCTGTGCCTGTCCATCATCAGCGGTGCCTGTCCATCATCAGCGGCCTGTCCATCATCAGCGGTGCCTGTCCATCATCCGCGGTGCCTGTGCCCCCTTCCGGCCTCCATGGTGTGCCGCGGCCTCAGCTGGGAGGTCCCTCAGGCAGAGCTGCTGCCCTGCTCCCCGGGGCCCAGAGCCCTGTGGGCACAAGTCCTGTTCCACCCCTGAGGGATGGTGACAGGGGTCTTTCCTTCCCATGGTCTAGCACTGCCTGGACTTAGAGGACGGAGAGCTACGCTCCAGGATCTGTGAGCTGTGTGGCCACGGGCAGATCAGGCACCTCTCGATGCCTTGGGGATTAACCTAACTTGTGACAAGTCTGCCATGAGTCATTTCTCTCCCTCAGAGGCTGTTGGGGGATCCAGGTTGAAGCTGCGCTGCCTCGGGAAGCTCCCCGCTGTATGCAGGTCACCCCCCCTGCTCCTGCTTAAGGCCACCTCCTTTCCCCACACACCGGGTTGCTGTCTTTTCCATCCGTTCACAATCATTTGCTCAGTGAGCGCCCCGAGGCTGCCCAGTCTGGGCTAATGGGGTGGGGGCCCGAGTGATCAGAGGCAGCAAAGGATCAGGAGAGAAACCCAAACCAGTGCACTATCCATGGTCCTTTCAGGCGGCACCCCAATAAAAGCACCAGGCCTGGGGAGGGCTGATTCTGAGGGCTGATTCAACACGGGGCTCCCGGGGCCTGAGCCGAGGAGCTGCGGCCAGAATGTGACAAAAATCAGGAGGGCTGGGACATAGCTTCCCTGGGCGAGAAAAATGAGGTGGATCGTGGCGTTTTGATGAAATGTCTCGAAGGTTGAAAGATGCAGTATTTTCATGGCACTGGAGGTACATTGTAATTGATCAAAAAGTCCTTGCGACACGGAGGGCATTCAGGTCCGTGCGTGATCGGGACCATAAATCAGGACGACTTGAGTCCCCCGGTTGCCTGGCTGGAGGAGGATGGAGAAAGTTTGTGATGGATCTACTTACTTTTTGCAAGTCTCTGTAAGTCGTCACAGGGGGTAATTCACAGGCCACATCCGGGGAGGTGGAGGCCAGCTCCTGAGGCACCTGGCTCAAGGTATTCAGCCTGGGAACCCCTGGGCGGGGTGGTCTCTCCAGGAGTGTGGGCCTGGCCACACAGTGACCCACAGCTCAGGGTGGTCCCATTCCTGGGCCTGCCCTGCCCACAGCGGCTCCCTGCCCTCGCAGACCCACTCATGGGGCCCAGTCCAGCATCGATGCCAAATGGTGGGTGCATGATTCTTCCGCCAGAGCTGCCCACTGAACAGAAGAAAAGGTGGTGCTGGCTTTGCTGTTCCAGGACGTCTCTCTGGGCCAGCATCCCAGGAGCTCAACAGTCACACCGTCACGCCGCAGCGGTGGCTCCACTGGAGTCCGGCTGAGAGCTGAGACTTCTCCGGGTCCTTCTCAGCCTGAAGGGTAGGCGGGCTGACCTTCACTGACCCGTGACCCCCAGCGCTGCTGCAGCAAGGTCTCAGCACCCCTGCTCATGCCCCCGGCACCCACACCCCTCCTTTAGACGTCAGTCTGGCCTTCCATCCCACCGATGGGCCAGGGGCCGCCAGAGGCTCTCCTGCCCCGGCTGTGATCCTGCTGGACCTCCAGCCTGTGTCCTGAGTGGTCCACGGTCACTCTGCAGCCTGGGGAGGCCCGGCCCTTGGCGGAGACAATGAGAATGTCACCATGCTCCTGAGGGTGACAGAAAAGGCTGAAGAAAAACTGTCTTAATCCGGAGCCTCCAATTTGCATGCAAACCGCAGTGAGGTTTCTCACGGCGATAATATTTGATTTTCTCTGATAAGCAATTACCATTAATGGAATACTCCTTCATGTTTGTAACACGAGTCATACCACGGGCAATTGTCAGCACACACAAAAGTGAAAAAGTAAGAGAGGGCTGCAGGGTGGGGTGCTCACAGGCTGTCCAAGAGGCAGCCCAGTGACAGAGCGAGACCCTGAGTGGGGGCGGGGAGGGTCTCTGTGCACAGAGTCACTGCTCAGAGGGTGACTGGGTGGCCTTGTTCAATTAATCCATTTCCACCATGATTTCAATGGAATCTCCCCTGCACTGTGGTCATGGAGACAGGAGCAGGCTTTTACTCTCCACTGTGCTGGGCAAGCACACAGAATCCGATGGCCGAGTGACGCGTGCTCCATGCCGGGCGATCCTGAAACTGATGAAGGTCCGCATGTGCCCCGGCCTCGGCCTCGGGCCTCGGGCCTCGGGCCTCGGGCCTCGGCCCTCGGCGTGTCCCCAGCCCTCAGGATCAGACTCCACGGAGCCAGGGGTGCAGGGCCAAGTGCTGGCCTGTCCGGGCGCTGAGCCGGGCTTTCTGGCAAAATGCGTCTTTCCATCGCACACATGATGAGTTTCTCCGCCGGCATCCTAATCCGAGGCTCCGGCCTTCACCTCCAGCCTGTCCGCAGCACCCGGCCCCCTCACTCGCCCCGTAAGGCGCTCTCCCCCAATCCTCTCCCGGGCCTGCGTGCACCAAGGGCTGCGGGCTTTTCCTTTTTTCATAAATGGGTGAAATGATGAACACGATGACAAACTGGTGTCAAAGGGGAAGCTGTGAGCCACAGGCCTCAGGGTGAGCAGCTCTGGAAACCCTGGCTCGAGAACAAGGCTGGTCGCCGCGTCCTGGTGGGAGCTGCGGGTGGTTCTTCTACATAATCCGATTGTGAGCTTCTGGCAGCATGTGGGTTCCTGCTGCTGAGCTGCCGCAAACATAATGCCCCGGCTCCCTCCCGCTGCCTCCCTGCTGTCTGGTCTGAGCTGCCAAAAACTCAGTGCCCCGGGCCCCTCCTGCTGCCTCCCTGCCGCCTGGTCCTCTGCCTCCTCCCTGGCCTCAGGTCACTCCCCGCAGTTCACCTTCGTCACCAGGCCCTGCGCCTTCCCAGGCGGGATGGGGGCGCACGCGCTGGAGCCCAGAAGCCCAACAGGCTTGCTGTGGTTTTCAAAATCCATCAGCAACAACTCCCTCCTGCAAGGATCTTTCTTCTCGCTAAAGTATGGTCATATGTTAAGTTCTGCCACATTGTGCATCGTATAACCTTCATCCGTGGTTTACTTTTTAAAAAATATTCTGTTACCAAAAAGTACCAAGCAGCTTCTGCACATCGTACACGGCGAAGGGAACACGTCGGCCACCAGGCTTGTGGAGGGCTCGCCTCCCAGCAGATGAGCCAGGATGCGGGTCCGAGGCCGAGGCCCCAGAAAGGGGGGCGTTCTGTTAGGGGACACCCCACCAGAACCTGGGCAGCGACCCGGAGTCATTGCTTTCCGTTTCCGCAGAGAAATGCACAAATACTCGCCGGAGAGGAACGAGTAACGATTATAAACGCTCCGCATCAGCTCGGATCAGGTTTTGTTGCCAAGCCAGGTTTTGGCCGTAATGAGGAACAGAAAAAGGATTAGCTTGTTGGGCTGGGATCTGGGGATCAGAGGCTGTGGTCCGGCCCTCCCTCCACGTGTCCCTGCCGGAGCCGGTCGCCACAGAGGCCAGGGTACAGGAGCCCTATCTGTCCCGCGTTCACAGATGGATATTCCCCACGCAGCCCTACCAGGCTGACTCATGACCCTAGGAGTGTGTGTGCATGTGCACGCGCATGTGTGCGTGCATGTGTGCATGTGTGTGTGTGTGTGTGTGTGTGTGTGTGTGTGCTCACCTGCCTACACTCTAGGTTGCCAGGAGGAGCATGCTGGCCCGGCCAGCACAATGGTCAGGGTAAGGGTGCTGCTGTCCCCGAGGGCCTGAGGCCTGGGCCCAGCCACGGTGGCTGCAGAGGGAGACACAGGGCTGAGGGCAGTGACCCCTCAGGAGGCTCGGGAATGACACGTGGGGAGGAGCAGAGACCAGACCTCAGGCTGAGGGGGTGGCCAGGGCACATAGAAGCAGAAGGCCCGCAGGGCCCGGGCCCGGCAGCATCCGGGTCCCGGCAGGTTTCTGATCTACAATTCCATTGTACGGTCCTCCTTTTGTGGCTGTTAATACCTCTGCAGATCAGACCCTGACCAAAATGCCAGCGGTTCCCCCAAGGCGATTCTTCTGTCCCTGGGCGATGCTGGGCGGGTCCTACCTTGCTAATGTGTCTCCTTGACCCTCCTCCATTCAGCTGATTGATGGAGGTAGCATGCCTTCCCCACCATCTGGCCCCATGAGCAGAAAACGAACGCATTTCCTTTTCGGTGACGGTGCAAACAATTGCCCCTACCCAGGGCACCGGGGGTGTGGTGGGGTGGTCTGTCTCCAGCACTCCTCCCCACTTCCCCTCCCCACCTGCCCTGCTCTGCCTCCCCCACCCCCCAACCTGCCAACATTCCCTTCCAGCGTCTGCAGGAAGCCTGAGATCTAAAACCTGGACTCCTGGTCCGACATCCACCAGGACGGGAAGAGATGCAGCCGTCAGCTCCTCTTGGCCAAGAAGGGATCCTGCCCAGCCTGCTGCTCGGATTTTCCAGGAGGCGCCAGGACTGGCCGGTGGCCGTGGGCTGGGACGGGCAGAGAGAGCTGAGTGCTTTGCTGTTCCCATCTCTGGGATTGGGGAGATACAGCATTTCCTTTAGTCGATGCCATTTCTGCAGAAAACAGGACGTGCAAATATTACCTTGGTTTGAATACCGCCAGGCATCTGTCCAGTTTAAGAACCTTTTCTGTAAGTACAGCCGTTCTTTTCAATAGAGAACAGCTTAAAAAAAACAAACACGCTGAAATGCTAAAAACCACACCTTGACTTAATCCGTGGCAGATCCGAGAAGTGACATTCCTGGGCGAGGATGCGCAGGAGCAGAGACGACGTTGGAGCAGGTGCCTTTGCACTGCGACGGCGCCTCCAATTTCCACAGAAGCCGAGAGGGCGCTGCTGCTGCTGCCGCGACGTTTTAACCTGGTGCTCTGGCTCCCAGCCGACGGCCGGCCGTCCCTGCCCTTTCTCGGTGACAGTATTCATGGTGGCCGTTTCCTTGAGCCCCTGAACCTGTAGGACGTTGACAAGATGTATCGTGTCTGGGGCCACAGAGACCCAGCAGACAGCGTCTTCCTGCGGATAATTCCTGCCAGCCAGTCACTGAGAAAACCAAGACAGGAAGGCGTGTGTACATGCCCATGCATGTGTGTGTGCCTGCGTATGTGTGCATGTGAGCGTGCATGTGTGAGTGTGTGCATGTGTGCATTTAAGTGTGCATGTGTGTGCACACACACGTGTGCTCACCTGCCCACACAAGGAGGAGCATGCTGGCCCGGCCAGGACAATGGGCAGGGTCAGTGTGGGGTAAGGGTGCCGCTGTCCCCACACTCTAACCTCCCGTGTGGGACGGCACGACCACGTGTTCACTCCCTCACCTGTCCCCATCTGCTCATCCAGAGCTGTTTCCCTCTGACAGGCAGAGTCCCGGGAAGGAGGGCCGTAAGAGCAACACGGGGCCTGGCTTCACGGAGTCACAGCTGACCTGAGGACACAGACATGGGTTTAGGGCTGTCACGGGACAGGGTGGTCGGTGCTGGGACAGAGCACCGGCAGGGGTGGGGCCCAGCCGAGAGGGGCTGGGGGAGACCACGCCCCCATCCTGCCCCATCCGGTGTGTGCCAGGTGCAGGGGGTCTGGGGCTGCGGTCAGGACACCCCACTCGGGATTGGGCTGAGCAGGACCCCACTTGGCAGGACATTTGCTGCTTTAGAGATAAACTGGCCCAGATCTGGCCAAGGACAGGAGCCCGCAGGCTGCGGAGCAAGTGGCCTTTCCTTCTGTGTGCAGCCTGGGGCAGCCTGAGGCTCCTGGCTCCGGCCCACCTGTGCTGCCCTGCCCTGCCCCTCCCCACCTGCCCTCCCCTGCCCTGCCCCTCCCCACCTGCCCTGCCCTGCCCCTCCCCATCTTCCCTTCCCTGCCCCTCCCCACCTGCCCTGCCCTGCCCCTCCTCATCTTCCCTCCTCTGCCCCTCCCCACCTGCCCTACCCTGCCCTGCCAGTCCCCATCTGCCTTGCCCTGCCCCTCCCCACCTGTCCCTCCCCATCTTCCCTCCCCTGCCCCTTCCCATCTGCCCTCCCCTGTCCCTCCTCACCTGCCCCTCCCCATCTTCCCTCCCCTGCACCTTCCCATCTGCCCTCCCCTGCCCCTCCCCACCTGCCCCTCCCCATCTGCCCTCCCCTGCCCCTCCCCACCTGCCCTGCCTTGCCCCTCCCCATCTGCCCCTCCCCATCTTCCTTCCCCTGCCCCTTCCCATCTGCCCTCTCCTGCCCTTCCCCATCTGCCCTGCCCTGCCCTTTCTCATTTGCCCTGCCCCTCCCCACCTGCCCCTCCCCATCTTCTCTCCCCTGCCCCTCCCTACCTGTCCTGCCCTGCCCCTCCCCACCTGCCCTGCCCTCTCCTGCCCCTCCCTACCTGCTCTATGCGTCCTCTCCTGCCCCTGGTTTTAGCTGCACCGACACCCAACCTTCTGATGTTTTCTACTTTCCCTCACCTGCTGGGGAAGGGGGACTGTATGAAAAAGCAGCCATGTCAGCTGGAGCCTTTATCATCTTCGTTTCAGCCTGAGGTTTGCAGGCTTGGTAAGGAGATTCCAGTGGGAGCGCTCTCAGGGGTGACCGAGGCAGGCCCAGGCTCCCTGAGTGTCCCAGCCACACTGTCCGGAGGGTGCCCACGTGGCCCGTGGTGAATTACCGGGGCAGGGAGCAGACGCGCTGAGCGATGGAGCTGCCCACGCCCGGCGGGTGCTGCATCATTTCCCATCAGCACAGAGTGCGATAGTACTTGCGTTATAATGGCTCAGGGAGAGTAAGATACGTCTTCCTTGGCTTGATTTTTAGCCTGTTATTCAGACAGATGTTTACATTAGAGTCTGGCTTATGTTTTCATTGTGAAATCTCAGAATCCACCCAAGCCCCTGGCACGACCTCCCATTGCCCGAGTCCCTTCCTCCCACGTCTGCTTGCCGGGCGGAGACAGGGACAGAGCTGCCGTGGGAGGCTGGCTGTGGAAAGGAGCCCCGCACACGACTGCTCTCCACAGGAGGCCCCGCAGCACACGGCAGGACGTCCCCTCGTCCCCCGTCAGCAGGTGCATCGTCCTCACCTCACCAGGACCTGCAGGTCAGTGGTTCTGAGGGCAGGTGCTCTGGGCCAGTGTGGATGGTGCCTCCAACCACACCCAGACTCCGTCCCAGACTCCACACGCCGACCACGAGCACCCTGGCCTCGCACCAGAAGCGTTAGTCGTCTCACAGAGAACAAGCGACAGGTGGGAACACGTGAGGTGTGGCAATCCTCCAACCTGGGGCGTCACCAACCTAGGAGTGATTGTCCCTGCCTTCCATGTTCCATCCCTCCATCCATCCCTCCACCCATCCCTCCACCCATCCCTCCACCCGTCCATCCATCCACCCCTCCACTCATCCTTCCACCCATCCATGAATCCCCTATTTATATATCTATCTACCCCTCTACCTGTCCATCCAACCATCTCCATCCATCCCTCCATCCATCCCTCCATCCTTCCCTCCACCCGTCCATCCATCCACCCCTCCACTCATCCTTCTACCCATCCATGAAACCCCTACTTATATATCTATCTACCCCTCTACCTGTCCATCCAACCATCTCCATCCATCCATCCACCCACCTATCCATCCATCCATCCATCCATCATCCATCCATCCATCCATCCCTCTACCTACCCATCCATCCATCTATCCATCCCTCTACCCATCCCTCCATCCATCCCTCCACCCATCCCTCTACCCGTCCATCCATCTACCCCTCCACTCATCCTTCCACCCATCCATGAATCCCCTATTTATATATCTATCTACCCCTCTACTTGTCCATCCATCCATCCATCCATCCATCCATCCATCCATCCATCCTTCCTTCTTTCCACCTATCCATCCATCCCTCCACCCATCCCTCCACCTTTCCATCCATCCATCCTTCCTTCTACCTATCTATCCATCCATCCACCCATCCTTCCACCTATCCATTCATCCATCCATCCATCCATCTATCCATCCCTCCGCCTGCTCATCCATCCATCTGTCCCTCCACCCATCCATGCATCCCCTATTTATATATCTATCTACCCTTCTACCTGTCCATTCATCCATCCCTCTATCCCTCTACCTACTCATCCACCCATCCTTCTACCCATCCATCCATCCATCTCTCCACCTGTCCATTCATCCATCCTGTCCATTCATCTGTCCACTCATCCATCCATTCACTAAAACACACACACAGGCAGAGACTTCCTGGAGAGGCTCCCAGCATGTGAAGAGTCCTGCCTGGGGCTGAAAGGAAGGCAGGCCGTGCCCACATTTCCGGTTGATGGATGAGCCGTGTGCACCCAGGCTCTCCACAAGTCCAAGAGCAGCGTTGGAGCTTCTTGCTTGCCCCTTAAGGGCTGATGGATGGGGCTCTTGAAACCAAGAGGATCATGTGCCTCAAGTTCTGGTCTCCGGCTCCTGGGTTTGGGAGGGCCATTTGTATATCAGAAGCAGCTTTAAACCCCCACCCCCCCTGTCACACTGCAGGTAACAGGGATCCTGGAAAATTTATTTTTAATTGAATGTAAGGGTGACATCCTGAGATGCTGACTTGATCCCCCTGATTTAGAAGTCCGTGTGTTTTATGAGGTAAGACCAGCTGGGGGTCCCAGCTGAGGGCCCCACGTCTGCACAGTCAGGTCCTCCAGGGGCATGGGTGGGGACTGGGGCCCGTTTCCCTCAGTGGCCTCTCAGCGGAGCAGCTGGTCCCGCCCGTGTTCCCAGCATGTGAGTCAGCCTCCCTGTCCTTCAGGTGTCCCCACGGCCAGCCGGCTCCCTGTCAGAGCTCGGACGGGTCCCAGCCCACGGGACCCTCCTCTGAGCTCAGAGCCCCTCCCCCGAGCTGAGCAGACGGGACTCTCAGTCCACAGCCTCTCCTCCAAGCCTCCAAGTTTACATCGTCCCACTTCTCTGCGGGCCCATGCTGGGTGAGAGCAGCTTCCGCAGCCTCTGCTCCAAGGTCACGTCACTCTCTCGTTAGCATCGCTTTCCATTCATCTCTGTCGGTTACGATGACAGCTGGGACCGCCGTCCTGACTGGCCCCTGATGGCTCTCGGTGTTTATTAAATTATTTCAAACACAGGAAACAGCCGAAGTTGATCAACAGAAGCCGCGTGTCTTGGAGGGAAGTGTCTTGGAAGGAATGTCCAGCATGTCCAAGCCCAGAGCCTACTGCCCACTGGGCAGAGGCTGGCATTTCTGCAGCTCCGTTTTCTCAGACCAGCTGGCATCTGGCTGACGGCAGCCCCCCGGGGTGGGGACAGAGGGCGCGTTTCGATCGGCTGTGTGTTGCCTGCGCAGTCCTCGGTCCCTCCCTTATTATCTGAGTCAGTAGATATTCACAGCACGCCTGGGGCTGGGGCCAAACCAGGGCCCCACACAACGGGCGCAGCCTGTGTGGCAGCCGCCTGCAGGGCAGGCATGCGTGCGCAATGCATGATCGCGACCCTCGTGACCTGCCAAATGCGAGCCACAAACAGGAGAAGAGAAATGCGAGTGCTGGGTAACACGGCGCATCAATTTTGCTGATTCCAGAAAGGACAGGTCACTGACAGCCTGGAAATCTGGCAGGTGGGGAGAGGGCTTTCCAACCGACAGGAAGGGCGTTCCCCGCCCCCTCCGCCCGCCCCCCCGTATTAGGTGCCTTAGGACCCCTCACCTGCTGTCTCCTCTCATGTGGTCAGAACTCTAAGGGTGGTTAATATTTTCCCATTTCACAGATGTGACAAGTGAGGCTATAAGAGGTTGGGCAGCTTCTCCAGTGACGCTCAAGGCAGAATCTGGACTCAAATCCCAGTCGCGTGTTTGAAGAGCTTGGCACAGCACAGGCAAGGGCATGATGAGGGTAGTGTGGCCTGATGGAGAGAGCCTGTCTCCCCTCTCTCCTGCACCCCCCCTTCTCTCCCGCGCACCCCCCTACTCTCCCCAGTCTCAAGCTCATCATCCTTCCTTCCTTCCTTCCTTCCTTCCTTCCTTCCTTCCTTCCTTCCTTCCTTCCTTCCTTCTTTTCTTCCTTCCACCCATTGCATGGGTACTTCCTGTTGGCAGAGATTGTACACTGGAAACCGTGAGGTCAGGGATCCCCCACCCCAGCACCCTGGGAGGACAGAGACAAACGAGCTGGTTACCTGGGTAGGGGCATGGCCAGGGCCAGCTCACCTGGGCCTTCCTCTATGAGACCATTGCCTGAGGGTGGCGGAGTGGCCCAGGGGGAGCTGCTCGGATGGTGGGGGGCAGGGGAGAACACCCCGCCCCTAAGTTTGGCCACGGATAAGGGGAAGTTGAGCCTGAATTCTGGGCCCTGGGCCTGTGCGTCTGCTGATGGCCAGGCTACCTGTCCAGCTCCCTGCTCCAAGGTCAAGGTCCCTCCAGCCCTCGCCCCCTGTGTCTTTGAGATCCATGGTATGGCCAGGGCAGCTGACTCCTCTTATATGCTTCTCGGTGCTTCTTTTCAATATGCAGTTCATTCAAACAAAATTACATAGTTGTAATGCTATTCCTCTGAGCTGACAAGTCTGGAAATGGCTTCATAGGGCAGTAGATGAGAGAGCAGTTATTGCACACGGCGCGGGCCTCCGGGTCATTACCGTGGCGGTGACCTGAAGAAGCCCGTGCGTCCTGAGCTGATGTGTCTGCAAATCTGCTCGGTGGGGCGGGGCGGGCGCCGCCTGTGCCGTCGGGCTGCAACTCTGGATCCTCTCAATGGCTCCCCTCAGTGTCCAAGATGCTACTGCCACCAGCTGCTGGGGGCTGGGAAACTGCTGACGATCTGCTTAGAGGAAAACACGGGAAATACCAATTTGTGAGCGGAGACTCTGTCGCAGAGGATCCTCTCCAAGTTGCATGAATGAAATGTGAAGCCTGTTTATTCCTCCCACTGCGTTTTGCAATAAAAATTAGATCATTTTTGCTACTCGGCGAAGAAGAAATAGATATTAATGTCAGAACCATGGTGACATTCTTGGCATCACTGGGAAGGGAGGGTCTGGGAGGAAAAACACCTCATGGATGAGGGCTGCGCAGTGGCGTCGGTGAAGTACTGCGCGGCGATCAAACGTAGCTTTTAAAACAATAGCACCTGTGCCGCCCCGGCTGCTGCCCCTCGACTGGGATAACTTGGGACAGGATCGCTGTGTCTGAAGCGCAGTGGCACGCACACGCAGGACGCTGGGTGGCCAGCTGTCCAGGGCAGCACACGGGTTTGCAGGTTGCACCCGGCTTGCTCTCTGGCTGCGCCCTGAACCTGGGCTGCAGCTGTCGCCGAGTCTGGCCACCTGCTCCCAAGAATGCGAGGATAAATTGAGATGCCCACCTGCTTCCCAGTCCATGCAGACGGCCAACGGGCCGTGGGACCTCACCGCGCCCTCACGGTGGCACCAGGACAATGGGACCGTGCGCGTGACCGGGGCATATCCTTCCCACAGCCACAGAGACCGAGCCATGGAGCGGGCTGAGACTCGGCGGACTTGTGTGCAGTCCCGGGAATACCGCGCCGAGCTCCGAGGCCCGGAGCTTGTGGACAGCTCAGCAGGTGTGGTTGTTGGTTGTTTGTGGAGGAGAGCAGGGTCCTGGGAGCGGGCAGGACTGTCCATGGAAGAACGCTTGCTGCCAATGAGAGCTAAAATGTGTTCTCCGTGGAATCCTGGTGTGGGCGGGACTCTGAGCGGAGGCCCATCCCGAAAGAAAAGGCGGAATTAGAGGTGACGTGAACCCTCAAGCCCTCTCTGGGCCACACGTTGTTGGCCCGATGCTGCTTGGTCAGACCGTGGCTCTCTGTCACCCCGAGAACGTGCTCACGCGGACCCCCAGGGGACAAGACAGAGAGGGAGACACGCTGTGGGGCACCCCGTCCGCTGGATGTCAATGCCAGGTTGAGGTTTCTTGAATAATTGTGAACTTGACCATCTCAGTGGAGGATAAATTGAGATGCCCCAAGACGTCCTTTTCCACGGGGAAGAGAAAAAGAATCGTCAGATCCCTTAGAGCAAAAGTTTGCTTGCGGCCAAGAGCGTTATATAGGCATCCACTCCGCCCAAGATGGAAGCTGCTTTAGGTGGGACCGGCGATCCATCAGCTTCAGCGCGCCTCGTGTCTAAGACGGCCCATTGCAATGCAGTCGAGGAAAACATAAAGACAGCATTACCAAGGAAGTGCACTCATTAAATAAGCGATAAAAATGAATAAGTAACTAACTGCCGTCACCTACCGACCTCTCCGCCCTCATCCCCCGCACAGGCAATGTGCTGGGGATGGGGAGGAGGTGGGGGGCGGGGGGGGGGGGGTGGAGGCTGGGCTCTGGGTGAAGAATCAGCTGTGTGACACCTTCAGGCGCAAACAATGTGTGTAATTAACGAATAGCCCGTGGGAACGTTGGCCCTTGGACCTTGGTGAATCCAGACAGCAAATCAGAATGCAGTCCAGACCCGGCCGGCCAGCGTGGCTCAGTAGTGGACCGTCGACCTATGAACCGGAAGGTCATGGTTAGATTCCCCGTCAGGGTACATGCCGGGTTGCAGGCTCGATCCTCAGTGTGGGGCGTGCAGGAGGCAGCCGATCAATGGTTCTCTCATCACGGATGTTTCTCTATCTCTTTCCCTCTCTCTTCCTCGCTGAGATCAAGAATGCAGTCCAGGACCCCTCTGGATTTCTTCACTTAAGAGCATACATTGCCTCCCTGTCTAATGTAAGTGCTGTTAATGGGGTTGGTGATTCTATAGAACGGTCCATCTCCCCCAGCGGTTCCCGGCAGTCTCACTAAAACGTGGCGTCTCAGCCGACACCTCGTTCTTCTTACTGAGGCTCTTCCTTGGCCTTCGGGCATGGCAGGCACGCCATATGGCCGCGTGACACGGATAGAAGAGATTTATAAACAGAGACCATTTAGATCCGGGCAAACTATCATCTCCCTGGGCGGGGAGGCTTATCTGCCGTAGATGTGTGTTTGTCGAGGGAAATCGGCGCGCGTTGAGCCTCGCTGGTCTATTTTCAAAGGACATAAAACTCCCATTGATGAGCCCAGTGTCTAGCAGGGCTCCCGTCCCCTGGGCTCCCGGGCCAGATATATTGGGCTATTTCTCTCCCGGGCAGAGCGAGGATTATGCCAGCGCAGCCTCAGAGCAGAGAAGAGATCGAATGGGCCGCTAATGTCGCTGGGCCCCATGTCGAGCTCGGAGGAGCAGAAATATCATTCCAGAGAGATGCGTGCGCAGCGTTAAATTTCCGGCTGTGCTTAGATGGCACAGATCATCCGGTTGTGACTGGAGGCTAAACACATACCTACAGAATGCCTCTCTCTCCCTCCCACCGAAGGAGGCAAAGGGATCATTTCCTTGACACGACGTGGGAGTTTCTAAAATCCATCTCTCGCAAACTCATCTAACTCTCCTCTCTCCTGCCGTCGGCAAGGTCCCTGAGGCCCTGGGAAGGCACAGACTATGGCTTCTTGCTCCCAGTACACCCTCTCAAAGGCACGACGGCTCCCAGGAGTGTGATGGGCCCTCAGTCCCCAGAGGAGCTGAAAGCCTCCTTCCTAAAGGATCAACAGCCTCTGGCCTCATGGAGACCCTTCCACCTCCTTAAATGGTGAGCGTGGAATCCTGAGTAAATCTCGCGTCAGAGCGGATTTCCCTTTGCGTTTGAAAAGGGCGGCAAACGTCTGATGGCTGACCACTGAGCCACGCGGGAGGCGCAGGGGAGATGATGGCGCGTGCTCCGTTAGATACCCGCGCGCTTAAAACGGGGCTGAGCTCAGGAACAAGACCCAGGGCGTGAACCTGGGACGAAAGGCGAGCATTATGTCTATTCTCGGTGCAACAGTGCGTCCCCCGACCCTTCCGGGGGCGTGCCGGCCGTGTGCGTGGCATCCGGAGGCGCCGAGGTGTACTGCGTGGCGGCTGGCTAGGCCTCCAGCAGGGCCAGTGGGTGCAGGGCCCGCACCGTTGGTGGCAGCGACAGCAGCTCTCGCTCCGCCCTTCATCTCCACGTGTCAGCGCCCCTTCGAGGCTCTGTGGCCGGCTCTGCCTGGCGCGGCCTGGCCCCTCCCAGGGCACGCGCACCCCTTGAATGACAAGAGCTACGTTGCCTGAGAAATAGGAACACGTCTTCACTTGCATCCTGGTTTCTATTCTTGGACGAAGACTAAATCCTGAGTGGGTGCTTACTCTCATTTAGTTGTATTTCTGCCTAAACTCATAGGCCGGACCTTCCCCAGAGGGCTGTCGAAGCGACTGTTTCGTTAACGCTGGTGCCTGTGGTCCTTCCCGGTGTGACGGGAAGATGCACGATGAGGTGGAAAGCAGGGTCCGCTATGGCATCCCGTGTCTGTCCGTGTTCATCTAGGGCAGTGGTCAGCGAACTGCGGCTCGCGAGCCACATGCGGCTCTTTGGCCCCTTGAGTGTGACTCTTCCACAAAATACCACGTGCGGGTGCGCACGTACAGGGCGATTGAAACTTCGTGGCCCATGCACAGAAGTCGGTTTTCGGCTCTCAAAAGAAATTTCAATCGTTGTCCTGTTGATATTTGGCTCTGTTGACTAATGCGTTTGCCGACCACTGATCTAGGGCAGGGGTCCTCAAACTTTTTAAACAGGGGGCCAGTTCACTGTCCCTCAGACCGTTGGAGGGCCGGACTATAGTTTAAAAAAAAAACTATGAACCAATTCCTGTGCACGCTGCACATATCTTATTTTGAAGTAAAAAAACAAAACGGCAAAAACACCCGCATGTGGCCCGCGGGCCGTAGTTTGAGGACGCCTGATCTAGGGAAAGCCACGGGGTGGCTACTCTGAGCCCAGCTCAGCCACAGGCGTGGGGAGGGAGGATGGGGGAGGCCAGGCCTGTCCCTGAAGAGCACGGTCAAGGCCAGGTGGCCACATCCTCTGGGTAGAAGCCTTCCGGAGGCTTCCTGGACGAAGAGCCAGGTGAGCCGAGTGTTGATGGACGAGCCACACTTCGCAGCCTCAGGCCCTGATGGACGCCTCTGTGCTCAGGCGCTCGGCAGAGCCCGTGGGCGGGCGCGGCTGTGCATGCGGGTTTGAGGACAGAGGGTCCGCGCCTGGGGCAGTCGGAAGGGCTGTGTGGCTGTCCTGGCGCCAAGAGAGGAAGCCAGAAAGGCGATCTGGAACCAGCACCCCGCTATCCCAGAAGGCCCTTCTCCCTGCCCTCAGCACAAGGAAACAGCAAGTTCCAAAGTTCCAAAGTTCTTTTCTAAACCCTTCCTCTGGGCCGTGGAAACTGACAACCTGGGTCCGGACAGAAGGCCAGAGGGCCTGGGCCGAGGGAGACACGGCGTGTTGCTCCGCCTTTCTTTCCCGGCTTCCAGTTGCTCTGGGAGCTCCCGTTAGCCGGACGCAACATCAGGATGGCCTGGTTAATGCTGTGTGACCACGGCCGTCATCAGATACAAGCTCATGATCACGTCCGCGGGGTCGTCGCGCCCGCCACCCTAGTGACTTGCACAGATCTGCCCTTTGTGCTCCCCGTCTCCCTGCACCGTCCTGTCCCTGCGCCTCCGGGGTGCGGGTGCACCCACATGGGGATCACACCACCGGTGGCCCGCACCCCTCCCCCGCCTGACTCACTGACACCTGCAGTTTCTCCTCAGAGCTCCCTGGGCTGTGGGAGCCCCCACCCCTGCATTTACGTGGGTGATGGGGACCCTCACTGTGGCTCCCGGGACCTTGTGAGTGCCGGCGTTCCCTGCACACAGCGGCACAGGGAGGTCATCCGCCGGCTAATTTTAAAGCAGCGGGTTGACCACTCATCTCCGAGTGTGGAGCCCGCAGGGCTGCTGGGGCTGACACGTGCTTATTACCACATTTGGTTCCGAGACCGAACTGAGTGATTTGACGACCTGTCTGGAGAGAGCGCTCAGAGGCGTCCATCAGGGCAGCATCATTAGAACATCCCTCCCGCCTGCCGAGCCGAGGACTCGGCGTCTCCTCACGGCCCGCTGCCCGGGAAACGGCGCATCTTCCTGTAACACGGCCCTCAGCTCGGGGGAGGGTAGGAGCCATAATAACTATTTAGTGGACGCTCAGTATGTACTGTGTTTTAGCATGAATTATTCAATTCAATGTCCAACCACTCCAGCCGTGGGCGCTCCCACGGCCCGTGTGTTTTATGGGTGAGAACAGAGGGTGTGGGGTCAGCTGGCTACCCCGTCTTCCCCTAGGGAGGGAGGGAGGGAGATGGTTCTGAGTCTTATCTGAATCTTGCTCCATAAATGGCGGCCCCGATTCTTTACTACCTCTACTGTCCCTTTTAAAATTAAAACAACAAAAAATAGGGCAGCTATACACCTTGCACAGTGGTTTTTACTCTGTGGGCAGAAGGGGATGAAAGATTAAAAGTTGACCTCTACTGCCCTAGCTGGTTTGGCTCAGTGGATAGAGCATCAGCCTGCAGACTGAAGGGTCCCGGGTTCGATTCCAGTTGAGGGCATATACCTTGGTTGCGGGCTCGATCCCCAGTAGGGGGCGTGCAGGAGGCAGCTGGTCGATGTTTCTCTCTCATCATTGATGTTTCTAATTCTCTATCTGTGAAATCAATAGAAACATTTATTTTTAAAAAGTTGACCCTCCCCAGGAGCCCGTCTCTGTCCCATTCTCATCCCTAACCCCGTGGGCAGGCAGAACGTGGGCCCCATTCTAAACCCACGGACTGTGAGGTCCAGGGGTGTGAGATGACCCACCCAGTGGCACGCTCCCGAGTGGCCGAACTTGGATTGGAACCCACCACTTCTGAAGGCCACGCTGCGCTGTTTTTAGGAGTTGATTGGATGTCATGTCCATAGGCAGGGCGCGGGAGGAATTACACTTGGGAGGACGGGTCCCTGTCCATGGGCGCACTCTGCAGAGGGCGGTGGGAGGCTGGGCGCACCGTGGAGCACGGCCAGGCTCTCCCTCTACGGAAGGAAGGGTCGGAGCGTGTGCTGCTCGCGGAGGTGACTGGTGTACGTCCAGTGGCCCTTCTCTGTGGCTTCACAAAGCACACGAACACGGTGGGGCCAGCCAGCGGGATGGATTCTAACTGGGTCCGCGGTGTTCAGGTGGGAAGAAGCGCTGGGTTCATTCTGCTCCTTTGATGGATGTTCTCGCAGATGCAACAGGAACAATGGAGCAGCAACAATCCTTGTGTCCCCAGGACCACTAAGCCTTCCCCCGCCCGCCCCGTGTGCCCCCGACACGCGCTCCTCTGTCAGTATCTCAGCGCCCCGTTGACTGCGTCCTGTCCGCGGTGCCCGTGGATGAGGGAATGTCCATTCATTTGACTTTGGTATGTGGGGCTCTCCCCAAACAGCACCCCCCTTGTGTGGGCAGAATACATAACATGAGATGGTCCCCCCAAAACTGATAGAGTCACCACTGCAGCCAGATGAACCCACAGGACAAAAGGGACACCAGCCAGGAGCGGAGGAGCCGAGAGGGCAGGAGTGTGACCCTGAACGTGACCTTGGGAAAGTGACCTCAATGTTCCCTTCCCGCTGATGGAATCCGTGGTTGGGACCTGCTTCCGGGGTTGTTCTGAGGGCTGAGACAGGTGCAGGGTGACCAGCACCAAGAGCAGCCGGGAACAGAAAGAGCTGCAGACGAGCATCAGCGGCTGTTATTGTTATTAGTGTTATTATTAGTATTATTATTACGATTATCCTACAAATGCGGAAGAGTACTACACTTCAGAGGGCAAAAAAAAAATCCCAAATTTAAAACCTCTTAATAGCATTTATTAATATACTTTCATCACTGCAGATTTTCTACCTACATACAGCTAGAATACAAATGAGTATTAAATAAAATGTTACTACCGTCATCATTACTTTTTAATACATTGTATTAATTTTTATTTTACCAGCACGGAATAAAATATGAAAGAAGTAAAACCGAGGAAACGGCTTCTTTATAGGTGACTATCTCCTCTTTGCTTCATCCAGGGTTCCTCTGAGATTTACAGAAAGAAGAACATCCTGGAAAACACTGCATTGTGAGTCCTCCGTGGAGAGAACGGCTCCATTCGCTCGGCAACGCCCGAGTCCCATTGCGGGGAGAGGAGGCCGTGCCCCACTCGCATCTCCGCAGCTTCGGCCTTTGCGAGCAGCGCCGGCATTTTATTGTGACTGTTGCTGTCGACTCATGAAACGTGCTGTTGTGTCACTGCAGTTCCCGCAAGTGTGTACCATCGCGCTGTAAGCGATGGGCCGGCCTCAGCGCAGCCAGCGCGCGGCCCTCCCGTCCGAGAGCTCTGTTTTTATTCCTCTCGGCTTTCAAAACTCCATGTCTAGCAGATGCTTCAGGGGGATGTACCGCGGCGATAGTCCCTGAGCGCTTCCCGCGTCCAGGTTGGCTGCCGGTGGACCTGCGCCCCCACAGCACGATGGACGTTTCCTGCTCCTTACTCCCTTCACTTACCGTCATTTTCCTAAAATGACAGCGAAGATGGTCCATAACGAGGTAAAAAGGGGTCAACTTGGGAGGTGCTGTAGGACCACTAGCCTTACTCTGTCACAACAAGAACCTGGCTGGGCGTGGCCATTGGGACAGGTGCCCAGCTGGGCACGACTGCCCCAGGGGACGTGCTCCCCTCGCAGCCTTCGCCCCATGGTCTGCTCTGATGGAGGAGGTGGGCTCGGGAGGCTCATCCCAGTGGTGGGCAGGGGGACCAATGTCCTAGATTGAGGCTCCTCACGCCTCCCCACGTCCAGGCTCCCACCCGAGACACCGCCCTGCATCTGTCTGCAGACTTCCTTCACGTCAGTGGGACCTTCTCATGCGCTCCTCAGGGAAATACACTTCCCTGGCTTCAGTTTTCCTGAAACATCTTTACCCTCCCTTTTAAGAAAACAAATTTGAGCCCTCGCTGGTTTGGCTCAGTGGATAGAGCATAGGCCTGCAGACTGAAGGGTCCCAGGTTCAGTTCTGGTCAAAGGCGCATGCCCAGGTTGCGGGCTCAATCCCCAGTCAGGGGTGTGCAGGAGGCAGCCAATTAACGATTCTCTCATCATTGATGTTTCTATCTCTCCCTCTCCCTCTCCCTTCCTGTCTGAAATCAGTAAAAAAATATTTTTAAAAAGGAAATCAGATTTGAGATATAATTTACGTGTAACAAAACGCACCTACATTAAGTAAAGAGTCGGATGATTCTGACAAAAGCACTCATCCACATGAGCACCCCCAAGAAAGGTAGCATTTCCACCCCCAAAACTCTCACGCCCTTTGCATTGGGTCCCCACCCAGCCAACCCCCTGTCCCCTTCCCATCACTCCCTGTGTTCCCTGTTCTAGAACTGCAGGCACACGGGATCACGCCTGCTCTCTGCGTCCGGCCTCTGCACTCAGCTCCCGGCTGACCCGGCCCGGCCGATCCCGGTGGGACCTGGGTTCATGGCAGGTGTGGCCATGCGGCCCTTCCTGGTGGGAATAAGCCAGAGCGTGCTCATGCAACCCCTCTCCGTGGGCGTCTGTGTGGCTCCCAGTTTCGGCGCCTTCGTTTTTAAACAATGATGTAAGTGGGCGTGCACATGGAGGTTGGACGCGTTTTCCTTCCAGCTCTGTCTAGACGCCATCCCAGTGCTTCCAGGCAGCGGGGGTAACAATGGCCACCGGAATCAGAATAAAAAACAGCACACAGGAAAAGAAGAAGAAAGGAAACATTCTCTGCCTAACAAAAAATGCATTTGCTTTACACAGACAGGGACCGCTCTTGTCTATTCTGATGGTGGTGGCTTGCGGGATGTTATAGGACTTACTTACATTGTAAGAGCGGCCTCTGGGATTGTGTCCCAGCGCACACGTTTCAGGGGGTGACGCGAGGAGGGCTGCGTGACCTTGGATGTTTGGGATCTATTTTTCCTTTCAAGGTTCCAAATGTTGCCATCTCCCTTTTTCCTCCTGCCACCCAATCTCCAGGGGTGCCAGTCCCTCCATTTTACCCTCTCTCCTCCCAAAACAGTGCCTTCTGAGCCCCACTTAATTTAAGAACCTCTCCCCCCCACCCCGACCCCCGGCCGTCACCGATGAGTTTTTCCCCCTAAACATTTGTTATTTACTGAAACACTTTGTTAGTAACCAAATTGCAAAAGATACTTGTCAACACTCTCGCATAGGGAAAAGCTAAAAGACTCGGTTGTCTTAAAGCAGTGGTCGGCAAACTCCTTAGTCAACAGAGCCAAATATCAACAGTACAACGACTGAAATTTCTTTGGAGAGCCAAATTTTTTAAACTTAAACTTCTTCTAACGCCACTTCTTCAAAAGAGACTCGCCCAGGCCATGGTATTTTGTGGAAGAGCCACACTCAAGGGGCCAAAGAGCCGCATGTGGCTCGCGAGCTGCAGTTTGCAGACCACGGTCTTAAAGGGATAACCATTCCAATTCAAGAGTTACTGTGAGCACAGAAAGAAACCAAGAACTTGCCTTTAGAAAGTCACTCCACAAAGCAACTCCCTATTCAGGAGAGTTTTACTCCTAAAAAAAGGCAAACAGCCTGCTACCTCATTTTTTTCTGCTAGCTGCAAATCTAAGCAATGTGAGCGTGTCTTTCACACGGACACATTCCTTCTCCCAGCCAGCTGGGCACCAGCCTTTCCTTCCCATTGTCCCCAACGTTACGGCCGCACAGCCATGAGCTCTTCAGACCATCATGCCCCTTGAAAACCTAAGGACCGTGAAATGACGGAACGTAGCAGAACCCTTAAGCCGTGAAGGACATGAGAGATTATCCAGGGCAGGCGACTTTTAAAAATCATACACTTACCCCCTATAAACCCACCCCCTAACCCCGTGGTCGGCAAACTCATTAGTCAACAGAGCCCAATATCAACAGTACAACGATTGAAATTTCTTTTGAGAGCCGAATATTTTAAACTTAAACTTCTTCTAACGCCACTTCTTCGAAATAGACTCGCCCAGGCCGTGGTATTTTGTGGAAGAGCCACACTCAAGGGGCCAAAGAGCCGCATGTGGCTCGCGAGCCGCGGTTTGCCGACCACTGGCCTAACCCATGGGAAAGGGCCATGTCCTATATGTCCTATGTGGAGTGGCCTCTGAAAACAATTCCTGCCTTTGTCTCTATGCAGAGTATATATTTTTCTTTTATAAACCTAAACTTATAGCTAATTTTATAGGGTTTATCCTGATATTTCACTTAATGAGGTGGTTTGCATGTATTCTACACATCAAAAGCTTAGACCTTAACTAAGTAACTCCATGTCTGGGAACCCTACGAAGCTAATTTGAGAGGTACAGAATAACTAAATGACCAGGGTTCTCCTAATGGTGTTATTATATCACACACACACACACTCCATCAACCAACCCAAATGACCAGCAATAAGGGAGGAGAAGCATAAAAGGATGGTGCCTCCCTAGGATTAATTACTATGCAGTAACGAACCATTATTAATCCAAAGTGGGGGGAGGTTCGGGGAGGCCTCATAGACGGTGAGATTGAGTCCTGCAGCCTTGGGGAGGTGAGTTCCCAGGCCCTGTGGTGGGGATGTTCTGGGAATATTCAAGGGAGAGGCAGGTGTACCGGTTGGCACATCTCAGATGACAATAAACATTTGTTGAACGCGTTTACAAAGTCTTAGACGCTCGGTAAACATCTGTTGCATGAAATGCATGTGCACGGCCTTCTACACACGGAAATGATGACAGGCATGGTCGGGCCTCGCCTGGAGGCCTAGCGCCTGGGGAAGACAAGCGCCGTAAGGAAGTGAGCCCCAGCGGCAGCAAGTCCTGCTCCCCAGGGCCCTGCGCAGAAATACCGATCATCCGAACGCATCGCTCCCCACAGCGACGGAACTTCCCAAAGCAAATGACAATTACTGCGAATAAACGAAGATGAGATCTTGTTAGTGTTCTGTCAAGGAATCCAAAAACGGATTGTGCGCTTGTGAGGAGCAGGGAAACGAAGGCTGCTAGCAGTCGGGGCTCCGTGAGCATCCTTACACAGCGGGGCGTCCGGCCGAGGAAGGGTGGGCAGGGGAGTCCAGGGCCCAGTCTGGTCCGGGCTCCCGTGGGGAGATGGCGTTGCCTCCAGTCTGTTTGGAAACCCACAATGTCAGTGGTGCTCCCAGGGGTCGCGGTCTCGTGCACCCCCCATCCTTCATCTCAGAAACAGTTCTGTGCCGCTCACTGACGGCGGAGATGGGCGTGGGAGCTCCGCTTCTTCCCCCGCGTGGCCCTGCCCGTCTTCCCTCAGCGCGTGCCTGGGCCCGGCGGCCACTGTCAAATGGGCAACTGGAGTTCTCCTAGTGCCATTGGTCCCGCCAACCTCCTGCCCACAGAAGCTTAAGGACACTGTGTAGAGAAAGAGGCAACGGCAAAGAGCTGTGACTGTCCTTGTGTGGGTGATTGGTGGACACGCTATCATACAATGAAGAATGAGACGAAAGTGGAAAGATGCCAATCCTCTTCGGGCTGAGGGACGCATCTGGGTCCATGGGGGCAGGGGTCATGGCAGCAATAGCCATGGACAAGGAAGACTGTATGCAAGGCTCAGCGCCCAGGGCACCTCCTGTGCCGGGTGCAGGCTGCGGTGAGGCTTGTGAGAGGCGGGTGCACGTGTTGCGGGCGTGGCGGGCGTGTGTGGCTCAGGCACCCTGGCAGGTGGCAGGTGCCCATGCACAGCGGCCTGTACCGCAGTCCACGCTCCCTGCACCCTCCCTTCTCTCTCTCAGTGGGACATTAGAGGTAATGGCTCACACACGCACCCTCTGTTACTTTGTTTATTTACTTATTTATTTATTTATTCATCCTTCACCTGAGGATATTTTTCCATTGATTCTTAGAGAAAGTGGAAGAGAGGGGGAAAGACAGAGAGAAATACCAATGTGAGGGAAACACATTGATTGGTTGCCTCCTGCATGCGCCCTATCCAGGGCCCAGGCCGGGGAGGAGCCTGCAACCGATGTATGTGGCCTTGACTGGAACTGAACCCGGGACCCTTCGGTCCGCAGACCAATGCTCTACCCACTGAGCCAAACCGGCTAGGGCCACCCTCTGTTACTTTAGGAAAAAGACCAGGACATAGAGGACCCTCACAGCCTATGAGCATCCAATCTGCTCCCTCCCTCACCTGCTCCGGGTGGTCTGTGGTCTGATTTGCTTCAACGGGTCCAGAGCACAGACTCTGTGTTCTCGCTCTGTCCAGGGCTGGAGTCGTGGGGAATGGCCACAGAGCGGCCACAGCCAGACGCCAGCCCAGTGGTGTCAGCCCGCTCTGCAGCCGTCCTGACCTTCACCGGGGCCCAGGCTGTCCCCCGCCTGTGGGGTGGCCGGGCAGGAGGCCCCAAAGCTCACCTGGAAAAACAGCAGCGAGCAAGGGTTGCTGGGGCCTATTCCATAGAAAATCAGCTAAACAGCCTTGAAATGGGAGGCTGAGCTTCATGAAATGATCGATTTTCCTGTGTGCAAACGCAAGCCTTTTGTGGGGCAGGCGCAGACTTTGTAGAGTAGCCTTTGCGTGGGTGAAATTTTAATTTCCCGTCTGCCAGGTGCTGGAAACATCCCGGGAGGGGAGAGGGGAGGCGGGGTTGACGCCAGCAGGTTCACACATGAGGCCCCCGTGAGGCTTGGCCTGCAGGGTGGCAGCAGACCGCTCAAGACCAGAAGTCAGGACAAGAATTTACTTTGAGTTATAAAAACATTTTAACGAAAACAAAGCAAAACATAAAACAAGCCGTATGCCAGCGTGCCTGACCGTCCGCTGGTGCTGAGAACGGCTGTATTCTCACAGAGCTGAGCTGAGCTAACGCCTCGGCGAGGCCCAGGTCCTGCAGGTACAGAGTGTGAGCCGCTGCCCCGGGGGGTCTGCAGTCCTGGTTGGCGAGGCACTGACCTTCCCATGGGGCCCCCTCCTGGACGTGCAGACCCTCCTCACTGCTGGCCGCTGGCTGGGAGGGGACGGGAGGGAGAAGTCTCTGTGCTCTGTTCAAAGGCTCGCTGCTGTTTTTCCAGGTGTTTGAAGGTACTTTTTGAGGTACTTCTGGGGGAAATGTAGGTCTGGATTATTCCATGTTGCAGGCCAGTGTCTCTGGCTTTTTTCTCAGCTAATTATCATCCCACGTTTCACATGGGATGGGCGACCTTCATCACCTGGTGTCACCTGGCTCGTTCTGCACTGAGGTCGGTTTCTCTGTGGCTTCAGCTCCGCACCCCCCTGATGATGGGTGCGGGAGATGGGTGCGGGAGAAGAGACATTAGCCATCCCCCACCCCCCAGCCCTTTGAAAGACCCGGGGCTGTGGACCCAGCTGTCTGGAAGCAGCTTGTAAAAGGCCCCGGTCCCCGGCTTACGCGGAGGCTCCGTCTCCAGCGTCACGAGCCTCTGTGATGCTTTGGAGGCGCATCCCCAGAAGGGCCGCTGTTGCCCACACGCCCGGTGCCCCGTTTCCCATCATGAGACAGATGCGAACCGTCCCAGCTTCAGATACAAGCAGAGGGGCCTGAGTCCTGCACGGCTGATTAAGGACACGGCGCGGAGCTCATTACTTGGGACTTCAAAGAGAGGGGATACAGGCAGTCTGCTCACTCCACAGGGCTGGGGAAATTGGACAGATGGGTGCACAGAAAAATAAAACTAGACCACCTTCTGACAACATAGACGAGAATAAACTCAAACGGATTAAAGGCTTACATGTAAGACTTGAAACCGTAAGAAAAATATTTAGAAAAGAAAAACAAAGGCAGTAAAATCTCGGACATTTCTCGGAGCAATGCTGTTTCTGATATATCGCCTCGGGCAAGGGGAACAAAAGACAAAATAAACAAATGGAACTACATCAAGCTAAAATGTGTTTGCACAGGAAGGAAGCCATCAGCAAAATGAAAGGGCAACCCACTGAGTGGGCGGCTATCCCTGCCAATGATACATTAGATAAGGGGTTAATATCCAAAATTCATAAAGGACGCATACAGCTCAACACCCAACGTAACCAACAGTCCCATTACCCCTGGGCCAACGACCGGACATACACGCCTACATGCTTACTTCCCCTGCCCCTTCAGAAACTTAAGGATTTTTTTCTTGGCTCCTCTGTAAGAGAATGTGGGGGGTTCCTGGAGGTAAAACCCACGGAGGCGTGCCCCCTAAAACTGCAGCCCCAGCAGTGTCTCACTCATACGAGTGAGCCTCCAGGAGTTCATCAAAATCACCAGCAAATCTTCCTTCCAGGGGCGGCCCCCTTGGCCTCCGTCCCGGGATGGGGACCCTGGCTTGGCTCTCTGGACGCACCGTCCCTCCAGGTGTCAACGTTTGCCTGCCCCCTCACTTCCTGCCGGGTCCTCTCCCGTTTGTGCAGCTTTTCCCTGTTGTCCGGGCAGCATGACGACGTGCAGAGTCGTGACACGTCAGAGGTGAGCCCGCAGGGCCTGTCTGATGCTTTGAACCAGGTTCGCAGAACAGCACGTTGCTGGGGCCGCGGGGCGGCGGCTCCCTGCCAGTCGGCCGGCATCTGCTGCGAGAAGCCTCTGCCAGATCCGGCACGTGGTGCCGACGTGACCGAGGCTGACGGCCCGTCCTGCTGGGTGGCGTGATCAGAACCAAATGCTGACAATGCCTTCAGGAGGTGCTTCACAGAGTTCTGTTTGATAAACTGAGCGAAGTGTTATTTAGCAACTGGAAGATAATTAGGAAGCGATTACCGAAACAGAAAGGAAGCCTGAGTCCCCGGAAAACAATCAGAATCCAGCCGAGTTTATGGTCGCCCCCGAGCCCCTGCTTTCATGCCAAACGAAAGCTAATTTGCATGAGGGACATGCCTGTCACGGAAACACAGATTTCTAATTTTCCATGTGGCCGAGGAGGGCGCAGACCCCTCCCCCTCATTGTGTCCCAGGTTGTGCAGTGGGTTTCCATCGGGTTTCTGCCAGTGCCCTAGCACGGGGCCTCTTGCTCAAGACTGGGGATGCCTTTCAGACTGAGCTGGTGGAAAGGTGGCATTTGATCCCTGGGTATGTGTGTGTGTGTGTGTGTGTGTGTGTGTGTGTGTGTGTGCTATGTGGGGATATCTGTGTGTGTGTAGGGATATCAGTGTGTGTGTGCTGTGTGGGTATATTGGTGTGTGTGTGCATCTGTATGTGTGTGTATGTGTGTGTGTGTGCTGTGTGGGGATATCTGTGTGTGTGTAGGGATATCAGTGTGTGTGTGCTGTGTGGGTATATTGGTGTGTGTGTGCATCTGTATGTGTGTGTGTGTGTGTGTGCGGTGTGTGTGGATATCTGTGTGTGTACGTGTGTGTGCACATGCCTATGTGTGTATGTTAACCCTTTGCACTCGCTTTTTTCTCGATTCCTTTATTTTAATGCTAACCGTGTCAAGTCACACTCGACATCCGAGTGCAAAAGGTTAAAGACCGTTGTGGGGGCCGGCCCTGCCCGTGTCTTGCGGTAGCTTGCGCACACACTCTCTGTGTGCTGACTACCTAAGAGAATGCAGGGCGGCGTGGCGAGCGCCTGACCAGCTTTCATGGACAATCGCAAACTGTTCTGCAAAACGTTGTCCCGATTCACCCTCCACTCACCAGAGCCTAGGGCCCCAGGTGTTCCCCGCCGTTCACTGCTGTCTGACTCCTCGCCCGGCCTCTTCTCTTCAGGTCCCCTGTGCTTCTAACTTGCATCTCCTCGTGACCACTGACTCTGGGCACTTTTCATGTCCCGTGTCCATTTGGATAATCATTTTTAAACAGTACGTCCTGGTCAAGTGTTTGGTCAGCACCCTCAGCATCTGTGTGTCCTGGCACCTGCTCTCAGCTCCCGTTCAGCTCGGGGAGGGCTCTGGCCCTGCTGATGTTCCCCCCGTTGTTGTCGTCTTGGGTGCCAACAATGCAGATGGGTCTGAGCATTTACGAGAACAGTCTGACTCCCTAACCCACCGTTTTTGGAGGGAACAGAAGCTGGGGTTGTGGCTTTGCTCCGTGGTGTGGCTGTGGCTCTCCGGAAGCGGGGCTGACTCGAGGCAGCCAGCTCTGGCCCCGGTCACCTGGCACATCCTCCCTGGGCCGCAGCGTAAGCCTCGCGTTCTCGTCTGCAGATGCTGGTTTCTGGGTCGCTGCGCCCGCTGCCTGCTCCTCTAAAAGAAGCCCATCCGTCTCTCCCGCACGCCGCACTAGAAACTCACGTATTAGTTGTTCTGAAATGCTGATGCCCGGCTTGGCACAGGCTGGTGGCAGGGTGAATTCTGGTTCCACTGTCATAATGTTTCATTAAAAGAAAAACAACCAGAGCGGCGTCTCGATGAAGAAGGATGCTCCTGTCACTCATTATCCCACGGGGAGCTCATGTGCACGGAGATGCACCTGGTGAAAGATACGGTGAGCTTTGGGGCTGCAGACACACCGTGCGGGGCGTCAGGGGCTGGAAGGGTGGCAGGTGAGGGGACACGGGACCAGAGGAAGTCGGCAGGGGTGCTGCTGTGTCCAGTGCCACGGGCATCTGAAACCTGGGGCCACACCCTCTCCCCCTGAGCCCCAGGCATGGCTGCCCCACCCAGCATCTCCCCTGCAAAGCAGGTGCCATGAAGAGGCTGCTCCTGGGAGCGGCAGGCTTGGGCCGAAGCCTTGCTCACGAGGCAGCCTGTGCCCCCGCAGGTCTCCACCTTTCCTTCAAGGGGGTGCTAGGCCCCCGAGCTGTTCCGAGGGCCCCTGGGATGCCGGCTGTGGGCTGTGCCTATGTAGGCCAGCCTGGTGTGGGTGCTCGGAAGGGCAGGCACCCTATTGGGATGGTGACGCTGGGACGCGCTGGCAGAGTTCTGACTGGAGCCTGTTTGACTGGCATGACCAGGAAGCAGAGAGGGCACCGTGCTGGGGTCCAGCCCCCTCCGTGCCAGGGGCTGCTGGCCGTGTGGCCTCCAACATGAAGTCCCTGCCCTGACACCGGCCCCAGGACGGAGTCTGGGGACCCAGCAGTCACACACGGAGACGAGGTGAACTGTCACCATGAGCACGGAGTCACCCATGGGACTGAGGAGCTATACTCCCAGCGTGGGGGCAGCGCTGGCCCGGGTGCAAGGGACGGTCAGCCGGAAGTGGCCGCAGGAGGCCGACCTCGCCTTCACCCACCTGCGAGGCTCGTGTCAGGCTGCGGAGTGCGTGACACCCGAGAACATAAAGGATAAAATATTTCCGAAAACGAGACCAGCAGCGTGGTCCTGGCTGGCTTTGATTTAAACTTCCCTTTGGTTTTTATAAGATTTCCTTTCCCTAAGCAATAAGCGAGAAACTGATATGATCATTTACATGCGAATTCACATGAACGCAATATCTATGACTTTTCATTTTCCTGCCGTTTAAACTTTTTAAAAGTAAATTGAGACGGATGACTCAAGTTATTTCATTTGATTTCTTGAAAAATACGGGCTTGAGAAGAAAAGTACAGGGAAGCGATTTTTCACCTTGTTAAAAAAAATTGAGAAGAAACTTTTAAAATTTAAAGATAAATATTAAAATATAACTAATTAATGTAGAAGCAGAAGTAATTAAAACAAATGAGGTCACTGAAGACTTAAGCAGTAAAATAAATTGGGTTCATGCAAAAGTTGGGCAACATTGACTAACAGTGCACCTTTCATCATGGCCCACTTGAAATTGATTAACTATGCCCTTGAAATTAACTATTGAACATTTTTAATTGGCTAGATGTAGCCCATTTATTTTCCTAAGGACTTGGGCTAAATTTCATAACTTAAGCAATTTCTAAAAAACATATTTTTTTATTGATGGTGCGGCGCTCCGATGGCGGCGTGAAGAAGGCTGGCGGAGGTGGCGGAGTGAGAGGCAGCTTTTGCGCAGCGAGCGGTGCACCTGGGGTCCCAGGAAGGAGGGAGCGAGACTCTGCATCTGCTTACCCTGCAGGTCGGCTGGGTTTCTGGGTCGCGTGTTTCCTGCATTTCGTTTTCAGACGGTATGTGTAGCGTGGAGCTCAGACTCAGGAAGCGGACATTAGAGAGTATTTCCCCCATTTTCAATGGACGTGTAGATTTCTCTCCACTTTCTTGTTTGTCTTCATGGTCAGCTCTTCCATCAGCTGCCACCCCAGAACCTGCCCGTCCCCGAGTGGACACGAGGAGGAACTCTGGACCCATCTCAACAGGAGGACGTCTGGCTGCCGACGCCGTGGCCAGGGTCTGGGTTGTGGGGTCCGATCCGAAAGGCGCCACGTGGGGAGCTTGCCCAGCCGCGAAGAAGGAGAAGCCGGTGGCTTGGGTGCCAGGGGAGAGGCGTTTGGGAAGAAAGTTCATGTTATCCGTTACTGACTCGGGGAAGGGTACCATTGGGTGCCTTCTGAGCATGCCCGAAGCACAGAGAGAACTGGTAAAGGGCTTTTCAATAAAAATGTTGTGGCCACACAGCCTTTCTCCTCATACAATGTTTAACCTCCCGATTTCCTGAGTATGGAGCTCTGTTGCGAGCGTCCACCGAAGGAAAATGCGCGCAGGCCTGTGTCATTAGGACTCCGTCGGAGGGAAGCGCTGGGTTCAGATGAGCTGAGGATGGAGGGCTCTGGCTGTTCAATCAAGGCCGTTGCTCACTTCGGGCGCACTGCGTTAAGATGGTCTCCGGGATGCTGGATGGTGGACGTGTCCATGAAGCTGGGCGGGGGGGAGAGGGGGGCTGGCTGTGTGAGAGCGCGGCCTGGGGTTCCAGGTAGGTACACGCCACCCGTGGTCGGGTGGTCACCAGGAAGGGCCATTCGGTCACACAGGACAAGTGCTCACACTACGGTCCGTGCTCTTACTTGTTGCACTAATACAGGGCTTACCCATGGAACGTGGCAACAAGACCAGTGGTTTCCAAACTTCTGCACAGGGGAACCATAAACTGTCTCCCGGAACCCTGAGACAGGATGAAAGAGGCGGCTCGCAGGGGCATGCGCGGCGGGTGACGGGGGTCAGGGAGGGCGTGGCCTCTGAAGCATCTCCGTGATTGGGGGCGGCCACAAATACCCACTAACTGGCCAGTTTCTGATACTCTGACCTCTACCGACCTCTGCACTCTGAGCAGCAGTGGTTCCGACACGCAGCGTTTTGTGGCCTCTGTCACGGTTCCAGGGAGGGGAACATTGTCCTCGAAGAGCTCCCCTCAGCAACGGCGATTACTGAGAGGTGGGAACATGCCCCTGGCTGCACCGGGCAGGGGAGGTGCTGATCGGCACTTCCAAACTTGAAGGCTCTCTGGCCACTGAGGCGCATGCCCTGTGATTACTTGTGGCTGCGTACGAACCATCTGAAAGCAGTGATTTCAAACAGCCGTTGCACTTCCTACCAGCTGTGCAGGTCAGGAAGGAGGACTAGGCCTGGCTGGGTGTTCTCTCTGCTTCCAGGGGCGTGTCTGGGGCGGTGAGCGGCCCTTGTGTGTGTGTCTCTCTCTGATCCTCATTCTCTGTCTCTCTGTGTCTGTCTCCATCTGTCTGTCTGTCTCTGTCTCTCCCTGTTTGTCTCTGTCTCTGTCTCTTTCTCTCTGTACCTGTCTCCACCTCTCTCTCTCTCTCTCTTTTTCTCTCTGTTTCTCTCAGTCTCTCTGTGTCTCTGTGTCTCTTTCTGTCTCCCTGTTTGTCTCTGTCTCTGTCTGTCTCTTTGTCTCTGTACCTGTCTCCATGTCTCTCTGCCTGTCTCTCTGTGTGTCCCCACCCCTGTCCCATGTGAGGGCCCATCGCTAGACCAGAACCTCTGGTGGCGCCTGGACTTGCCGCAGGGTTGCCTGAGGTGCCGGATTCCTCACCTGGTGACTGGCTCCATGTTCTCTGGTGCAAAGCGAGTCACCATCCCCCAGGTTCAAGGGAGGACTAGGGGCCAGCCTCCCGTTCTAGGTGGGGACAGCAAAGCCACACGCAGGAGAGAGTAGTCGATGGGACACATTGTGCAGCCAAACATGGAAAATAAAGCCGGCCCCGTAAGGACGCTAAACACACACGCTTCCAGGAGATGCACAGACTGGGCGCTCGGGCCACTGAAAGGCCGACGCAGACCCGACTAGAGACTGGCGCGCTGGCCAGGGAGCCGGAGCGGAGCGCTGCTCAGCATCAGGGAGAGGGCCACCCGCCCTGGTCCCTCAGGAGCCGGGAGGCACCTCTGCCATTAGGAGAACGTCTGTACCCCTCCGGGGTGGCCGCGGGCCGAGGGACTCGCACCTGCTCCCGCCAGTCCCCCCACCACAGCGGGCACACGTGGGCCAAACTGCATGCGTGAGGGTGCCGGGACCTGCATCAGGACCCTGACCTCTCAGAGTGCCATCTCTGCCCACTGAATCCGAACGCCGGGCACCAGGTGAGAGGAGAACCCAGGAGACTCACCACGGAAGGAGTTCACGGGCAACACATGGAAGGGACCTTCCCTCGGAGGCCTGACGGGGCCGGGGAGGTCTCCGGGGCCGTGCGCCTTCATCAGCTGGGCTCCGGGAGGGAGGGCCATGGGGACAGCTGAAATCAGGACGCCCGAGGGTGCCCCTGCCACATGCAGGCCACAGGGCGGTGACATCTGCGGCCAGAGGCAGATTATCACGTGCAAACCAAGTTGCCCTTGACTTCCCGTCTCCGCTCCCAAGAGGGGCCCGGCCATCCAGAACGACAGCCAGGGCGGCTCAGGAGAATCGCGCTGGAACGACTTAAGTTTAGGAACTGAGACTTAGTACATTAATTAGTCCAAATAGCAGCGAAATCACAGCCAGAGCGCCAGGGGAAACTGCGTGAGGTTGTTGTTAATGTTTAGCATAAACGGTTTTGAAATCTCCCGGATGCCAAGACCGAGGAGAGGACGCTCTCCGCGCTGCATCTGTGACCGATGACAGGCACGTCGCGCAGGAAGCCGGGGTGGGGTGGGCAGGGTCCCAGGCCCGCGCCCGCCCCGGCCTGGTCCTGTTGGGAGGCTGGGTCCTGGCTCCTCCGAGTTGCTATGACGGTTCTTCCGCTCAGTGATCAAGGCGGAAGTCACAGTCTGTTGGGGCATGTTTGATTTCGCTTACACATGAGGAGCTGGAGCAGATGGCTGGGTGGGGGTTTGAGAGGAGCAATCCACCCCCAGGGGACAATGTCAGCGAAGTCAGGGCACAAGGACCCTCCGTTCCTACCTGCGCATCAGCCCTCTTTCCTGACGATGTTTCTTTGTTTCTGAGACGTCCTTGTTCTCATATTTGAATCTCTTTACAAACGTGTTTCCCCTGATGACTAAGATGCTCATTTTCAAACGTGGGTGTGAACTTGCAGCTGAACGTGGTGGGTGCTTCCTCCTGAAGGCAAGGGCCTCCCTTCCCTCTGGAGCCCAAAGCATCTCTGGGAGGTGGGGAGGGGGGTGGGCGGGGCTGGGGTCCCAGATTGTCCTCCCAGAAACCGACCACCTAAGTCCAGGGTCTTCCTGCTTCCCTGTGGCTGCTCCCCTCCTGGCTTCCCGAACCAGCGCTTCAGTAAACAGCCGTGTGTCCCAGGGCGGCCAGAGCCCACTGCCGGCAGGGTTGGTTCCCACCGGAGGCTCCGAGGAGGAATCCGTCTCCTTCTCCAGGTTGGTGGGGCTGCCAGCCACCCCTGGGATCCTTGGCTTGTGGCCACATCCCTCCAGTCTCTGCCTCCATCTCCACGTGGCCTTCTTCCCTGTGACCCCGTGTCTCTGCTCCTCTTCTCACAGGGGCAGCAGCCGGATGGGGCGAGAGCCCACCCTTCTCCATTGTGACCTCATCTTAACTACCCGCCTCAGCAAAGACCCTATTCCCAAGTAAGGCCCCATCTGATGTTCTGGGGGGATATGAGTTTGGGGGGACACGAATTTGGGGGGACACTGTTCGTCACGGCATAACAAGAAAGAGTCATGTTTTATAAGTTCTAAGCTGTGGCCTATTTTCACAGCAAGGAATGGCAGAGCGTGGAGGGGTGGGTACCCACTGCTCACCGCTTGCCTGTGGACAGCGTCTCCTAGGTCCCGTCCCCGCACAGCTCAGCAGGCCTCTTGTCCACTGGCCGGGTGGGGCCTGGACATGTCCATATTGAACAAATCACTCAGAATATTCTCACCCGTGTGGGATCAGAGAAGCACCTTGGAGACCCACCATTGAGCCTCAATAGCAGCGAAGGCGAAGTCAGAGGCCAGTCGGTTGGATGGGGTCCTATTGACACCTGAGAGAATGAAGGCTCCCAGGGAGAAGAGACGCGGCCTCGGTCTGAGACGCGGCTTCCCAGTTGGAGCCCAGTGAGTCCCTGTGCTATTGAGTGCCATCGGATGTTCGTTGGGGAACAGGGGCCAAGGAGAGGAGAACGCAGCCGCTAAGGATGGGACCCCCGCGAAGCACCAGACCCTCGTCCTGCCCAGCTTGAGGGCTGCAGGGAGGACTGGAGGTGGAGCACTGGCCGGGCCTGCGGCTGGTGGAGGACCACCGACACCCAAGTGGAAAGGCTCCTTGCTCAGAGGGGACAGGCCTCCAGCCTTCACGTGCTCTACAGACACGTTTCTCTCCGACCTGTCACCCAACACGGCACACCAGGACGGGAAAATGTAGCCCAGAGCCATGCCCACACCAGCAATGGCACCCTCCCCCACCCCCCGACCTCAGGCCTTCAGAGGCCTCCTCACCACATGACGCGAAGCGTCACCATCACTGACACTGACGTAGGAGTTAAAACAACTGCGGGCTGTGGCGTCTTTTTCTTCTTCTATTTCCCATTTTTTACATCTGAACCATGACTAGTTGAAAGAAATCCTGGGGAGGGTATCGAAACACCAAGGTCCCAGGTCTATATGTTCCTGACTCTGGATTCACGGACTCCTGCAGGGAGGTCACCCTGTCACCGAGTCAACACCCATGGGGGCAACATACCCAAGGGGATGGGACGCCCACGGTGTCCACAGCAGAACTTGACATTGATGAAGCAGTGGTTCGGTTCTTAGGACATTTCCTGCTAAAATAACCCCAAGCAAAAAGATCTTTCTTGGTGAAAAGTAACTGCATTTGGTGATGTGTGTGCATGTATGCACATGTGTATGTGCATGTGTGTGCACACACATGCCTTTGTGTACATGTGTTCACACATTTGTGTATGCATGTGTGTGAGCGTGCATGTATGTGCGAGCACATGCATGTATAATTGTGCATGCAGGCATACATGTGTGTACATGTGTGAGTGTATGCATGTGTGAGTGTGCCTGTGTATGTGCGTGCATGTGTGTGCATGTGTATGGCAGGGTCCCTGTCATCTGGGCACACATGCTGACACCCAGCACTGGCTAGGAGGGCACCATGCTGTGCTTCCTGAGGAAAATATATGCTTTCCCTTCCTGAGACAGATTTTTCCTTTGTGGCATTTTCTCATGATTTCTGACTCTGTCTTGTGAGCAAATACAGGATGTACTTAGGGGTTATTTATTATAAATGAAGTAAGCGGAAATGCTCTGGAGAAGAGAGAAATATGACCACCAGGAAGAACCAGAAAATTGAGCTTTCAACAAATGCACCTGTGGCTGGTGCTCCATCTGCCGCTGCCTCTCTTTCCTCTTCCTCAGCTGCACTCGCTCTGACAAGGAGCTAATTAGGTTCTGCTTTTTCAAGAGCAAAAGAGTCGTTCATTTCAGTGTTTAAGATGCCACACTTCTCCTGCCCTTCCCGAGGCCTGCTGGCACCTGCGGGGGGCGCTGGCCCAGCAGCCTTTCCTACTGGGGACCCTCCCAGTCACCCATCAGCCGGGAAGCTGCGGGTGAGAGCCAGCCGGGCTGGGAAACCCCATGGAGAATCCGTGCCTGGGAAGGAGCCCCGGATTGTGGGCGGGGCCCCAGGTTGTGTGGTGCCTTCTGGCCCAGCACCACGTCTGTAGGAGGTCCGGAGGCCCAGCTCTGCCAGAAACACGTGGTGAGGGTCACCATTCTTCCCTTCATCCATTCACTGATCACTTATTCACGCCACATGTGGACGGCGTGGCTCCACACTAGAGGAAAATGCCGCATTCTCTGTTTTAGTTCGTGTTTACCTTTTACTCCTCTTTTTAAAAAATTGACGCATCAAATGCCATTTCTCCTCTCTTTCAAGTTACCCAGTGGAGCTGTGTGCAGCTCACGGATCAGGTACCGCCTGGCCCCATGGAAGCGGCCTTGTAGGTGGGTTCTCTCTGCTCTAAGCAGCGAGCAGTCCCGTCAACTGGAAAAGTGGCAGGACTCTGTCTGTCTGTCCTTCCTCAACTGGGTAGCCAGGTCTCTCCAGTTACCAGGGTGTGCCTGCCTCCCTCGTCCCCAAGCCCCATGCAGACACCCACAGACAGCCCGTGGCGGTCGGGGCCCGTGCAGGCGCCCACATCACCCGTGGCGGCGTTCAGTGCTCATTTAAAACGGTCTGAGAAGGCGGGCCTCATCGATGTGCAGTCACACCTACAGCCACTCTCAAAGCCGACCCGGAGCCATCAGCGAGTGCCTGGACCCGGGGCACCCCTCTCCAGCCCTGCAGGACTGTCCCCAAGGCCGAGTGCCAGCTGTCCTGTCCCCAAGCCAGCCGCGGCGTCATCCTCTGTGGGGGCAGCTGTCTGAGGGAAACGAGGGGTCGCTCTGTTCAGGACACAGCAGTGGAGGGTTCGGTTTATGTGTTCCATTAAGAACACTGCCAGTTCCATTAAGTGGGAGGGAGAGAACTCTGCTCTGGTCGTTACAGCCTCTGCAGGACGAGTGCCCATTTCCCACTGCCGGGTAGTGAGTGGCCTCGTTTCAAAGCCCAGAAACCTCAGAGGAGGAGACCAGAGCCAGGGCTACTGTCTCCCAACAACGACGAAGCAGGCCCATCCCGCCCCAGCTCACCGGACGCTGCCCTCTGGCCTCAGGAGGTGGGTCTGTTGGCAGACGGAGCACAAACCTCGAGATCCTGCAAATACAACGGAAGGGAAACGAAGGCCCGGAGAAGGGCGCTCTGGGGGGTTCTGACAACCGCCCAGCATTTTAAAGGTACAGTGAGGGAGCCAGGAATTAGGGGTTTCCTACGAGATCCTCAGCACCCTGCTTCATTGCCTGCAACTCATCACCATCTCAGGTTGCCTCTTCCTGTCATGAGTAGCGACCTCACCTGATTATCGTTACCCACCCACCCACACAGGCGCGGGGGCTCCATGCAGGCCAGTCCCGGCACCACCTGTCTCCCCCCAACCCCCGCCCCCGTGCCCAGCACTGAGCGTGCGGGAGGCCCTCTCTCTGTACAGTCGTACATACTCGCTCGCTCACTCAGGGTATACATATTCATCAGAGAACAGAAATACAACTCGTATGTCTATGAATGCGTGGGTTGGATAGGTCCTCGTGGTCATCTTCCACGTCTGCCAAGGGGTAGCAGCACTCTGTGCACGTATTGGCGTCCGGGCGCTCTGTGAGGAACACGTTTAGTGGAGAGAAGAGGGTGATGGCGTGCACTGCACAGCGAGGTCCGGAGCTGCTTGGCGCTGGCCGCCGGGCCGGGCTCTCCGGGGCTGATGCTCAGGAACCACGGTCTGGCGCTCCCTTCTGGGAAGCCATCCGCGGAGCCCTGGTGGAGCCTCTGCAAATCCCCCGAGGCAGGCACGCTTTCGGTTAAATATTAAAGACGGGGAAGGAGGACGGGAGAGAAAGCCCGAGGCACGGAGCCTCCCTGCAGGCAACGTTCCTCTCGAACAGCAGCGGGCAGCCAAGCTTTGGATGGTCTCCTACCCTACGTCCAGTGCACCCACTGCCTGGTGTCCATAAAAGGGGGCTCATACAAGTGGGACGGCGTCTCTGTCCCGTCCAGCCTCTTCTGGGTGTGAGGCCCTGTGAGGTGAATGGTCCAGGCTCTGCCCCAGCTTCCCTGGGGGGGCCGAGGGGGCGCACTAAGGCCCCACACTCCAGTCAGCAGGGCCACCCCCTCGCAAAGGGACTTGTCTACAATGTGTGGCCTCAAAGACGCAGGGCACCAGGGTAGGGAATGGTGAGTTTAAGGGACTTGCCTGGAGTGACAGACGTGCCCTCCAGCCTGCTTCTGCCTGGGGACCTTGACGTTCACGGAGTGGGTCTCGGAGGGGACCGTGAGCCCCGGAGAAGGAAAGGGGTCAGAGGAGGAGCAGAGAGACAGGAGGGCGTTTCCAGAGGCTTCAGCTCCTGCCTTTTGCACACACGCCAGGGAAACAGCCTGGCGCCCTCCCTGAAGGAGGGCAGCGGGGCTTTGCCAACCTCTATTCCCCGCGAGGCCCGGGAGCTGAGGCCGGAAGGGAACCGAGGGGAGGAGAGCAGACCTGCTGATCTGGACACCCCAACAGAGCTCTGTTCCCCGCAGTCTCGGAGCAGCATGAGGCGGATGCTTGAGCAATAAAAGGTGAATGTAGCAATCAACTCGGTGATTATATTTCTGTGCGTCTGTGCGTCATTGTGCTCGGAGGGGAGTGCAGCGTGAGCGGGTAAGTGGTGGGCTGAGGTCCTGGGAAAGTCGCCATGCTCTCTGTCAGAGTCAGACCAGTAAGACTGGGTCCGGAGAGCAAGAGCCGATCAGAAACGGCTTGCCTTATGGCCAGAGTGAATGGAAAGGCTGCCGGCATGGGCCCAGCTCCTCACCGAGATCATTTTGTTATTTGTCGTTCTGCAGACTGGGCGAAGGCTGGGCCGAGAGGAGCCTCTATTTCCAATTCAGCTTTTTGCTTTCTAAGGAACCCCAGGCTTTTGCTTTACCTTCCCTTTCCTTCAGTCCCCTAATCGTGAATAAGAAAAGATTCCCTCTTCAGCCGCAGACAGAATGCGGCTTTGAAGTTGGGTGAGAACTCCTTGTCACATTGGCCGGCTGGGTTTTAGGGATTGAGATGGACCCCGAGCTTCCTGGGGACGGAGCAAAGCCGAGGGACCAGGAGCCCTTTGAAGCAGGGGACATGGGCTTGTCCCCACGGAGCCACAGCCGGTCACCCTCTGTCTCCACTTCCGGCATGAGGTCACTCTGACGGTGGCCCCCGGGGCTGTCCAGGGGTCCCTGCTGAGTGACATGTGTCCCCTTCTCTACCCACTTCCTCCCAGAGGCAGGCTTTGGGACAGCGATCTGGCTCCCCAGGCAGAGAGGGGCCTTCGTGGGTCAGGGTCAGTCGCTGGAATGAGGGCCGGAGAGCCTGGTCGGGTGGGGCACATAGGGTCTCTGCAGATGTCATAAAGCCACGATGAGGTCACAATGGCAGGCCCCATAGGATGACAGGTGCTCCAGACCCACAGGGAAGAGACCCCGTGATGGTGGAGGTGGGAGGCGTCCCAGGGGACACCGAGGATTGTGGGAAACCGCCAGAGGCTGGGAGGGAGGCAGGGAACATTGTCCCTCAGAGCCTCAGAAGGAACGAATCCGACAACACCCAGATCTTGGACTTCCGGCCTCCACGGCTGTGAGAGAATACGTTTCTGTTGCTTTAACTCCCCCCGTTTGCGGTGCAGCAGCCCGGAGGACTAGTTCACCACCCTCACTGCAAATGTGGGCAGAGGTGAGCGCTGGGGAAGGGCCGCAGGGACCCCCAAAGAGGGTGATCGCATCCCACAGAAGCCCACGTTCTTCTCCTGAGCAATGAGAGGACACCAGACCGGCTGTGGGCTGGAGACACCCTCTTTCTGTAAAGATGACCCCAGTTGTGTGGAGACCCTGCTGTGGGCTTACAAGTGACACCCCTCCCTGGGTGCCGGGGTTCACAAGGATCTCAGAAGCCCAGGTCTGGGCTGCATGCCTGATAGACAGTGTGGGGGTTGGCAGCGGATATGAGAAGACTGGGACCCCACCCCCAGGACGCTCCTGCACAGACACCCCCATGCCCCCACGCCCCCGCTGGCCAGCCATACCCGTCAGTGCTATGGGGCTTCTCATGCTACAGGAGGTGGGAGTCTGAAATGTGCCAATTCCAAGCAAATCGAAGCTTGAGTCCCCTGTGGAGCATAAACGCATCGGGCTATTTATGTCTCTCCTTCCTGCTGGGAAAATCCACTTTGAACACTTGAGACCCAGAGCCGCTGGCCGAGGAGAGTTTTAATTTGTGTGAGGGCCTGGCGCTGCGTGCGGCCGCCGCCTGGCGACGGAGAGGAGAGGAAGCTGGGCGGCCGGTCTTGCCCCCTGACAGCGGGAGCTGGGCATGCCTGGCAGGCCCTCTGCCCTCGGCGGACCACTGCCCAGGGCTGTGACAGACAGTGGGGCCAAGGACGAGGCCAGCACTGTCCGCTCGCTCAGAGTGAGCCGGCCGCACTGCGAGACGCCTCATCAGAGGAGTTGACTGGGTAACATTGTTTGGGAACCAGCCCTGTGGGGAACGCACACCAGCAGGCGTCCTGAGGTCCCCCTGCCCTGGCTGTGGGCTGTGGCTTTGCTTGTCCCTGGGTGTGTGTGTGGGGGGAGGGGGGGGGCGGGGGGGGGGGGGGGGTGCTGAATTCCGAAAGAAACGGCATTGCCAGGGGCAGGAGTAGAGGGAATTTCTGAGGCTCTTCCAGGAAGATCATGGGGCCATTCCGTAGGCGCTTAAAGGAGGATGGGAGGGTGCCAGCGGTCCTGGAGCAGAGCCGGCCACGTGGCGGGAAAGGGCTGTAAAGCAGACTGTGGTTCTCACGCCGCGGGAGCATGGGGCATTTCTCTCCCGCGCGTCCCCTCCCCTGATTCTGCCCGACGTCCTAACTGGGGCCGCTGGGAGCATCCCCGCTGGGCACCAAGGAGACAGGGGCATGAACCATCTGCTCGCTACATCAACTCATCCCACCCACCCAGGCCAGGGCCACCAGCCAGAGAGGGGCGGGCCTGGCTGAGCCCGGCTGGGCCTGCTGTGCTGGGGGAAGGTTCTGAGAACAGACATGAGCCAACCCTGCTCCACTCAGCAGGGACCTTTCCCCAAGAGCCCCCCTAGCCTATGCCAACAGGGTGACCTCTCCTAACCCCTGCGTCTTCCGGGGATGCTGTGCTTTCTCCGTGACCTGGAAGGTTCCGCAGTCCTGGCCCTACAGGCATTTCTGTGACCGAGTTTCTCCCAAGTGCTCCCGGTAGCACCAGCTCCAGCCGGCAGGGCCAGCTCCAGCCGGTAGGGCCAGAGGAGACCCCGCCCCGGGAGAATGAGGGAAAGGACCCCTCTCCCTGCTGGGGGCCCATCCTCCTGCCCACCCCAGGGGCCCTCTGCACAAATCCCCCTGGCCTCGGCTGGAGTGCAGCCCCCTCCACACCCACCTGAGCACATGCTGTCAGAGAAGCAGAGCCCCAGGACCCTGCCCACGGTGCCCTACGCCCCAGGCCCGTTCTCTTGCTCAAGGCCCCGCTGGGTCCTAGAGCCCCTTCCCAGCTGTCCCCACAGGGCCCTGAACACCCTTTCTGGACAGTGTCCTTTCCTGCCTGCCCAGCACCCTAGCTTACCTTCAGCCAGCAAAGCAGGCCCCTCCACTCTCACCCCTTGGACATCCGGGTGAAGACATGAGATCCCCCCAAATCTGAAGCCTTAGGCCACTCCCAAGCAACCTACAGTGAAGGCAATCCCATCTGAAACTGTCCCTGTCTCCCCGCCCCCCACCTCCCCACCTCTTCACCCCCCCCCCCCCCTCCCCACCTCCCCACACCCCCCCCCCCGCCTCCCCACCTCCCCACTTCCCCGCCCCTCCCCCCCCCCCCCGCCTCCCCGCCTCCCCACTTCCCCGCCTCCCCACCTCCGGCCTCCTGGCTCTCCCCACTTTGGAAACCGCAGAACATCTGTCGGTGCACCTCGGCGTGATTTGTTTGGCAAACATAACGCGCCAGGACATTTGCTGTGTCCTGTGCAGACACCATCACCCCCTCATGAGTGCCGGGGCTTCTGTGTAGCCAGGGTTTGGAAGGCAGTGAGGAGGGCCCATCGGCCTTGACAAATGGAATCCCACCTGCAGCTGCCAGTCATCTGGGCGCAGTGACGCCGAGCCCAGAGGAAGCTGGCTGCCGAGAACCGGGGAAACCGAGGAAGAGGACTCAGGAGCGGCCGGAGGACTTAATCTGCAGGGAATGTCCCCAACGCCCCCATGTGGTGGGCAAATGCCTGGTTCTGAAGGGCCTGCACCCAAGGGGAGGACATGGGGAAGGTCTGCAGAGGGGGGAGGGGCAGGTGACCACGCTGAAGACCAGGACTGTCCCTGACCAGGGCTTCCCGTGTTGGTTACTGAGAGACACCTGGGAAGGTTAGGAAGGAGGGGCCTGAGGAGGAAGAATGCCAGCCCCCCAGCACACACTCATCCAATTAGGGGCTCACGGCCCTGCAGGGAGGTCCTGAGAGGCCCACACTGGGCAGGACTAGGGGACACAGCTCCCATGGGGATATAGCACAGGTGGGACACAGCACAGGTAAGACATATCTCGGGTTGGACATAGCACGGGTTGGACACAGCATGGGTTGGACACGGCACGGGTGGGACACAGCACAGGTAAGACATATCTCGGGTTGGACACAGCACGGTGGAACCAGAGCAGGGCAGCCTGCTGAACCAGATGAGGGAAGTTTGTTTTGAGGCCACAGTTTGTCTACTCAGGGGCTTGGCCACCCCCCAACACGGCTGAGCCATATCACGAGGCCACGGCGCACTTCAGACCTGCCTCCAGCCAGCCCTGCCCCTGCCTCGGCCTCCCCTGCCCGGCCCGGCCCTGGCCCACAGCGCAGGGCTCCCAGCAGCAGGAGGGCCTGCTGCCAGGTGAGAGGCTGGGTCAGGCAGCCCTGCCAGGCCTGGCTACAGAGGACACAGGTACCCAGACATCCACCTCTCTGCCTTCCTCCATAGGGGAGGGTTTGCCCAACGTTTCCATGGTTTGGAGGGAGAACCATGTGTTTGAAAAACAATAAACACCTGACCCCCACAGGCAGCAGGCAGCCTCATCACAGCCCACCTCGGGGGAGAGCGACGCTCCCTCTGACTGTGAGTCAGTAGCCTGTGCGGGGCTGTCCAGCGAGCGGCTCAGCTAGGAGGGGTCTTGACGGTGACCCTGCCTTGGAGCCGGCCAGTGAGAAATCCCTCAGACAGCCTGTCGGGCTATCGGCTTCATTAACAAATATGCAAATCAGCTCCAGAGAGTCCTACCTAGGCCACAACACAGGAGGTGATTAAGGGACTTATCTGCTCCCATGGAGGGACTGTGCGTCCGTGTCCGCCTGTGATGTGTATACAAACACTGTTTGTCAACGGAGAGCTTGACACGGCCCATATGTTAAAACGTTTTTATTTTGAAACTCCCAATACATCAGATGTTATTTATTTCCTATTTAACGTTTAAATGAGGGGGAAATATTTATCCCCCAAGCAAATCAAGGCCAGAACAACAATCTCACAAAGGTCAGATTCTATCGCTTTGGTTAATTGGATCTGTCTTCAAAGCCACCCTGCCTATACGTCAGGGGCCGCGGAGGGCACAGGAGGCTGCTGCCGAGAACTGATGGGCGTGAGGCCAGGCCTGGGGTGCCCAGCGGTCCTTCTGCCATGTTTCCTGAGGGCAGAGATGGGGCCAGCGGTACCCTCGGGTCGTCCTGAGTGAAGGTTTGTGCCCGGGAGGGAGATTTACAGCCTGCCTCGTGCGCCTGTCTACAGCTTCTGTTTCCTCCAACCCCACAGAAAATCGAACGCTCCACCAGAGCTCTGTGTGTGGGTGGCCGGGGAGACCCAAGCAGGGGTTTGTGCTGCCGGCCACACCGGGGAGGCCGCGGGGTGCCCGGCTGCGGCCCAGAGGCCAGAAAAAGGGCCCGTCCTCATGGCTGCTGCCGTCCATCATTTTCCTAATTCTGTGTGAGGCTGGGATGACAGGGCCTCTTCAACCTGAAGATGTAAATCAGGAAGGTATGTTCACAACCCACCCCACCCCCCCTCTCTCTGTTCAAACCCAGAGAGGGTTCCTGAGCATAAAGTGAGAAGAAACAGAAAACCCGAACCGCCCCTCCCTGAGGGAGCCAGAGCGTGCCGGGCGGGCGTTGGTGGAGATCAGTGGCTGAGAGGGGTCTTGCCCGCGTGTGGGGCGAGGAGGGGCACACGCAGGCCCTGTCCTGTTTGTTCCCGGCGGTCAGCAGGCAGCGCGCCTCCTGCCTTCCCGCGTTTGTTGGTGGCTGGTGCTGTGACATTAATGAAGCATGAACGTGGACCTCTATGTAGATTTCAGAACGGGCCTGATTTCTGCAGCGTGATATGGCAGGACGTAATTGAACATCATGCTCACCTTGTTTTACTAAATTCGGGGTTGTTTTGAGGCTTCCTCGTTCTTTTAAAGCACAATTCAATTCACCTGCTGCAGCGAGCTGCTTGCAGTGACCATAGTCACATCCAGACGAGGTGCAGGAGGCGGGGTTTCCGCAGGGCCACCCTACCAGACCCCGTGTGGCTGCCAGGCCAGCCTGTGCCCGGTGCCTCTCGTCGCTGCCGATGCGCAACAAGTCCAGCCCCAGGGGAGGAGGGACTTCGTTCTAAAGCATCGTTACCACAGGTGGGGAGACCCCCACGCCAGGAGGTCTGCAGAAGCCTCGAAGTTCAGGGAGACGGGCATTTTCTTTAAGGGAGGAGTGAGCAAGGCTCGAAAGAACTGGGTGTAGGGGAGGAGTGGGTGCTGTGAGGGGACAGCTGATCAGGGGTGTTCTTGGGAACAGCTGTTGGGAAGAGGTCAGTCCACATTCCCATGTTCAAGTGTTGGGCCAAGCTCAGGCCCTGGGGCACAGAGAGAAGCCTGTGTTGGAGAGGAAAACAGTCTTCTACCCTCTAATGTTCTGCACCTGAGGCCTGTGAATTAAACTGATTAAAAAAAAACCACTACACACACACACAGTAAATAAAAAGGAGAGAAAGTGTGTGCATGCTATGTGGGAGTACTCCGTGATGAGTAACTCCAAGAGATGGATACAATTTTTTAAATTATATTTTTATTTCAGAGAGGAAGGGAGAAGGAGAGAGACATAGAAACATCCATGATGAAAGAGAATCATTGATGGGCTGCCTCCTGCACGCTCCCCACTGGGGATTGAGCCCGCAATCTGGGCAGGTGCCTTTGACCGGAATCGAACCTGGGACCCTTCAGTCTGCAGATCGACGCTCTATCCACTGAGCCAAACAGGCTAGGGTGAGACAATTACAATTTGAAGCTCATATGCCTAACACAGTAAAGGGATGGGAAGAAAAAGCATAATTTTATGGGGAGAATAAATAGGTTTCTTTAGGAAACAGGAATGGATTTTTAGGAGAACAAATGAGGAGAAAGTTTGCAATGTTTCTTTTGCAGGTTCAAGTAGTCTTTCCTCCTCATCATGGCCATGACACGCCCCCAGAGAGAGGGCTTCTGGGCAGTTCCCCACCTGACCCTCCCCCTGCAGACACAGCTCCTACCCTTCCCCCTGCAGACATAGCTCCTGTCCCTCCCCCTGCAGACACAGCTCCTGTCCCTCCCCCTGCAGACACAGCTCCTATCCCTCCCCCTGCAGACACAGCTCCTGTCCCTCCCCCTGCAGACACAGCTCCTGTCCTTCCCCCTGTAGACACAGCTCCTATCCCTCCCCCTGCAGACACAGCTCCTGTCCTTCCCCCCTGTAGACACAGCTCCTATCCCTCCCCCTGCAGACACAGCTCCTGTCCTTCCCCCTGTAGACACAGCTCCTATCCCTCCCCCTGCAGACACAGCTCCTGTCCTTCCCCCTGTAGACACAGCTCCTATCCCTCCCCCTGCAGACACAGCTCCTGTCCTTCCCCCCTGCAGACACAGCTCCTATCCCTCCCCCTGCAGACACAGCTCCTGTCCCTCCCCCTGCAGACACAGCTCCTATCCCTCCCCCTGCAGACACAGCTCCTGTCCCTCCCCCTGCAGACACAGCTCCTGTCCTTCCCCCCTGCAGACACAGCTCCTGTCCCTCCCCCTGCAGACACAGCTCCTATCCCTCCCCCTGCAGACACAGCTCCTGTCCTTCCCCCTGCAGACACAGCTCCTATCCCTCTCCCTGCAGACACAGCTCCTGTCCCTCCCCCTGCAGACACAGCTCCTGTCCTTCCCCCTGCAGACACAGCTCCTATCCCTCCCCCTGCAGACACAGCTCCTGTCCCTCCCCCTGCAGACACAGCTCCTGTCCCTCCCCCTGCAGACACAGCTCCTGTCCCTCCCCCTGCAGACACAGCTCCTATCCCTCTCCCTGCAGACACTGCTCCTGTCCCTCCCCCCCCCCCCCCCCCCACAGACACAGTGGGACCAGGGACGGCTCAATGAGCACCATGGGGGAGCTCCCCGCTCCCCAGCCTCAACAGCACTGTTGTGACACTAATTAGATCCGCCGCCCAGATTGCTCAGCAAATCGCCGCCACAGAAGGGAATCTCATGCCATTTAGTTGGAGCAGTGTTTTTTGTGAATAAAATAATTAGAAACAGATATGTAAGCGGACGATAATAACCCATTAGCAAAAATTACACCCTCGTATTTTTCACTCTAAGTGTGAAATGCTGAGAGTCGTGCTGCTGCTTGCAGACACCCGAGTCATCGGCCAAGTCTCCGGAAAACAGCCAGGCATCGGGCTCACGCGTATCATCGCCCTGAAGAAACCGGGCGTTGGCTTTTCCGCCTGTCAAGGATGATACGGGATTTAGGGTTCAAGTTTTGGAGCATCCATTTCTTGTCTGAAACCAACTCACCATGTGCTCCCGGTTAAGTCACCAGAGACCTTGCTGAGCTGCAGCCTCCTCACCTCTGAAATGGGGTATTAGGGGGGAAAAGGGCGATGGGATTATGGGCAGTGGTCTGTGTCCCAGGGATAACTGGCATCTGCTGCCCAGGGTTCGTGGACAGTACACTGTGACGTGCTGTCATTAGGACCTAAGCTCAGCTCACAGGTGCTGGGCTGTGTCATGGGGACGAAGGGCCCTGGAGGGCTATCGGCCCAGAAGAAGCAAGGGGCTGGGAGGGTCAGCCACAGGAGAGCAGGAGCTGATTCCAGGGCAGTCAGCAGAGGGCGCCCCTCAAATCTGACGTCCTAAACTCCCCAGGAGCTCAGGGCACGAAAGAGACATCACTCACAGCAAGCCTGGGCTGGGTGCACACAGAGGCTTGGCGGCAAATTCGAAAGACGTGCAGGTATGTGCTAGTCAAACAGCAACCCCTTCAGGGCGCCCGAACCCTGGCTGTTTTAAACGAACATCACTTGAGAATGAAAAATGGCAGCGTCCAGTTGTTGGGCACAACTTTGAGTTTCTTTTTTGTCCCTGGAGCACGGAAAATAGAGGCCAGTGCAATGGTCTGAACACCAACCACGGGATGGAACCAAACATACGACAGGCAAATGATTTCCATTTCTCTCCAGGTGGTTTCAAGCCTGGCCACCACCAGCTGGGGCCTATGCTATTCTGGTCAAACAAAAACAGGTCTATTTTAATCCAAAATGTGGTACTTCCTCCTTAAAGATCCACATTGAAGAACACTTTTAAACTTCTTTGAAATGCTGCTTGGCATGGGGAAGGCGGCGAGCAGTAAATCGGTGTCACGCTCTGCATCATGACCCAGAAAAACAGCCACGTGAAGCACTGACCTCAGCCGGGGGTGCCGTGTAATTCTTTTCCTGGGAAAATGCACGCTGGCAGCTGGGAACGTGGCCCTGGATTTTACGGTGCTAACCAAACGACGCCTCGCAGATGGCGTTAGGGCTCAATGTTTGAATCCAGCTTGCAAAGTAGAGTGTACCTTGTTTCCTTAAAGCCATCCGAGAGCACGAGGGCGCCGAGGCCCTGGACCACAGGTGGAAGGCAATCGGCCCGCCCTTCCTGCTCTGGGGTTTGCAGGTGTCGCCACCTCTTTGACATGGATGCAGACACGGCTCTGGCCCAGGGAGCACAGGCGACGGAGGACTGAAGGCGCTCCCTCACACTTCTCTGTGTCTCGATTGCACATTCAGGGCTGCCTTATGCGTGTTGACTGTGCCAGACTCCCCGGGACCTGAAAATGGGGACCCCCTCCTAATACAGTGGTCGGCAAACTCATTAGTCAACAGAGCCAAATATCAATAGTACAACGATTGAAATTTCCTTTGAGAGCCAAATTTTTTAAACTTCTTCTAACACCACTTCTTCAAAATAGACTCGCCCAGGCCGTGGTATTTTGTGGAAGAGCCACACTCAAGGGGCCAAAGAGCCGCATGTGGCTCGCGAGCTGCAGTTTGCCAACCACGGTCCTAACAGCCCCGATGGGCTGTGGCAAAGCCGGGAGAGCCGGAGACGGGCTCACTTCGCTGATGTCACCCAGGAACCCGCTGGGCGCATCCGTTTGGACGTTCGCTCTGAGGCGGTGTCTGTGCGTCCTGCCCAGGCAAATGGCTCCTTCCAGGCAGTAAGTGGAGAGAGGGGTGCGCTCATGGGAGCGCGGGCAGGCTCCTCCATCCTCAATGGATGGGCGCCCTCTCTCGAGCCACCCCCTCGCCGGTTCCCTCCTCTAGGAGTCTCTTTCCACCCCCAAAGGGACCCCGAGTGCAGTAAAGATGACAGTCGGTCATTTCAAAAAGACAGATGAACACAAATTCCCCGGCACCCCATTTTTCTTTTCCCTCTCAGAGGAAGTCAGATAAGCCAGTCGCTCAGAAAGAGCCCGGCACGCCGGGGACAAGTGATTGCCCAAGTCTGGAGGAATTTGCTGGCTATAACTGGGAAGTAAATGGCCTCATCTCTCCATTTTTCCTCGACACATTTCTGTAAGAACACAGCTTTCTCTTCAAGCACAGGCGTGATGGCGAGGAGCTTGCGATTTCTGTTTCTAATTACCAAATTAATTACCTCTGAATATAGCACTTGTCTCCGCCACAGATAAGTGCTCTTGCTGTAAACAAGGCTGCGGCGGCGTGTGCGCAATCTGGAAAGTGCAAGACTGTCCCTCCCGTCAGACCCTCAGGACTCACCAAATTGGGTGCCTTATTAAAGGTGCCCCTTTATTTTCTTAAAATATTTTTATTGATTTCAGAGAGGAAGGGAGAGGGAGAGAAAGAAAAAAACAATGATGAGAGAGAACCATGGATCTGCTGCCTCCTGCACTCCCCCCGCACCTGCCCGCCCCGCCACTGGGAATCAAGCCCACAATCTGGGCATGTGCCCTGACGGGAACCGAACCGTGACCTCCTGGTTCATAGGTCGATGTTCAACCAACTGAGTCCCACCAGCCGGGCAAAGGTGCCTATTTATTTCATTATTTCAATGATACTTTTTTCCTACAGTAAGGATTCGATATTTTTTACTCTGTTTCCCTAACATGAGTGGGTCTGCCCCATCTTGAGGCAGTATTTAAAGAGCTGAGTGACTTATCACCCTTTTTCTCAGCTCTGCCGTCGCATCCTGTGGAACAGCTGCCAACCCGCTCAGTCGTGGTTTCTTTTCACACCCGGAGCCACTGCACCTGCGCGAGTAGAGTAGTCCTTGAGCACCGAGGCGTGGAGGCGGGCAGGGAGGACACGTGAAGGAGAATGGGCCACTTAGGCCCTTGGGGAGCCATTATCCTGTAGAATCCCCGGAAGGGAGGGGGCATTCTTTCCATGCTACAATTGAGGAAATGGGGTCTCAGAGCAGGAAGTCTCCCTTCACAGTGACCCCGACACTGAGGGGCTGAGCTGGGACCTGAACCCCAGCCTGTGGGACATGACCCTCACCTTGAAAATTTTGGAAAAGATGGAATACTTTTGACCAGATGTCACTCCCCCTACGGAGGGTGCAGCATCTCCCTCCCCTGCCTCGTGTCTGAGTGTCCATGCGGGGAGCAGCCCAGGCCTCCCACCTGCTCTCTCAGAAGAACACGCTCACGGTTGCACAAGGCCACGATCTCCTGCACTAGCATCTTGCCAGCAGCCTCAAGGGGTCGCCCCCTCCTGAGTTAGTCCCCAGAAACAAAGGGGCCTGGAAACACTCGCATCGGTTACATCCCCGAAAGGTTTGCCTGTGCGTCTTTCATCTTTTGGAAAACAGCCTGATGGACTGTGAATTGGAGCCTAACTCCCGCCCCCATCAGGGGCTGGTGTAAAAATGAGCAACACTTAGAACCGTGCTGCGTGAGACTCCATGTTTATTGAAAACTAGAGGCCTGGTGCATGAATTCGTGCACAGGTGGGGTCCCTAGAGGTGGCCTGTGGCAATAAGGCCCCCACTTGTGCCCCCAGGCTCACAGCCCCAACTCGCGCGCCCAGCCTCGCAGCCCCGCAGCCCCACCTGGAACCCTACTGTAGCCTGGCGCCGCCCCCTCACCGGCTCTACCATCCCACCTGCAGGGTGATTGATCAGGGCCAGGCCCCCTGCCCGGTTCCCTCAGCACCTGGGAGCCAGGCAGCGCCCTGCCCCCTGCCGCCACCACTGGTCGCTGTCTGTGGGGTGGGGGTGTTCGGCAGGGCATTCAGGCCCCCGCTCTCACCTGCCTTGACCTGGCGCTGCCTGCTCACCTGCTCCACCATCCCACCCCACTCTCATCGGGGCCCATCAGGGCCAGCAGCACCTCCACTGCCATCGGCTGCCAGTGCTGCATCGCCAACGCCCACCATGTTCTGCACCACCCCCTGGTGGTCAGTGCACCACAGCGAGCGGCTGAACTCCCAGTCTCCTGGTCGAATGACTGCCCGAGGGGACAATTTTCGTATTAGGCTTTTATTATATAGGATTACTAGAGGCCTGTTGCCAGAAATTCATGCACGGTGGGGGGAGGGTTCCCTCAGCCCATCTGCGTCCTTTCACAATCTGGGACCCCCCCCCCCTCAGGGGATGTTGAGCCTAGACCGGCAGTCGGACATCCCTCTCACAATCCGGGACGCTGCATGCACCAGTGACCATACTTCTCATACAGGTGAAAGGCATCTTGCTGTTGTATGGGCAGCTACATTTTTTTGCCCTGATTATAAAAAATAGTGCATAACATAATCCTTTTGAGGCAGTAGTACCATTTTCCCCATCTTATGGGTGGAAAAACTGAAGCAGAGAGAAGTTAAGTAATTGGCTTTGTCACACAGTTATAAGTGTCAGAATCAGGGCTGACCACAAAATGTGCAAGCCAGAGTCCATGCATCTCATCGCTGCATCATCCTGTTTTTTCAGCGTTAGAGTAAGTAGCCTTGCCAGGTTTTAACTTTTAAATCAAAGAGACTGTTTCCAATATATAGGGTAGGGTCCCTAGGCCTGGCTGGCGATCAGGGCCATCTGTGGGGTGACTGGTGGGCGGGGCAATTAGGGGGCCCCCACTGGGACCCTCCTTGGCTGGTGGCCTGGCGCTGCCTGCTCGCCGGCCCCGCCCCCCAATCACCGCTGCCCTTTGCCTCCTTCTTGGGGCAGCTCCTGCATTGAGTGTCTGCCCCCTGGTGGTCAGTGTGTGTCATAGTGACTGGTCATTCCGCTGGTTGTTCTGCTGTTTGGTCGATTTGCACATTAGGGTTTTATTATACAGGATGTCTGTGGTCCCCACCTACCTGGCCTCTGTCTCCTCCATCCTCTCACAGGCCTGGATGTACGCACCTGCTCATATGAAAAGCACTGTGGTTTCCCATAAACATGCACAAGCTTCTGTTCGTTTGCACAATGAATATTGCAAAGATCGTAATGAAATTAGGATGGAGCGTGAAGACGGCTGCCCTCTGTTGATGTGCTACACGTGAGTCACATCCCAGGAACCACTGTCCCCAAACACCAGGGTTCCTGAATGAATATTTTCCTCCTCGGTTCTAAGTGGCAGAGAAGAGAGACCTCGCTAATGGATTTATAGCTTATCAGCGGGTCTCGGGGAGGCTGGAGATGGATGGGTTCTCGCCAATACATTCATTTAGAAGCAATCGACCAAGTCCAACCCGGCAGTCTATTTGTTTTGGTGAACTGGGCCGCTCGCTATAATTCACCTTAGCATTAAGGAGGGCGTTTAACCTGTGCAGACTCGGGAACTACGTTCCTGTGGATCGAGTCATTGGGAAGTATTTGCAGAGGCGTTTTTAAGGTAAGAACGTCCATCTTATTTCTGAAGCTGCCTTGGGGATGGGGACAGGGCTCTGAGTATGTAAATTTGAATAAAATCAAGTTTAGAGCATAAATTAAATGGCTTTCAGGCAGAAGCATGACTTGGGGATTACTTTGAAATTGGGCAACAGAATGGCTGATGCTCTGGCAGCCCCTGCCCTCAGCAGCTCTGACAGCGACACTGCGGCCAAGTTAGAGGGGACAGCTGTGGGAAGGTGACGATACAGGTGAAATGAGTGGCAGGTGAAGGTGGGCGGACGTTCAGCCTCTGGCCTCCCCTCCAAGAATGAGGGCTCCTTTGTAAGGGCGTTTGTGTTCTGTTTCGGGTAATGACGGGGGCAGAGAGCTTGTCCTGTGTCTGCTGATTTTTGATTACCTTCAGCTCAACATATGCCCACAGTGCCTCTGGGGTGGCATGTCCTGAACCCCTCCCCACTCTAAGAGAATGACTCGGGTCCCTGCACACACAGGTCTGGCGTCCCAGGTGCTCACACTCTCAACCTCCTCTAGGTGAGCAGCAAGCCAGGCTGAGGAGGGAGGACCTCAGAGCACGCTGTGGGCATTTACAATTCTAGATCAAGGTATCGATTGCCTCTTAAAAATCCCTGCCTTCCATCCGCTGCCTGCAAGCAGAGCGTGTGGGTGTCCCTGCATGGGCGTCCGGCTTTCCCAGCAGCTGGGACCAGAATGCAGCTGGATTATGTGGCTCAAACCTTTGTGTTTCGAGAGGTATTGCTGAAAAGCAAGCACTGTTTGGTTGGTGTGTTTTCTAAGAAGATGCTCAGTGGAAGGAGAGAACAGCATTGTGAAGCTAGTTGCCCCAGAGAATCAAGTTTCCGAGCGTCTGCATAAAGCCTCACGTTTAGTGTCAGAGGTTATTTCCTTGGGAGAAAACGCGCAGGCCTTTCAGGGGCTGCACCTGAGCCAGCAGGCCGCTAGCTGGGCTTTAGAGGCCGCGCAGTGGGCGCGGCAGAGTCAGCACCGGATGGCATCCGGCCCGCAGAGCCGCAGGTAGTAATGCCCTCCGTTTGTACCCCTGCTTAAGTAATTGTCTGCACCGCCAGGGAGGATTTTCTCTCCACACTTGGAAGAGATGCCAATTGTCCCTGCGCCCTGCCTGGGGTTCAGTTCCTCAGGGCCAGCGAGCACAGGGGCCACGGTCGAGCCTCGTGGAGAAGAGGCTCAGAAGAGCTGACTAAGGATTGGACAAGGGGAGAGTCTTTGTCAAAGGAGGAAAAAGGAAGGAAGGAAGGAAGGAAGAAGGAAGGAAGGAAGGAAGGAAGGAAGGAAGGAAGGAAGGAAGGAAGGGAAAGGAAGGAGGGAGGGAGGGAGGAGAGGGAGAGGAGAAAAACGTGTTAAGATTAGTTAATTAATGGGTTGGTTAATTGATAGATTAATTAATAAGGGTTTTGTTAATTGATCTAAAGCAGTTCATGTCACTTGTAGGAACACATGCTGAGTGAATGAATGAATGGATGAGCATATGAATGACTCCATAAGTGAACTGAATAATAAATTAATGGTTACACATCACATCTAACTTATAAGTGGCAGATCCAGAAGTAAAATAATAAAAAGGTAATAGAAAAATAAACACATCTTGCCTATTAATGTATAAATTATTCACACAAATTTAACTTTGTAGAAATGTCATCACTTTGATCCCCATTATATTTATACAGGATCAGACAAGTTTAAAGATGGCCCTTGAGTGACTTTCCCCTTGTTCAGAGACCTTCTCTCATCTGTCAATATCAAGGACAAGGACCGTGCACAGCATGAACCATGTACAACAGGAACCGTGCACAGCATGAACCGTGCACAAGAGGAACCGTGCACAGAATGAACCGTGCACAACAGGAACCGTGCACAGCATGAACCGTGCACAGCATGAACCGTGCACAGCATGAACCGTGCACAAGAGGAACCGTGCACAGCATGAACTGTGCACAGCATGAACCATGCACAGCATGAACCATGCACAGAATGAACCGTGCACAGCATGAACCATGCACAACATGAACCGTGCACAAGAGGAACCGTGCACACGGAGCCAGAGCACCTTCAGGAATTTGAGAGTGTGCGCCCTAGCTGGTTTGGCTCAGTAGAGAGAGCACACACAGGACGCAGCTCCACTTCAAGGAATTCGGCACACCGGACACAGCTGCCTGGGATCCCTGACTCACAGCGCATTCACACTAAGAGCCAGCGACCCCAATTGTTGGTGCATGCACACACAGGGACCCTGATTCTCAACAAGAAACAGCACAAGGCAACAGAGACTCTGACACTTGATTCTTGGTGCAGACACAGGGAAACTCTGACTCCGGGCACATGCTAAGGATCTCATTTTCGGCACATACCAACAGTGTGGTGCAGACAGGGCCCCTGATTCTAAGTGTGCACACGAGACCACACGGAACACTGGGGACACTGACCCTGGGCAAGTCTGGTTCCCACCAACCAAAGGCAGCCACACGTCCTAGTGTCAGAGCACTTCAGTGAAACTCGGGTGGAGTGAAGTCCCCACAGCACACGGCCCAGGTCCATGCAAACAGAAGCCTGAGCTTTCTGGTGATAGCCAGAATGGGGAAACGAAACAACTCACAGAGGAAAGAAAATGTGGAGTCGCCAAGAAAGGAAATTAGTGAAACTGAAGCTTGCAACATGACCGAAAAGGAGTTCAGAGTAATGGTCATGGAATTTATACATCGGATGGATGAGAAAATCAACAACTTATGCAAGAATCAGGAAGAAATGAAAAGTGATATAGCTACAATCAAAAACACCATGGAAAGTTTCAACAGTAGACTACAAGAAGCAGAGGACCGAATTAGTGAGTTAGAAGATCAGGTACAGAAACAAGCTCAATCTGAACAGCAATTGGAGAAAAAAATTAAAAAGCAGGAGGAAAGCCTAAGGGAGATTCGGGACAACATGAAACGAAGTAACATGCGTATAATAGGGCTGCCAGAAGGACAAGAAGAGCAGCAGGGATTAGAAAATCTATTTGAAGAAATAATGACAGAAAACTTCCCAGATATGGGAAAGATAAAAGTTACGCAAGTACAGAGAGTCCCAAGCAGGATCAACCCCAAAAGACCCACACCAAGACATGTCATAATTTCAATGGCAAATATAAATGACTAGAGGCCTGGTGCACGAAATTTGTGCATGGAGGGGGGTTGTCCCTCAGCCCAGCTTGTACCCTCACCAATATGGGACCCCTCAAGGGATGTCTGACTGCCCGTTTAGGCCCGATCCCACCGGACATCCCTCTCACAATCCAGGACTGCTGGCTCCCAACTGCTTGCCTGCCTGCCTTCCTGATTGCCCCTAACCGCTTCTTCCTGCCAGCCTGATCACCCCCTAACCACTCTGCTGCCAGCCTGTTTGCCCCCAACTTCCCTCCTCTGCCGGCCTGGTCACCCCTAACTGCCCTCTCCTGCAGGGTTGATCACCTCCAACTTCCCTCCCTTGCAGGCCGGGTGCCTCCCAACTGCCCTCTCCTGTTGGCCATCTTGTGGTGGCCATCTTGTGTCCACATGGGGGCAGGATCTTTGACCACATGGGGGCAGCTATATTGTGTGTTGCAGTGATGATCAATCTGCATATTACTCTTTTATTAGATAGGATAGAGGCCTGGTACAGAGGTGGGGGCCAGCTGGTTTGCCCTGAAGAGTGTCCCAGATCAGGTGGGGGTTCCCTTGGAGCGTGGGGCGGCCTGAGCGAGGGGCCTGTGGTGGTTTGCAGGCCAGCCACGCCCCCTGGCAACCCAAGCAGAGGCCCTGGTATCTGGAATTTATTTTCCTTCAACAATTGAAACTTTGTAGCCTGGAGCGGAGCCAAGCCTGGGGCTCCCTCCGAGGCCGGCAGCCATTTGTGTTGGGGTTATAATTGAAACTTTGTTGCCTTAAGCGGGTGGGCCCGGCCAGGGTGTGTGGAAAGCTTTGCTTCCCCTGTTGCTGGCGGCAACCCTGGCCTGCTCTCTCAAGCTCCATTCTGCCACCGTTTGTTTGAATTTGTTTACCTTCTATAATTGAAACTTTGTAGCTTGAGTGGAGGCTTAGGCCTGGCAAGGGCAGGGGGAAAGCTTGGCTTCCTCTGTTACCTAGGAAACCTTGCTCTCTGTGGCTGTAGCCATCTTGGTTTGGGTTAATTTGCATGCTCACTCTGATTGGATGGTGGGTGTGGCTGATGGGCGTGGCTTGTGGGTGTGTCGGAGGTATGGTCAATTTGCATATTTGTCTATTATTAGGTAGGATAAAGAGAGAATCTTAAAGGCGGCAAGAGAGAGACAGAGAGTTACCTACAAAGGAACACCCATCAGATTATCAAATGATTACTCAACAGAAACACAACAAGTTAGAAGTGAATGGAAGGAGGTATACAAAGTGTTGCAAGCAAAGGATTGAATCCAAGAATACTATATCCAACAAGACTATCAATCAAAATTGAAGGGGAAATCAGGAGCTTTGCAGACAAAAAAAGACTCAGGGAGTTTATCACCACCAAACCAGCAATGCAAGAATTGCTGAAGGGAATACTGTAAAAAGAAGAAATAAACAGGTAAGATGGAATACAGACACAAAAATGGATATGACTACAAACAAATACCTTTCAGTAATAACTTTAAATGTAAACGGACTAAATGCTCCAATCAAAAGACATCGAGTGGCTGAATGGATAAAAAAACATGACCCATATATATGCTGTCTACAAGAGACCCATCTCAGAACAAGAGACTCACACAGATTGAAAGTGAAGGGATGGAAAAATGTCTTTCAGGCAAATGGAAATGAAAAAAAAGCTGGGGTAGCAATACTTATATCTGACAAAATAGACCTCAAAGTCAATGCCATAACAAGAGATAAGGAAGGCCACTTCATAATACTAAAGGGAGAAATCCAACAAGAAGAAATAATTCTGGTAAACATATACGCTCCCAATATAGGAGCACCCAAATACATAAAAAAACTCCTGGAGGATATCAAGGGAGAGATTAATAGCAACACAATCATAGTAGGAGACTTTAATACCCCACTATCACCATATCCTCTAAACAAAAAATCAGCAAGGAAACAGCAATCCTAAATGACTCACTAGACCAGATGGAATTAATTGACATCTTCAGAACATTTCACCCCAAAGCCACAGAATATACATTCTTCTCAAGTGCACATGGGTCATTTTCAAAGACAGACCATATGCTGGGTCACAGGCAAAGTCTCTTCAAATTCAAGAAGATAGAAATTATATCAAGCATCTTCTCAGATCACAGTGGCATAAAACTGGAAATCAACTACAATAAATAAAATCCAAAGAAATCAAACACATGGAGACTAAACAGCATGCTATTAAACAAGGACTGGGTCACCAGAGAGATCAAGGAAGAAATAAAAAACATCATTGCAACAAATGACAATGAAAACACAACAATCCAAAATCTATGGGACACAGTGAAAGCAGTCTTGAGAGGGAAGCTCATAGCTCTACAAGCCTATTGAAAAAACAAGAAACAATGGTAATAAATTACCTAACCCTACAACTCAAAGAGCTAGAAAAAGAGCAGCTAGAAAAGCCCAGTGTAACCAGAAGGAAGGAAATAAAAAAGATCAGAGCGGAGATAAATGACATAGAGACCAAAGAAACATTACAAAAGATCAACAAAACCAAGAGCTGGTTCTTGGAAAAGAAAAACAAGATTGATGGACCTCTAGCCAGGCTCACCAAGAAGCAAAGAGAGAGGACCCAAATAAACAAAATCAGAAATGAAAGAGGTGAAATAACAACAGACCCCGCTGAGATACAAAGGATTGTTACAAAATACTACGAACAACTCTATTCCAACAAACTGGACAACCTGGAGGAAATGGACATATTCCTAGAAAAATACAACCTTCCAAAAATCAATCAAGAAGAATCTCAACAGCTCAATAGGCCAATAACTATGGACGAAATTGAAGCAGTCATCAAAAAGCTTCCGGCAAACAAAAGCCCGGGGCCTGATGGCTACACAGGAGAGTTTTACCAAACATTCAAGGAAGAACTAAAACCTATCTTCCTCAGACTATTCCAAAAAATTCAAGAGGAAGGAACACTTCCAAGCTCCTTCTATGAAGCCAGCATCACCCTAATACCAAAACCAGATAAAGACAACACAGTGAAAGAGAATTACAGACCAATATCCCTCATGAACATAGATGCCAAAATCCTCAACAAAATTCTAGCAAATCGGATCCAGCAGTACATCAGAAAGATCATACACCATGACCAAGTAGGATTTATCCCAGGAATGCAAGGATGGTACAATATCCGCAAATCAATAAACGTGATACATCACATAAACAAATTGAGAGATAAAAATCACATAGTCATATCAATTGATGCAGAAAAAGCATTTGACAAAATCCAACACCCTTTCTTGATAAAAACTCTCAACAAGGTGGGAATAGAAGGCTCATACCTCAACATAATAAAAGCTATATATGATAAACCCACAGCAAACATCATACTCAATGGACAGAAACTAAAAACATTTCCCCTAAGAACAGGAACAAGGCAGGGATGCCCACTCTCACCACTCCTGTTTGACATAGTACTGAAAGTATTAGCCATTGCAATTAGACAAGAAGAAGAAATAAAAGGCATCCAAATTGGAAAAGAACAAGTAAAGCTGTCTTTATTTGCAGACGACATGATATTGTACATAAAAAATCCAAAAGACTCCGTCAAAAAACTAATAGACTTAATAAATGAATTCGGCAATGTAGCAGGATACAAAATTAACGTCAAGAAATCTATGGCCTTTCTATACACCAATAGTGAACTTACAGACAGAGAGACTAAAAAGGCAATCCCATTTACCATCGCACCAAAGAAATTAAGATACCTAAGAATAAACTTAACTAAGGAGATAAAAGACCTATATACGGAAAACTACAGGACACTGAAAAAAGAGATAGAGGAAGACGTAAACAGATGGAAGAACATACAATGTTCATGGATTGGTAGAATCAACATCATTAAAATGTCCATACTACCCAAAGCAATCTATAGGTTCAATGCACTCCCCATTAAAATACCAATGGCATATTTCACAGACCTTGAAAGAACTCTCCAAAAATTCATCTGGAATAAAAAAAGACCCCGAATAGCCACAGCAATCCTGAGAAAGAAGAATAAAGTAGGAGGGATCTCAATACCAGATTTCAAGCTGTATTACAAAGCCACTGTTCTCAAAACAGCCTGGTACTGGCACAAGAACAGACATATAGATCAATGGAACAGAATAGAGAATCCAGATATTGACCCAAACCACTATGCTCAATTAATATTTGACAAAGGAGGCATGAACATACAATGGAATAAAGACATTCTCTTCAATAAATGGTGTTGGGAAAATTGGACAGATACATGCAAAAAAATGAAACTAGACCACCAACTTACGCCATACACAAAAATAAACTCAAAATGGATACAGGACTTAAACATAAGATGGGAAACCATAAAAATACTAGAGGAATCCACAGGCAGCAAAATCTCAGACATATGCCAAAAGAACTTCTTCACTGATACTGCCCCTAGGGCAATGGAAGCTAAAGAGAAAATAAACAAATGGGACTACATCAAAATAAAAAGCTTTTTTACAGCAAAAGAAACTATCAACAAAACAACAAGAAAGCCCACTGCATGGGAGAACATATTTGCAAATGGCATCACTGATAAAGGTTTAATCTCCAACATCTACAGGCAGCTTATACAACTTAATAAAAGGAAGATAAATGATCCAGTAAATAAATGGGCAACGACCTAAATAGAATCTTTTCCAAAGAAGACAGAAGGAAGGCCAAGAGACACATGAAAACATGCTCAATGTCACTAATTATCCGAGAGATGCAAATCAAAACAACAATGCGGTACCATCTCACACCTGTCAGAATGGCTATCATCAACAAATCAACAAACGGCAAGTGTTGGCGAGGATGCGGAGAAAAAGGAACCCTCGTGCACTGCTTGCTGGTGGGAATGCAGACTGGTGCAGCTACTGTGGAGAACAGTATGGAGTTTCCTCAAAAAACTGAAAATGGAACTCCCATTTGACCCAGTGATCCCACTCCTAGGAATATATCCTAAGAAACTGGGAACACCAATAAGAAAGGATATATGCACCCCTATGTTCATAGCAGCACAATTTATAATAGCTAAGATCTGGAAACAGCCTAGGTGCCCATCAGCAGATGACTGGATCAGAAAACTATGGTACATCTACACAATGGAATATTATGCTGCCATAAAAAAGAAGGAATTCTTACCATTTGCAGCAACCTGGATGGAATTAGAGAACATTATGTTAAGTGAAATAAGCCAGTCAATGAAAGAAAAATACCACATGATCTCACTCATTTATGGATAATAAAGAACATTAAAAACTTGAACAAAAAGATAGATACAGAGGCAGTAAAGCATCAAACAGTCTGTCAAATTACAGCGGGAAGGTTAGGGAAAGGTGGGGAAGATAAGAGATCAATCAAAGGACTTGTATGCATGCATATAAGCATAACCAATGGACACAAAACTCTGGGGGGTGAGGGCATATATGGGAGTGGGGTGGGGGGGGCAATGGTAAGATATGTACACATATAATACCTTAATAAAAAAAATCGGAAAAAAAAGAGGAACCGTGCACAGCATGAACCGTACACAGAATGAACCGTGCACAAGAGGAACCGTGCACAGCATGAACCGTGCACAGCATGAACCGTGGACAGCATGAACCGTGCACAACAGGAACCGTGCACAGCATGAACCGTGCACAGCATGAACCGTGCACAGCATGAACCGTGCACAGCATGAACTGTGCATAACAGGAACCGTGCACAGCATGAACCGTGCACAGCATGAACCATGCACAGCATGAACCGTGCACAACAGGAACTGTGCACAGCATGAACCGTGCACAAGAGGAACAGTGCACAGCATGAACCGTGCACAGCATGAACCATGCACAGAATGAACCGTGCACAGAATGAACCGTGCACAACAGGAACCGTGCATAGCATGAACCGTGTACAGCATGAACCGTGCACAAGAGGAAGAGTGCACAGCAGCATCATGTGCAAACTGCCCTGGACCCCACTGTCACCATCCAGGGCCCTGCTCTCCTTCAGTTTGCACATGCAAGTCAACTTCAATCTTTTAAAAACCCAAATGTCTATCTGAGGGGGAAAGAGAAGGACGTGATGTCCAGGTCTCTTCTCAGTGCCCCTAGGGCACTTGGAGGGCAGCAGAACACACAGGAAGCCCTTCCCATCTTCACAGGAGAGGGCTCGAATGGCCGCACACACACCACTTCCGACACCATGACACTTCGGAGATGAAGAGATTTGTGGATGGGGACTACTCTCTAGCATCACCTAGGCCTACCCTATCCATTTGTTTGCCATGAAAACAAAGCCCCGGACATAATGACCTCAAAGGCCACCTACTCATAGTGTTGAAGGTACCCTGGAATTTAGAGCATCGCACTAAGTGAAATAAGTCAGACGGAGAAGGACAAGAACCATATGATTTCACTCCTAGGTGGGATATAAGACAGGAAGCGACAAACAAACCATAGACACAGACACAGTGTGGTTGTTACCAGAGGGGAAGAGAGTGGGAGGAGGGCCAGGAAGGGAAAGGGGGTTAAATACAGGTGACAGAAGGAGACTAGTATCCGGGCGGTGAGCACACACACAATAGGGTGTTATATAGAATTGTACACTCAAAACAAATAATGTTATTAACCAATATCACCCCAATAAATGTAATGATAAATAAATAAATGTACAGTTCACACTCTGAGCTCTGCGTCCCCCATGGTGATCAAGTCGCAGCCATCAGAGGCACCCTCCACAACGCGGGTCATGTGTCTGATGGAGGGTGGAGCGGAAGGAATCACAGCATGAGCACAAAAGGGCACCTCAGGGTTCACCTGGGCTAGGTGACAGCAGGCCACAGCACGCCTGATGACCCACTGACACACGTGTCCAAGCTCAGCTCCTCCTCCCCACGCCGGGCGATCAGATGGCATCGGCCACAATAGCATGGCAATATCCCGTTCACATTCGAGGGCCTGGGCGATCCCAGGAGCAGAAACATCCCATCGTTGATCGATGGCCGTGATTGCCTCTCTCTGTCGATGTCTCCAGGCAGCTCTATCTAACAGGATGGTTTTTAAATAAGAAACCGAATAAAGAATCCGCGGCCACCAGAAAGGGAAGGTTTGACTTACAGGCCAGATAAAAAGACACCTCTAATGGATCAGAGTCATCTCTGTAAAGAAAATGAGGGATCGTTCTATCAGTGGTCACCGTCCCCGGAAGCTAAGTATCATTGAAACTTAGTATCCCCTCTGGCAGCAAGAGCCATCAGGCTGACGAATGTCAAGTGCTGATCTCGAGCTAATGGGATTTAATGTTATGAATGGTTTTGGTCGATATGAGAAAGCATCCTGAAACAGGCCCTCAGTTCCACATCTGTGCACAGGACGGATGCAGGCAAATGACCGGCTGCTCCTGAATAATTCACAACATCCCTTTACTTACATGTGGCAACCATACTGGGCGGGCTGGGCTGGCTGAGGCCACGGTTTTGGTGGGTCAACGGAGCCCCGGTGTGCAGGCGACAGCCCAGGGCAGCGGAGGCGCTCTGCAGAGAGGACGGCCCCTTCACTCACCGCAGTCCCGGGTTCTCTAGCAAACAAGTGGGCGCTGACTGGTCTCGTTTCCAGGGCCCCTGTGCAAAGGTGCGTGCAGGTCTGCTTTCAACAGGAACCCCTCTCCGTGCCTCTCGCGAGTGCTGAGGAGGCCTCTGCTTGCTTTTGCAAAGGCCTGTCATTCTTGATGTTGCCGTGAAAAACCAAGTAAGAGAATGGGGGGTTGAAGGAACGAGGCGAGAGTCCCAGGAGGACACGGGACAGGCTCCCCGAGACCTGGGCTCCCCCTCTCCCTTGGCCATTTGAAGAGCATGTGGGGGTGAGACTACGCGAGGAGGGGGGACGGGGAGGGGGCGGTCCAGCTGCTTTGACACAGGGTGATGTGCCCTCCGGGGACGGCGGTCTCTGAGTGTTCCCAACAGGAAAGCACGTCCGTGTGAACTCTGTAGACCGAGGGCAGCTCTCTGCAAGGAGGTCCTGTCGCTTTCCTTCCGTAGCATCAAACCCGCCCGGGGCCTGGCGCCGCCCCCAGCACGCGTCCCAGAGCCCCAGTGGGAGCCCCACCTGGTAAAAACCTAAAAGCAGCTGGTGGTTTGCTTTGCCATGGGGCGGGGGGGGGGGGGGGGGGAACGGCAGGAAGAGGGGGCACCCCTCACCTTTCGCCTACACAAGTGTCTAGGCTGTGTCATTCATCACCCCATCCCCAGCATGCCCACGCGAGTGGCATTCCCAACCATAGCTGAGGGCTCTGCACTGACAAAGAGGGAGCGGCCGCGGTCTGAAACTGGCGCCTGGCGTCCCCTGTCAGAGCTCGGCACTCACAGCAGGAACCCCATGGCAGCAGCCAGGAGAAAAATTGGTTTCTTGATAAAACAATCAGGAGAAACCGCGAGATCGCTGATCAGTTCACCTATTAACTCATCGGCAGACAGACCAGGCGCCCCGGGGCACTGAGCACAGTATGGTGGTCACTCGGGGTTGATCCATGGCCCTGTGGGAACGAAGCCTGGGGCTTCCGACTCATTAAATCGACCTCGTCGCGAATGTTCTCCGTCAGGTTGATCTGAGAAGCATTTTTTTTTCCTCTGCATTTGGCTCCCATGTTGGGATTTTATATACTTTTTTACATTTTAAAAATATGAAATATGAACAAGGCCGTCAATGTCACCTCTTAGGTCTTTCCCTTCCCTTTGCCGAGACAGCTGTGTGGGGTGGCGCTCCAGTCCTCCAGTGATACGGAGGAAACACTCCGATTTCACACGCCAGAGGCAAGGCCTTACCGGGCGTCTTTGTTTTCGAAGAGCTCCTTAAGAAGAAGGCTCTCTCTCAAACGTGAGGCATCAACAAAGCGTCCTTTTACCTTCAGCACGCTGACCTGGCATCTTTCCGCGGTCACGGCCATCCCAGCAGAGGTGCGAGGGCATGGGGGCCTTCCTGAGCGACCTCACACTCATCGGGCAGTGTCCTGGGAGGGCACACCTCGTCCTGCCAGAAAACGAGTGGCAGAAGCAAACTGCATAAGAGAGGAGCTGTCCTTCACCGCCGGAGGCCCAGGAACTGCCTCATCTTCCTCTTAATGTGACCTTAATAGACCCTTAATCAACGCTTCTTTGAGCCGTGGAAGCATTTCTTGGTCCTCGTGTGGGCAGCAGTTAATATCTTCATTTAGACTCAGTCAAGCCTACTCTTGTTTGGAGAAAGGCTGTCCGTGAGTCATTACCAGTTACTATGAGAGCATGAAGAAAAGGGATCTTGCATTTCCCAGCTCCATTAAGGCCCAGGTCATAAACCCACACGTGCCCGCCCGCCAGGGACTCCTGTCCGGTGCCCTTGGCGCTGCACCCACAGACGCACCTCGCCCTCTCCTCTCCCTTCCAAGCCAGCTCCGGGCCAGGTGAGAGGCCGTTCTGCAGGGCTAAGGCCTGGCGCTGGCTGCAGCTCTGTCCCCGTGGGTCCCCACATGCACAGTCAGGCAGGGTGCCCTCCTTCCTACCTGCAGGGCAGTGATTCCCTAAAACAGCCCCGACAGAAAAGCCGGCTGCCACCTCGAGGGAACGGCTGCGTGTCTTCAGTCACTTAGCAAATGAGTAAGAAGCGCGCCAATGGAGCGCCGCAAAATGCCTCCCGGGGAAAAGGAGATGTGTTTGTGGTGTTTGTCACTTTGTGGTGTGTGAATACCCCCCAACGTGTTCGATTTCAACCTGGCAACACGTCAATAACACGAGTCGGGGAAAGATCACGGAATCGATGGCACAAGCCTGCGCTGCTTCAGCACGGCACTCAAACACCTGTGCTGCGAACGCGAGGGGACATGATGCCGCCGCGAAGGATGCACGGAGGAGCTCGTGGTATAGCCGGGAACACAGCACACGCGTGAAACACCTCCTTCAACTGCAGGACACCCCATAGGGGCATTAGGGAGAGGGGCCCTCCCTCCCGCCGGGGTTAGGGAAGCACATCTATAATAATAAAAGCATAATATGCTCATTAGACCGGACCTCCTTCCAGACGACCTTCCGGACGAAGCCGGGGCTGTGAGGGAAGCCTGGGTCCTGAGTGCCAGAGGGAAGCTGGTGCCGGCAGCCGGGGGAAAGAAGGCCTACTCTTGCACGAATTTCAGGCATCGGCCTCTAATCTAGATACAAGTCGTGGCTGTGACTCTGACATTACTGCATGACACAAACAAATAAAAAATAAATCACATGAAAAATCACCACAGACAAGACAGTGATGATCTGCATTCCAGGCGATTACTCCAGGGATTTTTGTCATTAGTTCTATAAAACTTTAACAAACATAACTCATGTGAAAATAAATGTTCAAACGCAGCTGAGGTGACTCTGAGCAAGGAACGTAAACACAGGCGACTCATTATACCAAACGCCGAGCACCTGGCCGCACATGTGACTTCTTTGTCTGAAGAGGAGGCAGAGGGGACTCCACTGGGATTTCCCCCGCACGTGGCCTTTGGGACCCTCTGCTGAGGGTGGGGACAGAGCTCAGGGCACCGGCAAATCCGCAGCTGATGGACTGGAGCGGCCAACGCCAGGCCCATGCCCGTGCCTGGGAAGCGGCACCCGCTCCGGGGTAAAGTACAGGCCCGGTTAGTTCCGTTCTAACACAGGACCCTCTGTGGAGAGGGGTTTTACATGGGTGTGCTTTCCGTTACGTCCTACGTGAAGCAAGAGGCTCCAAAGGCTTGGAGCAAGGACGGGAGAACAGAGGGTGAGGGGAGACGGTGAGGGGAGGTGGCGTGAAGACTGCCCTCCTGCTCCCTGCACCCGCCCCGCTGGCCTCGCCCTTCCCGCCTCCTGCGCCCCTGCAGCCTGCACCCCTGCAGCCTGCACCCCGCAGCCGGCACGGCTCTAACTCCCCAGCCCCCCGCTGCCTGCCACGGGAAGGCGCTGAAAGCTGCTCGTTGTCCTCCAAGAGTTAACACGTCTGACGATCACTTTGCCGGCACCCAGGTTTGCAACGAGTTCCTTCTCTCCGGAGCCGCCTCCTCTGTCCTTCTGAAACACGGACTGTCACGGTGCCCGTGATTAGGAGGAAATAGGGACAGGAGTGGGGAAATGCACCTGAGAAACCTGGATACGGTCTCTGCTTAATCGCTGACGTGGATGGACTGTGACGGGGGCGCCCTGGTTGCACCCGTGCGGCTTCCTCTGTGACAGCCACACAAAGCTCTAGCACGTTACTGGTTACTACCGCGCGGTGTCGGCTTCTAAACAGGCTCGCGGGAGCTGCCCCCAGTGGCCCGCATTCAAAGTGGCGTCATTTTATACCTGCATGCGGTATTTCCTGATCGGCACCCCGATGCATTCTGCCTGCTCCCCGAGGAGGGGAGAGAGGCGGAGAGAGAGGGTCTGCATGGGCCCGCAGGGGCAGTGGGAGCCGGCTCTGGGCCCACGCGATGTCTCAGCCTCACGTTTCAGTCCCAAGGCGTCTCCAGGGACAGTCTGACCTCGAGACGCAGCTCCACACACAGCACCTGGACGATGCCACTGGCTGTCACCTGAGGGCCCTTCCCCACAAAGCCCACGCGGGCGGGCTGCCTCGTCGTTGCCGTGTGCTCCCGGGCTCCGTTCCTCTGTTTCCGCTTCAGTTCAGCTGGGGGGGGGGGGTGCCGCAGCTCGCGTCTGAAATGGAGCTTTGCCATGGAAACGTGTCCGTGAGAAGCACAGAGAACCGTTTGGCTACAAATTCGTGGCTCAGCCTACATGTCACATCAAGTCCACAACTGTTTTCCTGGAACGGCTGACTCAGACAACACCTCGCTGCCGTGTTCTGGAAGGTGGCATGGGTCAAGGGGTGAGGGTGGGCACGAGGGACCCAGGCAGGTGCATTCACGGAGCCTGGGCCGGGAGGAGACGGGGCAGCGTGGGGAGGGACAGGAACTCGGTCACCTTAGAGGGGTGGCGTCCACACCCCAGCAGCCCCCCATGCTGTGAGCCATGGACACAAGGTGTTTTCAGCCACGGACCCCAGCATCGAGCTTCTTCTATTCGCGTTCGTGGATGGCTGAGGTCGCCCCCGACAGCCAAGGCTCCTCTGGGGGCAGAGGGCTTGGGAGCCGGGGCGGGGGGGGGGGGCGGGGAGGGTGGGAGATGGGCGGCAGACGGAGCCGGGTGGGCAGGAGGAGGACCCGGGGGGCAGGTTCCTGGCTCCGGACCAGGAGCCACGGGTAGAGCGAAGCCAGCCGGGGGCGTGAGGTCGGCTCGGACTGCACGCTCACCTGCGCCTCCCGTGCTTTCGGGAGAAGAAAACGTGAGACGAGTGTCCAACGGCAGCAGCACATGCCGGGCTCCGACTCGCCGCTTGATGCCGCCAGCGCTGCCCGCGACCCTGCCACTCCGACCGCGTACGGAGGACCCGGCACTTTCCGTGCGTGGGAGGTAGGACACTCCACCTCGTGTCGGGACACTTCATTTGCTCGGAAGAGCGCAGGCGGCTGCTTGTGCCGCCTCCGTGGTGGCCCCGGCCGTGTGAGCACCCGCCGAGGCCATCCCGAGCCCATTAAGGGCGTTGACCACTGATGACAAGAAAACAGCCCAAGGTCCAGAAGCGGCCCCTGGCGAGGCTCCAGGAAAGGAGGGCGTGAAGCGTCGCCGCGGGGACAGGAGACTCTTCAAACGCCATCCTGTTAGGGCATCCTGACAGATATTTTCTCCATGACCAGTAACGAGTTTCAGAAGGGACGCAGACTGGAAAGCGAGTAAATGAACACAGTGCTTTAGAGGGTGGCTCCTGGGACCACGTGCCCGGAATAGCGCCGTTCTCTGCTGTGATGTACGGCCCAGGCAGACCCCACCAGACCCTCCAACCACGGCAGGGACGTCTCCCCTGCCCGTGACCCCGGGGGCAGGGAACTGGGGGCTTATGCAGCCTCTGAAGGGAATGCAGACCAGGGTGTGCTGGGGCGGCTCAGGGCAGGGAAGTTTCCCGGTTCCTCTCCATTGGATTGCAATTACCATATCGATCGCGGGTGGCATCCCATTACCAGCAATCCATTGCCCTCTGTCTAGCCCTTCTCACAGTGTGCAGCGTTCCCATCTATGGTGCGGCTGCAAGAGGTCAGAGCAGAGACCGGATTCTGCGTGGACTGAAGTTTCTCTTGGTTCCAAGGGCGCCTCTCTGTGCGCGGTGCTTCCCGGGCCGCCGTGTTTCAGGTGCTTCGTCCCATTTCAGTTCACAGAAAGTCCATTTAAAGCAGGGGTCCTCAAACTTTTTAAACGGGGCCAATTCACTGTCCCTCAGACCGTTGGAGGGGAGTCAGAGAGTGAGGCGCACATTCCACACATGCGCACTGCGGGCCTGGGACGAGTCGGCTGCTAAGCAGGACAGGCAGCGGCGGCAAAAACACCCGGTGGGCCGGATAAATGTCCTCGGCGGGCCGCATGTGGCCCGCGGGCCGTAGTTTGAGGACCTCTGCTCTAAAGGCTAAACCGCGTTCATTGAAGCGTGGGAACCTCCACAGACCCCTGCACCTTGGTTCCTGGTTTCACGCTTCCCACGTCTTCGCTTGCATGTGGACGATTTAACCACTGTGTCACATGGTTCCAAGATGCGAGGAGTAAAGCAGGCTCCGATGTTCGCTCAGCAGCCAGCCCGAGGGCTCTCGGACCAACAGCCCGCACGCTCTGTGGGCCCGAGCGGGGCCCCCGCCACTGTGGGTTCTGTTAGAGTTTGGTTAATCACTTGACCAAAACGACCTCGACTGGTTGCTCCTATGAGCAGGACGAGGCCACGTGCCATAAGACACAACATCTCAAGGACACAGGGGGAAGGGCTGGCACACGGGATTATGGGCAGGGGCACAGCCATGCCCGCCGGACACAGAGATGCGGGCAGAGCCAGAGAGGGGAGGGGGAAGGTACGTGAAAGTGTGGGTTTGGGCTGCTGGGTGCCTGGCTGTGCTGGGAGAATCTGCCATAGACAGGCCTTCGCCTTAAAACGACTTCTAATGTCTTCCCTTCTTGGTTTAAATTCAGAATCTGCAACGTGACCGGTCAACCGTTCCGCATTTGGAGAATGTCACTAAAATCCTGCTGAGGTGTAGGAACGGGCCTTCAGCGTCATCAGCACTTCATGTGGGGAAGAACATCCCACCTGTTCAGCAGGACGCGCCCACTTGAGGTTTGCAGGCAGACCTCTCCCACCTGACCCATCAGACGTCCCGAAAGTGAAGGCATCCCTTCAGCCCCCACTCCCAGGCGGCTCCCAGGCCCTGCGCGGCGCCCCCACGGTCAGGCGCCGAGGTGCTGCGGGGGCCAGAGCGGCCGCACAGGAGCAGGTGCTGGACGAAGGAAGGAGGACACCTGTGGCCGCTGCACGGCGGACGGTACTGAAGCCCTCAATATTACACATGAAATGGGAGCTGTTATTATTTAATATTAGAATGAAGATTCATGGCAAAGACGCACCGGAGACGCGTGCTGTAGCCGGATGTGGGATGTCCCTGCCCCCAGCTTCGGCTGCACACCACGCCTCACCCTCTCCCACGGTCCATGTCCCTGGATTAGCTCTGTGTCTGTCTGTCCTGACTGTGAAGTACACGTGAGTCCCTGGAACATCCCTGGCCCGCCTTCCGCACCACACAGCTCGTGCGGGTCTCTCCTCCGGCTCATCTGTAACTCCTCTTCTCATGGTGACAAACGTGCTCCCATTGCCTGGAATTTATTTACTTGTTTACCCAACCCCAGCATTCATGCGAACTAGCTCAGACTTGCTAAACGGTACCCCGGTGAGGAACAAATCTACCCGCCGGAGTGCAGTGCTCACATAAGTCCTGCTCTTGCGTAGACTTACAGGGTCCAATTAACACCAACGTTACCCAGGCGAGCTCCTTCCCCGCCCTCCGTGGGGAAGTGTCACCGAGCGCAGCTCACGTAGATGCATTTGTCACCGTCGGCATTCTGCCCCGGCATCCCAGCGTTCGGGGTAATTTTTCTAAATGTGCACACAGTGAGACTCACTCTCTGTGGCACGTGGTTCCTGGGTTTCAAAATGCACCCGGGGTATTTGCCATTCCTGCCGTTCGTCACTGGTTTGGGGAAATCCAGTTTTCTACCTCGTGCGTTTCCCTTCAGACTAACTCAGGTCAGCATTTCTTGTACCAAAGGCCTCCTCCCAGTTGTCCTTCATCTGAAAATGTCTTTATTTTACCTTAATTTTGAGGAGTCTTGTCACCAAATATAGAATTCATTTTTTTTTGTCCTCACTCAAGGACATGTTTAGAGAGAGGAAGGGGGGAGGGGAAAGAAAGAGAGAGAGAGAGAGAGAGAGGCCAATGTAAGAGAGAAACATCCATCTGTTGCCTTCCACACACGCCAAAGCTGGGGCTCGAACCCACAACCCAAGTATGTGCCCTGACAGGGAATCGAACCAGCCACCCTTCTGTGCACAGGACAAGAAGCAGCCAAAGGAGCCACTCTGGCCGAGCTAAATATAGAATTCTGAATAAAGATTTGTCTTTTTTAAAGATTTTTTTTTTTTATTGATTTTTAAAGAAAGCAGAAGGGAGAGGAAGAGAGAGAGAGAGAGAGATCAGTGAGAGGGAAACATTGAAGATTGAGCCCGCAACCTGGTCCTGGGCCCTGACCAAGACTCGAATGGTGACCGTGGTGCCTGGGTCGATGCTCAACCACTGGCTACACTGGCCGGGTTTTGGTTTGGTTTTGGTTTTGGTTCCCGCCCTCTATAGGTGTTGTTCTAGCTTCTTCCATCCTGCATTGTTGTGGTGGGAAGCCAGCCGTTAATGGCATCACAGTTTCCCAGTAAGTAATATGCAATCTCTCTCTCTCTCTCTCTCTCTCTCTCTCTCTCTCTCTCTCTCTCTCTCTCTCTTTGAGATTGGCTCTGTCTTTGTTTTGATGTTTGGGGAAAGGCTCACAGAGCTTCTGTGCATTTGTTTCCTGGAGCTCACTCAGCACCTCGTGTTTTACATTGGATGTAGACTATTTAGGACATTATGTCTTCAACTCTTTCCCTGTCTCATTCTGTCTTTCTCTCCTGACAGTCCAATTACATGCATGCCGAGTCTTTCGACACAACGTAACCAACCCCTGAGGCTTTCTTCTCTGAAAGGCACAACACCACTTCTCTGTTCTTCTCCTGCGTCATTCGCATAGCATCCCCTCCACGGACGCCCTCCTTTGTCGGACCCACCTGGCGGGAACACGTATCACAGGAATGGTTCTTTTAACCAGAGACTTTCTAGTTCTCTGCAGAGGTTTTCTTTAATTAAACATGATTAGAGAGGGCCCAGGGTTCGGAGGAGCATCCTTCTGTGAGTTTCCCCCACCCGTTCTCGCTGAAGATCAGAGAAAAATCCCCACCGCCTCCCACAGGCGGAGGGAGGGTATTCGTTTGGAAATAGGACCAGAGCGTTCTCTTCTCCTTAACAAGGCTGCTCACACAGAAATTACTTCCCCAGGGCCTGACCACCTGCGGAAGGAGGAAACCCAATCAGGCTCCGGACAGAGCCTCCCCACCCCAACAACGGGCTGCTGTGCAATAACTGGGGGTCACAGCCGAAGAGCCGTGAGCCACAGACCCCACTACAGAGTCTTTCGGGAAACCCGAACACAGCAGGGGAGACAAGGACAAGGTCCACAGAGGACACCTGGGCTCTGACACCACAGCTGCAGCACAGTGAGCGCAGCGACCCCACAGATAATCCTAACCCCTCACACAGCCAGGTCAGCTCCTTCGCCCAGCCTGTCCTGCCTGGCTTTGCCAACACAACGGCTAAAGGCCGTTGCCATACTTGGGTATGGCAGAGATTCTGGAATTATCAGAACAGGAATATTTTATTTTTTATTTTTTTAAAATATATTTTATTGATTTTTTACAGAGAGGAAGAGAGAGGGATAGAGAGTTAGAAACATCGATGAGAGAGAAACATTGATCAGCTGCCTCCTGCACACCCCCTACTGGGGATGTGCCCGCAACCAAGGTACATGCCCTTGACCGGAATCGAACCTGGGACCCTTGAGTCCGCAGGCCGACGCTCTATCCACTGAGCCAAACCGGTTTCGGCAGACCAGGAATATTTTAAAACGATGGTGAATATGCTACGAGCACTAATGGAAAAAGCGATGGCATCAACAGCAGATGGTGGCGTGAGCAGAGCGGCATACACTCTAAGGAAGACTCAAAGGGAAATTCTAGAAACCAAAAACAATGTCACGAAAATGAAGAGAGCCTTCGACGGCTCCTCCGTGGACTGGACATGGCTGAGGAAAGAGGCTGCACTTGAAAACATGTCCATCGAAATTTCCAAAACTAAAAAGCAGAGAGAGAGAAAAAAAAAAAAGAACAAAAAGATAAAACAATGTCCCAGGCGGTAGGTAATGAGAAAAGAACAGAACGTATTTGAAGTGGTAATGGTTGAGAATTTCCCAAAATGAATAACAGAAGCTAAACCACAGATCAAGGAATCTCAGAGAACACCAACCATGATAAATACCTAAATATCGACACCTTGGTTTATCATATTCAAATTTTTAAAAAATCAAATACTAAGAGAAAATCTCAAGAAGCTGGAGGGTGAAATGGAAAGCATTCCATCTGTAGAAAAATTAAAAGAAGCAGCCTTTGTAAAATTGAAATTATTTAAGCCCAGCCAGGGTGGCTCCGTGGTTGAACATCAGCCCATGAACCCAGAGGTTGCGGGTTCTATTCCCAGTCAGGGCACGTGGCCGGGTTGTGGGCTCGATGCCCAGTGGGGGACCTGCAGGAGGCAGCTGATCAAAGATTCTCTCTCATCGATGTTTCTATCTCTCTACCCCTCTCCCTTCCCCCTCTCTAAAATCAATAAAAAGGCATATTTTTTAAAAAATGGAAATTATTTAAGAATTAAAAGTTAAAAACATTTAGATCATTAAGATGAAGTTCTAGTAACTAAGCAGCATTCTCAACGTCAAGGCGCTGTTACAAGGTGTGGCAGCTTCCTGGAAAACTCCCCCTCTCTCTCCTTCACTGTGGACACGCCCACGCCAGCTCCCCCTGAAGGGCAGTCCCACCCTCACAGTGCCATGGGTGGGGCCTGTGTGACATGACCTATCGGAGGAGGCCGCTTTGCCCAGGATGTCACAGGATGAGGATCGGCGGGGCAGAACTGAAATGTGCAAATCAAGGAGGATTGATCCATCCCCAGCCCTTCACCGTGATTTTTGAAAATGTTGATGTTAAGGTGTGGAGGGTGTTTCTGTGACAAATTAATTTGAAAATTTTCAAATGCCATGTTCTTTGTAATACATCTTCCAATTTCTAGTCTCGCCTTTTGAAATGCTCGTAAGACTGCTTGAGGTGTTATCAAACCTATGTTTTATTCACAACACGTCTACCGCATTTGCCCTCGTGCTAAATCGTATTTAAATACGGGACTATTGTTATCAATTGCCGAAGGACTTCTTGTAAAGCCAGCTCTGTGAAATGCCCAAACTCTGGCTGAACGTGGTGTCCGTGCCGAAAGCAGAGCCGGCGGAAACGGGGTATCTGCTTTGATGGTGGGCGCTCCGGGAAGCCCCCTGAGCATTGCATTTACAGAAGGACCAGGCAGGTGGGCATTCCAGCGCCCCCGTCTGCAGGCACGGGGCAGGCACACGGGTTCCGTCCGTCTGTGGCCAGGACGACGCGACCTGGCCAGAGCAGAGCAGCAGGTGGCGGGTCAGGGGACAGCGGCCTCACCTTGGGAGACTGGCCATCTTCATGGCTGTCCAGAGGAGACCTGGCCCTTCTAGAAAGCCCATGGACTGTGCGGGCAAGACCAGACCGAGTCCAGCCACGTGATGACACCTTGTGGAAGCTCCGAGAACCTGCTGGCAACTGAGTTGTGGGGAAGCAGCCACGTGGAAGAGGCCTGAGGTCAGACTGGACCTCACGGGGTTTGGGGGGGCGGGCTCTTTGGGACGGACTTTCCTGTCCCATGGATGGTCCTGCTGCCCTGGACAACAGGTAACGTGCTAGCCTCTGGGCTCGGTCCCCAGTCCTATGACAACCAAACACAGCCAGCACAGAGCAGTGAGAGCAGTGAGAGGACTGGTCACCACCAGAAGCCGACTGGCCCCTCCACTGGATGCTGACTGGACACTGGTCACTCCAGCGTCTCATCCAACGAGCTGCTTGCTTGTCTGGCGGGAGGGGAGGCGAGCTCGCCTCCGGACGCGTGCCTCGTCTCCCACATCTTCCCAGAGTTACCCCAGCACTACATGGACTGAGACTACACCTCGGTCCACAGTGAGGGTGACCCATCTGGTCCTTCGCCATGACCCAGACCCCCCCTTTCTCAGATAAAAAACAACCTGTGAACTTGGCCCCATTCGCTCTGAGAACCAAGCGTCCCGAACCCCCCGGATGGCCACAGGGGATTCAGGCCCAGCAGGCTTTTGTCAGCTGAGTGATGGAGGATCCTCTGAGCTGCCTCACAGGGACACACTTGGGCTACAAAGGCTCATGGGCCTCTGTCTCCTGCCTCAGGGACGTTTCTGGGAGGCGATGCAGAGTTAAAGAGGCCGCTGAGTTTCCCCAAGGAAGACGGGCCGTGGGGAGACTCGGGCCATGCTGAGGACAGAAGGAACACTTCCGAACAGGGGTGGGGTCAGCTCCCACCTCTAATCTCAGCCCCGGAGGAGGAGCAAGAAGCTCCACGGATTGAGAAACTGGCATCCAGGGAGGTGACAGTCCATTTGACGCTGGCTGTGCTGGGCTGAGCTCCGAGGCACCCGCAGGCCACTGACCGCCCCTGGGGAGGCCAGAGCAGCAGCCACCATCCAGGGATTTCCTGTGGGTGCCCACACACATCATCGCTCATGCCACACGATGGACCCACTGCTTTGTCATTAACTAGCATGACCCGAAATTGGAGACTTTGCCACTGCCAGCAGCAAGGACACAGTCTTGCTTTAGGAAAAGGAAGCCTCAGGAGATCTCCTGAAAATCTTGAATGGGAACTAATGGCCACCAAAACGTCAGGGCGGACGTCCCATCAGTCTCAGAATGCTGCAGGCCAGAAGCCGGCGTGCTGAGCCAGGAGCGCAGCGTGTGTACCCCGCAGCCCTCGCAAGAATCGGGGAACACTCCACAGCAGACATCCTGTTAGCACCGCTGTCGGGGGGTCTCACCATCCGACCACCTGTCCTGAGTCGAAGGTGTGTGTGAGTGTGGGGGCGGGTCTACACACACCTCTGTCTATCTATCATCTATCTATCTATCTATCTATCTATCTATCTATCTATCTACACACATTTGCAGGTGTATAAATGTACTGTATACCTATACATATGTGTATACATTATACACATATAAGTTTGAGTGTATATATAACACACGTATATAAATATGCATACAGTGTACACCTACATAAATATACATAAAAGTATATGTGTGGCTGCCTGGCGTGGCTCAGTGGTTGAACGTCGACCCATGAACCAGGAGGTCACGGTTTGATTCCCGGTCAGGGCACATGCCCAGGTTGTGGGCTTGATCACCCGTGGGGGGCATGCAGAAGGCGGCTGATCAGTGATTCTCTCTCATCATTGATGCTTCTGTCTTTCTCCCTCTTCCTTCCTCTCTGAAACCAATAAAAACATATATTTTAGAAGTGTGTGTGTATGGATAGGTGTACATACATATGGTGGCCGTATGCACATGACAGATGAACGGCACTGGCTCTGCTCTCCGTGTTCATCAGACTCAGAGACATCCCTTTGCCCAGTCAGAGCCCTGCTGGGCGGCCCTCCAGGCCTGGCCTGCAGGAAGGGGCCGAGGAGGCTCCGTGCAGCGGTCCTGTCCTACGCGGTTGACAGCTTCCTTCTCGGCCAGATTCCAGGGGCTTTAACGAGTGAGCCAGCCGCAGAGAACCTCACTTCCATCTCTTCTCACAGCCAAGGCTGAGCAGCCACAGCCTCAGTTCACACAAACAAATGGAAGCGAGCGGCACTGTTGGTCAAAGCGTGGCTCTCTCCATTCTGCTGCTGCAGCCTCAATTGACTCAGGAGAAGCCACATTTGGGTTTGTTTTTCCATCAATAATAAATGAATGTGTCCTGTCCCCGACCCCACCAACAGCGAGAGAGAGCAAGAGAGCGAGAGAGCGAGAGAGACAGAGAGCAAGAGAGACAGAGAGAGAGAGAGAGAGAGAGAGAGAGAGAGAGAGAGAGAGAGAGAGAGAGAGAGGTTGCAGGATGTGATTCAGCGTCAACCCGTGGCATGGACCTCGCCTCCTGCCACAGTAACTCAGGCTCATACATATTTAATACTCTAGCTGTGTTTTCTTAAACCAAAGGTTGACCCTTATTCAAAGTAATCATTTAAGTGATCAGCATTTGGACTGCCTGAGGAAATAAGGAATTTGCATCTGGCTTCTCTGAGCCCAAATTAAACATTTAAACACTGCGTTCGCATGGCTGTCATTAGGCCCACTCCCTGCCACAAAAATGTGTCCTCCTTTGAAACAGAATCACCCACAAAAACTGCCCTGGCTCTAGGAGTGGCAACGTGCCCCTCCCAGGTCTTCGAAATGGTCTTCTGGAGGAGGAAGACGTAGGGCATATGCACTTGACCTCGCGCGGAGAACTCCACATCCTGGCGGAGGGTGGCAGCTCCCTTATCACACTCAGCGTCTGCTCGCTTGCTCTCCAAGGCATAATTCAATCCTTAATAACAACCTTGTGTCCAAGCCCACTATTTCCCCTTTCTCCCCTACAACCAGGGAGGAGGGGGTGCTAGACAGGAAGGGATGGTAGGTAACAGAGAGGCTTGAAGATAGAAAGGAGGACGAGGGAAGCTGTAGGGCAAGTCAAATTCACTGCCCAAGGGCCGCATGCGTCGTTTCTTTGGCTCGTGTTAGCCTTTGAGTTTGACATGCTTGCTGTAGGGTCTCCAAGGCCATGGGGCTGGACGTGAGGGGGCTTTCACAAGCTGGAAGTGGGAAGACCAGCACGTCGGTCTTGTTCAGCGCAGGACTTACGTAAACTCTAACACGGGGATGTGACAGGTGGGGCTGTTCTTTGGAATTTCCACTGCACACTCCAGGTTTCCAGGCAACAGGTGTGAGCTGGCCCATTCCCTGCGGCCCCAGCCTCCTCTCAGTAGCTCCTATGGGTCCTGAATGGCCAGTCTGCAGGAAGTAAGGGTGCCATTGTCTGATTGGCCATTCACTTTGCCTATGTTTTATTTGTAACCATTATATTGTTTTAAAAACATTACTTCAATGTGCAACAAATATCAATGCCTACTTAGTGAGTTATTATAGAGTGGGCCATGTGTAAGCACCACCTCAGGGCCATTGTCGGACCCCAGGAACTTCCTAAGTGCCCTTTCTCACTTTAACAGGAATCGCAATTTTGTTTTCCTGGGAATCAGTGCCTTTTCTGTGCTAGCACCACACAGCTAGTCATCGCTCATCACCACAGAATAGTTTGGCTTTGTTTTTTGTGGGTTTTTTGTTTGTTTTTTGGGGTTGTTGTTTTTTTAGGGTTTTTTCAGTTCGTGTAAATGGAACCGTCCACAATGCAATCATTAGTGTCTGGCTTCTCTTACATGACACGTTACATTTCTGAGAGTTGTCTATGTTGATGTGTAGAGTGTGGTTTCTTAATTATCAAGTCTACATTTGAGTTGTTTGGAGTCTTAGCTATTGAGAATGAGTGAAGCATTGGCATTCTTAAATACATCTTCAAGTGCACGTGGGCATGAATCGCATGGGGCATTGGCCTGGCTCTTGGGGCAGGGATGTGCTGAACCATTTTCCAAAGTGTTGTGAAGCCGTAACCAGGAGTGTGTTCGGTTCCCATTGCTTCACACCCTTGCTGACACTAGTGATTTTAAGACCTAGCCATTGGGCACTGATACCCATTGGGGTTTTCATTAGTATGGGCACAATAGCAGCATTTTTTGACAACACCGTTCCTGCCTCATTTTGTAGCGAGTGCCCACTGCACAGCTGACTTTACTGTAGGTCACGTGACGACCCGCCAATCTTTCCCTCTTCACTCTCCCTCCTGCAACATTAGTTTAAAGTCCACCTTGTGCCAGTACAACCTGGATTCAGTTCTGCAGCCGTCATCTCTGGAAGAGCAAGGGTTCTCGTTGCTGTTTTGTCTCCAGGAATGCTTGGCTTCCTTGAGTTAGAGACGGAGCAGAGGAGGTGGCAGGACGATCTGAGAGCAGACAGTTCCAGATGAGCCCGCTCTCCCCGCTTAGTCTGACCCGTAAGCTATTCTCTTGGGCTAACCAGCTAGTAAGACGGTCCACATACATCGCAGGTTCCTCTGCAGACAGTCTTCACTCCATCCCCCCACATCCTTACCACTTCCTGTTCTCCCATCTTTCCTGAGTATCTGACACGGGCCCACTTTCTCCTTCTGCCTGGAAAACACCTTCAGTATTTCTCCGCGGGCAGATGCCTGAGACGTGCTGTCTGTTCGTGTTTGCCTGAATCCATTTAATCTTCATCCCGGAAGGACGGTTTTGCTAGGTTAGCGATTATTTTCACTCTATTGCCTCCCACTCTTCTCTGTTGGTTTGGCAGCTGCTGGAGATGCCGGCTGTCACTCATGGGCGCTTCCTCCTGCTGCCCCGAGGAGTCTCTGTCTCAGTTCCCAGCTCCATGGTGCGGCCCCCTTTCGCCTGACGGGCTGAGGTGTGTAGACGGACGTCATTCACTGGTTTTCTCAGCCACTGTCTTTCTCTAATTCTTCGGCCTCGTAGAGGCGCCCCTCTCCTTCCGGTCTGTAACGGACTATGTATTCGGTCAACTTGCTCCGTTGTCTGTTTCTCTCACCTTCTCTCCTGTGTGTTGGATTTCTGGGGCTCACCGTGACTCGCCGTCACGAGTTCTTAGTGACATAGTCGGGTTACACATCCTGTCTTCAGTCCGTTGCCAAGCGAGGCCATTGCATTTGTAAGTTGAGTTGTTAAATGTTTTCATTTCTAGACTTTCTCATCATTTCTTTTTCAAATTGACTTATGATTTTCATTGATTTCAGAGAGGAAGGGAGAAGGAGTGATCGGCTGCCTCCTGCCCACACACACATCCCCGCCCCCCACTGGGGATCAAGCCCCAAACCGTTATGTGCTCTTGACCAGAATCTAACCTGGGTCCCTTTAGTCCACCGGCCGATGCTCTATCCTCTGAGCCAAACCAGCTAGGCAAATGGACTTACTTTTTATCGTTTCCAGCTCTCTGCTCCATTTTTTGCCTTTTGTCTGCCTGAACAAACACATACAGTAATTTTTTACTTTGTGTCTGATAATTCTAGTTAATTGTGAAGATTCCTCAGGATTTCCTGTGTAGACATCATGTCTCCTGCAGAGGAATCGAGCTTGCCTTCACCTCTGTAACCATATTACTCTTTACCTGCTTTTCCTGCCACATGGCCTGGGCAGGTCTGGCACGTGGGGCACAGACGCCTGCCCTGCCCCTGACCGCAGGGGAAGCGCTTACTTAGCCGTCGTCAGTTAAGTGTGATGCTGGCTGCAGTGGCTTCTGTCGATGCCTGGCATCAGGCTGAGGACGTTTCTTCCTATCCTGAGTTGCTGGGACCTTGGACCATAAACAGGTGTTGCATTTTGTCAAATGCCTTGTCTGAGCTTCCTGGAGGGAAGGAGAAAATTTCTGCTCACCATGCTCACCGAGCAAGCGAACAAATGGCAGAAGCCAAAGCAATGATAAAGGAACCAGGTTAACTAGCCAAGGCTCTCATCTAAGAATTTAGGGAAAGAACAGTAAAACGAAGTTAAAGAGAAAGAGAAAGCAATACAGTTAAAAAGGAGAAATGAAGAAATAAATCCCTTTAAAGCAGAACCCATACATTTTCTTTGAAGGTTATTCATTATGGAAAAAAGTGGGGATAAAAGTAAATAAATGAATTAGGAAGACACATGCATCCTAATCAAGCTGGGAAAAGGGAAATAAAAATACAAAACAGTAGCAATGGAAACAGAGATAATCGCAGACAGGGAGTAAATTTCACAAAGGTGGGTAATCATAAGAAAACGCCCTATAAAATGCAGACGAATTCTCTCAATGTTCATAATTTTAGTAAATCCAAACCTATTACTTTAAAATATATCGTAATGTTAGCAGATGGAGGACAGGGATTTTGGTGTACGTTTTTCGAGACGCATGTTAAGTTCTAGATAACAGTGCCTGGTATGCAGCGAGTGTTCAAAAAATACTTGTTGAATGGATGAATGAGTTGAGTGAATGGAGAAAAGAAGGAACAAAATCTAGATGAAATTGAAGATATTTTAGGAATACAAATGTTTCCAAGTATGTTTAAGGAAGTACTACAAAATATAAACAAACCAATAACCATAAAAGAAATAATACCAATGGCTAATTAAGCTAATTAATAAAGTTACTTCCATCATATAACACCTTATTCAATAGTAAAATATAACATTAAGATAGAGCCACATATATTCGCATGGCAAGATTTCTAAGATTTATTATAAAAAAAAAAAGGTGAGTTTCACCTTGTCTCTGAATATGCATTCAGAGTTCTTGAATTCCTGTAAAAACCAAGCGGAGAGGAAAACATTATATTTCTATACGTACTTATCAGTCTTTGAGATACACAGAAGGAAGTCTGGGAGAGTCTGTGCCCAGACAATGTGTTTGCTCCTGCTGAGGAAACGGGAGAGAGAGCGTGGAGATTAGCAAGCGAGACTTCTGCTTATCTGCTTTTTTATGTTATCTACATTTACATAGCACAAGTTTATTCCTATTTGGCTGATAGTTAAAAATTAATTTAAAAAATTGAAATGTTTAAAGTTGCCCAAGAAATAACCTCATAAAATATGCCAGGTCCAAGCATTTTTATGAGCAAGTTATTTCAAAACTCAAAAAGAGATCATTTCTTATGCTATTTAAATTATTTCAGCACAGAGAACTTTGGAAAACTTCCCAGTTCGTTGTATATAACCCTGACACTAAAATAATTTTTAAAGTGTAAAAATAAAACTATACAATAATCTTAGTTATGAATACTTGAAAATTCCAAACGAGTGTTTGCAAATATGATCTATCAATATATCTAAAATGATCAAAAGTGTTTAATTCTAGAAAAAAACAGTAATTTATTAACGTAATTTACCATAGTAGTTCTAAGTAAAACAAAAAACCTATATGGTTCTTTTTATAAATGTCAAAAAGCATTTGGCCAAAGTCAACATTCATTCCTGATTTTTGTAAATTATTTGTAAAATTAGCATAGAAAAATATTACTCAGAATATGTTTAAATGATACCTAAAAAAAAGATTTATGTCAAACTATTAGCCCTTCCTATTAAAGCAAAAATCCTCATTAGTACTACTATCTCTGAAGTCAATGCAAATTTTAAAAACAAGATAGAGCATAGTATAAAGAAATTATAATTTTTATGTGCTATGACTTTTTATCCAGGAGAATCAGATTGAAATGTATTAGGACAAATCGTTTTAATGCTCCTAACTCCAGTAGTGACTGCATTGTAGCCAATACCAACCAGGCATAATGTAGCAATGCAAAGGTCCGTTGGCAATGACCTGAGCAAATGCATCTGTGCCCTGTTGGCAGGGCAGACATTTCAATCCTTGAAGGATGTCACGTTTCCCCAGCTCACTCCACAGATTTAATGCAATTTTAATGAAATCGCAGCTATAAATGGAATTTCCAAGAATGGCAGAAAGATGACTTATTCAATAAATGATGTTAGGACCATGGGAAACCAGATGGAAATAAAAATCAATGCTTATACTGCATTTGATACCAGCAGACCCGTTCCTGACTTACAAAAAGAAAACCTTTTGAAAAGTAGGCATACTCAGACACTTCTACCACAGGGTGGAATCATAATTTGATGAAAGACTATAAAAATTCTAGAAAAATAAGAACCACCAGCACCTCACTCTCACCATGATCACTCACAGTCTGACAGTAGTGTGGCCAACGTGCTAACTCTTGGGGTGCAGGGGGCGTACATTAACTTTAAAGGGAGGTGCCCTAAAATCACAGAGGGGGGCAAATGTCACAGCAAATTGCAGTGCAAACTCTCCCACAGGGAGAATTATAAAGCCTAGGCTAAATGTTAAAAACAGCTTCTTAGAGCCCGGCTGGCGTGGCTCCGTGGTTGAGCATTGACCCATGAACCAGGAGGTCACGGTTCCATTCCCAGTCAGGGCACATGCTCTGGTTTTTTACTCAATCCCCAGTAGGGGGCATGCAGGAGGCAACTGATCAATGATTCTCATCATTGATGTTTCTATCTCTCTCTCCCTCTCCCTTCCTCTTTCTGAAATCAATAAAAATAAATAAAAAATAAAATAAAAACAGTTACGTAGAGACACTTAGAAAACAGGAAGCAATGAACAAAAGCCAGAGGAAGCGTTCATGTTTTTTAGAAACAAAACACGGAGAGGAGTAAGAATCTGAACGTGTGGCATTTGGGGCCCGAGGGAGCTTTGCTCCAGCCCAGCGACGGCCGCAGAGATGGCAGTAGCCTGGCCGCCTCGAGGGGCAGGAGTTGCCAGGCAGGACTGGAATAGAAGCTGGAACTGTCCAGGCAGGGGGGGAGGAGGGGGGGGACGGCTGGGAGTAAGAGTGCTGCAAGAGTGAGATTTTTAAGAATTAAACGTAAACCCACCCACATCACTGGCCGACGGCAAACCATGTGCAGGTGGCGGCACCAGAGTAGACTAATGATAAACCCGCAGAGCTGGGGGCGGGGGGGGGGGGGGGGGGCACGCTTCCTGAAATGAAAGCTGCAGAGGGAGACCTGTCCCTTTGCTGCTTTGCTGAGCGTGGTCCCCAAACACGAGGCTCAGGAGGCAGAAAGCAAACACCCCCTGGGCTCAGCATTTCAGGGGACAGAGCCACAGACTAGCAGAGCTGCTGGAAACCCGGCGCGGGGGGGGGGGGGGGGGGGGGGGGGGGGGGGGGGGTGAGCGTGTCTCAGAACAAGGATGCCACAGGGAGGCTGGGCCCCCAAACATAAGATGATCAGCCAAAATCGCTGATGGACTGCTAAATGGTGCGTGCACAGGTTAATTGTCCAAACACATAAGGAGCTGTGAAAATGGATTTTAAAAGAGTACAATGAAATTGACAAAAGCAGGCTGCCTAGTAGCGGCCAGAACACACAGATACAGAGAGAGATTCCTGCAGCTGCACAAAACAAAACAACAAGACAAGCAGTTTGTAATTGGAAGCCTGGCAAGGCGACTGTGGTTTGGACAGAAAAAAAAAAAACACTCAGAACGCCACGGACTCCAGAACCACACACCACACGATCTTCTAGATTGAAACCCCAGTCACCAGACGTGCAGATCGACAGAAAAGGGTAACCGGTCCCCAGGGAGAAGGCAGTCGGTAGAAAGTGGCGACCTAGACGCGGGGTTCAGCAAGCAGAGCTTTCCCAGCAGCTCTTACAAATGGAATTCAAAGATAAAAGGAAAGATGGTCCTAATAACTGGAGAGACGGAAACTCTCCACTGAGAAATGGAAACGATAAACATGGAAATTCTACGGGTGAAAAGCTCAGTAACCAAAACGTTTTAAATTCACTCTAAGGGCAGACAGGTCCAATGACACAGAAAAAAACAACAATAGTTATGTTGTATATAGATAAATAGAAATGAACGAGCTTAAAGAATAGCGAGAACCAATACTGAGGGCCTCAAGACAATCTCCAGTCATCCTCAATACACACTATTCGAGTCCCATGTAGTAGAGAGAGAGAAAATGGGATGGGGAATAAAAAACACCTCTTGAGGAAATTCACAAAAAACGTTCCAAAGGTGGTGGAAAACATTAACTTGCAGGCCCAAGAATGGCCACGAACTCAGCATGCTAAACACAACAAGGACGTGGATGCCAAACGCACAGCCGATGTCACACTTGGAAGGCCGGATGCTATGAAGTAAGGCAAGAAGGCCGCTCTCACCCCTTCTCCTCGACTTGACTGAAGGTCAGAGCTGATGCAATGAGTCCAGGAAACAAAGTAAAAGGTGTACAGATTGGAAACAAAGAATAAAAGCTGTCTTTTTTTTCCTGCAGATATTTGGCTATATAAGTGGAAAATACTAAGGAATGTCCCTAAAAGCTACTGGAACTAATAATTGAATGAAGCAATGTCCCTAAAAGCAAGGTCAATATAGAAAATCAGTTGCATGTCTACACATTGGCAACAATGGGAAATGAAGTAAAAAATTTAATTTATAATAGCATGCACAATTATGAAATACTTAGGGATGAATTAAAATATAATACAAGACCTACGCATGGAAAACTGCGAAACATCGCATAAAGAAATGAAGACCCGAAGAAGCCAAGGGATAGCACATATTAGGTGACTGGAAAGCTACATATAGGCAAGACGCCAATTCTCCTCAATTGGTTGTGTGTTTTTTTTCCTTCAACACAAGCCCAATCAAAATTCCAGCAAAATTTTACTATAAAAAACTTTACGATGAATTTTTAAAATGTGCATAAAAATGCAAAGAGCCAAATACCTTTTATAAAAAGGAAAAATAATTGGACAGTTTACTGTGTTTGTCCAAGTCCCCTGAGAAGCAAATGCAAGGATGTGATGAGGGAAATGCCTGAGCGACAGGAGATAGGGAGGGAGCAGGAAAGCTGGAGGGGCCTGCGGCAGGTGGACAGGGAAGCAGGAGTGAGCCAGCGGGAGGAGGAATACCCTGGCTGCCAGGAAGCCTAAGGAAACTGTACCAGATCTGAGGCATCCTTGAGCCAAATCTGCCATCAGGTAAGTCCTGGCCTCCCAAGATAGGGCCTGCTGCAGTCGGCGATGGTGGGGAGTGGCCTCCCGTAAATACAGCTGGGCTTGGGTCCATCCCCCTCCCCTGCAGCTGGAGGCCTCTGAGCCATCCCTGTGACCGCCACACGTACTCGATTCCTGTAAGGCTACGGTGATCAGGACAGCAGTGTTGGCGGAAGGACAGGTACATGGACCCAGGAACAGCACAGGGAGCTCAGTGATGACCCGTACTGCAGCTTCCAGTGACTTCTGACAAAGAGCCAAGGTGACCCAGTGGAGAAGGGACCACATTTGTAACAAACAGCACTGGGACAATGACATCAATGTGGAAGAACCCACACCGGACACCCGAGCTAGCGGGACAATTCTCAGACCGAAATCGAACATTATACAATTGCAGAAGGAAACACAGGAGAAATCTTTGCCTCAGCTGTGGTCCAAGATTTCTTAGCAAGGTCACCATACATCATGTCATGACACACCTGTGACGTAGGTACTTTATATCCCTGTGTAAACGTGAAGAACTGGAGATGCAGAGAGGCTGAGCTCCTGCACAAGATCACGTCCAGGTGACACGGGTGGGACTCCACACTGGCTGTGTGGATGCAAACACTACCATGGATGCCCAGTGGGGCCCAGGCTGAGGGATCTGGGGAGGGGGTCAGAAAAAGGACTGCAGAGCCTGGGGACCCGCTGGACAAAGGGTGGTTCCCACACAGGTCCCCATTTGCCGATGGACGCAGAGACGTCACCTCTGCCGCTCCAGCAAGTACACTGAGTCTCAGTCAGAGGGAGTAAGAGCAAAACTTGTAATTGAAGGATTTGGCTTATCATCATGCTGCACTGAGTTTGCCAACAGATCCTGATGGTCTGTCTACACTCTATTCAACACTGTGTGTGTGTGTGTGTGTGTGTGTGTGTGTGTGTGTGTGTGTGTGTGTGTGTGTGTGTGTGTGTGTGTGTGTGTGTGTTCGTGCACACATGGGCATGAGCGGAGGTGGGCAACATGCTTTTATAGCTTCATGATTTCACCAGGAAGGAAATTAGGAAGAACATACCCACTAAAGCAGCGGTCGCCAACTGGCGGTCTGTGAGGTCTGAAAGGTTGGCAACAGCTGCCCTAAACAATGGTTTTTCCCTGAAATAATACAAACATCCATGACGACATGGGCCAAAAGGCAGGGTTGATGTGGGTTCAGAGCCACAGGTCAGCCCCCCAAATCCACTGTGAATAAATGTGTAAGTTGAAACCTGGAAGAGAGAGATCTTATTTAGGCATCTCCAGTTTCCACACTGCCATCAGAAAGTAGAGCCCAGACGGAAAATGGAAGTTACCAATGAGGCCCGAGCCCGCTTGGGTGACAGCAATCACAGCAAACGAGCCAGGTCAGAGCGTGCCCCGAGCTGCAGCCCACCGTCGGCTGACACCTGGGTGACGGGTGGAAATTGGTGCCCGGTGACAGCGAGCAGGACTGCATCACAATGGAAGGACACAGGTGGTGAGAGGACAAGGTAATTGCCTGTACTCAGCTTGGATCTCCGAGCGTGGTGCGCAGGAATGAAATAGAGGGGCAGCATTTTAAGGAGCCGCCGCTCAGCGTGGCCCCCACTTGAGGCTGTGACCAAGAACTTCCTTAGAGATCGCGGTGGCTCCTGGGAGTGGGGCTGAAGGGTCGCTCCTCTTTGGAACCGCAGCGCTGGCACTTGGCCGGTGCTGAATGAATGAATGAATGAATGAACCCACAATGAATGCCTAGGCACATGAGCCCATTCTCTGTTCCCAGAGCCAGGCACAGGCCCCCAATGGACAGAGCAGCTTCTGAGGAACCATCACTCCCTGAAAGAGCCTGCCCCCAACCAATTCCCCCCTCCCTGCCACTGCAGAGCATGGCTTCGTGCTGGGGCTCCCTGACCCTCTGAGGGTCCCTCAAAGAACAGCCACGACACGATTTCATTCCAGCCTCAAGGCAAGAGCCACAGGCCCTTATGACCTCATGGTGGGGAGAGGGGCTTGTGGTGGGGTCCCTCATCCTTGCCAGGCCACACTGTCACCCCTACTGCTAAGGCCCTGGCAAAGCTGTGCCCCCCAAAACAACAACAACAACAACTGGCTGCCTCTCTGGAGAGCACGAGAGGCTTGGAGACAAGCAGCTGGCCGAGTCCCTCCAGGAGCGAAATGAGATGTGACTCGGTCTGTCTGTGGGGCAGAGCCCGGGAAACGCCATCCGATCTGCCTCTCAGGTCAGTGTCACTGGCAATCAAGTGCTCTTTTCTTATCCTGTGCTGGGTGACAGCCCCAGGGCAGGTCCGATGTGACCACTTCTCCACATTTCCCTTCCTGGAGATAATCAGCTCCGACTGAGCTGTCTCCAAGCTCCTGTTAACCACAGGACGCCGGATGCGGAAGGAAGGTCCCAGCTACCTCCCAGGGACGCGTGACGAGCGCTATTAGGAAATGTGACCAAGTCGCGGGAGGGAGGGGGCGTGGGTAACTCCCCACCGGAATGGCTGCCCCGCCCCACCCCTGCCATCGTCTGGCACACAGGGAACCTGCTCCCTAAGGAAGAGCAAGGCTCCGTCGGGGACCAGCCCCCTAGAGACTGCAGGCGGGGCCATCTGGTGGGAGGGAGAGGGGCGGCTCGCCCACCGTGGCCGGGTCCCGAGGCACAGCCAGAGCAGGAGGGCACCGGCACTGGTCCAGCAGCCGCGTGGGTCTGCCCAGATCACGATCCCAGAATCCTATTGGCAGCACGTCTGTGGAAGACGTCTCCACGGCAGGTTGCAGGGCCGCCTGCTGCCTATGAGCATGGGAACCGACGAGGACCTCCTGGCCCCTGGGCCTCGGGCAACGCATCGCCGTACCCTGTGCTACCGCCCACCTCTTTCCTTCTCTACCGAGGACACTACTGTGGTTCCAACGGATTATAAATGTTTTGACAGTAAAAAAAAAAATAGACTGAGAACTTCCTGTGTGACCCCATGTTGTTGACACATCTGTTTAGATCTCGAAATTAAAATTACAGCTTACAAAGTCCTCCAGAACACAGTGAAGGACGCCACAGTGCCGCATTCCGTGGCAGAAAAACACTCAATCATGCATACATTATGCCACATAAAAGTGAGCTGCTTTGTTAATTTGAGTCATCAAAATTTATTAATCACTCATTGTGTGCGAGGCATTGTTCTGGGGACCATAATTGCAGCTGGAATACAAAGGGAGGGAAGGCACGCTCTGTCTCCCATGGCAACCACAGGCCTGCAGGAGAAGCTGGACCATTCCGCTCCATTGAAACCCAGTGCAAGTAACTAACTGAAGGAGTAAGTCAACATTACGGACGCCAAGGAGACACAGCCATTAACTAGGAACCAGAAAAGAAGACCTGGGCAGAGGGAGAGCATCTTTGAAAGCTTTTCTTCTAATACTGCCCGAACACAGGTGTGGTGTCCACCACAGCCTGGCCGGAGCCCAGTCAGCTTCCTGGACACCCTCTCCCAGCCTCATGTGCAGGTCACTGGGTCCCGCCTGCCTGTCCAATCGCCACTCATGAACTCTGGCTTCCACGTCTCCCACCTGGACTGGCCCCGCCTCCAGCCTTCCTCCCCTGACCACACTGACCTGGGAGGAAATGTCAGTATCTGGACTAAAGCCTTTCAGGGGCTCCACGCTGCCCTCAAGATGAAGTCCAAAGCCATGCTTAAGAGGCTCTTAAGGTCCCTTCTCTCCCTGCTCACGTCCAAATCTTTACTATCAGTCAGCTTCCTGCATGTGTCCTGCTAGACTCTAGGCTAGGAGCCTCTGCCTTACCCGACCCGATTCCATTCCATCCCACAGCATGCATTCCATGTGTCACCATGGAGATCACTTCCTCTGTGACCTCAGATCTGGTTGCGTGGCTTCCTGTCCCATCATCAGCCACCTGGCATAGTGCCTGACCCCTAGTAGGTGCTTTGTAGATGGTAGATATAGATAGATAGATAGATAGATAGATAGATAGATAGATAGATATAGATAGATAGATAAATATAGATGATAGGTAGATTTGATAGATGACAGAAGTGGGGGGAGAGAGAGGGGAGGTAAATGAAGAAGGGAAAGTCTTTACATTCACCCAAGTTGTGAAGCATTGATAACTGACAACCGGAAGACACTGGGAATGGGCACTCAGCAGCACGTGCCTCAGTCCATTCAGGCTGCCATAACAACAGAAATATATCGCGCACAGCTCTGGAGGCTGGCAAATCCAGGATCGAGGGGCCAGCACGGTCACCTCTGGTGGCAGCGTTCTGCCTCCTGGGTTGCAGCCACCCCTTCTCGCTGTGTCCTCGCATGCTGGAAGGGGCGGGGAGCTCTCGGGAGCCTCCTGATAAGGGACTAACCCATTCCTGAGGGCCTCACACTCATGACTTAAGCATCTCCTAAAAGCCCCGCCTACTAAAACCATCACATGAGGCCTAGATTTCAACATATGAACTTGTGAGGGGATGCCAACATTCAGACCACAGCAAGGCGCGAAGGCTCAGAAGCAGAAAGCACAGGCCCTCCCTAGGCACTTTCAAAAGAGAGGCGAAGAATGAGAAATCCCCCCGGGAAGGCAGGTTGAGGCCTTGAAGGTCAGGCTGAAGCGGGAGATAAAACTTCCACCACCACCACCCCAGGTGGGAGTTGCTGGCCCACCTCAAACCATGAACAAAGGAAAACATACCCCGGCCAGTGCGGCTCAGTGTTTGAGCATTGACCTATGGACCAAGAGGTCACTGGTTCGATTTCCCATCAGGGCACATGCCCAGGTTGAGGCTCAATCCCCAGTAGGGGGCGTGAAGGAGGCAGTTGATCAATGATTCCCTCTCATCATTGATGTTTCTATTTCTCTCTTCCTCTCCCTTCCTCTCTGGCACCAATAAAAATGTTGTTGTTTTTTAATTGAAGGGAAAGGAATGCTTCCTGATTCAGACTCCACAATCAGAACAAGACGTTGTCAGGAAGGAAGACTAGAGACCAATATCCCTCATAAACACAGATTTTTAAAAAAATCTAAATAGAATGCTATTTCAGCAAATTATGCACCAATATATTAAGTGAATAATAACATATCACGGCAAAGGAAGCTTTATTCCAGAAATGCAAAGGTTGTCTAACATTTGAAAATTAATCATTGTAATTCACCATATTACCAAACTAAAAAAAAATAAAAGCTACATGAATATCTCAAGTGAATAGAAAAGGCATTTTGCAAAATACAACTTCTGATCCCCCTTAAAAGCTCTTGGGAAATGAGAAATGAAAATGAACTTCCTCAACCTGATGAGGACCACCTGTGCGAAGCTGCCGTGGTACCTTGTGGTGAATGTTTTCCCGTAAGATCAGGAACAAGACAGGGGTGTCTACCCTCACCCCTCCATCAATATTGTATTGAAGGTTCTGTCCAGTGCACTCAGGCCAGAAAGAGAAATGAAAAGCATGCAGATCCACCAGGGACAAGTGACGCAGTGTCCATTTTGAGTCGTCGATGACAATAATTCAATGAAATCTATCAATGCTACTCAGACAAATAAGTGAGCTTAACAAGACTGCAGGGTAGAGATAACACCAGCGCCCCCAAATCAATTTTACTGCTATTCCAGAAATCAATCAGAAATTTAAATATTTAAACTATATCATTTACATTTAAAATATGGAAAATAAGTCCAACAAAATATGTGTGTGAAATAAAATGTACACAATATTGCTAGGAGAAATTAAAGACAAATAAATGGAGATATACACTTTGTTCAGAGGTCAGAAGACACAACAGTGTTACGATATCAATCTTCCCAAAATTTATTTAGAAATGCACAGCTATCCCAAACAGAATCCCATCAAAGTTTTTGTTAAACTTTACAAACCGACTCTAAAATTCACATGGAATTGCATAAGGACCTACAATGGCGAAAAGGGGTGGGGAAAAAGAACATTGGGAGGATAACACCACCTCCCTTGAAGGCTTGTTAGTAAGTTAGCAGTCAAAATAGTGCTTTATCGTCTTCAAAACAGACACCTAGGTTGAAGAACAACATAGAGATTCCAGCCAATAGATGCACAAACACAAACACTGAGGTAAGAAGGCAGGTTAGTGGGAAGGGATAGGGTTTAGAGCAAATGGTGCTGGGAAAACCAACTTTCTACATGGGGGGTGGGGGGGGAAAACAACTTTGCAAGTTGCCTCACACAAATACAGGGAGTCCCCCCAAAAATGTATACACATTGTAATAGCTGGTAGCTCGATTTTGAAAATGAAATGTATCTTAATAAACACTGTCTTTATAATCATTCAAAGTGTGTGTACACATTTTTGGGACATCCTATATACCATACCCATGGTATATATCCATTCCACATGCAGAATTTAACACAAAGTGTTTCATAGACCTTAAAGGGAAACCTAAGCTATAAAACTTCTAGAAGAAAATAGAGACAGAAGAACTTATTTGTGACTTTAATTTAGGTAAAAATTCTTGGATCCACAAAAGAAAAAATTTATAAATTGGTGCTCATAAAAAACTATAGATTTCTCCTCTTTGAAGGGCACTTTAAGAGAATGAAAAAAATATTGGAGAAAACATTTGCAAATCATACACCTAATAAAGAACTTGAGTCCAGAATATGCAAAAGCACTCTTACAACTCAGTAATAAAAAACAAGCAACCCAATCAAAACATTATCACAAAATTTAAATAAACATTTCCCCGTAGAAGATATGCAACTAGCTAATAAACACATGAAAAGATGCTTAATACATTAAGAAACTAGCAGTTAAAGCAGCAATGAGGTACCATTTCACATTTATTAGGTTGGCTTTAATAATTTTTAAAAGACCATGACAAATGCTGGGGAGAATGTAGAAAAACTGGCATCCTCACGCATCGCTGGTCGGAATGTACAATGGTGCATCTGCTTGACAAAAATGTGTGTCTCAGAAAGTTAAACATAAATTTGCCATATGATCTAGCAATTCCACTCTTAGGTATACACCCAACAGAGTGAAAATACGCTTTCACACAACAGCATTTGCATATTTCTTTGATGTATATGATGAACATTTACTGATAATATCCCCAAATTGGCAACAGCTTAAGTACCCATCAATTGGTAGATAGACGATGGAAAACCATCCTGTAGTAAAAGGGAAAAAGTGGAGGTACGCTCTACAACATGGATGAACCTCACAAACATTATGTGAGTGGAAGAAACTGGACCCAAGAACCCAAACAGTGTATGGTTTGATTTACGAGAAATACCCAGAAAAGGCAAAGCTACACAGAAAAGCAGATGTGTGGTTGTCCAGCCATCATCCTGAGGTGAAGAAGAGGTTCTATAACTGATTAATGGTGATGGTTGCACAACTTGGTCAATTCGCTTTAAATTTAAAAAACAAATTTACATTTAAGAAGCATACTTAAAAGGGTGACATATCTGCTACGCAAAATATGACGATCAAGATAGGTTAAAACAAGCCAAAGGAGTGGTTCAAAAATGTACTAAGTGTGTCCCCAAAGTTTTTCGAGGATTTCTGATCAAAAGGTATTTTAGGGAGATAACTCCTATAGTTGTTTGATGGACGGATCAGATACGTGAGCACGACAGGCCTGAAGTAACAGAGCTACTAAATATGATACCTTTTGGCAGAACACGAACCTGGTGTAAAAATCTGGGGTTCATCAAGGCCCATTTCACAAGCTCACGCCCCAGAGTAGACAAAAGACTCTCCTCGCTTCCTCAACATCTCGCCCCAAATAGCAAACCCCCGGGGCAGGCAGAATCAGAGCCCAGTGAGGGCAGTGCCTCTGACTCACAGCCGCCTTCTGGGCTCTGACACTTGACAACGTTGGCACAGCGTCTGAGTCACACTTCCCTGATGCAGCAGAAGTCTGTCTCCTGTCCCAGCACATCTTGTCGCTGTGACAAGTCGGGAATATGACAGGGCTGATGTTCTGTGCCAAACTCCATTCAGTGGGTGACAGAAGTCCCTTCGCTGCCTGAAAACTAGAGCCATCTGCCAGCGGGAGGCGAGTGACCTCCAACACGGAGTTTAAGAGCAGGTGATGTCCATGCCATTCTGGTTGGGACAAAGTGTCTCGCTCCAGTGCACATACAGTGCATGGGTCAAAGACAGGATGTTTTGCAACATCAAGGGTTGCACGAGCTTGAACGAGGGGGACTGGCCTCCCCAACAATTCCTTGCTTAGATTTCTAGGAGAATCGCTGCTTCCTCTTAAACTCTTCCCTTAATCACGCCCTAATGTGATCCTTCCTCCAAAACCTTCCTGAAATCGTCACTATTTGGACTTTGGTCTTGGCTGCCTTTGAACCACGGCCAGTTCTACACCATGTGCTGGACCAGGCAGCAGACGTGTCTGCTTGGTTGTCACTCACGCTGACATCACCTCTCATTCCGTCACCCGGGAGGGACCATCCCTTTCATGTGTCAGAAATCCAACCACCGTCCATGGCACCCTCTCAGGTTATGGTGAAGGTTAAGTAGGAGGTAGTGGAGCTTGGATGCAGACCGCACCCCGCAGGGCGGCTCGCACAGTGGGAAGCCGGCCTGGACGATGGAGCTGTGTGGGGCGGGCAGGTTGGGAGGGACCCTGACGGAAAGGACCAGTGTGTGCTGGAACTCACTCGGGGCCCAGGGCTCCCTCCTCTGAAAGAGAAGCTCCATTCCACAGTGTAAGTGCTCAGGCTGATCCAGGAAGTCACAGGGAGACACTTTCTAACGTCAGAACAGCGCGAGCCCCACAGACGGACACCCAGTCAGACATGAAGTCACCGAAGGAACCGGAGATCAGGCAGCTGGGAAGAGTGGTGTCAGGTGACCAGCGCTGAGACTGCGATCAAGTGTGGCCACTGTTTCTTCTCCCACGTACGTCCTGTCATTTCATGCTTATCAAAATCCCGGAACATTAAGTAAAGATTATGCTGAGTATGGGTCAACGGAGGAATAAAAATATCTAATCTACATTAGGAAGATGTATAAAGTCATTCATGTGAGAGTTTACATTTTCAAAGAGGCAAACCTGTTATTAGAAAAACTCAAATATATATAACTAGAGGCCCGGTGCATGAAAATTCATGCACTCAGGGGGTCCCTCAGCCCAGCCTGTGCCCTCTCGCAGTCCAGGACCCCTTGTGATGTCCACCTGCTGGCTTAGGCCCACTCCCCGGGGGATCAGGCCTAAGCTGGCAGTCAGACATCCCTCTGGCAGCCCGGAAGCCCTCTGGGGATGTCCACCTGCCGGCTTAGGCCTGCTCCCCAGGGGATTGGGCCCAAGTTGGCAGTCAGACATCCCTCTGGCAGCCCGGGAGCCCCTGGGGGAGCAGGCCTAAGCCTTCAGTTGAACATCCTTAGTGCTACTGCCTGTCGCTGCACTGGCCAGCCATGAGCTGGCTTCTGGCTTGAGCAGTGCTCCCCCTGTGGAAGCGCACTGACCACCTGCATTGAGCGTCTGCCCTCTGGTGGTCAGTGCACGTCATAGCAACCAGTCATTCCCTGGTAGTTCCGCAATTATGGTCAATTTGCATATTACCCTTTTATTATATAGGATGTTTCATGCCAAACAATTAACTTGTTTCCTATGATTTTATACGACAATAGTCAAAAAGTATTTGCCTCTATTAACAGATCATAGATCCTTTACCTAAGATAGGAAACTCCCTAATATTTAAGAAAAAATGTTTTTATATATTTTTGCTTCCTTTTCTAAGGTGGAGACCCCTAAGTTTCACCCAATTTGCAAAGAGGCCCAAGACTCCCCAGGTGTGCAGCTGTGCCCACCCCTGCAATGGGACTGCCGGTGGGGCGACCGCACAGCGCAGCGCTCAGAAGCCTGCTCACCTGTGAGCGCTGGGGACCACAGGTACCCTCCAGGAGCCGGCCCCACAGTGTGTGCCTCACGCAGCCGCAATGCCTGCCCCGCGACAGCACCAAGGCTCGCAGGGAAATCGGAGCCCACACATAGCCTCTGCCCAAGTAGGACATGAGGAGCAGATGGCAAAGTACCGGGAAGGCCAGGCCTCTGCCGGGAGGTTGGGGGTGGGGGGATGGGGAGGCTGCAGGGCCTGCAGTGAGGAGTGAGTCAGACACAGAGTTAGGGGCGGGGGCCGAGAACGCTCACAGCCCCCAGAACCCCACATCTGTCACTGCCCCTGACCACGGCGGCCTCCAAGGAGCAGACACTCTGCCTCCACCTTCTGACGTCCTTCAGCCGATTCTACTCAGGAGCCATACAAAGAAGGGGATTCTGGGAATACCCCCGACTCCACGTGGCCAATTTAACACCCAGCAAACCTGCCAGGCCACAGTTCCACTGCCCCGAGTCTAAAAGTGCTGGGAAAACACAAAAGACAAGACACTATTTCAAGGACATGAATGAAGCTAGAAGAAATTACGAAAGTACTCGGAGGCCACAAACAACGCCAGTGTAGGACATCAGGGGGGCGCACATCTGGTGGCCTCCGTGACCCAGGGCTCCCACGGTCCGCCCCTGCAGAGTGACAGCACGGACAGGCAGGAGCCCAAAAGGACCTGCACGGAAAGGGGGCGGAAGTTCTACCCGCAAACGAAGAACTTGGCTTCATGGCCCCGACTCAGGTGCCGACAGGGTGCCCCGCCTCGCCCAGGTTGGGGAACCACACCTCACTGTCTGCAGGACCCAACAACACAAGCTGAGCGGGAAGATTAAAGTGGCCTCGGGGGATGAAGTCCCTTGGTTTCCGGCCAGAGGCAAATCCAAATACTCCCCCAAAGAGTCCCCGACATAAGGAACGAACAAACCAAAACATTAACAAGGCGCATGAGCAACAACTAGAAATAATAAACAGCATCGGACTCAATAAAAATTCAAAATGTAAAATAATCGTATTTCATTGTGTTATGAGCAAACAAAAGAGAGACACAAAATATTGACAAGGCACGAGAGATGAATGATTACACCGATTTTAAAAAAACAACAACACAGAAAAACCCTTAACAAAATAAAAAAGATACAGTGACATTAAAACGCATGGGGTTACAGCAGATGCGGAGAGACCTGGTGGACGGGGCATAGGCCTGGAGGAAGACCGAGAGTTCAGAGTGGAGGGAGAGAGGAATGGAAAATACGAGAGAAATGACGAGTGAGGTAAGGGAGGCTAGCATACGTCTAATGGAAGTTTCAGGAGGGAATAAAGAGATGGGGAGAGGCACTATTTGAAGATATACTGTCCACGATGCTTCCATACACAGGAAAGATGTGTGTCATCCAAGTCACAGAAACAATGACTCCCAAAGAATAAACAACAACAAGTATCCATTAAAGCCTATCAGAGGAGAAACGGTGGGGCGCTGAAGTCAGGGATCGTAAAAGCAGCCGAGAGGAAAGACAGAGGGATGAGTAGTTGGGCAGCTCGTGGGCAACAAGGGTGCCCGGAGAACAAGGTCCCAGTCCAGACAGTGCACCCAACTGCACCCAGGAAGGAGGGCGGGCCAGAGGGCGGAAGGAAGGACCACAGAGGGAAATGAACACCGCATCCTCTGCACACTGAGCACACCGACCCCGGAACCACGCGCTGGCGTGTTCTCGGCCTCCTATGAAGCGTCACGCCAACACAGCCTCACCCCCGACTGCGTGCTACCTGGAGCCCTACCACCCAGATGGTGCTGTGGAGAAATCCCAGGGTCCCCCAACCCCAAAGTCAGCTGGCAGGCAGGAGCTGACTTTGGGTGAGGTAGGGGGTGAGGTAGGGGAGGGGGGCTCGGCCACCTCCCTCCCCCAGTCAGGGGGGCTCGGCCACCTCCCTGCCCTCTCCCCCACGTCCGTCTCTGCGGAAGCCGTGAAAGTGTGCCGTGCCCTCATCTTGACAGGGCACCCTAACACACTCCACAGTCCCGCACTGACCGAGCTCAGCAGGGCCCAGAGCCCCCGGAGTGACGCGGCGGCCAGGAAACCGCCTGTGACAACGCCCGCGCCCGAGCCAGGCAGCCCTGGCGCCCATTCGTCAGCGCGAACCTGCAGCCGAGAGGAAAGACAGCACGTTTTGCTCAATTGAGAGTCTACTTGAAATTAATGGGGAATAAATGTTCCAAATTCAAACCTTTCAAGGGACAATTTTCATTAAGCCCGGGCTCAGCTTCATTTCTGATCCACTGCCACGAAGAGGAACAGCTGCTGGGCCCAGTCACCGTGCGGGAGGCGCGGAGGCCGCACACTTTATAGAAAGAGAAACCGCCCTCTGACGCTCACGGGAGGAAAGGGGCGTCTGAGCGAATGTGATGACGTGTGATCGCAGGGCGCGGGCCCCCCGAACCCTGGAGGCTGCATGGAGGTCGTGGGCACATCCCAGGCACCATACAACTCGCCGTGACTCTCCCATGGACACGGGTAGCCTGGCCAGCAGGGGAGCGGTGAGGGGTGGACAGCCCCCCGGAAGCAGGACACGGTCCTGGTCCCCGCACAGCTGGTAGGCGACGGCGTGGGCTGGGTGCTGCCTGGTGGGGGGTGGGGGAGGCGGTGCGGGGGGGCTGATGTCCTTCGGCTTGTCCCACCTCCAGTTGTCTGGCTCCATGTCCAGCACAGCCCGGGACTTGGGGTCGGACACATGACAACACGAGCTCCCACGACGTCATGCAAGTTTACAGCCAGCGGGTGAGGCAGGGCGGGGCCACATACACACCAGACTGCTCCCTCTCATGGTGCTAGAAAGCCACTTCGACACCCAAGCCAATTCTGTGTAAACTACGCCAGAGACACTGAACACAGCCTTAGACAGTGACACTTTAGCCGCAACCCCCCGACCCCCCATGCCAAGGGTCGTGGTAAACCCATAGCCCCCGCGCACAGGGCTCCGCCATTCACACGAGAGGAAGGAGTGTGGCGTAGAAACATTTGATGCAAGATGGATGGATAAATAGATGAGTAGATTGTTAAACTCTGTTGGCTGGACAGATGGATGCGTCACCTCAATGCCCGCCATCCCATAACTCACAGGCTCTATGAGAAGGCCCAGCCACCAGGTCATCCGGTACCTGACTCCTGATGAGTCCGGTTGCTGGAGCCCACTGGCCAGCGACTTCAGAGCCCTCTCCTGGCCGAGGACCGCTTCCGACCCTCTGGCCCTTGGTGGGACTCCCTCTGCTCACAGGTCCCACTTGGGTCCTGGTCAACGCGCTCACAAGACACCCCTGAACTGGAAAGGCCCCCGCGCACATGCCCAGGTTTCCCACCCACCTCATTTGCTAACACGTGTTTAACGAAAAAGAGCAGACGACTCAGATGCGACCATCTGATTCTGCAGGCTGCTTAGTGCTCGTGGATCCCACGGGTGAGCTACGGCGGACACCCGGCCCCAGCGCCCACGGGCATGGAGCCCTGAGGAGGAGGCACTTCGCAGAGCCTGGCTACAAATGGGTGTCCACAGGCGGCCCCTGTCTGTTGGCTGTGGACGGTCTTAGAGAAGTGGGGGACCCCTACCGAGATTCTGAGGTCAGGGTCACCGGTGGAATCGGAGGATGGGGACTCAGGAGAGTTGCTCTTTCCAGAGCTTTTTTCACATAAAGGGTTTTGAGGGAAGGTCCTGCTGCATCCACGTGGTGACCCAGCCCATCCAAACCCACTCCAACAGGCCCAGCGGCGGAAGTCGGGACTCGAGACAAGGACTCCTCCTGCCTGGGATGCCCCCCTCACAGAAGCAGGGAGCAGCCTGGGGTCCTTACCATGGGCCCGAGGCACCGCACCCGGGTGACACTGACACACGGAAATCTTGCTATCTGCCTGCACAGCTCAGTGGAGAAGCCTTTCTCTGGGTCGGCCGCCAAGGTGGCCACCAAGGGCCACGGGCCTGAGTCCCGGTGCAGAGCCAGGGGTAGCAGGTGAGTGCCACACAGGGGTGGGGGGGAATGGAGGAGCAGAAGAGGGGGGAGAGGGGTGCAGGGCTTCCTTATAGAGCCACCAGGTCCATACAGGAAACGCTCTGCTTGGCCCTGCGGGAATTTCAGATTAAACTCTACCTAAAAAAAACAGAAAAGCGTTTTAGAAGGACGCGGCCAAGGACACTGGAGCGCAGCGGGAGGAGAGGAAAGCTGGCGGCCTGAATTGCCACCTCACCTCGGCCACTCACAGCTTTTCCAACCCGTCGCTCAGCCGAGACGCGTGAGAGGGGAGGTGTCCGGGACCCTCCAGCTTTTAAAGATTCCCAGTGAACCATGTTACTCTCGAAAATGAAAGCACGATTCATTTGTGGCTGGAAGTGCGGTTTGAAAGGCACTGCGTTTCTATCCAGAAAAAGTAACTCTTGGTGTCTTGGGGGGAGGAGGGTGGAACTCAAGGGCCACCCACCCTCTCTTCACACAAAGCTTTGCTCCTCCATCAGGCGAGGGGTGAGCGGCCTCTGCCCCGAGCGCCCGGCTGATGTTCACCTCCCGTGGGGGCAAACCAGCAGGTCCCAGGCACCGGGGCTCTGGGGACCAGCAGCGGGGTCCCGTTTATCTGTCTGACAAATTCAGGGTGTCCGTTTTTATAAGGATTCGTAGGATCAGGACCTTCCTGGATTTCTTTCCGACAGGAATCAGTATGGAAATAAATGCTCTCTCTGCTGGAATGTTATCAGCCTTGATTTGGAAGCAGGTGGCAATCAGTTTGTATTTATTCTGGGAGCTCAGCTTGGACCCGATGATTTCTGAGGAACTCCGTACCCTCTGAGGAGACACACTCCACTCCAATGTGGTGATGACGTGAGGTAACTAAGAGCCCCCTCTCCTAATCAGTCTGATTGGAAATTCAACTGAACTCAATGTGCCAGCCACTCAAGAGGGAGTCCCCAAGCGCAATGTCTGCAAGCGTGCAAACCACACAGTTGCAGGTGCCACCATCCAGGGAGCCGCTGCCCCGCCCCAAGGCAGCCCCTCGCAGCCCCCACGTCTTCGCTGCGGTGCACAGTGACCAGGTAGAAGCAGCACCCAGCACCCAGCACCCTGGGCAGGCCTGCTGTCAGGGGGCGGGTGCCTGGACCAGTGCCTCCTGCTGGACGTGGGAACCAAGTACAGGCTCTCCATTTGCAGGTAAGTCAGAGTGAGGCCCGGTTCCCATCACACCTCTGTGGTATTTCCTCCATCACACTTCTCCCAAATGTAACTAAACTGTGACACGTGATTACCTGAGGAATGGCCATTTCCTTTTGTTTGTTTGTTTCTATTCGTGTTAAGTGCCCATCTTCCCTGCCAGGTGAAGGTTGTTATGGCAGGAACCTGTCTCCTTAATCTCATTATCCCAGCAGGAATGCCGTACCAGACATGGAGGACATGCAGTGAGCAGTGGTGAAGGAATCGATCAATCAGCTGATGAATGAATGAATGAATGAATGAATGAATGAATGAATGAATGTTCTATTTTCTCTTTGGGGCAGTCGGTGGCATCATCAGAGAGAACGGAAGCGGGGCACTTTCTCTCTGATGTAGTAATCCGTGTTGGAATAGGGCTACATGGATTCCTCTTACAACCTCGATGTGTTTGGATCCCAGAGCTAACTGACCCCAACAGGCCCCGTGACAGTGAGCGCCAGACTCATCCCAGAGCAGAGTCCACAGCCTGGACAGACCCCGTCCTCAGTCATCCTCGCAGCGGGGGGGACATGATGACCCATCTGGGCCCGCACCCAACGGCAGTCTCCTAACTGCACTGGAACCCGGGCCGCCCTCCCCACGGAGCATGTGGCACGCAAATCCCTCCACAGGGCGTCCAGAAAGACATTCGCAGAAGGGCCTCATTCCAAATTCAAAATGCTCTCAGCCGCAAGGGCTCGGTGCATTTGAGGGAACAGTCCTGCTGTGTACAGGGTCCAGAGGAAATGGTCAGGTGTGTGCTTTCTTTGCACATGCACACCACACACAGCTTACACACACGCACCACCCACCACACACACGCACCACCCACCACACACACAACATGCACAACACACAAATACACAACCCAACACACATGCAACACAACATACACAAGATATACCCACAACACACACATATACACGCAACACAAAAAAACACACAAACACACAACACAGCAATACAACACAATGTACACACAACACAGCATGCACACAACACATAACACCCAAACACAACACAGCATGCACAACACACACGACATAACACACACCTATACACGTACAACACAATATACACAACACAGCATAGACACACAACACACACATATAAACACATATGTGCACATGACTTGCGTACAGTGCACATGACACATGTATACAACATATAAAGACTCACAACTCCTACACACACACACACTGGACCTGTTTGGGGAGCCTGAGCAAACTCAAATCTAAAAGCACAATGTTGAAGTTGCATCAAGCCCCCCATCCCAGGAGTGTACGCGTGGGCTGTGCATGGTGACTTCCTCCCCGGGGAGGACAAGGTGGACGGGGGAGTAAGCGTAACTTGACAGTGGACACACCTGACAAACATGACCTTGGCCAGGTGGTCAAGGTCAGCATCCACAGCAGGAAGTCATGTTGACGGCCCATGTCCTTGATATGATGTGATAAAAATGGCACTTCCTCTGTGGTTTTCCTTCTAAAACCACATAACCCCGATCTAGTCCTGAGAAAACATCAGGCAATTCCCAACGGGGTGCATCCACAAATAGCTGCTCCATACGCCTCCAACTGTCAAGGTCACCAAAAAGAAAGACGACTGAGAGACTGCCACAGCCACAAAGAGCCCCCGGAGACAGGAGACGAAATGAAATGTGATGCCCGAGGTCGCGTCCAGGGACAGAAAAAGGGCGTCAGGTAAAAACCAAGAAGGTAAGAATAAAGCATGGGCATCTATAACCACGTGTCTGTACCTGCGTTAGTTACGACGCAGGCACCATAGAAGAGAGAGATGTTAATAACGGGAAACGGGGTGTGGAATATGCCGGGGCAATCTGTCTACTGCTGCAACTTTCCAGTAAATCTAAAACTACTTTAAAATTAAAAGTTCATAAAAACTGAAGATATTCGTTTGCTGTGGGTGTTTTTGGACCCACGTCTTCCTCCTCCTCAGTCTGGCTGGAGCACGGGGGCCCATTCTCCATTTGTTCCCTTGGAATTTGCAAGCTGACCCCTAAAGGGGTCATTACAGATTTCAACAGCGGAAGAGGAAGGACATGCATGCCTGTTATAAATAGGATCATTTAAAGTGAAATTGTTGCATCGTGACCCAGTGCAGCATGTACAATCTAAAGAGCAAGGCATTCTAGACCCACCATCACCCATTTAAAAAATTCGAGGACAGGCCAGCTGGAAATCTTACTATTTCTGTTTTTTTCCTCTTAAACTTGTATTTCCATTTTCCTCCCACGAACTTCATCCCAATGGAATCAATGTTTATGCAGAAAATTGTGCCATTCATCATCCTATCATCCTTCTCTGCTCAGGAATATTGGATGTGTGTGTGTGTGTGTGTGTGTGTGTGTGTGTGTGTGTGTACTTTTACTTCTAGTGACCATAAGATGCTAAGTGATAAAAATAATTTTTGTCTGGATTGAATTTTTCCACATTATTACAAGTGCACAATCAAAACACCATAAATGTAATCTATGTTTTGATAGATACATATCAAACAAAAAAATGATATTTCATTAAAGTGCACTATTGAATGAAACGGAGCTGATTTTTCCAAATAGTCCATGAGTTTTCAGATGACTGTAGTACTGATTGCTAAATTGGGTTTGGGGTCAAAGACTGATTCTATTTCCATTTACTTTTATAGATGTATGAACTGAGAAAACTCGCTCACCTAAAATGTGTAGATGAGAATGGAGTTTTGGTATAGCTTTATTACTCAAAGCTTTGGACTTCTTCCAAGATACAGGATAAAAATTACATAGCAAGCGCTCTCTCTCTCTCGCTCGCTCTCTTTCCCTCCTTCGGCTCTCTCTCCCCCTCCTTCGGCTCTCTCTCTCTCTCTCTCTCTCTCTCTCCTCCTTCCTCTCTCGGCTCTCTCTCTCTCTCTCTCTCTCTCTCTCTCTCCCTCCTTCGGCTTGTTCTCTCTTTCTCTCTCTCTCTCTCCCTCCTTCGTCTCTCTCTCTCTCTTCTCTCTCCTCTCTCTCTCTCTCTCTCCCTCCTTCGGCTCTTTCTCTCTCTTCTCACTCCTCTCTCTCGGTCTCACCCCCATGCCTTTCCCCATCCCCTTCTCCCAAGTGCGTTTTCCTTCCCTCTCTCTTGCTCCTAAGCTCTAAGGGCCCTTTCTGTGCATCTGTAACTTGTTTTCTTCTATGGCTCACTTCTTCTCCCTCAGTGAAAGCTAAATAAGCTTTTGCTTGTTAAAAAGAAAAAGCACATATACATAGCAAGCTCTCATTTAAATGAGTTGAAATCTCAAATGAACAACTAGGTCTTCATTCCGTTTTGCCTGGAAACCCAGTCATTGGAACCATTTCACTTGCAAAAAAATGCAGCTCACCCCTTAGCACATTTGTTTTCCCAACACGTCCGCCACCTCTCTGGCTCCCGACTGGCTGCTGGTCTTCATCCCCAGGTGTGCGGCCGGGTAGGACCCAGGAGGGCAGGCGTCCTGCCAAGGCCCGCCTTTGCCGTGCGGGGAGGGAGAAGGGCACAGCATCTCACCAAATGCACAGGCGAGGGAACATGGAGGGGCCTCGTGGACGGGGCGAGGCTGGTTCCCGGGGTCCTGGGCAGAGCAGCAGAGTTGTGACCAACCTGGGCTCTGGGGCCGATGACACTCGCTGGAGGCAAATAATTTAACCTCTCCAAGCGCAGTGTCCCGGTCCGAGAGCGAGGATCGCGGTAGGGTCCTGGGACTCTCCTTAAGTATGAAATCCCGTGGACATGGACACAGCCCCGCCACAGATCCCTGTTTCATGGAGAAGGGGCAGCGGGTTGTCTGGGTGGCCTGGCCAAGGGCGCCGCAGAACGTCAAACGTATCTGACTGACAGCCTGACGCCCGCTCTGGGCCAGGTCATATCCAGGACTCAGGCACAGCCCTGTCCCCAGGGAAGATGCCAGCACCTTCTGCAGACCCTGGAGGCAGGGCAGCAGGTGGCCGCACCCTAAGAGGACGTGGTGCCCAAGGCTCCCGAGGTGCCACCGCTGTTCCTGCTCCATCAGGGCACAGCAAAGGAGACTTGCTGGCAGAGCCGAGGCTGCCTGCATGGATGCCCAGAAATCCAGCTGGCCCCGGACGGAGGGCTGCGGGGAAGTGCTCCACCCCGAGCCCTCAACTCCCCTGTACTTAGGAGGACAGTGGGATAAGGATAATTACCACGTAATTATCGTTTACCAAGAGTAGCTTTGTTTCTGAAATAAAATGTAGCCGTGGGCTGGTTCCTATGCAGGAGGAAGGACACAATCTCACTTCCAGGAGCGGGTCCCCTGAGGGCGGAGCGCCCAGCCCACATCCAGCCAGAGGCCGCCCCTCACAGGCCCGGGGCACCCACGCAGCTGGCCCTGCTCCAAGGAGCAGGAACCTCAGGGCCACGGATTGCAGGCCGCAGACCAGCACTCGTCAGGACGGACCCAGCCTCCGGGCATCGCGCTCCTACATCCCCAGGACCCTAGGAGGTCTCTCCAGGCTGACCAGGGGCATGCGCCCATTTTCCTTCCATCCGAGGAGACTGTTTCTGCAGTTTGAGGAAACCGAATGCAGAATTGCATTTCCCGTTTTAGTTGAGCTACAAATGCCATAACGGCTACTTTGAAAGCTACTGCGGCTTTGTAATATTGCCTTAAAGAGCCGAAGGACAATTACTGACCAAAAACAAAAAGCAATGTATGCAGATGGTCCCTTGCTATGGGGGTCTCTTAACAACATCAGGCTGGAGGGACAACAAAGGGGGATTGTTGGGCGATATTTCCGATGTCCTGCGCCCGCGTCTCCTGACACTTTGCAGCCTCTGTCTGTGCCCTAAATGTGGGTCTGACTGCTAACGATGCTGGCTGCTTCCCGAGGTTCCCCCCAGAGTCGAGCAGCGTAATTAAAATTCACAGCAGATGCTGCTAAAAACATGTAATCTATGCACTGAGGAAAAACAGCAAAACAAAGAATTATACCAGGCCTGGAAAATTGTTTAAGAGAATTTCAAACAATGAAGCAAACAAACACGGAAAAGGGACGGTGGTACTGGCTCGCTCCATCAATAGAATAAAAAGACCGTCTCCGGGGAGGATGCTGGCCCCCGCCCCTCCGCTCGGGCTGGCGGGAAAGGGCCCAGCAGAGGAGAGTCCCGCTCTTTGCCAACCATCAGTCTAGACCCTGGAAGAAAAGAGGGAGACCTGGTGTTTCCCGTTCTCCCCGCCTCTGGCAGCAGCCGGTCACCGCCTGACTCTCCAGGTCGCCGGCCTGCAGTGGTCCCAGACCTGCATCCACTGGGAGACGGACGGTCCTGGGCTCCCAGGCTCCTACCGCAGGGCACCTTGTTCTGGGACCCATCAGCCTGGCTGCCACACCTGCTGGACCTGCTTGGGCAGCACCAGTGTCTGTGGCATGGAGGTGGGAGGGCACAGGTGGCTGCACAGCTTTGGGTCCACAGAGGGTGCTGACCCGGCCTGGGGCTCCCCTTTTCCACACAAAACCACCCTCAGGGGCAGTGCCCCACCCGGCGGGGCCTGAGCTGCGCCCACATGGAGCCCGCACCAGCCTCTCCCCAGTGAGGGGGGTCTGACCCTGTGCCCCTCCCCGGACGGAGCTGGAGGAAGGAAAGCCACGGCTGCAAGGAGGCGCTCAGTCCTCCTGGAAACAAGAACTGGGTGTGCTCGCAGCTTGAGCCACGGCGGGTGGACAGGGCATTTGTGTGGCCAACACGCAGCCATTAAAATTTGTCAACATCAGTTCAAATGTGTGCTCCAGGGTCACGGACCAGGAGGCCTCCGGCTGGAGGCGAAGTCCAGCAGGTCATAACAGATGCGAGAAGTCCTCAAAAGGTTGAATGGACTCTTTCAGCAGGGCTGCAAGTCTGCATGTTATTTCCTGCTGCTGGAACAGCCGAAGGCAATTCCCCCAACCTGATGGGCCTCTGCTGCTTACCAAACCTTACCTTTGATATGTATATCTGCTTTGCTAGAGGGCAAAATGTGTGAATAAAAAGCCCTGGGTGCGGGAGATTTGGAGATTCGAGGAGCTTAGTCACTAGAACTAAGTTTCCATCTGGCACCCCAATATGCCTTCCAAATTCATATTTCTTCTCCTGTCTCTCATTTATTTATGCACAGCCCCTTCTCCAGATTCCTTGAACCCTTGTAGATGGGAAAAGACCCTGGCACCTCCATGCCTGCCCTTCCACCTCGGACCCTCAGCACCCTCTGCAAGGACATGCTGACGGCCAGGGCGTGTGTCCACATCCGCCAGGCTCTGTGGGCTCCTCATGGGCCCCCAGACAGTGCTCAGTAAATGTTGGTTGAGTGAAGGGAAAAGAGCAGTTGAGCCCCCGCTGCCCCGTCCTCCACCCGCAGCCCGCTGCCCACAGAACAGGCAGGTGTGATGTCTGTTCCACTGGCCGTAACCAAGGGGCCTCGCACTGTCCTCACAGCAGCGTCCACCTCCTTGGCCACTTCCTAGCATTTCAAGACACCTATGTGCATCTGGACCACAGTAAACTGCACGGTTCTGAGGGTCCAGGGAGACATTGATTGGCACCGGCTGAGGCACCGTGCCAACACATGGCAAGGCTTACTGAGGTGGCCTGCCCACAGGGCCCGGTCACAGGCCCCACAACTACCCTCAGGCTCCCAGCATGCCTCTGCGTGCACGGGCGCTGCTCTGGCTGCTCCGGAAAACATTTTTTCTCCAGCAAAGCCCGTCCCCAGCCCTCGCTGGCGGTGCAAACATCTCCTCCCTGCGAAGTCTCCTGCTCACGGCCAGCACCCACGGCATGCAAATGTGTCTGCGAACGCAGATACAATCACGGCGCATAATTGAAATTTCAAAATATGAAGAACTTAGAGTTTTAGGGATTTGGTTTTATAATAGAAATAAATAAAGGCTTGCCATGTTGGCAAATAAAAGCTGACAGTTAAGAAATTGGATTTGCATACCAAATATATCCCATTACGAAATAATCGGCAGCACACTCTGCTCTGAGTCAGTCCATAATTGGGGGTGAGGGAGGAGGGGGCAGGCATTGGCCCATCAAGACTTTCTACCCAGAATAGACCGTAATTGTGAGCCCCCCACCCCTCCAGAGAGCCCCAGGCGGGCAGAGGGCCGGGAGAGCAGCCAAGTGGTCCACTGTGTCTCTATGACAACAGGAGGAGGACACCTGATGTGGGTCAGCTTTGCTGTGCCCGGGGGATGTCCATGGTCACCCTGGTCACACCTGGAAGAGCTTCGAGCACGCGGAGAGGGACAGGCTCAGGTGCCCTTTGGAGAGGGACGGGCTCAGGCGCCCTTCCGAGAGGGACGGGCTCAGGCGCCCTTCAGAGAGGGACGGGCTCAGGCGCCCTTCAGAGAGGGACGGGCTCAGGAGCCCTTCAGAGAGGGACGGGCTCAGGCGCCCTTCAGAGAGGGACAGGTTCAGGAGCCCTTCAGAGAGGGACGGGCTCAGGTGCCTTTCAGAGAGGGACGGGCTCAGGCGCCCTTCAGAGAGGGATGGGCTCAGGCGCCCTTCAGAGAGGGACGGGCTCAGGCACCCTTCAGAGAGGGACAGGGCTTAGGCGCCCTCTCAGAGAGGGACGGGCTCAGGTGCCTTTCAGAGAGGGACGGGCCAGGTGCCTTTCAGAGAGGGACGGGCTCAGGCGCCCTTCAGAGAGGGACGGGCTCAGGCGCCCTCTCAGAGAGGGACGGGCTCAGGTGCCTTTCAGAGAGGGACGGGCTCAGGCGCCCTTCAGAGAGGGACGGGCTCAGGCGCCCTTCAGAGAGGGACGGGCTCAGGCGCCCTTCAGAGAGGGACGGGCTCAGGCGCCCTTCAGAGAGGGACGGGTTCAGGCGCCCTTCAGAGAGGGACGGGCTCAGGTGCCTTTCAGAGAGGGACGGGCTCAGGCGCCCTTCAGAGAGGGATGGGCTCAGGCGCCCTTCAGAGAGGGACGGGCTCAGGCACCCTTCAGAGAGGGACAGGCTTAGGCGCCCTCTCAGAGAGGGACGGGCTCAGGTGCCTTTCAGAGAGGGACGGGCTCAGGTGCCTTTCAGAGAGGGACGGGCTCAGGCGCCCTTCAGAGAGGGACGGGCTCAGGCGCCCTTCAGAGAGGGACGGGCTCAGGCGCCCTCTCAGAGAGGGACGGGCTCAGGTGCCTTTCAGAGAGGGACGGGCTCAGGTGCCTTTCAGAGAGGGACGGGCTCAGGCGCCCTTCAGAGAGGGACGGGCTCAGGCGCCCTTCAGAGAGGGACGGGCTCAGGAGCCCTTCAGAGAGGGACGGGCTCAGGCGCCCTTCAGAGAGGGACAGGTTCAGGAGCCCTTCAGAGAGGGACGGGCTCAGGTGCCTTTCAGAGAGGGACGGGCTCAGGCGCCCTTCAGAGAGGGATGGGCTCAGGCGCCCTTCAGAGAGGGACGGGCTCAGGCACCCTTCAGAGAGGGACAGGCTTAGGCGCCCTCTCAGAGAGGGACGGGCTCAGGTGCCTTTCAGAGAGGGACGGGCTCAGGTGCCTTTCAGAGAGGGACGGGCTCAGGCGCCCTTCAGAGAGGGACGGGCTCAGGCGCCCTCTCAGAGAGGGACGGGCTCAGGTGCCTTTCAGAGAGGGACGGGCTCAGGTGCCTTTCAGAGAGGGACGGGCTCAGGCGCCCTTCAGAGAGGGACGGGCTCAGGCGCCCTTCAGAGAGGGACGGGCTCAGGCGCCCTTCAGAGAGGGACGGGCTCAGGCGCCCTTCAGAGAGGGACGGGCTCAGGCGCCCTTCAGAGAGGGATGGGCTCAGGAGCCCTTCAGAGAGGGACGGGCTCAGGAGCCCTTCAGAGAGGGACGGGCTCAGGCGCCCTTCAGAGAGGGACGGGCTCAGGCGCCCTTCAGAGAGGGACGGGCTCAGGCGCCCTTCAGAGAGGGACGGGTTCAGGCGCCCTTCAGAGAGGGACGGGCTCAGGTGCCTTTCAGAGAGGGACGGGCTCAGGCGCCCTTCAGAGAGGGATGGGCTCAGGCGCCCTTCAGAGAGGGACGGGCTCAGGCACCCTTCAGAGAGGGACAGGCTTAGGCGCCCTCTCAGAGAGGGACGGGCTCAGGTGCCTTTCAGAGAGGGACGGGCTCAGGTGCCTTTCAGAGAGGGACGGGCTCAGGCGCCCTTCAGAGAGGGACGGGCTCAGGCGCCCTTCAGAGAGGGACGGGCTCAGGCGCCCTCTCAGAGAGGGACGGGCTCAGGTGCCTTTCAGAGAGGGACGGGCTCAGGCGCCCTTCAGAGAGGGACGGGCTCAGGCGCCCTTCAGAGAGGGACGGGCTCAGGCGCCCTCTCAGAGAGGGACGGGCTCAGGTGCCTTTCAGAGAGGGACGGGCTCAGGTGCCTTTCAGAGAGGGACGGGCTCAGGCGCCCTTCAGAGAGGGACGGGCTCAGGCGCCCTTCAGAGAGGGACGGGCTCAGGCGCCCTTTCAGAGAGGGACGGGCTCAGGCGCCTTTCAGAGAGGGACGGGCTCAGGCGCCTTTCAGAGAGGGAAGGGATCATGGGAGCACAGCCCAGGAGACTGAAGGGACTTAAAGTAGGGGAGCGCCTGCGTGTGTGTCTCAAGGATCCTGAGGTACATGCTTCCTCTAACCCACTCTTCCCTCTCCTGGGGCCCCCCACGCGGGGCAGCTGCTCCTGGTCACCTGGAGATGCTCACCCGTCCCTGCAGCTGCAGGACACAGCGGTGGCCTCCAGCAGGATGTCCATTCGGGTCAAACAGCCAGTGACAAAGGAACCTCGTGCCCACCCTCCTTTCCTTGCAAGCGCAAATTGGAGCCAACACCACTTCCTTGCACAACCCCAGGGGGTGCCATTCACAAAGGGTCCGCGTGAAGGGTCCCACCCGGAAGGGAGGGGGCGGGGGCGGAGAAAGCGGGCAGGTCAGGCAGGCGCTGGGGAGAGCAAGGCTGGGATGTTACAAACGTGTCCTCGTTTTCATGGAAGTGGGAGCACAGGAGCCTGGTCACCAGAGGCAAGAGGATTTTTACCTCATCACTAAGTGGGGGGCAGGGGACATCAGCGGGCTCCTGTGCAGATGGCAGGAGATCTGGAGGCCTCAGTGTCCTTGTTCCAGCTTTCACAATCCTCTGCACGGACCTTGTGCCGTGTGGTGCGGGAATGAGTTCCTGAACAGCGACCTCTGGACGTGCGGGGCCCCGGGGGAGAGGAGGGCGAGGCCAGCTGGGCAGGTATGTGCTCACAGGCACCCAGCAGTTCACGGGGCACGTCCCTGGGCCAGCTGGGGCGGAGGAGACCGGGGATCCACACGAAGTAAGGCCTAGCGGGGCAGTCCACAGGGAGAAAGGACTCCCCCCTGCCATCCCCCGTCCCCCACCCCCTGACCAGTGAAAAACCGCTCTCCCAGCCACCTGAGCTGGTTTTGCTCGCGTGAGGCCGGACAGAGTCTGCGGACCACCAGTGGCAGAAAGGAAACCATGGGCTCCATCTTATAAAATAACGTCTTATCATTTCCATCGGCTCATCTCTGTGTGTCAGGAAAGGGCCTGGAGTCCCCAGCGCTGGGAGTGAGCCGAGCAGACCAAACCCTGGGTCACAAGGTCACGTGTAGCGAGGGAGGCCGACACACACCGTAAACGTGCTAGTGGCCAGGTTGTGACTCTGAGGTTCTGGGCACGACGGGGATCGGCCAGGAGGGTTTGCACAGGAGAAAGTCCAGCCTGGCGGGGTCGGTCCACACACCTGCGAGCACCGTAGACAGGGAAGACAGGCATCCTGGGTCCCTCCTGTGACTTCCTGTTGAAGGAGCTCCATCTTCCGCAGGACAGGGGAGGCCCTGGATGGGGGCCTAAGGGAAAGAGGGCCACTGGGGCAGAGATGTGCCCTAAGCCTTCTCCATCAGGAGTGGCAGGTTCCAGAAGCCCGTGTGGGTGGCGTGGTTCCGTGAGCGTGCATGTCCACAGGCACCTCCCTAACTGCACTGGGTCCTCACTCTGCATGGGCTCGGGCGCCCAGGTCGCCCTGCCGACCGTGAAATGGACAGGTTTTCCAGGCAGGTGGGCCAGGGGATCCGCCTGACTGTGCAGAGAATCGGTGCATTTTTCTAGGAGCCCCCAAAGGAATGGCTTTTGGGGGATTCCAGGAACATGGCTGCAGAGGGGGGAGGGGAGAGGTGAGGTACCAGCTTCAGCTGGGGTCGGGGTGAGGGAAGGGCAGGACTCCCAGGAGACGCAGCTCAGGGCAGAGAACCGCGTGGTAACAGTGACCAACACGGGCCTCCAGCCCCGCGGTGACTCCTCCCCGCCACAGTCCTCCTCGCAGCAACATTTATGCGAACCGCCCGCTAACTTACTGCGGAGGCCAATGATAAAGTCGATTATCACGTTAACACATTCAACATATCTGGCCAACACCACACTACCTGGGTAGTTTCTCTCTCAATTACCTCCCGCTCGGTGGGGGACTCCATTCCCATTAACAGGAGCTCTGGGCCCGCGGAGTGGAGCGGACGCGTAATTGAAGCATTTGTGCAAATAGTGCATGAAAGCAGAATTGGTTAGCTCAGCCAAGTGAGCTCAGAATGGAAACGAATTCTCATTTTCTGAAAACTTGTCAAGTGTCTAATTAAACACATCCCCTGGAATTGTTTGCAAAAATAACTGATATTTTTTTAAAAAAAACAAAAACGGGTGAGAATCTAAATCTGATATCTCAGAGAGACGCAAAAAGCATGAGCCCCCTGGAGAAGGCCGGACACGCCGTTCAGACCAATGTCAGAGGGCCCTGCTTCCAGGAAACCTTCCAGTGCCTCCCCAGTCACCGCCATGCTCCCTGGAGATCCCTGCTGTGACCCACGACCCTCCGTTTTCTCAGCCTGTTAGCACCTGGCCATGTGGCGGGGTAATAAGAGGCACTGGTCAAGAAGAAGAAACCTGCCAAGTAGAACCGCAGTGCTCAGTGACGGCTGGCTGGCACGGTGGGAAGAGAGATGGCCCCTCCTCGGCAGGGACTGTCCCACAGCCGGGGCAAGGCTGGCGAGGCAGGAGGCAGCAGCGGGTGGGGAGAGAGCGCCACCGTGAGGTCAGGCTGGGCCCTGTCTTTAGGGTCCTGCCCGAGGCCAGAAAGCGAGCCACATGCCCTTCCTTAAGCCATCTCTTCTGGAACCACAGACTCACCTCTTCGGTTTAAAGACAGAGAATGGGGCCTGGGGTGGGGCCCGGCTGCCTTCAAAGGAGCCTCGTGGGTCAGGATGGAGGAGAGAGGCCAGCGTGGCAGTGGGGAGGCCTGGACAATGGTCCCCACCTGCACCAGCAAGTCACCCTGGGCAAGTCACTGTCCCCACCCCGTGTGTGTGTGTGTGTGTGTGTGTGTGTGTGTGTGTGTGTGTGTGTCGGGGGGAGACCACCCCTGGGGTCCTTCCTGCTCTGGGCAGCCATGGCTGTGAGCAGTGCCCACGGGAGGCATCTGTCACCATCACATGGGCTCCATTTACAGTGAAGAATAAGACAGACGCCCCTGGTGCTGTACGCCGGGGCACAGTGCCAGGTGCAAGGGGGTGCTTATGAATATTTACTGCTCTTCATGCTATTTTTAAAATTAAATTTTATGCTCTTTCCCACAGAAAGCATACATTACTTTTATAATCATGAAACAACATAATTTTTAAAATTCATTCATTAGGCACAAGACTAGTGACTTCTCTTAAACTTAATTAGTAGCTCTATTAGCCACAATTTACCAACAAAACTACATGAATATGCGGTAGCTGCTCTGTGTGCACACGGAAGGCGCTCAGCCTCCGCCGTAAAGAAGCTTTTCAGACTCTCATGGCAGCCCCCCATCTCCCCCCCTCCCCCACCCCTTGGGTGCCACGCTCCACCCGTGGCTGGAGTCCGAAGTGAATCCGGAGGGCACTAGTGCCCAAGGAGGGGCAGTGGGCAGCTGGGATTCGTGGAAAGGAAAGCCCGCCTGCTTCTATTTCTGCATCAGCCTGTGACCCAGCAGGATCCATGTGTCCCCACAGGCTACCTCCGCTTCCTGTTGGAGGAAGGTTCCAGCGAGTGGGCGAGGCAAGTGATGACAGCAAAGGCCTGCATGTAGGCCGTCCCCGCTCTCACACCCTCCCCCTCAAATAAAGCCCCAGCTCGGGGCTCACTGCCTGTAGGGACAGAAGGCTCCTGAGACGCCCAGAACCCCTGCCCCCCCAGTGGCCCAGGTGCCAGAGCCAGGCCAGGAACCCACTCGTGACCTCACTGAGGACCCCCAGAGAGTGGGACGAGAAACAAATGGCTTCAACTCCACCCACCCCCATGTAACGGTTCCTTTCCAATCCCACGGCAAGTGTCGCTAAGGAGGAAGTCGCAGTGTTGGTCCGCACGCCGACCACACCACGCTTACAGTTTTGAGTGGAAATGCTGGCGACACCAGCTGCCGGCCTCTGTGCCCATTTCGGGGGACCTAGACGCCCCCTCCTAGTTTAAATGCAGTGGAGACAAGCTGCTTCCGTGCATTTATTTCACATTACAGATCAGCTCCGCGGTTATTGGGAGTTTCTGGTGAAAAAATGTGATTAGAAATGAGAGAGCACTGCATTCCACAGGAAGTACCGTGTGTTCTCCACTGCCTGCTGAGGTGACTAATGGGCCACGTGTCACTTAGCTGTCATGTTACCTAATGACATGCTGACTTCAGTAAACTGTTTTTGCAAATACAATCCTGTAATTGGAGCATCTGTCTTGCTCATTATTTGGCAAATGTGCCAATTTAGCACCAGTCACATGAAATTGGGGGAATTTGGCTAATCACAAGTTAACAGATGCTTGTCCGGTCCCAGGCAGCCTTAATTTTAACAGACACATGCCCCTCTGCTCCCGAAGCGCTAACTGGCATCTCTCCACACCCATTCAGAGCCGTAAAGGTGAGAGAATGACAATGTGATCACCGCCAGCCTCCATCCTGCGGCTGTAATTAATTTCAGCGAAAGCCCATTGACTTTGACAGCAGCTGTCCCCCCTCCCCCCTGCCCGACACAGACACATGCAAGAGGGTCTCCATCTCGAGATGCTAAGAAAACACCCTTGAACCGCATTAAGTTCATTCTGATGTTTTAAAAACCCATGTGAAGCCCAGTCGGTGTGGCTCAGTGGCTGAGTGTCGACCTATGAACCAGGAGGTCATGGTTTGATTCCTGGTCAGGGCACATACCTGTGTTACGGGCTCCATCCCCAGTGTGAGGCGTGCAGGAGACAGCCGACCAATGATTCTCTCTCATCATCGATGTTTCTATCTCTCTCTCCTTCTCCCTTCCTCCCTGAAATCAATAAAAATATATTTAAAAAATAAAATAAAAATCCATGGGAAGACTATCTGAGCCAATATGAAAACAAAATTTCTTAATTCCCTTTAAGTAACCATGGGAACCCAAAAATGGGGGGAAAAAGAACAGCTCACACCTACTTCTACCATAGAACCAAGGAGGCATTTAGTGAAAAGACCGCAGGCTTCGGGGGCCCTGGAGCATCCGGCAGGAACCCTGGGTCCCACCCCAGAGGGCGGCGGAGAGAACAATTGAGAGACTCCGGCTGCCAAGCCCAGTTCACGGGAGGCTGCCAACACGTGGGCATCATTTTTATCTTTAACTAGAGGCCCAGTGCATGATTGAATCATGCACGTGTAGGGTCCCCTACATGCTTTCGCTTTTCGCGGGGGAGCTGGGTGCCTGTCCGCTGGTGCACCAGGCGTTTCAGAAGCCTCCGGCTCAGCGGAGGCTTCTGAAAGGCCTGGTGCCGGAGCAGACAGGCACCCAGCTCCCCCACTTTTGATGGTCCACAGCCACTGAGGGGGCTACCCTGCCGTTGAGAGGCGCAACTGGGTGTCCGCGGCAGGCCCCCTCAGCGGCCGCGGATCTGGCCGTTGAGAGGCACAGGGGGCGGGAGTCCCACCCCCTGCGCCTCTCAACAGCAGGGTAGCCCCCGTCAGTGGCAGCGGATCCGTGCCTCTCAATGGCCGGATAGGCCACCCCGAGTCCCGCCTCCAGCCTCCTGCCGCCCAATCATGGGCATAGCGGAGTGATGGTAATTTACATGTTACTCTATTATTAGATAGGATGTTACTTATGAGGCAAGCACTTCTCAAACGGAGAATGTCAATCGCACATTAAGAAGTGACGTGAGTGTCGACCAGACATGCCACCTTCCGTGTTCAAACATTAGAAAGACAAGCGACCTTAGTGGCCACCTCTCCCCCCGAGACTGGGGCGGACAGTGTGCCTGAGAAGTGGGTAGCTCACACCTGAAAGGGTGTCCCTCTGTCCCCGAGACCACCCATCAGGTCTCCAGCAGCAGAAGAAAGCCCCGTGTTAGAAGCTGTGCCCTCGGCATGCCCACCAGGCAGGGGAATGGGATGGGAGTGAACCCCAAAACACAGCAGCCGCACAGAGCGCCCCTGGCCTGCCCTGCAGGATGTTGGATCCTGCCAGCTGCGTGAAGGACATGTCTGGGGCTGGGCTGTCCCCAGGCCTGTGGTCTCAGTCGCCTTCTCACTGAGCATTTTGAGAGATCGATGCCCAAACACACCATCACGGTGAGGCATGATTTCAGACTTCTGCACACATCTCGGCTGAGTTTCCCTAGAGTCCTGGGAAGGGACCCGTTAGGTTCCCACAGGTACCCGTTTATAAAGGAAACCAAACCATTTCCACCATCCCAAAGCTGGCTTTCCACCCAGTAACTCACACACTTGAATAAGTAAAGCACTGATTTTCAAAAAAAAAAAAGGTTAACACAATCATATATATACTATATATATACTAGAGGCCCAGTGCCCATGAAATCGTGCTCAAGTAGCTTGCTTCCGCTTGCCTCAGCTGGCCGCCCCACCTATCGACACTCGTAGCTGCCCCGCCCTCTGCTGCTCTTAACTCTCCACTGCTAGTAGCTTGCACCCCACCCTGTCATGAGAGCCACTGTTTGGTCGTGACGGCATTACGGTGTCGCAGCCATGGGCCTTTTATATAAGAGATATATTTAGCCGAAACCGGTTTGGCTCAGTGGATAGAGCGTCGGCCTGCGGACTCAAGGGTCCCAGGTTCGATTCCGGTCAAGGGCATGTACCTTGGTTGCGGGCACATCCCCAGCAGGGGGTGTGCAAGAGGCAGCTAATCGATGTTTCTCTCTCATCGATGTTTCTAACTCTCTATCCCTCTCCCTTCCTCTCTGTAAAAAATCAATAAAATATATATAAAAAAAAAAGAGATATATTTAAATTGATTTCAGAGAGGAAGGGAGAGGGAAAGAGAGAAACGTCAATGATGAGATTGAATCATTAATTGACTGTCTCCTGCATGCCCCCTACTGGGGATCAAGCCCACAACCCAGGCATGTGCCCTGACCCGGGATCAAACCGGGACCTCCTGGCTCACAGGTCAACACTCAATCACTGAGCCACGCAGGCTGGACTTAACTCAATCTTAATAAGAGCTCATTGATAAGAACATCCACTGGGCCAGATGCCATATGAAAGCCCCGTGTACATCAATTCATTTGCCCTCATCCCTAGCCAGGTGGTATCCAGAGCACAGACAGGGAAACTTTAATGCTCTCAATGGCAGCTCTGGGCGGGGTGGTGGGGATTTAAACTGTGGGAGCCTAGTTCCTGCATCTGAGTCCTTACAAATACTGTGAACTGTCACCAATGTGACCCAGACCCAGACCACGGATGGTGGGGGCAGGGCCTTCAGCCTGTTTGAGTACCATAAGGTTAGGAGCCACCTCCCGCTGTCACCCAGCAAAGAGGTGTGCGGTCTGTCAGCCGAGAATACATCTCTGAGGGTGACTGAGAGCTTCGTGCTGGACACCGCCGGCCTTCGCTCACACAGATGCGTCCCCAGGGCCTGCCTGCAACCTCCCTGTCCTACTTACAGCTCTCCTCTACGGCTGCAGGATCCACGTATGTTGACTGATTTGCATGACCTGAGAATTAACAAAAAAATACTTTGAGAATCGCTGACCCACGTGGCTGTGCAAATGAGCCCCTAGCGAGTTCACAGTGTGTTCAGAGTGCTCTGTGGTCAGCCTGAGGACCCGGAGCCTAAGGTGGCCAGTCACCCGGCTGCCCACCCCCATGGTGCACGCCTCCCCACCTCACACCTCTCCCCGTGGCACTGTGGTCACGCTCTGTGGTCTGGAAAACAAGTTGCTCTGTTTATTTTCTTCTTGGGTTCCATTCCAGATACCCCCAGCCTTGAAAGATGAACAGGGTTCCAGAGGTCAGAGCTGCACTACGAGGTTGCCACCCCTCCCCCAGGCACCCACCCCGCGTGGGCACCAAGTGGGCACCCAGTTCCTTGGTCTCCGGTTTTACTTCTCTGCGTATGTGTGGCTTGTTTCACAATGAACACATGCACGTGTGTTTGCTTATTTCCCCGTTTATATACACACACAATAGCAGGCTACATTCTTGGCACTGGGCTTCTTTTCCTGTTTAATAATACACCTTGGGGATCCCTCCCCAACAGGATGTAGGAACCGCTCCATTGTTTTTAAAGCTGTGAAGAAAACACTTCATGGTTGTGATGGTCAGGGATTCCTCAGCTACAATCCCATATGTGGGCATTTAGGTTGCTTTCCATATCATAATTATAAACAACTAGAGGGCTGGTGCATGAAATTCGTGCACAGGGGGTGTGTGTCTCTCAGCCCAGCCTGCACTCTCTCCAATCTGGGACCCCTCAAGGGATGTCAAACTGCCCATTTAGGATGTCCAACTGCCCTTTTAGGATCGGGCCTAAACGGGCAGTTGGACATCCCTCTCACAATTCAGGACTGCTGGCTCCCAACTGCTCACCTGCCTGCCTTCCTGATTGCCCCTAACCACTTCTTGCCTGCCAGCCTGATCACCCCCTAACCACTCCCCTGACAGCCTGATTGCCCCTAACTGCCCTCCCCTGCAGGCCTGGTCACCCCTAACTGCCCTCCCCTGCAGGCCTGGTCCCCCCCAACTGCTCGCCCCTGCTGGCCTGGGTCCCCCGCAACTTCCCTTCCTTGTAGGCCCAGTCACCCCCAACTTCCCTCCTCTGCCAGCCTGGTCACCCCTAACTGCCCTCCCCTGCAGGCTTGATCGCCCCCAACTGCCCTCCCTTGCAGGCCTGGTTCCTCCCAACTGCCCTCCCCTGCTGGCCATCTTGTGGTGGCCATCTTGTGTCCACATGGGGGCAGTCATCTTTGACCACATGGGGGCAGCCATCTTGTGTGTTGGAGTGATGGTCAATTTGCATATTATCCTTTTATTAGATAGGATTAGATAGGATAGAGGCCTGGTGCACTGGTGGGGGCCAGCTGGTTTGCCCTGAAGGGTATCCCGGATCAGGGTGGGGGTTCCCTTGGGGTGTGGGGCAGCCTGGGCAAGGGACCTGTGATGGTTTGCAGGCTGGCCATGCCTCCCGGTGATCCAAGCAGAGGCCCTGGTATCTGGGATTTATTTATCTTCTATAATTGAAACTTTGTAGCCTTGAGCGGAGGCCTGGGCCCGCCAGGGCAGGTGGAAAGCTTGGCTTCCTCCATTGCCGGGGGCAACTCAAGCCTCCTGCTCTCTCCAGCTCTGTGGCCGCAGCCATTTTTGTTGGGATTTATTTATCTTCTATAATTGAAACTTTGTAGCCTTGAGTGGCAGCCTGGGCCCGCCAGGGCAGGAGGAAAGCTTGGCTTCCTCCATTGCCTGGGGCAGCCCAAGCCTCCTGCTCACTCCATGGCCACATCCATCTTGGTTGGGTTAATTTGCATACTTGCTCCTGATTGGCTGGTGGGTGTGGCTTGTGGGTGTAGTGGAGGTACGGTCAATTTGCATATCACTCTTTTATTAGATAGGATGTTGCCGGGGTAACTCAGTGAATTTGTAGTTTTATGTTTTGGGAATCGCACCAGCAGGGTCATTTCTGGAACTGGAATGCTAGGCCGGACGGAGAGCAGGTGAGTTTTCTCAGCTACGGCTAAGGTCCCTTCCCTAAGGCTATGACAATCTGCCTCCCCACCAGCAATGGACTGGGGTGCCTGCGCCCCCACGACCTGGACAACAGAGTGCGGGATTCATTTTTGTTACCATGTTTGTCGATCAGTTAAGTGTAGCTTAATGTTTCAGTCTTGGTGTCGTTTTAATTTGAATTTATTTCATCGCAAGGGTGAAATCCTTTCATGTTCTGAGGCAACAAGGAGTCCTCCGCCTGTGGCTTAGCATTGGCTAGTTGTCGCGATTGGGTCTTTGACTGCAAAATCTCTCCCCACTCAGGCAGGTCACAGCTGGTAGCACTAAAACATATGTCCTTTGTCATGTTAATATAGTGTCTGCCAAGAGCAGTTTTCTTCAGCGTTTGTATCAGGACGGATGGTTACATTTTGTAAGAGACTTCTTCATTACCTAAGGAGAACGCCGTGTGTTCCCCTCGGACCTATTAACATACGTTGTACTGTGTTCGTGGCTTCTCTAAGAGTAAAGCAAAAAAGCATTTATGAGTACAGAGAAAATTCCTACTTAATGTGGAGTATTATTTCCTGAAGATGGTCCGAGACTCCGCTTATTTCTGCCTTCGTTATCTACTGACTTGTGGCTTCTTTGGGGTGGGTTTGTGGTTCCGTTCTTTTTGAGAAAGAAAATTAATTCATTTCATTATTTTACTACAGGCCCGATGCACGAAATTCGTGCAAGAGTAGGCCTTCCTTCCCTCTGGCACCAGAGACCCGGGCTTCCCTCACAGCCCCGGCTTCATCTGGAAGGTCGTCTGGAAGTATGTCCAGAAGGATGCCTGGTCTAATTAGCATAGTATGCTTTTATTAATATAGATTTTTACTTATATACTTAAGGTTTAGGTTTCCCTGTGATTGTGGTTTTAAGTACACACCACAGATTCTGATATGCTATGTTTTCATTGTCAGTATTTTTTATGAATTCTGTAATTCTGGCTTGTAGTCTCCCCTCCTTCAAGAGTTAAGAGGGTTTTAAAGTTTTAATGGGAGGGCCTTTTTTATTTTTTTTAGAGCCTTTTTTAAAAATCCTCAGCCAAGATTAAGCTTTTTATTGATTTTAGAGAAAGAAGAAAGAAGAGAGGGCTAAATATCAATGTGAGAGAGAAACATCAATCATTTGCCTCCTCTACTCACCCCGACTGGGGATCAAACCCGCAACATGGGCATGTGCCCTGACCAGAAATTGAACCTGTGACCTTTTGGTGTACAGGATGATGCTCCAGCCAACTGAGCCACCCGGCCAGGACAGGCCTTTTTTATTTTATTAATACTTTCAACTTTTATTACATTGTGATCAAAGAGTGTGCTTTATAACATTCATACTCTGTGGAACTTAATATTGTTATCTTCGTGACCTCATAAGTGGTCAATTTTTGTTACTATTTCAAATGCATTGCATGAGAATGTGTGTTGACAATTACCAGGGTGTAAATGACAACATATCCAGACACCCACCTTATGAATGATGTGTTTTAGGTCCTCTCCGTTCTAACCCGTGTTGAGCCTTTTATCTCGGACTGAGCGATGTCTCAAAGCCCTGCTTCTCTATGTACGCCTCCTTGAAACTCTTAACAGCCTTTTTGAGTGGGTTCTTGGCTATCTGGTATATGGATATTGTAATTATTATAACTGTGTTGTGAACTGTGGCTTTTAGCAATCAGATGTGTCCTTCCTTGTTAGGTTCAATGGTTGTGTTTGGAACCCACCGAGGGCTGCCGGGAGCATCGCTACCCCAATGTCCTTTGGATCTGTTAGCGCTCACCTGTGCACGTCTTCGTCTTCGTCTTCCCCCGGAACCCGGGCTTGGGGTGTGGCTCCTGCATGCCGCACAGAGTCGAGGTTTCTTCCTGCAGCAAACTGAAAATCATATTCCCTTTCACTGTGACTTAGAGCCACTCACCTGCACCAGGAAGGCTGATACGTTCGATTCAAAAGCCCGTCATATTATTTCTTAACAGCCTCATTGAGGCCTGATTGACACGTCATAAAATCCACCCACTTCAAGTGTAAAATCCAATCATTTTTAAGCAAATTTACGCAGCTGTGGAGTCAACACCACCCTCCAATTCTAGAACATTTTCATCACCCCCTGCCCCAAAAATAACCTCATGTCCCTCAGAAGTCGCTCCCTAGTCCCATCCTCAGCACAGGCAGCTACTAATCTGTTTTGTGATCGTAGACTTCACATTGCAAATAAGCGGGGCTCTGCAATCCAAGGGGTTCTTCTGGCTTCTTTCACCTGGAGTACTGATTTTGAGGTTCTTCCATGTTGCAGCAACACCAATGCTCCCTCCTCTTCATCTACGAATAATGTGCCATTGAGTGGCTGGAACACATGTCTCTGATCTGTTCGCCTGGTGATGGAAATATGCGTCGTTTCTACTTTCAGGCTATTATGTGTAAAGCTACCGTAAACATCCATGTGCAGGGCTTTGTGTGGACATGTCTTTGCTTGTCTTTTATTTTTTATTTATTTTATTTTTTTAATATATTTTATTAAATTTTTACAGAGAGGAAGGGGGAGGGATAGAGAGTTAGAAACATCGATGAGAGAGAAACATCCATCAGCTGCCTCCTGCACACTCCCTACTGGGGATGTGCCCGCAACCAAGGTACATGGCCTTGACCGGAATCGAACATGGGGCCCTTCAGTCCACAGGCTGACGCTCTATTTACCAAGCCAAACTGGTTAGGGCTTTGCTTGTCTTTTAAACAACCACCAAACCATTTTCCAAAGCTCTGGCATCCCCCGCATGGGGTTTCCCGGGCCCCTGCACCCTTGGCGGTGTGTGTGTGGTTCGCGTTTGCCTTTCACTGATGGCCAGTGGCATTCATCACCTTTGTATGCGCTTGTTGGCCATTTGTATATCTACTCTGGAGAAATTATTCAAGCCTTTTGCCCATTTTTAATTGATGAGATTTTTGTTATTTTTGAGTTGTAAGAATTCTTTATCTCCTCCAGAGGCAAAACTTCTCTCAAACATATAACTTGCCAATCATTTCTTCTACTTTGTAGATTATCTTTTAATTTTATTAATGGTATGTTTTGAAGTACTAAAGGTTTTAATTTTAACAAAGTCCACTGCATCTTTTTGTTTCTTCCATGGGTCATGTGTGTGGTGTTTTATCTAAGAAATCTTTGCTTAATCCAAGTTCGTAAAGACCTTTTGCTTAAAATTTTCTTTTAAAATTTCGTAGGTTCAGATCTGACATTTAGATCTGTGATCCATTCTGAGCCGATTTTGGTGAAGGGGGTGACGAAGGGGTCCAATGTGTCTTCGTGCCTGTGAAGATCCAATTAATTGTCCCAGCACCACCTGTTGAAGTAGCTCATTATTTGAAATCATAATTATTGTGTATATTGTATTTGTTGTTTTGTTGTTTAACTGATGTGTTTTCATTGCTTTTTATTTTTGTTTTATTTATTTTGGTATTTATGACAGTTTATATTCTTGTGCCAAAGATTACGTTTCTCCTCATACCTGTTTAAGTGATCTTATTCTAACATTTGTACATACACATTTTCACAATTTGTTTGTTTTTAAGGTATCTCACTTTCCACTTATTGCCCATACAACAATCAATGAGCTTATTTTACTTTTTTTCCTCCTTTATCCTTCCAACACACACGTGTGCACAGAGAGGGAGAGAGGGGGTCTTTGTTTCACTCTTAGATCCACAACTATTAAATACAGGTATTGACCATATTAAATATTTACCAACAGTCTGTTCTGAAACCTCCCAGTCATCTCTCTCAGGGGGATAAAGACTATGTTCTAGTAGATTCCTCAACAAAGGCTCCTGCATATTTAAAGCTGTTTATAAAAGAACTATGACGCCTGGAAAACAGCCTGACCAGGTGTGAAACCTCTGGCTCACATTTTCTTTCTGAGCCCTCTGAAAACTCTGCTCCATTGTTCCTTTACTTTGCACGATTTTGAGAAGTTGAGTAATTCTTTGTCCTTGTAAGCTGTTTATCTAGCAGTTCTACTAGGGCATGGATTGGAGTTAATTCTTACAAGTCAGACTCCTCTGGTACCCAGGGCCTTTTCAATATGTACAGTCAAGTATTCTTTAATTACTGGAAGTGTTTTCTTAGATTATGGTTTTAACTATTGGCTCTGTCTCATTATTTTGTTTATATGTAAATTATATGTAAATTGAATTGTCTTTGCCTGTGTTCCGTTTCAACTGTTTTCTCTTTGATGTCTTTTACTTCTTTTTTGTCAGTGCTTTGTTTTCCTATGTTTTCAATGCATCTTATTATATGTTCATTCTAATCTATTCCTCTTGGATGTCTTGTCATTTGATCTTCATTGCTAATAGGATTTTTGTCTCTTTCCTTCCCTGAGTTCAACTCTAATTTATCTTCTCTTTTTTTTTGGGTGGGGGGGGGGGTGGAGGGTGTCCATTTATGCTCTTGATTGTTTTTAACTTTACTTTCATTGCTGACACTATTACAGATGTCCCCCATTTCCTCCACCCTTTGCCCTGCTCCACCCAGGCCCCACCCCCTCCCTCTGGCCATCACCTCACTGCTGTCTGTGTTCATGGGTTATGCACATATGGTCTTTGGCTAATCCCTTCACCTTCTTTCAGCCAGTCCCCCTGCCCCTCCCCTCCGACAGATGAAAGATACTCAGTAGAGAAGCCAGCTCTGCATTATTGCATTACAAAAATCTTCTCCCAGCCGGCTTGTCTTTTACTCTCTTGACCGTCTTCTCCGATGAGCAGAGGTTCTTCATTTTAACAACCTAATTTCTAAAACTTGTCCAGTCATATGGGAACATTTAAATATTTCACCTTTGATATGATGGTGTATAAGAGGGTTTTTTTTAACCCCTTTATAGATTAAATTGTGTACCGTTACTTCCTTTTTTCTAAGACTTTTAATCAAATGGTTTTTACCCACCTATTAAAATATCACAAGTTTTCTCTTTTGCTCTGATAATATGCTGAATTACATTGCTTAACTTTCAAATGTTAACTCAATCTTGTATTTCAAAATATACACCATCTTTCTATGCATTCCTGGACTCTGTTTGCTAGTATTTTATTCAGGACTAGAGGCCTGGTGCACAAATTCGTGCATGGGTGGGGTCCGGCCAGCCCCTGCCCCTGATCAGGGTGGGGGAGGCTGATTGGGGGTAGGGCCGACCAGGGGGAGGGGCCCCAGGCAGTTCAAGGGCCAGCCCCGCCCCCTGGTCGAACTCCCAGTTGAGGGGACAATTTGCATATTACCCTTTATTATACTAGAGGCCCGGTGCATGAAATTCCTTCATGGAGGGGGAGTTTCTCAGCCTGGCCTGCATCCTCTCCAATCTGGGACCCCTCGGGGGATGTCCGACTGACGGTTTAGGCCCGATCCCACAGGAACCCCACAGGGATGCTGTATTGGTTGACTGGGATTCGTACATGTTTTTGGAAAACCATGGACCCTAGAGCAATAAGGTGGATTGTAGCACGTGGTTAACGAACTTGACAGAGAAAAAGAACCAGAACCGGGGAGAGAAAGTGTTTGCTGAGCAGCCTCTAACCAGAACAGTAAAAACTCACATTAAGAAGAAGGATCCTTTGCTAAATATACTGAAACTCTGAATTACAGAAACGCCACTGAAGAGTTCAATAGCTATCCTGCTAGGAGTAATAAAACTGCATTTGTCTGGTTTAAATCCAATATTCTCCCAGGGGGAGACGCAAGCCCTTCTGGTTGCAAAGCGGCGTGCCCTTGGGGGTCAGGGTGAGCAGAATGATCCTTTCATCCATTAACCAAGGAGAGAGGAGAACCCACAGGAGCGGGGGGAAGACACAGCCCGCAGGACAGCTGGTGTGGCTGCCCCTCCTCGGCCAGCAAGGGGTCACCTCTGCCACCTGACAGATGTCTGCCACCTCCTTCCTCCAACTCCCCTACAGTAGCTGGCCTCCTGGTGGCAGGTCTGGACCGTCCCCTCCTCCCACCCGGAACACAAACCTCAGCGCCGAGGAGCGTGAGCCGTGCCAGCAGGAACCGTGACAGCGCCCTCGACACCTGCTCCCCAGCCTCCCGTCCAGGACACGACGGAAACCACGCAGGTGCCAAGAAGAAGGAAGAGCAGTGGCTGGAGAACAGGACATCAGCTAGGAATCCACCCCCATCACCTCGAAAATACCCTTTCACATTCCCCCAAAATGGTATCCACTGAGATTAAGTCCAACATTTTTGCCAAAAGGAACAATTGGGCGATGAGTTGTATAAAGTTTTCACGTATACAAAGCCCAGGCAGCCGATTGCCCTGACCGCAATGGGCTACCCCAGCTCCCAGGACAGTGGCGTGTGTGGAGTCTCCGGGTCGGGAGAACTTGGAAAGGAGCCCGCCAAGTCCTGGCCTCCCCTGCCCATCGCACGGCCAACTGCTGACCATACAAATGAGCCACCTTCAGGAAAGACCCAGAACCCAGGAGGAAGAGAGGGAAGCAGCCGGGCAGGAGCTCCCAGGGGCCCTGGTGGGTCTAGTCTGCACTGCTCTAGCCTGCGCCAGGGAGGACAGTCCCATGAACGTAGGAGTGTGTCCTCACAGCAGCGCTGACCCCACAAATCATACCCCCTCCCCTGCCCATGGGTGCCCTTGTGAACATCACCCCAAGATCTGACCAGAAATGGGCTCCCTGCTTTCTGAGCTTCCCCGGGGGTGAGGCCCCTGCTGGGCGGGGCAAGTAACAGGCAAGGACAAGGGGCAGGCACTCCACGCCCTCGCGTCCCCCTGTCCCTCTGTCTCCGAGGATAGCTGCTTGGGGGTGGGGGGACGGCACCTCCAGGATGTGTAGCGGCCTACCCTGGGTGCTCCTCGCACTGCCGCTAAGGAGCGAGGCGCTCTCGGCATTCTCCCTCCCACACTCGCAGAGGTTTGGGTGACTACAAGCTTCTTACCTTCACACAGAGCATTCAGAGAACATCTAATGCCCCTTATCAGGTGAATTGTGGCTTTTGGAAGACAGCCATACAGTAATTCACCTCTGCCTAGCCGTTTGGAGCCAGGAAAAGTACAAATAAAATATGTATCGAGTATCTGTGAAGGCCGCTTCCTCCGACTAGATTTTTAAAATGATTTCTCTCTGAAGCATGAACAGAAATTTCACAAAATGCAAATGTCAGGACACCTGAACTCAATAAATTCCTTTCTATTATCCTAACCGTCTCCCCTGCCTTCCCTGAGCTTAGGCCGCAGTCTCGTCGAGAATTAAATAAAGTCAGAACCATCACCCACTTAATGGGCGCTCTCGCCCCGGCAGGGAGCTCACGGGAAGCCTAATGTGTTATACATTGAAAGAAACTCTGACAAAAAGCAGCGGACCTGTCACCCACTGCTAAATCTTCCCTGGGCAAAAGCACGCATTTGATAGGAAGAGGTGTATTTCCCTCCTTCCCCAGAACGCGAGATCTCCCTGGTGCAAGTCCAGAGGAAAGAGCTGCAGCGAGAAACCACGTGAGGATCAACCCATTTCTGAGAGGCATTTCTCTCCGTGAGAAAAGACCCCGTTTGCTCCAACCATTCAGGACGTTTTGCCTGACGTAACGCTCATTTCCTAGGAACAAACGAAAGAACCGGGCCCTGGACCGCGCACACTTCCCAGCGCCCGGCCTTGGCGAGGCAACGGGAGACGTGTCGGCATCAAAAGGCTGCTTCATATCATGTTAGAAACCAAACAGGGGAGAGACTCCGGAGAGAAAGCACAGCTGACGGGCTCCATGAAGGTAACGGGGAGCCCCCAGATACAGAGCGGTGGTTAGTGTCGGGGCTGCTTCATACGAGCAGGTGCGTCTGTCAGGAAGGCCAGGGTCTGACCCGGACACAGACCAGCTCAGCGCCTCGGCAACCGCGGGCCAGATGCCTCTCTCGCTGACGCTGCCGGCCAGTGGGGTCGCCGAGCAGCAGGGTCGCCCACAACTGCGTGACCCCACTGGGAGGTGGTGGCACTTCTGCCACCCCATTGGTCAGACCTGGTCACATGGCCCAGCCTACTTGGAAGGACCGGAAACAAGGTCCTCCTGGCCCCCGGCAGCGTGTCTTGTGATGTTGTGAGCACTGCAATGCCTCGTCTGCCCAGGGATGAGCCCTCAACACCCGATGCCCAGATGTGCAGTTCTCATCACCAGCCGCAGGGGAAGCTTTACTGAGCACCGGGCGACCCCCACTCCCGCAATATCCATAAACCCCCAATCTCTGGGGTGAATGAATGAATGAATGAATGAATGAAAAACCCCACGAGGGCAACACTGGGTCAGGTGAGACTCCTCGAAGGCAGCCAGGCCACTGGGCTGCCCTGCCCGCCAGACTGCCTTCAATTGCCAATACGCGCACTCAGCCTGCGAGGTGCTTGCCCACCTGCTCCTGCGTCTAGCTCCTCTCCTGGGATGCCGGGTTCACCTGTCAGCTGTGGCGGTCCCCATCCTGACACCCGGCCTGGGCTTGGCTGCCATCCTGGTTCGCGTGGCCCCACAGCCTGGCTGCCCTGTCCTAACCAGATGCTGCCTGGGCAGCAACGGCCACTGGAGCCAGGTCTCCACCTTGTCTGGTAGCTGCTTGCTCACAAATCTTGCCAACTAGTGGCCCTTACAGAGCTTCTGGAACCTTCTAAGAGCAAGCCTGCTATTTTCATGGCCGGTCCCCAGGGTGTATGAGGCCCAGGGTAAATGCACCGTGAATCACAGGTGCCCCCACCCCCCACCCTGCAGCGGTCCTAACGCCACCCTACAGGCTCCTGTGCCGGCCTCCAGGTCCCCGCTGGGAATGTCCATCTGCTCACACCTGTGCCTGCCACTTGGGCAGCCCATGCACAGGTACTAGGACTAGCGGGGAGACGGACACACTTCCAACCTGCTGCCCCACAGGCTGTGTGACCCGTGGCCAAAGAATCTGCAGCCAGTTCAGGGCGCGGCGGACAGCACTGCCTCTGGGTCAGCACAGAGGGCTTCTGTCCCAGGCCCTCCAGCTCCCACGGGCTCATGGGGATCACCTTGGCCCCCACGCAGGTGGCCTGGCAGACACTGAAAATGAGGACATTCGGCTGTGGGGTCTGGGTGTTTGGGGAGGGAATGACAATAAAGGATTCTCTTTCTGCCTTGTGTCATTGACATTGAACACACACACACACACACACCAGCAGCCTCCTTGTCCACTGTCCTTAGGAAAGACCAGAGGCCAATCCCAGGTCTCACAGCTGCCCCAGCCGGGCGTCCACCTGACCCCACAGAGCAGACTTCTCCCTGAAACTGGCATGAACGGGTTCCCATTGGGAACACGGCCAGGCCCGGAATCGACCTTTTGTGCCGAGGTGGGAGGCACATTTCCTGGCTCCGGAGTCACTGCCGGGTCACAGAGGGCGGACGGTGCGTCCGATCTCCTGGGGGAAGAGCTCCTGTGGCCACGACTTCATTCCAAGAAAGGAAACGCTTCCCAGAAAGCAGGGGCAGTCGGACCCGCTCCTCCTCTTTCTGTGAGTTAAACAAGACCCGCCGGCCCCTCGGGGGCCTGTCATTGAATCGGCACCGACCTCGTGTCTGAGTTCTAGGTGTTGCTGGTATTTGACAACAAACTCTCACAAATACCGGAGTTTCAGCAACGATCAATGCCCGCGGCTGAGCCGGGTCAGGGGGTCCCGGAGCCTCGTTATCCGGAGCGAGGTGAGCGCTGCCCCATTTGGTTAAGTTGGGTGGTTAAACTCGCTGCATCTTCTGATCCTGACCTACTTACGGAAAAGAATAACAGGAGAGAGACATGCTGCTTATAAATATGAAGATTACGTCCCCAGAGATTATGTCTGTATCAAAGATGATGATTTTCTCGGTAAAAGAGTTTAAAGAGAGCATCAGAGCAATAGCAGCCATTCACCCAGCGCTCACCCTGAGGCAGGCGCGCGCTCACCGTGCTTTGCAAAACCCAACCTCAATTCATCCTCACAAAAAGTCCATAGGCACTGACATTCCCGCTTTACAGTAGGGGAAACTGAGGTAGGGCCAGGTGGAGCAGCTGCTTGAGGTGGCAGAGCCACGGCTGAGACTGGGGCCATGTATCCTGATCGCTCGCAGGCCCGTGTTGCTGACATCCTAAAATATTCCAGCTTGACCTCCTGCCACGCCTGGGGTCCTGGGCCTCCAAGAGCCCACAGCAACTGGAGGGCAGTTGCACCCAGAGCCAGCTGGGCATCCGTGCCCCTGAAACCACAACACCAAGCGGGCGCGGTGTCTCCCCTCCAGGATCTGTGTCATGACCGGAGACATCGCAGCATCTTCCTGCATCCAGCCCAAGGCTGGCACCTCGTTCTGGGTCCTTCCCTGGAACACCCCCAGTGGGAAGTACCCCATCATGGCTCACACACACATTGGTAACTCCTCCAAGACACGCAATCCCCTGAGAGCTGGACACACAGCCCGTCCCTGGACCATCTCGTCCGTGTTCTACCTACCTGTCGCTTCAACACCTTATGACACTGGTCCTTCTCAAGAGAGCGACTCATCCCTCTCAGTTAGGAGTCTCCAGCGCTTTGAACAGGCCTCACTGTTCGTGAGACACATTGGGCCAAAAGACCCCACGTGGCTAGAGCACACGGCCAATGCCGGGACATCAGTGACCCTCCCCGAACCTCTATAGCTCTACCCTGACCAAGGTCCTGAAGACAAAGACTCCCACTTCCTCCAGGTATGTCTGTCACATGTCATCCACGACCAATCAGAGGCCACCCCTCTGCTATACCCCTGGATGTTCTGATTGTTTCTACTCGGAAAACCCAGATACCAGGAAATCACCCCAGGACTAGATTCACGAGAGTTCTCACCAGCTGCGGGTGCACCCGTGAGCCCAGCTCCCTTCCACACACCCTGAGCCCCTGCCCACACCCACCCCAGCTCAGGATGGCCAGGGAAGCCCCAGGCAGGGGCTGGCAGCTCGTCCTCACACAGCCCACCAGCCGCCTGTGTGTCCAGCACCTGCTCCTCGCCTCTCCGAGCAGCCGGGCAGGCTCAGGCCGCTCCGGGCCGGCCACGCGGGGGAGCAGAGCTCCGGCTGCACACCCACGGCCCCACCCCAGCTGCACTTGCCTCCCAAGAGTCACACACACTCCGAGAGAACATTCCATACTGCTGACCCAGGAAAGCAGGCGCTTTAAATGGGTTTCTCCACTCACTGTGTCGGGTGTCTGTGCAGCTGCCGCGAAATCCTTGGGAGACGTGGAAGTGCTCTGCAAAATGAAAAACAAAATAACTTCATAGTTCGAGTGAGCCGCGATCATAAACAAACTGTAACGATGTAATATGTTTATTGAAAGCTACATTTTCTGCATTTTCAGCACACTCCTCTGCCCTTTGGGATCCGGCACGTGGCTCCAACAGCCAGCAAGCTGTCCCCGCCAGCAAAGAGATGTTAATGGACTGACACCCTTGCATGGCGTGACTATGAGCCATGCAATTTACTTTTACCAGACACATCCATAATACATGAAAGGTATTGTGTAACACGGCGGGTCTGCCTTAATCCCGACACCCGCGGCCACGGAAACTCCGATGGAGTCTAGATTCCCGTGGAAAGGGCTCAGGGGTTAAAACGTTGCCAATCGATTTTGAAAACCCTTCTCTTCTCTGGGTACTAACGAAGCCCTAATTCAAAAAGTCATTTTCTAAATGAATCTGCAGGAGACACTTCCCTCGATCTTACCCTCCTTCGACCACAGATTGATTGTGGAGGGGGGTTGTCCACAGGCTGGCCTGGGACTATTGAGCCACTTGAGTGGGGGGTGCTCCAGGCCCGAGTGTGTGCAGGTGGCGAGCGTGTGCCCTGCCAGCAACAAGGTCGTTAGCAAGGCCCTGAGGCCCACCATGAGCCAAAGCCCGAGGCCCCCTCCAAGTGCGGGAGAAGGGGCCCACTGCCCCACACCTGGTGGGCCGCACACAGGGGAGCAGCTCCCAGCGCGTCTGACCCGCGCGGCCACCGCCAAGTGTCTCGGAAATTGTTGATATTGGAGGAGACAAGGAGTCAGTGACAGTTCCACATTTATCACAAAGCTGTCAGGTTCGGAATGCCGACTGATTGCTTAAGGCTGCAGCAGACCCTCCAGCTGCTGCACACAGTGTGCTAAGGGAAGGGACCACGGTTTCACTGACAACGTTCGAGCATTTTCTGGTCAGAGTGCTGGCCACGCTCAGAACCCAGAACTCCCTCCACGGGCCTCTCGTCTGACCTGTGGGGGAGGGGAGGGAAGACTGAAAAACAGACCCCTCACCCCCACCCAGGACTGTGGGTGTCACAGCTGCACTGGGCCAGGTGGGGTCCGGTACCCCAAGACTAAGCATATAAATCTCTAATGAGGACCAGCTATGCCCACCCTGTGCCCGTCCCTCCACTCCCCAGAAAGGACTGGCTCCCCAGGTTTGGCTCAAACTGGAAAACGTTTCTTGTTTACCTTTGGGCTGGTTTTTACTCCTTCAGCTACATAGTAAAGGAATAGGCCTCAACTCTGCTTCTTACAGAAATGGTCCAACAGGCATGAAAGGAGAGGAAACCATCTAAGGATCCCCCAGGACCCAGCCCTCAGCATCTGGCCACGTCCAGGCCTCCTCACCCACAGCCACACCCTCTTCTCTCCTCCATTATCAGGCCAGGGGTGGAGGGAGGGACATGCAGAGTTCCTGACCCTGGCACCTCATAAACAGTTAACGGTCATTATAATTAACTAGAGGCCCAGTGCATGATTGAATCATGCACGTGTAGGGTCCCCTACACGCTTTCGCTTTTCGCGGTGGAGTTGGGTGCCTGTCCGCAGGTGCACCAGGCCTTTCAGAAGCCTCCAGCTCAGCGGAGGCTTCTGAAAGGCCTAGTGCCGGAGCAGACAGGCACCCAGCTCCCCCACTTTTGATGGTCCGCGGCCGCTGAGGGGCTACCCTGCTGTTGAGAGGCGCAGGGAGTGGAACTCCCGCCCCCTGTGCCTCTCAACGGCCGCTGAGGGGGGCTGCCGCGGACACCTGGCTACCCTGCCGTTGAGAAGGTGCAGCTGGGTGTCCGCGGCAGGCCCCCTCAGCGGCCACAGATCTGGCCGTTGAGAGGCACAGGGGGTGGGAGTCCCGCTCCCTGTGCCTCTCAACAGCAGGGTAGCCCCCCTCAGTGGCAGCGGATCCGTGCCTCTCAATGGCCAGATAGGCCACCCCGAGTCCCGTCCCCCAGCCTCCCGCCGCCCAATCGTGGGCGTAGCGGAGTGATGGTAATTTACATGTTACTCTATTATTAGATAGGATAACTGTATTTTATCTGACATTCCAGGGAAGGAGCTGGCCCAAGGTGGTGGCCCAGCCTCTGCCCCTCGCTCCGTGGCCACAACCCCGCACACCTGGCGATGCCGCCATCTCCTGCCCTGGGGACTCACGGTCCTGGGCTTCAGTGGAAGCTGAGAAACACAGTTGTCTGTGTTTAAACTCCAAGAGACACGTTCTTGAGGCCCCATGTCTTGGGTTTAGCAAGCTCATGTCTGAGAAGCCCTTCCTTTAACTCGGGAAGTCCCGGTCGTCGGACTGTTTTTAATTCTGCTTTTAACTCCCAGGGAAGCGCTCCGGGTCTCAGGGCCCCGGAGCACGTCCCTGCGGCCCGGGCGGCCCCTCGCCTGGCTTGCAGGCAGGTGCGCTCGCCTCGCGTACATTCCTGCACCTGACTCAGGGCCTCTGGACGCAGCGCAGAGCAAAGGCGGCCGGGCTTCAAACACGGGAGTCACAAAAGGCCACACTCTAGGACGCTCCTAAGTGTCACCTGGCGTCTGCTCTGTCCAGCTCCCGTCCCGTTCTAACAGATCTGAGACGTCCTACCTGCGCTCAGGCCCTCGGAGCTGCCCTCACAGACCAGCCGAGTCAGCAATGGAGGAGGGAGGTCCTCAGAGCCCTCACGGGCACTGCACCGGGTACCACACCCTGGGCCTCTCCTGTGGGGACCAGACACACGCCCCCAGTCCCCAGGAGGCTGGAGGTGGAGCAGACAGTGGCCTCCCCTTTGACCATCAGAACTTGTGCTCTGGAGAGCGCACTGACCACCATCAACAGCAGACAAGTCAGAACCCTGATGTCCTATCCCTCCCGTGTCCAACACCCTCATGTCCCACCACCCCTCCCATGTCCAAGTCCTCCCATGTCCCACCCCTCCCATGTCCCACCCTTCCAGTGTCCCACACCCTCATGTCCTACCCCTCCCGTGTCCCACCCCTCCTGAGTCCCACACCCTCATGTCCCACCACCCCTCCCATGTCCAAGTCCTCCCGTGTCCCACCCCTCCCACGTCCCACCCTTCCAGTGTCCCACACCCTCATGCCCCACCCCTCCCGAGTCCCACACCCTAATGTCCCATCCCTCCCCTGTCCCACGCCCTCATGTCCCACGCCCCAGTGATGCCCAGATAATAGGAGACACGGGCCCTCTCTCACAGGTGACGTCTAAACTCAGCAGGCAGTGGTTCGCTCCACGCCTCTCCTGCCCTCCTCCTCCGAGCTCACACCTGTCACCACGTGGCGTGTTCTCTGGGTGGGAGAACACTGTTGTCCTGGATTTATTACCCTTAGAAAGTGGTTTCCCACGGGGTCCGCCCCACCCTGCCTCTCCAGCTGTCTGCCCCCACCGTGCCTTCCTGGCGAAACAGTGCCCGGCAGGTGGCACGACCCCGGCAACTGAAACTCCCAGCCAACACTGGGGGCTCGGAATCACATGCTGACCTCATAATGGGGCCCTGCCTGGCCCTCAGCTGCCCCTTCAGCACAAGCTCATCTGGAGCGGCGTGTCCGATGAAATCGGCCTTCTCCCCGGGCCTGAGATCACCTCTCGGTCGGGACCCTGCCCCTCCACTCAATGACACGCTTTATAAAGCGCCGGCGCTAGCTGACACCGGGTGGTCATTTTGTTCCCCACCCATCTTTCCAGCTTTCAGAGGCTGTTTAAAATTCCTTCAGCAGAGCCTCAGGCCAAACGTGAAATTTTTAGGAAAGTAAACAAGAAACGCCATTTCCATGTGGGAATTAGTGAGGAATGAGCAACTCGCAGCGTGGTCTCACAGCAAGGGCTCCGGTGGCTTTAGAAACGCCAGGAAATGCAGCACACTCACGTGGGATAAGACGCCTTTCTCCAGATGAATCGCTGCTTGGAGGGTCAGGAGACGTGGCGCAGAGCAAGGGCCTCCTGCGCCAGGTGCCAGGCTTGGGTGGCAGGGGGTGCCTCAGCGAGATCCAGGCCAGGCCCCGGTAACCAGGCTGGTGGTGAGTGGCAAGTCCACTAAACACAGACCTGGGACTAAACACGTGTGGGACCCAGAGCTCCAGAGAGCACGTGTGTGCCGGCAGCTCGGATGATGGTAGAATCGCACTGAGAAGAGCTGCAGGTGCGGGAAGGAGGGGGTCCGGCCATGCACGTCTCCTCATCTTTCCTCCTGGAGGAGCCATCCTACCTCCCTGCGCACGAGCTGAGCTCCGTTCCCTGCTGAGGGGCAGGCGGCGGGCGGCAGCGCACCATGCTCTCTGCCTTTACAGACCGCACACGCGACCAGAGGCGGGGGGTGTGCAGGCACGCAGAGGAGCAGGACCCAGGCGGGGACGGCCTCCATGCAGACCGAGCTCCATTCAGGGCTGGACCCCCATTTGCTGTTTTCAGGGTGAACTCCCACAGCCACTATGGATGGCTCACCCACAGACAGGACGCCCCGAGCAAAGCAGCCTGTTCAGAGCCCACACGCTCGGGGGCATGAGCAGCCTCCAGTGGACGGGACCCTGTCTTCCAGCGGAGAGGGGGCCATCAGTCACCTGTCCCGGCCTGGCCAGAAATGGAAAGTGACGTTCATTTTGTCCAAGACACTGCGTCACCTCACAGCCTCTCCCTGCACCAGCTGGCAGGTTCTCCGAGCTTGGCACAGCCCGAAGGCCTGGGGAGAGGCTGTGAGGTGGTTAGGCCCGCTGACTTGGCAGCCCTCGGAAACCAGAGGGGCCCCGTGTGATCGGGGCAGCATTTCAAACAGCCGTGCTCCCTCCAGCAGCCCTGACGGGGAGGAGCAGACGGAGTCTGGAGGCGGCACATCTGGCGCGGCGGAGAGGCGATTCTCCCAGAACTCGGCACGGGAGGAGCCTTGGCCGCCAGCCTGGCACCCGCCCGGAGTGCAGCCCATGGTGCCAATAAACCCCCTTCCTGGGGACACATCTGCCGTCACCATGGGGCCTGGGCTGGCAGGGTGCTCCCAGGCCTTAGGGCCTATTCTCTCTTCTCCCAAGACAGGGTATGTTTCCTACTTCAGTCCTATTTCTAAAGACCAACACCGCATTCTGGCGGGCATGTGCAGTTGTTCTTGAAGCAGAAATAATGTCACCGGTGACGTGTCTGCCTTCCTCACTGTCAGGGTCACACCCACAAAGACGCAGTGGGACAGTGCAGCAAAGCTCTGCGGTGACCCGGGGCAAAGGCCAGAAAGCATTTCCTGTGCCAGGCTGGGGAGCCAGGCGGGAGGAGGCCAAGGTCACACTGGGCGAGTCACTCATCCTGCCTGATCTCCAACAGCACAAAGGCAGCGTGAGGCCCAAGGACTGGGCGGTTCTGGGTGCTCAGCCCGAGGGGAAGTCAGGCCACGGCGCTAGGAAAACGAACAGGTGTCGGCCTCGCCTTCGGCGGAGATGTGCAGCCGGCGGTCCCGGGTGCTGCCTTACAGCTGCCACCCAGAGAGGACTATCTCCCTAGAACCTGAGCTCTCGATGGCCAACCCCGCACGGAGCACTGGCTGGGGCCAGCACTGACTACCCACGGGCAGCCCCCATCATCCCCTCCTCAACGCCTTCCCCTGAGGGGGACCGCCTGCTCCCTGCCGCTGTGTAGATGAGGATTCCGAGGGTCTGAGTGGCTCAGGGTCACCCAGCCAGGAAGCACCAGCACCAGGACTGAAGTCCAGGCCAAGCCCTCGCACTTCTCATCACATTAAGTGCATGTGGAGTTATTCTTACGATTATCACTTTGATTGACTACAAGTATGGCTGGGATCCTGCTCAGAGGACATGCAATGGACAGACAGTGAGTGTGTACAGAGTTACAGGAAATCGGCCAACACAAAGTTTTGCCAAAATTCGGTGTTAGGAAGAGAGAAACACTGTGGACAACGCTATCACCGCCTGCTATTCCTCCTTGATCTCCCGAACTGGTAGAGGCTTCCGAACGAGACTTGGAGGGGATCAGGGTGAAAGTGTCTTAATTAACCGCCCACCAAGCCTGAGAGTGTGGGGGGCTGTTGGAAGTTTCCAGTGCCCCTCGCCCAGAGCACCCTCACATTTGCTCCCTACGGGATGGAGGACTCAGTTTGTGTGAAGCAGACCAGCACATGTTCTCGCCACGTCCAGGCTCTGGGGCTGGAAGTGTCTTCGGGCAACGAGAGCCTGCAGGTGGGTCCAGGGGACCGAGACCACTCCCTGTCCGACACCAGCCAGCGCTTATCCCTTTGCACTCGCTTGCTTTTTTCTCGATTCCTTTATTCTACTAGGGATTTAATTTTTTAAATACCCCAGATTTTACAAAGCACGGCAGTAGAATAAAAAACTGGAGTTTCTTTTCATACAAACTTATTTATTTGGATTTTTTTATATTTCAAATTATTGATACATTCAAAGAGTAATTTTAATCTCGACATTCGAGTGCAAAAGGTTAAAGGAGCATCACTTGGAAAACAGCATGGAGGTTCCTCCAAAGACCAAAAGAATTCCCACAGGACCCCGCCATCTGTCTCCTGGGTATTTACCCAAAGGAATGGAATCAGCTCCCCAGAGGGACAGCCGCACCCCCTCTTCACTGCAGCGTCACTCACAATAGCCAGGGTATGGCAACACCGAGTGTCCACGGACAGATGCGTGGATACAGTTGTGGTGCGCACACGTGTATGCACGTGCACATGCACACGCACACAGTGGGGCTATTATACAGCCTTGCAGGTGGAAACCCTGCCGTTTACGATAACATGGATGGACCTGGAGCTTATGCCAAGTGAGATAAGCCAGACACAGAAAGAAAAATACTGCATGATCTCACTCACATGTGGATTCTAAACACGTCAATTTCCTTAGACCCGAGAGCAGACGGATGGTTTCCAAGGGAGGTGGGGGCCTGAGGAGATGTTGGCCAAAGGGTACAGAGTTGCAGTTATGTAGGACACATAGTCTAGAGATCTAATGCACAGGATGATGACTGTTAGCAATGCTCTACTCAGTCCTGGAAATTTGCTAAGCAGGTAATTTCATCACACAACAAAAATGGTAACTGTGAGAAGATCTGTTAATCAGCTTGACTGTGGTAATCACTTCACTATGTATACGTATGTATGCGTGTATCAACTCATTGTACACCTTAGATATATACACACAGTGCTTACTGAAATAAAATGTTTTAAAAATTAATATCACCAAAAGAAGAGAGCACATCAGCCTCATTGAATGAACGGAGAGACAGAACACTGAGTCCTTCGGGACAGTTCTAACCCTGGGAGATGCTGCCTGAACCAGGTCAGGATCCCAGGCAACTCTCTCCCGTGAGACTCAATGTCCCCATCTCCACGCCTGTGCCCAGGAGCGGAGGTGCGCTTCCCCTGATCCACTTAAAACTGTTTGCACAAATCAACCACCAAAAATATTTTGCCTCAATCCTCTTATAATGCTAATAACAATGCAAAGGATTGCCACAATTAAAGTTGTTAAGTTAAGCCAAAATAAGTTAAATAGTTCCCATTAGTCATATCACCGGTTCAGGCTGATAGAAAAGATAATAGTTACTAACTAGCAGCCATAAGGAAAATTAATCTGTTAAGTACTTAATGGATTTTCTGATACAGCTTGGCCCTGGGGATTGCCAGCATCTAGGATCGCAAACGCTGCCTCCAGCGCCACGCGGGGAAGTGCAGCCACGGACCCACAGTCTGTGCCTTCAAAGGGCTGCTCATCCCCAGAGACAGACGTCAGGGCACCAATGACGGAAGCCCGAGGAGCGGCAGAACGCGGACACCAGAGCACTCTGGGAAGTCATGCTGGCTTCAGCCCGAGGGTCAGCACCGCAGAAGCGCGGAGCGGCCCAGTGAAATGTCCCTGCCTGCTAATGCCACACGACCGGGCTATTTTCCCGCCCTCAAATCAGCTGCTAGGCAAATGCAAGGCACTTGGCTCCGAGGAGGAGTCTGCCCCCTGGAAAGTGAGCATTAAACAGGCAAGACAACCCTGGTCTTCGGGGTGCCAGGTGCTGTGGGGAACACAGAAGATACGGAAGCCTGGCCCCTGGACTGGAGGACCCGCCACCGAACTGGAGATGAGACGCGCTCGCATGAAGCACACTCATAACCAGAGCATGGCGCATATTCGGGGGCACGCTCGGAATCAGTTATTCCGAGAGAAAAGCACGCAGCAGGGCAGAACCGAAGGAACTTGAGCGGGAAGGGAGGGAGAGCCGTTAAGAAAATAGGACACTGAGGTAATTGGAGGAGAAAAAAGAAACAAGTAACAATATGGTTTTAAATGGAACATTACGGATAATTACATTCAATGCCAGTGGTCTTTGGAAAACACACACACACACACACACACACACACACACACACACACACACACACACACATGAAAAGACAGTGATTACCAAATTGAATAAAGAAGCATGCCCACAAGAAACACATTGTAAGTATAAAGACATATCTATACTTGTACATGTCTAATATGGGTTAGATTTGAAAGAAAAGCAAAAGGATGGAAAAGATACAATGTGTAAACACTAATAGGAAGAAAGCCAGCTGGTTGGCTGCATTCATATCAGACAAAGTAGACGGCAGAACAAGGAGTGCTCTCAGGGACAAAGGGAGCGATGCATAATTCACCAGGAATGCGAAACAAGTCACAATCCAAACATCCCAGCTTCAAAATACACGAGACCAAACTCCCACCACCAGGAGACGGAGAGCTGAACGCAAGAGAAGAGTGAAAATTACAGGCACTGCAAACAGAGAAGCGCCGAGGGGAGATGGCCTCTCCATCCCTCCATGCTCCCTGCACCTCCAGACCCAAAGCCTTCGAGACCCAAAGCCATGCCTGCAGCCCCGCCGGCTCCCTGCACTGAGCCCATAGCCCACCCCGGCCCCAAACCCAAGCTGTGGCGTGCACTCAGCACCCCCTCCTCACCGGCTCATCCTATGTGCCCCCTGCCCCCCACCATCCATCCATCCATCCATCCATCCATCTGTCCACGTGCCCAAACTCAAATCCCTGGTGTCCCTTTCCATCTCCTTGACCCCCCACATTCAGCTAAAGATGCTCCCAAACTGCCCCGAAATCTGTCCCCCACTCTCTATCCTCGAGTCCTGCTCTGGGCCAAGCCCTCGTGGTCTATCTCCTGACATTGTCCCAGCCTCCTACGTGATGCCACCAGTGACTCTCTCCCCCAACCTCCCCCTCCTTTCTGCTCTCTCTAAAAAAATCAATGGAAAAAATACCCCCAGGTGAGGATTAACAGCAAAACAAAACAGAGACACGTGGGTCTGAGGTTCCAAAGGGTCCTGATGACCTGGACACATACTGGATAGTACTTGGTAGCAGCACGTGTCCTGGATATGTCCCCCGAATGGTCTTGTCCTGGTGCTGATGTGCGTCCAAGATGAGCGGTTCCCTGCACGGGAGTGTGTCGGTATCCTTCATACGTCAGGACCTAAGAGTAACTCCTCCAGGTTTTCCTGAGAGTTCAACTCTACCCTCCACCTGTTTTCTTCTGAGAACTCCACATCCAGAAAGAAGGTCTTGAATGGCTGGGCAGGTGGCCCTGTGAACTCGGGGTGTCGGTGCCCAGGCCCACGTGGTGTGGATGACCCGCACAGGTGGACGGCGGATGGAACGTTCCCCTCCCAGGAATGCACATCCTTCAGCCTTTTCTCTCTCCCTGCCCTTCCATCCTGCAGAGGGAAGGTGAGCGGGTGGCATCGCTTTCCAGGGCAGCCCGGATTCAGGGGACAGCCCGGGCTCCGGGAGCAGACAGGCAGCAAGGAGGTCTTAGCCATGCCCGAGGCTCAGCCGCTTTGGAGAGCCCACTGCGGGGCGAGGAGCCCGGCAGAGAGGTTCCCTAAGCCGCGTCCACCTGTCCCGAAGCTCCGGACGCCGCTGGGACCATCCTGATACAGCAGAGCCGACACTGCTCTCGGTGCTTCCTACAGCGCTTGGCACTTGACAGCTGTCATCTCGTGGACACCTCGCCACACTGGGAGGAGGGCACCTTTGTCATCTTCATAGATAAGGACGCTGAGACAGGAACCCATCGGAGCCAGAGCTCTGAGAAGGTGACGTCCAAGGTCCCTCCTAAATCTAGAGTCGCTAGTATGGAGCCATCCCCAGGGGAGTTGGGGGATCCTGGAACTACTCCCAGCTCCCCGCCCCATGGAGGGGAGGACCTCAGTGTGTGGCTCAGCCTCTGAGGCTCCTCTCCACGCTGCTGGCATTGTAGGAGCCCTGACCTGCGCCCTCTACCAGCTGTGCCCAAACGACCTCATCTCCCCACCCCTCGGCCAATGCTTAGAGTCACGTTTACTCCTGGGCTCTCCACAGTTCCAGATCCATACTCCCAACCTCGGACTGGACGTCCCGCAGGTGCCGCAAACCCAGCTTATCTACAGATCACCCACTTCTTCCCCGTTCCTGCACATCATCTTCATCCTCCACCCATCATTCCTACGGGACCAGGACTCCCACACTCATACATGTGCTCACACACCCACACATGTGTTAACACAATTATATGTGTGCTCACATGCATGCTCACACACGCGTGCGTGTGCTCACATACCCATACACATGATCACACATGTGCACGTGTTCACGCCCACGTGTCCACATAATTGTACATGTTCTCACATGCATGCTCACACACTCATGCATGTGCTCACATACCCGTGCACATGCTCACACACATGTGTTCACACCCACATGTGTTCACATAATTGTACATGTTCTCACATGTATAAACACATGCTCATACATGTGCTCATATACATCGTCTCACACACACACATGCTCACATTCTCCCACACACACTCACACTCTCTCACACACACACACAAACACACACACACACCAAGTTAGATCAAGTTCCCGACAGAGAATAGGGCCGCACAGAGCATGAGGATGCGTTCCCTTCCCAGAGCGCTGACGTCCCTGATCAGGGCTGGAGGGAGAGGCGGCTGGGGTGACACTCGCTCCACCCACTCGCAAACCAGGGTCTCAACAGCCCAGAGGAGCGCGATTCCTGCACCGCGGCGCTCTCCCGCGGGGGGCTCGCATCAGGGACCAGGCAGCGCTTATGCAAAGCAGTTCCCCGTCACGGGAAATTCTTCGGATGTCAAATACCGTCGTGCTTCTCAAGGCTCAGCAAGGCTGCCTTCCTCCTGTAGAGTTGTGGCTGGGTCTTCTTTTCTCATCTTACTTTTCTTATTTTTAATTTGAAGCTCTGAATGGTATAGAACACCCTGACTTTGCATAGAAAGTCCTGGAAAGTAACTTAACGGGAAAGCACGTACTAACCCCGTAGTGCGCCCATTTATTTCTTGGCGCTGCCGAGGTGGACACGTCGCTCTTTCTCCCATTGTCTCACACAGAGCCCTGCGAACAGCCTTGACTTCGTGTCCCTGTAGGTTGGCGCGTGGCCTGGAGTCCACTGCCCTGCTTTTCCCAGAACAATCCGTGGATCTCACCCAGCAGGCTTCTTTCTCGCGGGCCGGGAATTTGCTTTACAGCTGGGATAACACGGTGGGTTTCGGTTGGCACCCGACCCCCTGCCATCGTTCCCAACAGGCTGTGTGTAGAGTATGTGTATTTCCCGGGGCGAGGGTCTCAAACATCATCGATGCTCACGTGAGCTCATCTGCTCCCGTTAGGCATTACTCCCGGCCGATTCAGCGTTGGGCACCAGGAGCGGTCCCAGAGGCGAGAGCCAGAAAGTCAGTCTTCAGTCGAGTGTGCGAAGCCATCACACACGCTCTCTGGGAAAACAACGGGGCCGCCCAGCCCAGGGGGTCGGGACAGAGCAGCGACCGCGACAGAGAGGCGTCGTTGGCTTTGCTTTGCTTTCATTCGATACGAGATACGAACTGTTTTTGTCTTTTCCCGCCACGTGAGCTCACAGTACTGTACGCAGGCACACTCAAACTGCAAAATTTAAGGCAACAGCAACATAACAAATCCGATGGCATTTCTGCACGCATTTTGGCATTTAACACGGCTTTGTCTCCTGCCACTGCACAAAAACGCCGCGTGGCACATGCGCGGCCCGTGCAGAGGGGAGTATGGAGCTCGCAGGGCTCCGTGATTAGCTGCTCAGGGGGAAACCAGGGCTTAGGGCTCCGTGATTAGCTGCTCAGGGGGAAACCAGGGCTTCCCGCAGCAGCGAAAACAGAAAGCTCCCCCGAGCCAGGGCCCTGTGAGAATCGCAGCTGCAGTCACGCCTCATGGCCTGGCTGGAAACCCGGCCGTAATGAGGTGCCCAGGATGGGCCCCGGGCAGAGGTGTGCAAAGATGACTTCTTAAGAGTCACCATCTTTGATAGAGTTTTCATTACTTAGGCCCTGGGAACAGACCTCTGTTTCCACCCACATGGCAGGGCAGGGGGAGCCCAGCAACTGTGCTCTGGCCTGCAGGCCCGGCATAGAGGAGGCCGCGGTGGGGGAGGCTCAGGAAACCACAGGCACTGGGACTGGCCCCGCTCTGGGGTCTCCCCCCAGTCCCCTGCCCGGGCCTCTCTCCAGAAAGAGGTAGGAGCCATGCGTCTCGGCTCAGGGTGGGGCAGCAGGGAGGTGGGTGCTGCTGCAGGAACAGAACCTTGACGCCAACCATGTCAGCTGGGGCCCTGCCCCTCCAAGCCAACCACTCCTGATGAGCTCCCCCCCGCTGGGCAGGAACCTGCCCCCAACCATGTCAGCTGGGGCCCTGCCCCTCCAGTGCAGACACCCCACCACTCCTGAACCTGGAGCTCCCCCCGGTGGCCTTCAGAAAGCTCCCTCCAGTGCCCGAGTTTCCAAGGCTGCCCAGGAGCCCCCACTTGGGTGTTTACCTGACCCAGTGTCTCAGGCTGGGCTCCCCGAAGGCGGAAACGCAGACGGGCATTCGGAAACGGATCCTCCGCTGGGGAGGAGGACAGGGAAGGGGACCCACCAGCAGGGAGAGTCCCCACACCTTCCCGAAGCTGCGGACCTGGAGGGCAGGTGTGCGGCAGGTGACAGCAAGTGCCCTCCGCGCTGGGAGTCGCCTGCCCCACAGTCTAGGCTGCAGTGGGGCCCCAGGGGCAGCACCTGCTCCAGGTGAAACGCGGCCAGCACAGCAGGCCGAGCTGTCCCAGGGCTGCCCGCAGCAGCTGGGGCTGAAATCAGAGGGGAATTGGGGTTGTAGGCACCAGGGGTGACCCCACGGCAACTGTCCGTTGATCCATTGGCTGTGGCTTTATTGACCTGAGTTCCCTACCCTCAGCAAACAAGGCACAGAGAACATGCTACAGAGCAGCACAGGGCCCGGGCGCTGGGAAGACCACGCCCGTCCGTTTGAATGCGGAGCCTGAGCAGCAATCAACAGCATAGCCTGGCTCTGCGTCCCCCGGAGGAGGTCCAGTCCAAGGTCATCCGTCCTGCAGGCTGAGTCAGTTCAGGAGCGCCCCCTGAAGCTGAGGACCCTCCACGCCCCCTGCACAGAGCCCAGAGCCCCCACCCGGCCCTTCAGCTCTGGCGAACCCACTAGGGAGGCGATTTCAAAGACACGACAGTGCCCGACGGACCCTCAGAGGGAAGCAGCCTTGGCGGCCGCGGGTCAGATCAGGACAGGGCGCCAGCCGAGCACCGGCGCTAATGGACTGGAGCAGCGGTAATGGCATCAGGGCACTCTCAGGGGATCCCTGAGCAGCTCTCATGGCTGCCCCAGGGGCACAGATGCCCTGCTCTCCCCAGAAAGGGGGCGTTTCTCTCAGAGAACAAGGCCCTGACTTGGAGCACATTTCATGTGGATTCCCACAAACCCCACTGCCTTTTGAAGTGGAGGCATCACAAGGGCCAGTGACAGCCCCTGGTGGTTAGAGACTGCACAGCCTGGCTCCCCACGACTCAGAACAAAGGCCTGGCAGCCTGCCGGGTCCCAGCCCCGCTCGCGGGCACACCCCGAGGCCCCACGTGGCACACACAGCTTCCAGCTGGGGGTGAACCCAATGCAGCTGCTTCAAAGCAAGAGAAAAATTAAATTAAATTTAAAAGTCCAAGTAGGTTTGGCTGCCGCCTCCTCACAGAGCGAGAGCCAACACTGGCTGCCTGGGGACCTGGGCTCTGGGAACCCTTCCACAGCCTCGGGCGGATGCAAACTGCTTGCCAAGAGGAGGCACGGCCCTCCCCGTTAGGGGACCAGCCCTGAGGCCTGGAGCTCCCTCCGGGAGATCGGTAGACCGGTTCTGATGATGAAGGCCCTGGATGCAGAGTTCCAGGAAGCGGGGGGAAAGCCTGTGAGTGGCCAGTAGAGTATGAGAGGAAGGGGAGGGGCTCCCCTACAAAATAACAGGACACCCTTCTCCCCCCAAGCTGGGCCCTGAGGCAGCCCGCACTGCAGATTCTAGAGTCAGCCTTGCAAACATAACTCATTCAAATGAGTTCCCTTTGCAGTACACAGACACCTAATAAAATCCAAGCAGATGGATCCCGGAGTCTGGAGAGGCTGGTGAAGCAGAGGGTTACAGGCTATGGCCGGCCTGTGATGGGCAGACGGGCTCGGGCACCCCATCACAGTGGCCCTCTGAGGAGCAGGCCGCTCTGGTACACACAGCCAGGGACCCGTTCTCTGCAGGGGGTGTGGCAGGTCCACAGCACGGGACACGTGGCCTCCACCACCCTGACAACCTGCCGTCTATCCGGGAAGGTGTGCACGGATGAAAGCGCATGCAGCTGCAGTACATCCAGGAAGGTGTGCAGGGATCAACGTGCCATGGATCTGGGGGCCGCCAACAGTGTACATGGGGAACACCAAGGGCTCTTCTCCAGCCAAGGAGGGCACTCATGCTGCCAGAGGAAGGGACCAAAGAGGCTGTTCTGGGAAGGCTCAGGGCTGAGCAGCGTCAAGGCTGAGGCCAGTGACAGCAAGGCCACAGCACGGACGTGAACATTTAGCGCCAACCTCCGGAAAGCCAACCGGAGGCCGTCAGCCTGGCTTTGCAGGATCGAGAGAAGCCATACACGTTTAAGAATTACCAGCCAAGAGGGAACGTGAGTGTGCGTCATTCACACCATGGGAAAGGTCTCGGAAGCCCTCACAGGGCTGGCAGAAGGCATTTCTCTCCCTCAGCCAGTCACTGAAGAACAGAGGAGGCGACTGCCTCTTCAAATTAAAAGACGGGCACACAAGACGTCAAGGAAATGAAGATCCGGAAAACACGTCACCACCCAAGGAGCACAACTTCCCAGTCACCAACCACAAGAAATGGAGACCTGTGATTTGCCCAATAAATAATTCAAAATGGTTGTTTTAAGGAAGCTTGGGAGGCTACAAGAAAACACAGAAAGACAATTCAACAAAATCAGAAAAACAAATGATCGAAATGAGAAATTTAACAGTGATAAAAATCATTAAAAAATAACCAAACAAATTCCAGAGCAAAGGAATATAATGACTGAAGTGAAAAGTTCAGGAGAGAGCATCAGCTTCAGAATGGATCAAACAGAAGAAAGCATCTGTGACCTCTAAGACAGATCATTTTAAACTATCCAGTCAGAGAAGAAGAAAAGAAAAAGAATAAAAGAGTAAAGGAAGCCCATGTGAACTTCAGGATAAGAAGAAACATCTGTGCATTTGGAGTCCCAGGAGGAGAAAGAGGGAGAAAGGGACAGAACGCTTATTTAAACGAAAATAATGGCTGAAACCTCCCTAAATCTGGAGAGATTTAAACATCCAAGTTCATAAATCTCATAGGTTCCCCCAAAATTTCAACTCAAAAAACACCTTCTCCAACCACATTCTAATAAAACTGCAATGAAAACAAAAAGAGAATTTTAAAGCTACAAGAGAAAAAAAAAATCACACACAAGGACCTCCCATCCCCATGCCAATAAGGCTCTTAGCAGATTTCTCAGAAGAAATCTTACAGGCCAAGACAGGGTGGGATGGTGTATTCAAATTGCTGGGGAGGGAATGCCAGCCAAGAATATGTTGCATAGCGAAGTTATCATTCAGGGTTACAGTAGCACCTTGATTCTCAAACTTAAATTGTTCCAGGAGGCTGTTCAAGAAGAGATTTGTTTGAAACCCGAATCATTTTATCTCCATTAGAAATAATGTGAATTGAATTAATCCTTTCCAGACCCACGAATGATTGTGTTTTAACCTTTCTTATTTGCAGTGCATGTTTAATGTACTGTTTAATCTATAAACAAACACCTCTTTTCTTAAATTTATGGAACCACCCTCTACTAGCCTTAAACGAATCACTTTCAGCACTCATTGCAGGGGGTCAGTATCTTTGCTTTTTCACATATGATCGCCTCCAAAATGTTATCACTGGCTAACTTCTTTTGGCTTATCCAATCTCCAACAGTTTTTCTACCTATTCAGTCTCCTGTGATTGTTGTTTTGTGAGCACTTTCACATCCTCAGCAACATTAGCACCTTGATGGCCTCTTTATGTTTTAAAATTGTGCTAATCATGGATTTCTCCAGCAACAAAAGCATTCTCTCTTGTTTGCTGCCGATTTTATCATGCTGAGGTATCAGCACCAGAGGGTTGTCAGGTCAAAAACCGAAGTTTGGTTCAACAACCAAGATGTTTTTTTCTGTGAACAACATGGTCAAGAACTGAATTGTTCGGGATGGGAGACATTGGAGAACCGAGGTTTGACTGTACAGGAAAGATAAACTTTCCCAGACTAACAAAAGCTGAGGGAACTTATCACCTGCATTACAAGAAGTGCTGAAAGGCAGTCTTCCACCTGAAATGAAAGAATACTAATTAAACAAGCAAAACTCAGTAAGATTATTTATGAATTGTGCCTAATGGCATATACAGACCACTGCACACACTGTGACAGAATACACAGTCTCTACAGGTGTACATGGAACATTTCCCAAAATAAATCAATCTTCGGGGCCATAAAACAAGTCTCAGCAAATTTCAATAATAAAAAGCACACAGAGCTTCTTCTCTAATGGTGAAACGAAAGTGAAAATAACGGAAAATTAATAGGAAAGCACATAAATGTTTAGAAATTAAGCAACAATAACCCATGGGTAAAGATTAATTTACAAAGAAAAATATTTTGAACTGGACGATGATGAAAATGTGAATATTAAGAATTAGGGGATGACATTAAAATAGTGTTTAGAGGGGAATGTACAGCCCTAAATGTATGATATATTGAAAGAAGACAGAAAGAAATGATTGACATCGTTATCTAAACTCTCATCTCAAGAATCTAGAAGACTAACCAATTGAAGTTGAAGAAAATTAATAACAAAGATAAGAGCAGAAAGCAGTGAAATAGAAAGCAGATTTACTGTATAGGGAATCAAAGTCAAATCAGGTTATTTAAAAATGTTAATAAAATTTAAAATCCCATACCAGTCATGTAAGGCAAAAGAAGAAGAAAAATTACCAAAATCATGAGTGAAAAGGGAAGTGTTACTAAGTCCCTACAGACTTGAAGAAAAGAATAAAGGCTCTCATGGAATATTTGACATCACAGAATTTGTAACTTTAGATAAAAAGAACAAACTTTTTAAAGAACACAACCTAAAAAACTAGCATGAAAAATATGGAAAAGTTAAATAGTGCTGTATCTGTTTTAAAAAATGAATCAACTGTGATAAACCTTCTCATAAAGAAAACTAGGTCCCAGGCAGAGTCACTGCTTAGTTTTTCCAGATCTTTAAAAATTGCCCGGCCAATGTGTCTCAGTGGCTGAGTGCCGGCCTACGCACCAGGAGGCTGCTGGTTCAATTCCCAATCAGGGCACAGTCCTAGGCTATGGGCTCGATCCCCAGCTGGGGGTGTGCAGGAGGCAGTGAATTGATGATGTTTCTCTCTCGTTGATGTTTCCACCTCTATCCCTCTCCTTGCCTCTCCCTCTAAAAATCAATAAAAACATATTTAAAATAGTAATAATAATAACATCCATCTGAAAAAAAAATACCCAGAGCTGAGAACAAAGGAGAACACTTGCCAGTTAATTTTCTGAGTGCAAGATGACCCTAACACCAAAAAAATGACAAAGACACAATAAAAAAGATACATTATAGTCCATCTTTCCCGAACATAGACATGAAAAATCCTAATCAAAACATGAGTGATTCAAATCCAGGGAGAGTAAACGGATATCATGACCAGAGAGGGTTTACTTCAGGAATTCAAGGGGTGAGTTAATATTTCAGTACCAATAAATGTTATTCATTACATTAACAGGGGAAAGGACAAAGCCATAGGACTAGCTCAATACATGAAGGAAAACATTTGATAACATGCAGTACCCATTCATGATTAAAATGCTCAAAAAACTGGGAATAAAAAGGATCTCCTACATATGACAAAGATTATTGATTGGGAAAAAGAACACGCTACAGCCCTGGAGAGTGTTGCTCAGTGGTTAGAGTGCCAGCCAGTGCACAAAAGGATCGTGGGTTCGATTCTCAGTTAAGGACACAGACCTGGGTTGCAGGTTCGATCCCTGGTCCCATTGAGGTGTATGTGGGAGGCAACCAATCAATGTGCCTCTCTTACATTGGTGTTTCTCTCTCTCTCTGTCTCTCTCCCTCTCCTTTCCTCCTTGCCTCCTTCCCACTCTCTCTAAAAATCAATGGAAAAATATATCCTTGGTGAGGATTAACAAAAAAAAAGGAAGAAGAAGAAAGACAGGAAGGAAAACCCTACTGTTAGTAGCATTGTTGATATTGAAATAGGGAACATTTTCCCTCGGGGTTCAGGCTGCCCGTTATCATCACTTCAATATCATCATTAGATGTTGTGCTGAAGGTCTTCTGTCAGAGCATTGAGGTAAAGAGACCGGATGGATGGGTGGGTGGGTGAGTGGATGGATTAAGGGATAGGAAAGTAGGTAGACAGATGCAAAATAAATAAAAATGTCATGACTTGCCATGACATACATGCATATATAGAAAATCCAAAGTAAACTCTTGGGATTAATAGGAGAATCGAGAAGGTCACTGGAAACATTATCAGTAGAAAGAGTCCAGTTTGTTTCTACATACTAGCAACAAAAATTAGAAAAAAAATGTCAAATGCTGTTTAACATAGCATCAAAAATATCAAATATCTTTAAGTAAATTTGCATTTTTAAAGGTAAGACCTCTACATGAAAAACTATAAAACATGACTGAAATAAAGAAGAGGGAGAACTATCCCTTAGTTAATGAATTAGAAAAATCATTATCTAGAAAATGTCAGTTCTTGTCAAATTGATCTCCTGGTTGAATGCAAACCCAATCAAAAGCCCAGCAGGTGTTTTTGTGGAAATTGACGAGTCAAGTCTAAAATTTTTACATGGAAATGCAAAGAACCTGAAGTAGGCAAGGCAGTCTTTTGGAAGAACAGTAGAGTTGGGCGACTTAAACGATCAGATACAAAGGCTTACTCTAAAGCCATAATAATCAGGGCAATTTGATATTTCTGAAATGATGGGTAAACAGGCCAATGATATAGAACAGCAAATACAGAAACAGATGTGCATATACATAGTCACTTGCTTTATGTAAAAAGCCCCAAATTCAGCAGGGATCGGGCAAGCTCTTCAGGACATGAAAATGAAGCAACCAAATATCCAAATGGAGGGAAAAAAACAAACTAAACTTTTATCCTACCTCAAACTATATCCAAAAATTAGTTCAAGATTTATCATTAATCTAAATGCAAAAGGTAAATCATAAGATTTTAAAAAGGAAACATAGGGACATATTTTCATCATCTTGAGTTGGAAAATATTGCTTAACGTAACAAAATGCATTAACGGAAAGGAAAAAGTTTGATAAATTGGACACATTAACATTATGAACTCCTGTTCATAAAAATATCACCACTGAGTGAAAATTTGCAAACCAAACATCCAAAAATGAACCCACATCTGGAGTATATGAAAAAGTCTTCACAAATCAGTAATAAAAAAATCTACCTGATTTTTTTTAAAATGGTCAAAGACTTGAACAGGCAAATCACAAAAGAGGATATTTAAGTAGCTAATAAGCATATGAAAAGGTGCCCAACGGAGATCTTTACCAGCAAAAATGCACATTACATTCATAATTTAAAACCTTTACACACCCACCAGGGTGACTAAAATGTAAAAGACAGGGATTTGTGAGGATATGGAAGAGTGAGGATACTCCAAAAATGTAGTGGCATCTGTTAAAGCTAACCATGCGTGCGCTTGAAGACCAAGCCATGTTTTTCTTGAAGTATCAGAGTGAGGCCAATAGAAATGAGTGTACACATTTCCCAAAATACATACGCAGCCCTGGACGGGTAGCTCAGTTGGTTAGGGCAGTGGTCGGCAAACGCATTCGTCAGCAGAGCCCAATATCAACAGCACAACGACTGAAATTTCTTTTGAGAGCCAAATTTTTTAAACTTAAACCTCTTCTAACGCCACTTCTTCAAAAGAGACTCGCCCAGGCCGTGGTATTTTGTGGAAGAGCCACACTCAAGGGGCCAAAGAGCCCCATGTGGCTCGCGAGCCGTGGTTTGCCGACCACTGGGTTAGAGCATCTGCCTGGTACGCCAAGGTTGTGTGTCCAAAATGCATGAGCAAAGAAGGACACAGCACCTCTGTTCGCAGTGACCAAGAGCTGCGAGCACCCACCATCCATAAGCAGAAGGACCTGTCAAAAGTTGTGGCTCATTCACACGATGGATACGTAAAAAAGGAGCGATGTCTGCACACAAAAACATACCGGTATCTCACGAATGGGTGTGTCACGTGTGGGCCCAGAGGTATGATCTCTGGCCTAGAAAAGCTGATGAATGAGTCTGCACAAAAGTCTGGCTACTCTCCAAGAAGGGCTTCAGGGGTGCCTCCCTGGGTAACGTGAGCCTTGAGGGGGGCAGGGAGGAGGTACATGAGTACATTCCTGTGCAAAAATGTATCAAGCTGTATGCTCAGATCAGTGCACTTTATGTATATGATAGTTCTATTTAAAAGGGGAAAAATGATATAAAGTACAATCTGTTATCTTAAAGGTATAGTATACACATATATTTAAAGTCTGGAAGAATATGCATTAAAAGATTAATGTTGGCCCGAGGTGTTAGATATAAGGGTGATCTTTATTCATTTTTCAACTATCTGTATATTCTTATCTTGAATTCCACAGAGAACTTGAACTACTTCTATGATTTTCGTGAAAAAAAGAAAAACGTTTAAAAAGAAGGCTTATTGCCGAAACCGGTTTGGCTCAGTGGATGGAGCGTCGGTCTGTGGACTGAAGGGTCCCGGGTTCGATTCCGGTCAAGGGCATGTACATTGGTTGTGGGCACATCCCCGGTGGGGGGTGTGCAGGAGGCAGCTGGTCGATGTTTCTCTCTCATCGATGTTTCTGGCTCTCTATCCCTCTCCCTTCCTCTCTGTAGAAAATCAATAAAATATATTTTAAATAAATAAATAAATAAATAAATAAAAAAAAAGGCTTACTTAAAAAGATCGCCAGTGCCACTGTCTGTCCAGTCCTCACCCTGCATCTGGCCACACTGTGAGGCGATCGGGGCTCCGGGCTCAGGGGCCACCCCGGTCCTCAGTGCGTGTGACACCGTGGGCACTACACCCGCATCTCCAAGGCAGCTGGAGGCTGCTGTGGGCCCCGGGGCACCATGTACGGGACCCTACGTCCAGTCCCCGGTGGGGCCAGCAGCAGAGATGGTCTGTGTCCCCTGTTTCCTGCCTCACCCCACACCCGCCCCCTTTCCTAAACACACATCCATATGAGCGAGGTAAAAGCAGCCAGCAGGGGTGACTGGCTGGCATGGAGGTCATGCCATTGGGCACCTTGTCACTTTTATGGCAAAAAAAAAGTCCTCTTTTTATTGCCACCCACGTCGTCTCACTGTATTCTGCACTCGGGCCTGGGTGCGACCTCAGTGGTGAGTTACGGCCCCTTCATGTTTACTGGCGTGGATAATTCTTATATCTCATAACCTGCGCGTTTCATGGGGACCAGCGCCGTTTCATGGACTCTTCTCAAAGCCACGCAATTATGTCTACATCTTTCCCTTTACGGCTTCCTGTTAAGGGACTGAAAACAACTCTTTGACCCGTGGCGTTGGAAACAATATCCTCGGGCTGGGAATTCAAACAGGGGTTACGTATTGTTCACATCCGAGAGGGGGTGGGGGGGTAGTCCGAGGACGCTCAGCTCAGGTGATGGAGGGATGCATCTCTGAATCATTTCAACAGGAACTCTTACCCTGAAATTAACACCTCAGCTTGAAGGGACGACCCAAACACCAAGTCTCCCAAGTGGGACTCGGGGGACGGTATTTATAGACTTTCTATAAAGCCCCAAAAAGTGGATGAGTCCGTGCCTCTCATCTCGTTAAAACATAACATTTAGAGTCTGCGCTTTGTTTATACAGAATCTAGGTGCGGAACCTCATAAATCTTTAAAGAAACCGTATATTAAGGTTGTTTAAATATGTATTTGTAGGGTTGTAGACTTCATCTGGAAGCCAGCTCAGCAAAGGGCACCCTGCGGTGAGCTTTACGTAAGACAAGATGTGAGCCTTCTCACCATCTGCTAATTTGGGATGAAATGGGGAGGCAGTCACTGCTGGTCCTGTGGCAGCACCACCATCCTATCCAACTCGCTCCACAGAGAAAGTGGAGGCAGATTTACAGCCAAAAGCGCAGGCAGACACCTGAAGACGGATGCGTCCCGGCCCGGCAGGCCTGCCGTGAATCACAGCTGCCCCACACGCTACTTCATTAAGGCACCGAGAGAAGCGGAGCCCAGTTACGCCGTTTAAAAGGTTTCCATCAGAGTGATGAATGGCCGTCTTTGGGAGCTTATTAACACGTTAGAAATGTGTGTGTTTGGTTTGGTTTGTTGGGGGTGTTTTATGTGTTTTTTTCTCTTCTCAAGAGAAAAAATCTGGAAGGTCAGCAAAGCTCTTAAAGGCTTTGGGGTTGGAAATCTCGACCTGACAGACCTGATGCGTCAGGACTCAGAGGGGAGTGTTCCCGGCGACGATCTCATCGGAGCCCTCACTTCACAGAAGAGGAGGCAGGACACAGGCAGGGAAGTGACTGACATGGGTCACGGCTGCGCGGTGACCAGGCCAGACGCCACTCAGCCCCGACTCGCCGGCCCGCACACTCTCTCTGAACAAGTCCTGAAAAACTTGTTCACATCTAACTAATCGAAACAAAGGCAACACACCACCCACAGGTAAGGGACGTGCAGTGAAAAGAACGCAGGAACACAGACCGCAAAGCAAGCTTTTAAGCCGGAGGGCTGTGTTCTGTCTTCCGGGGATGGCGGTACCCTTGGGCCGCCCAGGTAATCCCACATGCTCGCCCACCTCAAGATACTGCCTGCACCCACGTGAACTAAAGATGGAACCCGAGCCGTCATCTGCTTGTACCTGCAAGGCAGCTGGAAGGGAAACGTGACAGGATCCCACAGGCCCGACGTGAGGGTCCTGCATTTCCATTTCCAAAATGGCCTCACGCGGATGCCAAGCAGATGGAAATCCAATCAGAGACCTTCCCTGCACTGGGCCTCCCGCCCACAAGGACAGGACCAATGCAGCCAGAACTAATAGCTCATCACCCAGATGCAGCCCACTACACCGTGTCTGTGGAAAATCAGGACGGAAACTTTGAGAAAATGAAGTCGATACTGAAGAGAGACACCCCCCGGGAGACCAAATGCAACCACTGAACCATCAAGTTACAAGGCAAAGCCTTTGTCCTAGAGAGAGACTGGCTTCAGGGAGGCCCGGAGCAGATGGACAGCAGGACATCCAGGACTCGGCACCCCTTCTCACCCAGAGATTAGACCGTGATCCCTGCTAAACTGACACTGTGTCCCTTAGTTACATGCCCTGGCCTGCTCAGCGTCACGGTCACCAGACAGAGACAGGCTCAAGCCCGGCGTCCTCTATCTAGATGAATCACCCAGAAGCCAGATGACTCGCTGGGCTCTGGGTTTCACGTCCCACACCACCATGGGCTCTGCAGGAAATGCTAATTCAGGTCAGAAGGACCAGGAGCACCGCTGTGGTGGGTCTCGAGGGACTGACAGGCATTCGACCTGGGGCCGTGAGCCACTCGGTGCGAAGTGGGGACTCCCGGCTCTGGAATTCCAACACCAGCCTGTCGGCTCCTCTCCAGACACGGTCATCAACCGAGCAGTGTGGTTAGAAAGCTCTGGGCTCAGCGATGTGTGCGGGCTGGCACGTGTCTGGGAAAGCGGGCAGCCAAGCAGCGAGGCCACGCTTTTCGGTTCTTTCATTAAGCAAAGTAAACTGCACTTCGGCATTCGTTTCTGCAAGTGATTTTGTAAAGCCGTGATTCTTGTCTCAAAACTCACAAGTTGGGAAGATGCTTGGAATGCCTCTTCATTAAAGACTGTCACCGAGAGAGGCATGAACAAGATAAATTAACCACTGCCCAGAACTGAGCTGGTGAGGCGTGAATGGGAGCATCGGGGGAGGGATTCTGGGGGGGACAAGAGAATCTCCCTGCAGGCCCATCCACGTGGCCCTGGGGAGGCCACCTTGGGGACCCTTGACCCCCGTTCTCAGGGAAAGTAAGCTCCCACGAGGGCTCATGAATAGGCCAGAGCCAGACTGCTCAAGGCAGAAGCCATCACTGTCAATGCCGCCAAGACACTAGTTTGAAAGAGGGAGGAGACAAAAAAAAAAGGGGGGGGGGCGGGTGAAGAGCACCCAGCCAGTGGCAAATCAGACTGCACACGCTCAGGTGTGCAAGGCGTAGCAATGAAAACCCTGGGCCCCTCCCGACACCACCTGTCACACCAGGCTGGTTGGAAACTGCACATCAGTCAACGACCACAGCCTCTTTATCCTACCAAACGCCGGTTGTTAGGGCTCCAGGAACTTCACCAACAGCTGTTCCATGGGGTTTGGCCTCGAAAGGTACAACAGGGCTCTGCACCATCCACACCTGCCTCCCGGTGACAGGGAGACCAGGAGCGGGTGTTTGGAGGCCTAAAATGAGCCCAGCCCTTCTGCTGGTGATAGAGCTCAGCCGTGGCTCCTCCACCCTGGCCCTGCTTTCCAGGCCGACGGCTGCTGCACCCTGGCAGCACCCCCCGATGCTACTCAGACCCCAAAGTCCATCCACCCCTGACCAGAACCACACCTCCAGGCTCCCACGAAAGTATCTGTGGTCCCTGCAAGGTGGCATTTGTGCATCACGCTGGCAAACATCGTCTCGGTTCCTCCTGTGAAGCAGGCGCCTCTGGGCAGGGAACAGCTGATACTGTCATCTGGGCTGAATTTCTATGTGACGAACCACTGTGAGTCAGGAGGGACCAGCCTCCTGTTAGCCATGTAAGGTAGGCTCCATTTGCTTTAATAATGTAGATAATTACTAACATTTCAAATTTAATTAAGAAAGACGCTTCTGGCTTTATTGGTGTGGGGCTTCATATCTCTACTCATCTAACATCTAGGGATTAACAAGAAAGGGAACTGTTTTCACACAATCCCTGAGGCGTCCAAAGAGCACTAGGCCGCTTCTCTGTAGATGTTGTGTAGACACCAGCCTCTCACCCACAAACACTCGGCTGCCGCCAGACTGTGCTGGGAGGTAGGGGCCCAGGAGCTGTGGGCCCAAAGGTGAACATGGCACTTCCTGCCTGGGCAGGTGGGGGTACCCGGCTCCAAGGGTAATGGCCCCCACCCCAGAAGGGGGACCTAGGGCGGGCTTCTGAGGGGGCAGCATGAGTCAAACTTCAAAGGAGGGCAGAAGCACATCAGTGGGAGGGAGGGGTTAGAGAAGATGGATTCCCGATAGAGGAGCAATTCTCTGCAGAAACCTAGAAATCATTGCAAGCTTCCGATCTGACCTCTCAGGTTCCCAAATAATAAGATGAAGGTTGTTTAGAAAAAAGAAAGTAAAACATTTCATCAGCCTCAGGATACCTGAGACACACCATGTGAACAACTGTGGCTGGCATGGCTTCTGAGCGTTTCGCTCTCATAAATATTTTGTAAGCCCTCATAGTGTGCTTTCTTGTTCAGTCGCCTACCAATTCTGACTCCCTGGGTTCCATCAGAACCCAGCTAACAAGAGGGCGGGAGGGGAGATTCCTGGGGTTTATCTCTAAGGGACCTTGTCTAAGGTGGGCATCCAAGACATTCCTGGGATTTCTAGTTTACGATTCAGAGATAGCACGTCCCTGAAATCCTGTGTGTCAGAGGGGCAGAGGTGGGTTGGCTGGCTGAGGATGCAGAATGGAGCAGGAGAAGTAAATAGCAATTAGCCAGACGGCTGATGGAATCAAAGCCAAGCCATTCTGTAAACAGGTGTCCAAGTGCATTCTGGGTAGCATCAATATCAAATTTGGAGTTTGAATTTAAAGAAAGAAAACAGGGCGGGGGGAAGCAAACAGAGCCTCAGCTAGAGATGTGGGATAAAAAAATGAAAAGCTGGGACAGGGAGAAAGGGGGGAATCCAGAGGAATCAGATCATGATGAACAGGGGTGGGCAGAGAGGGGCAAGGAGGGGCCTGGTGAACTAGGGGGCAGGAGGCTGCAGAGGGCATTCGGTGAGCTTGGTTTTAGGTTTGTTGGCTGTGAACTGAGATCAGGACACACAGGTGTGGATATCAGGTGCAAACACATGTGAAGTGGACATCTGGCTACAGGTAGTAGGCCCAGGCTCCAGGTCCATCCTGCTCCCCTCTGACTTCCATTTCCAGTCTAACGAAGGAGATTTAGTGCCTGTGCCTCAAGACCATGCTGAGGATTAGAGCCTGAGTCCTCATAGCTGGAGATGCTGTCAGTGCAGGCCTGGGGTTTACTGAGAGCACAGGGTCAGGAGTCATCGCGTGGAGGGGAGGGGGGCCGAGCAGCCCATGTGAGGAACATGAGGGTCAGCACCTTGGAGAGCGCCGCCCGTGTGCAGTGGGCTGGGCAGGGAGGAGAGCCTGGGGCTCCACAGAAGGGGGAGAAGTACCCAGGTCAGGGCTCTTCCACCCACCCCACCCCCACCCTCACCCCCGTCGCCCCTGGTCTACCAGTGGTCCCTCCTGGATGCCTGGTGCCCGGTCTCATTGAGACCACAGCCGTGGCTGCCTTTTCTAGAGCCTCCACTGCCCATATGATCAGGCCGGATGCCATGAGCTGTGCCAACCACAGGTCTCACGGCCTATTTCCAAACTTGGCACCTTTTGCTGCAAGGGGGGCTGGCAGAGATGGGTTGGCAGACCCTGCTGGCAGCTTAGGTCAGTGGTTGTAAAACTGGACAGAAAGCCCTTGTTGCAGAAAGAGCCCCTCCTTCTGGAAGGACAGATGGGTCTGCCGGCTGCGTGGTGAGCGGGGTCATGTCCTCACAACTCACTACAGCACGTGCGAAAGCTCCCTGCACTTTTTAGCAACCGTGACAGCTCCCACTTCATGAGCGCCCACAGCCCAGCAGGCACGATGCTATCCTTTCACCCAGAGACCATCTCACGTAATCCAACCACGCCTAAAACACACACCTGCTCATGGAGAGGATACCAGCCTCACCCCACAGGTGACAAAGCAGAGACACAGAGGCTAGGGGAGCAGGAGTCGGCACCCCTCTTTCATCGGGCCCGAGATGAGGACCGGCCGTGATCCTGGAGCTCGTGGGGTGTGGACGTCAGGCCTCCCCAGGTTGCCAACCTCTGGCTCCTGCTCCCTCCGGCCCTCATGTTGGGGTCACTCGCCAGACCTCTCCATCCATCCATGTGGAGGTCCATGTGGTGTCATTCTCAAAAAGGGATTGCCATGCTCGGTGGGGTCTGTGTGTGAGTTATAATTTACAAAAAGACTAAGGCCCATTCATTTCAATTAAAATACCAACCGCAGTTTTACAAATAATATTCAGACAACAAATACTGGGCATCGCCTCTAATTAATGACTCCGGTGTCGTCAGGATTTATGATCATGAACGTGCAAATGTACCTGAGACAGGTACTTTCCTTTGTCCCAGAAGTGGCATCTGTTAAAGGGCTGGAAAAAGCCTGATATTGTTTATGCACCAAATTGACAGAAGAAAATGGAAGACTGCTGTGTTTTCAGATAGTCAATGGGTCCATCAGCACGTACACAATTACCTGAGAACTCGGCCAACCAATAAGTGGAGAATTGTCGGCAAAGTAATAAACCGCAGAAGGCTGTGGCACTCCAGCTGGGGAGACTGAATATTCTGGAAGCACGTGGAAGGGGAGGGAGATGAGCCTCTGGGGCAGTCCCTTGGGTGTATGCTTCTCAGACTCTAGTACAGAACTGAACTTTCAAATCAAAGGTGAAACATTGTTTACATTACTGCAGTAGTTTATTCTCTCCACACCTGCAGCCCGCAGTGTCCTGCCTCTTTGCTGATGAATCTTTGAACCTGGATCAGACACCATGTCCCCCTACCTGACCAGCGACACGGACTCGTCTAAGTCCCTGGCATTCGGGGCATGGCCGCTGAGTCACCTCCGGGCCCTTGGCCTCCTGGACAGAGTCAGGAGCAATGCAGAAAGGGACAAGGTGTTCTGGTGGGTGTCGCAGCTCCTGGCCTTTCTAGAAAGCTGATGGAAACGGGCTAGCAGATGTGCAGGTTTGCAGTTTTCAAGCTACTTCTGCCAAGGAATGAGTCACCTGACATTCCCAAAATTTGTATCTAAATGATTATATGTGGTAATTGAAAGCATTAGGAAGCATGCCAAATAGTTAATTGAAAATTGTAAAAGCGTGCAAACTGGAAGACTTTGCCAGTTAAACAACTTCAAACTGTAGGTTGTAATCAATTCCACCAGGCTGACACCGGACACGTCGCAAAGGTTCATCCGGTCCCATCGCCTCGGGTGAGCGCGCATTTGAGAGGGGTAAACATGGAGGGACACGCAGAGACAGGGGCCAGGAGGAAACCGCTCACCCGCATGTGGCCCAAGGAGAGCCCAACGGTGGACGAGTTGCCTGTGGCTGCCGTAACAAATTGCCATGAACTTGGTGGTTAAAACAAGAGAAATGCGTTCTCCTACAGTTCCGGAGGCTGGAAGTCCATAATCAAGGGGATGCCGGGCTGGTCCTCCTGGAGGCTCTGAGGGAGGACCTGCCCTGTGCCTCTCCCCTCGTTCTTGGGGCTGCTGGCAGGCCTGTGGCAGCATCACTCCACTGTCTGCCTCTGTCATCACACAGGGCTCTCCTGTGTCCTCTCATCTCATAGACGCCCGTCACACCCTCGTCCAGCACAACTTTCTCTTCGTTGAACTAACTACTTCCGCAACGACTCCATTTCCAAGGAAGGACACATCTGAGGTTCCGGGTGGACATGAATTTTGAGAGGGACGCTATTCAGCCCAGGACAGGCAGCTCAGGCCTGAAGGTCCAGGCACAGCGGTCACATTCACCTGGTCTCCACTCTGAGGGCAGTGATGGGATTAGAGCATCATGTGACAGCGATGCATCCCACCAGGCATCTTCACGGTCCCCCATAGGCTCTGGGGCAACCCAGAGTGGACATCACGGATTCTCCTACCCGAGGTCCTTAGAACATCACTGCACATACACACACACACACACACACTTTTCCTATGGACAGTTCTCTTCATTTACACACACACACACACACACACACACACACACACACACTTTTCCTATGGACAGTTCTCTTCATTTACACACACACACACACACACACACACACACACACACACACACTTTTCCTATGGACAGTTCTCTTCATTTACACACACACACACACACACACACACTTTCCCTATGGACAGTTCTCTTCATTTACACACACACATTTCCTATGGCACCCCACGGTGCCAGGCGTCTGGGTCAGAAGCCACAGGCTTCATTCATCTGGACATAAGGACATAGCTCCCTTCTAAGAGGTTGGGGAGGGGTCATGTTCTTGATGCCCAAATGGTGAGGTTATTTGCCAACACTCATCGTTGTGACTGTACCATCAGTCACTGGAGGTGGGGCAGGGGGGCGGGAGCTGAGAGTCCACTGCTCCTGTGCTCACTCGGGGAACAGAGACAGCCCCTCCCCTACACAGACACAGACACACCAGGGACTTCTGCAAGAACCCCTCATGGCACCCTCTTCCCACCTCAGGGAAACTGAACGTGACTGCTGAGTCCCTATGGCCCCCGAAGGACAATAATAACAGTAACACAGCCTGATGTCTGTCTACTTCCTGGAAACCAGGCAGCCAGCCTTGGTAGGGACTCCAAGGAGTTGACCACAAGCTTGGTAACTGGCCTCGGGGACTCGGGTCTTCCCTGACACATGGAAGGCTCTGTCCCAATTGGTGCTAATTGCAGGTGGCTGGTCTACCCTCCTGGCTCAGCTGTTTAGCAAAAATTACATTTCATTACATTGTATACTAATCAGCTTCAAGAGTGGATGGCAAAATTAATTTGACATAATTTCATGCTCTTGAGTAGTCTTTATTTTCTAAATTAACAGTTCTTTTCAGCAACTATTCTATCCTACTACATAAGAGCAGTATTTGCACTGGGGCAGACTCTCACCTACTAGCTGTTAGCTTAGCCAAGTGTCAACAGCCCATCTTCATTTCATCGTGAAGTCAGTGGCACGTGGCATGTTACTTCAACTTCAATACCATAAGTGTTATTGGTGAAATGTGTTCTCTGAAGCGTGGTTTAATGAATCAGAACCAATTTAAACTACCGTCTGGTTTGAAATACCGAAATCTGCCAAATTTAAGACTTCTGTGAAGCATCCAAGTCCTCAGATAATCAAATGTTCAGCTGTGTTTTGAACGTGTACCCTCTTGGATGGGTGGGTGGGTTGGTGGATGGATGGATGGTAGATGGGTGGGTAAATAGATTGTGGATGGGTGGGTGGATAGATAAATGTGGATGTGTGGGTGGGTGGATAGATGGGTGGGTTGGCGATGGATGGATGGTAGATAGGTGGGTGGATGAATAGATGATGAATGGGTGGGCCGGTAGGTAAATGAGTGGACAAATGGTGGGTGTGGAGGTGGGTGGATAGAAGGATGGGTTGGTGGATGGATAAAAGTGGCTGCTGCCGCCAAAGCCGTGACTTCTATATTATCCATCCAACCTTCCCCTGGCACTCATTCCTTTTCTTCCAGTAACAGCACCTCGATTTTGCTCTGGAAAACCCCACTCTCGCCACTGCCAGAAGCTGGCCTTGAACAAGCAGGGATGCAAATGTCCACTACATGAAATTCTCTGTTGGAAGAAAACGCAATCCTGTACACGTCACTGCCGGGGCATCCTGACAAGTTAGCAAAGACTGGATGGCAATTTCTGCCCTGAGCTCCTCTTCACGTGGAGGGAAGTGCGTGAAGCTGAGAATGAGAGCCTTCCGCACCGTGGGCCAGCTGAGAACACATTCCTCCGTGTGCCACCAAACCACCCAAATCGAAAGCCTGCCTCGGGAAGCCCATACAGAAGCCTGTCGCGGCACCCACTGTTCATGCGGGCACCACAGGGCTGTGCAGGAGGAGCAGAGCACTTCAGCTCGCAAGCACCGGCCCAGCATGATGGCCCTGCAAACCCTGCAGACGCAGCCAAAGCACCCTCCGCTCACAGGCCGAGGCTTCCTCTCCGCCCGCGTCTGAGATCTGAAGCTCCTGGCTTATGAGTCAGACCTCTTCTTTAGCTGCTCTGAGGATCACTCTGCTTCAAAAAGATCAGTGAGTGGGACTCCAGATTTGCCGGCGGAGACTGCGGAGAGAGGGGCAGTGTTTGCTTGCGACAGAACCCTCTGTTCTGGAGAGAGGGCCCACTTGGGATGCTCTGGTCATTGCACCGAGTCTGGCAGGGTTCAACCCGCACATAATGGACAGCCACACAGAGCCGCCAGGCATCCAGGGCTGGCCACAGCCAGGCCCACCTCCCCCGCCCCTCCCCCGCACGGGCTGGCCTGGACTCAGGAGGAAGAGCTCGGCGAGGCAGGTCTCCTCTCTGCCCCTCTCTGTGTGCCCGCCCTGTGACCACCCCGGGCAGCACCTGAGCCACTCCGTTCCCACCAAAGGCCGCAGGGCATCCTTCTCACTCTCTGGAGGAGGAGCAAGGGGCTCCGCCTCACTGTGCCCGGATCTTTCATGATGAATGGGCGCAGCTCCCTCCATCCCCAACGCCAGCTAGCTGAGCTCAGACTGGCACAGTAAGGCACCTGTGGTCTGAGAAGCTGACTGTTCAGGGCAGATAAAATTCTCCAGACAAGGAAGGAGATAACGTCCCAAGTTCTGATCATCAGTCAGCAGCACAGCTGGGCTCTTTCTCCCAAGACCTAGGCTCCCTGACCATCTCGATGCTGTACGATGGAGGGGACGGAGCCCCCAAACCCACTGAGACAGTCTCCTTGGAAACACGACCCGTCACCCTGGAAGTCTGAAACAGGCGGATGGGATTTCTCAGGCACTCCCCTTTTTCACTGAGCACTCTCCTCTTGCCCAGTATTCTGGTAAAACTCCACCCGCAAGGGTGCCCGACAACGATACCATCAGCACATTGGAGAGACCCCACTCAGGACTGATGCACGGGTCGCTCCTCCTGGCCAGATGCAGGTCACAGACAGGCGCCAGGCCCGCCCACGGCTCTCTGGAATGGAACTGTTGGTCCCACCGAGCTGCAGGCCCAGCCCCTCCCACTGGGGTTCAGACCTGCAGGGACTCCTGGCCCCTCCCAGCCTGAGTTTCCATCTGCATTCCTGCCCTGTCAGCCACATAGTTCTTCTAATGAACACTCCTTCTGCTGTGTGAATTGGTTTTTAACACAACAGCAGCCCTTACCTGACAATAGGTGGCAGGTACCAGGTCTTTGGGGAAATGAGGGACATTTTCTTCCACTCATGGAGCTGAGCTGGCGAGAGCAAGGGAGCTCATTCCTCTGCGGGGATGAGACTGTCACAGCCCATAGCACCTATGATCAGAACCGCCCATCAAGCTGTCCTCTGCGCCATCCCTCGCTCTGGCCAGCGCTCGATGGGGACAGACATCCCTGCTGGGGGAAGGGTGCTGGCTGCTTTGGACTGCAGCTGCCAGCTCGAACCCTTCCGTTCTCACCCACGGGAAGACTGAGACCCAGAAACGCCCCATGGCCACGCTCAGAGAATCCCTCACCCACTGTCCGCAGGGCTGAGCTCAGCTGGAACATGAGATTCAGAGTCTGTCCGGGCTACACAATTGCAGCAGCATCTCTACCCGCTCCCTCGCCAGGTTCCATAGGTGAAAGGTACAGTCAGAAAGGGCAGGACACCGAGGACCACACGCTGGGGACCTGGGCACTGCCCTCTGGATACATCAGGGTTCTTTGGTTGCTAGCGACACATACCAATCTGGAAAATTCCAGCCACTGGGGAGTCCATGAGAAGGACAGGAGAAGAATCTCAGAGAATCAAAGAAAGGGCTAAGGAACCAGACTCAGAGAGGAGAGGAAGGAAAACCCAGAGACACACGTGCCCGAGAGCGTGTGCAGGGACCCTCCGTGCTGAAGAGCACGGATTCATTTTGCACTCAAAAATAATAATAATAATTACAGCTCTATCAACATTAACATTTCGGTTTGAAATATTATGGCTCCAATGTCTAATTAACATAGTAATTAGACATATTAATATATTTCCTTCTTCATTTCAAATCCATAATCTACACTAATTGCGTTTAATGCACTCACTTTGGATGGATGCTGATATTTTGGAGTGTAAAATTATAACTTACCCCATTAACGAAAATCCTGCGGCAGCAAAGTCATCGCTAATGCTGTTAGGCTTTGCGTCTGTGATGTTGCTGCCAGCGGTCCGAGGAGGCGAGGCAACTTCCATCTGCAAATTAGGCAGGACAGGGCGACTGTGGGTGGGCGGGAGCACCTCTCCCACACGCGACTGCACACAGACACCCCAGAGCGAGCGGGGGCGCGAAGGCCCATCAGTGCTGAGAAGGGCAGCTCAGGACACCGGGTGTGGACATCCCTCTTCCCGAGTCACCGGCAAGCAACATGGAATGGCCTGGAACTTCCCCACTGGTTTCAGAAAGACTCCCGAAGGCCCTGGAGGAGGATGGAGATCTGAGCGCCTAGGATCTGGGATGTTCAGTGACTGCAGTTTCCAGCCCACGTAGCTTTCCTCATCAACACAGACACTCACACTCAGCACCCCAGGCCCACAGCCACCTGGTGCCTGGCCACTGCACACCACACAGGCACGCGCCCGCTCCCGCCCTCCGATGACCCCCGCAGAGGACAGTCCTGGCGTCTCCGTCCCGCAGCCCTTCCACATGCGCTCGGCAGCTAAGTGCAAGGAGGGTCCCTGCAGACAAGACGCAGGGCCCTGGGCTGTATCAGGGACGTCATGCACATGGCTCTCTCCGCTAGAACCAGCCGCATCCTCCCTCCTCCACCGAACAGAGGCTTCATCCTGCCCCCAGGGCCCCACGGCTTCAGAGCACAGAATCATGTGTGAATAACATCACGTGACCATCCCTGTGAGCAGATCCCGCAGGGAGACTGTGGAGCAGATGGGGAGAACCCATTGCCTGGGGAAGCCCTGAGCCAGCCCTGGCTGCTGACCACGACCCGGGCAAGGCCCTTTGCCTCTCTGAGCCTGTTTGCTCATCTGAGAAGAGGAGAGGCAGAACCAGTGGCCTCCAAAGTCCCTCCCAGTGTTAACACTGGCGTGAAGGCCACTGACCTGTGCGTTCTTCCCTGAGGGCCGGCGGCACATTCCAGGTGAAGGTAACCCCTCTCTTCAGGAAGCCTGAGCTCCTGCCCATACCGAGGGGCACCTGAAGTTACCCCACATGGCATGTTTCCTGCAAGGACTGACCCTATCCCCTGACCCGCAGGGGAGGAAATACAGAGTGGCCAGATTATTATGATCTCTGAACGCATAATAATCTGGCCACTCAGCATGTGCGTGTGTGTGTGTGTGTGTGTGTGTGTGTGTGTGTGTGTGTGTATTAGAGGCCCAGTGCATGCATTTGTGCATGGGTGGGGTCTTCCCAGGGTGAGGGGACATGTGCAGTTGGCCGACCTGCCTGCTGGTTGAACTCCTGGTTGAGGGGACAATTTGCATATTAACCTTTTATTATATAGGATATACACTGAGTGGCTAGGTTATTATGCGCTCAGAGATCATAATAATCTGGCAACTCAGTGTGTATTTCCTCTACCCACCATAGGTTCATCGTCTGGGCCTGGAAAAGGCACGTTAAACAAGACAAACACACAGAAGCTTATTTGTACATGCTGCACATGCGCACGGGAGCACTTGGTGCTGGGGCACGCGGAGGGGTGGTGGGAACTCGGCTTATACAGCATCTTCACAGAAGAACGATAAGTGTGCCCTCTGGCTTGCATGGTTCTGTTGGTTGGGTATCACCCTGCACACTGAAAGGTCGCTGGTGCAATTCCTGGTCAGAGCACATGCCTGGGTTTCAGGCTGATCCCCGGTAAGGGGCATGCAGGAGGCAGCCGATTGAAGTTTCACTCTCACATCAAACTCTCCCCCTCAACCTCTCTCTCTCTCTCAAAAAAAAAGCTTTGGAAAAAATAAATAAATAAATTTGTAGAGAAGGAACAAAACAAAGGAAAAGGGCTTTAGGCTGTGGGGGAGGTGGGCAAACTGTGGGAAGGTAACTATACTTCAGCTCAAAATAACCTTTTTGCCAAAGTGGCCTATGTGGAGGAGGCATCTCTATCTCTGGCCCCTAGCACGCAGCCCGGCGCCCGGGGCTGCTCAGCACCGGCTTCTAAGGAGGAGTGTGTGCTCAGTCGGCTCCACTGTAAAGACGAAGCTCCCCCTGCTCTCTGGTGCGTCCACACCAGCCTACATCCTGTTCGTCTCAGACACCACGCACGCTGCTAACGAGGCATCAGCATTCCAAATCTACCCTCTGATGCTGGGGCGATGCATTTCATCTCTCAAAGGCTGGTTTTCTATGCTCAGCCCTGATCCTCATCTCCATTACAGCTTTAATTAATTTAGCATCTCTCCACCAGCAGGTGCTAAGTGCCCAGCAGAGATGGGAAACCCACGAAAACAAGGCAGCTCCCCGCCCCAGGCCAGGCCTCCGAGCCCCGGGAAATGGCCATTTGAGTGAGAAAGCATTTATCGGCCAACGCGGGGCTTCCACAGCAGTTAGTCAGGAAGGAAAGACAAGGCGAGGGCCAGGGCCAGTGGCAGCCCTCGGCCTGGCCCGGAGGACCTTCAGACCCACACCTGGCCCTGAGCCGGGAAGCCTTAATTAGCTCCTGGGGGAGCCAGCTCTGCCGCTTGCATTCAGGGAGGTTTCCTAAGCCCTTCTTTGCGTTCCTAGGGGTTTTGTTTTGGCTTCTGTTTTCATCCCTTTGAGCAGCTGGTTCTTCAAGGCCCCACGCCAACGGAGACATCCCTCGGTGGTGGCCCCGGAGGGTGCTGCGGAGGCCTCTGGGCTTGGCTCCACCACCTGCTCTGGTCTGGGGGCCACAAATGATCTGGACACGAGTCCTAGGACGACGGCAGACCAAGGGGCCTCCTGGTAGAGGGGGCCCCGGTAGCAGCACCAAGCGCCACACAACCCTCCAGTCAAAGCCCACGCTTCCGGCCACACTCCACTTCCTGAAAACCAATCACAGGTCACCATGGGCCACCAGCTGAGTCTGCCTGGAAGCTGTGCTGCTCCTCCTCATGGGACACGGGAGTCTCCCAGACCCAGAGGGACCTGGGGCCTAGGGCCCCAGCACCCCAGCACCCCAGCTGGGCATCACACGGCCACACCAGGCCCCACCCAGGACCCTGATGCTGGGCACAAGCCTCGTGTCCAGTCATGCTCACCAATATGTCCAGCTCTCTTTCCTCCTCTGTTCCATCCCTGGGAGCTCAGACGTGACCACTCACTTGCTTCTCCCACAACAAAGGATGGGGCCGATTCTGGACAGAAAATGCAAGCGCCAGTGTGGGCGTCCACACTCCTCGCGAGTTGTGACAAAGCCTGAAGTCTGGGTTGAGACTGCGGTGCCCAAGGCAGGTGGAGCCTGGCCATCAGGATCCCTGCCTTGAGGGAGGGACCAGCCCCTGGGCTGCGTCAGACATACGTCCAGATGACATGACCAGCGCTGAGCAGCCCGCTCGCCTGCTGTGCACATGGACTTGCACAGGACCCTCCCCCCAGTCACTGCGAAAGGCCTGGGAGGTCCCAGGGAGGCTGCTTGAACAGGGTCACACGTTGCCCTTGTCTTCAAACATACCAACTGCTGGCAAAGATCACTGTCCCGACACCCGGGGCTGGTGGCTGCAGACCCTCCACGGATCCGTCCTTGTCTTCTGCATCGGCCTGTGGACCTCAAGACTGCCTGCAGCACCGGGAGCCTGCCCCCCGCCAGCCCTGCCCCCCGCCCCCACCCCCGCTGGCTAGGGTCACGGATAGTCACACCATCGGCCTAAAATCACATCCCAACATCGACAGAGGACACGTTTATAATCGTTCAACTGCCCCAGACGAAAGCATTTCCTGTCCAAGCGAGGCAGCATGACTAAGCTGCAAACAACAGCGAAGTATTAAACTTTAATTCCTACTATCTTCAGAGAGGGTTGCTAAAAGCTTTCCTTTAAGCTGCTCATTTTTCTAGGGAATTAAACTGTACTAAGTGCTCTCATTACCGGACATTTGGTGTATGTTTTTGTTGTTGTTTGGGGGGGTGTTTGGAGTAGATGTGAGAAATTTCAGATCTGAATTCACAATTAACACAAAATATAAGCCCAGTGTTGTTTCTGGGTTGTCCTGTCTGTTCATCCATGGTTTATTAAATGCCTACTATGTGCCAGGCACTGAGAAAATGTGATCTGAAACAATAAAAAGCAGGAGTGGGGGAGCAAGGGGTGGGGCGCACTGTGAGGCCATCTGGTCACCCTGCCGGACCCTGTTCCTGAGCTGTTTGCTCATCTGCACCCAAGAAGCTTAGGGTCTGCGGCAGCTAAGCTCCCTGTCACCCACGCCGTCCGTCTTCACCACCGTCGCAGGGCGGGTTCCTGAGAGCGAGAACAGAAGCTGCACGACCACTCGAGGCGCGGAGCCACACGATGTCGCTTTTGCATCTTGCTGGCCAAAGTCTCAGGACCAGCCAGACTCCAGGCTGTGGAGGCAGACTCCACCTCTCCCCGGAAGGAGCAGAAAGGCCTATGGCAGAGGGTGTGGGTGCGGGAAGAGGGCATGTTCGCCGTAGCATCTCAGACGTGTCCAACGTGTCCTCCGGTGTCCAAAGTTGAGCTCTGATATTCACCCCAACCTACCCTTCCCCCAGTCACCGTCTTCCCATTAGCGGCAGCTCCATTCTGTCTGCGGTTCAGGCTGAACCCCAGAGTCACTCTAGACTCCCTCACTCACTCACCTCATGTCGGTCCAGCGGCGACACCAGGGCATCCCACCCTCAACCTGAACCAGGAGAGATCCACCCTCACCGCCCCCACAGCCACACCCTGGTCCTGCCACCAGCCCCCCACCCAGGTTACCCCCGTGTGCCCCTTCAGGAGCAAATGTCCTCTGCTCAGTGGTGATGGCTGCTGACGGGACCTGGGGTTCTCATTCGATTGGCTTTGCATCTCACTGGACACGCCATGCTCCCATATCAAGCTCAGTGTCCCAAGCAATCAATGTCTAGGCCAGCAGAGAAGGGTCCTTCCTGCCTCTTGACGGCTGGTGGCTGCGGCACTCCTTGGCTGATGGCTGCATCACTCCCCCCTCTTCCTGTCTTCACATGACCGTCATCCCTCTGTGTGCCTGTGTCCCCACAGGGCACCCTCCTCTCTGGGAGCCTGGTCTTAGAAAGATGCATGTTAGCCTCAAGGCCCACCCTGCTCCCTGCAGGTGTGACCCCCTCTTCACCTGCACCCTAATTCCATCCTCAGTGACCCTATGTCCCATACGTCACATTTGCCAGGACTCTGGCGCATCTTTTGGGGGCTGTGAGGTGAAGGCAACTCTTTGGAAGCGCATGTGAAGGATGCGATTTGGGAGCTGCCGAACGCCTGGGGGTGTCCTTGTGTCTGGACCCCTTCCTGTGGGGACACTCCAGCGGCACTCAAGGGACAGTCTGGGGTGCCTGTGAACGCACCTCCCTAAGGAGCCCAATTTGAGGGAACACTTTTTCTAACGTGTGTTCTGTTCCGGCATGGTATTAGAGAAACAAGGGCCACCCGAAGGCATTAGGAATCCATATCAAAGCTCAGAACAAAGCATTGCAATACCTCTCACACGCGGCGGCAGTCTGCACTGTAAAATGGCCTCTGTGTTAATATGAATTTCTCCTCAGTGCCCCTGGTAAGAACATCTTCGTCGCAAGCCTCCCTCCGAGGCAAACCGTCAGGATGTAGCACGCTGTCACACCAGCGGCAAGCCTCCCTCATTAACTCCTGCACACATGTGGTTAAGGAGCCATTTCGCAGGCACCAACACAGGAAACATCAGTCACTTCTCACCCAGGGCCAGCAAAGGGAGGGACTGAGGACCCTCCGATCCTGGCTGTTCTGAAATCTCTCGAGTTTCTACTTTCCAAGGAGAAATGGGTAAGTTCACCTCTGTGTTCCCATCCCATAAGCCAAAAGCAAATGAATGAGGTTTCTGGAGAGTTCAATTGAGTTTCGTCCAAAGAGCATCCAAGTTCAATGTCTTTACAGAAAAATGTCAACACCAATTTCCAGCAGAGGGAGGAGATAGTCAAGTGTCAGGAAAAATTATATCTAGAAATCCCCAATAAAAGGGGACATGGTATACAGAAGGGGGTGAAATGACGTGAATGCTACTTTGAGCTGTCTTTGTTAAATATTGTCAGGAATTGAATCAGAATGGATGCAAGGATCTTACCACTCATTCATCCCACATTCACCCCGAATACACCCCACTTACACCCCACCCTCACCCCAGAATCACCCCACCTTCATCCCACACTCACTCAACACTCAGCTCTTTTAGAGGAATGAATCACTGACATTTCACCAACACCAGGAGGAGTCAAAACCCAAACTCATACAGCAGACCTGAAAAATCTTGCTAAGGTTCTTTTTAGATAGGAAAATATTTCATAGATTCCTTTGTCGGTGTAAATAATTTAATATGTAACTGTTATACATGGGTCAAACAATTTGACTTTAAAATAAATATAAAAATACCTAAGGTAGAGATGCCAAATAAATTTGAAACAGAACACGGTGGTGGCTCAAGACTGGAGAAATGAGCAGAGGCGGCGCCGGCGATAACAGCTGGACGATAATGGACGGCAGCGGACAGATTAGGAAGAGTAATGTTGAGCCTGGGACCAGCTTGGAAACCAGACAAAGGAAGTTAAAGTAGCAACTAACTAAAGCACCCAGGGAGCGAGGACCACGCCTGCCAGAGCCCCGTGGGTACCTGAGACGCAAGCGCACCCCGACCGCGTTCTGTGCGGCACAGATCAGCCCACAAAGGCCCTCGTGCTGTGACACTTCCGCCCAGTGAAGCATCAGGGACCATCCGAGAGGCGCTGAGAGGGCGAAACAGTCCACTGAGTAACGAACGGCTAAGAGGAAACACATTCATTCCGTTGCTCATCACAGTTTGATAAGAAAGTGAATGCCATCAAGCGGAAATGGTAACAAAACGAACACATGTCATTATGGGGGGAGCTGGAGGCATCCTGGAACAGCTCGGCTGCCCATTTCCAAGGTCTTCTGAGATCTCTGTAGAAGCTATTGTGAACGGGGCAGGAAAGAACCATGAGTTTCGGTGAATTATGAGATTCATTGGGATTTAAAATCCGCCAGGGCGGCGTCCTATGAGACAGAAAATTGAGCTTTGGAGGCGGGTGTGAGAGGCAACAAACTGGGGGCACAGTCCCTGTCGGAAGGAGGGAGCTGGTAATGAGATCCTTCCCCAAACTCTTCAATCGCCACCCCTGGGAGTCAGAAACCCTGAGTGCAAATGAAAGGACGTTGATTTAATGGGAACCGGAGGGTCAACGCATATTTGCAAAGAGCCTGGGGGCGAAGGCTTTGCACAGCCACGCAGAGATGGAAATACGGAATGCGGATCAGGGGAACATCATGTTTAATTGCCAGGAAATTAGAAATGAATTCTCACAAAAATATGTCTCTCAAGACAAAACCCCATTTCAACCTAAATAGACTTTCATGAACTGCGGAAGCGCCGTGGTATCAGGAGAGAAAGCCCACAGCACAGCGGGGCAAGGCCGCCGCTAAGTTCTGACGCCAGGATCCGAGATATGAGTCATCACGGTGTTTCTATACAGTGTCCTCTCGGGAGGCACAGATGGCCGACGAGTTCCAAGAACTTGCTCCTACATTGTATTTGTCCAGTCAGGAAACACGGCCCCCCAGTCCTTTTTAAAAGAACAACAGATTGCTAACCCCAGAGAGCTGCTGGGTTTGGGGGTTGCTTGGTTTGTTGCAGTGTTCTCAGGGCAGCAGATAATCCGGGTGCATCAATGTGTGCGTGTCCCCGGAGCTGCACGAGGCTGGTAAGACGGGCCATCTCCTCCTCCTGTCCCCACAAGGCAGCCATGTGAGGCCTCTGATAATTGAGCTCTGCGCCCCAGCCTCTCATCCAGGTGAGTTGGTGGCACAAAGAGTCTGAACTCCCGGAGGACAAGACACACCAGACTCTGCCACCTCTGCAGGGGTGCAGCCTACTCCTCAGGGCCCACAGGTGGGCGTTCCCCGAGCTGAGCCTCTGCCCGCCTGGGTGCTGTGGTCCCAGGGCTGTGGTAAGGAGATCATGGCCCCCAAAGACACCAGGCCACAATCCCTGGGGCCCGTGAAGGTGACCTTCAATGGCAAAGACTTTGCAGATGTGACTAAGTTATTGGTCCTCAGACGGGACCCCAAGCGCCATCATGAGTGTCCTTAGATAAGGGCAGCGAAGGGAGATTCCACAGCGTGCCCAAAGGAGAAGGAGGTGCGACCACAGAGACAGGTGCCGCCATAGTCAAAGCACACCTGGGACCAGCAGAGGCGGGAGAAGCAGAAGCACCCTCCCCAAAGCCTTCAGAGGGAGCCCGGCCCTGCCAGCACCTGGGTTTTGGGCTTCTGGCCTCCAGGAAAGAGTACATTTCTGGTTGTCTTAAGCTACCCAGTTGTCATAACTTGTCACATCAGTCACAAGAAACTTTAAGGTCAGAGCTCTGGGCCAGTCAGAGGCCTGCCTGGAAGGAGACACAGAAGCCAGACACGAGAAGGATCTGGCCGTGACCCCGAGGCCAGTGCCCCGGGACCACCTTGCATCAGGCAAGGTGCTCTTCTCTGGTGCCTGAGCCGGTCAGTCCTTGTTAGGGCTCTGTCACAACGGAGCCTCGATTTATAGACAGGTCACGCAGAGAAGGTGCGATGCAGGAGACCAGGGCCACCTGGAGACGAGCACGTTGCTGCCTGGGAGTCGGCACCCACAGCCTCCATCTGCCCCAAGAGTGTCGGATGGGGTGTGTGTGTGGGGGGGTGCCTCAGGAAAAGAAGGCTGCATTGTTGATACATGTGTGTATATTTTTATTCCTGGTGGGGACGGAGCCCCAGGAGAAGGCCATGTGAAGAGCATCTGGGGAAACCTCCACATCGTTCATGGGACAAGCCACGTTGGCAAGGCACACCCCAGGCCCACCTGCCCCAGCCACCTCTCCCAGCACCCTTTGAGCTGTGCTGGGACCATGGAGGTGGGGAGGGTGGAGGGCCGCACCCCCTCCCCAGGATGCACAGGGGTCTCCTGGCAGAAGATCAGGGCCAAGGTGAGGGTCCCAACCATGGTCAAGGTTACCTGAAGAGACCTGTTAGTGGGCGGCATTTTTAACCAGATGTGCTGGAGCAAAAGGAACCCCTACCTGTGGGGGTGCTACCCAAACAGCAATCACGGGGATAATGTGCTTCGACATTTTGAAAAATCAGCTGGGAAAAGCGGAGGTGTGGGAAGACAATTTAATGTGCAGTCTATCAGAAAACAACCACAGAAACAGACTTCAAAAATTCTTAATAAATATGTTCACAACTCCGAGATAATATACTTGAGAACCTGGATTTAATGGGCAATTCTCTAGGCAAATACCAATTGTTAAACTGACCTGAGAATGAACAGAAAACCAGAGCCAGCGGTTCTCAAACCTGAGTGTGGACCAGAATCGCGAAAGGTTAGGAAAGCTCCGATGGCCGAGCCCAGCCCCCGATTTTGGGATTCAACAGGCCTGTGGGTGGGGGCTTCCCAAATTGGAATGTCTAACAAATTTCCAGGCAATGATGGACCGCCGGTCCAGGGACCACACTTCGAGAACCAATGGTCTAAATGCTAAGCCCCAGGAGAGCAAGAATCATATGCATGAGGGCACATTCGTTGTGAAACATCAGGAAATTTGGTATAATTCATCTTCATCACACAGGAGAAACCCATGTGGTCTGGGACCTTTTGTAGCTGGAGGGGACACCCACTTTCCTCACAATGGAATTCTCATTATATTGTACCTAACACCTTAGAAGCAAAACTTAGTAATTGTTCTTAAGCAACGTTTACCAATGTAATTAATCCAATTCCTTAAATTATATCCACAAATATACTCTGACAGACTATTTTTAAAATATATTTTATTGATTTCAGAGAGGAAGGGAGAGGGAGAGAGAAAAACATCAATGATAGGAGAATCACTGACCGGCTGCCTCCTGCACACCCCCGACTGGGGATGGAGCCTGCAACCCGGGCATGTGCCCTGACAAGGGCCTTTCATTCCGGGCCTGAGCTCTGCAGATACTCATTATCTGGGCAGACCCAACACCTGCCCGCAGTGGCCCAGCTCCAGTTCCCTGTGGCAGCCATGGGCTGACCTGCTTCTAGGGAGAGTGTTTGAACATTTTAATCAGAACCGAGAGATGATTCAGAGCAGGAGCCCTGATTCATGAGCCCGGGAGAAGCGTGTTTTGGCAGAGACATCGCAGAAAACTGGCTGAGTTTAAGTTATATTGTGGCTCCAAGTGCCCCTGCCCAGACCACATGCTTTTCTGCCTCCCAGTCTTCAATCCTGTGGGCTGATGTATTTCTACCCCCTCCTGAGCTTTGCCAGCTAACAGGAAAGCCTTCATTTCATCAAACCCTTGAAATGTCTATTTCCCGTCCCTACGAACACCTTAATAAATAGCGCAAGGCCTGAGGCTCGGTGCGAACCCACGAACCCACCGAGAGGGCAGCCACAGGCAGAGCTCTGCGCCTCATCACCATCACCGGGCCTCCAATGACAGCGCATCCCCGAGGGGCCGCCCCGCCTGTATTCAAATGCAGGCAAGACTGGAGTCCAAGGAGCAAGAAGACAGCCAACGGTGTGACAATGACAGATAGTGAGTCAGGCAGTGTGTTTCTCTCTAGACATGGCTCCCCGCTTCCAGGCATGGGGGGGAGGGAGCTACTGAGAGGAAGCATCTGGGGATGAAAGTGCCCCTGGCCACGCAGGCCAGCCCCGGAGCGGTTAGGTCAGACCCAGCGAGGCCGGGAGCAGCCGGCGGAGCCTGACGGTTCTCCCTGTGCCCAGGCTGCTCCAGCAGGACCAGCTGACCGGCCCCTCAGTGTGCACCCCCTGCCTGCAGCTCGCAGCCCGCAGCCGGAAGCCAGGGCTGCCACCGGCCCATCACAGGCGTACCCTGAGGATTGATAGCAGCTGCCGCACCATCGCCGAAGGCACCGTACGAGGACCCAGAACTGTTCTGGTTGATCACACAGACGCCTCTCGGGAAGCCACTCTGCTTGCTGAGCTGCGATGAATGGAGAACTTGCTCGACTCTGCGTCACGAATTGAGATCCATGAACTAATTGTTAATAGACTGGCAGAGCCTTGAAATGAAAGAGGCTGTAACCTGGGAGCAGGTTTGCCCTGGGCATCTGTAAGCTGGGCAGGGGCCAGCCTGGATGCCTGTCAGCCTCCCCTCTGGTGCAGGGGAGAGGGGGCACGTGGGGCCCGCCCATCACCACCTCCTTCTCCTGCATCTCTGTCTCCACCAACAGCACCACCTTCCTGGCAGCCGGTCCCCCTGCTCCCAGAGCCCCCACCACTCCGCTCACGCCTCTAGGAAGTGCCTTTCCCTCTGAAGCTGGGCTTTAGCCCCTGGTTAGAAACGACCAAAGCAAGAGGAGGCTCCGGGAGCACGGACCCTGGCTAGCAGCCTGAGTCAGGAAGGGAACGGGACAGCAGACGGAGAAATGGCTGTTTCTCAAGAGCTCTCTGGATTGGCTTCCTGTGGCCTCCACAACAACCCAGCACAACCCTGGGGCTGGAAACAACAGAAATGTATCCCTCACGTTTCTGGAGGCCCCAGGGCCAATGCTGAAGTGTCCCTGGGACGACAGCCACTCCAAAGGCCGCAGGAGAGCATCCTGCAGGCCTTCTCCGTGCCACAGGGGACCCCAGCAGCTGGCCAGTCTTCACTCATCCAGAAGGCAGAGTGAGACCGCCACCTCCAGGGCATCATCCCCTGTGACTCAGAGGCTGCCGCTCCCTGCGTGGCTGCAGCAGCTCCCCGCCCCCCTGTCCTCCGTGAGAGCAGCACCAGGGAGGGCTGTGGAGACCTGTTCATGCAAGAAGCCCGAAGGCTGGGGTGGGACAGGGGCTGGGTGGAGGGGAGAAATGGAGGGACATCCACAATACTGTCAATAATAAAATATATATACACACACATACATATATTTAAAAATTTTTTTAAAGGACAGCCGTCGCATGGAAACGACCAAGAGGGCCAGCCTGGCCAGATTCCGTGCAGCCGCCCCGCCTGGGACCAGCTCACAGGGTCACATTTCGGCTCTCGGGCGTCCACGTGAGTCGCAGGGCGCCATCTCTCTCCAGAGCGTGTGATTCTGCTCTGAGTCTTCAAAGAGCAGATTTCTCACAGGCCATGGCATGTTTGAAGTTATAGGAAGCCTTTGAAGAAACAGAAGAAAGAGACGGGAAGAGAGAGAGAGAGAGAGAGAGAGGGAGGGAGAGAGAGAGAAAGAGAGAGAGAGAGAGGAGAAAACACCCTCTTCCCCCACAGCAGCCTCACAGTAAACTACATCCGGAGGACCTGTTGCCCCCACACAGCGCTCGGGGACCTCTGTGAGGCTGAGGGCAGGGAGGAAAGGACGAGACTGTCCCTCTGACCCGGGAGCATGGGTCAGGCTGGCCTCTGAGCTCCCAGGAGCATCCCCCGGTCCCTCCTCTTTCCAGGATTGACTGCTGAGCGCCTGCACTTGGGACCATTCCAGACCAGACCTCGCCCGGCCTGTGTGCCCTCAGCTTGCTGACCATTGTAAGTTTGCACCTTCCTGAGTTCTGTGGTCATTCTAGGGAATTACTGAACCCGAGGTGGGGCTATGGGAAGCCCTGATTTGTAGGCAATTGGAACAGAAGTGTGGGTGGCCTGGGGAGCCCCAGGTGATGCTGGTGTTGAGACGAGGGCAATCCTGTGGGGGCTTTGACCCTTAACCTGTGGGCCTACCCTAACCCGGGGGAGTCCGTGTTGCATTGAGTTGTATGACCCCCGTCCACGTCACAACCCTGTGGAGGCAGGAGTGCAAAGCCAGTCCCAGCAGGTGGGCAGACTCGCCAGCTCTCGCCGGTCCACCTGCTGGTCTCTCCATCACCCCCACTCCCTGAGAGACTGTGGCCACATCAGGGCCCAGAGCCCAGCCTCCCAGCATTCTTTTCAGAATCGGCCGCCATGAAATCAGGATTCTCGGAAGGCTTTTACCTTCCGGCGTTAAAGACCCATGGACGCATTTTGGCGAAGAGCGCAGAGCAGGATCAAAGCTTCATTTCGCTGATCAGAGAATAATCCAGCAAAGGAGACATGGTCCTGTTGTCAAAGTGATAAAAGACACTCATAATAGATCTGTGAGATATCAGCGGGGGAGGGGAGGTCACGTGGGAACCATCCATGCTTTTTCCTCTGAAGCCCACGAGGTTTTCCAGTAGTTATTTCTGAAATTTGTTAATTAAACCTAATTAGTTGTGTCAACCCAGAGCTCGCCATGCCTCAGAATTCTCTGTGCCAGCCTCGGGGCCGGAAAGCACCCGACGTAATTATGGAGCGAGAGACACCAGCCTCCTGAAGGCGTCCTCAACCGCACCTGCAGGATGCGCCACAGAGATGAGTGAGGGCCTTGCGGACCACACCCCTGGCGTCACTGCAGCCCGCCACCCACATGGGCAGGCCACTGAGCCACCAAGAAAAGCACTTACTCTCAGGAAACAGCACAAGGTCGCCGGAGGGATGGAGCCCAGGCCGTTGATCCCGGCTGCCCTTCAGCACTCAGGGATGGAGTGAACCGACCACTGGAGGGCGGGACAGGTCGCCAGGGCCTGCCACTATCTCCCTCGTTTCTCACATTGTCTGTTTCCTCATTGCTGATTGCATCCATGTCATTGATTTCACAGACTGTTACATAATCAGTCTATATAACACCCATAGCACTGTATTCCAGGCCGAGTATTAATCACAACCTTCACTAATGTTAATTACAACAGATATAGGGCCGGGGGCCTTCCGTCAACTGGAACCCACACTCGGCATAAAATAAAACCGTTCCCCCACGTCCTGGGGTGGCCGGAGAAAGGAAGCGGGGGCCACACGCTGTCAATTCCCCCGGAGCACGGAACCTAAGCTCCCAGAGCTTCTGTAAACCCTCTGATTGTAAAACTGTCTGCAGAATCCCAAAGAAGGTGGGACGCCAATAGATCAGCGTTTAAAGTTCACAGCATTAATCATTTAATCAAAATAATAATGTGGTCACGGGAGCCGCAAATCAATCATTATTTGCACCTCGCTCTTTCTTCACTTGTGAGCAAAATAAAACCAGCAGGCTATACCTTTCCCAAAGATGTTTTAGTTATAAATGAATCTTCGGTTGGAAAAAAAAAAAAAGCGCAAACAAAAACAAAACACATAAGGTTTTAAAATGCTTGTAAAATAAGTTTTCCTGCTGCCATCATGAAATTTGTTTTGCTCGAAAGGGCTTTTATTTCTCAGGTAAAAACATTAATCCAAAACATATTTGGTTTTAATTCTGCCATCAGAGTAGAGAGAAGTAAATAAATGAGTTTCCAAGAGCTGGTACCCAGCGCAGAACTCTGGCTGGGAGGAGGGAGGCAGCCCCCACTGATGGAACCCAACGGGAAACCCCCAGGGACCAGGCCTGGGTCGGGGCAGAGAGCTGCTCCGCGCTGGAGGGGACCCTGAGGGCAGGGCTGCTCCCGCCCGAATGTGGGCGGGTGAGCAGGGCGATGGAGGGCGTGCGGAGGCCCCTGTCTGGGGGTCCCTGCAGGAGGCTTCGCCCAGCCCTCTGCCCAACTCAATCAGCTACCGGACGCTCCTTCACAGGCGATCTTTCCCGGGGGCCTGTCTTTGGGCACCAGCACCTCTGTGCTGGGCTCCACTCTCCGGCCGCAGCAGGTAGTTTTCCCTGCCTGTGGCGAGTCCCATAACAACATCCTGGAAGGGCCACAGACCTTACCCTGCCAGCTCCGTGTGTCTTGGAGGGCCACAGACCATACCCTGCCGGCTCCATGTGCCCCTCCTTCTGTGCCCCATGGCTGCTACCTGACTCTGCTCCCGGCCTGCAGCAGCGATGCTGCGTCCCCCCCTCCCCGCCCCCCACCCCCGCCCCAAGCACAGTGATCCTTCTCGACAGGGACATGTCTGCTCTGCTGCTGCACACCCCTGTCCCACCCAGAAGGAAGGCCCCAGGCGGCAAACAAGCCTCCTTGGACCCTGATCCCCCCAAGACTTCCTTAGCCTCCTCTCCACCCACACCCACCCCACGTGTGTGTCCTGACCTGCAGCCTTTGAGCTCCCCTGTCACACCCGGCCTGTAACTCAGGGCCCCTGGCATAGAGACCAGGTCCCCACTCTCCCCCATGGCCATTTTCGACTCCCTCTCAGCCCCATAGAACAAAAAAAGTCCATGTTTCAACAGAAAACTATTCATCCTAACAAGATACAGCGAAATCTCAAACTTCATTTTCTTTGTCTGGTTTTGGTTTCAGGGGTAATAAAACCAAAACCAGACAGAGAAAATACAAAAAGGAAACCTACAAATCAATATCCCTCATGAATATAGATGCAGAAACACTTAACAAAATATTATCAAACAGAATTCAGCGGTGTATAAAAATCATTATTCACCATGACCAAATGGGATTTATTCCAGGGATACAAGGCTGGTTCCATATTTGAAAATCAACCAGCGTAATCCGCCACATTAACAGACTAAAGAAAAAAATTCCCATGGCCATATTAATCAACACAGAAAAATAATTTAACACAATTCAACACCCATTTATGATTTTTTTTAAAACTCTCAGATAAATAGGAAAAGAAAGGAATTTCCTCAGCTGCATAAAGAACTTACAAAAAGCCTATAGTTAACATGATATCTAGTAATGAAAGCCTGAACACGTTCCCACCAGGATTAGGAGCAGGCAGGGATGTCTGTTCTCACCACTCTTATTCAACATAAGAGTCGGAAATTTTAGCCAGTGTAACAAGATAAGAAAAGGAAATAAAAGGCATATAGATGGAAAAGAAAAATTAATACATAAACTATCCCTATTTGCAGATGACATGAGTATCTACTTAGAAATTCCTAAAGAATCTACAAAAACCCTTCTAGAACTAACAAGTAGGTTCAGCAAGGGTATACTAAGTAAGAGAAACATTCAAAATCCAATTTTTTTCTACACACTAGCAGTAAATATGTGAACACCAAAAGTAAAAAATACAAAATCATTTATAATCACTCAGAAAATGAAATAATGAGGTGTAAATGTAGTAATTCAGGTACATGACTTGTATAATGAAAATGATACAATGTTGATGAAATAAATTAAAAAAAATACCTAACTAAACATAGAGATATACCATGTTCATGGATTAGAAGATGCAACATAACAACAATGTCAATTTCTCTTAAATTGGTACACAGGTTTAATGCGGTTCCTATCAAAAACCTCTCCGACGATTTTATAAATATAGACAAGATTATTCAGAAATTTATATAGACATGCAAAGGAATTAGAACAGCTGAAACAGTTTTGAAAAAGAATAAGGATGAATCAGTCTACCTGGTTTCAAGACTTACCACATAGGTACATTCATCAAGGCTGTGTGGCATTGGCAGAGGGAGACATTCAGACCATGGACAGAACAGAGAACCCAGAAACAGACCCACACCGGTGTGCCAGCTGATTTTTGACAAATATGTGAAAACAATTCAATGACAGGAAGACAGACTTTTCAACAAATGGTCTGAGGCAGTGGTCGGCAAACTGATGAGTCAACAGAGCCAAATATCAACAGTACGATTGAAATTTCTTTTGAGAACCAAATTTTTTAAACTTAAAACTATATAGGTAGGTACATTGTTATTCACTTAATTAGGGTACTCCTAAGCTGGCCTTTGCTAAAAACTCAAGGGGCCAAAGAGCCGCCTGTGGCTCGCGAGACACAGTTTGCCGACCATTGGTCTGAGGGTTCCAATTGGACATCCAAAGGCAAAATAAAAGTAAGTAAGGAGGGACTTTGACCTATATGTGCACCTTATACAAAAATCAACTGCAAATATTAACAGTCTTAAATATAAGATATAAAACTATAAAAACTTTTAGAAAATAAAACATGAAGGAAAAGCAGGATCTAGGACTAGGCATGTAATTCTTAGACTTGATACCCAAAACATGATCCAAAAAAGAAAAAAAATATTAATAGATTGAACTTCATCAAAATTAAAACTGCTGCTCGGCAAAAGACCCTGTTAACAGGATGAAAAGAAAAAGCTACAGGTGGGGAGAAAATATTTGTGAATAATGTATTTGACAAAGGACTAAGTTAAAAAGAACTGTCAAATTCAACAATAAAAAAAATAAAATAAACTAACTAACTAGAAAAATGAGCAAAAGATACAAAGAGACATTTTACCAAAGAGGACATAGAGATGTTCAGCATCATTTGCCACTACGGGGATGCAAATTAGTACCTCAGGAATCACCACACAACCACTGACATGCTAAAATTGAAGACATGACAACACCAAATGCTAGCTAAAATTCAGAGAAACGGGATTACTGTGACAATGGTACAGCCACTCTGGCCAACATGTTGGCAGTTTCCATGGAAACGAAAGATCCATTAAAAACTAAACACATAACCCAGCAATTGAACTCCAGGCCACTATCTCAGAAAAATGAGGACTGGTGTCCAGACAGAAACCTTTATACAATATTTATGGCATCGTCATTCATAATAGACAAAAACTGGAAACAATTCAGAATGCCTTTGAATGGATGAATGGTTAAAAAACTCGGTGGCGCATCTATGCGATAGAATACTACTTAGAAATACAAAGGAACAGCCTACTGGCACATGCTCCAGCCTGCATGAATCTCCAGAAAATGATGCTGGGGGCGGGGGCGGGTGGGGGGGGGGGAGAGCCAACCCCAAAGGTTTCACACTGCATGATTCCATTTATTAATATTTTTCAAATGGCAAAATTATAGAATTGGAGAACAAATTAGTAGTTGCCAGGGGGCAGGAGGGCAGCAAAGGTGGCTATCAAGGCAACACGGGGTCCTTGTAGCGATGGAAATGTCCTCTAGCGTGACTGTGACAGGGTCAAGATCCAGGCTGAGATATTGCGCTCTAGTTTTGCAAGATGCTACCACTGGGTAAAGAGTACAGGACCTCTCTCCTTGATTTCTTAGAACTGCATGTGAATCTACAATCACCTCGAAATAAAAATATAATTACAAAAAAACACCTCCGCACCTATTATCCTAACAGGCCCTGGGAGCAAATAAGAGCCTTTGCCTAAAAGAAAAGAAAAAGGTAAGGGTGGTGGGGGGCGGGAACGGTGGTTTTTATTGTGCACAGAGCAGAGTTGGGACCATACCCCAGGTCACACACACACAGTCGCAGAGACACGGTAACATTATTGGTAGCAGATGGTCACAGGATCATTTTAAATTTGTGTCTCTTTCTCCACCTACGCTGCCTGGAGAAAACTACCACTTAATACATACATAGAAAACTACCACTTAATACATACATACAAATCCTGTAATTAGGTGGAAAACAGATCGTATTACTTTTCTCCATGTTGAAAGCATGACTTTATTTAATGTAAAATATCTGCAATTTCTATTACTCTGCCTTGAAGATATCCATGTTTTAATAAACCATGAACCTCAAAAATAAATAAAATGGTCCTGAACGTAAAAGCCAGAATTATAAAACTTCTAGGAGAAAACCTAAAAGAAAATCTTTGAGACCTTGAGAGAGGTTTTCTTAGAACCCAAAACACTGAACCAAAAAGAAAATTAAACTTCCTCAGAAATAAAACTTTAGTTTTTAGAAAAACACACATCTAAAAATCCTTGGCATCCTCAGAGTAATAGGTGTCTTTTTGTATGTTAATGAGATGACTGGTGACTGGTGGCTCCTGGGTCACCTCAGAGAACTCACCTTGTCACCAGGGGGATGGAACTTTCAGTCCCACCTCCCCCCACCTCAGGAGAGGGGGAAAGGACCAATGGGCTAATGATTTCATCGGTCATGCCTCCATTCTGAGGTCTCCATACAAACCCCAAAGTAGGGGTTCAGAGAGCTTTGGGGTTGGTGAACAGGCCAAAGTGCTGGGAGAGAGGCCTGGGGAGGGTGTGGAAGCTCCGGTTCCTTTCCCACATACGGGGCCCTGTGCATTCCTCCCCTCTTGCTGCTCCTAAATTGTACTCTTGTACAATAAACCTGTAACTAGTAAGCGACTGTTCCCCTGAGTTCTGTGAGCTGTGGTAGCCTCCGATCTATTGGTCGGGCAGAAGCCCAGGTGATTACCTGGCCTTGCATCTGACATGGAGGCATCCGGGGGACTGAGCCCTTCGCCTGTAGGGGGTGTATCTCAGATTTGCTTGGTGCGAGGAGACCCACGGACATCTTTCCACAGAGACAACCCAAATTTGCATCAACAGACGAGTGCGTGAGCCACTGTGGTGCAGCCAGCCACCAGAACGCTACTCGGCAATAAAAATGAATTTATTTACCGACACACACAACATGAATGCATCTTCAAAATCATTATGCCGAGCAAAGGAACCAGACACACTCAGGAAGACAAAGTGTGCAATCCCATGTGTGTGGAATTCATCTTCAGTAACAGAAAGCAGACGGGTGTTTGCTTGGGGCTGCAAGTGGGGAGAGGAGAGGTGGGAAGGGGCTCCCGAGGTGAGGAAATCCTCCGTGTCTTCATCAGGGCAGTGATTACAGGGGCAACTGTCAAAACACATCTACTGTTCGCTGACGGGTGCGTCTGATTCTATGGAAACTAACTCTCAATTCCATTCACTTTGAAAATTAATAGGGGCATATATCCATAGCTCATACAGCCTTCCCAATCATCTCAAACCTTTGGTGCACCTTCCTCTTGTCATGCCCGGTTAGATCCTCTGACTTTACTGGCTGATGGACTACGAGACGTGGCTGGTGGAGAGCTGGCCCTGGACACAAGGCTTCGTCTATTATTTGCACTGTTAGCCACATCCGCAGCCCACATGTTCTGCCTGGGGCTCTGTACAGCCTACTTCTTGAAGGAGATGATTTCCTTAGGCCCAGATGGAGAGATCAATAGATCCACTCACCGAGCACAGGGAAACGCAATACTCCCTCGTCTGCAGGGAGCAAACACGGCTGAGGCCCCTCTGCCTCCCCGGCTGCCTTGTGGAGCTCCCGCCCCAGAGAGCAGGTGCAGGGCCTTGTCCCACAGAGACACCTGTGAGGGAGTCCATCTCCATCCTTGTTAGAAAATGTTAATCTGCTTGAATATTAATGATTTTAAATAGAAAATAATTATAATAATGCTTTAAGTAATCATCTATATGAATAAAAGTCTAAGTGACCGACCAGACGTCCGTCTGACCATCCAACCAGCTGGTACATATAATGTGCATTAGCAATTTAAAAATAAACGTTGACTCGTGCAAGGCGATACATATAAAGCGCTCACTGATGCCAATCGTATGCATGTGTTTCGATCTGTCATTGTCAATCGTGAATTTGGTTGACACTTCTCTTACAGAGAAAGGGCAAATAGTGATATTAAAGTATTTCTTCTAATCCATTTCCTTTCAGTGTGCACGAATCCGTGCACCAGGCCACTAGTCTAAGATATAATAACCTAGCATTTTCTTCCCATACTCTGCTCTGCAGACCTCAAGGATGGAGAGAGAGAGACTTGGGGAGGTAGAGACGTGTAGAACGAGGCCAAATCCCGGGCAGCAGGAAGCTTGGCTGCGGGGCTGTTTCATTAGCTTTAAGTAGAAGGTAACTTTGTGTTGAGGCAGCCAGGATGCCCACTGAGGTCACCACACTCTGGGGTGTCACCAGATGGTCTGCCTTCCCCGCATCCCCTCCCCGAAACACGCAATGCTGGGTCAGAGCCTCCACCACCACCCCCTCCTCCAGCCAGCCCAGGATTCCCCTCTGTCTGGAAACAGATCAAGGCAAGAGGTGAGGAGTTGAACGCTGTCCCCAAAAGATTATGCATGTCCTGACCCCGTGCCTGTGAACGTGACTGCATTTGGAAATAGGGTCTTTGCAGATGGAATGAAGAATCTCAAAATGAGTAGACCCTGGATTCAGGGTGTCTTTACAAGAGGAAGGAGAGGGACCTTGGACTCAGACACACAGGCAAAAGGCTATGAGGAGGTGGAAGCAGCAACGGACCCGAGGGAGGTGTCTACAAGCCGATGTCTGTGGAAGACTACGGAGAAGCTGGGGCTGTTCTCCCCCACCCCCACACATGCAGGGGCCCTCCCCAGGCCCCGTGCAGACCCTCCCCGGGCAGAGCCCCTGCAAGACTTGACCCAGTCCAGCTGCCTGTGCTCCAGGTGGGGAGGACGGCGCCCCTTCCCGCTTGCCCAGGACCGCGAGGTCCATGCCGCTAACCCGCTGTCCCACCCGGTTCTGTGTTCGTCCCAGCATCTCTCATGTTGGATGAAGTAGCATAAGAGCTGCGTCCAGGTGAGTCAGGTGGGCTTGAGGTCTCCCAGCTGCTGCGATGGCTGCACCTCATGGTCTGGGAGATGCGGGTGCTGACCCAGGTGCTGCCCGGAGCTGGCTCTTCAGCATGGTTCCATCTGAGAGAGGCCAGCGATAGCCTGTCCCCCCTCCCCACCTTCCCACCCACCCCCATCCCTGCCAGGATGGAATGTGTAAATACCTCTGGATGACAACAATGTGGAAATAAATGACCCCCATAGGGAAGGATTCTCTCTAAATTTGCCAGAGTAATTAAGACAAAATGGTCTGTAGAAAAGAGATAATGCGAGGCACCAACATTTTAAATCTTTTCACAATAAAACACAACTTTGCAAAAGATTTCAGGCAATTTGTTGAAAAAACGAAATAGAACACTAAAAATTTAGTTTTCAGAAAACTACCAGAGATACGGAGTTAACCCAGAAAGAAGGCCACATTCCTGACGGAATCACCCATCTTTGAAATGCAAGCTGAGTCTGGCAAAGTCAGTGCAAAGAGAATGGTGCCCTCGAAAAGGCTGCTCCCTGGGCTCTGTCCTTGGGCTAAACGCCCCGCAGGTGGGATACACATGGGGCCGGATCCATTGCAGGACCAGGGCCTCACTATGATGCACAGGTGGGAGGAGCCCCCAGGCCCCTGCCCTCACCTTCAGGGCACATGCCGTCGCCCCACACAGGCAGGACCTGGGGGCAAGGCCTCGGGGTTCTGAAAGGTCCCCACACACCCGTCAAGGGTGCCAGTGTGACCAGGCCCCCATGTGGAGTTGGCAGACAAGGCCCCTGGAGGCCTGTCCCCACCTCCCCGTCTGCAGAGGAGCAGGCCTGTCTCCGTTGCAGTGATACTGAGCATGTAAGTTAGGATCCTGCACTGGGAGGACCCAGAGCATCTGTCTGTGCGACCAGCAGCCTCTCCACCCAGGGAACGCCATCGCTGCGGGGAGAGCTCTGTTTAAATGAAATGCCCTTCAACTTCTCTCCTTCGCAGCCGGCCTCCCCGCTCCTCTCAGGACTGAGATCGTAAATCTTGTCCACCCATGCTTCACCACCATCCACTGCTGGCCGTTTCTCACATTTCCCTGCACCCGATGTGCAGGCACCATCTTGACTGAAGAGGCACCGGTCGTCACCGGACTTGTACTTCTCGGCAAAGTCCACCGTCTTGGTGTCAAGAGTGCCGCCAACTAACGGGCCTGTCCCGTGTTCCCTCCAGACCTTCCTTCCCGCGCTGTCACCGCCATGGCCCTCACCTCCGAAGGTAACGCACGCCTGTCCTGTGTTCTGATAAAGGAATATCATTTTCTCTTCTTTCTTCCCTTCTACCCGTGGCAGTCAGCACACGGAGGCGAAGGCTTTAAAACCTCGAGGAGAATGACGGGTGTATTTCAAGGACTGGAGTATAAAAGCAGCAATGCAGACAGCCCTTCCCACATGTCAGATCGCAAATATTTAAAAGTGAGCTCCTGCGTCCCTCCTGTAAGGATGCATCTCCCCCGCTATTCAAGAGGGCTATTGGCTTGTTTATGATTCAAGTTGGAGTTCGGTTCACTTGGCCTAGCAATCTTTCACTTAAGTGTTTATGGGTCAAGTGAAAATTTAGTAAACTATTTATTTCGCTTTAGAGACACCGTGATCAGCTAGCCGACACCACGGGTTACTACAAGCCAAAAGGTTCTGGTCACTGATTTGACGCTGTCATCCCTTACGGCAGCCACGGCCACCTCGCCTTCAGCAATGAAGGGCAGCCACTGGGCTCCTGAGACCCCGGGACCAGTCATCCCATTGCATTTAGGTTTCCCAGTTCAGAGACAGCCGTTTACGCTGTAATTTACAACCTAAGGAAAGAGCGGGGAGCAAAGAAACGTGTACAGGAAGATAATTTAGTAACGAATTTGAAAATTAAGAACTTCATTATGTTACTTACTTAAAATATTTACTATTTTAAAGAATAAAAGTGCTCTCCTCACAGGACGGAGACCTGCCTGGAGAGACCACCAGCCCACTGAGCAGGAGCCCAAATCTGGCCCGTGGACCCTCGAGGCCAGATGTCCCTCTCCAGGAAGTCTGTCCCAAGCAGATCATTAGGCAACTGTGCAAAGCATGTTCAGATCACAGGGCACCAGCCCACACCCCATGGTCACGCGGCCGGTCGCATCGATGATGATCTGTAGGTTCAGCGGACACTACAGAAGCCACCGGTAAGAGGGACAGACACCCACAGAACCCACGGAGCCCAGGAAGGACACAGAAGGCCACAGCTGAGCACCATCCCCTTGTGAGCATGTGTGCGTGTGCACACGCGTGCACGCCTGTTTGCTTAGAGAGATGTGGACAGTGGCTCCTCTGGGAAGAGAAATATGGGAATGGCTTTTAACTCCTCTTACCTCCCTACACTTCACTCTATTTCATGGTAAATACATGAGGGTGTGTTATTATCTCTAAGACCAGAAAAAAGAAGTTTTCACTTGAAAAAACATGCAAAGGCTACTCCCACTTTTCTGAACTCAAGCTGTACTGGGAGGTGCCACATTGCAGACTGCGATGGTTCCTTTCAGGTCAGCTTGTCTGGGCTGTGGGCCCCGACACCCGGCCAAATGCCTATCTAGGTCACTGTGAAGGGGAACCCCAGAGGAGATTGGCATTCAGGTCAGTAGCTCTGAGTGAAGTGGGTGACACTCCCTACTCTGCAGGAGCCGCACCCAGTCCCTTGAGGCCTTAAGAGAAGAAGCCCGAGGTGCCTGGGGAAGGGGAACCCTGCGTGCAGAGGGCCCTCAGATGCCAGCTGCACCCCCAGCCCAGCCAGGTCTCTAGCCTGGGCCTGCCCTGCAGGTTTTGGACTTGCCAGCCTCCACAATCACATGAGCCAATTCCTTGAAATCAATTGGTATCTATCTATCTATCATCTACCTATCTACCTATCTACCTATCATCTATCTTTCTACTTATCTATCACCTATCTACCTATCATCTATCTTTCTATGTATCTATCATCTATTCATCTACTTCTCTATCTATTTACCTATCTACCCATCCCATACACACACCCTACTGGTCTGTCTCTCTGGAGTACCCCAGTACAGCTGCTTTTAACTTTTTAAAATAACTTTGTTTTTAGAGCAGATCCAGGTTCACAGCGAAGCTGAATGGAAGGCGCAGAGCTGTCCCTGCTCCCACACCTGCACACCCTCCACCCCACCAGCACCCCAGCAGAGGGGAGTTCTGCATTTGCTACCGTCGATGAACCCACACGGACACACCGTGATCACCCACAGTGCATCGTCTACATCGGCGTTCACCCTGTTGCCATGCTGTGGGTGTGGACAAACGTGTGACGGCATGTGGCCATCATTATAGCATCACACAGACTTCTCACTGCCCGAAATTACTCCGCGCTCCCCCATCCTCTTCCCTGGCAGAGAGCAGGTGTCACGGACTGGCCAGCAGGAAGGGCTCAGAGTGGGGTTACAGAAGAAAGGCAGGTGCCCACTTGAATTTGAGTTTTTCAGTATAAGTACGTCCGTGCAAATTTGGGCTCCTCTCATTTTATTGCCTGAACATGCGACTCTGCCGTGGAGATGACCCAACCCAAGGCTCCCACCTGGGTCCTCAGCTCCCGCACAGAAAACAGGGCCCACGGCACCCTTCCAGAGCTGCAGAAAGCCCGTTCCTGCGGGTGCAGGGACCCCAAGCTCCCCTCACTAAATCCCATTGGTGGGTGTGCTAGTTGTGGCCAGTGGTGACAAAGGCTGTGACCAGCAGTCAGAGGGGGCTCTGATTGGTAGGGGGACAGGGACATTATAGCCTGGCAGATGCTATGTGCCTGCATGTATGCATGTGTGTGTGTGTGTGTGTGTGTGTGTGTGTGTGTGTGCATGTGTTCAGAGGGGAAGCGACTAGTGAAGCTACTTCAGCGTGTGGACTCCATGAAATGGGTAATAAATGGGATCCTTTCTTAAGAAAAGGTCAGGGACCCACACTTTGCAGCTGACGGCCCGCAGTCCACACAGCAATTCTCCTTGAAAAGGTCGATGACCGCATCTGGGTCTCCTCATTCATTTTATTGGACTCCACATTGGCCTTCCGCAGGGGACGGCGCACGTTGCCCGGAGTGGCCGCCCCGCCCCGGCTGTCAGAGGAGTGTGTTTAATGCTGCGGGTCAGACCTGCACACCACACACCGTGGCCTCAGCCATAACCCATCGCTCATCCCCTGCCTCCGTCAGGCAGGGCCAGCCCAGCGTGCCGCCTCCTTGGCAGATAATAAGGTTATGGCAGCAAATTCCGGAACCAAAGGCCAAATCACTTCATTGCAAGGTTTTAACACCCCAATTTAAAGTTGCATGAACTTCCAGCTCAGCGAAACTGGCCGGCTGACTGCCCATTCGCTGCCCGTGCCCATGACGGGCCGACCCCACTCACCACCAGGGGCTGCAGGGAGGAGTGAGGTGCCGCTGTCAGACGGGGGAGCTGTGGCCCACTGTTCTCAAAGGCCCAGGTGGGGGTTGGTAGTCTGGTGACCAGGAGAAGGCAGGAACCCTCCTTGGACTGAGGGTGGCTGGACGCGGTGTGTGCCTGAAGGGAAGTGCCCGGGGTCCATGAGGGACAGGCACTGCCCCCAGGGCTCAGGCCCCGAGTCCTGCACCTGGAGAGAGAACAGAATTCAGGTGACCAGGCCGAGCGTGACAGGAACACACGTGAAACACGTCTCCTTGCACAGCTCTGCCACCACCATGCAGACGGGATCCGAGGGTCAGGAGGCAGGCCGTCACAGGGGCTGGCCGTCGGAGCTGGCCAGCTCAAACATGGAGCGAATGGCTCATCGTAGGGATACCAGGCGGGGCTGCTGAGCCCCGGGTCCTTGCAACATGCCCCCGTGTCCCCCCGAGGCAGCGGTGTGCTGTGCTGGCGCTCAGGGCGGCTGTCAGCAGAGCCATTTTATCATAAACTCTGCTGATGGCCTCCCATTATTGCTTTCCAGAGGGAAGATTTAGGACAGCAGAAAATGCTATGAAAAAGGATATTAGGCTTAGATTGACCATAACAATATTGTGATAAGAACGGAGCTATCAAGTTTATACCGTATCATTAAGTACACATTCCTCCCTGCGCTACTCAATAGACCAGCAAAGCAAGCGCGCACTGTAGCCTGTAATCTCGGGGAGCAATAAACCTAGTGTTTTGCATAAATGGATTGCACAAACTCTGTTTACTGTGATTCCGTGTCCACGGGAGGGAAGAGTGTCAGCAGAGAATTCCTCCTTCTGGGGCGGTGTCAACGACAGAGAAATAAATCATGTCCGTTTAAACCCGCGCAGGTGCGACGGGTGCAGAAAGTGACAGTGAATTTTTAAAAAATGTTTTTTATTGACTTCAGAGAGGAAGGGAGAGGGAGAGAGAGGTGGAAAACATCAATGAGAGAGAATCCTGCAAGCCCCACGCTAGGGAAGGAGCCCACAACCCGGGCGTGTGCCCTGACTGGGAATCAAACCGTGACCTCCTGGTTCACGGGTCAATGCTCAGCCGCTGAGCCACACCAGCTGGGCAGTCAAGTGGACTTTTAATGCCGTAATCGCTGGGATGCACCCTCTGTGTTCAACTGCATGTCGAGGTTCCTGGTCATACTTTCCAACCCGCCCCACAGACTGGATTGGGAGTGAAACACCCTGACCAGCAAGCCTCGCCACTCCGTCTGGAGATGCAGACGCCACTGGTGTGGATGCCTCAAATCCAGATGCAGAGCAAGGAGGAGCCAGGCCTGAGCCTTTTGCCCTCTGACCTACGCAGCCGCTTCTGCAAGCCACCCCGGCGGCCTCCTGAGGTCAGACCTGCGGCCGGGCCCAGCTGGCAGCCCAGCCACGTGCCGAGGTGTCTCCTGTCCCCTCCAGTACCCGTGGCTGCATGCCCAGCACCTGCAGGCTCCTCCCTTGTTTACCCGCATCTGGAAACCCAGGAGCATCCGGGGGCTGCTGTACCAGAACCGCCTGGTGCCTTGAAGCAGCACACACCGTTCTGCTCCGGTTCTGGAGGCCGGACGCCCTCAGTGCTGGCTGCTGGCAGGGCTGGTTCTTTCTAGAAGCTTCAGGGGAAAGCCGTTTTCCTTGCTGTTTCCAGCTTCCAGAGGCCACCTGCGGGCGTGGCTCCTGGGCCCTTCCTCACACTGCTCGACCTCTGCTCATCATCAGACTCTTTTCTGTTATCAGACTCTGTCCGTCATCAGACTCTGTCCGTCATCAGACTCTGTCCCTCATCAGACTCTGTCCCTCATCAGACTCTGTCCCTCATCAGACTCTGTCCGTCATCACTCTGTCCGTCATCAGACTCTGTCCGTCATCAGACTCTGTCCCTCATCAGACTCTGTCCCTCATCAGACTCTGTCCCTCATCAGACTGTCCGTCATCAGACTCTGTCCGTCATCAGACTCTGTCCATCATCAGATTCTGTCCGTCATCACTCTGTCCGTCATCAGACTCTGTCCGTCATCACTCTGTCCGTCATCACTCTGTCCATCATCAGACTCTGTCCCTCATCAGACTCTGTCCGTCATCAGACTCTGTCCCTCATCAGACTCTGTCCGTCATCAGACTCTGTCCATCATCAGACTCTGTCCCTCATCAGACTGTCCGTCATCAGACTCTGTCCCTCATCAGACTCTGTCCCTCATCAGACTCTGTCCGTCATCACTCAGTCCGTCATCAGACTCTGTCCGTCATCATTCTGTCCGTCATCAGACTCTGTCCCTCATCAGACTCTGTCCGTCATCAGACTCTGTCCCTCATCAGACTCTGTCCGTCATCAGACTCTGTCCGTCATCAGACTCTGTCCGTCATCAGACTCTGTCCATCATCAGACTCTGTCCGTCATCAGACTCTGTCCGTCATCAGACTCTGTCCGTCATCAGACTCTGTCCGTCATCAGACTCTGTCCCTCATCAGACTCTGTCCCTCATCAGACTCTGTCCCTCATCAGACTCTGTCCGTCATCAGACTCTGTCCGTCATCAGACTCTGTCCGTCATCAGACTCTGTCCGTCATCACTCTGTCCGTCATCAGACTCTGTCCGTCATCACTCTGTCCGTCATCACTCTGTCCGTCATCAGACTCTGTCCGTCATCAGACTCTGTCCCTCATCAGACTCTGTCCGTCATCAGACTCTGTCCCTCATCAGACTCTGTCCGTCATCAGACTCTGTCCCTCATCAGACTCTGTCCCTCATCAGACTCTGTCCGTCATCAGACTCTGTCCCTCATCAGACTCTGTCCCTCATCAGACTCTGTCCCTCATCAGACTCTGTCCCTCATCAGACTCTGTCCGTCATCAGACTCTGTCCGTCATCAGACTCTGTCCGTCATCAGACTCTGTCCGTCATCAGACTCTGTCCCTCATCAGACTCTGTCCGTCATCAGACTCTGTCCCTCATCAGACTCTGTCCGTCATCAGACTCTGTCCGTCATCAGACTCTGTCCATCATCAGACTCTGTCCCTCATCAGACTCTGTCCGTCATCACTCTGTCCGTCATCAGACTCTGTCCGTCATCAGACTCTGTCCCTCATCAGACTCTGTCCCTCATCAGACTGTCCGTCATCAGACTCTGTCCGTCATCAGACTCTGTCCATCATCAGATTCTGTCCGTCATCACTCTGTCCGTCATCAGACTCTGTCCGTCATCACTCTGTCCGTCATCATCACATCACTCTGTCCATCATCAGACTCTGTCCCTCATCAGACTCTGTCCGTCATCAGACTCTGTCCCTCATCAGACTCTGTCCGTCATCAGACTCTGTCCATCATCAGACTCTGTCCCTCATCAGACTGTCCGTCATCACTCTGTCCATCATTAGACTCTGTCTCTCATCAGACTCTGTCCGTCATCAGACTCTGTCCCTCATCAGACTCTGTCCGTCATCAGACTCTGTCCGTCATCACTCTGTCCGTCATCAGACTCTGTCCGTCATCACTCTGTCCGTCATCAGACTCTGTCCGTCATCAGACTCTGTCCGTCATCAGACTCTGTCCCTCATCAGACTCTGTCCATCATCAGACTCTGTCCCTCATCAGACTCTGTCATCAGACTCTGTCCCTCATCAGACTCTGTCCATCATCAGACTCTGTCCCTCATCAGACTCTGTCCCTCATCAGACTCTATCCGTCATCAGACTCTGTCCCTCATCAGACTCTGTCCCTCATCAGACTCTATCTGTCATCAGACTCTGCCGTCATCAGACTTTGTCCCTCATCAGACTCTGTCCGTCATCAGACTCTGTCCGTCGTCACTCTGTCCGTCGTCACTCTGTCCATCATCAGACTCTGTCCCTCATCAGACTCTATCTGTCATCAGACTCTGTCCGTCATCAGACTCTGTCCGTCATCACTCTGTCCCTCATCAGACTCTGTCCGTCATCAGACTCTGTCCGTCATCATTCTGTCCGTCATCAGACTCTGTCCGTCATCAGACTCTATCTGTCATCATACTCTGTCCATCATCAGACTCTATCTGTCATCAGACTCTGCCCCCTGCCCCCCGCCTTCTTCTTATAAGGACCCTTATGATTACACTGCACCCACCCAGATAACCCAGGGCAATCTCATCAAAAAACCCTTACCTTCATCACACCTGCACAGTCCCTTTGCCGGCGAAAGTCACACAGTCACAGTCTGGGGACCAAGATGTGGACATGTTTAGGAGCATCATTGTGTCTATCACCAGGAATCCTGGGTTTTTCTGTAATCCTGCAACACAGGATGGCTAGGAACGGTCTTGCATGCTTATGAAATCACATCCTTTTATTCTAAATATATTGGCTCTGAGTGCAGAACTAAGCCTGTTGTAGAGAAGGGAAACTGAAGAATGTCCTCACCAAGGCCAGCCTGTCCTGGGGGGACCCGGGGCAGAGCCCGAGGCTGGCTGGGAGCCCCATGGAGAGAGCCCCACACAGGCCCCTGACTCCTCACAGACATCCCACAAATGTCCATAGGGACATAGCCCAAAATTCCCCTCCACTCTCTGAAAACTTCATTGCATTCTGTAATCACAGACTGAGCCCTTAGCATCTGAGCAGCTACTGCAGAGGGGACCGGCCAGTGTGCGGGGCGACCGAGATGGTGAGGTCCATGACCCTGTCAGGCTGCCGGGCCCCCATCAACCATGAAGCTGCTGGTTTCCGCTCACCTCTGAGAACCCCACTCCCTATTCTGGAGCCTCCAGTGTCAGCTGACAGAAGACCAGCCAATGTTCTCCTCTGTGCCTGCCCACTGCCCTGTTCTCTCACTGGCTGGGAATTAATTTCATGGTAAACCCACAACCCGAACTCGTGGCAAATCGACGAGATGAGTGGAGGTAGAGATTATAGAATGTAAGCCCAACCCAGGGAGAGATTTCACTATTGCCAAGGACATGCAGTCTTAGGTCAATCAAGAAAGTCAGGAAACCTAGTTGGTTTCTTCGGCTGGAAAAGGCCCTCCCTCCAGGAGTTCTGCCCAGGGACCCCCGTTCCTGCTGCACCCTGGCCATCACATGGGCCTCCGGGCCACCAGAGAGTCCAGCGGAGCCGGGGAGACCCTCTCGAGCAGGCTCCATTCCTGAGGGGAGACCGGACAAACCACGGTCGGATGGTCAGCGCTACCACAGGCCTTGGATGTGCTTATGCCTTTAACCAGAAATGTTTCGGAAATAACACAGAAGAGAGAAAACAGTCCAGGCTGGGTTAAAATGCTAGCTTCCATAGATGCATGTACAGCTGTTGCCTACAAAACCCATCCAAATACTAGCCCAGGGATAAAAATAACAGGTTCATAAGGACAGAATCAAAGTATTGAAGTTGACCGCAGCAAAATGTGGGAAAGGAGAGAACAGATGGATTAGACCACTTCTGGCTATGGACAGAGAGCTCCCATGGGGTCAACCCCCCCAGAGATGACAATTAAAAGCTCCAGACAACTATTATTAGTCTGAAGGCCGTGGGAGCGACTGAGGAGGCTGGCCCTGGCGGGAGGAGACCTGGGAGGAAGGGACCAGCAGGGGTGCGTCCCATCCCCTGACCTGGGTCTGAAAGCAGGCCATGCCTGAGCCCCTCCGGGCAGCCTCACTTCCTTACCGTAAGGAACCAGAGAGAGGACTGGAAACTCCAACCACTGAAGAATGAACGGGAAATACTGTGAGGAGAGAGCAGGGTGGGGGGCGGACCCCGTGCACAAAGGACCCAGATCCTGGCTGTCAGGGCAGCCCTGCTGGGGCGGGAAGGACTGAACCGGACTCAGCTACCCCCACCGCAGAGGCGGGTTTGCAGACTGAGCTGAGCCACCTATACCAGCTGCTTAGAGAGGAAAGATGTGCTCTCCGGAGGCCCAGAGCAGAATCCCATCTCTGCAATGCTCACTCACGAGGCACAGGGTACGACTCAAAGTCACCTGGCATGAGGGGATGCGGGACACAGCCATCATACATGGGCCTGCGCCTGACAGAGCGCCACCCGCCATGGAGCAAACCCCGCTGGAAGTGAAAGGGTAAACAGACAACTCCACCATACTATTGAAGAGTTTAACATCCTTCCCTCATCAACTAACAGAACAGAGATACAAAGGCGAAAAGCTATAGAATACTCTTTACTGCACCCAAAACCTGCGTAACGCATATTCTCTGCAAGTCCACACGGCACCTCCACCGAGCTATACCACACGTAGGCCAATAAAATGAGGCTCGTTAAATATAAAAGGATTAAATGATATAAAGTATGTTCTCTGACCAAAGTGAAATTAATTTAGAAATTAATTATATTAATGTATTATATCATTAATGAATTATATTAGTACTTATATTAATTATAGTCAATCTTTATGACATCTCAAAAAACGGTGACTGAAAATTAAAGCATACTTGTGTATTATCAATTTTACATTATTAATTAATATGCTATATTAATTATAATCATTCATTATATGATATCTCAAAAAACGTTAATGTGTGGAAATTAAACAACATACTTCTAAGTAATCCATGACTCATAGAAGAGTACACAAGGGAAATTTAGAAAATATTCAAATTGAACGATAATAAAAATACAAAATGTGACTTTGGGGATGTGCTTAGAGAGAAATTTACAAGCTTATGTTGTGCTTAGAGAGAGATTTATAACTTTAAATGTTTACATTAACAAAAAAAGACAGCTGAAACATTAATGAACTAGTGGGTACCTCCAAAACATAGTAAAAGAAGAGCAAAGTAAACCTAAATTAAGTGGAAGGAACGAAAGAATAAAGATAACACAGAAATCGATGAAATAAGAAAACAAACAGATCAACACGATCGGCAAACCCTGGCTGTGCTGTCAAAGAAAACAAGGGAAAGAAGACAAACCATCAATGTCGGGAATAAAGAATGGAGCGTGGCTGCAAAACCCACAGGTGTTCAGCAGAAAATAAGGGAGTGCTTGGAAAACTGTGCTGACAAATGGGACAACTTAGGTGAAATGAACAAGGTCCTTGAGAACTACACAAATTTGACACAAGAGAAGAGAGAAATTCTGAATAGCCCTATACCTGTTAAAGAAGAGAATACTAAACACCCCTCTTTCAGAAACTTAACACAAACTCCTTCAGAAAAGAAAGGAGGAGGGAACGTTTGCCAGCTCCTTAGAAGTCCAGCATCACTGTAATACAGTGGCCTAAAAACTTGTTGCAATACAAGAGAACTAGAGAAAAAGTACCTCATGAACAAAAAGGCCAATTTCCTTAACAAAACATTAGCAAATACAATCCAGCAATATATAAAGAAAGTACCATGAACATGTGAGAATTATCTCAGGAATACAAGGTTGGTTTAACACTTGAAAAGCCTAAATATGTTGCATTATTAACAGAATAAAAGAAAATCATATAATTATTTCAATAGGTACAAAAAGCATTTGACCATTTGACAAAATCCAACAACTATTTGTGATTTTTTTTTAAATCCCAGGAAAACTAGGATGAAAAAGGAACATCTTTAGTCTGCTAAAGGGATCTACAGAAAACCTACAGCTAAAGTCATCCTGAATGTCCAAAGACAGAGTGCTCTCGCCCTAATACTGGGCATGACGCAAGGAAGTCTACTCTCGTTGCTTGTGCTCCATATTGCACCGGAAGTCCTAGCCACGATAACAAGCAAGAAAAAAAAAAACAAGCGCATGGGACAGAGGTCAGAAAAGAAGTGAAACTACCTATTTGTACCTAACATCACTGTTTACTAGACGATCCTAGGGAATTTATGAAACAATTACAACTAATCAGTGAATTAGTAAAGTCACAGAACACATGTCTAAAATGTAACAATAGGCCCTAGCCAGTTTGCTCAGTGGTTAGAGTGTTGACCTACAGACCAAGGGATCACAGGTTCGATTCCCGGTCAGGGACATGTACCTCAGTTGCAGGCTTGATAGCCCACCGTGGTTGGGCCAAGTGCGTGAGGCAACCAATTGATGTGTCTCTCTCACATCAATGTTTCTCTCTTGCTCTCTCCTCCCTTCCTCCTTCCCTCCCCTCTCACTAAAAAAAAAAAAAAAAGAAAGAAAGAAAGAAAAGAAAAAATACCCTCAGGTGAGGATTTAAAAATAAATAAATAAAATATAAAAATAGGTTATAATTTTATATACTAGCAAAAATCAATTGGAAAATGAAATTTTAAAAATTCCTTTTGCAATAGTATCAAAAACAAGATACTACTACTGAAGTCAATAAGTGCATTCAACACCTGCTCACCAGACACCATAAACTATTACTGAGAGACATTAAGAGGTAAGCAAATTATATTGAACACTCAATACCATTAAGCTATCAGTTCCCCCCAACTGGAACATAATCCCAATCAAAAGCACAGCTGGCTTTTATGTAAAAACTCACAAGCTGGTTCTAAAATGTATATGGAAATGACAGGTTTCTAAAAATGCCAAAGCAATTTTGGAAAAGCAGAACCAAGTTGGAGGGCTGAACAGCCTGACTTCAGGACTCACTATGAAGCCACAGGAATCAAGGCGGCGTCAAGTGCCGACAAATGAATTAGCGACAGCAAGCAGAGGGCAAGAGGAATTCAACACAAGCGCGGAGCAAGCTGATGTGAAAGGAATCGTCTTTACAGCAAACGCTGTTGGGACGACTGGATATTCACACGAGAATAAAGCCCTCAGCCCTCACCGCAGATGTACATGAAAATTAATTCAAAATGGATCACAGGCCCAAACATAAAAGCTTAAGGAATATAGCTTCTGGGAGAAAATACAGAAGAATACCTTTGAAACATGGGGGGGATGTGTCTGTCAAGCCAACCAGCCAACAGAGGCAGCACCTGCCTCTTCTGAAGATTCCGGCCCCGCAGGGTTGGACCCCAGAACTCCACGAGAAGGACCCAAGGAAACTGAAGTTTTCCCAAATGAGGATTCTGAGTGCCCCCAAAATCCTGCCTGGCTTCAGCCTCAAGGCCTAGAATGGACACAGTGATCAACAGCTCTTTCTTTCTGATTCTAGGAAGATGATTCTTAATCATCCTATTGAACCCTCAGCCCCCCAGCCACCCAGGGCTGGCCCGAGGGGCAGGCAAACCTCGGATGTCAGCTGCCCAGCTGCCCTGGGCCAGCCAGAGGTGCAGACAAGCCTTGGATGGTGGCTGCCCAGCCGTTCAGGGCCAGCACAAGGCGCAGGTTACCAGGGCCACCTGAGGCTTGCGCTGCTGGCAGTGGCAACAGCAAAGGTGTGATGGGGTGTCACCCTCCCCTGATCACTGGGTCACCTCCCATCCCTGAGGGCTCCCGAACTGTGAGAGAGGGCAGGCCAGGCTGAGGGACCACCCCTCCAGTGCATGAATTTTCATGCACTGGGCCTCTAGTATATAAAATTTTTTTTCAGAGATGAAGGGAGAAGAGAGAGAGACAGAAACATCAATAATGAGAGAGAATCATTGATTGGCTGCTTTCTGCACACCCCTTGCTGGGGATGGAGCCCACAACCCAGGCCTGTGCCCTGACCAGGAATGGAACTGTGACCTCCTGGTTCATAGGTTGATGTGCAACCACGGAGCCACACCAGCCGGGGAAAGTGGTTCCAGGTTAGGTGCAGTACTCGCTTACTAGGAGCATGGTCACTAGAGGTGACTATTATGTCCAAAACAGCAAGTATGTTGGTTGGCACTAATGTCTTCTTCAAGGTCAATTCATGCTGCAAACGCCCTCCAATGAGACTGTGCGCTATGCGCACTCAGTGAGTAACGGAGCAGGTCCCTGCACAGGAACACCCAGAAATGGCCTCAGCCAGTGTGTGGGGCCCACTGCCGGCTGCTCTCCAACCCCTGGGGACATGCCTCTGACCCCTCCCCTGGGGAGGGGGTCCTCAACGAGGCTCAGTGGGCCCTTCCACGGCCCTTGTCTGGTGACTTCCAGCTGGGACACCTGGGGAGGAAAGGGGCACCATGAGGTGCGGGAAGCTACCCATTGTCTTCACAAGCAGAGAGGTGTGGACAAGGAACCCGGAAGGCTGGTGATACTTGAGCCCTGGCAATGGTCAGAGCTATGCACCCACTGTTTAGTCGAGACAATGGTAGCTGAAGCAACTTCCCTACCTGATAGTCATGTAAATCCTTACTGATGAGATAGTCTGTCTGTTACTGGAAATTGCCTGCCTAAGGGCTATAGGTGTATCCCAAATTGAATAAAAGGATGGCAAGGCCTGAGCCCAACTGGAGTCCTTCCTCTTGAGTTGGGCTCCTGCCTGGCCCCCAATTTCCAAATTAAAAATTTCTTGTCTCATCTCTTTCATATGCACGCAGCCCCTCTTCCAGAGCCCGAACCCTGAACCACGCGGGACGTGGGTCTTCACAGTGGGGCAGCAGGAGTGAGGACTGTGCAGAGGTGAGTCTTCCACACCCAACAGGGCAGGCACAGGGCCGCCGTCCCCACAGCAGGACAGCCCTGCACACCTCGCCGACAGAAACCAGCACCCTCCTTCTGCACGTTCAGCTGCTCAAGCCCACTTGGCCCCGCTTCCGCCCGGGCTTTCTGGCAAATCGGTTGTCAGCCTCATGCTGTAACGGACAATATTCAGGATTTCAGAGAGGAAAACGTTCTGACTTTAGGCAAGGGGAGAGGTATCTAGAAAGACATATTTAAAGGGTTGCCGAACTGCCGGTGATATGGTGGGGCCAGTGGGAGGACTAGGCCCTCCCCATTTCCAGCCCGCACACCTCGGAGGGTCTCCAGCTCCCAGGGATGGAGCCATCCCAGCAGCGCATCTGCCTGGTCAAGGTGATCGTTTTAGGGATCGGCAAATCCTGGCCAAGGAGCCTCAAGTCCATGGCCCTTCCAGGTGGATGAGAACAAGGGAGGGGAAGTGGCCAGACCCTGGGTCCTCTCTGCCCTGTGGAGGGGCTGAGAAAGGAGGCTGGCCAAGGAGCAGAGCAAGAGGGGGACCAAGAACCCTGACCGGGGTGTCGCTGCAACCTGGGTGCCTCAGCCGAGCCCGGATGCACGAGCCCGGATGCTTCTTTTATTGCTCGGGCTGGTGTGAATCAGGCCACCTGACACCTAAAACAGGCGGTGTCCCAGCTGAGGTAGAGAAGCCGCCGGCACCATGCGGAGGGACGGCCCGGCCCAGGCCCCATCTCGACGCTGAGCTTCCACACTTGTCTTGTGTGGTGATGGTTTTCAGCATAGAGATTCCAGTCAGAAACTGAGCTCGGGTCCCAGCCTCCCTGGGCCCTGTCCTACCACCACGTCCCCCCCATGATGCTCGAGTGAGTCGTGACGCACACACCTGCTGTGTCCCAGAATGAGCTCAGGGTGTTTGCTGTCTCACCAAGGCAACTGGTCACAGCACATTCCGTTTCCGTCTGTAGCTGGAGCACAACGCCGGTGCTGGAGCCTGCGATGCCCCCACAGCTGAGCCACGTCCCATCGGCCTGGCTCAGACAGAGACCCGGCGGCCTGAACTCCCCACCCCATGGAGGACGGAGGACGTGTGTGACAGAGACGGGCTTCCTGTTCTGGTTGGACCGCCCAGGCCGGGCGTCCAGGAGCCTCCGTGCTGTGCAGCAGGTCAGGCTGAGCACCCCAGCTGTCCAGAAGAGGAAGCCGGGCCCTGGCCCGGTGCCCGGAAGCCTTCCCACCTGCAGGGCCATCGGGCTGACAGCCCGGGATAAACCACATGACAGTGAGACGTCCTTCTTTCAGCTCCAAAGGCGCCCTCGGACACGACTACGCGCTCCATGCCTCCCAAAGCCCTGCTCGCCAGGCGCCCGATGTCACTTCAGAAGCGAGATGAAGGCAGAGGGAGCCACCCCGCTGATCACCACTCGCTGAGGGCACGTCCTGGGTGGGCAGCCCTGCCAGAGCCGGGGCTGCCAGATGGCGGGCTCGCTGGGTGGTCCTGGCCTGTCCTTCTCACAGCCAGAGCTGCTGAGGGTCAGGAAGCCCTGGCTGTGGCCTGCTCCCAGCTGAGCGCCCGGCCTGGGCTTCAGCACAGCCTGCCCTCCCCTCACCCCTAGCCAGCCCTCCCAGCTGGCAGTGCTGCCTGGAACACGGGCACAGGCTGGGAAGGTGGCCGCCTTGGTCTCAGCCTCAGCATCTGAGCCCAGCTGGTACCCCCGGGGCAGAGCCTGGAGGGCTGACAGCCTGGCTGGCTGAGCCCTGGCCCGGCAGCTGGTGGAGAAGGAGGCAGGCAGCGCCCCCTGTGGGACATTTGTTGGCTTTTCGTCTTCCCTGCCCTTCACGTGTTAATTTACCAAGCTGTCCTGTGTTGAGCTGCATTCCTTTTTAATGAAGTGAAATTGGGAGAGTCTCTGCATTTAAATTAGATTGTTTTCCAAGGCGATCAATTTCTCCCCATGCCCAGAGCTCCCCACCCAGCCCAGCCACCCTCCCCTCTGCCCTGGACGTCTCTGCATCACCGGAGGCCCCCGCGAGTCCATTCTCCACCGGCCAGCTGGGGAATGTTTTTAAACCTGACACATAATCACGTCTCCACTGCGTCAAAGCGCCTGCACGCCTGTCTGTGTCACACCTGGCTCTCTGCTTCTCTCTCCTGCTCCCCTCACCCCTCCCGACGCCCTGGCCTGGGTGCTCCAGGCCTCCCTAGCTGCTGCCCCCTCTGCCAGATCCCCCCTTGCCTCTGGGATTCCTGCTTATCCGTCAGCCATCGGCTCCAAGCCACTTCTCCAGGGGCCTCTGACGGACACCGCCAGGCCCCTCCTGCGCCCTGAGGCCACCGTACCACTCTGCAGCTCTCCGTGCCCTTGTAATTGATTAATTATGTGCGTGCTGAACAACATCTTCCCTTCCAGAAGGCATCATCCCCGTGACTGTAATGCCCGGCTTGTCCTCCGCTGGCATGCCACGCTCGGTGCGCACTTCTTCAATTAATGAGCACGACACGCAAAGGGAGCCTTCGTGGGCCAGCCAAGTCCAAGCGCTGAGGCAACAAAGGATTTCACTAAACTCACCCGAACTCCCAGGACTTCGGACAAGCGTGTGGCCACACCGGCACAGACAGGCAAAATGCATCTAACATGTAGGAGGGGGAGATGGCACCGGACCCTGGATTAAGGTGACTTCCTGAAAAAGGACCAACTCCGGCCTCAGAGCAGCAACGGGTGCAGGGAGCGGCAGGGAAGCGGCCACGCGCAAAGGAAGGGTTTGCTCTGTGCACTTCGACCTCAAAACACGAAGGAGGTTCAGAAGGTTGAATGGTGGCCCCAAGAAAATGGCCCGTGTCCAAACCCCAGGGTCTTAGCAGATGGAAACAATGCAGGACCTCAGGATAACATCATCCTGGGGTTCGGGTGGCCCTACATCCCATGACAAGTGTCCTTGTAAGGGACAGAGAAGACACGACACAGGGAGGAATGCCACGTGAGGATGGGGCAGACTGGAGGGATGCGTCTTCGAACCAGGGAGGCACTGAGGGTGCCCTGTAGCCACCAGGAGCTGCCGGAGGGGAAGGGGCTGCTAACGCCCGGGTAGGACCCTGGCCGCCAGAACTGAAGAGGGCGCACTGCTCAGAGCCACCCAGGGCTGTCACTGGATGCAGCAGCCCGGGAAGCAGGGATAGGCGGTTAGCTCCTAGATTCGGTTTCTGGGGGAATACTCCAGCCAAGGCCTCCAGATGATTACTCCAGGAACGGGTCCCTTGGGGCTGATGGATTTTCTTATCGACTAAAACAGTGGTCGGCAAACTCATAGTCCACAGAGCCAAATATCAACAGGACAACGATTGAAATTTCTTTTGAGAGCCACATTTTTTAAACTTAAACTTCTTCTAACGCCACTTCTTCAAAATAGACTCTCCCAGGCCGTGGTATTTTGTGGAAGAGCCACACTCAAGGGGCCAAAGAGCCGCAGGTGGCTCGCGAGCCGCAGTTTGCCCACCACGGGACTAAAAGATGCGGTTCCGAGGCTCCGGACGGACCTCCCTCTTGGGGAGCTGACTGAGTTACACGCACTGGGCCATAGCAGCGAAAGTCTCGGGACTTAAAGAAAATAGGCACGTGTGGAAGTCCTTTCCCTGGCAACCGAAGCGAACGCAGAGAGGACCTGGAGCCTGGAAGGACAGGAAATGATGATTTAGGAAAAGAGCTGGGCTGGGGGCCTCGTGGCCGGAGGACTCTGTCTTCGAGATGCTTCTTGGACACCATCTGAAGAAGAGCGATGCCCCCAGAAGAGTGAGGAGCCCCGGGGAGATTCTTCTCCATGAAAAAGGGGTGCATTTTCATTTCAGGAAAAGAGGTCAAGTCAATGGCTCACAGAATCCACACGTGCACCAACAGAGGTGGCCGGCGAAGCTGGCAGACACACAGGTGAGCCGGTCATCCCGAAGCCAGGGTCAGGCTGGCCCACGTGGCGCCAGGGGCACCAGGGGTACCCAACAAGCAGCTGGGGAAGCCGCTCCCAGGAGTCCACGCCTGCCTCTCAGCAGCTGGTGTATCTACAGAGACCAGGCCCCCTGGCCTCCCAGGGCCTGGCCAACGGAACAGAAGCAGCTGGGGCCTGAGCTCACTCACACTATCCCCCCATGAAAACATGCATCTTTCAAATGATAGTCCAAAGTGTCCATAAAAATGAAGCCAAAGTACTTCAAAGAAACACACTCAGGTCCAAACCGCTCTCTGGCTTAGTCTCCGAGCAAGAATTCAAAGGGAAAACATTTACACTCGATCTGGCTCTGGGGCTTGGTAAGTGGCCACGCTTTCTGTGGTCGGTGGGGAGAGCAGGGCGAGGTTTCAGTTCGAGGACCACTCACATCAGGAAACGGGCAGCCTCCCCCAATAATGCGAACGGATGCCTCCGGCTAGCGCACAGGCAGGGTGCCTTTCATGTGGGCAGTTGGTTCTCCTGAAAAGGATTCCTGCTTCCCGGGGTCGGCGGTGTGATGCTGTCCAGGCACCACTCACCCATCATATTATACACTTTCAAAACTATTGATCCCACTGCATTTGCATTTGAAAGTTCAACACCCTGGCAGACCCGTGCGGGCAGAACCCTCCCCTGGAATTCTGCGTTCCTGACTTCAGTGCTCCCTCCAGAGGCTCACGCAACAGTGGGCTTGTCTCTCCTCAACGGGACAGCAGGCTTTTCTGCACAAGTCGAATGGCGAGCTCTTGAGGAGAAAAGTCGTGCTTCCTTTGAAAACGCAATGTGGTCCCCAAAAGCCGACTTTGAAAGAACAAGGTCACATGTGCAGTATAATTAGTCTAGACCAGTGAAGGGCAACCTTTTGAGCTTGGTGTGTCAAACTTCGCCAAAAAACTGAGCATAACTCGGGTAGTGTGTCACTTGGAGGAAAAAACATTATTTTGCAAATGTTTCATCCTCAGGAGCAGCAAATGTTTCATCCTCGGCACGCGGCCACCTCAACGGCCGCATGTCATCAGAAATGGCTAAGCATGTCAGTGCTGACATGCGTGTCATAGGTTCGCCATCACTGGTCTAGACAATGCCACCGTTATGTCAACAAATGGGTCAAACTGACACACCCAGACGTACCTCGTTTCCTAAAAACTGGTCTATTTTTATTCCATTATTGGAAAAAAACTCTTTGCCAGCTGCTTTCAAGAAGGTGCAACAGATTATTTTTGAGCTGGTAGAAAATCTTCAGATTTGGAGGGTGACTAGAAGTTGGGGAGCAGTGAAAAGTCGTGTGTGTGGCCCGGCTGGTGTGGCTCAGTGGTTGAGCGTCAACCTATGAACCAGGAGGTCACAGTTCGATTCCTGGTCAGGGCACATGCCCGGATTGTGGGCTCGATCCTGCGGGAGGCACCCGATTGATGTTTCTCTCGCATCGATGTTTCTATCTCTAACTCCATTTCCCTTCCTCTCTCTAAAATCAATAAAGACGTATTTTTTAAATTAATTTAAAAAGTCAAACTCGAGGAGGACCAAGGTGGCGGCATAGGGCAGACGCCTGATTGTTGCCTACCACAACAATTTTGAAACTACAACTAGAAAACAGAACGGACACCATCCAGAACTACCAGAGGGCTGGCTGAGCAGATGCTCTACAACTAGAATAAAAGAGAGGGGGACGCGGGATGATGCTGATGCCGGTGACCCAAAGATCACACTCTAAAATCTACGGCTCTGGAAGATGGCGGCGGAGTTGAACGGCTGATCTGTTGCCTCGCATGGCAGTTTCGGAAATACAACTAAAAGATGGACTGGTGAGCGCGGCGACTCCTGCTCGCGTCTCCCCAGGCCGGGCGGCTGCTCCTCTCTGTCAGCACCTCAGCCGGGACCATGAGCTCGTGGGCGGCCGCGGCAGCTGCCATGGCGGCGGCCGTGGACTCGGCGCAGTGGCTCTCGGTGAAGGAAGAGACCATCTTTCTGCAGGACGGGCCCATCCGCGTCACCGACCTGGCCGAGCTGCCCAGTGAGATCCTCGGGGCCCCGGTGGCCACTGACACCGACTTGGAGGATTTTTAGGATTTCCCGTCTTACATTCAAGTCCTTTAGCCATTTTGAGAGAGGAGAACCAAGAAGGCGGCAAAGTTAAACAAATGAACGGCGCCGCGCACAGCAATTTCAAAAATACAACTGGAGGGCAGAGCGTCTGCCACCCAGAACCACAGGAGAGCTGGCTGAAGGGAGGATTTACAGCTGAGAGGGAAGAGGACAGAGCGAACTCGGAAGGGATGAGGTGCGGAGGCGCGTGGGTCGGGCTGGTGGCAGGGAAGGGTCGTGTGGCTTTTTTTCCAACCCTAGGGGAGATTAGCTCCCCATCACCCTGAAATCCAGCTTCTGGGGACTCGCGGGAGACTAAGACGCCTGCGGGGAGAGGCTGGACTCTCGGCCTGCGTGTCGGAGAGTGGGAGTAACTTCCTTGCGGAGGTGCGCCCAGCAATCAGTGTTTGCTGCACTGGAGTGCGGAACGAGGGGGCTTAGAAATGTGGAAAGCAGAAAAAGCAGACGTGCAGCCATTGCGGTTCGCCACGCCATGGCCTGGTGGCGCCCTGAGACCCCGCCCTGCCCTGAGACCCGTCCCGCCCTGGGACCCGCCCCGCACGTTTTGCAGACCCGCCCCACACGTTTTGCAGGCCCACCTGGGCTCCAAGCAGCGGCTTTTGCATGTGGGTGGCCTGCCCTGTGGCAGATTGACCAGATGAACTGCGGTTCTAGTCGGACTGCTCCAGGGCCGCTTAGACAGGAGGAGGAAACTGCAGTTTTTGCTGTAATTCCTACTGAGTGGCCTCAGGCAGTAGCTGACCTACACTCCATTGGAGACCCAGAAACAAGGGCATCTAGTGGTCAGTGTGAGACGACACCAGATTTCAACCACTCGCATAAGGGACACATTCAAGAGGCAGACTCAGTGAGCGCCAAAGCCTTGCTGCAACAAGATCCGGCCCATAAACGTGTCTCCTGCACAGCAACTCTTCCTTTATAGAAACAGAGGGTCCTCACGGACAATTGGCCAGGAGGACAATTCCTCCCAGTGACACCAACAACAATCAAGACTTAACTATACAAAGGAGGACCAAGATGGAGGCATAGGGCGGAAGCCTGATTGTTGCCTACCACAACAATTTTGAGACTATGACGGGAGAGCAGAGCAGACACCATCCAGAACCACCGGAGGGCTGGCTGAGCAGATGCTCTACAACTGGAATAAAAGAGAGGGGTACGCGGGATGATGCTGATGCCGGTGACCCAAAGATCACACTTTAAGAACTACGGCTCAGGCGACACAATGGCAGCCTGGAACGTGCTCGGCGCAGTTCCCCCGGCGGTCTCCGGCTGAGGGGATGGCTCCACTCGCTGCCGAGCACGGACAGACGAGCCCCTGAGAGACATGGGGTGGGAGACTCCGCGCTTGCTGACCTCCGAGTCCTTCAAGAATCTCAACGCCCCGGAAGCGGCCAGGTGCGCACGCTCGGCGACTGGCCACCGCTGCAGACCCAAGGGCCAACGCAGCGACCCCGGACCAGCCCTCACCGCGCACCGGGCACACCGGAGCTTCGCCGAGCCCGCAGCCCAACGAGTTCTGCGGCAGCCACCCTGGAGCTCTGAGAAAATGGCCGAAGGAAATGCTGAGAGGGAATTGACCAACAGGAATTGGGATCAAGACGAAACCCCGCTGGGTCCTGGGTCCGGGTGAGGCCACGCGCCCCTGGGTCCGGGTGAGGCCATGCGCCCCTGGGTCCAGGAGAGGCTGGGTCCCAGGTCCGGGTGAGGCCATACGCCCCTGGGTCCGGGAGAGGCTGGGTCCCGGGTCCGGGCGAGGCTGCGTGCCCCTGGGCTCGGGTGTGGTCACACACCCCTGGGTCTAGGTGAGGCCTCATGCCCCTGGGTCCAGGTGAGGCCGTGCGCCCCTGGATCCGGGTGAGGCCACGCGACCATGGGTCTGGGAGAGGCCACGCACCCCTGGGTCCGGGTGAGGCCACGCGCCCCTGGATCCAGGTGAGGTCGCGCGCCTCTGGATCCGGGTGAAACTGGATCCCGGGTCCAGGTGAGGCCGTGTGCCCCTGGATCTGGGTGAGGCTGGGTCCCGGGTCCGGGTGAGGCCGCACGCACCTGGGTCTAGGAGAGGCCACGCGCCCCTGGATCCAGGTGAGGTCGCGCGCCCCTGGATCTGGGTGAAACTGGATCCCGGGTCCAGGTGAGGCCGTGTGCCCCTGGATCTGGGTGAGGCTGGGTCCTGGGTCTGGGTGAGGCCGCGCGCACCTGGGTCCGGGTGAGGCCACGCGCCCCTGGGTCCGGGTGAAGCTGGATCCCAGGTCTGGGTGAGGCCGTACGCCCCTGGGTCCGGGTGAGGCCACGTGCCCCTGGGTCTGGGAGAGGCCATGCGCCCCTGGGTCTGGGTGGGGCCACGCGCCCCTGGGTCCGGGTGAAGCCATGCGCCCCTGGGTCCGGGTGAGGCCACGCACCCCTGGGTCCGAGTGAAGCTGGAGCATCCCAGATCCGGGTGAGGTCATGTGCCCCTGGATCCGGGTGAGGCTGGGTCCTGGGTCCGGGTGAGGCCGCGCGCACCTGGGTCCAGGTGAGGCCACACGCCCCCTGGGTCCGGGTGAGGCTACATGCCCCTGGGTCCGGGTGAAGCTGGATCATCCCGGGTCCAGGTGAGGCCATGTGCCCCTGGATCCGGGTGAGGCTGGGTCACGGGTCCGGGTGAGACCGCACGCACCCGGGTCCAGGTGAGGCCACGCGCCACCTGGGTCTGGGTGAGGCCACATGCCCCTGGGTCCAGGTGAAGCCATTCCCCTGGGTCCAGCCAAGACCAAAACAGAGGGTGTCGGACCTGCATTACCACCATTTGTCCACCATCCAGAGCTGAGGGGTCAGTACTGACATGTACACATAAGGAACTGGTGGACATTGATATTGGGTCTCAAAAGAACTGTTGGTCCAGAAAGAAACTCACTACAGACTGATTCATTTGCCTGTCAGCATAACTATTATTGCTCGTCTCACATTCAGTTCTTATAAGTATATCTCTAGTGACACATGATCTCGCTCATCTAGGGGAAATGATGAACAACATAGACTGATGAACAAGAACAGAACCAGAAACAAGGAGGCATCGATCGGACTATCGGGCCTCAGAGGGAAGATAGGGGAGGGTGGGGGGAGGGGGGAGAGATCAACCAAAGGACTTGTGTGCATGCATATGAGCCTAACCAATGGTTAAGTTCAACAGGGGGTTGGGGCATCCGTGGGAAGGGGTATGGGATGGGAATGGGGGGATGAGGACAAATATGTGACACCTTAATCAATAAAGAAATTAAAAAAATAAATAAATAAATAAATAAATATTTTTTTTAAAAAATAATAAAAAGTCAAACTCACAGAAGCAAAGAATGGCATGCTGGCTGCCTGCGGAGAAAGGGAAGATGTTGGTCAAAGGGTACAAACTTCTGGTTATAAGAAGAAGGCGTTCTGGGTCTACTGTTCAGCATGGTGGTTATGGCTAGTAATACTCTGTCGTCTAGGTGAACACTTCTAAGAAAGCAGACAGCAAATGCTCTCATCTCATCAATGGTTATTGTGTGAGGTGAGGAGGTGTCAGCTAATGCTATGATGGTAATCATTTTTGCAAAATATAAGTGTATCCGGTCAACTCATTGTGCGCCTCCCATTTTCACACAATATGTCCATTATGTCACATAAAGCTGGAAAAAGGCTTCTGTCCCCGAAGCTCTACTTAAACAGGTCTGCACGTTCAACATTAAGTGGCAGCCACCGAGCCTTGGGATTTAAACAACCAGAATAGCTGTATTAGAAAACAGCCAACACTGTCCTATTTTTTTTTTTTAAATAAACCATCTTGGCCTTAGGACTCGTATTTCTCCAGGGGTAACCCCAGAAGGCACGCGTGCCCCCCAGTGTCTGAGACCTTGAGCCCTGTCACATGGCTGCAAAGACCTGGGAAAACCATGGACTTGGGCAAAGCATTTTCATTTTCAAGTATTTCTCTAGGAACCCATCAGGAGCCCACATGTCACCGAGATAAGAGGGACTTAAGGCTGTTAAAAACTACTTCCAGGATTTCTTAGGAAGCTATTAAGGATCTGGGGAGAGATGTCAAGAGGAAGGAGAAATTTCTCTTCAGTGATACATCAGGGTCCGGAGCAAACTGAATCCACTGGCGATTCCATCGTGCAGGGTGTTCCTGCAACATCAGCCTAACCAGCACCCGGGTTAGGACAGTTTCCAGGAATACCATTCTGAAACCACTTAGCCGTTGAGAATTAAACAGCCCGCCGCTCCATGCATATTCATCCCACTTTTCTCGGAGTCTGGAGACAATAGAATTCCCTCCCCCCTGAGAAAGCCTCTTTCTTGTGGATGGTTCATCACAGTGATTTAATGCTAAATTAAAGTTCAAAACCCTTCATTATTCACTGGGTTTTTGTTCTGCTCGTCTAAACTTTGGGCAGCTTCCAACCTCCTGATGTCCCCCTTCCGTACAGCACCTGGTTGCATGGGAGCAGAACGGAGCACTCGCACTGCCGCCCTCCCTACGCCTGGCTTCGTGGCTCCCGCTGTAGATGTCAACACGGAAAGGAATCCCTTTAATAAATTACAGTTAGAGCCAATTACAAATTTGCTATTAAAATCTCGCTAATTCCACGCAGAAGCATGCAGAACAAAATCAGGTTTCATTTTCATGACAAAGCGCGCACACACCTTTGGCAGCTGCGCAAACAGTTTCAGCAGCTCTGCGTGAATCTCCCTCACCTCCACCTCCACCTCCACCTCCACCTCCACCTCGGTCTGGGGGGCGCGAGGATGTTCCTGAGCTGAGACCCCAATGTTCTCACTGTCTCAGGGAGACAGCACGAAGAACTGGGATGACCCAATGCCTCAGTGACCACCAGGAATATCATAATTGCTATTACTATACCGTCTCCTAGGGAGGCAGCAGGAACCACCATTTATTGGTTTTAACCATTTTCCCCAGCATTTTGCCGAGCATTCTAAATGCATTATTTCACATAATCCTCGTAACACCCCTACACCACACATTGAGTATCCCATTCAAAGAATGAGAAAATTGAGACTCAGAGAGGTATATAACTTGGCCACAGTCACGCAGCAAAGCCACGCCCCCTAACTCCAGTGTCCAATGTGGCCCATTGGTTAGACTGACGGCCTTAATTTAGGTTCTCCCTGCATCGTCCCCTTTACCCCGTAATTTTGTAGTCTTCTCCGAGTGATGCTTGGCCACGTGACTTGCTTTGACCAATGGGACAGGAACGAGCCTGAGAGTAGGAAGAAGCTTACAAGGTGCTCCGTGTGTCCACTCCCTCACTGTCCCTGCCAGCCTGAGGCGTGAGGACTAGCCAGCTTCCGCCCTGCAATCAGAGGAGAGGTGGGCTGTCCCCGCAGGGACCATCCCAGAGCAACCGACCCACCAGCTGACTACAGGCATGTGCGCAAGCCCACCCCGACAGGCCGGACAGGATCAACCAGAGGCCAAGTGGGTCGGGGGTTACAGAAGGGGTGACCTCTAGTTAATAATGACCCTATTTTGACTCTATGAGTTTGAGAACCAGGTAACATCTAAATTGAGGGGAAGTAGAATTTAGCCAAGAAGTGGAATTCTGCTCCAGAGCCCAAAGCAGATGGAGGTTATGAGGTAGATGGGGGGGAGGTGGGGGGAAGGCCAGCCAGGGCCGAGATCACCTCTGTGGTATCCCATATGGTCACTCAGCCCTGCTCCCCTCCCTACACTGGGGACTGTCCCCAGGGAAACTTGGACAGTTACAAACAGCTCCTGGAATGGGGTGCTCCTGGGGTTTGGTGCTCATGGGGCAGGGGTGCTCCTGGGCAGGGGTGCTCGTGGGGAAGGGGTGCTCGTGGGGAAGGGGTGCTCCTGGGGCAGGGTGCTCGTGGGGAAGGGGTGCTCATGGGGAAGGGGTGCTCCTGGGCAGGGGTGCTCCTGGGCAGGGGTGCTCCTGGGGCAGGGTGCTCCTGAGGCAGGGGTGCTCCTGGGCAGGGGTGCTCCTGGGGTGGGGTGCTCCTGAGGCAGGGGTGCTCCTGGGGCGGGGTGCTCCTGAGGACAGGGGTGCCCCTGGGAAAGGGGCCCACCAGGCTCCTGAGGGCAGGGGTCCACCAGGGCCCTCGGGCTCCTGAGGGAGGGCATCGCAGATGTCTCAGCAGAGAACACAGTTTTCCCTTCCACGGCCCGAATCCTCCATCTGTTGCCTCAAACTCTGCATAATCCTGGTCCCTCCTTTGGCCAAGCAGGTTTGTCACCACCTGCCACCTAGACTGGCTGCCCCAGCACTGTCATTAACGCGTCCAGCCTGGTTCCCGTGATGTCCCCATGCCCATGCCACCGGCCACCCCTGCGTCTCTGGGGCCCACCTCCAGGCCAGGGCCAGGCGTTTCATGGGGACAGAATGAGAGCCATGCCAGGGCCAATGGAGAACCACAAATCCATGGATTATGACCCTGGTAAGAAAGGAAGGAGCTGGGGATTGGTCATAAAGAGCTCCCCAAACGGTAACCATGACAACCAACCCCTGAGAGGGACGTACACCTTCTCCAGCTTTTACGAGGCACACAGCACGGCTCTTTTATGGACTCGGGATTAATTATGCTCCTTGTGGACGGAGCCCACTAACACCAGGAAGGGTACTCACCCGTGGAGCTCTGCTAAATTCATACACATCGCCCCCCACAGGTGAGGAAGGTCCCCAACTCTGCTGCTTCATAGTTGACAAGACAAGGTATTAAGATCAAAACATGAGTTTAAACCACAGAGAGGAGCCGAAAGAGGAGGGTACCGCTGGATTTTAGACTATCGACGGACTACCAGCTTGAAGCAATTGTGATGAATTCACCGTCAGATAAAGGCAAATACTTGGAAATACATACAAAGATGGAAAAAAATATGTTGAGTTGATCTCAAAAATTTTAGCAGATCGTAACAGCAAGTCTGTTTCATCTTTCTAGGTTCCTCTCATTTAGAAATAGGCAGACACTGCTCATCGGGGGACGCCTTACCTCTCAGACACTCATCTCCACGAGTGTCCTCACCACATCCCTGTGAAATAACTCTACGAATGCCACCTGAGCTACGGCTCTTGCCCTGAGCGTCAAACGTTCAAGGTTTTCTACGAGAGAAGACGTGCGCGGTTTCACTCCGTGAACTTGGCGCCGTGAGGAAGTCGAGCTACTTCGACACCGGTTGCCTGGGCCACGGAATTAAAATGGTCGAGTGGGTCGCGTGCAGCCGCTCAGCACGCTCTGCACGTTTGCACGAGTCACTGTTCTCAGGTACTAGAGGACATCTGATTAGACACAGCCCGCCAAACCCTCGCTGTTTCCTTGACGATGATGATAAAGGAATTACAAAAGGCTCCCTCCCCCTACCCGCCCCCCGCCCCAGGACAAGGGCGAGAAAGAAACTGCTGAGACCAGCGAGGTGGCGGCACCCCGAGGCTGAAGAGAGGATGGGGAAAGGGAACAACTGAAGTCAAGCCGTGGGGCGGGGTGCAGAGCTCAGGGGTTCCTGAAACTGGGACTGGGAAGACCAGCTACTGGAGGAGCCCAGGTGCCTGCAGACCAGGAGCCTTCTGAGGGTGTCCCACCCGAGCAGCTCCAGACCCCTCCCCCTCAGATTCACAGGGTGCCCCACCCTTGCCCCCAGAGTGGCTCTTTCCCTGCTGGGATGGAGGCAGGAGTCGGGAGGACTCCTCTCCCAGGAAGGTCAGAGGGCAGGCCGCTCCCAAATGCTGGTACTTCCCCACCCCCAGGGGGACACAGTGTTGACCAGCCTTTCAGAACCAGAACCCTGTGTTTCACCTGTGGCATCGGCGCAGTCTCCCAGGATCTGAGAACCGTGTGGCCACCAGCACAGCCACCATCACAGCACAGCCGGCCCAGGTGCTGGAGGTAGGGGCTGGCCGAGGGGTGTAGGTGCAAGTGAGAAAGCACAGACCACATCCCAACAATTCCATATTCTCTCATTGGTGGGGAGGGTGCGTTTGGGCTTCCCCTAGGATGCATATGGAGAGAGAAAAGCTGAATCTGCCATTCTCAGGACTCTAGGATTCGTATGAACGGATGAAAACGTGAGGTTTCTCATGAAAACCTGTGGTTTCTCTCGCCTCGGTCTGTTGAGAGTTTGACTTTTCTCCTGCTCTAGAGAGTGGGTAAATTCATCTTGATCTGGTCTCTCTCTGCCTGTGGGTCACCCCAATCTGCAGGAACCTGTCCACCTTCCCCTCCCGACAGAGCCCCCATACCCAGCCCCACCTGACCCAGGCCTGACCCGTCGCGGCCCTCCCCCACGGAACCGTGAGGCCGACAGAGGCTGTCATCAGCGGCTCCTGGGCTGGGCTTCAGGGCCACCCCCAGGTGCCGCAGTGGAGACCTGAGTAAGGAGCAGGGGATCTTGGAGAACATGGATTCCTAACCCCACACATGACTCCCACCCAGGCCTGGCTGCCTGGTCAGCCATGGTGCCCCTGAGGCAGGCTACCTCCTTATTACTATTATTCCTAATTGCACATCACCCTCCATTCATCCCCAGCCCGCAGCCCAGCAACCTCACACACCATCTCACCCGGACCACCCGGAAGTGGTCGGTAGGGAAACACCGCTCCCTAGAGGCCAAAGACGAATTTGGACTCAGAGAGAAAACAGATTGAAAACGGAGACTTAGAAGGTGGAGCTGGCTTCACTCTAAATCTCTGCTGCCCCCACGTGGGGGAACCGCTTATGGTCTGCGGGGCTGTCTGCAGCTGCCACCTCCATCCAAGGACAGGCCGGCTGCGGGGTTGGCCTGGGTTAGGGCCAGGCATCCTCCTCAGAAGAGAACCCCCTTCTTGCCTGTGGTATCTCAGGAAACCCCCTCCAGGGTCCGTTTTCAATCCTTCACTGTTTTGCTAAATTGGTGCCTAGAAAATGCAAAACTGGAAGGTGGTCCCCCTGGGCTGTGCTGGGCATCCTGGAGCTGACGATGCTGGAAACAGGGACTGGGCAGTGGCGACAGGGGTCCCGGACCATGGAACACAGCCCCGGCCAGTGAGGGCTGGAATCCGCGGCTTGTGTAGCCATCCCTGCACCTTCCCCAGAAGCAGCCAGCACTTGGACAGCTCCTAAAAGTTGGGGCTGATTTAAAAGCGAACTTGTTTACCGTTGCAAATCCCTGGGCAATTCACCAGGGAGGATGAGACGCTGCGCTTGCTTGTTATGTTCGTGATGAGACAGAGCACCGAATTCAGGCTGCAAAGGAAACTTGGTGTTTGCAGAGAGCAGAGTAAGTGACAGTTTATTAAAAAATATAGGCTGTGCCGGAGAAAAAGGAATATTGGATTTTATGATTCTCTCATACTGGGAATTGTTACACAGTTCCACGCCTGTTTATTATATAACTACAGATTGCAATAATACATTTTGTGGCTTGTGAAGTCTGAACAAGCAATTTTTGCATAGCTACATTTAGTAGGTTGGCTGTTTTGTTTTGTTTTTAATGAAGGGGAGGAAAGCTCATGTTAAGAGAGAAAATAAGCCTTTGGGAGAATTAAAACTACAATATTTTTTTTCACATCATTTCCTTAGTGTCTGACGGCACCTGTTGCAACTGTGTTTCTCTGATACTCACCTGTATCGAGCAGAGATTTGCGGTTAGATCGCTGGGTCTAGAGGAGCAATTAGTCCTGAAGCTTTTGTACAGCCAGCAAACGGCCAGCCCCAGGAGCGTTCTCAGGATTACAGAGCTGGTGGCAGACTTTGCTATCTATCACAAAAGCTCTTAAGCTTCCCCGTGGCTGGGCACCACGGGGGACCCTGGGCTCCGGATTCTGAGTGAAAACATACGTGATCCCTGTTCTTGCAGGACTTAGATGGGGAAGAAGCAAACATCCTTCAAACAAATCACCCGCTGTCTCGCACACTGACAGTCGAGATCCCTTCCGCAGCGGCCAACGTGTGGGCCATCGGGACCCAGGAGGGGCGGTCAGTCGGTGACCACCCGGTTCCAAACTCGGGTCGGAATCCATCCTCCTTGGCGGAGTGGAGTCTATGGGTGTCCGAAGAGAAAATGGTATTTCCGTGAACAGGAACATTTTAGCACAAAGTTGTTTCATGCCCAGAGTAGCTAATTCTCTCTTGGCAAACACTTGAGCCTCTGGATCCGCATCAATAAAAGAAGTAAGAACCATGTTCAATCTTCCAGCACAACCACGAGGCCCTTACCTGGGAGCACCGAAAAGCCGACAGAGACACTGCCACCCCCGTGCGATGGGCTGTCCAGGAAGGCTTTTTGTCGAAATGAAAATAAATCACTCCCTTGTTTCAAGAGAGCGGGACACAGACGAGATAATATTAGGCAACGCCGTTCCCTGAGCTTTAATAAGAAAGTCCTGCCCCGCCGAAACCGGTTTGGCTCAGTGGATAGAGCGTCGGCCTGCGGACTCAGGGGTCCCAGGTTCGATTCCGGTCAAGGGCATGTACCTTGGTTGCGGGCACATCCCCAGTGGGGGGGTGTGCAGGAGGCAGCTGATCGATGTTTCTCTCTCATCAATGTTTCTGACTCTCTATCCCTCTCTCTTCCTCTCTGTACAAAATCAATAAAATATATTTTTAAAAAAAAAAAAAAAAGAAAGTCCTGCCCGGCCGTGGTGGCTCAGTGATGGAGCCGCAACCTATGAACCAGGAGGTCACGGTTCAATTCCTGTCCAGGGCACATGCCAGGGTTGCCCGCCTGATCCCCAGTGTGGTGCGTGCAGAAGGCAGCCAATCAATGATTCTCATCCTTGAGATTTCTATCTCTCTCCCTCTCCCTTCCTCTCTGAAATCAATAAAAGTAAATTGAAAAGAAAAAAAAAAAGTCCACTCTGTGGGCCGGAGTGCCCACGGTGAGATGCATGGACGCAGACTGAGCGAAGGCACCCACGTGGGTGACAGCGGGTCCTCTTTCTGCAGTGACAGTCCCTTGGGAAGGGCAGTGACTGGGTGAGGACTAGAGGGACGACAGAGGGGGTCCCTGGGAATGGGCCCCAATAAGGAGCACTTGCTTTTGGGGCAAGGTCTGAACAGCCACAATCTCTACCTTACGGGTGATGTTGCCACCCTCTCCAAGCTGCTCCCAGCTGCAAACCCACTCCGGCGGGCTAGGAATGGGGTTGGTGATTAAGGCTCTGAGCACCAGAAACTGTGTGAAGAGTCAACACCCTCTGCACAATCCTGGCAACTTCTCTGTAAACCCAAATGCGATTCCCAATCAGGGCACATGCCCAGGTTGCAGGCTCGATCCCCAGTGTGGGGCATGCAGGAGGCAGGTGATCCATGATTCTCTCTCATCATTGATGTTTCTATCTCCCTCTCCTTTCCTCTCTGAGATCAATAAATATATACGTTTATATATTTACTAGAGGCCCGGTGCATGACATTCGTGCACTGGGGGAGGGGGGTTCCTCAGCCAGGCCTGCTCCCTTTCACAGTCTGGGACCCTTCAGGGGATGTCTGCCTGCCAGTCAGACATTCCTCTCACAGTCAGGGGCTCTCGCAGTCTGAGACCCCTCGCTCCTTACCGCCCACCTGCAGCTGAAGCAAGAGAGACTCCCGCCACCGCTGCTGCACTTGCCAGCCATGAGCCGGCTGAGCGGCATTGCCCCTGTGGGAGCGCACTGACCACCAGGGGGCAGCTCCTGCATTGAGCCTCTGCCCCTGGTGGTCAGTGCGGGTCATAGCGACCGGTCGTTCTGCCGTTCAGTCGATTTGCATATTAGCCTTTTATTATATAGGATATATATAAATATATCACGGCCATTACCTCTGAAGATTGCTAGGGAACCAACTCATTGGTATGGATTTTGACAAATAATGGGAGGAAATTAAGCATCTACCTTGCCTTTTTTGTAGCAACTGTATTTCAGGTGAATGAAATAGTTAGCAATGGCAGGGTTGTCTTGACTGGAAGTCCACAGTTAGTAGGCGCAAAAGAAATGACAGGGTTTGTAAATTACCCCGCTATTATGTAACTATTACAGAAGGTATGGAAACACGGTAACATCGAGCGGCATGACATGTGCAATTACTCTTTGATCCAACAATTGCATCTGTAGAAATCTATCCTGGCAAATATTAGATATATGCACCAAGCTGTTTAGTGAAGTATAATTAGTAATAGAAAAAGACTATAATTAACTCAAACGTTCGATAGTGGGGACATTCACAGAATGTACCACACAGCTATAAAACAGAAAAGGATTTATCTATATACTTATGTGGAATGATCTCCGGGACACTATTAAGTTGAAACAAAAAAACAAGGTGGGCAAAAATACATATGGTATGTACTTTTAAGAAAGGCGAAAACTGTTTTCTAAGTATGTAAGTATACTTGAACACATAAAAGTAAAGCAAGTAATAAATTAAATTTATTTACATGTGCTGAGTTAATAAAATAATCTCTGATGGTTATGTTTGGAGGGAGACAGACAGCATGGAGACAGCAAGGAGAGAAGACTGATTTTCATGAAGATACCTTGTTTCATGGGTCCGCCTTTGGAAACAGGTAAATATTTTATATTTTTATAAACTGAAATTAAGTTAAAACCAATTCCCAAGATCCAAAGGAAGTTGAACCATATGAACACTGCTGTGCTTCGAGTTAATGGCATAACCTCTTAGGGGGGAATTATTTCCATTTGAAATCACAGCATGATACTGTGCATCCCTGGTGGCACCCGTCTACGGACAGAAAGAACTGCCAGGAGCTCCTAAGCTGATGGCAGGGACCGTACTGTTAGCTGTGGCGGCCGTGCTGGAGGCAAGAGCGATTGCAGTAGCATTATCCTGAGACTGTCGTACATGCGTGCTGAGAGGCGAAGCGACCCAGCAATTATGGCAGTGTGACTGGGGAATGGAATCTGCAGCTTGGGAGTCAGGGAGGTACAGAGATAAGATGAAGGAGGGTAAGTAAAAATCCTGTCATCTTTCGTTTTAATTGAAACTGCTAGTATGGATTTATGACTTCCTTATTGCTAAAACTAGAGGCCCGGTGCACAAAACTTGTGCAAGGGGCTCGGCCCTCACAGCCGCTGTGGCTTGCCTCAGCCCTCACAGCCCCAGCTTCAGCTGGAAGGTCATCCGGAAGGACGTCTGGAAGGTTGTTCAGCTGTCCAGTCTAATTAGCATATTACTCTTTCATTACTACAGATCATTCGTGTGTGATCTATAGCCTGACCACTGAAAAAGCCTAAAAGCAACAACCAGCCCAGTAGCAGAAAGCCCTCCTACTACTTTATTTCCGATAATACTTCATTCCACTCAAATGCTTCTTAGAAAAGTATCGGATTCAGTGAGGCAGAAGATATACAAGATGTGCCTGGAACCTTCTGTCTTAGGAGAAAGCAAAGGCACTCGCAAAGATTGGGGTCACGTCAAAAGTATTCAGAATCCAACGTGAAGATGCTCCCGTAGGCCAGCGATGGAACAATGTTAGAATCAATAAGATAACACCACAGCAGCTTAAATACCTCATACTGTTCAAAGCCGCGAGTTCATAATCATAATGCTGTTCAATTCACTGGAACCTTTTGGAGCGTTCGAGAACCAAGTCATTATGTTGAAAGCTGGTAAACAAAGGAAATAAATGAAGCATGTATCCTGCCTTCCCAGTATGAACCGTCTCTCATGATGACTAAATAATTAGAGTGTTCTTTTGTGGAAGTAGTACATATAGTAAAGGAAAAATTGCAATATCACCCGTTTGCAATCGATCCCTAATAAGTGAATAAATTGGGGCAATGATCACTGATGGCTTATCTATATCCTATCTAATAATAGACAAATATGCAAATTGACCATACCTCTGACACGCCCACAAGCCACGCCCACAAGCCACGCACACCATCCAATCAGAGCGAGTATGCAAATTAACCCAAACCAAGATGGCTACAGCCACAGAGAGTAAGGTTTCCTAGGTAACAGAGGAAGCCAAGCTTTCCGCCTGCCCTGGCCAGGCCTAAGCCTCCACTCAAGCTACAAAGTTTCAATTACAGAAGGTAAACAAATTCAAACAAATGGCGGCAGAATGGAGCTTGAGAGAGCAGGCCAGGGTTGCCGCCGGCAACAGGGGAAGCAAAGCTTTCCACACACCCTGGCCGGGACCACCTGCTTAAGGCAACAAAGTTTCAATTATAACCCCAACACAAATGGCTGCCGGCCTCGGAGGGAGCCCCAGGTTTGGCTCCGCTCCAGGCTACCAAGTTTCAATTTTAGAAGGAAAATAAATTCCAGATACCAGGGCCTCTGCTTGGGTCGCCAGGGGGCGTGGCCGGCCTGCAAACCACCACAGGCCCCTCGCTCAGGCTGCCCCATGCCCCAAGGGAACCCCCACCTGATCCGGGACACCGTTCAGGGCAAACCAGCTGGCCCCCACCCCTGTACCAGGCCTCTATCCTATCTAATAAAAGAGTAATATGCAGATTGATCATCACTGCAACACACAATATAGCTGCCCCTATGTGGTCAAAGATCCTGCCCCCATGTGGACACAAGATGGCCACCACAAGATGGCCAGCAGGAGAAGGCAGTTGGGAGACACCCGGCCTGCAAGGGAGGGCAGTTGAGAAGGACCAGGCCTGCAAGGGAGGGCAGTTGGAGGTGATCAACCCTGCAGGAGAGGGCAGTTAGGGGTGACCAGGCCGGCAGAGGAGGGAAGTTGGGGGCAAACAGGCTGGCAGCAGAGTGGTTAGGGGGTGATCAGGCTGGCAGGCAGAAGCGGTTAGGGGCAATCAGGAAGGCAGGCAGGCAAGCAGTTGGGAGCCAGCAGTCCTGGATTGTGAGAGGGATGTCCGACTGCCCGTTTACGGGCAGTCGGACATCCCTCGAGGGGTCCCATATTGGAGAGGGTACAGGCTGGGCTGAGGGACAACCCCCCTCCTTGCACGAATTTCGTGCACTGGGCCTCTAGTATATATATAAAAGTCTAAGTGACTGTCTGACGGTTCAACCAGTAGCTATGATGCGCAATGACCACCAGGGGACAGACGCTCAATGCACAGGCATGGAAACATGGAATAGACTGATGAATCTCAGAGGGAAGGGGGGAGGGGGAGGATGGGAAGAGATTAACCAAAGATCTTATATGCATACTAGAGGCCTGGCCTGCGGGGATCGGGCCGAAACTGGCAGTCTGACATCCCCCGAGGGATCCCAGATTGCAAGAGGGCACAGGCCAGGCCGAGGGACCCCACCAGTGCACGAATCTGTGCACCAGACCTCTAGTAATATCATAAAAAGAGAGAGAATCAGACCTCATTGTCTCTTGATGGAAGGGCACACATCTGCCTGTTGCCCCCAACCCCAAAAGAAACCACGGCCCTGAATCTGATTCAACCTTTAGATCTAACTACCAACTTGCAGGAAATACCAAATACCAGGAACGAACACACACAAACACACACACACACACACGTGCACACACACACGTGCACACACGCACACACACACACACCGTGCCTGCCACACAGAGGCGTTTAAAAGACACTTGCCAGACCGAATGGGGCTGGGCATTTATATGCACAGAGTTGTTCCTGGAGAAATCTCACAACAAGCCCAGTCTCTGATGCCCTGTTAATTTTAAAAGCTCTTCTGTTTGTAGTGCAGAGACATCCAGCTGGGGAAGAGGCTGCGGCCCCGACATGAGAAATGTGTTACAAATGATGGAGGAAAACATGTTTTTGAGCTGCTAGGAAAACAAACTGTACACTTGCCAAGCAAGAGAAGATCTGCTGACATTTCAAATGCGGAACAGATCAATGAAAAAGGTTAAAAAGTAGTTTATGTAGAAAAACTAATTTGTAGCAATCGTATTTTTGTGAGGCCCCAAGACACGCTGGCTCCCATGCAGGGAAGCCCAGCCCCGCCCCTGCCCCCGCCCCACCCCACCAGGGCCAGACGCATGCATTCCCATCGCAGATGCTGGGAGAGCAGACGGAGAATATGGCCCGTGATGCTGGGGCTCACGGCAATACAGGGTCTAGTCCATTTTCATTCCATTTGCTTCCACTTTAAGTTGCATGTGCTTTAAAACCAGGCCCTCAATGCCCCACCTGTAAAACTGGGGGGACAGTTTCCGGCGCTCTCCAGCTCAGTAGCTGACGCATGAGCACTATGCCATTCCGTGGGCACGGAAGCCTCGTTTAACTCTGACCAACCATCCGACATGGGACCCTTCAAACAAATCAGACGGCTGAGGCGCAAGGTGTTAATGAGATGGCTCTAGATCACAACGTTACTACGTCACAATGCAAAACCAAGGGGCCAGCGGGTCCACACCCCAGCGTGCAGACAGAACCCCATCCTCCCCTTTCCAGGTGAGGGGGCCAGAGGGATGCAGCGTCTGCCCCAGAGCCCGCCAATGTCTGCAATCCCGGCTCTGGTGGGCATGGAGGGGGGCAGGACTCAGGCTGTGGACTCCGCGCCCCCAACCTTCACTGCTATTTTACTTGCTCAGGATGGAAAGTGCCCCCCAGACTTGGCTACGGAGACTGCGTGTCCCCTATAAGCTTGGAAGGCGTGCTTTCCAGTTAAAGGAATTCAGCCAGGCAGGAAAGGGAGTGGGATTTGGTGCCCAGTGCACGTCCCCAAAGTTGACCCTGGAAGTAGATAACCTGAGGTTTTAGGGAGATTGGGGAGGATCTAGGGGTGGATCAGAGCATAGCATCATGGGACCCTCCCCAGCCAGATGTCCCCCCACCACCTAGGGTGAGGCAGGCTCGGCTGCCATAGGCATCTGTCCCTGGGCGAGCCTGCCACTCTCCCCCTGGACCCCAGCCCATGCTCTCAGCCTCACCCCGCTTCTTACCTCTCCATCCCAGGCCTTACTCTTCTGAGAACCTGCATCTTTAAAAGGGCTCAGGGGAAGGCTTTGGCCAAACCCCAAGGATGAATCTCCTTGGGGGCAGCTCAGGGCCTGTGACAGAGGAGCTGTGGCCGGGGAGGGGCGTTCTCTCCAACTCTGCACTCCCCCTCCAGCCCCTGCCCCTCCCCCTCCCTGTTCCTATACCCACTCCCCGCTGGAGAACCCAAAATGCCCCTAATGGGGCCCCCCATCCCTGACCCCCAGAGCCAGCCCAAGGCCCCGAGAGTGTCGTCTCAGCCTTCAACAACAGAAACAGCCAACGGTGATTTGCTCTGGAGGTTTCTATCAGAGCAGAGAGAATGAAAGGAGTTTCCTTGTGGGGGCAGGCACGCTAGTTCAGCATCCGACAGACAGGAACTCAGCACCGGCCTTTAAAGGGATGCCCTCAGCCCCTCCGCCTCCCCGTCTGGGTCTAAGAAAAGAGGAGGGCGGGGACAGAAAACACAGCCATTTACCTGAAAGAGCAGAATGTGGAACCCCACAGAACTATCGCTGGTGTTTCCAGCTTTACTGGGAAAAGGTTTACACCAAACTGTACTTCCAGTATGTTAATTAAGCCAATAAAGAGGAACTGCATTTGCGTTTCCTGATCTAATCACAAAAAGATTCGTTCGGCCACGTATGGAAGGTGCCTTATGTGCTCATGGGAGCCCTGCAAGGCTCACAGCGCAGGTTTGAGAGACCGGCCCAGGCCCGCGGGTGAGGAGCCCTGAGCAGAGCCAGCGCCCCTGTGATTAACTCTCCGTGTTTGGGAACCACGGCTGTAAAAGGCTATTTAATCAAGCTTCCTCCGCGTGCTTTTTTCCCCCCTAAATTACACTTGGAAATCTATGCGGAGTCTCATCTCAACCATAGAGCGCACGATCGTTTGAGTAACTTCCACGGGAGAATCTCAAATTGAAAAGCAGACAATTAGCAAAACTGGATTCTGAAACTCCCATAAAAACATCAGAGGCCATTAGGTTTGATTAACGAGCGCTACTTTTTAAAAGTCTGCCATCTCTGAGCATGGCTGAGTGCTGGCTCCTAAACGGACAGGAACGTGAGGAGGACGAGCCACAGGCCACCCAGGCAGCCCATTCCCCAGGCTCAGCCTGACTCAGCGTCAAAGCACCACACGGTAAACCTTGTTCCACGCCTGGAAGCTGGAATGCCCATTACCTGTTGCTGCATGACAATCCCCCCCCAAAATGTAGGGGCTTCGACAAGAAAGACTTATTTCCTTTTGATGTGGAGGGTGGCAGGTCTCAGGGAGAAGGAAAATAAATTCACCAGCGGGGAGCACCCACACCTGCCTCCCCACCGGCCATCTCTCACCGAGGCAGGATGACTGGTGCCAAGATCAAGCTCCCCGAGAAAACCAGGCACCTGCCAGACCAAACAGGCTATGTATCGCATGATCCCATCCATGTACATGTCGCATGATCCCACCGAACATACATGCCCGTGATCCCACCTGTGTACATATTGCATGATCTCATCCAGGCAATGCCTGACGATTCCGGTTGTGTACCTATCGTTTGGTTCCTGTCCTATGGCGTCTGCAAAGGCACCGCACAGGGTGGCAAGCAGGCAGCGTTGCCAGGCGTGGGAAAGAGGAAGTGGTGGCCGCAAAGGGAATGCAAGGAATTGTAAGGGGGATGGGACGCTTCTGGGTGGAAAGTGAACTGTAATGTATGCACATTTTAAGAATCAACGGAGCCTGGCCAGTGTGGCTCCATGGTGAGCATTAACCTATGAACGAGGAGGTCCCGGTTCCATTCCCAGTCAGGTCACATGTCCCAGTGGCGGGCTTGATCCTCAGTAGGGGGCGTGCAGGAGGTAACCAACTCTCTCTCATCTCTGATGTTTCTCTCTTGCTCTCCCTCTCCCTTCATCTCTGAAATCAAAAAAAAAAAAAAAAAAATCAACCGAGAGGATGGAGGAACCCAGGATGCAATGCCAGGTGTGAGAAATGAGTCGAACCCATGACAAGACTCATGGACAGGGACAGGAGCTTTGGAATCTGGTGTTTTGACAGGAAACTTGACGGCTCCAGAAGAAGGGAGCCGCACATGAACACTGTGCTCTCTGCAGTGGCAAAGCCGTTTCTCACAGGCGTCGGCTGCCTGTCACGTGACTGGAGCAAACAGGTATGGGTGGGGTGGAGGCAGCTGGCTCCTCACTGGCGGGGAGGCCAGTGGGGCCACGCGCTCCAGGTAGAGCCCGGACGTCAGGTGGACTCCCGTTTGGGTTGGTGAGGACACGGGCAGACACAGACATCATCAGAGGTGTTTGCGTACACATGGTTAGTGTAAACACATACCCCTCGGCTCCAGGGACCCAGAGGCCACCACACCCTGGCAGCACCAGGCGCCCTCGGTGGCTGACCCGGGGTCCTCAATGCCGCCCGCCAACCAAAGGACACGGACCCCATCAGGAGTCCTCGGGACCTATCCAACTCCCGCAGGCGTTACCTCCTGAGACCATCCCCTTGGGGGCTAGAATTTACACTCAGGAATTTGGGGGGCTGCAAACATGCCGACCACCCACGGGAAGGGTGAACCAGTCATCTCAGAGGCCTCACGCTGCCCCGTGAGATCCGTGGGGACTGTGTAGTCACATCGGCTACGAGGCCCGGGGGACGGGTAGAATTAGTGCCAACGGAAGGCAGTGACATAACTGGCACTCGGAGCACCTGGAAGAAGACGTAACATGCAAACCGCCTGGCTGCAAACCACACATCGACTCTTTATGAAACGTGTGACTTCGAGTAAGTCCCTTTAATGCGGAGCCTCGTCCCCCGTTCGCGGAATGGGGACAGGCTCACCTGCCCACGCACAAGGCCCGGCTCGCAGGTGGGTCTGGGTTTACAGACAGCGGCCAGGACTGTCCCCTTCGGTGAGAGGCCTCCAGTACCTTCGCGCACCTACCACCTACGGAGGTCGGCCACCTGAGAACGGTGGCCTCTCAGAGGCCAGAAGCCCACACCAACTTTCCAGGTGTCTGTGCCACTGGTGCTGGCCTTCAGCCAGAGCAGACCACCTGCCTGCCAGGTCCCCTGCACACACCTGCCCTTGAACCTGGCTGTGCCGGAGCCTCAGCAGGTGTGATGGCATGCAAACACAGCACCGGCATTAGGAGGATTTCCACGGGCGGCGTGTCCGAGGGCGGCTGGGGCGTCTGAACGAGCCGATACCTGTGAGGGCCCTGACTTAGGGCTGTAGCAGCAGGAAAGGGAACTCACCCCAGAAGGTGCAGAGGAGGCGTCTTTGATGAAACTACTCCCGGAGGGCAAATGACCAAATGGAGGGAGGGCGGCGGGCCAGTGCCACCCTCAGCGCGGGCCTCGCCCAGGCCCGGGGAGACGGGTGAGATGTAGGAGTGAGAGGAGGGGCTGCTCACGGGAGGTCCTGCCGGTGGGCCACCCTCCCCCAAGCGAAGGGAAAGCAGGAAGAAGCACCTGCCACCCCCTCCTCCCGCCTCCAGGCTCCTGCTGGCCTCTCACTGGCTGAGCCCCGCTGACAGGCAGCCAGTCATGGAACCAGGAGGGGAGGCTGGCCTGCTGGGGCACCAGCGGGTGAGAAAGGGGCAGAGGGCATGGGGGTCCCATGGAAAACAGCCAGCACCCCATTCTCTGTGGGGGTGTGGGGACGACAGACGGACAGGAAAGTGAACGCTGTGGTCAGTGTGGAGTCCACTGAAACGTTAGATAACAGATGAGGGCAAAACACACACGTGGGAAGACAAGAGGGGTCACCGCAGGCGCCAGGTCTAGGGGACCTTTAAGGCCTCCTTCACCCTTTCCTCACTTTTCAAATTCTGACAATAGGTTTCTGACAAATGTTTCTGAAATGGAATATAAAATATTCACAGTCACACAGACCTACTTGATTAAATCATATGAAACTGCTGTGTTTGTAGTCCACATGGTTGCATGTCTTACACACACACACACACACACACACACACACACACACACACACACACACACTACTATGCATCCTGAAATAAGGCTGCTGAACAGCGAGCACCGCGGGCGCCAATGACTTGGCACGACGTGAGGGGCGGCGCTCCGCATTCCTGTCCCTGTTTAGCGGAGACGGCTAGCCATCCTGCAAACCGTAAGCGCTTCTGGGTGAATGACAAGGCCTGAGCTCCAACGACCGACCCGGCTCATTCCCTTCCTCCCCGTGTTAGCATCTGTGCCGACTCATGAAATGAGACCTACGCAACGCTGCCCTCTCTGCCGCGGCGATGCATGTCGCTTCCGCTGCGACCACCGGCCAAGAGCCGTGTTTCACCCGGACGCACATCTGGTTAACAGCGGTGTCAGCTGTCTGGCTGGTGGCCGCAGGACAGGTGGGCAGCGCTGCCGTGTGTTTGGCGCCCGGGCAGCCTGGAGGGAGCTGGCGTCCATCACCGCTGGCGAGGGCTGGCAGCCGAGCCACAGTCACCGAAAGCATCACATTATGGAGAAGGCACTCCTCATGACAGTGGGTTCATAACAGCCTGTGATTCTGCAGGAATGGTCTCCCCAGGAAGTTCAGGGCACGGACACCTCCTAAGCCCTGAACGAATGTCTGTCTCCCCGGCTCCGGCTGCCAGGGGCCCAGCTCTGCTGGAAGCTAGCGATTTGCTGCAGGAAATTCCCTGCAGAGGAGAGGGATGGCCACCACCCCAGTCAGGCTGCCACAGGACATGCATCTAAACCCCAGCCCTGGAGCTGCCTGCTCACCCACCTCCCCGCAGCCCGCTCAATCAGCTGGCGATCAGAAACTACAAACCTCTCCGAGCCCCTGATGCCCATAGTCCCAACCACAGTGGAAAGCGCTGCCCCATTCACACAGCCGGCTTTTCACTAACCACAGGGGCAGAAGCTCAGCATCTCACAGGCGTTGACCTCCCCGTGACGACTGATGGCCCGCGAGGGCCCCCGGTGGGCGAGGCCAGCAGCCGCGAGCCTTGGTGAGGGACACCTGTCCCTTCCGGTTTGGGCTACCTTTGTCCCCGTGTGTTTACTCTGTGTCCCTCCACACCTGGCCTTGGTGCACCCTTCCTCTCCAGCACAGTCTTTAAGGACCTAAACCAGCATGAGGCCCAATGTGCCATCTGATCTGTGTCTCAAGCAACCAACTTCATTTTGGAGCCTAGAGCCCATTGACCAGAACAGACTCACCTCGTCCCAGCTGTGTGACCTCCGGCAAGTAGCTCCAGTGTCCTCGTCTGTACACAGTCCTTGTCCGTGTGAATGGGACTTACTTCCTAGGCTTAGCTAGTGCCCAGCACAGCTCCCTGAGCCAGAATGGCCCGCCGGGATCACAGGGTCCCGTGGGGCAGAAGACGCCGACGTTCAGCTGCACGCAGCCTACAGGTGCAGTGCGAGGAGTTTCTTCACAGCAGCCATCTGTGGCCAGGGAGCCTTTAAAGACACAGCTCACGCCGTGGTGCCCCTGGCGATAGGTCCATCCCCTGTGGAGCATGGAGACCCGAGACGGGGAATCACTGCCTGCTCCCAGACTGCAAGTGTGCTATGAGAGCTGGGAACCAAAAACAGTAATGTGGGTGTGTACACAGACACGCAGGCTCGCACGTGATCCCACGCACCCCCACCCGACACGCACACCCCCCACACGTGCACGCACTCACGCTAATGAGAATCCTCTCTGGTCGGTTCAGTTTCTCTCCGCCTCCTCCAGGTGCGCAGTTTGTGTGAGTGGAATGCTGGAACAGCCAGGCGCCCTGCGGGTGGACTCTCCCGCCCCGGTGTGTGGCGGCTTGGAACGTGCTTGGACAACAGTGTGGAGAGCGTGATGGTGCGCTCCGGGCCGCGGGCCTCAGCTTCTACCTCTGTGTCTCAGCACAGGGGCCACCTCGCCCTGGAGAAGCCATGCCAGGCTCCTTGAGGACGAGAGACAAGGACGAGGCAGCCATGAGAGAGCATCCCAGCCCTCGCACCTGTTCCAGCCACTTCACCCGAGGCCCCAGACATGGGAGGGAGGAAGGTTGCCGGGTCACCCGAGACCAGCCTACCCTGCAGGTGGCCCGCCAGATAAATGCAGCCAGGGAGTGGCCCCAGGAGACAGACGCAGAACTACCCAGCCCACGCAGACTCATGAGAAATACTGAATCACTGCTTTTTGAGCCAAAGGAATGGAGCCCACATGGCTGACCACCTGCTGCACCCCCCTCCCCGTGCCCCAAGCCGCTGGGGAGGCCGGGAGTGCCTGCCAGGCCTCCGGAGTGGCGGGTCATTGTTCACAGAGCACTTGCAGAACCTGGGGCTCCCCAGGCCCCAGGATGAACCTAACCCCTACGTCCAGCAGAGGCTCCAACAGGGTGCAGGGGCATTTTCCTCCCTGACAAGACGCACGCACGCGTGTGCACAGTCCAGGCAAGGGCACAGGTAACACACACCTACAGGCACAGGATGAGGGAATAGTGTTTTTATTTCTCATCCTGAGCCAAAAAATGAGTTTTATTGTATCTACTCTTGTGGTGCCTTTTAAACATTATCTCTTACAATCCTTCTCTGATGGTGACTCTTCTTCGTGAATGTTAGTTTCTAACGACTGTGACACAGTAGCCACTAAATAGCTCAGCCCAGCCATGTTGCACTTGAACTAATTCACATGGGAACCGTGTAGGCCCTTCGCATGTTTCTAATGTTACGACACAGTTGAGATGTGTGTCCTTCCAGCTGAGTCGTGAGCACGTGTGTCACACGTTCCTAGCTGAGGAACGGCGTGGTCACGGGCGGGCACGTGCTTCCTGGTGCCTGATGCTAACCAGCCCTTGAGGCGCTACCCCAGGCGCAGTCGCCAGCGGCATGCGGCCACACCTAGAAGGAAGTCAACTCTGACACGACTAAGTTGCTAAACAAATGCCTACAGAACAAGGGCGCAGCGAAGGCAGCCAGGAGGGGATGTGACGATGGGGGAGCTCTGGGGACTCTGAGGCTGTCTGTCCACACGCAGGCCGTTAGTGCTATAAACACGGGGGCTGCTGTTACCTCCAGATGCTGCCCCAGACCTGGAACCCAGCTTCCTGCAGGAGGGGCCTCCCCACCAGCAGAGACAACCCCAGCCGCGCCATGGCCCTGCTCTCCAGGGCTCTCCTGTCTCCGCGGCCACAGCCCAGCCACAGCTCAGCATCCATGGCAACAGGCCGGGCACCAGGACCTGAGCAGTCCTCTGTGGGAGACACACCAACACCCCGGATTCCTGTGGCCTTCAGCTCTGGGGCTTGTGGGGTCTTTACACAGCAACAAATTTCTACTTTAAAAAAAAAAAAGGTGCATAATTTCAAATAAAAGCAATGCTGAAACACATATGAGCATTACTATGCATGGCTTTTCGGCTAGAAAGATTTCCCGGTGGCTAGAATGGCTGTTCCAAAGGGCTGTGTAGCTGGCAGCCATTTGATTAGGTTGTAACATGAGAGAAGTGACATTTGCAGAAGCACAGAGCCGATAACCAGGTCTGGACCAGGATAAGCTCTGGACGACTCAAGGAGCACCTGAGACGCCTGGGCCCTGGACACCCACGTGAAGCCACGGACGTGTCCACAAAGTGAGGAGGAGCGTCATCGCGCCAAACCACAGCTGGAAACGAGCCCCAACCCTGGCTGAGGACAGGGGCCCTGCCCAGGGCTCCCAGGTCCCCTGCCTCTCTGAGGACAATTCTGAGGGCCATCCGAGCCCAAGTGCCCCCTGTGTGCTCCTCTGTTGCAGCTGGGTCACCGGTCAGCTCCTCCCTCCGCCCGGTCCTGCCCTCAGGTCCTTACAAGGTCTCCCCGGGAGCCCCAAGATACAGAATCTGTCAGTGCTGACACTGTTTCTAACGACACAGACATGCCCAGGACGTGCTGCTGGGGAGCAGGGGGGACAGTGAACACCGAGTGGTCTCCATGACGTAAATAAGCAAACAAAGTGTACGCGTGTCCCTGTTGGTCAGCACGGAGGAGAGTGGCGTGGGCGCTGCCTGCCAGCACCTGGTGGGGCCCGCGGCAGGAGACTAGAAGGCGCAGGGCAGAGCGTGGGGTGTGTTTTCGATTTGCTTTCTAACGAAATAGTTCTTCATTGTCTGAAGTCTCCGGTGAGCATGCACTGCTTTTGTAATTTATGAAGAAGAGGGAAAACATACTCCCGAAGGCCGTGTGCAGCTGAATAACAGTCCTCATAGCCCACGCGAGCACTTGCTGTCTGCAGACCTGAGCCCGGAGCACCGAGCCCGCACGCACTAAGCCTCAAGGCCTGGCTCCGTCACCGCCTCCTTCACCAGGTGGGAGGGCAGAGCACAGAGAGGTCGAATAATGTGCCCGGGCCACACAGCAAGAACAGTGCTGGGCCAGGTGGGGCAACCAGGATCCAACCCAGAGCCTTAACGCCCACCCGAGCCTGCTGAGGGCTTCTTCAGTCTGAGCCTGTGCAGGTGACTCTTGAGAACGAGAGGCTGTCGCGTGTCCAGAGCAGCTGCCCGCTCCTTCACGGGGGCCCTGGCAGCCGCGACTCTTCCCTGGTCCTACCTGGGCCTTGAGGGCCGAGGGGACGGGGTCTCATTCACCTTAGCTAATGAAACCCGCACGGGTCCCGGTGGCAGAAAACACTCAAGAAACTCACCTTCTAGAACTTTCTAAAATGCATTCCATTAGAACATTCACATTCATTATGTGGGTAGACTGGAGACGCTGGCCTCGCCCAGGACCCTCCCGGACAGGGAAGAGCTCGGGGACCCCGTCGCTGGCCCTTCCCAACGGCCTCCCCACAAAACCTCCACACCAGCTCCTGGCAGAGCGCCCGCTCAGGTGGCCGCGGCTCCTGCACGGAGCAGTCCCGGTGCCTTTTATAAATCCCGCATGTGGCTGGCAGAGCTAATTAACAGGATGAAAATAATGGTAAAAACCGAATGAGCTAACGCTGCTCACCATGGCAGCGGCAAGAGGAAAATAAAGCCCTTCAAGTTCTGAGACTCGAGCGGGCCTATTCATCAGTGTCTGATTAAAGAGCCCGTTCCTGCGGAAAGTGAATTCCCATAACTCCTTCCTCAACTAGACTAATAAACTGTTACTTAAGTGTTTCTCACTTAAAAGTTTTCCTAATTCCTCGTTCTCCGCTCTGAAACCACATGTTCCCAGTGAGCAACCTGACGAGGCAGGGATGAAGGTTTTAAATGGTCTTTGTCCCTGTCTTTTTTATTCTTTAATATATATTCTTTTATTGCTGTCAATATCACAGATGTCCCCCGTACCCCCCTTCACCCAGCCCCAATGGAACAGGCGGACAAATCCCAGGGGGGGAGGCGGGGCGGGAGGGGTTGGCAAGAGATGAACCAACGCCCCTGTCCTTTGCCAGCCCCCTCTCCTGTGCCCCCTCCTTGCCCAGAGTCCCTCTCCTCTGTCCACGGTGCTGAAGGGCCCCCGAAGGAGAAGGTACAGTGTGAGGCCAAGCCGCTCCACTGACCGATGGGGACCAGGGGCACAGAGTGAGTCCCCTTTGGGAAAACAGCCCAAACGTGTTTACTAACACCCAAGGGCACTTTGCCTGCTTGCTCCTGATCCTACCCACTCCCGTCCACCCGACCGGCTAGGAGACGAAGAGAAATGGATGGGATTTGGGCTCAGACCAATACACCTGGGTTCAAATCCCTGCCACGCGTCTGCACCTGGCCTGACCCCTCGGAGCCTGTGTCAGTCAGCTAAACAGACCCGGCGGCCACTCCGTGTTGCTGTGAGGCCACGGCGCCTGTGAGACGCCCTGAAATGGAGGCCCTGAAATGGCCCCGCAACCAAACCCAGGCCCCTGGAAAAGCGGACACTCATCCTGGCCCGAGAGGCAGGGCCCACGCGCAGCCTTGAGCCGCGTCTTCGTGCAGCCTTGCCCTCGGCTGTTGACAGAGAAAAATGTCTCGGCCTGTATTGTATGAGGATGCCGCTTAATTGCCAACTGTGACACATCTTCCCAACACACCAGCCCCTCTAAGGAAGAGCACGCAAGATTCACAGGTGCCATTAGAGAGAGCCTTTTTTTTTGTTTTGTCTGGTACAGAACCAGCCTTTCATTGCACAATTTATAAAACCTTCCAATTTTCAAAGTCACAGAACACAAAAGGGGACCTCCGCACACCAGGAATCATCCCTCGCAATTACCTTTGGTGGGAAATGAGAGCAGAGGTTGAGATCAATCTCATTACCCGTTGGATGGCAAGACCTGCAGAAACAGAACAATGCCCATACGTTTGCATTCGCTGCAAACACCCTTTCAAACTGGCTTCGTAAAACCTCCTGGCCTTCAGGAAGGTGGTTAAGTCTCCGGGCCAGCCATTTTGACATGAAATGACCATTTAAGAACCCTGTGATGCCAGGTTCTCAACAGGTTTCCACAGTGTCCGCTGCCAAGGTCAGGAAGACAGGTGGCCAGAGCGCCGGCCAGATCGCCTTCCTCCGTGGTGGCATGTGCCCAGCTGGGCGTCTGCAGCACACAGGACTCGGGCCTGGAGCCCAGGACCAGTCAAGAGGCCACGCCCACGACCACCCAGCCTTGAAGAACCGACACCTTCTGCCCTGCCCGTTGCCCACTGTGGCCAGAGGCACGGAGGGCGCTGCTTCCCTGAACATGAAGGAGGTAACGGTCCAGACAAGCCTCTGAGCCCCCAGCTGGCCAGGGACACTGGGCTTCTGGCCCCTGCAGCTGGACAGAGAGCCACGACCAGCCACCCACTCGAGACAGGTTGGCAAGCCTGTGAGCACCAGCCAGAACAGCCAGGAGCTGCTGCCCAGGACAAGGCTGCCCCCGGACCCATGGTGGGCATGAGAAGGCTGTGCACCCACCAAACACGCACAGACCACAGCGAGCATGTAGGGATGCCCGCCGCCCTGAGCACCGGGCACAGACACAGAACCACACGTGGAAGAGCCATCGTGTTGTTAGCCTGACACCTGCAGGTTCAGCCCCCATCCTCCCAGCCACCAAACAGGGACAGGGAGGGGGCAGGGAAGAGAGAGAGGATGGGAGGGAGGGAGCAGGCAGGGGGCAGGGCTCTCTGGGGCTGACACACAACCTCAGAGCTCAAAGAGAAAAACCACATGCATCTGTGACTATTCCTCCTGCCGGCCATATAACAAGAGCATTAAAAACAACCTGTGGGCGTTCCGGGACTTTCCAGGCACCCCCTAGAAGGCTGGGGAGCACCTCCTCACAGGAGGCCACAGTGAGAGCCTTTTCATATTAGAAAACCATCGCTACTGTCAACCAATGGTCGTTGGTGCCCATTCAAACTGCCCTCTCAGCAAGGGTGCTCCCAGGGTTATGTCCTGGGCCAGGCAGCCCTTCGCCAGGGAGACCGGGGCCCCCTTCCTCCATGCCCAGCCTGTGCGTGCTGAGAGCTTAGGGGGCTGCTCCCCACCCTTTCTCCCAAACACCAGGCCTCCCTCAGTCGGGACTTCAGGTAGGAAATCTCACTCCAGCCCAGCAGCTTGGCTGAAGCTGTGCCCATGTCCCCAGGCCCCAGCCTCCTGAGTCCTGTGGTAAGGACAGCGAGCGTCTCTCCTGGCCCCCCACTCCGCGCTGGGTCCTCACATCCTCTTATGACACCTCCCTAGCGCCTCACTGCAGTGCATGTCCCCCACCCCTAACTGCGATTACTATGCCGTACCTGTGACGCCCCCTTATTGGAAAGTTCCAGCAAGTGACCTCAGGTCAGGCCAGGCTCCCTCCTACCACCAATCCTCTGCCACCTGGGGGAAGCAGACGATGAGATGGACCAGGGGGTTCATTAGGGGCGCTCTGAGGGGAGTGCCCCTGGGGCACAGCTGGGCTGCCACTGTCTCCATGGGTCCCAGCCACCCACAGCAGCAGGGATGCTGGGAGCCCTTTAGAGGGTGGGTGGGGCGGACACTCCCAAAGGCACATGACCTCGGGCCGTGAGGACAGTTGGCAGAGAGAGCTGCCTGGAGGAGCCTGCAGCATCTGGGGACATAAACCTCCCGCATGCAGGAGCTGGGCACAGGAGCATCTTCCATGTAGGACAGTCTCCCACACAGGACACGCTTCAGAGAACGGCAGGGGTCCTGTTGATAACCGGGCAGACAAGAACTGGGATGAGCCAGATCGGCTGGGACACACAGTCACCCTGGTTATGGTGACTTCGTCTCGGTACTTGGGGGCTTAGACTAGAAGCACCATGGGATGCCCGTCCCTGCTCAGAGCCATTCCCCATGACTGACTTTACCCTCCAGCCTCTGAATCGGCAGGAGCTGACGGAGCCGTCCTGTCCACAGGAGGAAAAGGGGCAAGGACACGCCCAAGTCCACATCCCCGCATGCACCGCGGCTTGACCCTAACATCCAATGCCGAGCCAGCATCTTCCCTGGAGAGCACTCAAGTCTACCGGGGTCAAAGGTCAATGCCAAAGTGAAGCAGACTAAGGCAGAGAAATTTTAAAGTTATTATTTTTTTTGCAATGGTGGTACAATACACAGAATATACTATAATGGACCGTTTTTTGTTTGTTTGTTTGGTTGTTTTTTTTATTGATTTCAGAGAGGATGAGAGAGGGAGGTAGGGAGAGAGAGATAGAAACATCAATGATGAGAGAGAATCATTGACTGGCTGCCTCCTGCATGCCCCACATGGGGGATCCAGCCCATAACCCGGGCATGTGCCCTGACTAGAATCGAATCTTGAACTCTTTGTTCATAGCTCAATGCTCAACACTGAGCCACACCGGCCACACTAAAATGTACCATTTTTAAGGACACAGTTTGGTATTCAGTGCCCTCCCCATGCGTGCCGCCATCACTGTATACCTCCAAGCTTTTCATCTTGCAAACCCGAAACTCTGCTCCCACTACACTGACTCCCCACCCCCTCCCCAGTCCCTGGCGCCCGCCCGCCCACCTACTTTCTGTCTCGATGAATTTGATGCTTTACATTCTCCCTATAAGTGGACTCGCATGAGTCTGGCTTATTTCACTCAACATGTCCTCAAGGTTTGCCCACGTTGTAGCAGGTGTCAGAGCATTAAGTACCAGGAATCACATTCCACTGCATGTAGGCATATGGAGTTTCAATAAAACAGAAAGCAGCCTCCAAGGTCGCCTCAAGGCCAGCAGCATCCGATGGGGGAGGCTGGTCTGTGGGCCAGGACCGAGGTCGTGGCGGCCGTGACCCTGGGGGTGGGTTCTCTTCCTCCTGTCTGGCGAGCCCCTCTGTCCTCCAGCCCGCTGCACACGGCCCAGGAAGCAGCTTTCAAACTAATAAAAGCAAATGGAGTTTTCGATGGCTCCTAATGGAATTACGGGCGAAGGATGTTCACCGGGAGAGGTTAATTCTGAAGGATGGCGCTGATCTCCAGTTATCATTTCAAGGGGAACGGTGTGGCTCTGGGGACCCCGGCTGGTACTGCCCATGCGCCATGCTGACGGGTGGGGGCAAGGGACTGGCACTGGGCTCTTACCGGCTGGCCGGTCCTACTGCCCATTGCCAGGGCCCAGGACCACCTGTGGGGATGAGCTGCCCGGCTACAGAAGGCTACAGACACCGCTCGGGCATTCGCACCTGAGCCCCCATAGAAGGCACGGAGGGCGATGAAGGGAGAGCCAGAAGGCAGTGTGGGGGAGAGGGGATTCCTGGAGCCCCCATGTTGAAAAGGCCCCTAAACTGTTAACCATGAACCCCTCGCAGAACTGCGACTGTGAACCTGTCCATCCAAACTGATGTGCACCCTCCTTCCTGCGCGGAGCCTGCTCCAGGAGGACCGCGAGCTCCCAGACAGCGACGCTGACGGCTCTCGGCACGGGGATGCAGTGTGCCCCTCCAAGGTGGGAGAGGGTCCCCCACCCTCCAGGCTGTAGGAGTCATTGACGCCGGGGACACTATGCTCTCTGCGGCCAAGCTTCCGACCTATATGACACGTGTGCAGCCATCATACACGTTCTGCTTGTCCCCCTATCGCAGCCCCCTACCCCCGCCACCCCGGCCTGGCTGCCGGGGCTCCACTGCAGAGACGCTGGGAGCCCGGCACCTGCTGCAGCCACCGGACCTCCAGGGAGTATGGGGGCTCTGTCCTTGCCACACCTGCCCACACCTACCCTGCAGCCTGGGCTCCAGGCTCCCTGCACGACCCGGCCCACAGCTGTCTCCCGGGGCCTGCAGTCCCAGCACCAGCCCGGCTCCTCCCTTCTCACATCACCTGCATGCTGGCACCTGCTGGCCAATCCCTCCCCAGGCGGGGACCCCTCCAGGCTGCTCTCTCTTGGTGAATGGCAGCCCTTTCCCCCCAACAAGACCCCTTGGCAGCTGCTCTCAGGGACCCAGGGACTGCACCCCCACACCCTCAACTCCTCAGTGCACCTCTTCGGCCTGACTTACAGGCAGGGCCTCCCTCTGCCCCTGAGGCCAGGTGTTCTGCGGCCAGAGGAAAGGACAAGGCGCCAGTGCCACCCTGGGCTGCCCACGTCTGCTTGCTGCCTCCAAGCCTGTGACCATGGAGAGGACAAGCCCCGGCTGGTGGGGGTGGGGGATGAAAGGCCCCAGGGACGTGCCAGACCAGCAGCCCCCGCCAGCCCACAGACCTCACACCTGCGAGAGCCCCGCCCCCCAGCTGGCCGCAGACACCAGGACCCAGCGGCTCTGAGTGGGTGTCGGGGGCAGGGGCGGACTGGTGCTACTGTGACAACAGAGAGCGGGTACAGGGTGACCGAGGCACCTGTCTTGTTGGCATGAAAGCATAATTGGTCCCAAGCTTATCCAGAAAGAAGCCCGTCATGAAATCACCAAGCTGCACGGGTGGCGCTGGCCCCGCCTCCCCTCTCTGGAAACCAGAATCCTGCTGTGATGGGCAGGTCAGGGCCACCTGTCCAGGGGCAGCTATGAAACGCCAGGGCCAAGGAAGACACCAGCTTGGCTGTGAGAAGGCCTGGCCCACACCAGGTCCTGGGGACCCTGCTCATGTCCTATTCAAACAGCACGGAGATGCTGAGGGGCCCTCGGCCGGGAGCTCCCAGAGTGGCTGCCAGCACTGTCCCCTGGGGTCCAGCCTGTGACCTGGCTCCTACCTGAACATGGCCTTGGGCTCTTCCGTTGCCCCTGCTCATGCCACATCTGAGGGGGGGGAGAGGGTACCAGGGCTGAAGCCCTTGGACCCGCCCTCCCCAGGCCAGTGGCCACACCTGTGCAGCCCGCCTGCACCTGGATTCCTGCCACAGCCTCCCACACAGCTCTTCCAGCCTTTTCAGAGCAATCCTCTTGTTACAACTGCGCGTGAACCTACCATTAACTCAAGAAGTTCTGTCACAGGCGTCCTGGCCTCGTGGAGAACAGACCCCGCCAGGCAGAGCCATTCAGAGGGGGTCAGTGGGCACATCTGGACCTGCTGGAGGTTCTGGGGGTGACAGGAGGGGTGGCTGCAGAAGCAAGGACCCAGAAGGCAGCCGGGCTTTCACAGGTGGGAGCCAAGAGGGATGGCATCCCCTCTCCCCGGGGCGACCAGCCTCGCCCCAGCTCCAGGCCGAAGCCCCAGAAGCAGAGGCTCATATGGAAATGAACCAAACTGAAAACTTTTGACAGGCCATTTGAGTTTGGGAACAAGGCTAGTTTGCCAAAATGATTTTTCCCTCTTTAATTAAAATCCTTTATTAACTGCCAAGCTAATACCTTTCCCCAAGACAGACGAGATAATGAGCCCACATCTGCCAACCCAGGCGGGCGGCTGTCCAAGCGGCGGATGGGCTCCGGAGAGGGACTCCTACAGACACCCCTTGCTCCTGGGTTGTGGGCATGGCCCCAAACCCAGGACAGGAGTTCCATTGGGGCACAAATCCTGGATCCCTCTGAAGATCCCCATGGGAAACAGGGGTGGCCCCGCAGGTGCCCCCAGCTCAGTGCTTTGCAAAGCTGCCTTTCCTCCACAGTGTTCTCACTGCAGCCACAGCAAGGTGGTGGGCATATGCACGGGTCCAGCGGGTCCCAGTCACGCTCTCAGTCTGTCCCGGCTGGGCAAGGACACTGAATACAGGTTTCAGATGCCAGCAAGAGCCAGACCTAGGACCCAGGAGCCCTGGGCCACAGCCATTAGTACAGGCAGGGAGCTGGGGCCAGAAAAAGGGGTAGACAGCCAGAGCAGCAGCCCGTCCAGGCCTAGCCCACCCAGGTGGGGTCGGAAGGGGGGTGCCATGGGGACAGTGACTGTCACCAGCCCGGTCCAGGCCCTCGATGATGGCCATGACCACATTCTATTTTCCACTGAACCTGAAACATCCCAAACACAGACAAGAACAGGGACCCATATAACAAAGCCTGTATAAAACACCAGCCTCGCCAAAACCGGTTTGGCTCAGTGGATAGAGCGTCGGCCTGCGGACTTAAGGGTCCCGGGTTCGATTCCAGTCAAGGGCATGTACCTTGGTTGCGGGCGCATCCCCAGTAGGGGGTGCAAGAGGCAGCTGATCAATGTTTCTCTCTCATCGATGTTTCTGACTCTCTATCCCTCTCTCTTCCTCTCTGTAAAAAGTCAATAAAATATATTTTTAAAAAAAACAAAACACCAGCCTCACCCAATCTTAAAACCATACTCTCCCCTAACCTTTCAGTGTAACATACATGCCCAGGAGTCCACATCGATGTAAACAAGTGATTGCACAGATAAGCAAGTGGGGAGAAGACACCAATTTCTCAAAACCTCTGCGTAGAAAAATTCCGAGTAGTTGATGAGATCCTCCCCTGAAAACACCGACTTCCTCCCAGAGAGGACAAGGTGGACGGGGGAGCAACAGCAACTGCAGGGTGGAGACAACAGCCTCCGCCAGGTGATCCAGGTCAGCCACGGCGTGATGTCATGTGCACAGGATGGGCCCTGGATATGACGTGATGAGCAGACACTCGACTCTGTGGCCTTCTTCCCAAAAATCCATTGTCCTGGTCTAATCATGCCAAAAAAAAAAAAAAAAAGAAAAGAAAAAAAAAATTAGGCAAATCCCAACACAGAGACTTATAAAAAACAACTGAGCACAATCTTCAAACTGCCCAAGTTCATCAACCCAGAGCAAGAGGCACCTAAGGACACGTGACCGCTACATGTTATGTGGGATCCTGGGACAGGTAAAGGACATCGTGTAAGAACGAAGATACCCTGAAAAACGGAGGGCTTCAGCTAATAATACAGTATCAGCATTGGTTCGGTAATTATACTAAACGAACCACATGTGCCCATACCAGAGAACACTGGGTGTAGGAGGGATATGGAACCCTGCCCATTTTTCTATAAATCTAAAACTAGTTTAAAGAATAAATATTAATTTTAAAAAACTAAACACCAGTTGTCCCCACTGTCCCCCAGAGTCCCTGGGCTCCCCTCATTGAGGGGACACTGAAGGTTTACTGAGGCTAAATAACAAAAATCTCACGGGGGCAGATAACCGCAAAGAGGCCAGAGGCCCACGTCTGCTGAGGTGCCCGGGGCAGCCTTGACCTGCGTCCCGAGGGACCAGGCACTGTCCCCTCCAAGCACACAGCCCAAGCGCTAGAGATGCTGAGTGAGGTGTCAAGGCAAGAGGGACGCAGGGGCTGTAACAGGCCTCTCAGAGGGGCTGTAACAGGCAGCGGACCAGCAAGGCTCGCAGGTGTTTCACCTGCAGAACTGCAAACCCCAGGCAGACAGGACCCCTCAGAAGGCTGGCTCAGCACCACCACCTGGGCGGCTCCCAAGGATCAGGCAGGGCTGAGGGGTTGCGGCGCCCACCTTTGCGGGATTTTTTGTCCCTCTGACACTGCTGCCTGGACCACAGCGGCCCCCAAGGGCCTAGGCACGAGGCCAGGATCCAGAGGACCCATTCTTCCCATAGGCGCAGCACAGGTCGCAGCCCCTGACCAGAGCCCTGGGTCCTGGGCTGGGAAGAGAGGCCAGTGGGCCGGCGGAGGACAGAACCTTAATAGAAGTAACATGGCTGGTTATGTCAGCACTGGCCCCTGACCACACCTCCCCAACACACGCACAAAGCACGCAGGCACTCACTGGACTCAGTGTTCCAACCCAGGCCCCAGATCTCCATCCTGGGGCCCGTCCACCATCCCGTGATCAGACCTCAATTCAGGGACCAGACCTTCATGGCAGGACCCATATTTCTATGGCAGGACTCTGACCTCTATCTGGGGCCTTGACCTCAATCCCGGGGCCCAGTCCTCTATCCTGGGGCCCAGACTTCCATCCTGGAATCCAGACCCCCATCCCGGGGTCAAGACCTATGGAGGGATCACACCTCAATTAGGGGCCCAGACCTTCATGACAGGAGCCATATTTCCATGGAGGGACTTGGACCTCCCTCTGGGGCATGACCTCTATGGAAGGATCCAAAAGGCCATGGAAGGACTCACACCTGCATCCGGGACCCAGACACCATTCTGAACCCAGACCTACATCTGGGACCCAGACACCCATCCCAAGGTCCTGACCTCCATCCAGGGCCCAGACCTCCATCTGGGGCCCTGACCTCCATCCAGAGCCCAGACCTCCATCTGGGGCCCTAAACTCAATCCTGAAGCCCGGATGTCTGTCCCAGGGCCCAGAACTCCATCCCTGAGTACAGACCCCCATCCCAGGGTACAGACCCCCATCCTGGGACCCAGATGCCCATCCCTGGCACAAGACCTCCATCGTGGAGTCCAGAACCCCAACCCACGGCCCAAACCTCCACTTGGGTCAGATCTCAATTCAAGAACCAGACTTGCATGGCAGGACCCGAATTTCCATGACTGGACTTGGAACTGCCTCTGAGGCCTGAGCTTTATGGCAGGACCCAGACACCAGGGTAAGACTCACACATACATCCAGGTCTGAGAGACCATTCTGAACCCAGACCTCCATCCTGGAATCCAGACCCCCACCTGTGGGCCAAGACCTCCATCCCAAGATCAGACCTTAATTCAGGGACAGCACCTTAAGGCAAGGACCCCTATTTCTATGGTGGTACCAGGACCTCCATCTTGATCCTTTACCTACATCCGGGTACCTAACATCTCTCCTGGAGCCAGGACCACTACCCCTGGGCCCAGACCCCGATCCTGGGGCCCAGAACCCCATCCTGAGGCTCAGACCCCCATTCCAGGACCCAGACCGCCATCCCAGGATCAGACCTTAATTCGGGGAAAGAACCTTAAAGCCAGGACTCCTATTCCTATGGCGGTACCAGGACCTCCATCCACGGCCTTCACCTACATCCAGGTACCTGACGTCACTCCAGGGGCCTGGATCACTACCACGGGACTCAGACCTCCAACCTGGGGCACTGATCGCCATCCTTGGGCCCAAAGTCCCACCCTGGAGTCTAGTCCTTCATCCAAGGATCAGACCTTAATTTGGGGCCCAGACCCTCACAGCAGGACCCCTATTTCCATGGTGTGACTCACCTCCCTCCAGTGCCCTGACCTCCCTAAGAGGCACTGATTTCAATCCCGGGCCAAGACCTCTGTCCGGGGCCCAGACCTCCATGCCATATCCCAGACCCCCATCCAGGGTCCCAGACCTCCATCGTGGGTCCCAGACCCCCATCCCAAGATTAGACCTTAATTTGGGGCCAAGACCTTCAAGTCAGAACCCCTGTTTCTATGGCGGCACTCGAACCTCCCTCAGCAGCATTGACCTACATCCTGGGCCCCTGAACTCAATTATGAGCCCGGACTTCTATACCAACACTCAGACCTCCCTGCTGGGGCCCAACCCCCATGATGGAGCCCAGACCCCCCATTCCGGGGTCCTGACATCCATCCCAGGATCAGATTTTAATTCGGGGCCCTGACCTAAATGGCAGGACCCCTATGCCTATAGCGACACTCGGTTCTCCATCCTGGGCCTTGACCTATATCCAGGGCCCTGAACTCGATTCTCGGGAGGAGACCTCTACCCGGACCCCCAGACAGCCCTCCTGAGGCCCAGACCCCCATCTCGGGCCCAGACCTCCATCCCAGGATCAGACCTGAATTCGGGGACAGCACCTTAAGGCAAGGACCCCTATTCCTATGGCGGTACCAGGACTTCCTTCCAGGCCCTTTCCCTACATCTGGGTACCTGAGGTCACTCCTGTGGCTGGGATCACTACCACGGGGCCCAGACCTCCATCCTGGGGCCCAGACCTCCATCCAGGGGCCCAGACTCCCATCCTGGATCCCAGAACCCCATCCCAAGATTAGACCTTAATTGGGGCCCAAACTTTCAAATCAGGACCCCTATTTCTATGGCAGCACTCGAACCTCCCTCAGCCATATTGACCTACATCCTGGGTCCTGAACTCAATAATAGGGCTCGGACGTCTATCTCAACACTCAGACCACCCTGCTGGGGCCCAGACCCCTATGATGGAGCCCAAACCCCCATTCTGGGGCCCTGACATCCATGCCAGGATCAGACCTTAATTCGGGACCCAGACCTTAATGGCAGGGCCCCTATTCCTATGGCGGTACAATGACCTCCATCTTGGGCCTTTACCTACATCTGGTTACCTGACATCACTCCTGGGGCCCAGACCACTACCCTGGGGCCCAGACCCCAATCCTGGGGCTCAAAACCCCATCCTGAGGCTCAGACACCCTCCTGGGGCCCAGACCTCCATCCCAGGATCAGACTTTTAATTCGGGGACAGCACCTTAAGGCCAGGATCCCTAATCTTATGGCAGTACCAGGACCCCCATCCGGAGCCTTCACCTACATCTGGGTACCTGATGTCACTCCTGGGGCGAGGATCACTAGCACGGGGCCCAGACCTCCATCCTAGGGCCCAGATAGCCATCCTGGGGCTCAGACACCCATCCTGAGATCTAGACCTTCATCCAAGGATCAGACCTTAATTCGAGGCGCAGACCCTCACGGCAGTACCCCTATTTCCATGACGGGACTCGGACCTCCCTCCAGTGCCCTGACCTCCCTAAGAGGCACTGATTTCAATCCCGGGACAAGACCTCTATCCGGGGCCCAGACCTCCATGCCATATCCCAGACCCCCATTCGGGGATGCCAGACCTCCATCGTGGGTCCCAGAACCCCATCCCAAGATTAGACCTTAATTTGGGGACAAGACCTTCAAGTAGGAACCCCTATTTCTTTGGCGGCAATCAAACCTCAGTCAACTGCATTAAACTACATCCTGGGCCCTTGAACTCGATTATGGGGACAGGACTTCTATCCCGACACTCAGACCTCCATGCTGGGGCCCACACCCCCATGATTAAGCCCGGACCACCATTCCGGGGCCCTGACATCCATCGAGAATCAGATATTAATTCGGGGCCCAGACCTTAATGGCAGGACCCTTATTCCTATAACGGTACTCAGTCCTCCATCCTGGGCCTTGACCTAAATCCAGGGCCCTGAACTCAATTCTTGGGAGGAGACCTCTACCCGGACACTCAGACATCCCTCCTGAGGCCCAGACCCCCACCTCGAGGCCCAGACCTCCATCCCAGAATCAGACCTTAATTCGAAGACAGCACCGAATCCAGTGTTGTATCAGGGGACCAGACCACTATTCTTTAACCCAGGTGTCCAGGTGAGCTGCCAGATCGTCCCCCGGGGCTCAAAACTCCCTCCCCAGCCCGAACTACCCTCCCAGGACCCAGACCTCCAATTGCGGCTCAGACCTACATCCAGGTCCTCGATCATCAAGGCGGGGCCGAGAAGATTAGCCCGGGGCCCTGGCCTCAAACACAGAATCCAGTCTCGTATCAGGGGTGTAGTTCTCCATCTGTACCCCAGACCACCATTCCATGACCCAGAAGTCCAGGTGAGGTACCAGTCGACCCTCCCGGGGTCAAAACCCCCCTCCCTGACCCGAACTGCCCTCCCAACACCGAGACCTCCATTCGGGGCACAGGCCTACGTCTGGGTCCCAGACCTTTATGGCAAGGACCAGAAGGCCATTCCTGGGACACAGACTAGAACCCATTGCCCATTCCTTTACTGGAGTCTAGATGGGCAGGCTAGTCCTGACCACTATTTCATCATCCTGAGGTCCTGGCCTGGACCCGAACCTCCCATATGGACCCATAGCGCCGCCTAGTGACCACAGCTCTCTCCCGGCACCCAGACCTACATCCGCGTCCCTGACCTTCAGGGCGGGGCCGAGAAGGAAACCAAGGGGCCCAGGCTTCAAAGACAGAATCCAGTCTTGTATCGGGGGCATAGATCTCCATCCGTAACCCAGACTGCCATGCCAGAACCCAGATGTCCACTTGAGGTAGCGGACCTCCCGCCAAGGCCCAGACAACCCTCCTTGGCCCGAAGGACTCTCCCAGAATCCAGAACTCTATCCGGGGCTCGAACCTACATCCGGGTCCAAGGCCACGAACACCAAACCCAGTGTTGTATCAGGGGAGCAGACCACTATTCCCTAACCCCGATGTCCAGCTGAGGTAACAGACCTCCCCAAGGGGACCAGACATTCCTCCCTAGCCCGAACGAGTATCCCAGAATTCAGACCTCTATCCGGGGCTGGGACCTACATCCGCGTCCGAGGCCACAAACACCGAATCCAGTGTTGGATCAGGGGACCAGACCGCTATTCTTTAACCCAGATGTCCAGGTGACCTGCCAGATCGTCCCCGGGGGCTCAAACCTCCCTTCCCAGCCCGAACTACCCTCCCAAGACCCAGACCTCCAATTCCGACTCAGACCTACATCCGGGTCCTAGATCATCATGGCGGGGCCAAGAAGATTAGCACGGGGCCCTGGCCTCAAACACAAAATCCAGTCTCGTGTCAAGGGGTGTAGTTCTCCATCTGTACCCCAGACCACCAACCATTCTATGACCCAGAAGTACAGGTGAGGTACCAGTCCGCCCCCCCGAGGTCAACAGCCCCCTCCCTGGCCCGAACTGCCCTCCCAACACCGAGACCTCCATTCGGGGCACAGGCCTACGTCTGGGTCCCAGACCTTTATGGCAAGGACCAGAGGGCCATTCCTGGGACCCAGACTAGAACCCATTGCCTATTCCTTTATTGGAGTCTAGATGGGCAGGCTAGTCCTGACCACTATTTCATCATCCTGAGGTCCTGCCCTGGACCCGAACCTCCCCCCTGGACCCATAGCGCCCCCTAGTGACCACAGCTCTCTCCCATCACGCAGACCTACATCCGGGGCTCAGACCTACATCCGGGTCCCAGAAGGTCATAGTGGCGCCGAGAAGATTATCCCAGGGCGCAGGACTCAAACACACTATCCAGTCTTGTATCAGGGGTGTAGTTCTCCATCTGTAACCCAGACCAGCATTCCATAACCCAAATGTCCAGGTAAGGTACCAGACCGCCCCCCAAGGCCCAGACCTCCATCTGGGGCTAAGACCTACATCAGGGTCCCAGACCATCACGGCGGCCCGAGAAGATTATCCCGGGGCCCAAGCCTCAGACACAGAATCCAGTCTTGTATCAGGGGTGTAGTTCCCCTTATGAACCCCAGACCACCATTCCATAATTCAAATGTCCAGGTGAGGTACCAGACCTCCCCCGGTGGCCCAGGATCCGCCTGGCCCGAACGGTCATCCCAGAATCCAGACCTCTATCCGGGGCTGGGACCTACATCTGGTTCCCAGGCCACAAACACCGAATCCAGTGTTGTATCAGCAGACCACACCACTATTCCACAACCATATGTCCAGGTGAGGTACCAGACCGCCCCCCGAGGCCCAGACCTCCCTCCCTGGCCCGAACTGCCCTCCCAAGACCCAGACCTCCATTCGGGGTTCAGACCTCCATCTGGGTCCCAGATCTTTATGGCGAGGACCAGAAGGCCATTCCAGGGACCCAGACTAGAACCCAGTGCGCCTATTTCTGTATTGGAGTCTGAACGTCCAGGCTAGTCCTGACCACCGTTTCATCATCCGAGGTGCTGCCTTTGACCCACACCTCCCAAATGGGCCCATAGCGCCCCCTAGTGACCACACCTCTCTCCCGGCACCCAGACCTACATCCGGGGCTCAGACCTACATCCGGGTCCCAGACCTTCAGGGCGGGGCCGAGAAGGCCAACAAGGGGCCCAGGCTTCAAAGACAGTATCCGTCTTGTATCCGGCGCCTAGATCTCCATCCGTACCCCAGACTGCCATGCCAGAACCCCGATGTCCACTTGAGGTAGCGGACCTCCCCCCGGGGCACAGACAACCCTCCTTGGCCTGAAGGACTCTCCCACAATCCAGAACTCTATCCGGGGCTGGGACCTACATCCGCGTCCCAGGCCACAAACACCGAATCCAGTGTTGGATCAGGGGACCAGACCACTATTCTTTAACCCAGGTGTCCAGGTGAGGTGCCAGATCGTCCCCCGGGGCTCAAACCTCCCTCCCCAGCCCGAACTACCCTCCCAGGACCCAGACCTCCAATTGCGGCTCAGACCTACATCCGGGTCCTAGCTCATCATGGCGGGGCCGAGAAGATTAGCCGGGGGCCCTGGCCTCAAACACAGAATCCAGTCTCGTATCAAGGGGTGTAGTTCTCCATCTGTACCCCAGACCACCATTCCATGACCCAGAAGTCCAGGTGAGGTACCAGACCGCACCCCCGGGGTCAACAGCCCCCTCCCTGGCCCGACCTGCCCTCCCAACACCGAGACCTCCATTCGGGGCACAGGCCTACGTCTGGGTCCCAGACCTTTATGGCAAGGACCAGAGGGCCATTCCTGGGACCCAGACTAGAACCCATTGCCTATTCCTTTATTGGAGTCTAGATGGGCAGGCTAGTCCTGACCACTATTTCATCATCCTGAGGTCCTGCCCTGGACCCGAACCTCCCCCCTGGACCCATAGCGCCCCCTAGTGACCACAGCTCTCTCCCATCACGCAGACCTACATCCGGGGCTCAGACCTACATCCGGGTCCCAGAAGGTCATAACGGCGCCGAGAAGATTATCCCAGGGCGCAGGACTCAAACACACTATCCAGTCTTGTATCAGGGGTGTGGTTCTCCATCTGTAACCCAGACCAGCATTCCATAACCCAAATGTCCAGGTAAGGTACCAGACCGCCACCCAAGGCCCAGACCTCCATCTGGGGCTAAGACCTACATCAGGGTCCCAGACCATCACGGCGGCCCGAGAAGATTATCCCCCGGGGCCTAAGCCTCAGACACAGAATCCAGTATTGTATCAGGGGTGTAGTTCCCCTTATGTACCCCAGACCACCATTCCATAATTCAAAAATGTCCAGGTGAGGTACCAGACCTCCCCCGGTGGCCCAGGATCCGCCTGGCCCGAACGACCATCCCAGAATCCAGACCTCTATCCGGGGCTGGGACCTACATCTGGTTCCCAGGCCACAAACACCGAATCCAGTGTTGTATCAGCAGACCACACCACTATTCCACAACCATAAGTCCAGGTGAGGTACCAGACCGCCCCCCGAGGCCCAGACCTCCCTCCCTGGCCCGAACTGCCCTCCCAAGACCCAGACCTCCATTCGGGGTTCAGACCTCCATCTGGGTCCCAGATCTTTATGGCGAGGACCAGAAGGCCATTCCAGGGACCCAGACTAGAACCCAGTGCGCCTATTTCTGTATTGGAGTCTGAACGTCCAGGCTAGTCCTGACCACCGTTTCATCATCCGAGGTGCTGCCTTTGACCCACACCTCCCAAATGGGCCCATAGCGCCCCCTAGTGACCACACCTCTCTCCCGGCACCCAGACCTACATCCGGGGCTCAGACCCTACATCCGGGTCCCAGACCTTCAGGGCGGGGGCCGAGAAGGCCAACACGGGGCCCAGGCCAACACAAAGGCTTCAAAGACAGAATCCGTCTTGTATCCGGGGCCTAGATCTCCATCCGTACCCCAGACTGCCATGCCAGAACCCAGATGTCCACTTGAGGTAGCGGACCTCCCCCCGGGGCACAGACAACCCTCCTTGGCCTGAAGGACTCTCCCACAATCCAGAACTCTATCCGGGGCTCGGACCTACATCCGGGTCCAAGGCCACAAACACCGAACCCAGTGTTGGATCAGGGGACCAGACCACTATTCCCTAACCCCGATGTCCAGGTGAGGTACCAGACCTCCCCCCGGGGACCAGACATCCCTCCCTGGCCCTAACGAACATCCCAGAATTCAGACCTCTATCCGGGGCTGGGACCTACATCCGCGTCCCAGGCCACAAACACCGAATCCAGTGTTGGATCAGGGGACCAGACCACTATTCTTTAACCCAGGTGTCCAGGTGAGGTGCCAGATCGTCCCCCTGGGCTCAAACCTCCCTCCCCAGCCCGAACTACCCTCCCAGGACCCAGACCTCCAATTGCGGCTCAGACCTACATCCGGGTCCTAGCTCATCATGGCGGGGCCGAGAAGATTAGCCGGGGGCCCTGGCCTCAAACACAGAATCCAGTCTCGTATCAAGGGGTGTAGTTCTCCATCTGTACCCCAGACCACCATTCCATGACCCAGAAGTCCAGGTGAGGTACCAGACCGCACCCCCCGGGGTCAACAGCCCCCTCCCTGGCCCGACCTGCCCTCCCAACACCGAGACCTCCATTCGGGGCACAGGCCTACGTCTGGGTCCCAGACCTTTATGGCAAGGACCAGAGGGCCATTCCTGGGACCCAGACTAGAACCCATTGCCTATTCCTTTATTGGAGTCTAGATGGGCAGGCTAGTCCTGACCACTATTTCATCATCCTGAGGTCCTGCCCTGGACCCGAACCTCCCCCCTGGACCCATAGCGCCCCCTAGTGACCACACCTCTCTCCCATCACGCAGACCTACATCCGGGGCTCAGACCTACATCCGGGTCCCAGAAGGTCATAACGGCGCCGAGAAGATTATCCCAGGGCGCAGGACTCAAACACACTATCCAGTCTTGTATCAGGGGTGTAGTTCTCCATCTGTAACCCAGGCCAGTATTCCATAACCCAAATGTCCAGGTAAGGTACCAGACCGCCACCCAAGGCCCAGACCTCCATCTGGGGCTAAGACCTACATCAGGGTCCCAGACCATCACGGCGGCCCGAGAAGATTATCCCGGGGCCCAAGCCTCAGACACAGAATCCAGTATTGTATCAGGGGTGTAGTTCCCCTTATGAACCCCAGACCACCATTCCATAATTCAAATGTCCAGGTGAGGTACCAGACCTCCCCCGGGGGCCCAGGATCCGCCTGGCCCGAACGACCATCCCAGAATCCAGACCTCTATCCGGGGCTGGGACCTACATCTGGTTCCCAGGCCACAAACACCGAATCCAGTGTTGTATCAGCGGACCACACCACTATTCCACAACCATATGTCCAGGTGAGGTACCAGACCGCCCCCCGAGGCCCAGACCTCCCTCCCTGGCCCGAACTGCCCTCCCAAGACCCAGACCTCCATTCGGGGTTCAGGCCTCCATCTGGGTCCCAGATCTTTATGGCGAGGACCAGAAGGCCATTCCAGGGACCCAGACTAGAACCCAGTGCGCCTATTTCTGTATTGGAGTCTGAACGTCCAGGCTAGTCCTGACCACCGTTTCATCATCGCGAGGTGCTGCCTTTGACCCACACCTCCCAAATGGGCCCATAGCGCCCCCTAGTGACCACACCTCTCTCCCGGCACCCAGACCTACATCCGGGGCTCAGACCTACATCCGGGTCCCAGACCTTCAGGGCGGGGCCGAGAAGGCCAACACGGGGCCGAGGGCCAACACGGGGCCCAGGCTTCAAAGACAGAATCCGTCTTGTATCCGGGGCCTAGATCTCCATCCGTACCCCAGACTGCCATGCCAGAACCCCGATGTCCACTTGAGGTAGCGGACCTCCCCCCGGGGCACAGACAACCCTCCTTGGCCTGAAGGACTCTCCCACAATCCAGAACTCTATCCGGGGCTGGGACCTACATTCGGGTCCAAGGCCACAAACACCGAACCCAGTGTTGTATCAGGGGACCAGACCACTATTCCCTAACCCCGATGTCCAGGTGAGGTACCAGACCTCCCCCCGGGGACCAGACATCCCTCCCTGGCCCTAACGAACATCCCAGAATTCAGACCTCTATCCGGGGCTGGGACCTACATCCGCGTCCCAGGCCACAAACACCGAATCCAGTGTTGGATCAGGGGACCAGACCACTATTCTTTAACCCAGGTGTCCAGGTGAGGTGCCAGATCGTCCCCCGGGGATCAAACCTCCCCCCCCCAGCCCGAACTACCCTCCCAGGACCCAGACCTCCAATTGCGGCTCAGACCTACATCCGGGTCCTAGCTCATCATGGCGGGGCCGAGAAGATTAGCCGGGGGCCCTGGCCTCAAACACAGAATCCAGTCTCGTATCAAGGGGTGTAGTTCTCCATCTGTACCCCAGACCACCATTCCATGACCCAGAAGTCCAGGTGAGGTACCAGACCGCCCCGCCGGGGTCAACAGCCCCCTCCCTGGCCCGACCTGCCCTCCCAACACCGAGACCTCCATTCGGGGCACAGGCCTACGTCTGGGTCCCAGACCTTTATGGCAAGGACCAGAAGGCCATTACTCGGACCCAGACTAGAACCCATTGCCTATTCCTTTATTGGAGTCTAGATGGGCAGGCTAGTCCTGACCACTATTTCATCATCCTGAGGTCCTGCCCTGGACCCGAACCTCCCCCCTGGACCCATAGGGCCCCCTAGTGACCACAGCTCTCTCCCATCACGCAGACCTACATCCGGGGCTCAGACCTACATCCGGGTCCCAGAAGGTCATAACGGCGCCGAGAAGATTATCCCAGGGCGCAGGACTCAAACACACTATCCAGTCTTGTATCAGGGGTGTGGTTCTCCATCTGTAACCCAGACCAGCATTCCATAACCCAAATGTCCAGGTAAGGTACCAGACCGCCCCCCAAGGCCCAGACCTCCATCTGGGGCTAAGACCTACATCAGGGTCCCAGACCATCACGGCGGACCGAGAAGATTATCCCGGGGCCCAAGCCTCAGACACAGAATCCAGTCTTGTATCAGGGGTGTAGTTCCCCTTATGAACCCCAGACCACCATTCCATAATTCAAATGTCCAGGTGAGGTACCAGACCTCCCCCGGTGGCCCAGGATCCGCCTGGCCCGAACGACCATCCCAGAATCCAGACCTCTATCCGGGGCTGGGACCTACATCTGGTTCCCAGGCCACAAACACCGAATCCAGTGTTGTATCAGCAGACCACACCACTATTCCACAACCATATGTCCAGGTGAGGTACCAGACCGCCCCCCGAGGCCCAGACCTCCCTCCCTGGCCCGAACTGCCCTCCCAAGACCCAGACCTCCATTCGGGGTTCAGACCTCCATCTGGGTCCCAGATCTTTATGGCGAGGACCAGAAGGCCATTCCAGGGACCCAGACTAGAACCCAGTGCGCCTATTCCTGTATTGGAGTCTGAACGTCCAGGCTAGTCCTGACCACCGTTTCATCATCGCGAGGTGCTGCCTTTGACCCACACCTCCCAAATGGGCCCATAGCGCCCCCTAGTGACCACACCTCTCTCCCGGCACCCAGACCTACATCCGGGGCTCAGACCTACAGCCGGGTCCCAGACCTTCAGGGCGGGGCCGAGAAGGCCAACACGGGGCCCAGAAGGCCAACAAGGGCCCAGGCTTCAAAGACAGAATCCGTCTTGTATCCGGGGCCTAGATCTCCATCCGTACCCCAGACTGCCATGCCAGAACCCCGATGTCCACTTGAGGTAGCGGACCTCCCCCCGGGGCACAGACAACCCTCCTTGGCCTGAAGGACTCTCCCACAATCCAGAACTCTATCCGGGGCTGGGACCTACATCTGGTTCCCAGGCCACAAACACCGAATCCAGTGTTGTATCAGCGGACCAGACCACTATTCCCTAACCCCGATGTCCAGGTGAGGTACCAGACCTCCCCCCGGGGACCAGACATCCCTCCCTGGCCCTAACGAACATCCCAGAATTCAGACCTCTATCCGGGGCTGGGACCTACATCCGCGTCCCAGGCCACAAACACCGAATCCAGTGTTGGATCAGGGGACCAGACCACTATTCTTTAACCCAGGTGTCCAGGTGAGGTGCCAGATCGTCCCCCGGGGCTCAAACCTCCCTCCCCAGCCCGAACTACCCTCCCAGGACCCAGACCTCCAATTGCGGCTCAGACCTACATCCGGGTCCTAGCTCATCATGGCGGGGCCGAGAAGATTAGCCGGGGGCCCTGGCCTCAAACACAGAATCCAGTCTCGTATCAAGGGGTGTAGTTCTCCATCTGTACCCCAGACCACCATTCCATGACCCAGAAGTCCAGGTGAGGTACCAGACCGCACCCCCGGGGTCAACAGCCCCCTCCCTGGCCCGACCTGCCCTCCCAACACCGAGACCTCCATTCGGGGCACAGGCCTACGTCTGGGTCCCAGACCTTTATGGCAAGGACCAGAAGGCCATTCCTGGGACCCAGACTAGAACCCATTGCCTATTCCTTTATTGGAGTCTAGATGGGCAGGCTAGTCCTGACCACTATTTCATCATCCTGAGGTCCTGCCCTGGACCCGAACCTCCCCCCTGGACCCATAGCGCCCCCTAGTGACCACAGCTCTCTCCCATCACGCAGACCTACATCCGGGGCTCAGACCTACATCCGGGTCCCAGAAGGTCATAACGGCGCCGAGAAGATTATCCCAGGGCGCAGGACTCAAACACACTATCCAGTCTTGTATCAGGGGTGTGGTTCTCCATCTGTAACCCAGGCCAGTATTCCATAACCCAAATGTCCAGGTAAGGTACCAGACCGCCACCCAAGGCCCAGACCTCCATCTGGGGCTAAGACCTACATCAGGGTCCCAGACCATCACGGCGGCCCGAGAAGATTATCCCGGGGCCCAAGCCTCAGACACAGAATCCAGTCTTGTATCAGGGGTGTAGTTCCCCTTATGAACCCCAGACCACCATTCCATAATTCAAATGTCCAGGTGAGGTACCAGACCTCCCCCGGTGGCCCAGGATCCGCCTGGCCCGAACGGTCATCCCAGAATCCAGACCTCTATCCGGGGCTGGGACCTACATCTGGTTCCCAGGCCACAAACACCGAATCCAGTGTTGTATCAGCAGACCACACCACTATTCCACAACCATATGTCCAGGTGAGGTACCAGACCGCCCCCCCGAGGCCCAGACCTCCCTCCCTGGCCCGAACTGCCCTCCCAAGACCCAGACCTCCATTCGGGGTTCAGACCTCCATCTGGGTCCCAGATCTTTATGGCGAGGACCAGAAGGCCATTCCAGGGACCCAGACTAGAACCCAGTGCGCCTATTCCTGTATTGGAGTCTGAACGTCCAGGCTAGTCCTAACCACCGTTTCATCATCCGAGGTGCTGCCTTTGACCCACACCTCCCAAATGGGCCCATAGCGCCCCCTAGTGACCACACCTCTCTCCCGGCACCCAGACCTACATCCGGGGCTCAGACCTACATCCGGGTCCCAGACCTTCAGGGCGGGGCCGAGAAGGCCAACACGGGGCCCAGGCTTCAAAGACAGAATCCGTCTTGTATCCGGGGCCTAGATCTCCATCCGTACCCCAGACTGCCATGCCAGAACCCCGATGTCCACTTGAGGTAGCGGACCTCCCCCCGGGGCACAGACAACCCTCCTTGGCCTGAAGGACTCTCCCACAATCCAGAACTCTATCCGGGGCTGGGACCTACATCCGCGTCCCAGGCCACAAACACCGAATCCAGTGTTGGATCAGGGGACCAGACCACTATTCCCTAACCCCGATGTCCAGGTGAGGTACCAGACCTCCCCCCGGGGACCAGACATCCCTCCCTGGCCCGAACGAGCATCCCAGAATTCAGAACTCTATCCGGGGCTGGGACCTACATCCGCGTCCCAGGCCACAAACACCGAATCCAGTGTTGGATCAGGGGACCAGACCACTATTCTTTAACCCAGGTGTCCAGGTGAGGTGCCAGATCGTCCCCCGGGGCTCAAACCTCCCTCCCCAGCCCGAACTACCCTCCCAGGACCCAGACCTCCAATTGCGGCTCAGACCTACATCCGGGTCCTAGCTCATCATGGCGGGGCCGAGAAGATTAGCCGGGGGCCCTGGCCTCAAACACAGAATCCAGTCTCGTATCAAGGGGTGTAGTTCTCCATCTGTACCCCAGACCACCATTCCATGACCCAGAAGTCCAGGTGAGGTACCAGACCGCACCCCCGGGGTCAACAGCCCCCTCCCTGGCCCGACCTGCCCTCCCAACACCGAGACCTCCATTCGGGGCACAGGCCTACGTCTGGGTCCCAGACCTTTATGGCAAGGACCAGAGGGCCATTCCTGGGACCCAGACTAGAACCCATTGCCTATTCCTTTATTGGAGTCTAGATGGGCAGGCTAGTCCTGACCACTATTTCATCATCCTGAGGTCCTGCCCTGGACCCGAACCTCCCCCCTGGACCCATAGGGCCCCCTAGTGACCACAGCTCTCTCCCATCACGCAGACCTACATCCGGGGCTCAGACCTACATCCGGGTCCCAGAAGGTCATAACGGCGCCGAGAAGATTATCCCAGGGCGCAGGACTCAAACACACTATCCAGTCTTGTATCAGGGGTGTGGTTCTCCATCTGTAACCCAGACCAGCATTCCATAACCCAAATGTCCAGGTAAGGTACCAGACCGCCACCCCAAGGCCCAGACCTCCATCTGGGGCTAAGACCTACATCAGGGTCCCAGACCATCACGGCGGACCGAGAAGATTATCCCGGGGGCCTAAGCCTCAGACACAGAATCCAGTATTGTATCAGGGGTGTAGTTCCCCTTATGTACCCCAGACCACCATTCCATAATTCAAATGTCCAGGTGAGGTACCAGACCTCCCCCGGTGGCCCAGGATCCGCCTGGCCCGAACGACCATCCCAGAATCCAGACCTCTATCCGGGGCTGGGACCTACATCTGGTTTCCAGGCCACAAACACCGAATCCAGTGTTGTATCAGCAGACCACACCACTATTCCACAACCATATGTCCAGGTGAGGTGCCAGACCGCCCCCGAGCCCCAGACCTCCCTCCCTGGCCCGAACTGCCCTCCCAAGACCCAGACCTCCATTCGGGGTTCAGGCCTCCATCTGGGTCCCAGATCTTTATGGCGAGGACCAGAAGGCCATTCCAGGGACCCAGACTAGAACCCAGTGCGCCTATTCCTGTATTGGAGTCTGAAAGTCCAGGCTAGTCCTGACCACCGTTTCATCATCGCGAGGTGCTGCCTTTGACCCACACCTCCCAAATGGGCCCATAGCGCCCCCTAGTGACCACACCTCTCTCCCGGCACCCAGACCTACATCCGGGGCTCAGACCTACATCCGGGTCCCAGACCTTCAGGGCGGGGCCGAGAAGGCCAACACGGGGCCGAGAAGGCCAACACGGGGCCCAGGCTTCAAAGACAGAATCCGTCTTGTATCCGGGGCCTAGATCTCCATCCGTACCCCAGACTGCCATGCCAGAACCCAGATGTCCACTTGAGGTAGCGGACCTCCCCCCGGGGCACAGACAACCCTCCTTGGCCTGAAGGACTCTCCCACAATCCAGAACTCTATCCGGGGCTCGGACCTACATCCGGGTCCAAGGCCACAAACACCGAACCCAGTGTTGTATCAGGGGACCAGACCACTATTCCCTAACCCCGTTGTCCAGGTGAGGTACCAGACCTCCCCCCGGGGACCAGACATCCCTCCCTGGCCCTAACACGAACATCCCAGAATTCAGACCTCTATCCGGGGCTGGGACCTACATCCGCGTCCCAGGCCACAAACACCGAATCCAGTGTTGGATCAGGGGACCAGACCACTATTCCCTAACCCAGGTGTCCAGGTGAGGTGCCAGATCGTCCCCCAGAGATCAAACCTCCCTCCCCAGCCCGAACTACCCTCCCAGGACCCAGACTTCCAATTGCGGCTCAGACCTACATCCGGGTCCTAGCTCATCATGGCGGGGCCGAGAAGATTAGCCGGGGGCCCTGGCCTCAAACACAGAATCCAGTCTCGTATCAAGGGGTGTAGTTCTCCATCTGTACCCCAGACCACCATTCCATGACCCAGAAGTCCAGGTGAGGTACCAGACCGCACCCCCGGGGTCAACAGCCCCCTCCCTGGCCCGACCTGCCCTCCCAACACCGAGACCTCCATTCGGGGCACAGGCCTACGTCTGGGTCCCAGACCTTTATGGCAAGGACCAGAGGGCCATTCCTGGGACCCAGACTAGAACCCATTGCCTATTCCTTTATTGGAGTCTAGATGGGCAGGCTAGTCCTGACCACTATTTCATCATCCTGAGGTCCTGCCCTGGACCCGAACCTCCCCCCTGGACCCATAGCGCCCCCTAGTGACCACAGCTCTCTCCCATCACGCAGACCTACATCCGGGGCTCAGACCTACATCCGGGTCCCAGAAGGTCATAACGGCGCCGAGAAGATTATCCCAGGGCGCAGGACTCAAACACACTATCCAGTCTTGTATCAGGGGTGTGGTTCTCCATCTGTAACCCAGACCAGCATTCCATAACCCAAATGTCCAGGTAAGGTACCAGACCGCCACCCAAGGCCCAGACCTCCATCTGGGGCTAAGACCTACATCAGGGTCCCAGACCATCACGGCGGCCCGAGAAGATTATCCCGGGGCCCAAGCCTCAGACACAGAATCCAGTCTTGTATCAGGGGTGTAGTTCCCCTTATGAACCCCAGACCACCATCCATAATTCAAATGTCCAGGTGAGGTACCAGACCTCCCCCGGTGGCCCAGGATCCGCCTGGCCCGAACGGTCATCCCAGAATCCAGACCTCTATCCGGGGCTGGGACCTACATCTGGTTTCCAGGCCACAAACACCGAATCCAGTGTTGTATCAGCGGACCACACCACTATTCCACAACCATATGTCCAGGTGAGGTGCCAGACCGCCCCCCCCCGAGGCCCAGACCTCCCTCCCTGGCCCGAACTGCCCTCCCAAGACCCAGACCTCCATTCGGGGTTCAGGCCTCCATCTGGGTCCCAGATCTTTATGGCGAGGACCAGAAGGCCATTCCAGGGACCCAGACTAGAACCCAGTGCGCCTATTCCTGTATTGGAGTCTGAACGTCCAGGCTAGTCCTGACCACCGTTTCATCATCGCGAGGTGCTGCCTTTGACCCACACCTCCCAAATGGGCCCATAGCGCCCCCTAGTGACCACACCTCTCTCCCGGCACCCAGACCTACATCCGGGGCTCAGACCTACATCCGGGTCCCAGACCTTCAGGGCGGGGCCGAGAAGGCCAACACGGGGCCGAGAAGGCCAACACGGGGCCCAGGCTTCAAAGACAGTATCCGTCTTGTATCCGGCGCCTAGATCTCCATCCGTACCCCAGACTGCCATGCCAGAACCCCGATGTCCACTTGAGGTAGCGGACCTCCCCCCGGGGCACAGACAACCCTCCTTGGCCTGAAGGACTCTCCCACAATCCAGAACTCTATCCGGGGCTGGGACCTACATCCGCGTCCCAGGCCACAAACACCGAACCCAGTGTTGGATCAGGGGACCAGACCACTATTCCCTAACCCCGATGTCCAGGTGAGGTACCAGACCTCCCCCCGGGGACCAGACATCCCTCCCTGGCCCTAACGAACATCCCAGAATTCAGACCTCTATCCGGGGCTGGGACCTACATCCGCGTCCCAGGCCACAAACACCGAATCCAGTGTTGGATCAGGGGACCAGACCACTATTCTTTAACCCAGGTGTCCAGGTGAGGTGCCAGATCGTCCCCCGGGGCTCAAACCTCCCTCCCCAGCCCGAACTACCCTCCCAGGACCCAGACCTCCAATTGCGGCTCAGACCTACATCCGGGTCCTAGCTCATCATGGCGGGGCCGAGAAGATTAGCCGGGGGCCCTGGCCTCAAACACAGAATCCAGTCTCGTATCAAGGGGTGTAGTTCTCCATCTGTACCCCAGACCACCATTCCATGACCCAGAAGTCCAGGTGAGGTACCAGACCGCACCCCCGGGGTCAACAGCCCCCTCCCTGGCCCGACCTGCCCTCCCAACACCGAGACCTCCATTCGGGGCACAGGCCTACGTCTGGGTCCCAGACCTTTATGGCAAGGACCAGAGGGCCATTCCTGGGACCCAGACTAGAACCCATTGCCTATTCCTTTATTGGAGTCTAGATGGGCAGGCTAGTCCTGACCACTATTTCATCATCCTGAGGTCCTGCCCTGGACCCGAACCTCCCCCCTGGACCCATAGCGCCCCCTAGTGACCACAGCTCTCTCCCATCACGCAGACCTACATCCGGGGCTCAGACCTACATCCGGGTCCCAGAAGGTCATAACGGCGCCGAGAAGATTATCCCAGGGCGCAGGACTCAAACACACTATCCAGTCTTGTATCAGGGGTGTGGTTCTCCATCTGTAACCCAGACCAGCATTCCATAACCCAAATGTCCAGGTAAGGTACCAGACCGCCACCCAAGGCCCAGACCTCCATCTGGGGCTAAGACCTACATCAGGGTCCCAGACCATCACGGCGGCCCGAGAAGATTATCCCGGGGCCCAAGCCTCAGACACAGAATCCAGTCTTGTATCAGGGGTGTAGTTCCCCTTATGAACCCCAGACCACCATTCCATAATTCAAATGTCCAGGTGAGGTACCAGACCTCCCCCGGTGGCCCAGGATCCGCCTGGCCCGAACGGTCATCCCAGAATCCAGACCTCTATCCGGGGCTGGGACCTACATCTGGTTCCCAGGCCACAAACACCGAATCCAGTGTTGTATCAGCAGACCACACCACTATTCCACAACCATATGTCCAGGTGAGGTACCAGACCGCCCCCCGAGGCCCAGACCTCCCTCCCTGGCCCGAACTGCCCTCCCAAGACCCAGACCTCCATTCGGGGTTCAGACCTCCATCTGGGTCCCAGATCTTTATGGCGAGGACCAGAAGGCCATTCCAGGGACCCAGACTAGAACCCAGTGCGCCTATTTCCTGTATTGGAGTCTGAACGTCCAGGCTAGTCCTGACCACCGTTTCATCATCCGAGGTGCTGCCTTTGACCCACACCTCCCAAATGGGCCCATAGCGCCCCCTAGTGACCACACCTCTCTCCCGGCACCCAGACCTACATCCGGGGCTCAGACCTACATCCGGGTCCCAGACCTTCAGGGCGGGGCCGAGAAGGCCAACACGGGGCCGAGAAGGCCAACACGGGGCCCCAGGCTTCAAAGACAGAATCCGTCTTGTATCCGGGGCCTAGATCTCCATCCGTACCCCAGACTGCCATGCCAGAACCCCCAGATGTCCACTTGAGGTAGCGGACCTCCCCCCGGGGCACAGACAACCCTCCTTGGCCTGAAGGACTCTCCCACAATCCAGAACTCTATCCGGGGCTGGGACCTACATCCGGGTCCAAGGCCACAAACACCGAACCCAGTGTTGTATCAGGGGACCAGACCACTATTCCCTAACCCCGATGTCCAGGTGAGGTACCAGACCTCCCCCCGGGGACCAGACATCCCTCCCTGGCCCGAACGAACATCCCAGAATTCAGACCTCTATCCGGGGCTGGGACCTACATCCGCGTCCCAGGCCACAAACACCGAATCCAGTGTTGGATCAGGGGACCAGACCACTATTCTTTAACCCAGGTGTCCAGGTGAGGTGCCAGATCGTCCCCCGGGGCTCAAACCTCCCTCCCCAGCCCGAACTACCCTCCCAGGACCCAGACCTCCAATTGCGGCTCAGACCTACATCCGGGTCCTAGCTCATCATGGCGGGGCCGAGAAGATTAGCCGGGGGCCCTGGCCTCAAACACAGAATCCAGTCTCGTATCAAGGGGTGTAGTTCTCCATCTGTACCCCAGACCACCATTCCATGACCCAGAAGTCCAGGTGAGGTACCAGACCGCACCCCCGGGGTCAACAGCCCCCTCCCTGGCCCGACCTGCCCTCCCAACACCGAGACCTCCATTCGGGGCACAGGCCTACGTCTGGGTCCCAGACCTTTATGGCAAGGACCAGAGGGCCATTCCTGGGACCCAGACTAGAACCCATTGCCTATTCCTTTATTGGAGTCTAGATGGGCAGGCTAGTCCTGACCACTATTTCATCATCCTGAGGTCCTGCCCTGGACCCGAACCTCCCCCCTGGACCCATAGGGCCCCCTAGTGACCACAGCTCTCTCCCATCACGCAGACCTACATCCGGGGCTCAGACCTACATCCGGGTCCCAGAAGGTCATAACGGCGCCGAGAAGATTATCCCAGGGCGCAGGACTCAAACACACTATCCAGTCTTGTATCAGGGGTGTGGTTCTCCATCTGTAACCCAGACCAGCATTCCATAACCCAAATGTCCAGGTAAGGTACCAGACCGCCACCCAAGGCCCAGACCTCCATCTGGGGCTAAGACCTACATCAGGGTCCCAGACCATCACGGCGGCCCGAGAAGATTATCCCGGGGCCCAAGCCTCAGACACAGAATCCAGTCTTGTATCAGGGGTGTAGTTCCCCTTATGAACCCCAGACCACCATTCCATAATTCAAATGTCCAGGTGAGGTACCAGACCTCCCCCGGTGGCCCAGGATCCGCCTGGCCCGAACGACCATCCCAGAATCCAGACCTCTATCCGGGGCTGGGACCTACATCTGGTTCCCAGGCCACAAACACCGAATCCAGTGTTGTATCAGCAGACCACACCACTATTCCACAACCATATGTCCAGGTGAGGTACCAGACCGCCCCCCGAGGCCCAGACCTCCCTCCCTGGCCCGAACTGCCCTCCCAAGACCCAGACCTCCATTCGGGGTTCAGGCCTCCATCTGGGTCCCAGATCTTTATGGCGAGGACCAGAAGGCCATTCCAGGGACCCAGACTAGAACCCAGTGCGCCTATTCCTGTATTGGAGTCTGAACGTCCAGGCTAGTCCTGACCACCGTTTCATCATCGCGAGGTGCTGCCTTTGACCCACACCTCCCAAATGGGCCCATAGCGCCCCCTAGTGACCACACCTCTCTCCCGGCACCCAGACCTACATCCGGGGCTCAGACCTACATCCGGGTCCCAGACCTTCAGGGCGGGGCCGAGAAGGCCAACACGGGGCCAACACGGGGCCCAGGCTTCAAAGACAGAATCCGTCTTGTATCCGGGGCCTAGATCTCCATCCGTACCCCAGACTGCCATGCCAGAACCCAGATGTCCACTTGAGGTAGCGGACCTCCCCCCGGGGCACAGACAACCCTCCTTGGCCTGAAGGACTCTCCCACAATCCAGAACTCTATCCGGGGCTGGGACCTACATCCGGGTCCAAGGCCACAAACACCGAACCCCAGTGTTGGATCAGGGGACCAGACCACTATTCCCTAACCCCGATGTCCAGGTGAGGTACCAGACCTCCCCCCGGGGACCAGACATCCTCCCTGGCCCTAACGAACGAGCATCCCAGAATTCAGACCTCTATCCGGGGCTGGGACCTACATCCGCGTCCCAGGCCACAAACACCGAATCCAGTGTTGGATCAGGGGACCAGACCACTATTCTTTAACCCAGGTGTCCAGGTGAGGTGCCAGATCGTCCCCCGGGGCTCAAACCTCCCTCCCCAGCCCGAACTACCCTCCCAGGACCCAGACCTCCAATTGCGGCTCAGACCTACATCCGGGTCCTAGCTCATCATGGCGGGGCCGAGAAGATTAGCCGGGGGCCCTGGCCTCAAACACAGAATCCAGTCTCGTATCAAGGGGTGTAGTTCTCCATCTGTACCCCAGACCACCATTCCATGACCCAGAAGTCCAGGTGAGGTACCAGACCGCACCCCCGGGGTCAACAGCCCCCTCCCTGGCCCGACCTGCCCTCCCAACACCGAGACCTCCATTCGGGGCACAGGCCTACGTCTGGGTCCCAGACCTTTATGGCAAGGACCAGAAGGCCATTACTCGGACCCAGACTAGAACCCATTGCCTATTCCTTTATTGGAGTCTAGATGGGCAGGCTAGTCCTGACCACTATTTCATCATCCTGAGGTCCTGCCCTGGACCCGAACCTCCCCCCTGGACCCATAGCGCCCCCTAGTGACCACAGCTCTCTCCCATCACGCAGACCTACATCCGGGGCTCAGACCTACATCCGGGTCCCAGAAGGTCATAGTGGCGCCGAGAAGATTATCCCAGGGCGCAGGACTCAAACACACTATCCAGTCTTGTATCAGGGGTGTGGTTCTCCATCTGTAACCCAGACCAGCATTCCATAACCCAAATGTCCAGGTAAGGTACCAGACCGCCCCCCAAGGCCCAGACCTCCATCTGGGGCTAAGACCTACATCAGGGTCCCAGACCATCACGGCGGCCCGAGAAGATTATCCCGGGGCCCAAGCCTCAGACACAGAATCCAGTCTTGTATCAGGGGTGTAGTTCCCCTTATGAACCCCAGACCACCATTCCATAATTCAAATGTCCAGGTGAGGTACCAGACCTCCCCCGGTGGCCCAGGATCCGCCTGGCCCGAACGGTCATCCCAGAATCCAGACCTCTATCCGGGGCTGGGACCTACATCTGGTTCCCAGGCCACAAACACCGAATCCAGTGTTGTATCAGCAGACCACACCACTATTCCACAACCATATGTCCAGGTGAGGTACCAGACCGCCCCCCCCGAGGCCCAGACCTCCCTCCCTGGCCCGAACTGCCCTCCCAAGACCCAGACCTCCATTCGGGGTTCAGGCCTCCATCTGGGTCCCAGATCTTTATGGCGAGGACCAGAAGGCCATTCCAGGGACCCAGACTAGAACCCAGTGCGCCTATTTCTGTATTGGAGTCTGAACGTCCAGGCTAGTCCTGACCACCGTTTCATCATCGCGAGGTGCTGCCTTTGACCCACACCTCCCAAATGGGCCCATAGCGCCCCCTAGTGACCACACCTCTCTCCCGGCACCCAGACCTACATCCGGGGCTCAGACCTACATCCGGGTCCCAGACCTTCAGGGCGGGGCGGGGCCAACGAGAAGGCCAACACGGGGCCCAGGCTTCAAAGACAGAATCCGTCTTGTATCCGGGGCCTAGATCTCCATCCGTACCCCAGACTGCCATGCCAGAACCCAGATGTCCACTTGAGGTAGCGGACCTCCCCCCGGGGCACAGACAACCCTCCTTGGCCTGAAGGACTCTCCCACAATCCAGAACTCTATCCGGGGCTGGGACCTACATTCGGGTCCAAGGCCACAAACACCGAACCCAGTGTTGTATCAGGGGACCAGACCACTATTCCCTAACCCCGATGTCCAGGTGAGGTACCAGACCTCCCCCCGGGGGGACCAGACATCCCTCCCTGGCCCTAACGAACATCCCAGAATTCAGACCTCTATCCGGGGCTGGGACCTACATCCGCGTCCCAGGCCACAAACACCGAATCCAGTGTTGGATCAGGGGACCAGACCACTATTCTTTAACCCAGGTGTCCAGGTGAGGTGCCAGATCGTCCCCCGGGGCTCAAACCTCCCTCCCCAGCCCGAACTACCCTCCCAGGACCCAGACCTCCAATTGCGGCTCAGACCTACATCCGGGTCCTAGCTCATCATGGCGGGGCCGAGAAGATTAGCCGGGGGCCCTGGCCTCAAACACAGAATCCAGTCTCGTATCAAGGGGTGTAGTTCTCCATCTGTACCCCAGACCACCATTCCATGACCCAGAAGTCCAGGTGAGGTACCAGACCGCACCCCCGGGGTCAACAGCCCCCTCCCTGGCCCGACCTGCCCTCCCAACACCGAGACCTCCATTCGGGGCACAGGCCTACGTCTGGGTCCCAGACCTTTATGGCAAGGACCAGAGGGCCATTCCTGGGACCCAGACTAGAACCCATTGCCTATTCCTTTATTGGAGTCTAGATGGGCAGGCTAGTCCTGACCACTATTTCATCATCCTGAGGTCCTGCCCTGGACTCGAACCTCCCCCCTGGACCCATAGCGCCCCCTAGTGACCACAGCTCTCTCCCATCACGCAGACCTACATCCGGGGCTCAGACCTACATCCGGGTCCCAGAAGGTCATAACGGCGCCGAGAAGATTATCCCAGGGCGCAGGACTCAAACACACTATCCAGTCTTGTATCAGGGGTGTAGTTCTCCATCAGTAACCCAGGCCAGTATTCCATAACCCAAATGTCCAGGTAAGGTACCAGACCGCCACCCAAGGCCCAGACCTCCATCTGGGGCTAAGACCTACATCAGGGTCCCAGACCATCACGGCGGACCGAGAAGATTATCCCGGGGCCCAAGCCTCAGACACAGAATCCAGTATTGTATCAGGGGTGTAGTTCCCCTTATGAACCCCAGACCACCATTCCATAATTCAAATGTCCAGGTGAGGTACCAGACCTCCCCCGGTGGCCCAGGATCCGCCTGGCCCGAACGGTCATCCCAGAATCCAGACCTCTATCCGGGGCTGGGACCTACATCTGGTTCCCAGGCCACAAACACCGAATCCAGTGTTGTATCAGCGGACCACACCACTATTCCACAACCATATGTCCAGGTGAGGTACCAGACCGCCCCCCGAGGCCCAGACCTCCCTCCCTGGCCCGAACTGCCCTCCCAAGACCCAGACCTCCATTCGGGGTTCAGGCCTCCATCTGGGTCCCAGATCTTTATGGCGAGGACCAGAAGGCCATTCCAGGGACCCAGACTAGAACCCAGTGCGCCTATTTCCTGTATTGGAGTCTGAAAGTCCAGGCTAGTCCTGACCACCGTTTCATCATCGCGAGGTGCTGCCTTTGACCCACACCTCCCAAATGGGCCCATAGCGCCCCCTAGTGACCACACCTCTCTCCCGGCACCCAGACCTACATCCGGGGCTCAGACCTACATCCGGGTCCCAGACCTTCAGGGCGGGGCCGAGAAGGCCAACACGGGGCCGAGAAGGCCAACACGGGGCCCAGGCTTCAAAGACAGAATCCGTCTTGTATCCGGGGCCTAGATCTCCATCCGTACCCCAGACTGCCATGCCAGAACCCAGATGTCCACTTGAGGTAGCGGACCTCCCCCCGGGGCACAGACAACCCTCCTTGGCCTGAAGGACTCTCCCACAATCCAGAACTCTATCCGGGGCTCGGACCTACATCCGGGTCCAAGGCCACAAACACCGAACCCAGTGTTGTATCAGGGGACCAGACCACTATTCCCTAACCCCGATGTCCAGGTGAGGTACCAGACCTCCCCCCGGGGACCAGACATCCCTCCCTGGCCCTAACGAACATCCCAGAATTCAGACCTCTATCCGGGGCTGGGACCTACATCCGCGTCCCAGGCCACAAACACCGAATCCAGTGTTGGATCAGGGGACCAGACCACTATTCTTTAACCCAGGTGTCCAGGTGAGGTGCCAGATCGTCCCCCGGGGATCAAACCTCCCTCCCCAGCCCGAACTACCCTCCCAGGACCCAGACCTCCAATTGCGGCTCAGACCTACATCCGGGTCCTAGCTCATCATGGCGGGGCCGAGAAGATTAGCCGGGGGCCCTGGCCTCAAACACAGAATCCAGTCTCGTATCAAGGGGTGTAGTTCTCCATCTGTACCCCAGACCACCATTCCATGACCCAGAAGTCCAGGTGAGGTACCAGACCGCACCCCCGGGGTCAACAGCCCCCTCCCTGGCCCGACCTGCCCTCCCAACACCGAGACCTCCATTCGGGGCACAGGCCTACGTCTGGGTCCCAGACCTTTATGGCAAGGACCAGAGGGCCATTCCTGGGACCCAGACTAGAACCCATTGCCTATTCCTTTATTGGAGTCTAGATGGGCAGGCTAGTCCTGACCACTATTTCATCATCCTGAGGTCCTGCCCTGGACCGAACCTCCCCCCTGGACCCATAGCGCCCCCTAGTGACCACAGCTCTCTCCCATCACGCAGACCTACATCCGGGGCTCAGACCTACATCCGGGTCCCAGAAGGTCATAACGGCACCGAGAAGATTATCCCAGGGCGCAGGACTCAAACACACTATCCAGTCTTGTATCAGGGGTGTAGTTCTCCATCAGTAACCCAGGCCAGTATTCCATAACCCAAATGTCCAGGTAAGGTACCAGACCGCCCCCCAAGGCCCAGACCTCCATCTGGGGCTAAGACCTACATCAGGGTCCCAGACCATCACGGCGGCCCGAGAAGATTATCCGGGGCCCCAAGCCTCAGACACAGAATCCAGTATTGTATCAGGGGTGTAGTTCCCCTTATGAACCCCAGACCACCATTCCATAATTCAAATGTCCAGGTGAGGTACCAGACCTCCCCCGGTGGCCCAGGATCCGCCTGGCCCGAACGGTCATCCCAGAATCCAGACCTCTATCCGGGGCTGGGACCTACATCTGGTTCCCAGGCCACAAACACCGAATCCAGTGTTGTATCAGCAGACCACACCACTATTCCACAACCATATGTCCAGGTGAGGTACCAGACCGCCCCCCGAGGCCCAGACCTCCCTCCCTGGCCCGAACTGCCCTCCCAAGACCCAGACCTCCATTCGGGGTTCAGGCCTCCATCTGGGTCCCAGATCTTTATGGCGAGGACCAGAAGGCCATTCCAGGGACCCAGACTAGAACCCAGTGCGCCTATTCCTGTATTGGAGTCTGAAAGTCCAGGCTAGTCCTGACCACCGTTTCATCATCGCGAGGTGCTGCCTTTGACCCACACCTCCCAAATGGGCCCATAGCGCCCCCTAGTGACCACACCTCTCTCCCGGCACCCAGACCTACATCCGGGGCTCAGACCTACATCCGGGTCCCAGACCTTCAGGGCGGGGCCGAGAAGGCCAACACGGGGCCCAGGCTTCAAAGACAGAATCCGTCTTGTATCCGGGGCCTAGATCTCCATCCGTACCCCAGACTGCCATGCCAGAACCCAGATGTCCACTTGAGGTAGCGGACCTCCCCCCGGGGCACAGACAACCCTCCTTGGCCTGAAGGACTCTCCCACAATCCAGAACTCTATCCGGGGCTCGGACCTACATCCGGGTCCAGGCCACAAACACCGAACCCAGTGTTGTATCAGGGGACCAGACCACTATTCCCTAACCCCCGATGTCCAGGTGAGGTACCAGACCTCCCCCCCAGGGGACCAGACATCCCTCCCTGGCCCTAACGAACATCCCAGAATTCAGACCTCTATCCGGGGCTGGGACCTACATCCGCGTCCCAGCCACAAACACCGAATCCAGTGTTGGATCAGGGGACCAGACCACTATTCTTTAACCCAGGTGTCCAGGTGAGGTGCCAGATCGTCCCCCTGGGCTCAAACCTCCCTCCCCAGCCCGAACTACCCTCCCAGGACCCAGACCTCCAATTGCGGCTCAGACCTACATCCGGGTCCTAGCTCATCAAGGCAGGGCCGAGAAGATTAGCCCGGGGCCCTGGCCTCAAACACAGAATCCAGTCTCGTATCAAGGGGTGTAGTTCTCCATCTGTACCCCAGACCACCATTCCATGACCCAGAAGTCCAGGTGAGGTACCAGACCGCACCCCCGGGGTCAACAGCCCCCTCCCTGGCCCGAACTGCCCTCCCAACACCGAGACCTCCATTCGGGGCACAGGCCTACGTCTGGGTCCCAGACCTTTATGGCAAGGACCAGAGGGCCATTCCTGGGACCCAGACTAGAACCCATTGCCTATTCCTTTATTGGAGTCTAGATGGGCAGGCTAGTCCTGACCACTATTTCATCATCCTGAGGTCCTGCCCTGGACTCGAACCTCCCCCCTGGACCCATAGCGCCCCCTAGTGACCACAGCTCTCTCCCATCACGCAGACCTACATCCGGGGCTCAGACCTACATCCGGGTCCCAGAAGGTCATAACGGCGCCGAGAAGATTATCCCAGGGCGCAGGACTCAAACACACTATCCAGTCTTGTATCAGGGGTGTGGTTCTCCATCAGTAACCCAGGCCAGTATTCCATAACCCAAATGTCCAGGTAAGGTACCAGACCGCCACCCAAGGCCCAGACCTCCATCTGGGGCTAAGACCTACATCAGGGTCCCAGACCATCACGGCGGACCGAGAAGATTATCCCGGGGCCCAAGCCTCAGACACAGAATCCAGTCTTGTATCAGGGGTGTAGTTCCCCTTATGTACCCCAGACCACCATTCCATAATTCAAATGTCCAGGTGAGGTACCAGACGTCCCCCGGGGGCCCAGGATCCGCCTGGCCCGAACGACCATCCCAGAATCCAGACCTCTATCCGGGGCTGGGACCTACATCTGGTTTCCAGGCCACAAACACCGAATCCAGTGTTGTATCAGCGGACCACACCACTATTCCACAATCGATATGTCCAGGTGAGGTACCAGACCGCCCCCCGAGGCCCAGACCTCCCTCCCTGGCCCGAACTGCCCTCCCAAGACCCAGACCTCCATTCGGGGTTCAGGCCTCCATCTGGGTCCCAGATCTTTATGGCGAGGACCAGAAGGCCATTCCAGGGACCCAGACTAGAACCCAGTGCGCCTATTTCTGTATTGGAGTCTGAAAGTCCAGGCTAGTCCTGACCACCGTTTCATCATCGCGAGGTGCTGACTTTGACCCACACCTCCCAAATGGGCCCATAGCGCCCCCTAGTGACCACACCTCTCTCCCGGCACCCAGACCTACATCCGGGGCTCAGACCTACATCCGGGTCCCAGACCTTCAGGGCGGGGCCGAGAAGGCCAACACGGGGCCGAGAAGGCCAACACGGGGCCCAGGCTTCAAAGACAGAATCCGTCTTGTATCCGGGGCCTAGATCTCCATCCGTACCCCAGACTGCCATGCCAGAACCCAGATGTCCACTTGAGGTAGCGGACCTCCCCCCGGGGCACAGACAACCCTCCTTGGCCTGAAGGACTCTCTCCCACAATCCAGAACTCTATCCGGGGCTCGAACCTACATCCGGGTCCAAGGCCACAAACACCGAACCCAGTGTTGGATCAGGGGACCAGACCACTATTCCCTAACCCCGATGTCCAGGTGAGGTACCAGACCTCCCCCCGGGGACCAGACATCCCTCCCTGGCCCTAACGAACATCCCAGAATTCAGACCTCTATCCGGGGCTGGGACCTACATCTGCGTCCCAGGCCACAAACACCGAATCCAGTGTTGGATCAGGGGACCAGACCACTATTCTTTAACCCAGGTGTCCAGGTGAGGTGCCAGCCAGATCGTCCCCCGGGGATCAAACCTCCCTCCCCAGCCCGAACTACCCTCCCAGGACCCAGACCTCCAATTGCGGCTCAGACCTACATCCGGGTCCTAGATCATCATGGCGGGGCCGAGAAGATTAGCCCGGGGCCCTGGCCTCAAACACAGAATCCAGTCTCGTATCAAGGGGTGTAGTTCTCCATCTGTACCCCAGACCACCATTCCATGACCCAGAAGTCCAGGTGAGGTACCAGACCGCCCCGCCGGGGTCAACAGCCCCCTCCCTGGCCCGACCTGCCCTCCCAACACCGAGACCTCCATTCGGGGCACAGGCCTACGTCTGGGACCCAGACCTTTATGGCAAGGACCAGAAGGCCATTACTCGGACCCAGACTAGAACCCATTGCCTATTCCTTTATTGGAGTCTAGATGGGCAGGCTAGTCCTGACCACTCTTTCATCATCCTGAGGTCCTGCCCTGGACCCGAACCTCCCCCCTGGACCCATAGCGCCCCCTAGTGACCACAGCTCTCTCCCAACACGCAGACCTACATCCGGGGCTCAGACCTACATCCGGGTCCCAGAAGGTCATAGTGGCGCCGAGAAGATTATCCCAGGGCCCAGGACTCAAACACACTATCCAGTCTTGTATTAGGGATGTGGTTCTCCATCTGTAACCCAGACCAGCATTCCATAACCCAAATGTCCAGGTAAGGTACCAGACCGCCCCCCAAGGCCCAGACCTCCATCTGGGGCTAAGACCTACATCAGGGTCCCAGACCATCACGGCGGCCCGAGAAGATTATCCCGGGGCCCAAGCCTCAGACACAGAATCCAGTCTTGTATCAGGGGTGTAGTTCCCCTTATGAACCCCAGACCACCATTCCATAATTCAAATGTCCAGGTGAGGTACCAGACCTCCCCCGGTGGCCCAGGATCCGCCTGGCCCGAACGGTCATCCCAGAATCCAGACCTCTATCCGGGGCTGGGACCTACATCTGGTTCCCAGGCCACAAACACCGAATCCAGTGTTGTATCAGCAGACCACACCACTATTCCACAACCATATGTCCAGGTGAGGTACCAGACCGCCCCCCGAGGCCCAGACCTCCCTCCCTGGCCCGAACTGCCCTCCCAAGACCCAGACCTCCATTCGGGGTTCAGACCTCCATCTGGGTCCCAGATCTTTATGGCGAGGACCAGAAGCCATTCCAGGGACCCAGACTAGAACCCAGTGCGCCTATTTCTGTATTGGAGTCTGAACGTCCAGGCTAGTCCTGACCACCGTTTCATCATCGCGAGGTGCTGCCTTTGACCCACACCTCCCAAATGGGCCCATAGCGCCCCCTAGTGACCACACCTCTCTCCCGGCACCCAGACCTACATCCGGGGCTCAGACCTACATCCGGGTCCCAGACCTTCAGGGCGGGGCCCAACACCGGGGCAGAAGGCCAACACGGGGCCCAGGCTTCAAAGACAGTATCCGTCTTGTATCCGGCGCCTAGATCTCCATCCGTACCCCAGACTGCCATGCCAGAACCCCGATGTCCACTTGAGGTAGCGGACCTCCCCCCGGGGCACAGACAACCCTCCTTGGCCTGAAGGACTCTCCCACAATCCAGAACTCTATCCGGGGCTCGAACCTACATCCGGGTCCCAGGCCACAAACACCGAAACCCAGTGTTGGATCAGGGGACCAGACCACTATTCCCTAACCCAGTGCGCCTATTCCTGTATTGGTCCCAGATCTTTATGGCGCGGGACCAGAAGGCCCATTCCAGGCTACCCAGACTAGACCCCGATGTCCAGGTGAGGTACCAGACCTCCCCCCGGGGACCAGACATCCCTCCCTGGCCCTAACGAACATCCCAGAATTCAGACCTCTATCCGGGGCTGGGACCTACATCTGCGTCCCAGGCCACAAACACCGAATCCAGTGTTGGATCAGGGGACCAGACCACTATTCTTTAACCCAGGTGTCCAGGTGAGGTGCCAGATCGTCCCCCGGGGCTCAAACCTCCCTCCCCAGCCCGAACTACCCTCCCAGGACCCAGACCTCCAAATTGCGGCTCAGACCTACATCCGGGTCCTAGATCATCATGGCGGGGCCGAGAAGATTAGCCCGGGGCCCTGGCCTCAAACACAGAATCCAGTCTCGTATCAAGGGGTGTAGTTCTCTATGTGTACCCCTGACCACCATTCCATGACCCAGAAGTCCAAGTGAGGTACCAGACCGCATCCCCGGAGTCAACACCCCCCTCCCTGTCCCGAACTGCCCTCCCAACACGGAGACCTCCATTCGGGACTCAGACCTACATCCGGGTCCCAGACCTTTATGGCGAGGACCAGAAGGCCATTCCTGGGACCCAAACTAGAACCCATTGCCTATTCCTTTATTGGAGTCTAGATGTCCAGGCTAGCATGGAGGAAGCACAGGGCTGCAGAGCAACAGAAGGTGCATTTCCATAGAATAGGGAAGCTGAGAAGCTGGAACAGGTACATTACCATAGAATATGGAACCATGGAACAGCAAAAGGTCTATATTTTACAGTATAAAGGGAAGGAAGCCCTTAATCCAGAAGGAGAGGAAGAAAGGCCAAAGGAAATAGGAAAACAAAAATGAGTTACTATAGTAACCAGTATAAGGAAATAGTGACTAATCAGAGGGCATATCAAGGCAGAAGGATCTGTAGCCTTTAAAAGCCATAGGAAAAGAGGAACTCTGTGGGACTCTTCCCCTCCCTACATCGGAGTCAGTACTTGTTCTTTAATAAATTTCCGCACTTGCTATTAAAATAAATGAATGAATAATAAATAAATAAATAAATAAATAAATAAATATCCAGGATAGTCCTGATCACAATTTCATCATCCCGAGGTCCTGCCCTTGACCAAAACCTCCCAATAGGACCCATAGCGCCCCCGAGTGACCACACTCTCTTCCTGCACCCAAGCGTACATGTGGGGCCCAGACATACGTCGGCGTCCGAGACTATCATGGTGGTGCCGAGAAGATTATCACGAGGCACAGGCCTCAAACACAGTATCCAGTCTTGTATCAGGGGTGTAGTTCTCCATCTGTAACCCAGACCACCATTCCATAACCCAGAAGTCCAGCTGAGGTATCATACCGCCCCCCTGTGGCTCAGACCTCCCTCCATGGCCCGAGCAGCCCTACCAGGACTCAGACCTCCAATAGGTCCAAGACCATCAGTGTCCCAGACCATCATGGCGTGGTCGCGAAGATTATCCCGGGGCCAAGGCCTTAACCACAGAATCCAGGCTTCTATCATAGGTGTAGTACTCCATCTGTAACCCAGACCACCATTCCATAACCCAGATGTCCAGGTGAGGTACCAGACCGCTACCTGGGGCCCAGACATCCATCCGGGGATCAGCCCTACATTCGGGTCCCAGACCTTTATGGCAAAGACCAGAAGGCCATTCCTGGGACCCAGACTAGAACCCAGTGCCTATTCCTTTATTGGAATCTAAATATCTAGGCTAGTCCTGACCACCATTTCATCATCCCGAGGTCCTGACCTTGACCCAAACCTCCCACCTGGGCCCATAGCGCCCCCTAATGACCACACCTCTCTCCCAGCACCCAGACCTACATCCGAGGCTCAGAGGTACATAGGAGTCCCAGACCTTCAGGGCGGGGCAGAGAAGGCCATCATGGGGCTCAGGCCTCAAACACAGAATCCTGTCGTGTATCGGGGTGTAGTTCTGCATCTGTTACCCAGACCACCATTCCATAACCCAGAAATCCAGGTAAGTTACCAGACCACCCCACGAGGCAAGGACTTCCATCCCTGGACCAAACTGCTCTCCCAGGACGCAGACATCCATATGGGGCTCGTACCTACATCCGGGTCCCAGACCATCATGGAAGGGCCCAGAAAATTATCCCAGGGCCCAGCCTCAAATACAGAATCCAGTCTTATATTAGGGGTGTAGTTCTGCATCTGTAACCCAAACCACCATTCCATAACCCAGATGTCCAGGTGAGGTAGTAGAACGCCCCAAGGGCCCAGACCTACCTCCCTGGCCCAAACTGCCCTCCCAGGACCCAGACCTCCAATCGGAGCTCAGACCTACATCCGGGTCCCATATCATCACGGCGGCGCCGAGAGGATTATCCCTGGGCCCAGAACTCAAACAAAGAATCCAGACTTGTATCAGGTGTGTAGTTCTCCATCTGTACCCTAAACCACCTATACATAACACAGATGTCCAGGTGAGGTACCAGACTGCCCCCGCGCCCCCGGGGTCAAGACCTCCCTCCCTGGCCCGAACTGCCCTCCCAAAACCCAGATCTCCATTCAGGGCTCAGACCTCCATCTGGGTCCCAGATCTTTATGGCGAGGACCAGAAGACCATTCCAGGGACCCAGACTAGAACCCAGTGCGCCTATTCCTGTATTGGATTCTGAACGTCCAGGCTAGTCCTGACCACCGTTTCATCATCCCGAGGTGCTGCCTTTGACCCACACCTTCCAAATGCGCCCATATCGCCCCCTAGTGACCACACCTCTCTCCCGGCACCCAGACCTACATCCGGGGCTCAGACCTACATCCGGGTCCCAGACCTTTATTGCAAGGACCAGAAGGCCATTCCTGGGACTCAGACTAGAAACCAGTGCCTGTTCCTTTATTGGAGTCTAGATGTCCAGGCTAGCATGGAGGAAGCACAAGGCTGCAGAGCAACAGAAGGTGCATTTCCATAGAATAGGGAAGCTGAGAAGCTGGAACAGGTACATTACCATAGAATATGGAACCATGGAACAGCAAAAGGTCTATATTTACAGTATAAAGGGAAGGAAGCCCTTAATCCAGAAGGAGAGGAAGAAAGGCCAAAGGAAATAGGAAAACAAAAATGAGTTACTATAGTAACCAGTATAAGGGAATAGTGACTAATCAGAGGGCATATCAAGGCAGAAGGATCTGTAGCCTTTAAAAGCCATAGGAAAAGAGGAACTCTGTGCGACTCTTCCCCTCCCTACATCGGAGTCAGTACTTGTTCTTTAATAAATTTCCACACTTGCTATTAAATACATAAATAAGTAAATAAATATCGAGATAGTCCTGATCACCATATCATCATCCCAAGGTCCTGCCCTTGACCCAAACCTCCCAACAGGGCCCATAGCGCCCCCTAGTGACCACACCTCTCTTCCTGCACCCAGGCCTACATCTGGGGCTCAGACATACATCTGGGTCCCTGATCATCATGGCGGTGCTGAGAAGATTATCCCGGGGCCCAGGCCTCAAATACAGTATCCAGTCTTGTATCAGGCGTGTAGTTCTCCATCTGTAACCCAGACCACCATTCCATGACCCAGATGATCAGGTGAGGCACCAGACCGCCTCCTAAGGCCCAGACATCCATCCGGGGATCAGCCCTACATCCGGGTCCTAGACCTTTATGGCGAGGACCAGAAGGCCATTCCTGGGACCCAGACTAGAACCCAGTGCCTATTCCTTTATTGGAATCTAAATATCTAGGCTAGTCCTGACCACCATTTCATCATCCCAAGGTCCTGCCCTTGACCCAAACCTCCCACCTGGGCCCATAGCCCCCCTAGTGATCTCACCTCTCTCCGAGCACCCAGACCTACCTCTGGGTATCAGACCTACATCCAGGTCTCAGATCTTTATGGCGAGGACCAGAAGGGCATTCCAGGGACCCAGACTAGAACCCAGTGCCTATTCCTGTATTGGAGTTTAGATGTCCAGGCTAGTCCTGACCACCTTTTCATCATGACGAGGTGGTGCCCTTGACCAGACCTCACTATGGGCCCATTCTGGAGCCCTGACATCCATCCCAGGATCTGATGTTAATTCGGGGCCTAGACCTTAATGGCAGGGCCCCTATTCCTATAGTGGCACTTTGTCCTCCATCCTGGGCCTTGACCTACATCCAACACCCTGAACTTTATTCTTGGGAGCCGACCTCTACCTGGACCCCCAGATATCCCTCCTGAGGCCCAGACCCCCATCTCAGGGCCCAGACTTCCATCCCAGTGTGAACGAAAGAAGCCACCTTCTAACCTGACAAGCTCAGGGGAGGCCTGTGTGGCAGTCTTGAAAACTCAGAGACCTAAAATAACCACAAAAGATGGTCTGAAAAATTAAATATTTAACTACAAACAGGTTATAGTGGGCAGTCATTCCTAAGCTGATATCTTCCCTGACAAAGATCAACTTAGATCTTCTTTACTGAGCCCATTTGCCTTTTTGCCTCTAAGATAACATATCTGTGAGATGTCTGGGTAACTTGTAACTTCCTTTTCACCCCGGACCCCTCAGGGCAGAACAAATGGCACCGGGACATTCCCTCATTGTTATTGTTATCAAGTTAATTGTCAACTGTTAATTACGTTGAAGTATCCTGTATCCATCTCTGTAAGAGAAGCACACGTCCATCATTTCGCTTTTCACCCTATCCCAGAGGTTTCCCCCGCTTTGCTTTGTCCCACCTCCCTAATCTATCAGCAATGGATTTCATGTAACTCACCTACGTCCCTTTCCTTTGATTTCAATGTATAAAAATAGATGTAACCCTGCATTCTCCGGAGCATTATCTCAATTCATTGAGTTTCTGCTTCCCGGCATATGTCGACTGTTTGGCTCAAATAAACTCACTAAAATTCTTTACAGGTTTCAATGTGTGTTTTCGTTAACACCAAGATCAGACATTAATTCGGGGACAGCACCTTAAGGCCAGGACCCCTATTCCTATGGTGGTACCAGGACCTCCATCCGGGGCCTTCACCTAGATCCGGGTACCTGACGTCACTCCTTGGGCCGGGATCACTAGCACGGGGCCCAGACTTCCATCCTGGGGCCCAGATCGCCATCCTGGGGCCCAGACTCCCATCCTGGGTTCTAGACTTTCATCCAAGGATCACACCTTAATTCGAGGCCCAGACCTTCACAGCAGGACCCCTATTTCCATGGCGAGACTCAGACCTCTCTCCAGGGCCCTGACCTCCCTAAGAGGCACTGACTTCAATTCCAATGCCTAGACCCCTATCCTGGGCCCAGACAGCCATCCTAAGATTAGACCTTAATTTGGGGCCTAGACCTTCAAATCAGGACCCCAATTTCTATGGCAGCACTTGAACCTCCATCAGCCGCATTGACCTACATCCTGGGTCCTGAACGCAATTATGGGGCCCAGATTTCTATCCTGACACTCAGACCTCCCTGCTCGGGCCCAGACCCCCATGATGGAGCCCAGACCCCCATTCCAGAGCCCTGACGTCCATCCCAGGATCAGATGTTAATTTGGGGCCCAGACCTTAATGGCAGGACCCCTATTCCTATGGCGGTACCAGGACCTCCATCTTGGGCCGTTACCTACATCTGGGTACCTGATGTCACTCCTGGGGCCGGGACCACTACCCCGAGGCCCAGAACTCCATCCTGAGGCTCAGACCCCCATCCCGGGACCCAGACCTTGATCCCAGGATCAGACCTTAATTCGGGGCCCAGACCCTCATGGAAGGAACCCTGTTTTTGTGGAGGGCCTGGGACCTCCCTCCTGGGCCCTGACCTCCCTCAGGGGTACTGACTTAAATCCTGGGGCCTTGGATCACTATCTTGGGACCCAGACCTCCATGCTGAGGCACAGGCCCCCTTCCGGATCCCAGACCTCCATCCCAGGACCAAGACCTACAGCCCAGGATCAGACCTTAATCCGGGGCCTAGACTTTCAGGTCAGGACCCCTATTTCTACAGCGGCACTCAGTCCTCCATCCTGGGCCTGGACCTACATCCAAGGCCCTGAACTCAATTCTGGGGAGCGGACCTCTACCCGGACCCCCAGATATCCCTCCTGAGGCCCACACCCCCATCTCGGGGCCCAGACCTCCATCCCAGGATCAGACCTTAATTCGGGGCCCAGGCCTTTATGACAGAACCCCCATTTCCATGGCAGGACTCGGACCTCCCTCGGGGGCCCTGCCCTCTCTCTGGGGCGCTGCCCTCCCTCTGGGGCGCTGATTTCAATCCTGGGGCCCGGACCTCTATCCTGGGACCCAGACCTCCATTCTGGGGCCCAGGCCCCTATCCTGAGGCTCAGACCCCCATCCCGGCACCAAGACCTCCATCCCAGGATCAGACCTTAATTCGGGGCCCAGACCTTCATGGCAGGACCTGTATTTCCAAGGCGGGACTGGGGCCTCCCTCCAGGGACTGACCCTTATGGAAGGACCTAAAAAGCCATGGCATGATTCACACCTACATCCGGGATCCAGACCCCATTCTGAACCCAGACCTACATCTGGGGATCCAGTCACCCATCCAGGGCCCTGATGTCACTCCTGGGGCAAGGGCCTGGCTGCTGGGTGGTCCTTGGTCTTCGCCCGCCCCCTGGTGCCTGGAGTCCGCCACTGCAGGTGGCGGGGCGGGGCCTGCGCGCCGCGTGCAGCGCTCTCTCTCAGGCGGACGCGCTGCGGGCACTCGCTGTGCAGCCCTCGAGGTCCAAGGGGGCCTGGCAGCCAGATCCGGGGCCTGGGCCTTTGGCGCTGCAGGCCGCGAGGGGCTCTGGGCGGCTTTTCCGCACGTGTCAGGCCGTTCGCACCCGCCCATCCTGGCAGGTGAGGAGCCTGCAGGCCCAGTGCAGAAGCGCCCCGGCCAACCCCTCCAGAAGTGGGGGCGCCCAGGCAGACCCCTCTGGCAGGGGGTGCTCTAGGACCTACCTCCCCAGAAGAGGCATACCCGGAGGCGGACCCCTGCAAAAGGTGGGCGCGCTGGAACCGACCTCTCCAGGGAGGCGACCCCACAGGCGGTCCCGCGGGGGCAGAGGACCCGGGGGGGGGGGGGGGGGGGCTGCGCAGATCCCCTCCGCGCCCTCACCCCAGTGCGCATGCCCGGCTGGCCGCGTGCGCGGGGCGCTCTGCCCACAGGTGCGGCCTGCCCCATAGCGCGTGTATTGGTCACGTGGGGCAGCGCCCTGGGCCGGTCTGCTCCAGACGGAAAGCTGCAGTGTCTGCACTCAGCCCGGGGCTTGCTCCCCGCCGCCCGCTGCCCAGGCGGGGCAGGGACCCAGCCACCCACGCAGGCGAGGGGCTCGGGAACATTCCTGCACCCCGTTCCCCGAGGACAAAACCAGCGCCCACCGCACCCACTGTCGGTCCTTCGCGTCTCCAAGGGGCATGCGCGTGCTTGCAGCAGCACCCGGCTTCCCCAGGGGCCTCTCCTGTGCGCCTGCGCAGAACCTGCCCCAGCGGGACCAGCTGGGCCCGTCTCTGAGCCCAGGGCCCCCCGGCTCCCCTCCCCTCGCCAAGAGGAAGGAGCAGAGTCTGACTCCACATCCAGGGCCAGGCGACCTGACCCGGGACCCGGTCCCCGCTCCCCTGGAATCTGACCTGGAGCCGTCGGCTACCCTGTTCCCCCATCCGGGGTGCAGCGAGAATTGTGACTCACTGTGTCCACGCTCAGGGCAGCGCCCCACCGCAGTAAGCACCGGTGTTGGCTGTCGCTACTCTGCACGGACGCGGGGACGTGCTGTTCCTCGTGAGCAGCCTGCTGGATGGAGGTCAGTGTTCCTCCTGAGCAGCCTGCTGGATGGAGGTCAGTGTTCCTCCTGAGCAGCCTGCTGGATGGAGGTCAGTGTTCCTCCTGAGCAGCCTGCTGGATGGAGGTCAGTGTTCCTCCTGAGCAGCCTGCTGGATGGAGATCAGTGTTCCTCCTGAGCAGCCTGCTGGATGGAGGTCAGTGTTCCTCCTGAGCAGCCTGCTGGATGGAGGTCAGTGTTCCTCCTGAGCAGCCTGCTGGAGGTCAGTGTTCCTCGTGAGCAGCCTGCTGAGGTCAGCCTGCTGGAGCCTGCTGGAGGTCAGTGTTCCTCGTGAGCAGCCTGCTGGAGGAGGTCAGTGTTCCTCGTGAGCAGCCTGCTGGAGGTCAGTGTTCCTCCTGAGCAGCCTGCTGGATGGAGGTCAGTGTTCCTCGTGAGCAGCCTGCTGGAGGTCAGTGTTCCTCCTGAGCAGCCTGCTGGAGGTCAGTGTTCCTCCTGAGCAGCCTGCTGGAGGTCAGTGTTCCTCGTGAGCAGCCTGCTGGAGGTCAGTGTTCCTCGTGAGCAGCCTGCTGGATGGAGGTCAGTGTTCCTCGTGAGCAGCCTGCTGGATGGAGGTCAGTGTTCCTCGTGAGCAGCCTGCTGGAGGTCAGTGTTCCTCGTGAGCAGCCTGCTGGATGGAGGTCAGTGTTCCTCGTGAGCAGCCTGCTGGATGGAGGTCAGTGTTCCTCCTGAGCAGCCTGCTGGATGGAGGTCAGTGTTCCTCCTGAGCAGCCTGCTGGATGGAGGTCAGTGTTCCTCGTGAGCAGCCTGCTGGATGGAGGTCAGTGTTCCTCGTGAGCAGCCTGCTGGATGGAGGTCAGTGTTCCTCGTGAGCAGCCTGCTGGATGGAGGTCAGTGTTCCTCGTGAGCAGCCTGCTGGATGGAGGTCAGTGTTCCTCGTGAGCAGCCTGGGAGGTCAGTGTGAGCAGTTCCTCGTGAGCAGCCTGCTGGATGGAGGTCAGTGTTCCTCGTGAGCAGCCTGCTGGATGGAGGTCAGTGTTCCTCGTGAGCAGCCTGCTGGAGGTCAGTGTTCCTCGTGAGCAGCCTGCTGGAGGTCAGTGTTCCTCGTGAGCAGCCTGCTGGATGGAGGTCAGTGTTCCTCCTGAGCAGCCTGCTGGAGGTCAGTGTTCCTCCTGAGCAGCCTGCTGGAGGTCAGTGTTCCTCGTGAGCAGCCTGCTGGAGGTCAGTGTTCCTCGTGAGCAGCCTGCTGGAGGTCAGTGTTCCTCCTGAGCAGCCTGCTGGAGGTCAGTGTTCCTCCTGAGCAGCCTGCTGGAGGTCAGTGTTCCTCCTGAGCAGCCTGCTGGAGGTCAGTGTTCCTCGTGAGCAGCCTGCTGGAGGTCAGTGTTCCTCGTGAGCAGCCTGCTGGAGGTCAGTGTTCCTCGTGAGCAGCCTGCTGGAGGTCAGTGTTCCTCGTGAGCAGCCTGCTGGAGGTCAGTGTTCCTCCTGAGCAGCCTGCTGGAGGTCAGTGTTCCTCCTGAGCAGCAGCCTGCTGGAGGTCAGTGTTCCTCGTGAGCAGCCTGCTGGAGGTCAGTGTTCCTCGTGAGCAGCCTGCTGGAGGTCAGTGTTCCTCCTGAGCAGCCTGTGGAGGTCAGTGTTCCTCCTGAGCAGCCTGCTGGAGGAGGTCAGTGTTCCTCCTGAGCAGCCTGCTGGATGGAGGTCAGTGTTCCTCGTGAGCAGCCTGCTGGAGGTCAGTGTTCCTCCTGAGCAGCCTGCTGGATGGAGGTCAGTGTTCCTCCTGAGCAGCCTGCTGGATGGAGGTCAGTGTTCCTCGTGAGCAGCCTGCTGGATGGAGGTCAGTGTTCCTCCTGAGCAGCCTGCTGGATGGAGGTCAGTGTTCCTCGTGAGCAGCCTGCTGGATGGAGGTCAGTGTTCCTCCTGAGCAGCCTGCTGGATGGAGGTCAGTGTTCCTCGTGAGCAGCCTGCTGGATGGAGGTCAGTGTTCCTCGTGAGCAGCCTGCTGGATGGAGGTCAGTGTTCCTCGTGAGCAGCCTGCTGGAGGTCAGTGTTCCTCCTGAGCAGCCTCAGTGTGTTCCTCGTGAGCAGCCTGCTGGATGGAGATCAGTGTTCCTCCTGAGCAGCCTGCTGGATGGAGGTCAGTGTTCCTCCTGAGCAGCCTGCTGGATGGAGGTCAGTGTTCCTCGTGAGCAGCCTGCTGGATGGAGGTCAGTGTTCCTCCTGAGCAGCCTGCTGGATGGAGGTCAGTGTTCCTCCTGAGCAGCCTGCTGGATGGAGGTCAGTGTTCCTCGTGAGCAGCCTGCTGGAGGAGTCAGTGTTCCTCCTGAGCAGCCTGCTGGATGGAGGTCAGTGTTCCTCCTCCTGAGCAGCCTGCTGGATGGAGGTCAGTGTTCCTCCTGAGCAGCCTGCTGGATGGAGGTCAGTGTTCCTCCTGAGCAGCCTGCTGGATGGAGGTCAGTGTTCCTCCTGAGCAGCCTGCTGGATGGAGGTCAGTGTTCCTCCTGAGCAGCCTGCTGGATGGAGGTCAGTGTTCCTCGTGAGCAGCCTGCTGGATGGAGGTCAGTGTTCCTCGTGAGCAGCCTGCTGGAGGTCAGTGTTCCTCGTGAGCAGCCTGCTGGATGGAGGTCAGTGTTCCTCCTGAGCAGCCTGCTGGATGGAGGTCAGTGTTCCTCCTGAGCAGCCTGCTGGATGGAGGTCAGTGTTCCTCCTGAGCAGCCTGCTGGATGGAGGTCAGTGTTCCTCCTGAGCAGCCTGCTGGATGGAGGTCAGTGTTCCTCCTCGTGAGCAGCCTGCTGGATGGAGGTCAGTGTTCCTCGTGAGCAGCCTGCTGGATGGAGGTCAGTGTTCCTCCTGAGCAGCCTGCTGGATGGAGGTCAGTGTTCCTCCTGAGCAGCCTGCTGGATGGAGGTCAGTGTTCCTCCTGAGCAGCCTGCTGGAGGTCAGTGTTCCTCCTGAGCAGCCTGCTGGAGGTCAGTGTTCCTCCTGAGCAGCCTGCTGGAGGTCAGTGTTCCTCCTGAGCAGCCTGCTGGAGGTCAGTGTTCCTCCTGAGCAGCCTGCTGGATGGAGGTCAGTGTTCCTCCTGAGCAGCCTGCTGGATGGAGGTCAGTGTTCCTCCTGAGCAGCCTGCTGGAGGTCAGTGTTCCTCGTGAGCAGCCTGCTGGATGGAGGTCAGTGTTCCTCCTGAGCAGCCTGCGGGATGGAGGTCAGTGTTCCTCCTGAGCAGCCTGCTGGAGGTCAGTGTTCCTCCTGAGCAGCCTGCTGGAGGTCAGTGTTCCTCGTGAGCAGCCTGCTGGATGGAGGTCAGTGTTCCTCCTGAGCAGCCTGCTGGAGGTCAGTGTTCCTCGTGAGCAGCCTGCTGGAGGTCAGTGTTCCTCCTGAGCAGCCTGCTGGAGGTCAGTGTTCCTCGTGAGCAGCCTGCTGGAGGTCAGTGTTCCTCCTGAGCAGCCTCCTGGAGGTCAGTGTTCCTCGTGAGCAGCCTGCGGGATGGAGGTCAGTGTTCCTCCTGAGCAGCCTGCTGGATGGAGGTCAGTGTTCCTCGTGAGCAGCCTGCTGGATGGAGGTCAGTGTTCCTCGTGAGCAGCCTGCTGGAGGTCAGTGTTCCTCGTGAGCAGCCTGCTGGATGGAGATCAGTGTTCCTCGTGAGCATCCTGCTGGAGGTCAGTGTTCCTCCTGAGCAGCCTGCTGGAGATCAGTGTTCCTCGTGAGCATCCTGCTGGAGGTCAGTGCGTGAGCATGGAGGTCAGTGTTCCTCCTGAGCAGCCTGCTGGATGGAGGTCAGTGTTCCTCCTGAGCAGCCTGCTGGAGGTCAGTGTTCCTCCTGAGCAGCCTGCTGGATGGAGGTCAGTGTTCCTCGTGAGCAGCCTGCTGGATGGAGGTCAGTGTTCCTCGTGAGCTGCCTGCTGGAGGTCAGTGTTCCTCGTGAGCAGTCTGCTGGAGGTCAGAGAGGGTCCGTCAGCAGGCCGGTGGCTCCCTGAGTGGTCTTCAACAGAACCTCCAGGAAAGAACACAGGTCCCGGCTTGACCTCCCAGCCCCAGCCCTCCTCAGTCCACACCCTCCGAAGCCGTGGTTCCTGGGTGTGTGGCCCCCGGGCCCTGCCCTTCGTGTGAGCTGTTCTTCAGCTGAGTTTCATAACCTGCTGTCTCTGGACCTGTGTTTGGTGAGTGAAATCTGACAGTAGAGGGTGTGTGTGAACAGACACACATGCATTCCGCGTGTCCACCTGGGCTCCAGGCCCCCCTTCCCTGTTCTCAGTGCTGGGGTGCCCCGTGAGCGCAGGGGCCCAGGGCCCCATGTGGGGGAGCTCAGTGAGACTCAAAGCAAGTGCAGGCTTACTTGGCCTGGGAACCCCAGTGCTGGACTCACGGGCCACCTCCCCAAACACGGCTCTCCTGCTCAGCCGCCCCCTCTGCGAAGCCCCCCAGCCAGGGGGGCGGTGCACAGTGGCTGGTAATTCTGGGGTGGGACCCTCAGGACTCAGGAAGGACGAGGGCCTGCATTGCTCCAACCCCATGAGGTGAGTCCACTGCTGGCCCAGAAACAGCTTGGGCGCCCCCCCCCCCCCCCCCCCCCCCCCGCCTGCACTCACCACAGCCAAGTCACTGCCCTCCCAGGGGCCAGAAGAGGAAGGGGGGGGAGCGGAGGAGGGGGCAGGAAGGGACTCTCTGAGGACACCCACCTGCTCCTCACTTTTCATTAGAGCATGCATGGTCCTTTATTAAAACACAGGGCAAGAGCATAATAAACTATTTTAACTCCTATAATGTGGGGCAGCACAGGACTAGGCTGGGGGGTCTGTAAGGAGGATTCTCTGAAAGGTTGGGGGCCTCAAGGCGGCAGCCCCTGCCTCGACTTTTCCAAACCAGTCTGAGCCCCCGGTGTTTTACTGGAATCTTTACGTTTAGACTCCAAACACAGAGTGCGATCCTTTAGGAGCAAACAGCCCTGTTCACCTGCCTCCTTAGGCTTTTACTGGAACAACTTGAACTAAAATCCACTATCAGGTCTGCCCGCCAGCCCCGCGCTATATTATACCAAGTTTCCTCTTCCTGATTAGACGTCCGAGTCCAGATCCCAGGCCTGAGTTCCGAGGCTGTACCTGAGGGAGACAGAAGCCTTTACCCCACCCCATGGCAGGCACCCCCAGGCCACCCGAGAAGGCAATGCTCTCTCCCTCTCCGGGTCCAGATGGGAAACGTGTCGCTCCCTCAAATAAAACTTTGTTTTAAGCAGAGGTTAAATGAACTACCTACCAACGATAACCTTTAGATGAAGGGGGCGCGGCAGAGGCCTCTTAGGGGCACCCCTTGCTGAGTCTGGGCACTGAATTTTGAATTTGATGTAAAACTGTTAATTCAGAAGGGAGGCGCCTGCAAGGGGATGGCGTGGCCGCCCGTGTGGGGAGGCTCAGAGCACTGAGCCGGCCGGGGCTCCCAGCCAGGCACCCGGAGAGTGACTTCAGGGCCCAAGTCCTGCCGCTGAGGACGCGGCCCGAGGAGAGCGGGAATGGCGCCAGGGCGCACAGCAGCACAGGCGACCCCCCTAACCTCCCCTATCCCCGCACCCTCTTCACTGGGTCCAGACTCCCCGAATCTGTGCGTCCGCAGACATCAGACGCAGCTGGACGAGAAAGCCCCGACTGTGACCCAGAGTGCGATGCTAACCTCACAGACTTCTCTGTGAAGCTCCCCATTCCAGGGTCATGGGGTGCTAGGCTTTTCGGGGTGATCACTTCCTAAACCACATAAATGTCCAGTCACTATGTTGAACACATGAAATGAATATAATACTGTATGTCAACTGTAATTGAAAAGATTAACACGTTTTTTAAAGGTTAAAAAAAGAAATTCACCATTGCGGTGAATGAGGCATCAGCAAGTTAAGGTATATCCATCCCTAGAACTCAACATCGGGAATATGTATAAGGAGTGAATTTATGTGCAAAGTACCCAACTCCTTTTATTTAGAAAAACGTTTTCGATTTTAGTAACAATTATCGAGTTTAAGTCAACTGGTTTTAGTTAAAGATTAAGTCAGAAACTGAAACTGGACCCTCAGTGGGTCCAGGCTGCCTGTCCCTCCTTGAGCCAATTCACAGAGACGGGGTTGAATCATGTAAGAGTGTTTACCCCAATCCTGCCGGCAGCGTGGGAGAGCAGGTCATGCACAAAATGTGCCCTGCCCTCCACCACAGCCCTTCAGCTGCTTATATTGGGTAGAAAGACAAAGACTAAAGGGGTAAGAATGGGTATGCAAAATGGGCAGTTTACAGGCAAAGCTGGCCGAGGGTCTGCAACAGTGCCCTCGTGTGGGCATTCTGAGAAGAGCACCCTAATGAAATCAAGGCGTCTGAAAAGGAAGTCCCACTGACAGTCCTGGAGTGCTCTCCCCCTTGCAGGGAGTCGTGCAGTATTTCCCTCTGGCGGGTATTCTGAGACCGGAACTGTCGTCGTGAATTTCGCAAGTCTGAAAAGAAGACCCTATTGAGACCTAGAGGGCTCGCATCCTGCAGGGGTGTTGCAATAGGGCCCTCTTGTGGACATCCTGAGAACAGCACCGTAGTAAGGGAGGTGTTGCAATACTGCCCTCTTGTGGAGAAGGGGCGAGCCTGGGTTTTGGGGACAGAAATCCCTGTTCCAATGCTACTACTATGCCCTTGAACGAATTCTTGACCCCAAGTTCTTCACCTGCACAATTCCTAACTCCTTTCATTGTATTTTTCTTTCCAGTTTTGGTTACCAAGCAAAGAGTTTAAAAGAAAAAGCCCATCTCTGCAGGCTATTTCCCGAGTGAACACCAATCTCCTAAGAACCCTCCCCTGGCAAGGTCACCTTTAGGCCCCACGTGAGGCACACCCCCCTCGCTGAGGTCTGTTTCCACTGAAAAGTCACGTGCTGGGAGGGCGATCCACAGCCCTCAGAGCCATGAGCTCCAGCCACGAGGACGCACAAGCACAGGGAGGCTGCGAGGCGAGTGGCTGGACGTGCGAGGCCCTACCCCCAAAAGCATCCCGGTGCTTCTCAAACCCGCAGTGCAGATCGGGCTCTTTCCACATGGGAACCCCCACTCCTGCAACACCCACACTCGCTAGGGCCCTCCAGACAGAGCTCAGACCTGGGGTGACAGTCAAATGATGTCACCTCTCCTTGCTCACAGCCTTTCAAGTGCTGGTAACAACTCTCTCTAGGAATCAGGCATCAGAGAGGAGGTCGGTTCTGACAAAATGTTACCGCAAGGGTGAGCTCGATGTTGTTAGAAAACCTACTGGGGACTGCCAGTGGAACGTGGGGCTCAGTTGGGCCCAAGAATCTCCTCAATCCTAAAATATCGGTTAGGAATGGCCTTCGGTCAGTGCATGAGGGTCCCCTGACCTTCCCGGGGCTAGCTGCAGACACCTCCCTGGAGTGCACCTGGAGTCCAGCAGCCCCAACAGAATGTAGAGAAAAGCAGACTAACGCGTGCTGGACAGGGATGACGCCCCGAAAACTCTATCAACTCTCACCCCTACTCAAAGCTGGGTGCTCAGCCAAGGGTGACGTCGCTGGGGGTTCTCGTCATGCGAGTTGCCCTAAGGAAGGGAAGTGTTCTAAAGTCCACGGCGCAGCTGACATCAGAGCAACCGCCTTTGGCGGAACAGTGGTTCCTAAGCTACAGGCGGGTGACTGTGTGAAGAGCCAGGCCTTTTGAGAGGCAATAGGGAGGAAACAGCTTATCAACCTGTGATAGCAAAGACATGCTGGTCTGGCTCAGTGGATAGAGACTTGTCCTGGGGACTGAGCAGTGCTGGGTTTGATTCTGCTCAAGGGCACATGCCTGGGTTGTGGGCCCAATCCCCAGTAGAGGCAGCCAATCCATGACTCGCATCACTGATGTCTCTCTTTCTCTCTCCCCCTCCCCTTCCTCTCTGAAATCAATAAAAAATATATATATTTTAAAGAAAATATTCTTGCTTAGGATAAGGTGAAGTTAAAAGGTAATTTAGCAGAAAGTATCATAGGACAAGGTGGACAGGGCAAAATTCATGAAAGCAAACGATTTAAGTTTAAATGTATGGACTCCTCCCCCATGAGTCACTCAATGGCTTAATGAACTGATTCCCGTCTGCATTTAAAGGTTCTGCTTCATGGACAATGCAGGAGCCCCATCTGATTACACAAGAAAACCCATGAGATGGTGGCAAGGCCATGATCTCTGAGCAGGACGCAAAGCCATGTCCCCCGCTGCGACCTGTGCACATGCCCTTTGTCACATGCGCCCCGTGTGGCCGCTGCCTCGCTGACACAGGCCAACAGCAGGGAAGCAGCACCTCACACAGGGCGGGCCCCCACCAGAGCCCAGGGTTTCCCATCTCTTATTGAATGGCGGCCTGTTACCCTTTCCTTACTACCACCAGGCACTTTTGTGGGCCCTAACCACCAGATCCATAGGCTGGGAAAAGTCAGTGACCATAATAGGCCAGAGGGACCCCCAAAATCTAAGCAGCATGGAGGGGAACTCGGCCATCCTGTGAATGGCATGCGTGACACAGGCCTGATGGAGCACTTATTTCTTAAATAACGCTGACTCAGGATCAAAATGCTGCTGACATGTTTGTTCACAGGCCTCAGGATGTTGTGGACCTGTTTAAAGGCTAACTCAGTGCTGTCCACAGAGTGCTTACAACACGCTGTGACAATGAAGCCACGACACCCTGGGCCCTGTCCCGCCGTGTCCCGCCCGCCCACTCCCCGGTGCCACGCAGAGTGCCAGCTGTGCCAACGCCATCAGGCGCTGCCTCTGCAGTGCTTCCTGGGAGCACGCGCTGCGCTCACTGGAGTCCGAGCGCCCTGCATCACCTCCGCGCTCCACCACTATGTGCTGCCCACGCTGTGGAGGCCTCTGGCCACGAGGGGAGCCACCGGCCCGGTCTGAGCTGCTGTAATAGCGCTGTGGATTCGCTCCACCAGTCTCCCTTTCCTGACGCCTGCCGATCTTTACCAGCTACCAGGAGCCCACGTTATGAGAGAGCTTGTGAGTGAGTTAATTGTGGTCACTAGGGTTACCCTCCCTGTAAAAATACACCCCTTCCGCAGCGCTGTTAACTGAATTGGTTTATTGCGTTCTATTTTTGGTGGGGAAATGGTAACACGTCTTTAGCACAGCTTGTGGGACACAGCGACAGGAGGGGCCTTTCCTCCCGCGTCCGTGGGGAGGCCTGGCCGCGAGCCGCTCGGCTGTAGCGAAGTCCTTCCTGCACTCGGTGGGCTCCACGCTGAGCTGGTACTAATTCCCTCCTTTCAGTGTAGGCAGCAGTTCGCCGTTTTCTTTCAGTTCCTAGAAATAAAGAAGGAAACAGTAACATGTACAGGCACCTGTGAAAAACAATGTAGTTTGAGTCGCATCTGCATCAGAGAACCAGACAGAACGCCAGCCTGCCAACCCCCAGCTCCGCATGGAGCCACACGCGTTCAGAGGACGCGGTCAGGCTGCGAAGTTGAGGTGAAGAGGCTTCCGCAGCCGCAGACTGTTTAGCCTTAGCGAACCCGGCAGCTGGAACCCACAACGAGGCCTCCTGCTTAAGCAACACAACAGAGAGAGGCGGACACTGAGGGGCTGAAGGAAAAGCTCTGCGATGGGAGCGTCCACTCAAACCTGCACAGGACACCTGCCGCCCTGCCACTCTCTCACCCCCCCCCCCCCCCACAAAGCCACAGCACTGCTGCGTCAATACAGCGAGAGGCCAGGAACCAGCACGCCGCAGAACCGCCCAGAAAAGCTGGAATACAGCCATCAGGTGTAAAGTGTGACCAAGGGATCAAGTTTTCTAGTTTAAAATGAACATTTAATTTGATGTAACGTGTCAGGTTCTTATGAAGCAGCCTGAACACCAATCAATAACCCCGTGGGAGCGCCTCCCTGGGTTAGACCTGGGAGGGGAGATCCTGTCACACGCTCTCGGCCAGCCCGCAGTGATGTTTGGGATCCACCACCCACAAAACAGCAGCCGCCCGCTGCACCAAAGGACCCGCAGGGCTGTCTGAGCACACGCCCAGGAGGCCGGCGCCCTCGGGTAGATCCGGATGGAGGACGTCCTGGCTGTGACATGGCAGACAGCTCGCCTACTTCTCCATGGCTGTGACCCCTCCTCTGACGGGGACAAGGCCTCTCTCAGGATGCGGCACTGGAGCAGCGCGCTGGCCCGGCGGGCAGTTTAAAGGGCGACCAGGTCTAACTACTCGGACTCCAAACTCTCTCCAGAGTGGGCTCTTCAGAGCTGAGACCCACTCATGCGTCCATACTGCTCAGCAGCTAAGATTCTCAGGACGTGAGACTGACGGGGTTACTGACTCACTAGCTCATCAGGTCAGTCACCCATTCATCAGAGAAGCACTCTGCTCCTAAAGAGGCCAGAATAGACCCCCGGGAACGTAACCCCGGTTTTAACTGAACTACAGATGAAGAACCCCGCTCTGCAAGAAACACACCAAAATGCCCATCCAGGAGCTGCTCCCAGTAATCTTCCCAAAGAACAAATCTCCACACTCCTCATTCCCAGCAGGGGAGCATCAAGTCGCATGGCAAACACCCTGTTCTATACCTAGAAGCAGCTGCGTGCACCTCAGATGCAGAATTAAATGAGATTTATTGATTGCATCTTCCCAAGAGTCACCAATGGCTAAGGTACTGGCTATAAAACATTCAGACAGGAACAGGCTCAGGAGAGTCTGGGGTCTGAAGACTCTCTGTGTTTTACAAAAATAAAATAGCTGTATAAAACAACAGATGCAGATCTATTTGTTGCTTCAGGGCTATTCACAAGCTACTGAGACCTTTTTTCCACCAGGAGTAGACAGTTTACCAGAACAATGCCTCCCTGGCTGCTTGCAAGTGTGACGTCAAACCCGGAAGCCTGCAGGAGACGCCTGCGCAGAGCGCAGCCTCTGCCTCAAGGGCCGTGCTTATAAACCTCCGACCACAGCACTGACGTCACGCAGGTCCTGCTCGGATTCCTACACGTTTCCAAGTGCGACTTTACAGCTTTCATTCTCCCACATAACTAGGAGCAGCACCACCTACTACTTGCCTTCCACTTAAGCCAGAGATGTGGCCTCGGAGGAAGTCCAGGCAGAGGACGAAGGCCTGGGCGCAGGAGCAGCTCGCTGCCTGGCCACGCCCTGCTCAGGCCCTGCCGTACCCACCACGGCCCCCCCCTCCAGCACCGCCACCCCGGGGGGCTAGGTTCCCTCAGCAGTGTCTGCAGCACACAGGTGCCATCGCACCTCTAGACTTTAAATTCTAGAAGAAAAGTCACGGCCAATGAAAATTCAACAGGAGTTTAAAGCCAACAAAGAAGGAAACGAATCCCAGAAGACGTGTAAGAAACCACGTCCCCTTGAAATGTGCTCCCAGTCTGAGAAGGAATCCATTTTCTAGCCTCTGAGGCCCAGGGGGATCTGGTATGGCTAACGCATCCTGCAGTTTCCCTTCAGGAACTAGGCAGTAACCACAGGGCCGGGCGGGCACTGCGGCTCAGGCTCCTGTCCACGACCTGGTGTCACCCAAGAGCATGTGAGTGAGGCAGAATAGAGTAACACGAGAAAAGCTATCTATAATAATAAAAGCGTAATAGGCTAATTAGACCGGACATCCCTCCAGATGTCCTTCCAGGACGAAGCCGGGGCTGCAGCCGTGGGATGGAGGCAGCTGCTGCGGCTGCGAGGGAGGGATCCAGGCAGCCTCAGCTGCGAAAGGCCTACTCTCCCACAAATTCCGTGCATCGGGCCTCTAGTAGTAGAATAATTATAACAATGAGTCTAAAGGCACAGGAGGACTTCAGGAGCAGAAGCAAACATTTCTGGCTGGAATACTCTAGGTGACTCCCAGACAAGAGCGACCCTGATGGATACAAAGAACAGACTGAACTACGGAATGAACGTGCAAGGCCACCCGAAGCAGAGGCGGCGGCGAAGAAAAGCTGAGAACATGCAGGAAGTCGCACCGGACCGAGTGCAGTGGGAGAGAACTGAATGTGGAGCATGGCCGCAGGGTAAGCTCCTCTGAGCACCATGTTCCAGAGACTGGGCTTGGGCGGCATCGCTCAGGAGCTGGAGGGGCTCCCGGAGCAGCAGCCAGTGCCGGGTCAGGCCCCACAGTGAGGCAGAGCCTGGGGCTCAGGGGAGCGGTGAGGACGGTCTGACATGGCAGTGACGGGAGATGACAAGCTATGACGGCCCAGACGGGTAACGTGGTGTAGAAGTGCCTGGACGTGAGGCCAGAAGAGAAAGGCGGCCAGGACAGCCCCGAGTTCCTGTTGGAAACGGGACTCTCACTCCCCAGCTCTTCGGGGCACCCGGTGGCACGGACTCACCTTAACGATGTCCAGCCCTCCGACCAGCTCTCCTTTCACATACAGCTGCGGGTACGTGGGCCAGTTGGAGAAGGTTTTCAATCCCTGCCGCACCTGCGGAAACCACAGCAACCCTGACCCCTGCCCCTCAGGCGCAAGGGCCGGAGAGACCAAGGGCATGAAGCCAGAACTTACTTCCTCATCCTCCAATATGTCAAACGTCTCATACTCAACACTGCAAAAGGAGAGAACATTTTCACAGACAGTTCGGTTCTAGACAGAAACTGCAAACCTACTTTGTTTTTAAAATAGTCAAGAAAATAAACCATTTTGGTGCCAACAAAATTTACTGCAGAAAAACGGAAAGGATTTTACTTCTTAATCCGTCTGGTACTGTTCAGAATACGTCATGCCAACACACAAATGTGTCTGAATTTTTCTCTAGGCAATACTAGGTTGCACAGGGGCCAGCAGACTTTTTCTTAAAGGGCAAGAGAAACATTTAGATGCCACAGGCCATGGCTGGAGGCTGCTGGGACTCACCATCCAGGGCACCCTCACTGCCAGCAAATGCCGCCTCGTGACATGGGGATGGACTGACACCAGGACGGTGCTGTGCTCTAACTGCGTGGTGGTCAGGGAGTCAGTCGAAGTGGGACCAGGCGTGAGGGTCCTATGTGCAGGTCCAAAAATTGGACAAAGAAAACGCCACACACAAAATCTGAGGCCACCCTCAAGGGAAACCTTGGTTACTTAGTAAACAAGTTCCCAAGAAATCTATCCATTGGGCACAGAAATACTCAAAAAAAGACGACAGGATTAACCAGCAGCAAGTACCAGAAAAGAAATGTTTGAAAGAGCAAAAGGAAATTAAAAAGGACCTTCAGGGTGAACTAAGGGAGGCAGATCTTCAGCTAAACAGTCTGATAAAAAGGGAGAATGACAGGCCACCTGTCAGGGACCTAGAGAGTCTGGGGCCAGGGGCATGGGTCAGAGTCCCAGCAGTTCTTTGTAAAGGACCGTTCATACCTCAACGTGCACCTGGGACTCCACCCTTGTGGTGAGTTAATCTGGACTAGCAAGATCAGAGAAAGGACAAAGAGCCGGGCCTTCTTTCTCCACACCACGACCCCCCAAGTTCACGGTGTTCCCGCTACAGAGCCGCAGAGGCTCCACGGGCGTCCACCACAGCACCATCCTGTTTACCAAGGTTCGGGCGTGGGACACTGTCTCCCACGGAAGCCCAGCCCCCCAAGAACTACCCTCCTGTCCCATCTGGACCGCACAGCTACAGGACAGAAAGCAGACAGGGAACCTTCCCAAATCTGCGAGCTGTCGCGTCCTGGCCCATGAACCAGCAGAGGGTGCCCCAGGGACAGGCTGGAGCCAGGAAGGAGTGGACTGAGTGTGCGTCTCTGTGGAGCTGTGGCCGAGGGAAGACAGAGGAAGGGCCATAAAAATAAGGACCAAAACCAAGCCAGCTGTCCTCCATCCTCAGGCAGAGTGAGCAGGACGGCTCAACACAGCACACAGGCTGACCAGACTCTGCACTGTGAAACGCCACAATCATTTTAAGAAATCTATCATTTTTCTTTTTATGTCCCTAAAATTGCATGTAAACCTGTACTATTCGACTATTTCAACTCTCCCCAAGAATGTCTAAATATTTCGAAGATTATTTTCCCTATAATTTCATAGGGCTGCCTAATCTACTTAAAGCTGTGATTAGAAAACTTATATTAAAAAGCAATCGTGAACCTGGGTCCAGGTGAGGCCACGCGCCCCTTGGGTCTGGGTGAGGCCACACGCCCCTGGGTCCGGGTGAAGCTGGATCATCCCGGGTCTGGGTGAGGCCGTGTGCCCCTGGATCCAGGTGAGGCTGGGTCCTGGGTCCGGGTGAGGCCACACGCACCCGGGTCCAGGTGAGGCCATGCGCCCCCTGGGCCCGGGTGAGGCCACACGCACCCGGGTCCAGGTGAGGCCATGTGCCCCCTGGGCCCGGGTGAGGCCACATGCCCCTGAGTCCGGGTGAAGCCATGCCCCTGGGTCCGGCCAAGACCAAAACAGAGGGTGTCGGACCTGCATTACCACCATTTGTCCACCATCCAGAGTTGAGGGGTCAGTACCGACATGTACACATAAGGAACTGGTGGACATTGATATTGGGTCTCAAAAGAACTGTTGGTCCAGAAAGAAACTCACTACAGACTGATTCATTTGCCTGTCAGCATAACTATTATTGCTCGTCTCACATTCAGTTCTTAAGTATATCTCTAGTGACACATGATCTTGCTCATCTAGGGGAAATGATGAACAACATAGACTGATGAACAAGAACAGAACCAGAAACAAGGAGGCATCGATCGGAATATCGGGTCTCAGAGGGAAGATAGGGGAGGGTGGGGGGAGGGGGGAGAGATCAACCAAAGGACTTGTGTGCATGCATATGAGCCTAACCAATGGTTAAGTTCAACAGGGGGTTGGGGCATCCGTGGGAAGGGGTGTGGGATGGGAATGGGGGGATGAGGACAAATATGTGACACCTTAATCAATAAAGAAATTAAAAAAATAAAAGAAAAGAAAAAAGAAAAAAAAAAAAAAGCAATCGTGAAATAAAAGAAATAAGCAAAAACACATGACAAACTCTACAAAACATGTGTAAATATCCCCGAGTGGTTTTGTTTTAATTTTTTAAATTGAGGTATAATTGACATATAAAAGTGGTTGTTTTTAACCATAAAAATCAATCACAATTTTCTCACCTGACAGCTTATCACTGAGCATATCAAAAGCAAGGACCTTGCATGTAATTTATCCTCCTCCTCAGATCCATATAATCAACCTTAATACTTACCCCATCTGCTTTATGGACTATTTAGACACTACAATGTTTTTAAAGAAAATTAAAACACCTATAATTCACTCTCTCCAACATATCTTTATGCCTGGTAAGAACTCAGTTATTAACTTTCCTCTGGGAGAGTAGACCAATAGTTATTTCATTGTTGCCTGAGAAACTCCTTAATGTTACCAGGAGTTTGACAATGGCCAGAACATTCTATTGTAATCTAACTTAAAGCATTCACAAAACAGTATAACAAGAATACACAGATAAAAATGCATGGGTTTAGATATAACTGAAAAGTTAGAACTTCTTAAATAGACCATTTAAAAATAAGACGGACTTACCCAGTACTATTTAGTATTTCCAGAATCTGTTTGCTGAATCCACACTTAGCTTCCTAAATGCAAAGAGAAAGAGTGAAGATGCACAGCATTTCCCCACGGCCCACGGCATGGCTGTCCCTCGCTCTGTCCTGGGACAGCTGGTGGGCAAGTACGAGCCTCAGGCCCTTCACATCACAGGGCAGTCAGGGGTGAGGGCTCAGGGGGCACCTCCAATACTGACGCTGAGACATCGGCTCAGACACACCCCCTCCCCCCAGATTCACTTGGTTCTGTAACCACGGGGAGGGCGTGTGTCTAGTAGCTTCTAATCTTTGTGGTCAGAAGTCCCGCGAGTAAACCCCCATGCTCTCCGGAGATGTCACTCATATAGACCATCTCAATAACTCGACCTTTCACCATCATCATCCCTTCCCTGTTCCATCTTCTTCCTATTCCAAAATTCTTTGAGGTTATGGAAATCTTACACTTTTTTCATGCACAGAATCTCAAATCCCCTCAATCCTGAGGGAAGACTTGGGGCCACACAAACACCTTAATGGCGCTAATAATTATGTTCCCAAATGCACAAATACTGTCTGGGCTTCCAGAAAGAAAAGAAAAAAGTGTCTTGAGAATAAAAATAATCACCAAAAAGAAGAGATGGCTTTTCCACTACTGGGAATTACTAGCTTCCTCTATTTTGTTTAATAAGTACAGTGGAGCAGTCGAAGAACCTAGGTCCTCATCCAGGGATCACACGCTGAAATGTATCTGACCATTTCCTAGTTGTCCTGCTTTCATTGTAACAGTTACATTAACTGATTCCTCTGTAAACTAACTGGTGTCCCTGTATTAGTTCTATTAACTCCACAGTGATGGCGACCTCGGTCTCGCAGCCGCTGTGCGGGAGGCACCAGGCTCTCTGTGCACCAAGGGACAGCGAGGCTCTGTGAAGTGACGGCCACAAGTGACAATCGCGCTGACACCAGAGCGCAATGGAATTTGGAGCGAAGTCGGGAAGTCAGATGTGTCAGTGGCTCTTAGCCAGTGAGGGGCAGACCCTTTGAGGATTTGATGAACACTAAGAACTCTCCTTTTAGAAAAATAGGAATATGGAATATGCAGTTACAGAAAAGGGAAAAAAATTGCCGAAACGATTTCACTCATTCATCACACAAGCACGGAGCACACAGGCGGCAGCAGGGGTCACACTTCAAGGATGGTCTAAAGCCGCAAGCCCGAGAGCCTGAGGCTCCCGGACCCAGGAAGCAGTGAGCAGACCGCACTCTGTGGACTCAGTCATGGTCCCGACAGCAGCTCTCGGACCAGGAAGTGAGAACAGTGCTGACCAGGGAGCTGACAGCCTGGCAGCAGGAAGAAACGCACCCACTGCGTGCGATGCGAGGGCAGAATCAGAAAATGCACATGGCGGGGTCTGATGTCCATGAGCACCGATTAGGCCCAGAGAACTTCCTGGGGCCTCCGCGGCTCCATTAGCCGAAGCGGAAAAGATGGTAAATGTCCCCCTGCTGCACGTTACCACCAAAAGAAATTACAAGGAAAACCATTTTGAGTTCTTTACCTGTTTGTTTCCTTTCATAAAGAGCATCACAGAAGCTTTATTTGTCAGTACTTTGAGCCTAAGGAGAGAAAATTGATATGAAACGGCTCAGCTCAATTATTACGCCCCACTTTCGCTGCGCTTCAGGAGCAACGTGCATGCTGAGGGACAGCAGGATGACGGTTCACAGCTCTGAATGGCATTAAACAAGCAAATGCATTGACATTTTCCTTTATTTCACTCTCTCCCTAAGTCACTGTAAAACACAATGTGGCTTTTTAAGGCAAAGAATGTTCCTTCAAGTTGCAATTTAAGCCCATCAACTCACAGTGCTAAAAAAATAATAATACCCAATCCAATAAGGAACTGTTCGATAAGGGCCCATCCGGAACCTCCAGCACTCCATCCTGCATGTTCCTCTCGTCCTGAGGCTGCGCACGGCTCCACGCGCTCAGTGCCCACAGGCCGCCCCTGAGGGGAGCACCACGTCTTGGAACACCACTCACACCGGCTGCTCCTTCACTTCAGGCTGAACACGTCGCACCATCTTTCAACATCAGGAGCGAACCTGCTGTCAGAATGCGCACCATCTGCATACTAGCCTAGAGCCTAGAAACAGGCCTCAGGAACAGTCAGTGTGGGGACAGTGGCTGCTGAAGACCCTCTTGGCCCCGTGGTGGCCCCATCACCATGTTCTCCTCCTGCCCCTGGTTCTCTGGATCCTTCGTGGTGGCTCCAAATCTCCTTACAGTATAAAGTCACAAATGGAACCACAAATCACGCACAAAGCTGTCATATACACTTTCAACAGAGTGCCATTAGCTAATTCTCAAAACAAACAAACAAAACACAGTGAGAAACAACATGATGCTGATCCCAATCTCACCTAGTAACCACCACCTGCATCCAGGGAAGCAAAACAGGTCCCTCTGTCCCACCCACAGATGTCGCCAAGCCCAGGAACTCTGCTCCTGCACTTTTCCTCCCAGGAGCCCTTTAAATTGTTACTCAAAATACACTGAACTTACTTCCTACATAATTCTAGCCAGCCATCCTTTGGTGTCTGACCACAGAGATTTGGGTGCATTCAACAGAGAGCAAATGAAGAGCAAACCCAAGCAGAGCAGGTGCAGTCTCCTGGGGCCACACAGCCTCCGGGGCTGCCCGAGCTCTCAGCAGAGGACCCCAAAGTAACAAAGGGACGAGGAGCACCACTTTCTTACCAAAAAGGCAAGAAAGGACGTAAATCATTTGAGAAAATGTGCCACCTAAAGGCCGGCTTGACGTAGATGGAATACTGCTTATGGGTTACTTCATTATCAAGGGTAGGTAAATCAGGTGTTTATTTTTAAACACTTAAAATTTCTCGCCTTAGCCAGTTTGGCTCAGTGGAGAGAGCATCAGCCTGCGGACTGAAGGGTCCCTGGTACAATTCTGGTCAAGGGCACAGGCCCAGGTTTCAGGCTCGATCCCCAGTAGGGGGCGTGCAGAAGGCAGCCAATCAATGGTTCTCTCTCATCATTGATGTTTCTCTCTCTGTCTCTCTCCCTCTCCCTTCCTCTCTGAAATCAATAAAATATATATTTTTAAAATTTCTCAAAATGTTTTTTAACTGCGCACGGCTCCACGCGCAGTTAAAATGGCAACACAATGACACGGAGAAGTTTTACCTTACAAACTGAAGCCCAGCCACTCCGCAACAATGAATGGCTGATATGCCGCTACACTTCAAAAGAAATTCCTTCTTAAACCACTACATTAATTCATATTTATTACAATAAAAATTCCTTTAAGTCTCCCTACAGGTCAAAGTCCAAAATTTCTATAAGGTAAAATGTCTAAAAGCTGATTGAGATGCTTCATAGAACGAGTCGGACAGACTTCACAGCTCCGGAATCTCCCCGGATGCTGCGTTCTCAGGGTTTGGAGGCAAGGGGAACCCGCGTGGCCCGCGCACTGCAAGCACAGCACTGGCTCCCGACTCCCACGCCAGTGCTCCGACGGGACAGTGACAGCAGCGCCCAGGGCCCGTGGAGGAAAACACAAGGACCAGCTTATGCCGTGAGCAGGACCCGTGACTAAAACCTGCACATCCCGACAGCTGGATCCTGGCTCAGAAATGCAGAGACAACTAAAACGGGTCGCCCCACTGCAGCAGTAATGTTTCTATAAAACAAAGAATACCCTCCACTTAGTCATCACACTGACACCCAACACTCCCCAGTCCAAATCACACCTTCCTGCGTGAGGATGGCGTGTCTGACTGCAAACAGCAGAATGATGAACTTGGCACATGAGACCAATCTCTGATTTCTGTATAGAAAGGCAATGCAAGGCTGAGAATTTTAAAAATATTTTTAAAAATAACGACAGACTATTTGAAACTCTTCAAACACTTACCTTTCCTCTAATTTGGGGGCTTTGGGGCAAATTGTATCTAGTTCTTCAGATGCTTCCAGCTCCTGAAATAAGCACAGGTTAAGCTGAAGGAACACTTACAGGTAAGCCCTGGCCACACCCTAACACACAATGCCAGTCCCAATCATCTCCTCAGAAATGCCCGCACATGTTCCAGACTCAGCCTGCTAACTGGAGAAGTTCTTAAGAAATTGACTCTTTGGACCTAGTACAGCACTCAGGAAACTACACTCTAAAGGAAAACTCTGTACCCATACAACTTCCCAATTCTAACCTTCACGATGTCAAGTCCTCCTATGAGTTCGCCAGACACATAGAGCTGGGGGTAGGTGGGCCAATTGGAATAGGTTTTGAGGCCCTGACGAACTTCTTCATCTGAGAAGATATCAAAACTGCTAAATTGAATATTGTGTTTGTTGAGAATTTCCACCATCTGCTTGCTGAAACCTGCATACAGAAAAAGAAAATATAAAACTTAAGTTTCTCTCTCTCTCTCGCATATACATACATACAAACAACTCTGAATTCAGAGTACATATATCTACTAACCATAGATGTCTGCCTCTGTTTTACCAGTGATTTCGTAACCACGGCTGAATAGTGTGCAGAGAACACAAATTCCAAGAACCCCTTATCTCATGCTGAACCACATACCACATGTTCATATGATTTAACTTTTTAATACTTGTGAATTTTTCTTTTGTGTGTGTGTGTGTGTGTGTGTGTGTGTGTGTGTGTTTATCAAAGTTCCTCTTCGAGATCAGACACATTTTTTTTGTTGTAAAAGAAACAGTACAAGCCAAAAAGCAGAGCCTCAAGCTCTGCCCATCAATCAGGGGACTGACCTGGACCCCGGGACTCGCCCTGCCAGCTCTGCTGTCCTGTGCATCTGAGAATCAGCACTGGCAGAGGACAGAGCTCTACAACAGTCATTTTTAACTACTACTTGACCATTCTGGAGACCCCGTTCAGTTTGTCCGTTACTACTTCCCATGTAACCACTTCAGCAGTTCTCAATCTTTGCCACCTCTAAATAGAAGAAATTAAAAAGCAAGTGAGCCCTAACTGGTTTGGCTCAGTAGAAAGAGCGTCAGCCTGCGGACTGAAAGGTCCCAGGTTTGATTCCAGTCAAGGGCATGTACCTTGGTTGCGGGCACATTCACAGTAGGAGTTGTGCAGGAGGCAGCTAATCGATGTTTCTCTTTCATTGATGTTTCTAATTCTCTATCCCTCTCCCTTCCTTTGTGTAAAAAATCAATAAAAAATATATATATAACAAAAAAGCAAGTGGATGTGTTCTGTGTGGTCTAAAATGGATACTTCCCACACTGGGTTTCAAAGCTATCCCCTCTGTTGTTATATACAAACTGTCAAACTGAGGGAGCTCTTTCTCATCTGGTGTCATAACTTGACAGTTTCTTTTTTTAAACTATTTACATTCCCCCAAGTATGTTATGTGATTTTTCCCCTACACTGTAGTGACAATCTTATGCTCCATGATTTTATTACATTTTAGTGACACATTTTTGTTCCATACTTTTTTGACATCATTTTCTTAGGATTACATTAGTACTGAAGAATAAGAGTGTGAATATCAGTCTTTTATAAACCTATTGGTCTTGTCTGAAAAGAGGATATTTTTCTTTCTGTAAGCTAATTCTTCCCAAGTGTTTTCAATACTTGCAATTATCTTCCCTAATAATAGACAAATATGTAAATGGACCATACCTCCATTACGCCCACAGCCAATCAGAGTGAGTATGCAAATTAGAAGGCCAAAGATGGTGGCCGCCCAGCTGCTCCAGGTGTGGAGTGGCCAGGCGGGGCAGGATGCCTGCTATGAGAGGGAGGGCGTGCAAAAGGATATACAGGAGCAGAGTGCCGCAGCGAAGACAAAGATGGCAGACTCCAGCCTGAGTCTGCAGCAAAGATGAAGAAGGCAGACTCTGGCCGGAGTGAAGGCCTGGGTCCCAGGTGCCAGAGGAAAATCAGTGCTGGAAGCCAAGGGAAGGAAAGCCTATTGCACCAATCTCTTCGTGCAATGGGCCTCTAGTTTGTAAATAAAACTGAATCATAAAATTCAGTATAAGATTATTTCCACCCCTGACCAGTTGGTCAATGGTTAGAGCATCAGGCTGAGCACTGAGGGGTCTCGAGTTCGATTCCCAATCAAGAGCACATACCTGGTTTACAGGTTCGATCGCTGCCCAGGTCAGGGTTCATGTAGGTGGCAACCAATCAATGTGTCTCTCTCACACTGATGCTTCTCTCTTCTCTCCCTCCTCCCTCCCTTCCACTCTCTAAAAAAAGGCAATAGGAAAAATATCCTCCGGTGAGGATTAAGAAAAAAAGAAAACAAAGCAAGCAAGCAAGCAAACAAAGAACAGATTATTTCAAGATCAGGCTCTATCTGATGCCAGGCAAACGCACCTTCACTACTAAGATGTGGATCTATTAGTGAGCACCAAACATCTCCCAGCCCGCAGCCTACTGACAGCAAGCACCAGTACAGGGTGGACAAAAGGGGGTTTACAGCTGTACGGGAAACACAGTTTATTCTTGCATTATTATTTATGAATCATTGTATTATTTTCCATATGAGCAACTGTAAACCTACTTTTGCCCCCCTATATTTATTTGTATAGCATAGCAGTTGCTTTTCCTACAACTGAAGTGTTAAGTTCATGTACAGCCTGAAGTAAAACACTGACTCTGAAATTTTTTCATTCATCTGGGAGTTCATTAGTAAACAGCTAACGGCTGATTGCTCATGGTTATTCTGTTGCCAATATATTAACTCATTTCTACTGTAACTGGCTAAGAAAAAGCTTTATTTTAGCTTCAGGCAATTACATGCAGACCAGAAAGATTGATTGGTAGTGCTTCATTTTTTAAGGGTTAAAGTGGCTGACTGGAAATGTTATGCTTAAGGATAAAATAGTAAGAAGGCTTTATTCTAATAACAAAATATTTACACACATTTTTTAAAGAAAAATGCATGCATGCGTGCATGCAATAAAGATATTTAAAAGTAGAAAGCCCATGTTTAACTGCCACAGAACCACCCCTTCTACCTGCAGTCATTTCTACCACGACAGAAGCCGTGAGTAATAACCGTAACTGCCACATTTCATCACTAACGACGACGAAACCCCACAGAACACGCCTGAACCTCCGATGTTTTTGTGTCTGATTTAAAAAGTAAAACCCAATTAGATGCCTCTCACTGCAGGAGAAATTTCTGTACTGTGGTTCAAATACCTTTCCTTCTGCTAAAAGCTTTGTTCACTGAAATAGATAAAAGAATTCCCAACTAACTTATTAACTGCATGTTGGAGGATTTTACATTCTGCTTAAGAAGATGTACAGCTCGGCGCCTCGTAAACATCTCCCCAACACACGAGGGCCCTCTGTCCTGTCTTCCTAGGATCACAGATGAGGACATCTAATCCTGTCGACTGAGACCCACCGAGATGCCAGGCTCGCAGCACACTGTCATTCCGCAGACAGAGCCCGGGAGACGCCAGGGCAGACCCAGAAATAGCTTTCCAGGGTTCCTTGATACAAAATTTGTGTTACTCATGCACGTTTTTCCTGATTAACTAAGTGAGGTAGGTGGGAGCCAGCTAGTCAAAAAGCAAAGGCATCAAAGGGAGCCTGGTTATTACCGATGGGAGTGCTTTCAAAGTGAACTCAGTGCAAAGCACAGAAGTACCAGCCGCCCGCGTCCACACGGCCAACAGCCACGACAAAGGAGTTTCTGCCCGGCCTCCCCTCTCACATGCCAAGGAAGAGCAAAACTACTTCCCTCGACACAGGCTCCGGGAGGAAGAGGGTGAAATGGTACCCAGTCCTCTAGGAAACAGCTGGAAGACGGAGAGCTTGTGTCACGGTGCGCACAGAACAGGGCAAACAATGGGAGCAGAGCTGAGGAAGGAAGTAACGGGCAGGCACATAAAACATCTCCCAATGCATCCTCAGGTCGGTATTTTATTAGAGAATACAGCACTGCACAATGATCTATTTCCAAATGGGACAGAAAGACCTGTAGCAAAAACCAAACTATCAGCAAATAGAAAAGCCTTTTTAAAATGTAGTTACAGGTACTTGAAATATCAGGGGGGAACATTCCAGAAAGTATATGAATGTCTAACCACCATGCTGAAACTAACACAAAACGATACTGAATGTCAAATGTCATTGAAAAATACACTTTAAAAAAATGTAATTACAAAAATTATAAAGAATAAAATTTGTTAAACCCTTGGTATCTAAACATCTTTTAGTTTCCTAATTAGATCTTGAATATCTGTCTATATCGTGTTTTTCAGATTGTTCTGAAATGCTTTAAAGCTTCTTTTTTTTATTCTAACTTGTTATTTGCACAGTCTTCTAAATGCCACTCAGACAGTTAATATAAAAATAGCCATAAATACATCATGAAGTCAGTCTAATGAAGTGAACGGTAAGCAGGAAAGGATTATTTCTAAGTGAACTGAAAAGGCTCTCCGAGACTGGCTCCCACTCCCACCTCCACCGAGGAAGAAAGGCAGGCACAGGAGGGTGACTGACTTGCACCTCCAGTTATCAAGGCAGGTGGCAAGGGGCAGAGTCGGGACCACAGCCCACCTGTCGTGACATCTAGTTGGCCTTCCCCTCCCAGTGCCTCAAGCTTCAGTCAGCCCACCTGCTGGTTTCCTTAGGTCATCATCCAGCACAGATGAAGAGAATGCTACTGTTCGATCCCAGAGAAGAGAACATTCTATTGGTTTTCTGCAGGTTCACCAAGTCTAACCTGTCACACAAGTTCTCCCACATTTTGCAGTTCTGCAGCACTCTAGACTTAAGAGTGACTGGGCTGGCGTTCTAAGTCCTGTTATTGTCACCACATCAAGTGCCAGAAAAGATTTCCATGCCTGATGGCAGGAAGTAAACCAGGGCACCCTCCACTGAAAACAAAGCACCTCCCAGAGACTGCCCGAGGCCACTGCAGCTAGCTCTGGGGCAGACCACACGTTAGCTTCAGTACAAACATAAGCAGCAGGCCACCTGATATGTGGATGTTGGCAAGGAAATTGTTCAAGTAGAACTGAGAGACAAAGAAATGATTTTCTTGTAGCTTTTTAGGATAGAATTCATCATGAAACTTTATTTTTAAACTAGACATTTTCATAATTTAAAATGTAACTTGCTAACCACATGGGGAAGAATTTACAATTGAATTTATTTGGAAACTTGGCTATTTTCATGGTCACCCTAGACAGTCAGTAATCCCATCAATAGCACCCACCTAACAAAGTCCCTCCAATGCAGTTGAAACAAATACTCAGATTCTCAGCAGCGCATCAAAAGGCATTAAATGCTCAATTATGCAGCATCACACTGTATGCGAGGCATAGTACAAAGAAAACAATATAAGCCCCATACCAGAGGCGTCAAATATCCGTAAAACTTAAGGATGAAATCACAAGCAGCTATGAGGTTCAGAAAATAAGAGTGACTATTAGACACAGAATTAGGAATCTTTAAATTAGCAGAAGCTAAAAACTGGAAATGACAGCAATGGGTGAGTAATAGTCATTAGATGCTGCGAGACAAGGCAGGCAGCAGTCTCAGGGCAGACACAGGAACACTAGCAAAACTCAGAGAGCTTGTGAGCTGCTCAAGCTGGAGGAGGTGGGTAAAAGGGGGAAGCCAGGACGGAGAGGCAGCTGTTAACAGCAAAGGGAACAGAACAGGCAGGAAACCCATTCCGGGGGCCGGCAATATGCAGTTGGAAGCTGATCCCAACTCCGCAACCAGGAGACAGACCGTGGGCAAGCTGCCCTCACACCTTTGGGTACCTAGGCAAGCAACAACGATCTTGAATTAGATGACTTCTAAGATGCCCTTTGGTTCCCATATTCTGAGTCTCTAGGGCAAACTAATTCATATCACCCAAGTAACTACCTAACCTTTAGAACCTTCCTGACTTTCTGGAGGTGTCTGAACCCAAGCATAGGAGGATGGCACAGCTTGAAACCAGCGTGGGCTCTTAGCTGACCCATCCTGGTGAAGGCCCTTTGTTACAGGATCTTAACAGCAGCGTCTTACCACAGCGCGGCTCCTGCGGAGTCCCTTTCATAAACAGCATGCAGGGGGCAGCATGAATTAATTTCTTCAGGCGAAGGTTGAGGTCTTCTTTGGGGTGCTCACTACCACTGGGTGGGAAGGCGCCCACAGATGCATGTCGCTGAACTTTTTTGGTCAACTCTGGGGCATGTGCACCATCTAATTGGTCAATTTTCTGAGAATTCTAAAGTTAAAAAACTCATTTAGTATGTGAGGCATTCCTCCATCACCTTTATATTTTAGGCTCCAAAATTATAACCATTACGAATCCATAGTTCTAGTCCATTTTTAAAGGACTACTATTACTGGAGAACTTTTTAGAAATCTGACTACCAATTGCCTTCAATGCATCTCAATTTTAGAAATAACTAATTGTTCTTGTTTTCTTTTTTCCCTTTTTGGGAACATACTAGGAAAACATCTGTCAATTTTCAAATATCAAATCCCTTCAAGTAGTTGATGTTTTTCAAGAGTGGTACAAAGATTTCTGACACATCCACATTTACATGAGACTCACTGGGCTGGCTGTAAACATCACCCCGTCTCAAACTCAAACCAGACCAGTCTCACCTAAAACAGAAAGATCTCCCCACCCCGGCTGGGATGCGTCCTTTATTAAGTATAAAGGAGGCATCTGGGGACTGTGTTAACACGCAGGGGGGCCCCAAGGACAGATCTGCATGGCTTCATAAAGGAATCATTAATCAAACCAGGGCCAGCCCGCTGTTTCATTCCGTCCACACTGCCCTAGCAACCAACTTCTGACCCAGCGCCTAAAACACTGTGGGTCTAGAGCAGGCGTCCTCAAACTACGGCCGGCAGGCCACATGCGGGTATTTTTGCCATTTTGTTTTTTTACTTCAAAATAAGATATGTGCAGTGTGCATAGGAATTTTGTTCATAGTTTTTTTTAAACTATAGTCCGGCCCTCCAACGGTCTGAGGGAAAATGAACTGGCCCCCTGTTTAAAAAGTTTGAGGACCCCTGGTCTATAGCATGTATCTGAATTGTTCTCAAGAAACTCCAGTTCTGGTTGCTGGACCTCCAACCCATGTCACTTTTCCAGGACCCCCAGGACAAGCAAACACCGAGACTACGAGAAGGGACAAAGTTCAGGGGTCAGGGGAGCGGGTAAAGAAACCAAAACAGAAATCCCACGGCCCAGGGCAGATGGAGACTCTCTTGTGCCAGCTTTATCCTTACCTTGAAAAACAGAAACGTAGGAACAGAACTAATTTCATATTTTTCAGATACTTCAGGAACAGCTTCAGCTTCCAACTTTAAAATAAGAGAATTTAAGGTTGATTATAAAAAGGTCCTTTTTGACAACTTCAATATGTAAATCAGTTTCACATGCATTATTCCTTCTAGTAGGTGACGTTTTTTAAAGAGTGTAGTACAAAAGTTTATGACACATTTACATTTAAATGAGACTCACTGGGCTGGCATATCATCCACTGAGTCTGCGGTGTCAAAACAGGTTCAGAGGTTTTTATTTTGTTGCACATTTCAAAAGATGCCTGGAGGCTGTGAATAAAATTTTTGGTGCACTAGTGACCTAGTAAATTTTCAATCATATGCAGCTACTACTATATTGAAATCCATAAATCACTGACCCCAGTTATGTCATGATTACAGTGCTTATTTTCTGCCCACAGCAATTCTTGCTGTTTGCTCTATTGACTAATTTCAAGAGGCAGTACATCATGACTGACAGTTGCAGCCTTCTGCAAATTATGAAGCAAAAAGGAGTATTTCTTCAATAAACTATTGATGTCTGATAAATTTTACTTTTAACTCCTGCAAGGCTGCTGGGCACGAAGCAGATACCTTGCAGGTTCCCGGCTGCTAGTATCTGCGCCCACGTGAATGCCTATGAAATGAGGTGAGTGCACGCTGTGTGATAATTCCCCTCAACAAGACACCGTGTGATAGCTGCTGCGTGAATCTGAAACACATTAAGTAACACATTCTCCCAATAATTAAACACAATTACTATAAGCTATTATGTAAGACTTTAAAAACAGCGCACTTTGAGAAAAACCGATATCTATTGCATCTTTCCCTCATAGGACTGTCAATGTAATATAAACTTTTTAAAACCAATAAAAACCTGTATTTACATTATACCTGTAGGAAATAAAATTTATTGATAAATTACATTGTTAAAAGTTTTTAAAATATAACTACTGTATTTTTCCAAGAGTGGAAGATTTCCACTGGGCTTGAAACACTATCTTTAGCCCGAGCTTTAACCAATCCAGCATATCTACGCAAACGAACCTTGACATAGTGGAGGCACAGCCATTTGTCTTTTTGGTTTGATTCTCCCACCTCGTATGCTCTTGGGTGCTCTTTTACTACCTTAATTCTGTTTTTCTCTAGAACGCCCTTTTCAAACAATATTTTTAATTATTTTCATTTTTAAATGTGTTTATGAGAAAAACTATATACACTTTAAATCAACATCAGCTGTCCAATAAAAGTGAAAAAAGAACAAAGAGAAGACTAAGCAATGGGAGACAACTCTTTAGAACAGACTCTAAAATTGTAGACACATCTGTGTTTTCCCCACAATTCCGCAGTCAGACCAAAGAGGAGCAGCAAAGATGACCACAAAGGCAATTCATTATCTTTTGTCTTTTTTTAAAATATATTTTATTGATTTTTTTTTTTTTTTTTTTTTACAGAGAGGAAGGGACAGGGAGAGAGAGCTAGAAACATCGATGAAAGAGAAACATCAATGAGCTGCCTCCTTCACACCTCCTATGGGGGCTGTGCCCACAACCAAGGTACATGCCCTTGACCGGAATCGAACCTGGGACCCTTCAGTCCGCAGGCTGACGCTCTATCCACTGAGCCACACCAGTTAGGCTCTTTTGTCTTTGACTGACATCTGTGGCATGCCCACCGCACACTGGGCACTGGGCACTGGGCACTGAGCTAGGCTCACTAGATTCCCATCTTTGGTACGACTGGATTCTAACAGAAAAGTAAAATCCGTAAAAGGGCTACACTAAGTAGAAACAAGATAATGTGGTCTTAACCCAGAACATGCATAAAACCAAAGTCTTGTATGCTGTTAAAAGTGGTCTCTTCTCACATTCCTGGTTCCCAGTAGGGTCCCTTCTGGGAACTCTTCTGGGAAGCAAATAAGCCTCTTGACATTCCCGCTGAAGCTGGAAGGATCACTACGTGTGCCTCCCTCCCCTCACTACGTGAGCTCCAGAGACTAATCTTACAAAGACAAAGGCAATGGTGACAGGCAGATCCTGCTGAGCATGGGCCAGGAGTACCAATGAAGGACAGCCCCTCTCCAGGACATCAAGGGCATCTGAAGTTCAAAAACCTTTGCAGCACTAAAATTCTTGGGAAATATTTTTGTTGAATGTAAAACATGAGTTATAATAATGAAAATGGAAACTAAGTATATAAATATTTAATAATGACCTACATTCAGAAGAGACCAAAGATATCTTTGATGGGTAATAGATATCTTTCATGGAAGACCTACTCTGTGTCACAAGTCATGACAGGCCCTCTACATAAGCGTGCGCAGTCTACTTACACCCTGGACAGGCATGCAGCTGGGCACAGGGTAACTTGTCCAAAGACACACAGTTAGTAAGCAGCTGAGCTCAGGAAGGAAATAAAAATTGCCAGTCGTGGCAATGAGGCTCCAAGGTTGAGCAGGGAACGTTTAAACCTACACTCAGGCACATTTTGTTAAATCTCCAACAGAGGTTTCTTTCTACTCATGGCATGTTGACAGTACAGGAAAATTTTTCAAAATCAAATTCTTTGTCAGTCAAATATAAATTTCAAAATAGATATTTAAATTAACATTTTTGATAACTTTTTAAAATTTTTTGCCAAACTTAGTGCAGTAACAGCTAATAAACTATGTTCATTGGGTTTCTTTTATTACCACAACAACATAGACAAAAACTAGGATATTTTTAAGATTTAACAATTCCACTAGAATTATCTGAGAGGCATTTTTAGAGTTCCTAAAAAATAAATTCTACTATGATAAGATGCCAAATAAACTGGCGAATATCCTCTGACAGAGAAAAACAGGAATTCAGCTGGTCAGTTGGTACCTAGTTGCACAGCTAGTTGGTACCCTGGAGACTGCCCTATGTTGTCTGCTCACACACACCAACTGCACAGACATTGAGAATTAAACAGTGCAGGCTCCAGAGATGATCTATACTGACTGTCAAGAGCTTCCGAAATTAAACAGCGTGAGCTGTATCTTTAAGATGGTTGTACATTTAAGAATAAATCAAACTATAAATATTCCTATTTTTTTAAATCAGAAAATACAAACGTAAGTATATTAACTCCTTCTGTACCCTTGATCTTACAATATGAAGTTACAATGAACATAAAATGCAAGTACAGCTGCTACTGTACAAACAAGATTAATGCTAAACGAAATGCAACAGTAGAAAATCTCACGAATCAGGTGGCTGATGAGTCTGACTTGGAGAATTTTTGTACCCAAGTGCATTGCATAGTAACCACAGCCCAGCACCATCAGTGCACTAAACTTGGGGTGGGGGTGGGGGGGAAAGGGGGGCAAGAGGCTGGCATGGGAGGTGGGAGCTACCTGCACAAAGGAAAGCAATTAAGAAATGGCAGGGGACAGGCTCCCACCTCAAGCACCCACCATCTAGTCCAGAAACCAATCAAAACAAGCGTTAAAGATGTTCCCTGACTAACAGTCCAACCAACGGCACAGACTAAGTTCAGAGACACCCGCCCCCCAAAGGCCACCGGGTACATGGGAACGACTTCATATAAAATGGTTTGATATAAATCATTATGTCAGACACCTTAAATATAGATCATTTTTATTTTTAAAAATAAAATCAAATATAAAATTTCAAAAATTGCCACTCGTATAAAAAACATGGGTTTGATTTGGACTTTGGATATGACTAGGGGAACCCAACTTGTTCATCACCCAAAAAACCTTGTATAATTCTTCTTCTTTCCATCTTCTCTACTAGGCACTTTATCTTCAAAGATTTTATCTACCAAACAATTGATAAATGATAAATATGTATTCCCATTTTTATTAGTGCTAGAAAACCAACTTTACATAATTTGAAAAGCAAAGACATTTGACATTTTAATTGACATTTTAAGTTTATTCTGAATAAAAATAGGTTTCTATGAGGCTTAGCCATAGAAATAATTCATGTATCACCTCAAAGCCCTTGTAGACATGAGAACCTCAGGATCTGACCAAACTTGGTGGCCGATCCAGGCGAGTGGACCACCATGGACATAAACATGGCACCAGGAGGACCTGCGTGCCCTTCATCACCACACCAGCAGTCCAGGAAATGAGGGCACTCGGACTCAATGATGGGAAAGCCTCTTCCAGTGAGCACAAACTTGGACCAAAAAAGCATGCTAACTTTCCTCAGGTATATTTTACCATTATCTATAAAATAAATTACTGATGGTCACAAAACTTTACATCAAACTATTAAAAATATCAAGTTTAAGATAACCTGCATAATGATTCTGTAAATCCAAGTCACAGAATGGACTAATCTCCATATTTCACATGTCAAAAATGCCAAACTACTTGCAGTCATTAAAAAAAAAAAAGACTAAGAAATCAAATGAAAAAACACAGAACATCAGTTCCATAGCCCTGAAGTTTCAAAAAGCTCCCAATAAGCCAGCTGTTTTAAAATGAACCACATGCCTCTCTTACTAGGAAATGCCAATAGATCTCGCCAACATCTCCTTCCTCATTTGCTCACTATGGTGCAGCAATCGCAGCCTTTGGAACAATCCACCTCACAAGCTCCATGCAAACTGCCTCTGCCCTCCTCGATGTCCAGGGAAAGAAAGCCTGTGCGAGAGCGAGCGACCCACCCACACGTCACCCTCCCTGGGAAGGGCAGATGCAGTCGGGCTCAGGTATCCCCGACAGATAAGGGCTTCCGACCTTGGCTTGCTGAGACACTTAAGCACTTGAACAACTTAAAGTCTCACTGCCAAGTCTGGTACCAATGTGAGAAGTAACTGTAGAGTCACTTTAAATAAATCATTCAGATGGCAGCCAGGAACAATGTGCTACCTAAACCAGTAACATTATACATACAAAAGCAGACTTACAACAATTACCATCATCTTGATTAATCTTATGATTGAAATGTTTAATCATTCATTTCACTTGTAATCGTTATCTTTTATCACTGACCAAACATGCAGTTTTAATGTTCCTTTCCATTATTTATATTGGACATTTTAGGGTTACATTCTAAGGTTACATTACACATTTCATTGGAATTTTAAATAAGTCCTTAAATTTTAAAAAGCTAGCCATTATATTCACACTTGCTCTATCTGCATAAAGAAGGATTCATACAAAATTAATGCAAGCAGTTACTTACGGAGGGACAACAGGACTGATGGGAAGGCGTGTGATGAGCCTGCTCAACACAGCTTTTCAGTTTTGATTTTTGAGCCATCTCACTGCAATACCTATTCAGAGCACACTTATCTATACAGAAACTGTCTGATAAATTATACACCTGCTATACAAATGAATTAGCCTGTCCAAATTCTGTTTTCAGTTTATATATCAAGTGGCATACAAACCCAGCTGATGTCATTTTTAACTCTATGTACAGGTATACTTGTCAACATGTCTTATGAACTAGTAAATTCTGGTTTTAAGAAATAAGGCTTTGGTTTTTTAGTTTGTTTGTTTTAAATCCTAAAGATCCAGGCTTTTGAATACAGGGTGTGCCTTCCTTCCTAATAATTCATTTCTAAGACTCTCAACTCATATGCTAGCCTTTTGTCTAAACCAGTACTAAGTCCTGAATAATAATATGTGTGCTAAACCAAGCGAGCCACAATTATCACTTTCCTAGTACTTACCCATCCAAGAGATACTGCAAATACATAGCATGTAACACTCAGTACACACACAGAAAGCAAGAGAGAGATGGCTTCCTTTGTCCTCTGCTTCCTGAACAAGTCAGAAAAACCTTCGGTGTCTCCTGCAGGTCTGCCCAGTCCCAGAGAGCAACTCTTCCCACCCCCACCCCCAACCCCCCAGTTCCCAGCACCTGGGACCCCCTTTCTTCAACCATTTCCACACCACACCTACCTGTCCCATGAAATGTGTCTGCTAATATTTTTCCTTTAAAATCCTTATTAAAATCACAATTACCCACAGTGAATGATCTAGTCTGCTTTTGCTCACAGGCATCCCCCCCGTGGCCCATCCTGCTCTGTATCGGTCCTGGCCGCCCCCACACACATGTAGGGTAAGTGTGGTGAGTTTTACACTCCTGATACTAGAGAAATGCCAACTATTTTAAGATTTTTAAGAATAGTCTACTACAAAAATAACAGATTCCAACCTCAATTATAAGCATGTGGAATTCCTTTCACATTAGTTCATATAAACTCCTAAAAGACATGACACGGAGCATGAAATACCTTCACAAACGAAACCTGGGGGTGCTCTTTGGCTAACTCTGCCATCACGTCGTTCATCTGAGCACACTGCGGAGCCCATGGTGCCCAAAAATGGACCACGACGAGGGACCTGTAAGTAAGTAAAATGCAGTTTTAAAAAGATACGGTATCTTTAGAAAGAAGCAAATACTGATACAGACTCAAGTCTTCCCCACAGTTATGGGAACTGCCTGAGTCTTTTCGTTCTGTTAGAATTTCATTGTATTAAACACAGACTAAGACAGAAGGACTTGCAAGGTCTCGGGAATCTTGTAGGTGAATTTTCAAGTTAATGATATTTCTTGAGTCAATACTTAGCTCACACGAAGTGGTTCTGAATATTCATCCACCTTAACTAAGAGTCATGGAAGACAACTTTCTGACCCTTAGGAAAGGTGGAGACCAGATTTCTGTAGCTGAGGTACCATGATCGTAAAACCGACTGCAGAAGCATGATTACTGTTAATGACAGTATTTACCTGTTTAAACACAGAACTATGATGAAGGCGCATAATGTACCATCGGAACAGGAATAAAATACTGACAATGAGAGCACGCAAGCAGCAAACATGGAAAAAAACTGAACTGCTTTTTACAAAGACATACTTTTTATATAGTGCTACAAAGGTTTTCTAAAAATGGCTAGTATGAACAAACAGAATAGTAGATTAATAAACTGTTGATGAAATTCTTAGGAATCTCTGTACATACCTATCAACTACTCTCATATAAAACTATCTCGCCAAAGATATCTCTAAGTCTATCTTCATATCCAACTGAAAAACCCTACAGTTTTATAGAATTCTAAGCTCAAATATAATCCCCCAACAACAAAAAACCCACAAACAAACAAACAAAGATCTGAAAATTCAGGAAGAAAATATGTTTTAAGTATTTTACATGGAGAGAGGAACCAAGGGTAACTAACCCTTAGGCAAGGAAAATAACACAGTGAAGTGAATCGGGTGAGAAGGAGCCCACCACCCAGCAAAGGGAGGCACTGGGGTTCGAGGCGGGAGGGGCAGGATGGGGTGGCATTGGAGGCACCGTCTGGAGCTGACCCTGAGTTTCTGGCCGAGTGGCAGATCCCAGCACAGAAGCTGCCAACCTGAGAGGAAAGGCTGTTTGTGATGTGATGGTCTGGAGCTCAGGAAAGAAGTCTGCACTTGATTTGCAGATTCGGGAAGAGATAGTCCGTGCTGGCACCCCGCGCACCCATGCAGAGGGACAGAGGCCAGGCCAGTCTCTGGGCTCCTCAACACTAAGTTGCAGGACAGGTGGCGGAAAAGGCGCGCAGAGGTACAGGATGGTTAGAGGGCCTCCCAGAGCCAAGAAGGAAGAGGTGACAACCATCCAGCTCAGCAGGAAGGACAGCAAGCAATGGGGGGGATTTCAGTGGGAGCAGAGCAGGTCCCACGGCAGCATGGGGGGGACTGAAGGTGAGGAAGTGCAGACTGCTAGAACTCCGCTCTTATGAGATCTGGCTGTAAACAGAATGAGGCAGAGGCAGAGACAGGGTCAAGGAATGGGTTGTTGTTTTTTAAATATATTTTTATTGATTTCAGGGAGGAAGAGAGGAAACATCAGTGATGAGAGAGAATCACCTATCAGCTGCCTCCTGCACACTCACCCTGGGGACCGAGTCCACAACCCAGGCATGTGCCCTGACCGAGAATCAAACCGTGACCTCCTGGTTCAAAGGTCGACGTTCAACCACTGAGCAACACCACCCAGGCAGGAATGGGTTTTATTAATACAAGAAAGCCTGGGCAGTTTATTTTGTGAGGGGCCACGGGGAGAAGCTGAAGAAGACAGCGGGGTTGAGTGTGCGAGGCCTCAGAGGCGGCAGGGGAGGGGAGATCTAGAGGAACCCACCTTGAGAAGAGGGGCGGTCTCCTCTGGGCCAGAAGCAGAGGCATCAATGGGTGAAGCCACAAATAAACGTGTAAGTGTTGGGGGAGGGACAAGTAGAAGGAGAGCTTGGGAGATGCTCTGGAAGTCCTGTTTTCCCAGATAAGAAGCAAGGTCATTGCTGAAACCAAGGAAAACGGCGGGCAGGGGGCAGAGATAGGACTGATGCTGAAGGGAGAGCTATACCAAGGAGAGCAGGAGGCTCTACAGGAAGACCCACCTAAGGTGGGAAAGGACACACTGAGTGAGGGCCCCCAATCAGGGCGTCACCATTTGTATCAGCAGAGTGGGAAGCGGCAGTGTGCAAGTAGAGGCCTCAGGGTCTAGGCCAGAGACGCTGTGTGTCCTCCAGCACCGCGTCCTCTTCCTCTGGGACAGACAGCTAGGCTGCGGTTCCGTCTTCCTTACAGCTGTTCGGGACCCTTGCAGCTGTTTGGGTCTGCATTCTGACTGCTGGGATGCAGGCCAGAAGTGATCTACCTGGCCCCTCAAAACCCTCCCACATGAGCCTCTGCCTGCTCCAGCCACATCTCACAGAGCCTCTGCAGAGAGTAAGACCTAAGGCATAGTGAGATGAGAAGCGAGCCCCCCAAAAACCCATGCAAGAATGTTCCCAGTAGCCTTGGACATAAAGGCCAAATCCTGGAAATAACTCAAAGTGCACAAGTTGGAGAACTTGTAAAACTCATACAATGGAATACTACTCAGCAATGAAAAAGAACCAGCTATAGAGACACTCAATACATGGAAGTATCTCAAAAACATACTGAGCAGAACAAGTCACAAGACGGGGAGCTGTGTGACTCCACTCACAGCAGAGTCCACTTCCCGGGGCTCTCTGTCCTTGTTTTAAATGATGGTTACTTGTGTGTATCCATCCAATCGCCAAGTTCACTGCACCTAACAAGATCTGGGCATCTCATTATAGTAAGCTAATACCTCAACTTTTTACCAAGTTGAAAAAAAGATTTTTAAGATCATAATATCTATAATAATAAAAGTGTAATATGCTAATTAGACCGGACGACCTTCCAGACAAAGCCAGGTCTGCGAGGGAAGCCCGGGTCCCAGGTGCCAGAGGGAAGCCGGTGCCAGCAGCCGGGGTAAGGAAGGCCTACTCTTGCGCGAATTTTGTGCTTTGGGCCTCTAGTTCAATGATAAAAAGGATAAAGTGAAATATCCTGCTGGTTAAAATTAAACTGGAACCTTTCAGAAATTTCTCACACTTTCAAGTCTCTATCCTAAGAACACAGTTAAAGAGACAAAGGTATATGTATACAAATACTTGCCTATTATTTTACATAGCAAGTAACTGTAAACATAGATTGCCCAGCCCTGGCTGGTATTACTAAGTAGTTAGAGCTTCGGTCCTTGCTCTCGGGTTCAATTCCTGGTCAAGGGCATGTACCTGGGTTGCCGGTTCACTCTCAGCCCATGGTCGAGGAGGGTTCGGTTGACAGCCAATCAATGTGTCTCTCTCACATCAATGTTCCTCTCTCTTCCTCCCTTCCTCTCTCTCTCTCTCTCTCTCTCTCTCTGAAAAGCAATGGAAAAAATACCCTCGGATAAGGATTAACAAACAAATAAACATATATACGTATATATGCCTATATATGGTCCAACAATATAGTTTTTAATAGCCATATAGCAAAATAAAGCCATTAAGATTATACATTAAATATGTCAAAGGATTTTTAATGGCATGGGCTATGATTATATTTTCTTTAAATTAAGATAGGTTACCAACCTTTTTAAAAACATACTTTTATTGATTTTTAGAGAAAGAGAGGAAGGGAGCGGGAGAAAGAGAAACATCCATGTAAGAGCAGAACATGGATGGCTACATCGGCTGCCTCCTGCACAACCCTACCCCACCGGGGATCAAGCCTGGCCCAGCATGTGCCCTGACCGTGAATCAAACCAGCAACCTTCTGGTGCGCAGGCTGACGCCCAACTGAGGCACACGGGCCAAGGTCACGATTCCGCTGCCCTTGGGCCCGTCAACAGCATTCCTCGCCGGTGAGCTGCCCGCAGGCACTGGAGCGTGCTGGGCAATGCGTGTGTCACCTCGTCTGACCCCCAACCCTGCGCTGGGCACTGTCCCAACCCGTCTCGCGGCGAGGACACTGAGGCCCGGGTCCGAAACCTGCCCGGGGGTTAGCTGGCTAGGCAGTGGCTGACATGGGCGCGGCACCCAGGCCACCGACGCGGAAGCTCGCTGCCCTGCCACCCACCCGTCTCCCCGCCCGGAACCCCCCAGGCCCGGGCCGGAGGACCCTGCAACCCCAGCAGGCCAGGGGCAGGAGCGCCGGGCGGGGAGCCCCGACTGCTGAGCCCGCGGACCGCCCGGGTCCCTGTTCGTCCCCAACGTGGCCTCGCCAAGGGCGGCAGGCGCGCGCCCCCGCAGCACGGACCCCAGCAGGCCTTCCCCGACCGCGGGCGGCCACGCCGCAGAGGGGGTCTCCGCGCCCCTCCCGACCCCGGCTCGGTCGCCGCGTCCGGGGCCTGGGGCCGGGCGGGAAGGTGGGGGCCCGGGCCTGCGAGCGCCCGGCGGACCGGGGTCTGGCCCGGCATCTGGGGTCGGGCCCCGCTCCTCCGCCGGCGGCGGGAGCCACGGCCCGGGGGCCGCGCCCGCCACTCCGCCCAGGCCGGGAAGACCCGTCCCGCCCGCCGCTGCCGCGACCCTCACCCCTGCCGCCCGTCGCCCCGCTCACTTGGCTTTGAGGCGCAGCAGCTCCTCAAACTGCTGGGGTGAGCCGACCTCCACCGCCGCCGCCGCCCCAACCGCCCCCGCCGCCATGCTGCCGCCGCCAGACAGGAGCAATCGAGCGCGGGCGGGCGCTGGGGGCGTGGCCTACGGCGGCTCGCGCGGAGGCCCCGCCCAGGCCCCGCCCTGTCCCAGGTCTGCGCAGGCGCCATCCCGGGCGGGCCCCCCCCCGGGGGCGGGGCTTACGGCCGCCCTTTGCTGCAGAGCCGAGGGCAGCCGCGGGGGGCGCTCCGGGCTGGGGAAGGGTGTGCCTGGGAAATGGGCGTGTCAGTGCCCTCGCGTGTACTTACTGCACGTAATACGCCGAAATCTCAATCTAAATCTTATGGACACATATAATACCTTAATAAAAAAAAAAAAAAAAATGGCCGAAACCGGTTTGGCTCAGTGGATAGAGCGTCGGCCTGCGGACTCAAGGGTCCCAGGTTCGATTCCGGTCAAGGGCATGCACCTTGGTTGCGGGCACATCCCCAGTAGGGGGTGTGCAAGAGGCAGCTGATCGATGTTTCTCTCTCATCGATGTTTCTAACTCTCTGTCCCTCTCTCTTCCTCTCTGTAAGAAATCAATAAAATATATTAAAAAAAAAAAAAAAAAGGAAAAAATAAAAGATAAAAAAAATTCTTGAGAAAGCAAAAAATAATAAATAACAAGCAAATAAATAAATAAATAAAATGGAAAAAAAAATAAATACATCTTAACCTAAAACTACACCAAGGCAGGGTTGGAGTGAAAGGTCAGGAAAAGGGAGGGTGCTCGTCTCGGAACCTCAGCACTGACCGTGGACTGCGAACTGGGGCCTGGGGGACCCCAACCCGCGCTCAACCGCGTGTCCGGCCACCTGCACCCGAGGGTGCAGTGACCGGAGGTGGCCTTTGGGAGCTGTTCTGGGTGTGCCTCACGCTGAGAAATAGGTGTGACTGAAAACGGTAAGTTGCAGTATTCACAGTGCAACAGGAGGGCGATGCGGCACCGTTTTGTGTTCTGGAGGTAGATACACAAACCTAAGCACGTGATAAGATGTTTAAACATGGAACAAAGTGCACACACATGTACGGGGGAAACAGGGGAGGTCTGGACGAGATGGGGGGACAGTAGGAGCGTCAGCATCCTGGTTGTGCAGCTGCACCACAGTTGGCAAGACGTCTTTGGAGAAGGCGGACCCAGGATCTCTATCACTTCTTACACCTGCATGTGACTACAATTATTTTAAAATAAAAAGGTTAATTTTTTAAAATTGATTTGAGAGAGAGAAAAACATCGATTTGTTGTTCTACTTACTTATGCATTCGTGGGTTGACCCTGGTATGTGCCCTGACCAGATACCAACCCCCAAACCTTGGTTTATCAGGACAACACTCTAAGCAACTGAGCTACCCAGCCAGGGCCAAAAGGTTAGTTTAAAAAAAAAAAAAAAAAAAAGTAAATAAAACCTAGAGATAACCATGGGGAAAAAAATGCAACCCCAGCGTGTTGCAAAACGGGATTATATGCCAATAACCATTTTGCAGCAGAACTACATGTAAATAAAATACATAAGTATATATAATTGAATATAGCATTTAAAAAGGTCTTCAGCCTGGCTCAGTGATTAGAGCATCTGTCTGCACACTGAAGGGTCTTGGGTTCGATTCCTGGTCAAGCGCACATACCTGGGTTGTGGATTCACTCCCTGCCCGGGTCAGGGTGCATGTGGGAGGTGTCTCACACTGATGTTTCTCTCCCCCTCCCCCTTCCACTCTCTCTGGATTTGGCTTACCCTTATGCCCCTGTTACTGCTCAGAAGTTCAAAAACACAGCAAAGCAAGATACTGGGGCTGATTTTGGCCTGGTCTCCAAGGTGAGTCCATCACTGGCATTCTGCTGACTCCATGTCAGCATCCTTGGGCCACATCCTATTCCCTCTTTGGGGCTAGGCAACTGAGTGACACTTCGTCTTCAGTGGCCTGGGCTCCCAGGACTTGCTTGGTCAGGAACCAGGAACAGCTTTTCCCAGGCAGCAGCACAGCCCTGAGAAGGATGGCACAGTTCGTTCTCTGGGTGCTGGGTGCCACTCAAGGGCCGGGAGCATGAGGACCAGGAAGCTGGGGCTCTGGGTCCTCGGGGCTGAAGCCCCGGGCTGGGCGAGCGAAGCTCCAGACAGGACTGCGGGGGCTGTGGAGGGGTGTGTGTGATTGCTTATTCTTCCCGGTAATGACGGCTAATACTGCTCCTACGTGGGCAAGGAAGTGTTGCAGCCATGCTCTTCCGATGAAGAACCGTTCATTCCTGCAGCCAACAGAGTGCCACTCTGCACTCTGTGGCAGGGCACGGTGCTGCGTTCTAGGGGGGACGTATGTAAGCCAGAGTAGAGAGGAACAGCGGTCAGCGGAGATGAGTTCTTGGCATTGAATTCCCGGCCGGTGGGAGCTTTGTAAACCCCACCCAGAGGGGCTGAGAGACACGGCGGAACAGGAGGGAAGAATTCAGAGGACACTTTAAAAAATATATGTATTTTTATTGATTTCAGAGAGGAAAGGAGAGGGAGAGAGAGAGAGAAACATCAATGATGGGAGAGAATAACGGATCAGCTGCCTCCTGCACGCCCCCTACTGGGGATGGAGCCCGTAACCTGACCATGTATCCAACCTGGTTCAACCACTGAGCAACACTGGCCCGGACAGAGAGCACTTTTCATGGGCAGAGCATGACACTGCAAAGTGTTGTTATTCAGGTAAAGTGGCTAATGTTTCCTTTCTTTTAAGAGAGACTCTTAAATTCCAATTACTCGGCCCCAGAAGACCAGTTGAAAATAACCCCAACTGGAGGGAATTAATTTCCTTAGGAATTTCACTGCTGGAAGATGAATGGAGCCCCCCTGCAGAGAAACAGTAAAACTGTAAGTACAGTAGATTTGCACCTGAAGAATACATAATTTTAAATTTCTGTTCTCAAGCTGCGATAACATCTCTGGAGCTACTATAAAAAGCCCAAATGAGCACCACAAGGCTGCTGGGAACCTGCTAACAGAGCTCCCCAGGAGGAAGGAACCCACCCCTCAGCTGGGGACACCAGGAGGGCCCCCCATCCCCAGTCTGTCCACAAAGGTGGCTGGGAGCCCAGGGTTACGGCCAGGGGCACAGTGACCACCGCTGGGTGCCTGGCTGAGAAGGGTCCAAACAAAGTTGCCTCCCCAGGAGCCCCAACAGGTTGCCCAAATCCCAGAGCATTCTCCCTGGACTCGACTCTCCAAAGCCCATCCCCATGCCAGCCCTGCCACTAACCCTGGCACCTCCTTCCCTGGGGGACCGCCTACCTGGGATGCAGAATGGGGGAACCAAGAGGTAGACAGTCTGTGTCCTGCCCTCATGCACCCTCCACTGTCCATCAGCTAGGGTGGCTCCAAGAATGGGCCTTGGCTCACAAAATATGATGAGAGCCCGGCCGGGCGTGGCTCAGTGGTTGAGCATCAACCTATGAACCAGGAGGTCACAGTTCGATTCCCAGTCAGAGTATATGCCCAGGTTGTGGGCTCCATCCCCATTGGGGGGTGTGCAGGAGGTAGCCAATCAATGATTCTCTCTCATCATTGATGTTTCTCTCTCTCTCTCTCCCTCGCCCTTCCTCTCTGATATCAATAAACACATAATTAAAAAAAAAAAAAAAAGGATGGTGAGATACACTGGACATGGGTCCAACCGCGCAGCCAGCTCTTCTTCTCCTTAGCCCACGGGCCAGCCTGGCAGCCAGGATGCTGCTGCTGTCACCCTAAGAGCCAGGGACTTGATCTTGACACAAGTCAGCCAATTTTCTGTGTTGTCTTTCTTACCTGGAACTGCTTTTATTGGAAGGACTCTATGTATATGCTGGCTATAAAGGTGGTTTATGCTGTCATAGCTAGATTTTTATTGGTTGTATTTTTGCTGTACTTGCTTGAAAAAAAAATTATTATTTTCAAAGAAAAGAAGAATTACATATCCGGTAAACTAAATAAGGCTCATGTTTATTAGGGACCTCTGACAGCTCCTCAAACGTGACAAAAGATCCCGAAGCAGGAATGGACAATTTATGTGCCAGGATATTTGCAAAACAGATTTCAAGACATACTTCATCTTGGCTCCGCCAATAAAAAGACATCTCCTTTCTTCTCAGAGGTGTGCTATCAGATGGTTTCACCGCAATCCGGTTTCCTCTAAGAAGATAAACAACCCGGACAAGGAGGTACCCACTGACCTGTCGTGTTGGGTTGGATGTTTGGCGGTTGTATAGACGGGGAGGGGCGGGGGAAGGTGTGGCCCATCCCTCAGGTGCTCTCTAGAAGAAATCAGCTTCTAAGAAATGTGGTTCGTGGGCCTTAATCTAATTGCTGCAAGCTCCAAAAACTCTTTGGCCAAAATAAATTTTAAACATGTTTTTAGCTGTTTACAATTCATCAGGAAAGAATGCATCCGAGAGCCCACTGCCCTTTTTCCAGCCCCGGCATACATCCTAACCGCCTCTCCCCACAGCCGCCAGCCGGTGCAGGGCCCGTCTCCGGCTGCAGGTGGCATCCGCGCCCTCCCGGCTGCAGGAGCCTTCTTTGTTGAGGGCTCTCTCTCCAGCCGGGAGGCTCAGCGTCTACACAGCCTGGGGCCGCCTCTACAGACGCTGCTCACCCACCGAGAGCAGGTGCCTTCTCCGGCCTGCGGACACGCACACCTTCTCCCGGCCTCTCATGCCCATGCGTGGGTATTCGAGATCCTGCCTGTAGTTTCCCAAGTCTGTGCTGTGAACACGCTGGCACTGGAAGGGGGGGAGGGGGGGCGCGGGCAGAGCATGTTGTCACCTGCACACTCGCCTCCACGTGCATCCTGGTTTACCCCAAGGGCCTGTTCCCCATGTGGTCACCCCAGATGCAGAGTCGGGGACACGCTGGGACCAGGAGTGTCCGGGATAACTGTGTGTGTTTGTGTGCATCTGCAAGGCGTCCCGTCAAATGCTTTACCTGAAAATGCGCTGGTGTGTGCGCCCATGTGTGTCTGTGTGTGTTTATTCTTCATGTCCACCGGGAGTTAATTTTCTGCTCTTACTTGTAATTGTTTCAAATTTGACAAATGAAACGAAGGGCCTAGGTGAGCTTGCCTTGGTGCCACAGACAAGAACGCTTGTAAAGTCAGAAGTAATTCTTTTTTTTTTTAATTAAAAAAAACCATTTTTTATTGATTTAGAGAGGAAGGGAGAGGGAGAGATAGAAACATCAATGATGAGAGAATCATTGATCGGCGGCCTCATGCACGCCCCCTACCGGGGATGGAGCCCACAACCCGGGCATGTGCCCTGATTGGGAATTGAACTGGCAACCTTTTGGTGTATGGGATGGATGATGCCCAACAAGCTGAGCCACAACGGCCAGGGCCAAGTATTTTTTTTATCTTCTGAAACCGTATTCTTGAGCCTCTTCCACCTCCTGTGCCCAGGGGTCAGCAGCTGCTTCCAGCAAAGCTCAGGGGCCCTCGGGAAGGCGGTGACAGTAAAGCAGTCCTGAAGGCGGTGCCGGGTCCCGAATGGCTTCCAATCCTGGAAGGATTCCAGGTTAGAGGGCCTCCCTTCGGGGCTGCCTCCCTCGGGTTGGGGTGGCTGGGATACGATTTCTGTAGAATGATTGCTGACCTCAAATGCCTTCCTGTAGAACCAAACAAAAAAGAAAGGAAAAACGCAAACCAGTGATCTTCAAATGGTGCGGAGGCCTACTGCCTGGCGGTAAGATGTAATAAAATAAATAGGCTTTATTTCACGTTCTCACGATCAAGTCGCTAAAGTTTAAACCTTGGTGGCTGTGTCCTCTCACCAGATGAAGCAAACACTTGTGGTGGCTCCACCATCAGCCTGAGCTTAAGTTAGTATCTGCTATTCACTCATTCCTGTGAAATACGCGCTTTACTTTAATCAGAAGAAACCCCTCATTTAGAAATTTCAATGCCAACATTCCTTTTAGACGTTCCCACGTGACATCCATGCCTTTTTCAGTTCATACATGAACTAAGAAACTAGTACCAGATGGGGGAGTCTCCTTCCTATGACGAAGGACAGATGTGTGAGACCCTAAAATGGGGGGCCCCCGTGCCACGGATCTGAGGGACAGAGGGGTGCTAAGCCACACCTGGCCCATCTGCAGGCAGGACAGGAAGGCTGCGCCAGGCCCCAGGCCCCAGGCCCTCGAGCAGTGAGGCGTAGCTGCCTGGAGGGTGAGGAGGACCAGGCACAGAGCTCCGGGTGCCTGGGGTCCTCAGCCGAGGCCCGCTACCCACCCGTCCTCAGCCCCTTCCCATGGGCTCCACATGGTCCCACCATCTGAACTGCTGGGCTTTGTTCCAATTGTCCCGAACCCGGCCTTCTCCCCAGACTGGGGAGGACCGGGAGGGATGCTCTCACCCGCCTGGAAGAATTGTTTATTTTCTCGTTCCCACACGTTCGCCATCACCGTGTCGCTGCTAGGAGTGGCTTCAGGCGGCACTTGTCCAGGGATCCCAGGCCAACCGGCTTCCTCTCTCCTTAAAGCAGGTTATTGTATCACTCCTTACCCAGAGCCAAGTTATTAGCCATAAATGTGTTTACCTACAGAGATATGTCCTTTTATGATGGGGCATGAATAGTAAAGAGCGGTTCTGGAATACCTGGCCACTAACACGGCAGGATAAAGCCGGCTCCAGGCGTCCCAAGGCCCACTCCTGGCCTTAAAGGAAGCATCCTATCTTCAGAACATCCTATCCACAGAAATCTTTAACACTATTTAGCAGTCTCGTTAGAAGGAGTTTGTCTCTCATTTACCAGGAGATGGAACACATGAGTTTGCGGTCTTTGCTTCTGTTTTGTCATTTCCAAGAGTCAGAAAATACTGCATCCGCTGGCAATCAATTTATTTCGATTGATAAAAAGGGGTTAACAAAACCCCCTTAGAAATACAAACCAGGTGGAAGTGATATATCTTTCCGGTGCCTTCTTCGGGCTGCCCATAAAGAGAGCACGCTGTTTCTTTCTTCTCAGCAAGTCTCCCCGGTTTTCTATACCTAGTGAGTCATTTATAATCCTTATTATTGCCAAGCCACACGCTAATGCGACATCCGTCATATTTCCACGTGCTGGGGGCTTCTCCGTACGATGGTGTGAGCGCTGAGAGGCACAACACCCTCTAATTTATAGGAAAATCCATGCAAAAGTGGGTTATCAAACATAACCAATGTGACTTCATACCCTCGAAAATAAAAAAAAATTTAGGATGAAATATAAAACATGCTAAAATTTAATCTCTTGTTGAAGCATAGCATAGCACAGGGAGCACCCTGTGTGTGCACACAGGGAATGTCACCAACAGATCAGAAGCAGGGATGAGTTCAAATGAGGCACAATTAATACTTTCCAGGCAAACCTAAAGCTGTGGAGTTTAGGAGACACATTTGTGGTGTATTGATATTTTTATTCGCCCACAGCACCTGTGAAGAAAATGCAAAGTGACAGATTAAAAATCCCCCCTACGTACCCAGCGAATGTTTACATGATGGGATGGAGCGGGGCCGTCCACCGCCCGGTTTCGTGTAAATCTCTCTTGCACACCAGTCAGTCTTTCCATAGTAAATAACTCTCTATTTTTGGTCATCCCTGAAGAGCACACATGACGTCAGGAAATAACTTAGGGCACTGGCTGAGATCACAAAGGCCGCCACATAAGAGGTATTATTTAGGAAGTTGAAAAGCAGTGGGCTATTGTTTTTTGCCTGAAGGAAGTATGTCTAGATTATAAGGATTGCATCTAGGAAAATCTTATACTGAGTCTTGTCATACATTAAAAAAAAAAAAAAAAAAAAAAAAAAAACTAACAAGAAACCTGAGCTAAGATGACACTGGAACAAAACCATGACCCTCAGCAAACAGATGTGTGCTGACCTCATAGCGACACATTTCCTGCACATCCAGTCCTCCGGGATAGACACCTGTCCGCCAAGAGTGGACTGGACAGGTTACCTGTACGCTGCAGAGCTGATCACTGAGGCAGAAGATGAGGGCCAAGTATGGGCCCGAGACAACCCTGATCAGCCACTCTGCAGTAACACTGTGATTTGAATAAAGACAAGCGGTGGACAAGTGCCTATAGACGTCTTTAGGGGTCAGCAGCTGGGGGGCGGGGCACCCCTTTGAAGGCCTTCCTAGGCCCTGGCTGGAGCAGACGCCACACAGCTAAATGCTGAACTCATCCTTCACCAGCCTTGCCCTGAGTACCACCGCTTTTACATCCCAAACAAGATAAGAGGACAGTAATGTTTGAAAGAGGTCATTAAAGATTGAAAGGGGGAAGGTTACATCAGTGGAAGAATAGAATGGCTTTGCAACAATTGAATGAAAACTGTTACTCATTTGCCCAGCCAGTATGGCGTGGTGGTTGAACGACAACCTATGAGCCAGGAGCTCATGGCTCAATTCCCGGTCAGGGCTCATGCCCGGGTTGTGGGCTCGATCCCTAATGGGGGGTGTGCAGGAGGCAGCCAATCAATGATCCTCACCATTGATGTTTCTCTCTCTCTCTCCCCCTCTCCCTTCCTCTTTGAAACCAATAAAAATATATATTTTTAAAAACTGTTTTAAAAAACCTCAATCCCATCCCCACCACACCACACACACACACACACACACACACACACACACACACACACACACACACACACACACACACACACACACACACACACACACAGCTCCCTTGGCCAGGAGCTGAGCCACTTATTAAAGGTAATCCACAGCTACTCCTTGAAGTTTTGTCTTCCCTGGAAGGCAGGCGACAGGAGCAGGCTGTTGTATTCCTATTTTACAGAGGAGGGAACTGAGACTCAGAGGACAACACTCGCCCAGCACACATCCTTGGTTAAGTGCCAATGAAACCCCTCCTGACCCTTTCTGAACTCCAGGGCTCAGCTGGGAGAGACTGGAGATGGTCCCAGGAGGGACAATGAGCCAATGAGCGGGAGCTGACTGTGTTCTCGATGGCAGGCTCACCACTGCCCAGACGTTTCAATGAGAACCCAGAGCACCTCCTTGAGGTAGACCCCTTATCAGCACCCCAATTTGTCACCCAGGGGTGGGGACTGCCAGGTGAGAGCACCTTGCCCTGGAGCTGGAAGTCCCCAGGGGGAAACTAGAACTCAGGTCACCTTCCTCCTGAGCCACTTCCCCTGAAGGTGGTGTGCAAGGCGGCGGCGGGAAGTGGTGCACGGATAAGCAACTTGTCACAGGTATATCTTTACTGTCGTAAAGCATACATAACATAGCATGGGCCATTATAATCATTCTTCGATGTACAGCTCAGTAGCATTAAGCACATTCACCTTTTTGTCAACCATCATCCCCGCCATGTCCACAACCCTTTTCATTTTCTAAACTGAGACTCTGTCCCCATTAAACAATAGGTCCTCTGCCCCCTCCCTTCAGCCCTCTGAAAATTCTATTCATGGAGAGAGCCCATTCTATTGTCTGTCTATTCCAGCACTTCAAATAGTGGCATCACATTGCATTTGTCCTTTTGTGGCCGACGCATTTCATTCAGCATAATGCAGCTGCTTTTGGAATTTCCTTCCTTTTTAGGCCGAGCAATATTCCCTGGTAGGTATCTACATGTTGTTTATCCATTTACCCATCTATGGACACACAGGTCACTTCTACCTTTTGGCTATCATGAATGGTACTGTTTTGAACATGGGTATTCTAATCACTGTTTTCAATTACACTCAAAAATGGAATTGTGGAATCATATGATAACTTTATTTTTAATTTTTTGAGGTGCTGTCATACAATGCACCAGGAGCCCAATTTCTTCCCACCCTAGCCAACAATGATTGGCTTTTTTATTACAACCCTCCTAATGGGTATGACGTCGCATCTCAATGTGGTTTTGATTTGCATTTCCCTAGTGATTAGTGATGTTGAGCATATTCGCATGTGTTTATTAACCATTTGTATCATCACCTTTGATGCATAAAAGTTTCAAACTTTTCAATAGTCCAATTCGGGCATTTTTCTCTTTTGTTGACTGTGATTTTTTTTTTTTTTAAAAATTGTATCTTTATTGTTGAAAGTATTACCTTTGTCCCCTTTTTGTTGACTGTGTTTTATGCAAGACTCCATTGTCATGAAAGTCTCCCTTTTTCTTCCACCGGTTACTGTATTTAGCGTTTAAATAACGAGCACTTTATCCTTTTATTCTCTTTAAAGTTTTTAAAAAATGTTAAGATACTAAGAACTCAATAAACATACTCGGTCAATAGGGTATAAATTCCCACTTGTCTTTGAAGTCAGAGTTGAGCCCACTCTCTCTCCCTACTGCGAACCCCAATACCTGTCATGACGGTCCCCCGGGGAAAGTCTGCCTTACCGTTTTTACCAAGTGTCACGAATAGCTTTCCCCTAGCGTGCCATACCGTAGGTGTATTTAGAAGGATGCGGTGCAGGTCTGCACTGTTTACCAATGTCAGTCACCTGGGCACCCCCGCTCACCGTGCACACGGCCGGAACCCCACTCCCGAGGGTCGGGCGGAGAGGCCACGGTTCCCGCTTGTATACACTCCAAGGGCCCCGCAGCGCCGCCCTCTGCCAGCAGAGAAGTATTGCCCCTGGGGCCTCCGGACCGGAAGCCACCGTGCGCCTGGCCAAACGAGGCTGGAGACCCTGGAGTCGCCCCCCAACCGTCCTAGCCAGCTCCGGCCAGGAAGTGAGCCCGCCTTACTGGGACTACAATTCCCAGAGACCCCGCGGTCTCGCCCACACTGATTGGCTCACTGCGCCTTCTACCAGCCCACCAGCCAGGAAGATGGCCAATTACGAGGGCGAGAAGGCGGGCGCTCCTCCCTCCGATCCAAGGTCTGCAGTCGAAGCGTGGTGGGTCCCTTAAAAAGTTAAGTTCTTCCGAGCTTCACGACTGACTCAGTGATTGTAGAAGCGATAGGCCGGCCCTCGTTGCAAAATCATGACCCGGGGCAGGCGTCCCTTTAAGTCCAGAAGACTCTGGTCTCCGCTACTCCTGCCTGCAGCGACCGCCCGGCGGGACTCCAGCGGTCCGGCGGAGCCCCGCCCCCACTTCTCATTGGCTCCCTCGGGACACGTGGAGGCGGGGGGCGCGGACGCGGCGGCGTGGGCGGGGCGCCCGGCCTCTCGGGGAGATGACAGATCGTCCCGCGGACTGGGGCCTGTGGGTCGCATGGACACCCTGGCGCTGGGCCGGTGGCGTCGGCGGAGGCCGGAGGAGTTGCAGGTTCCGGGGGACGCGGTGAGCCCCCAGGGGTCTGGGCGTTAGGAACGGGAAGGCGGTGCCCACGGGCTGGCCCACAGTGGGCTTCGCGTCTCCTGGCGGCCCCTTCTGGGTGGAGGCCCGGCTGGCAGCTGCCCGCGCGCACCTGTTGGGGCGGGGCCAGGGGGGCGGGGCCAGGGGGCGGGGCCCCGGGTGGGCGGGGCCCTCCCTCCTGCCGCGCCTGCGCAGAAATCGGGACTCGTGTGCCGCCAGACCCGCTCGCTGCCGGGGCCTGCGGGACCCGTGTCCCTCTGGGTGCGCGGGCCTCCCTGCGAGGCTTGGGGACTCGGTGGCTGGGCAGGGAGTGGCGTTCCTGCGTCCCGCCTCCGCGTGCAGGCGCTGGGCGGGTGTGGCAGGAGTGCTGGAGGGGCAGACTGGTCAGTCCCGCCTGGGCTGAGTGTTCCGGCCCGGAGAGAACCGGGCGGGTGGTCGGGTCGGTGCGAGGCTGGGAGGGAAAACAGTGTGGGGCGTGGGAAGGCACCTCCGCGTCCCAGGAACCCGAAGAAGTCCGTGGGGTTGAAGCGGGCAGCACACGCTCGTCTTCCGCCTCTGTCCGCGGACTGCCGGCTCCCGTCCGCCTCGGGGTGCCGCGGCTCCGCCCCAGAGCGTGGGCCCGCTGCCTGCCACCCAGCGTCGTCCGTCTTCTGTCCGCCTCTCCTGGACCTGCGCGCGCCCACAGACGGGATCTCGCCCGAGTTAAGGCGGGCAACGCGTTTTCAAGTGTTTCGCGCGGTGGGATAAGTGGCTTCGCTTGCTACCCGGCAGCGTCGCTTTGTTTCCTCGCCACCCACTCACTGCCTGATCACCCACGTCACAGCCCCACCCCACTGCCGGGGACCATGCCACTAGGGCACAGGTGTAGCTTCTGTAACAGGGCGACTTCATACCACTGTGGCTCAAACAAGTTGGATTCTCTCACCTCAAAGGACAGGGGTGAGCCGTCCAGGACTGTGGAACGTAGGTACCCTCCATGCAGGTATGAGACCGCTGCTGCCCAGATCATAGACATCCAGGGAGCCCAGGTCCTTCTGTCTCAGCTCTGAGCCCCCCGCCCCCCCAATGCTGTCCCCTTCTGAGGTCAGCACCGGCTCATCTCTACAGTGCTCACATTCCAGACTGGGGAGTAAATAGTCAGGTGACGTGGTCATCCTGACATTTTGAGGGCTTCCTCCGGCAGCTGTGTGGGAAATGAAAGGGGGAAGGGGTGGTGGTCAGAACGAAGGAATGGGTTGAGTACATAGATCAGGGAGGCGACAGAGGCTTGGCCAGAGGACAGTGAGATGGTAGGAGTAGACAGCAGTATATTGTGGAGGAAGAACTGATAGGCCCTGCTTATGGAGTGGATTATTGTGAGGATCAAATGAGATAACAAATAGGGAAACACCCTAAACCGTAGTTTTTTATGATGGGAAGGGATGTTTATTAGGTTCTTCCTGTTGTAAGTCAATTTGTATACTCGCTTTCCTTAGGATTCTTGTTTTTAACCAGGAATCTAGACTAATAAAAGGGTAATATGCTAATTAGACCAGGACACCTTCCAGGGGGCCTTCAGGACGTCCTTCTAAACAAAGCCATGGTGGCAGGCCGAGGCAGAGGTGGTTAGGGGCGATCAGGCCAGGAGGGGAGGGCAGTTGGGGGTGATCAGGCCAGCAGGGGGGGCAGTTGGGGGCGAGCAGGCTGGCAGTGGGGGGCAGTTGGGGGTGATCAGGCTGGTGGGGGGGCATTTGGGGGCAATCAGGCCAGTGGGGGGGCAGTTGGGGGCAATCAGGCCGGCAAAGGGGGGCAGTTGGGGGCGAGAAGGCCAGCAAGCAGAGTAGTTAGGGGCAATCAGGCAGGCAGGTAGGTGAGCGGTTAGGAGCCAGCGGTCCTGGATTGCGAGAGGGATGTCCGACTGCCACAGGGATCAGGCCTAAACCGGCAGTTGGACATTCCCTGAGCGTCCCAGATTGGAGAGGGTGCAGGCCGGGCTGAGGGACAATGCCATCCTCTCTCCCCCCCCCCCCCCCCCCCCCCCCGTGCATGAATTTCATGCACTGGGCCACTAGTATAACAGATTTATATTGTACTTGATAAATATTGCAAGCCTAAGATTATTCCCCAATAAGTATAGTATGTGCATTCATGTCTTTTTACTTTAATTTGAAATAAAAGTGATTTTTCTTTGCTCTTCTTTGCTCATCTTCTTCTAGATAACTCGCTCTCATAGAATGAAGTTGGCATTCTTACTTCTGACCACTGGCTTGCCTTGTCTCCTCATAGGTTTCCATCTCTTTGCCAGGCTAGAGTGTGGACATGCACAGGAAGTTGAGTGTGGATGTGTACAGAAAGTTGAGGAGTCTTAAGACATGGTCAGAGCTGGATAAAGCACAACATCAAGATACTCAGATTTGGTTGACGTCCTCTATGCCCTGCTAATATGGGAATTGATGGCGGGACTCCTAATTTCTGATCTTCTCTGTAGTTGACATTGTGCCAGATTTCACTGTGTTGTAGAGCAAACCTCCCAAGTGCAAGGTCATTTTCCAAATGAAAGTGTCATCGAGGAAGAATCTTTGCTTGATGGAAACCATGCTCTCTTTCTAAATGGCGGTCTGTAGGGCCTTATTAATCTTTCTCATCAGCATTAACGGTTCTGTACTCAGGGCTGATGGACGTCCGTATCAGCTACTCCATATCAGCAAAAGTAAACTTTCCTTACTATGGTAGAATTAAGACCAAACTCAACTAAAATCCTCACTCAGCAAACTTTCTAGTAACTAGGACTCAATTAGCCAGCATTACATATTTAGAATACAAATGAATAAAGGCCATTAGTCAGTAAAAACCCTCAAATACCTTCAATCTGAAAGGTTAGATGTGTGTGTGTGTGTGTGTGTGTGTGTGTGTGTGTGTGTGTGTGTGTGTGTGGAGACTTACCATTAATTACATTGCTGAGTTCTAATGATTTACCTTGGAATTCTAATTCATGGTATATATGCTTAACTCATATATTAGCATATATATTATATACGTTTAGTTCAAGGTGTTTAATTTTTAAGAACGCGGCATTTTCTTGCTGTGCTGATGGAAGAGAACACACGGTGCTCTTCTGTCAGTGTTCGAGGAAGTTGGGATCTCTTCTTCATTCTCCACATTCTTCTCTCGTGTAGAGTGGAAGAATGGGTTCTGGAGGTGGCAGCCTGCGGGTTCAGCCATAGCGGGTTCAGGCCTGTGCTCCACGTGCCCTGCTCCTTGTACTGTTCATTGGCTCCCAGGTACGTGGGGAAAGCATCTCGTCTGATTGCTGCGCCGGCTCGCTCGCATCAGCACGGAAGCCGAGGCTTTGAATTTCATTTCTGCCCAATTGTGAAACCTTTCACCCCTCTCCCCGCTCCTCCACGTCCACTCATCCGGCTCACTGGGCCCCATCACTTCCAATAAAGAAGCACAGGCGCGGTCGCACCTCCTCGGTGAGGGCAGCCTCTTTCCCAGACCTGTCCACTTTGTTCCATCATTGAGGCAACAAGATACATATCTTATATTTTAATTTATGCGTTGTATCAGGTGTCTTCTCTTAATCGCATTCCTGCTTCAGTTGTTCTCTGGTGAGGTTGCTGTTCGATTGATCTCCTTCAATTACTGTTAAGTAATGGGGTCTTTGTGTAGATGCGGGGTTTTAATTTTGTTTATATAGTGCGAGTGTCTTTATAGTCGGGCAGTAAATCTCCATCTGCCTTATGAAGGCTGACAGAGCCTCGCCAGAAGGGAGCGGGGAGAGAGCCGTGTCACGCAGGCATCCAGCGTGCGATGCCTCTGCAGCCTTCCTTTTCCCTGGGTCCAGGCCAATCCGCGATGACCCGACTATTTGCCGAGTAAGTGTACAGGTCAATCTCATGCAGTCAGCTCTCAGTAATCCACAGTAAATAGCAGAAAACATGAATAATTTAATCCACTCAGCTGACTGAGGGCCATCAAGCTGGTGATCCCCACATTCCCTGGGGAGCCCAACCTGAACCCAGCACCTTGGTATCAGCGTGGGTCCTCCTTTCACCTGCCACAGAGGTGGGGAGCTGGCCGCCTCGGCCACCTGAGCCCCTCGAAGAACCTCGGCTTGTCACCATGGATACTCACAAGTCTGCTGACCTTCACGTGCCAGTTGTTCTGTGACCCCACCCAGAAATACTTCCAGATGTCACCCTGGAGTGTGGGGTATGTCACAGAGGCAGTGGCTTCTGCCTCCCACCCCCCACCCAGCCCTGTGCTTTCCTTCTCAGCAAGTCTGATGTCACTCAGAAGGCAGGGAAATAGTAGGAGTGCTCGTTGCTGAGTGATGTTGCTGATGGAAAGTCCACGCCCATGTATAAAATGGCATGGGCTACGTATTTCCACTGTTTCCCTTTAACACAGATTATTTTTTAATTAAATATTTTTTGTTGAAAGTATTACATCTGTCCCCCTTTTTCCCCCATTGATCCCTTCCAGCCTATACCCACCCCCCACCCCAGTCCTTCACCACCCTATTGTCTGTGTCCATGGGTTGTGCTAACACAGATTATTGAAAGCTGACAATGAACCAGTTTTAACATGTAACGCCTCTTTCTTAAATTAAATTTATTGGGATAACAATGGCTAATAACATCATATAAATTTCAGGTGTCCAACTTTATCATGCAACATCTGTTCTGTGCTCGCCACCCAAAGTCTAGTTCTCTTCCTCACCATGTATTTGACCGCCTTTACCCTTTTTTATGCCATTTTCATTCTCTTGGTTGTGTTCCTTCTTTCCCCAAGGCCCCTTACTAGTTTTCGTTTGAATTCTCCTTGGGTACTTTACAATTTATTCTTCATTTCTGATGTAATTTCGATTTCCCCTTCCATTACTTTTCCTGGGTTCATTCACCTCTTTCCTTCTTCCTCCCTGTTTTTGTCCCTTTCTGTTTTTAATTGACATCTCTAATTCAAGGTGATTTTCGTCTCCTCCAGTGTTTGTTTGAATACGTTTAGTTATGTTTGCAGAGTATTGAACTACAGTTTTCTTTGGTTCATGGTGGTTTTTCAGGAGGGAATTTCTATGGCGTTGGTCTTTCTACAGGACCCTGGTCTAATGGCACCTGGTCCAGTCAGTGCAGCTGCTGTGTGTGTGTGTGTGTGAGTGTGTGTGTGTGTGTGTGTGTGTGTGTGTGTGTGTGTGTGTGTGTGTGTCTGACGGGAGGGCGTGAGCCTCCTGATAGTATGGTCCTCTTTACTTGTAAGACTCGAAATTTTCCCTGTTTTTCTTCTTTTTATCTTCACCACCAGTTGCCAAAGGGCACTTCACCCTCCTCTTTCCCCTGTTTGCTCCCGGGAAGCTATGAGTTTTGGAGAAGGCCTCTTTAAATGGGGTCTGTTCCTTAGAATTGTGTGGACTTTGAAATCCCTCCCTGCGTCCATGCTCTGGGCCACACAGGTACTGTCACAGCTCCTTCATGTTTGTAGTGGTCTCTCCCGGGCCATGGAGCTGGCTCTCACCCCTATGTTAGTGGCTCATCAGAGCCCGCATCAGTGGGTGTGGGCTGGGAGCCCGGGGACCCCCACTCAGATTTGGTGGTGTTTCTCTTTTTACTAGCCTTGTTTTCAGATTTTGGCATCCTCTGTCTTTAAGTTTTGCTCAGGGTGTGGTTTGGTGTAGAATTTTGAGAGTTTCGCAGGCTTTAGTTTCCTATCATTTGGGAAGAACTGTATACCCGCCCTTGTCTTCTGCCACCTAGATAGAGGTCAAGCGCTTACCCCGAGGAATTACTACCAAGTGGCTTAAGGGCCTCAGAGTTCAACATTTTTCATTTTAATCTCTACGTATCTGTTTTAAGGCACGTTAGAGAATAGTAGAACTAGCAGCCTAAACCTCTGAGATAAAGCTTCTATATTGAATAAACCCATTAAATAAAAAGGTGTCAGTTTAGAAAATATTAAGTCAATAACAGTACAGATAATAAATAATTTGGCACAAATCATGATGAGGGTTTGCAAGTGACTGAAGAAGTTGTAGCTACGGTGTCACGGGCAGGAGCTGTCCAGCAGCCGGGCCTGCGCTGCCCAGGGATCCAGAGACCCCGCTGGGGCCGGGCAAGGCAGTGACATCTAACTCTGTGTCAGCGCACGTGGTCCCTCACAGTACACAGCCTTGGCACTTGGAGAGTAATTTTTCCCGTAGCTTTAGGGGATTGCTTTCGTAGTTTACCTTTAGCTCAAGTGGAAGCAGAAACCAAATGCTAACTTTCCCAAAGGTTATCAGTTAAGATTGGGTGCGCAACTTTTGAAATAAAATTAACTTGGTCTTCGGTGTCCGTAAGAGAAAGAATTATTCATGTGTGGATTACTCCTGTGGTGTGGAGAAAGTGTGCCACTTACTACTAGCAGAATGTGTTGCAGCATAAAACTAGTTTCTTGAACAAAATTTATGGGTTTTGTACATTTTCAATATCAATAAACCAGTCACAATAGTTTATGACAAGATTTTCTGCTCAAATTGTTAAAAATGACTGTTTTAAATCTGTAAAGCTAAGTAAATACCAGACAATTTAGGAAATAATGAGGTTAAATGTAATTGATGGTGGTTATTCCTGAAGGTAAAGTTTAAAGTCATCTCCTCAAATGTCCTATAAACTTGCCAGCTCCACAGGGTCTGTATTTGCAGCTGAAGTTTTCAGGAAGAAAGCAAATTTAATTAGTGCCGTGTGCTTTACGAGGCCATCTCAAGTGCAACTTGGTTTGTTTCAGAAGCGGGTGTGCCGGAGCTTCGAAGCAGCTGCGCCGGAGCGGGGCTGTCCCCAGGTGAAGGCCAGCGCCCTGGTGTCCTGGGGCAGCCGGGAGCTGGAGGCGCAGCCTGGAGGCCGCCCCCCTGCGCCAAGGCCAGCCAGCGGCCAGGGGCCACCACGTGTGGGGGTAGGTTCCTGTTCCTGCCAAACCAGCTGGGAACCCATTGAAATATTCCAATAAAAAGTGTCAATAACCATGGTTCTGATCCGTCTGCGGCTGTGATTTGTCAACCAGGTCCCTCCGCCCAGTGGAAGGAGCCCCGCCCAGCCCTGCCTGAGATGTATTGCAGGAGAGTCTGTAAGTGCATTCACCTTCTTGTGTCACATAAAGGGTAGACTTGTTCTTAAATATTAGATCCATAAAACAAAGTTAATAAAAAAGGCAATTACGCTTCTCAGGAATGAGGGATGTAAATAAAAAGGTGCCGTTTGATTTAAGCTTTTCTTAGCTTTCTACTGGGGTGCAAACTAATTTGTCTCCAGCTTCAAGTTGGAAATAGAAATTGCAAATATGTTTAAAATTCTTTTTAAAAGCAGAGTTCAGGGAAGGGAACAGGCCACTGGGTGGGATGAACACAGATCTTTGAGGACATCCTGGAAGAAAGGCCTGCCCTCATTTAATTATCCAAATAGGAATCGGTGTTGTTTTTTCTCCTCTCTGATAAGCTTTTCTTTCAGGTTTCAATAAACTTCCCATAAACCAAAGATTTCAGGAGAAATGCAGTATTCACACCATTAATTCAAAGTCAAGGGCGGTCTAACACTGCCAGGGCCGGGTTCTCAGTCTCCTGTGTCAGGTGGAATATCATAAAGTATACATTAGCATAATCATGCCTTGGTTATTAATTTTGAGCTTATTCTAAGAACAAGTTAATATATCTTTGATAACCTCTGTAATTCTTGGGGGTTTTTCAATTTAAAAATTGGAATCTTAATATTGTAATAAAATAGAATTATGTTTAATTTTACGTAGAAACCAGGAGTGTGTGTGTGCGCGCACATGTCTGTGTATTTCTGCTTTTGCTCCTTAAAGATTTTTACAGAAGCACATTGTTCTGATTTTGATAAGCAAAAGATTGAGTCAACAAATTAGATCTTCAATGGACACATTGCAAGTTATTATGTTTTACAGTGATAGGCAACGATTTTGTTTTATTCCAAGAACTGAAAGCATGTTGTCATCTCTGTGCACCTCTGCTCATGTGAAGTCATTAGGTGTAAAACAAAGCCCCGTGTCAGACTCGCCCACGAAGGCGCGCTCTTCTTCCTCGGTGCTGTCTCTAGGAAGCTCTGCTCTCGAAGGTGATGTGCTTCCGCACAATGGGGAAGGCAAAGAGCCAGCACTGGAACTTAATCTGCTGAGATGACTCACGTGACTGCCACACATACCTTGCAATGCAGAGAAGTAATATTTACCTTGAGAAATGTGACCCTTTCTGGGCCCGTTGCTTATTGCTGCTGCCCTCCCTTCTCCTCCCATTTCAGTGTCTTCCAAACCCCACCCATGGGGCACACCCTGGGAATGAACTGTGGATCTTTGTGCTCTCAGAGCTGTGCGCTGGCATGAGTGGCTTAAAGGAAAAAAATTTGGCTCAAGCAACTGATTGGATCATTTTGGCTAATATTCTGTTTGAACAACAGTACCTATTTGATTAGGGTTTTTCCTTCCTTTGTAATTCCCCAAGCTTGCCTCTGTTAGGTTTCATAGGAAATGAGTCTATGAGCAGAAAACCTATATTGATATGTAAATATATCAGTTTTTGGTTAATGCTTGATATTCTTTTTCATCTAAATTTCAGAAACCGACTTTAAAAAATCAGTTTCTCTCTATTTGTAGTTATTTTCAATAAAATTTCACCCAGCCTTGGGTGATTTAATATTTACACCCACTATTTCTAAAAGTCTTATGTAAATAAAGATTGAAATATGAATTCGAAAAGTCACACCTCTTGATATTTGAACAGACTCTAGCTGCATATATCTTCTTTTTCTAATAATATGGCTACTTTCCCTCCTAAGCTTTTAAAATAATAAGACACTATTTTTGCATTTTAGAACATTGAAAGTCCAGTGTTAAATAAAAAGCAAATAGTATTTTTAGCGATGCAGGATCCCAGGGAGCAGTGCTTAACACAGATCACCAGTGGGCATAGCCCTGCATGTCAGACGGCTTCATTAAACATGCCATGCCACGCACCAGGCCGTGCCACACACCAGGTCCCGCCACGCACCAGGCCGCGTCAGGCACAAGTGCCTCCCGCCCGGGCCCCATCCCCACCATTGGCCCAGGGGTAGTTTGTGTGGGTTTCTTAATGGGGATCTTGTGTGATTGTGAGCTTATTTGGTGCTTTCCCCCAGGAACCCCTTCATATCCTAATTCCCTGGTATTTTTCTGATCCTAGTGGAATATCAGCTGATCAGTTCTGCCCTGAATTCTCCGCGTGGCTGTCTCAGCTCGGTGCCCAAGTTCCTGTCCTCCTCCTGTCCCTGAGCTTTTCCTTGTTTTTATCACGAGTCCTTTCTCACAGATGCAAGGTCTTGACTGCTCACATCAGCCAGGATCTCCCCCTAGACCTTCTTGTGCTAGGTCACAGTTGCAATGACCACTATTTCAGTAGTCGCTGATGTCGTTCTTTATCGTAGTCACCGTTGAGGTTGAACTCATATATGTTGTTGTTTGGAAACCTCTCTCAGCCCTGGGTTACTCTGCTCGTGTTACTGACAGTTGGAACGGAACCGTCCTCTTCTCACGTGGTAGGACATGGTATTAATGTCCCTCGGGGTCTCTCCCCGACACGGGCCATACTGTGCACCATCCTGTGCTGCAAGTCTGGCAGCAGTGCCAGCGGTCGCTGTCATTGGCAGGCTTCCTTTCCTTCCTCAGAGGTTCCAGCGCTGGACCAGGGCCTTGGAGCAGGCTTCCTTTCTCGGGCCAGCTCAGCCCACAGGGTCCCAAGTGTGACCAGGAAAGCACACCGTTGGTTGTAAATTCAAACCCGTTAAATGAAACCTCAGAAGGCTGCCAGAGCTCTCCAGGATAACCCAGAAAGATACATGAAAGGGGTGGCATGGTAGGTACATGAGAAGGGGGTGGCCTTGTAAGACAGAAACCATGGGAAGGACAGATGGGGATGGTAGTTGAGGGGCAGGTCTGTATTTTCAGCACCAAGTGTTCGAGGGGGATCTGGCCCCTGACACTCTGTAGCTCCTCTGAGCGGGAGCCCTTCAGGGAAGGGGCTACCCTCAGATTTCCCTGGGTCAGCGGGACAGTCAGTGGCCTGCTTTCTCTCAGCTCTGTCCCCCAGCTTTGTGTCCCCTGCTCTCTTGTGGAGGCTGCATTTCCGGACTCCCTTGCTCTGGTTTCTGACACTGGACACCAGCGTGGTCGGAGGGGGGTGGCAGCCGGAGCATTTCTCCCTCCTTCTTCCTTAAGGGCAGCCTCTCGGTGCCTCCCTCCAAGGTCCCAGCTCCTGCACAGGGTCCCTGTGGTCCCAACTCTTGCTGGCCCTCCCAGCCCAGGGTGGGGCTTCCCACAGTGGGGATTGCTGCATTGCCTCCCCCTCCCCTGTATGGCTAAAATTTCTTCCACCATTTGTGGACTTGAATCCAATGTTAAATTTCCTGTGTTGGGAATGCCTAGATTGGATCCCACCTGGGCTAATCAGCTAATGCATGGACAGTTTCCCTGGAAAAGAAAAGACAGCATTTTTGTTTTTGTTTTTAGTTAATCCTCACCCGAGGATATTTTTCCATTGACTTTTTTTTTTAGAGAGTGTGGAAGGGAGAGAGAGAGAGACAGAGAGAAACCTTGATCTGAAAGAGACATATGGATCAGTTGTCTCCTGCATGTGCCCTGACCAGGGCGGGGTATCTAGCCTGCAACCCATATATGTGCCCTTGACCAGAATCGAAACCCTTCAGTCCGAGGGCCAACACTCTCTCCACTGAGCCCAACTGGCTAGGGCAAAGACTGCAGTTTTACACGCAGGCCTCTGGGCCTTTGTGCCTCCCCTCAGGCTCAGGGTCTTGGTCCAGACTCAGCGTTTGGAGTGTGGCAGGGCCAGTCCTGGCTGTGAGTCACACGGGGGGTGTTAAATTGAAAAATGCAGTCAGGCCCTCTACTATGGCCCATCACTGGGGTTCCTTCGCTTTCTTTTATCTGGCGTTAGTGGGCTTTACTGCCCAAACAGGAACCCAATATGGAAACCATGATTGTTGGTATTGCTGACCAGCACCCCACCTCCACTTCCCAACGAACTGATTTGGGATCCTAGCCTGTGCGTGGGGGCTGAGGGCAGCTGCTGAGGGAGTGGTCTTCATCACCCTCTGTGCTATTCACTGTGTGACACTCACTTTTCGACTCCATTGCCTGATGGCGGGGCTGGGTCACTGCAGGGGTAGGAATGGAGGGTCCGGGAGGGGGTTGTCGGTTCATTGTTGCCCTGTAGGGACAGCAGGAGGAGCCAAGCGTGATGATGACTCTGATTCTAAATGGACATACATTTTTTTTGTACTTTTATCTCCAAGTGGGTGACCTTTAAAATATTTGCTTTATTTGTTTGCCTGCCTGTCTCATTGGTGATTGCTTTGCACGCCTGCAGCGTCTAGAAGCACGGTAGCAGAGCAGGAGCGGACCCAGGCCCGGCGGAAGCAAGACTCTGCCTGTCTCCTGTGCCCGCCTGTGCTCGATTCCACAGGCCCAGGTGTCAGGCCGGGACCAAGGCCAGGGAGGGAAATGTGATGTCCTGACACAGATTAAGGAAGATCGATGTGCGGTGGCTCGCTCCGTGTGTCCTGTTTCAACAGCTAGTTCTTGTCAGTCCTTTATTCTTACGTCCTGAGAGAAGAAAACGCAATCATGGAGTTATCAACAGGATTTCATTGATCATTCTGTAAGAATGGAATTGTGCTCCGTGCCTTTCCCCCCTCGATGTGTCAGGAATCCTGAGTTCATCGGTCTAACCCCGTCAAGTTAGAGATACGGGCAGTGAGGTCCACAGGGGGTAAGTGATTGGCCTGCCATGCAGCGTGGTTGAGAGGGAGGCTGGCTTCAGCACGCACTGCGCCCTCCCCTCCTGTTCTTGGCTGGTGTGTGTGTTTACAGCCAGTGTGCCAGCATTACTTCCCAACACCGGGTGCAGCGGCCTGCTCCGACACCCCAAGAAGGGCAGCAGGGAGACTGTGGGTCTTCGTGGACCGCATTCCCAGACACAATGTGAACTGCTTGGCTCAGACGCAGGGCTGAATTATTCAAACTGTGAACGAATAAGCTGGCCAAGGGGAAACTTGGGCTGTGCCAGTGCAGCCAAATGTGAATCCCAAAATAGATGCTTTTGAATAGACTCACCGACACAGTCTTCCGATTGAGCGTCTGATAGTGAAAGCTTTCTCTGGAATGTGGGTACCAGAAAAGTGTTATTAGAAAGGCTTAACTTAGATCATTGCTAGGCTCTGAAGGAAGAGAGCCTTCAGATGATGAGACGAACAAAACAAAAACCTTTCTCTAGGCGTAAAATGTTACTCTATGAGGGGATGGTGGAATGGAATAAAAGGAAAGTTAGCACTTGAAGAAAAATGCAGTTTAGACTTCTTATAAGCATGTTAGACTAAGCTAACGCAAATGTGTCCCTCCTGCTCAGAAAACATGAAGTGCACAGTTAATCCTGTAAGTGAAGAGGGAGCACAAAACATCAGGTGGAATCAGTGCCACCATAGCTTCGTTCCCATCACCCCTGGCCGCTGTCCACCGTCTTGGCCTTTGTTGGGTTTGGCCCGGGATTGGTCCAGGGGCTGCAGGCTAGGATTCTAATTTCCAGTGGAGGTGTGGGAGCCAGAATTTGCATAAAGCTCAGAGACTTGAAGACCTGTCTGGATCTTAGGGCTTAGAAATTAAAACACCAGCCGTGCGTGGGGGTGGGCCCCCGTTTTAGTCTATCTCAGCAGCACAAGAACCAGGAGCCAAACATTAGCATAAAAACAGGTACAACTGTTGAAGACATTATGGTCTTTCATCGTGACGAATGCAGAATTATCCTGTAGGCGTCCCCCACCGGAGCACACAGGATGCAGAGATGAAACAGCAGCACATAAACAAACCAGCCATGGTTGAGGGTAGGGGGTCAGGAACTACAACAAACAGGAGAATACAAACTTCCAAGAATCTGAAGTAATAAATGAAGTTTACTATAAAGATAAGTATTTTAATTTTTAAAAGTGATCAAAGAAGAAATGGAGCCATAATGAAAGAATAGAACAGTATGGAGAAAAAGCAATTGGAAGATTAAAAAAAACCAAAAAACTTCTTAAAGTGAATGATATGGTCATTGAAGTTAAAGAAAAAAAACATCAGATTAGACACAGTTGAAGACCAAATTTGTGAATCAGAAGATAAATCAGGAAAGTTTCTAAAATGCACTAAGTGAAGTAAATGGAAAGTAGGAAAATGTTTAGGAGTCAGAGGAAAAAATGAGAAGATCTATTAGGAAACCCAGAATGGAGGAATATTAAAATAGGAGAGGAAAAGAAAATAAAAAGATTTGAAAAGAGTAGTGACTTTAAAAAAGATAATGGCTGGGAATTTCCTAGAACTGGAAGAAAGCCAAACAGTTTTGAAGCAGAAGAACAAGATGAGGGAAATCACCTATCAGATATCAAGACATATGACAAAGCGGTGATAATTAAGATGATGTGTTATTAGTCCAGCAATAGACACATGGACCAATGAATAAAGTCAAGGGCTTTAAACAAACATATATGGCAGCTTATACTTTACAGAGAAGATACTACAGATCAGTTGGAAATGACAAGGTATTCTGTAAATTGTGCTGAGAGAGGCCCTGTCTTATCTCTTGACCCCATCTGCCCCTCTCCCTCACCCCCAGCAGCTCAGAGTGAGCTTTCCAGACGTCTGTCTGACCTCACCTCTACAACTCTGACGCCCAGAGCTGCTTTTCCCTGCTGCTGCTGAAGGTCTCAGGACAAGTTTCTAGGTCAAAGAAGTTTGAGAAATGCTGAATTTTTTTCCTCACTTCTTTTTTATTATTATTTCTCTTTCTCTGATATTTTTTTTTATTGACTTCAGAGAGGAAAGGAGAGGGAGACGGAAACATCAATGATGGGAGAGAATCATTAATTGGCTGCTTCCTGCAGGCCCCACAATGAAGATGGAGCTGGCAACCCAGACATATGCCCTGACCGGGAATTGAACCATGACCTCCTGGCTCATAGGTCAACACTCAACCACTGAGTCATGCCGGCCGGGTCCCACTTCTTTTTTAAAATATATTTTTATTGATTTCAGAGAGGAAGGGAGAGGGAGAGATAGAAACATCAATGATGAGAATCATTGATCGGCTGCCTCCTCACTCCCCACACGAGATTGAGCCTGCAACGGGGCATGTTCCCTGACCGGGAATTGAACCATGACTTCCTGGTTCATAGGTCAACGCTCAACCACTGAGCCACGCCGGCTGGGCTTCCTCACTTCTTGTAGATTTGCTGTGCATTAGACGAGTCAAGACCCTGAGACTCACAGTGGAGAAACCTGTTCATTTCCTTCCGTGTCCTCTTGTAAAGAGTGCTTGTCACACATGGGCTTCCGAGACTGTTGGGAAGCAGCCGGATGGGTAAACGCAGCGCCTGCTGTCACCATGGTGCCCAGGGCCCTCCACAGTCTGGGCACTGCTGGGCTCTTCAGGCATCACTGCCCGTGTGCGGTGAAATCACAGCCGCTCCAGTTCTGGAACGTTCTGGCCTCATGTCGTTCTCGCTGCCTGGGATGGCCTCTCCCACCCTGTAAGGCTCTAGTCTGCCTTCCTGGTCTACTCGGGACACCGGGCGTTGTGTGAAGCCTTCCCCGGGCCTCATCAGGTGGAATCAGTGCCATCATGGCTTTGTTCCCATCACCTGAATGAGCCACCCTCTGTGACGCTGCTGTCGGTCAGGCCTGAGTCTCTCCTATTGGTCCCCGTGGCTTCGGCACACCTGCCCACCGGGAACTGGGACGCCATCGTGGACCTGGCTGCTGTTCTCCCCGCCACCAGCCTACACCAGCCTTCCTGGCATCCAGGGGCCCGCTGCCATCACAGTGTGGTCTCGGGGAGCAGGGCGGCCTCTGCCGTTGGGCCACGGAGCCACGCTGTTCCTGCGGTATTAGGGCCAGGAGTGACAAAGGTTCCTACATGCTGGAGAGACCTCTCCTTTCACGGTAGCACAGTGTCTGGCCACCTGTCTGCCACCAGCCGTCTGGCTCCCCCAGCTATTTCTGCGGTGAGGTGAGGAGCTGCGAGGCCTGGTCCAGGAGACAGGGCAGAAGGCTGTGGCCGGATGGTGATGAACCTGGGCTACTTCCATGGAACCACTTTTGTGTTGAATCCCAATTCAGTATTTGGACATCATTTTAAAAAATTCTATTTTATGAATATATAGATATTTTTATTCTTTTTCCTCAGAGGCAAGAGAAGAAATAACATTTATTAAGAACATTCTACATACGGGCACTGTAGGAAGTGCTTTAACTATATTAACTATAATATTTTTATATTTATAGGCATACCCCGTTTTATTGCGCTTTGCTTTATGGTGCTTCGCTGATACTGATTTTTCTTTTTTTTTTACAAATTGAAGGTCAGACCCTCCACCAGCAAAAAGGCTCAGATGATGCATAGTATCTTTACCAATAAAGTATTTTTTAATTAAGAGATACGCATTTTTAGGCATAGTGCTATTATTACACACTAGGCTATAGTACAGTGTAAACAACTTACATGTGCAGTGGGAAACCAATAGATTCGCATGATTAGTTCTATCGCGATATTCGCTTTATTGATGGTCTGGACCCAGCCACCATGTCTCCGAGGTCGGCCCTGTACACTCCGTAAGCACACACCTGCCTCAGAAATGAGGCCTCATTCACCGGGGTAGCCGTCACTTCAGGGGTAGCAGGTCTGTGTGTCAGCGAACACGCAGCCACAGTAGATGAATTTCGTCCATGAAAATTAATTCCCACATGTGCTGTTTTGTCATTTTAGGGCCACTTTAACCATACCGAGACACATTAGAAGATGGGAGATGGAAGAGGAACATTCCGATTTTGAACCTCCGTGTGATGGCAAACGTAAGCCTCTTACGGATGGGTGTGGGTGCACACCTTTCCACCGGGATCATCCACGTTGCCATCAACAATCCACGTTGCCATCATCCAGGTAACCCACCGCCCTCCGCGACCCAGCCAGGAGGACCCTGTCACTTCCAGAGAGACTGCGGACCGCTAGCGCCTTCTGAGCCGTCTTCCCATGCAGCCCGGTGGAAAGGAGGTCCATTGTGTCATTGAAAAGTTTTGAAAATTTCAGTTATCGAATTTCCTGTGAGGTTGGAGAACGCTGTAGCTTCTGGAACCATATCCAGATGTGGCCTCCCTTTTGTACTTTCCCGTGGCTTTGTGGGTGTGTCCAGGGCTGCTTGTGCATTCTTTTTAATGAAGACTTATTTTTATACTTAAATGTCCTATCATCTTAAAGTGAATCTTACCACGTGCTGGTGTCCCAGCCGCTCTGTGTGACTGTGCCCCTGAAGTTCATCAGGCACAGGGCCCCTTTGACATTAAATGGCAGTTTCTCATTTTCTTGGGTTTTCGATGTATCGTCTGACTGTGGAGACCGGTGTCATTTGCCCTGAGTCAGAGGCTTCCCGGGGTGTCCCCGTCACCTAGGACAAGGCCCTAACAAATGGAGCTGGTTATGGGATTGTTCTCGGTTCTTCCCCTTCCCCAACCAGAGGCGGACGGAGCCCCTGAGCTCAGGTGATTTCGTTGTGTTACCCACGTGGGCCGGTTCTCTGCCGGCCACCAACCCTCCCACTTGGCGCTCTGAGGAGCCCGAACCGTAAACAGTCACAGTGTGTAGTTGTGGAGGGAATGCACGTTGGAAAGACAGACAGAAGGGGACAAGGAGCCGGAGGACACTAATAAATGCCGTCTGTGATGTGGGCTCTCAGAACTGCTGGAAAGGAAGCTGGCGCTCCAGCCACGCCAATGGCCAAGGCAGTGGCAGGAGGAAGGGGGGGCCTAGGGGTGTAGGTCATGGGGGAAGGGGTGCCTGCTCCCAATTGGCCTGTCCCCCCTGGCCAGTGGATGGGGTGTCCACAGACTGGGGCTCCATCCTTGGCTTTGGTGGGTGGGGCCAGGGAAGGGACACAGCCAGACCAGCCTCCCCTCATCCTGCTCTCCCACAACTCGGAGAGGGAGGGGGACAGTCAGTGATCCACAGAGATGGAGGCAAAACCAAATGCCATTGTGCTGAGCCCGAGGGTGACACATGGAAGAGAGAGCTAGGTCCTTGGGAGGATGCTGCAAGCACTGTTGGGGCCTGAGGCGCCTCTGGGAAAAGCCGAGCTCTGGAGGCCCTGGGCCTCCCCATTGCCCACTATTTCCCTACCAAGCACCCAGCCCCCCCAGGCCTGAGTGGACACAGGATGAGAGAGCAGATTGCCTTCATGACCCACGCAACAGCTATGACGCTAACGCGGTAACATAGTGAGCGCTTAGGTGCAGCCAGCATTTCTCTGGCACGGCCTTTGACGGACACCTGATTCCCATGACGACGCCGTGGGCATGTTCCAGCCTCACACACTTTACACATGGCACCAGGTCCAGAGAAGCTGCGCCGTCTGAGGCCACTCAGCCGGTCGGAGGGCTGCTCTCAGAGCCCACCTGGGGTCAGCAGGGGTCTAGGCCACTCAGAGCTGTGATGTGACAAGCCAGGTGAGCATCGTGGACGGAAGACACGCCTCTTCCTTGCAAACACCTGGGTGAGAATGTGTGTGCCTCTCGCAATCAAAAGACTGCCTGTTTCTAGAATGCAGAGCCTCAAAAAGCAAGCGTGCGCAGATACACACACACACCTGAGAGGGGATGGACACTGCCCACCGCCCTCCCCTGGGCAGGTGAAGGGACTCCCCTGGGGAGACAGAAGTGGCCCCTCGGAGAAGGGAAGCCCACCCTGTGCGGAGGCGCGATGGTTAAGTCAGGCGCTCTCATCGGCTCGCGGTGGAGCGGGTGCCGGGCTGGAGCCGCTGGAGCTGCCTGTGGTCTTGTCGCTCCAGAAACACGCCCGCCCGTGACTCCGCGGAGATGGCCGCTTACACATGGAAAGGAGCATGGCCGCTTCCTCTCTGAAGTGTGTTTCCCCGGAGAGACCACCACCATTTGATCTATTTTTGATTAAAATGTAAAAATTAAAAATTAAATCAAATGGTGTAACTCCTTGGGGAAAACACACTTGGGTTATGAAGTATTCCCCACAGTAACCCTGAGACTCTCCGGCAGCATTGTCGCATCCGTGGGTGGTCCTTGTGTGTCCCACGTAATTAAAACGAACTGCCTGCCTTCCCACGTGTGGACGGTGGGCTGGTGCCTCCGGGGCAGGTCCTGGTGGGGGAGGCGCGGGTGGAGGGGCCAGGTGGTGCTGCCCAGCCAGCCGGGACCCCACGGGTGTCCAGCATGGCCCCTTCTCCCTGCCAGCTCCCCGGTGTGGTCTCACCCGCTATCAACAAAGGTGCTCCCCGCTCCTGCTCAAGCAGCCTAAGCACAGTTCATGTAATATCAGCAATGACGGATACGCCCCAGAAACAAAGCAGGCGCAATTGGATTTCCTAGGAAAATGTGCTTTGCAGAATCGAATCTAGGACTTATTTGTATCTGACGACTTTGTCAGTCTGCCTCGGCATCTGGGAAAGCCGGTGCTTGATGGGATCCGGGCAGGCGCCTGGCAAATGAGATGCCAGCATTTGCATCCACGCTGCCCACGGGCACACGCCCCGCCGGCATGACGGGATGTGACTGAGCCGTGACTTTATCTCCACTTGTGTGGGATGTGAGTGGCCATGGGTGGCTGCCCAGTGACACTTTCCTGATGCCACCGAATAACGACGTTTCTGGAGTAAAGGGTTTAGTGCGGCACAGCAACACCGTGTGGCATCTCTAAGCGAGTGAGTGTGTGAGGGTGCCGGGCCCAGGGGTGGCCCCAGAAACGCTGAGCCCAGTGTGTGAGGGCCCCGGGGCCGCGGCTGCTCTGTCGTCAAGTGCACACGAGTGGGGCCCGCGCTGTTTTAATCACCAGCCAGTGTCAGACACTTGACTGGTACATTTCCCTCTGGTCTCGAAGGTTCTGTTCTGGCAACACGTCTGGCTCGGGCATGTGGTTAGGTTATAGCTAACCCAACCCAATGAACAGTGATTCCCTAATCGAATCTGATACTAGTTCAAGTTCAGTTTCCTCCACGTGATGCGGTCCCGCCTTCCTTCCCGTGGCTTCTTTCCCTTCCTTCGTGGCCACTTTCCTTTCTCACCTTCGCATGTCTCCTCCGGGGAGCGCCACGTGCCTGCAGACGTCTTCCCCGTGACAAATGAGACGTTCTGAACTGGAAACCAGTGCGTGCCTGGTGCCCCCTCGGGCGCTCCTGCCGCCCATGGGCTGGACACCTCGGGACCCTCACCCTCTCCCTACGCCTGTCCCTGCCGGACCGCCGGCGCTGCGTGCCTCTCGCTGTCAGGAAAGAATTAAAGACAACATCTAGGGTAGGAAGCAATTGTGGAGGGTGCAAGTTTCTGGCCAGGCAAATAAATTGGATTTAAGTATATTACAGTCATAATCTTTTTCTGCCTCTCTCCAGACGGTCTCTGTACATGGAAAAATGAGAATGTATTCGCAGACAAAGCGTGACCTGAGGGAGAAGCCTGCCGGAAGCTGGATTTTCAATAACATAAGACAATAAAGCTTAGACGCCTAACCTGCTGCAATATGGTCAGAGCATAAAGAGCTTAGCTGCTAATAAAAGGGAAGGGGCTTCCCCTCCCGCCTGACGACACGGACCCCCCAGAAGGATACTTCATAAAGATCATAATGGGTTAGCTGGGATCACGCAGACACGGGGCCCCTTGTTGACCGATTGTCTGACACTTGTCACCTATGGGTCTGATATTAATAAGTTCCATGTTGATTTCCTTGGGGTATTTTTGTCCCTGTAATTGCACACCTTCCTGTGGTGACCCCGAGCGGAGTGACATGTGGGCTACAGGTACCTGATGGCAAGATGCATGTGTGTCACTCTCCTCTTTCCGGGCTGTGCCCACCGTGCCATGGCACCTCCCTCGGTGGACAGAGGACAGAGCCAGCTGCCCCTCCCCGGGAGGCCAAGCATCCCAACTTCTCCCACAGCGGGGGGCGTTGGTGAAATTCGGGATCCGGAGTGATTTTCCTCTGCGTGTGTTAGCTTTTCAAATACTTTATCAGGGGATTAATGGTTGCCAAGCTGTTCCCCAGACAGTGTAATGGAGGCAGGTTTCATGAATGTACCAGGTGAGTGTGATGCATAAAGACAGCCGGGAGAGGGGCAGATGTTCTCTGACCTGTGAGATGCCACTGAACCAGAGCGTGGCTGCAGAGAACTGTGACATCACACACACTTCCTGCCTGTCTGCCCCTTCCCGTGGGGCAGAGGACCTAGCCCCTGCCCCTACCCCACAGCCTCTCCACCTGGACTATCTGGTAGTGCCAGGCTGGTCCATGCCTTACTTATCCTGCCAGGCTCTTCTCCTTCATCTGCAATTTAAAATGACGTTGAAGCCAAGTTTTCCAGAACATTCTACTTCTGCTAATTCCAGGCGTTGCTTCATCCCTTGAGCTGTACCTTGGAGAGCCTGCCCCATTCCACAGGGACGCATCTCTGTTGAGGTTTCATTCCCGGGGCAGTCCCTACTGAGGAGAGGTGCATATGGGAGGGCTGATGCTCCTGGAGACCCACACTGCATGCTCTGCACTGCCATTCTCCGGGGACCGCCGTTCTCCGGGGACCCCACCCGGGTCCACTTGGAGAGGGAGCGACACGGCACAGCGTGCACTTAGGTGGGCCGCACGCCTGCCTCACGGCTAAGTCCCACCGAGGGGACTCGGGACACTTCCACCCTGATTCACAACACTTACGGAGCTGCTGTACGTGGCTTCTCCCTTTAATCGTCAAATACAGACCATGGAAACACAGGTGCTCACAGGAACCATGTGGCCATGAGGCAGCTGATGAGGAGAAGGGGAGGGAGCTGCTCCCCTCGGTGAGGCATAAGGCAGGGCTTTTAGAAACGTCCAGGCCCTGGTGTCGGGGGACTTGAGAGGGAGCCGCCTGCCCCTGGGTCAGGTACTGTGGCTCCCAGGTGTCAATGCTGAGCCACAGATAGGCCCACAGAACCCTCCAGCCGCGGTGGCAACTCTCCCATGGTGCTTATGTTTCTGTGACAGGTGGTCCTGAGGTCAGTGAGTGGTTCCTACAACCTATTGGGCTCAGAAGGCCAGAGCCCAGGACCCACATGGGCTCCTGGTCAGAAGGCCTGGAATGGGTAGTACCATCAGGTGTGCCAGCCATGCCCTCCACAACTGATCTTCCTGAGCTTTAGTGTCCTCATCAGAATATGGGATAACAGTTGCCATTGGGCAGATCAACTGAACTCAGTGCAGCTTTTTTTTTTTTTTAATAGTTTGTTTTTTTTTAGAGAGAGAGAGAGGGAGAGGAAGAGAAACATCAAAGTGAGAGTGAAACATTGATCTGCTGCCTCCTGCATGCCTCCTACTAGGGATCGAGCCCACAACCTGGGCATGTGCCCTGACCAGGCATCAAACTGGCATAGGATGACACCCAACTGAGCCACACTGGCCAGGGCAATTGCAACCTTTTAATAGAAGACAGTTCTCAGCCTTTGAAGGGCAGAGTTATGGAATTAATTGTCTCCCCCTGAATTTCATATGTTGAAGTCCTAACCTCCAGTACCTCAGAATGTGACTGTATTATTAGATAGAATCGTTAAAGGCAATTAAGGTTAAATGAGGTCATTGGGGTGGGCTCTAACCCAATACGGTCATTGTTCTTGTAAGAAGAGGAGAATTGGACACACACACACACAGAGGGAAGACCATGAGAAGACAGAGGGAGAAGACGACCCTCTGTACACCAAGGAGAGAGGCCTCTGAAGAAACCAAACCTGCTGATACCTTGATATTGGACTTCTAGCCTCCAGAACTGCGAGAAAATAAATTTCTATTGTTTAAGCCACATACTCTGTGGTATTTTGTTATGGCAACCTGTGCAGACTAATATAGGCAGGTTTTCGACAGCTGCCTCTGTTCTTAGCCTTTATTCCTCAGTGTCTTCTGAAGGTGTTTCTGTCACTAAGTCACATGCTCATGGGCCTCCCAGACTTGTGACAGGAGAACAGAATGCCTGTGTGGTAGAAGCCAGTTAATGAAAGAAAAACACCACATGATCTCACTCATTTGTGGATAATAAATAACATTATAAACTGATGAACAAAAAGATAGATAGAGGCAGTAAAGCATCAAACAGACTGTTAAATTACAGCAGGAAGGTTAGGGAGAGGTGGGGGAGATAAGAGATCAACCGAAGGACTTGTATGCATGCATATAAGCATAACGAATGGATGCAAAACGCTGGGGGGTGAGGGCATATATGGGAGTGAGGTTGGGGGTGGGGCAATGGTAAGATATGTACACATATAATACCTTAATAAAAAAAATGGAAAAAAAACAAGCATATGAATACAAGCACAAGCCAAGTAAACTCACGTTGGACCTAACCCTCTTGCAAATAAAAACTACAAACTCTGGACAGAAAGAAAAATAATAATCTCTACTCATGTCTCTGGCTGACGCCTGAACCACACACACTTTTTCACAGACTTTAAGCAAGTTAGCTAAAATAAAATATCCGAATTGTGATTTGTGCTTATACTAAAGCCACAGAGTTTTCACACTAAATCCAATTGTGTTAATTACTTCCTAAAACAACAACAACAAAATCAACACTCTCTCTGGGGCATTATAACAGAATTCAGACTCTCCACAATGTAATAGCCCAATACATCCATTCTAGGATACAATCTAAATTTGTTTGACAGGAAGAAACAGGAAAATGTGACCCAGTCTCAAGAGAAAAGTCATTCAACTGAGAACAATCCTGAGATGACTCCAAGGTGTTAGAATTAGAAGACAAGGATTTTAAATATTATAACTATACATTAGGAAGTAAAGACAAATATGCTGGCAGTGAAAGAGGGGGAAAGAAATCTCAGCTAAGAAATTGAAATCATAAGAATATGAACTACATGGAAATACTAGAACCAAGAAAAAAAAATCCCACAAAATAGTATTTGATTTTGAAAATTCAGTGAATTGACTTACTACCAGAATGGAAATAAGAGTCAAGAGTCCATGAACATGAATATAGATGATCCAATCTGACAAAGAGATAACACTCTGAAAATAATGGACAGAGCCTTGGGAACCTGTGGGACAATATCAAATGGCCTAACGTCTATGCAATTTGAGTCCCAAGAAGAGAGGAAACAGAGAATGTAGCCGAAAAAGTATTCAAAGATCTAGTGATCAAGAAATTTCCTAAATTTGACAAAACACATAAATTTGAATTTCAAAAAACTCAGTGAACCCCAAACAGGATAAATAGAAATAAACTACACATAAACATCCTAATCAAACTGCTGAAAATTAAGAGAGAAAGAGAGAAGTCTTTAAAGCAACCAGAGAAAAACTATACACATTGTACTCAGAGCAGTGTTATTTGAATGACTGCAGACATCTCATCAGAAACTATGGAGGCCAGAAGGCAGTGGAAGAATGTCTTTAAAGTGCTGAAAGAAAAAACTGTCAACCTAGGATTCTATCATCAGGGAGAGGTAGTATCCTCCAAAATTAAAAATACTTTCCAATTAAAGAACACTTAGCAACTCTGTTGCTATTTATAAGAAATGCTAAAACAAGTTCTTTGAAGAAAAATAAGACCAGTTGGAAATTTAGGGAAGCAATGAAGAGTATCAAATTAAAATCTTAATCTCTTTGAAATACATAATACTGCTTTAATCTAAAAATTCCAATATTGTCTTCTGGGGTTTACCAGGTATGTGGACATAATATAAAGGACTGGGGAGCAGTTGGACCTATACAGTTATAAGTTTTTTGTATTTTACATAATGGTACAATGTTAACTCTAGTGAGAATGAAAAATTAAATATGTAGGATGTTCTCCAAGATAGATGACCACAGGCTGGGCCACCTATCAAGCCTTAATAATCTAAAGGATTGAATTCATGCAGAAGATGTAACCTGACAATATGGAATCAAATTAGAAATCGAGAACAAGAAGATGCCCAGGAAACCTGCTGTGGTAGACAGAATCATGAATAAAATCCACCCCGGGGTGTCCCGTCCTCGTCCCTGCAGCCTGTGAATCTGTAAGGTTCCTTGGCAAGGGGAATTAAGATCATAGATGGGATGAAGGCCACTCTGCTAGGACCTAGAGATAGGATCCTGCATTATTCCAGCGCCCTGAGTCATCTCCCATGTAAGTGGGAGAGGGAGGCAGGAGAGGAAGTCTCAGTGACGTGATGTGAACAGGACTTGACCTGCTCTGCTTGCTTTCGGGATGGAGGAAGCCACAGCCCAGGAGTGCAGCCGCCCCTGAAGCCGGTGGAGGCAAAGACGTGGACTCTCCCCTGGAGCCTCCAGAAGGGCGCCTGCGCCTTTTCCTCTGTGTTCCCTGGGTCAGGCAGAGCCGAGGGTGCCCGTCTAGCATCCAGGGAGATGATCTCCAGAGGGCCCGACTTGCTCTGAGCCCACTTCCCGCTCCGGCCAGGTGTGGGCCCAGGGGAGGTGGGTGGTGATGCCAGTGAGATCAGGCCCTGCCCTTGGGCTTGGCCGACCAGCTACTGCCCAGCTCCCTGCCCAGCCTCCCAGGCTGCAGCCCAGAATGGAGGCCAGGGAGGGCCATGCAGCAGCTGCCCAGGCTCCCAGTGGTGGGGTTACTGCCACATCTGCTGGGAGGCAGTCGGGCAGGACTAAGGGAAAGACCTAGTCCTCAGTTTGGGGTCATCGTCATTTCTGTTTATCGTCAAGGCCCATAACCACACCTGGGGAGTGGACACCACCGCGTGAGCCTGGCCCTCAGGAGGCTGTGGCTGTGAAACTTCACGGCAACACAGCTGCCCTCAGACTCAGTCTGTTCAGGCCTGTGTTAGCACAGTGGCTGCTCACCCACCTCCTGCTGACCCGAGGCAGAGCCACAGCCAGCCTGCTGCCTCCTACCGTCCAGGAGGCTGCTCACAGAGCCTCAGATGGGGGAAGTCCCCCAGTGTTCCCAACGCCCAGCGGGTTTGCTGGAGGAAGCGAGAAGCCCAGTGAAGCTGGGCACCCAGGCCTGGCTCACTGAGTCACCTGCTGTGCGAGTCACTGCCCAGCCCCCTCGTCACAGCCATCACACCAACAGCCCTACTTCTCATGGGGGCCATGGCACAGGGCTGCACTCTCCCTTGTCTAGTTCTAATTCGGGTTTTATCGCCTGAATCTGGTGCCCAAACTGCCTGCTGCCCCTCTGGTCACAGCAGCTCGGGCTGGAGCTCTAATCCAAACCTGAACACTGGGATCGTTTGTGCCAATTCTTGGGAGCTGCGAGGGGGAACACTTCAAATTAAGGAGAACATTCCAGTAATTGGGAGCCCCTGGAACCCCCAACACAGCCATTTCTAAATGCATTCAAAAGAGAGAGAAAGTCTCTCTCTGGGAACGCCCCGTGAAATCGCCGGGCGGAGAGTATGCTGCAGGTTCTGTGGAAGAAGGATGTGAAGCGCTCAGAGGTTGAATGGAGCCGGGGGAAGCCCTGGCAGCACTCTGGCAGCACCCAGGTCCTGCCCGCCGGAGGCCTAGGGCACCTCCCCCCCAGGACCCCCATCGTGCTCATGAAGCTGAGTCCTGGACCCTCGTGCTGTGAATGTGCACAGTCACTCTCAAACCTTTGGACCCAGGTGGCTTCCACAAACGTTCATGGGCACCATCCACCTGGACACACAGACTTTAAAACACATTTGTCTTGGAATGTGGCAGGATATCACTCAGTCAATTTCAAAAACAATTTTAAGGACAAATAAGTGAGAACAGTGGGCAGAGCCCTCGGGGAAAAGCGCTCTCCAGGGGAGGAAATGGACCCAGGGCCCTCCGTGGGGCGGGAGCTCGAGACAGCAGCTGTCAACCGGGAATGTTCGATGACCTCGTAGGGAACCCGGAATGGATGAGTTAACCAAGTGCTGCCCGTCGCCCGGTGTGCGGGCTGCCCGGTGCTCCTGTGATTGGTTAGCGGAGGCTCCTTGGAGGCGCTTCTGAGTGTCTGTGGGTGGAAGCGGTGGCCCCGAGCCTCTGACCAGCCCATGTCCTCTGTGCTCATCTGTCAGGAGCCCCAGGATGGTGGGGGCCCTGCTGCCCGCAGGTCCTCTCTGCACATAGCTAGTTGGCCCTGCAGGGCACTGGCCCGGGGCATCCCTGGGTCTAGACCAGTGGAGCCCTGCCCCGCCCCGCCCTGCCCTTCCCCGTGATGGGGAGCCATGGCGCTCTCAGGCGTGGGCATGTTTGGGTTGACTTTGGTGAATTCTGAGCATGCTTTGACCTGAGCACAGTTTCCCCCGGAGATGCATTGCTCACCACTTTACTTCCTATTTCTCCTGGGAGGGTGCAAGTTCTCCCCACCCCTGGCTTCTTTCATAGCTGCCCGCAGCCAGGACGTGCCGGCTTCACGAACAGGCTGCAGACGAGGCGGAGCCTCTGGTAGTGAGCACTGAGCACACCGCGGGGTAATGAGGCTGGGAAGTTTGGGGCGATGCATTTAATGAATTTTGTATTAATATATAACACAGCTGCCATCATTTGCATTTCACAGTGTATTTAGAGCAGGTGTTTAATACTTAATACATGGAATGTTTAGATGAGGCAATGTAGTTGACACCTACCATTAGAGGACAGAGCTTCAAATGCAGGGAAGTCTTCTTCGAGCCGCAGTTTGGAGGTTTAACTATGAAGCCTTCAGATGGGTGGGGGTGGGGGGGAGCAGGGAGCAAAGACCTCGGAGGAGACAGCTCTGCGCCTGGGCTCCCTGCTGCTGGCCGGAGGGACTCCCGGGGCCCCGCAAGCCGCCTCCATCCCAACTGACCGCTGCCCTTTGCGAATGCTTCACCTCATCCAGAGGAAGCATTGGGTAAGTTTTTCTCTCTAGCAGGGAGAGTTCCAGAAAGGCGCCCGTCCCTTGCAGGGCTGATTCAAGGAGTCAACACAGTTCTGACCACCCGCAGCCTTCTGTGTATTAGCATGTCTCCTGTGCTCCGTGTGACTCTGCAGTGTGCTTGTTACAGCTTATTTCCTAAGCAGATGCACCTTAAGAACAATTTATTGGGATATTAATACCTCTTAAGGGAGACATCATCAGCCTGACTAGAAAACGTGATTATGGGAGAGTCCTGGGGAAAATCTTACATAGCAACAAAGTCAGTAAAAACCCCCACATGTGGTCCATGTGATGAAAGACATGCTATTTCCCTAGGCCATGGCTGAGCCGCCTCGGGCCCGGGGCACACAGAGCTGGCCCCTCCCACCCGGGCCCCACTGTGCTCCCCAGGCCTCTGCCCAGGGCCCCCTGCCCCCTGCCCGCGCAGCACATGGAGGCCAGAGCCACCCGGGAGCAGCCATGTGGCAGGACAGACCCATATGCAGACTCCGTGGGGCCCATGTGTGGCGGGAGGAGCCTGGGGAGCAGCCTCCAGGGTGGGGGTGGAGGTCCCGGTGCCCACCTGGAGAGGGCAGGAGGAGGCAGCTAGCGTTCTCGCCAGTGTTCTGTCTATGCTTCTGACATTGAAGGCTGGAGTCCTGCCCACCTGGCATAATTGACAGCTTCCCCCTTCCCAGCCCTGTGGCCTTGGGCGGATTTCTCCAGGTTGCTGTGCCTCAGTTTCCTCCTCTGTAAAATTCAGATAACAAGTCCGGGATGTGAGTGAGAATCAGTTGTAGTAATTGATGCTGGAGCGCAGAGGGGCGCCCGGCGTAGCACAGGGGGTGCCCAGGTACTTGCTGCAGGCGCCGCGCTCTCACAGGACAGGTGCCCGCAAGACTGCGGACAAGGCCTGCCTCTCCCTGGGCCTCTGAGTCCTCATCTGCAGAATAATGATAACAATAACAATAATACGTTGTCATAGTAGTTAACATGGTGATGAGCAGCGAGGCGGACAGCTGCCCAAGGCGATATTTGGGCAGGAGGGGGAGCTACTTGGGCTGAAGACCCTCCAGCCCTGCGGACCCACCCTGGTCGCTGCCCAGCCCGTGGGCTCATTTGTCTGGAAAGGCAGGCCAGCGGCAGCCTTGGCTGAGAGGCTCATACGCAAAATAGAGATCATGTCCTCACCCCATTTGTCATGTGATCAGCACTCACGACAGCGTATGGCACCGTCCAAAGGAAAGATTTAGCCCTAGCAGGGGAATCCGTCAGTGTCGTCAGATCCATTAGGACACCTCAGACTGAGCACACGCCTCCGCGTGCTCTCGTGGCTTCTCGGGTGATGAGAAACCAATGCCTCAAGCTTGCCAGGAATTCGTTTTGTTGTGTTACGAGGACTGTCTGCCCCCTAATTCTCCCTGTTCAGCCTTTTCCAGCCACCCCGAGTAACCTTGAGGCCGGACCTCGGAGAGGCCGACCTGAAACCAGTCCGGGAAGAGGAAAGAAGAAGGGAAGGAGGCAGCTGGCTTCAGATGGTCCCTTGTCACCAAAGGTGCTGACCTCGTCCCCATACCCCTGTCCTGGGCGGTACTGTCCCGGGGACCCAGCGCCTGGCTGCTGCCCACACCTGCCTGCCGGGCCTTGTGGATCCATTACAGACCGGTCCCTGTCGCTTCCTCCTGCTTTCCTGGTCCCTGTGCTGCTCTTATGGTCGTTACGTGGGACCAGGAGGAGAGGGCGATCGTGCCCACGGAGGAGAGAGGCCACTGACCGTCGTGCCTATGGGCCAGGCTTGCCATGCCCTCTGTACGCGGGGGGCTGACCGAGAGCGGTGGAGAGGCAGAGGGACGGAGGGACGGACATGGGGAGACCCAGAGGGAGGAATGACAGGAGCAGCCTCCAGACCAGCGAGCTCTCAGCCCCTGGCCAGCGTTGCCCTGGTCCCAGTGTGCCCAGAATGACGCTCCAAACTGGGCACCCAGGCTCAGTCACATGACAGCGTGTAGGACCCATTGGGGGATTCAGAATGAGCTCCTCCTCTCAAGGCCTTCACTCCGTGGCACCTTTTGTCACCCAAGGTCGTGGTCATTTGTTTGCCTTTAAGGTCACGTCAGAGGACCTAGCGGTTAGCATGGGGACACATTTTGGGGGGGCCACCATTCTGTCCTCTCCACCATCTCTCACAGGCGAGGTGGGATTAGACAAGAAGTTACCTGGCCCCCTGTCCGCCACCAGGAGGAAGCCACTCTGCGTGCCCTCACCCCATGGGCTCAGGCAGCGGCTCCTTGGGTCCCCGTCCGTCACCACAGGGGCCGCGTTCCCAGTCACATCCCCGCCAGTGGCACCGTGTGACCCACGGCCTGTAGGCCCGGGGTTGCAGGCGTGACGTAAAGACTCCTCTCCTGACGGTGTTTAGATGGACCAGGCCACAGCACACATCTCCCAGCTCACAGAGGCGGAAACAGCCCAGGCTGTGCCCAGTTCATGCCGGGACCCCAGGTGAGGCGGCCCCTCAGCGAGCCCAGGCCGCCGCCTCCTTCTGAGAGTGGCTCTGGGCCCGGGTGGCATCCACTGGTTCATCCCCGGTGCCCTCGGTATGACAGCCAGATTGCCCTTTACTTTGTCTTCCTTGCTGGAGCGGAGAGTAGAGAGCAATGCGTCACCTGCTAAATATGGCATCAAGCTCCTCCGTGGCCTATTTCTAAAAGGGAAGAGAGCCGGGGGTTTGCGGGGTGCTGCGCGCAATCGGGAGCCTCGCTCTGTCTGCTGCCATGATACCATGCACCCTCGTGCTGCTGACCCGGGAAGGCCCTCCCTCCCAGGACCCACCCCCTGCCCAGGTGCTGCCCGGAGAAACACCACTTCACCCCTAAGGCACAGTATGAAGGGGAGCGATTGCACTGACCCAAACTACCCCCCCCCCCCCATCCTTCTCCCATCTTCCTTTTAGGACGAGACCCTGTGAGTTCCAGCCAGGGCCCGGCATCCGGCAGAGGCCCCTCTCACGGGCCTCTTGCACCGGGGCGACTAGGCCACGCCCACGGGCCTCACAGAAGTGCCAGTGCCACCCTGAGCAGACTCCTCACAGACAGAGCAGCTGGCCCGAGGCCCCGATGCCGGGACATTGGTGAAGGTTGCCAAGGACCTGACCTGGACCCCATGGGGCTGCCCAAGACGATCGGCCCATCTGAAGGCTGTTGGACAAGGGCTTTGGTTTCCTAGGACGTGTCACGAGGTACCACAAACTGGTGGCTTATAATAGAAATGTATTCTCTCCCAGTTTGGAGGCCAGCAATCCGAACTCCAGGTGTTGGTAAGGTAATGTTCCCTCTGAAGACTCGAGGGGAGGGTCCTTCCTGCCTCCCTCCAGCTTCTGGTGGTCCCAGGAGCTCCCTGGTGGTCCAGGTGCTCCCTGGTGGTCTAGGTGCTCCCTGGTGGTCCAGGTGGTCCCTGGTGGTCTAGGTGTTTCCTGGTGGACTAGGTGCTCCCTGGTGGTCTAGGTGTTTCCTGGTGGACTAGGTGCTCCCTGGTGGTCCAGGTGGTCCCTGGTGGTCTAGGTGTTTCCTGGTGGTCTAGGTGTCCCCTGGTGGTCTAGGTGTTTCCTGGTGGACTAGGTGCTCCCTGGTGGACCAGGTGCTCCCTGGTGGTCCAGGTGCTCCCTGGTGGACCAGGTGTTCCCTGGTGGTCCCAGGTGTTCCCTGGTGGTCCAGGTGCTCCCTGGTGGACCAGGTGTTCCCTGGTGGTCCCAGGTGCTCCCTGGTGGTCCAGGTGCTCCCTGGTGGTCCCAGGTGTTCCCTGGTGGTCTAGGTGCTCCCGGGGTACCAGGTGCTCCCTGGTGATCTAGGTGTTCCCAGGTGTTCCCAGGTATTGGTCCAGGTGCTCCCTGGTGGTCCAGGTGCTCCCTGGTGGTCCAGGTGCTCCCTGGTGGTCCCAGGTGCTCCCTGGTGGTCCAGGTGCTCCCTGGTGGTCCCAGGTGCTCCCTGGTGGTCCAGGTGCACCCTGGTGGTCCCAGGTATTCCCTGGTGGTCCAGGTGCTCCCTGGTGGACCAGGTCTACCCTGGGTGGTCTAGGTGCTCCCTGGTGGACCAGGTGCTCCCTGGTGATCTAGGTGTTCCCAGGTGTTCCCAGGTATTCCCTGGTGGTCCAGGTGCTCCCTGGTGGTCTAGGTGTTTCCTGGTGGTCTTTGATTTACAGCCACAGGCTCCGCCTCTGTCTTCATACAGCTTCTCCCTCCCCTTGCATGTCCTCGAGTCTCTGTTTTCTCTTCTCGTTGGATCAAAGTACATCTTCGCACACCTCACAGTTATTTCTGCAGCCTGATGCCTGGAAGTGAAACTGCGGGGCTTTTGATGGTGTTACCCAGTTGGCCCACGGACGGTGGTGTCTCCACCTGCAGAGCTCAGAGGCCGGGCTCCCCGGTCCCCCACCACGGTCATTGTGAGCTGTCTCCTCCCCTCCACACCCCCATCGATTTCACCAGGCGGAGAGGTACAATGGTAATTTGCTGTTTTATTTGACTACTGTTATTTCTTCTTTGGTGATGTGCTTTGTATCCTTTATCCTTTTTTTCTATTCAGGTATTTAAGACTTTTTTTAAAAAGTAATTTGAGAAAGTTTCTCTAAGAAAGTCAACCCCTTTGTCCTTTCTATCTGTTGTAGATATATTTTCCCCCAGTCGAGACAAACCTTTTGTCAGGTGAGAAATTCTAGGAGATATAATGAACACGAATGCCTTTTATTGCAGTTTTCAAACAATATAGGCATAGTCTTCAGATGGCCATTTTTTATACTGACCCTCTATAAAGTCCAGAGGCATAAGGCTAAATCATAAACAAGTGGGGACATTTTACAGGAAACAAGGACATTGAAGTCTGTGCACATGGCTTTTTCTCCACATTTTTTAAAATTATAAAAGTAATACACACCAAGTGAAAATATTAAAGCGGGGTAGACTGATAGTAAATGAAAAAGCAAAGTTCCCCACCCCCTTTCCACTCTCAGGACTGAACCCTCTGAAGAGCTGATGGTTTCAGACCTTGGAGTTACCACCAGTAAAATGCCTTCACTTCTGTTTCTGCTTTTGTCAGTTTTAAGCCATTTCTGAGTGGCTTCTCAGTAGAAAAGAGGAGTTTCGGTCATTCCCACTTCCTGCATTCTCCCCTTAATTTTATGATATTATTCTTAGCTCTGCCTTTTTTCATGAAGAGCTTGGAGTCCTGTGCACGGAGCTCCATGGCTGTGACCCACCTGGGACACAGTCTCGTGGCTCCGTCTGTGTCAGGTGAGGAAGTGAGGGCTCCTCTGCTCTGCGCTGTCTCCCTACACCCGTGGTCGGCAAACTGCGGCTCTTTGGCCCCTTGAGTGTGGCTCTTCCACAAAATACCACGGCCTGGGCGAGTCTATTTTGAAGAAGTGGCGTTAGAAGAAGTTTAAGTTTAAAAAATTTGGCTCTCAAGAGAAATTTCAGTCGTAGTACTGTTGATATTTGGCTCTGTTGACGAATGAGTTTGCCGACCACTGCCCTACACCATCCTGTTTCAACGACACCCTAGCACTTCAGACCTGCACCCAAATCTCGGATCTTTCCGACAACTTCAGTTTGTACCCCTCCTCAGGGAGAGAGAGACCTAGGCAGAGAGCACTTGTTGGAAGTGGTTTGGGCCTCTATGTTGGTGTCCTTGCCTTGTAAACGGTTTCTGACTCCACTCCGTGGCGGGCTGCCGGCCACCGCAGGCTCGCAGGGTGCTCCGGAGCGAGCGGAGCTGGCGGGGCCTTTGCCTGACCTGGCAGCCGGCCTGCTAAGACCTGGAATTCATTTTGCTGCTCCCTGTGTCCCGGCATCTGAGCGTCAGGACGGTGCCTGGCCAGTGGGCCCCGGGATCGAGGTGCCGGCCACTTTGCCTGGCCCTGGTCGCCAGGCTCCCGGCCTGGCAGCGAGCAGCCGAGGACATTCCTGCACACTCCAGTGCCGGGCCCCGCCAGCCCTGCTTCCCAGCAGCTGCCCGCCTGGCTCGGGGCTGCCGCTGCAGGTGCCTGGAGGCCAGCCTGGTTTAGGGATGCAGCCTGGGCGAGAGAGCCTGAGCCAGGTGCTGGCAGAGCTGGGGACTGGCCGCCTTCCCTGCACCGGCCTCTCTCCTATGGAGGGCACACGTGTCCACCTCGCAGCCGGCCATGGGGCTGCTGGTCAGGCGGGCGCCCTGGAGGTCTTGGGGGCCCAAACCGTGCCCAGGTGAAGGCGGCATCTCCTTTCAGGGTCCCAGGGAAGGGCTGGGCCTGCGGCCAGAGGGTAGCCAGCTCCAGGCCGGGGAGAACGCTGCAGGCTCGGGGCTTCAGGGACAACAACCTTGGCTCCTCCACAGCCCACGGAAGTGTTCTGTTGGGCTGGAGTCTGTGGGATGGTCAACACCTGTTTGTTCACAGTGACATGAATTTCTGCATTTTCCCAAGGGCGAAGGCGCTGAGCTGAGGCTGCTGAGCTGAGGATGGGTGAGAAGTGGGGAGAAATCGGGTGCAGTGCCCACAGGCTGGGTCAGAGCCCACACACAGCCACTAAAGGGACAGAGCGCCGATCCATGCTGCACCGGGGATGAACCGCGAAAGCATGATGCAGAGGGGAAGAAGCCAGACACAGAGGTCACGTATTGTCCCATCTCGTTGATAGGAAATGTCTGGAACAGCAAACCCTTGAGACGGACAGCAGATGGTGGGAGTGAGTGATAAAAGGTAAACTGAGGCACATGAAAACTTTTCAGAAATATGGGGGAACGCTTTGCAAAGTAGATGATTGTCTCGCCACTATGCTGTACACCTGAAACCAATACGAAATAATATTGAATGTAAACTGTAATGGAAATTTTAAAAAAGCTTTTCAAGAGCTTATCTGAGCGTACATCTATTTCATTTGGGCAACACCTAGCCAGAGGTGGTAAGGAGCCTGCCCTCAGTAGGAGTGAGGGGAGGGGTTTTTATACAGAAGACATGGAAGCAAAGCAGAAAGTATTTGATTGGCCAGAGTTTAAGGAACTGCCTTACTGGGGAAAGCCTGGTTTGGCTATTAGGAGTAAAGCTGCTGCACACGTTCACACAAAGATTTCTGTGTGAACACAAGTTTCCATTTCTATGGGTTGGGGCCCAAGGGTGCTATTGCCAGGTGGTATAGTGGGTGCATGTTCAGTTTTTAAAGAAACCACCAACTGTTTTCCAAAGTGGCTGCACTGGTGGGAATGTACATGAGATCCAATTTCTCCTCGTCCACACCAGTGTCTGGTGGTGTCACTATTTTTCATTTTAGCCATTTTGATGGGTGTGTAACCGTCTCTCATAGTGATTTTAATTTGCATTTCTCTAATGACTAATGATGTTTTACATCTTTTCAGGGATGAATTGCCATCTTTGGTGAAATGTTTCTTCATGTTTTTAGCCAGTCTTCTAATGAGATTATTATTATTATTATTATTATTATTATTACTAGAGTCCCGATGCACAAAATTCATGCATGGGGGGCGGTGTTGTCCCTCAGCCCAGTCTGCACCCTCTCCAATCTGGAACATCCCTCTCATAATCCAGGACTGCTGGCTCCCAACCACTTGCCTGTCTGCCTGCCTGATTGCCCCTAGCCACTCTCCTGTCAGCCTGATTGACGCCTAACTGCTCCCCTGCCAGCCTGATTGCTCCTAACTGCCCTCCCTGCCGGCCTGGTCTCCCCTAACTGCCCTCCCCTACAGGCCTGATCACCCCCAACTGCCCTCCCTTACAGGCCTGGTCCCTCCCAACTGCCCTCCCCTGCTGGCCATCTTGTGGTGGCCATCTTGTGTCCACATGGGGGTGGCCATCTTTGACCACATGGGGGCGGCCATGGTGTGTGTTGAAATGATGGTCAATTTGCATATTACCTCTTTATTATATAGGATTTTTACTGTTGAGTTTTGAGCATTCCTTATATATTCTAGATACTAGTCCTTTGTCAGATATTTGATTTGCAAATATTTTCTCCTAGTCTGTAGCTTATCTTTTCATCTTCTTATCAAGGTCTCCTGCAGAGAAAACCTAAAAAAATTATTTTTCTAAGCAAGTGGCATCTGTCCTATCACCAGGAGTGGAAATCTGAGCACATTCCTCTCTGCATCAGGTATCATAGTTGCCAAGGAAATAGCACAGTCTAGCAACTCAACACTGGATAGAACAACACTCCCCTCAACAGAGGAGAGGCAGCGCAAGATCTGTTTCAGAAGTGGGTGTTGGCACCCCCATGACCAGCAGGCCCCTCCCCTGCAACCTGTGCAGGGTCATGTGCCTTGTGCTGCATCAGAAAGACCCAGTTCACTCCCTGCAGGGGACAGGTGCAGTAGTGGGTTTGGCCAGGTGCCATATGAGACACACGGAAGCAGAACAGAGGGCACACGTTGAGTTTGAAACAGGACAAGATATCCTTCACAGGGTGACTGTGGGCTCCGTATTTCTTGGTGAGGAAGCGGCTAGGGGAAGGTCAAAAGACTACATGCAGGAGACTGCCTTTCCCAACATATTTTGATTAAACCCAATTTATTCATTTTTCCATTTATGGATTGTGCTTTTATGTCAAGTCCAAGAACTCTTTGACTAGCCCTAGTTCCCAAAGATTTTCTTCTATGCTTTTTGCTAATAGTTTTGTATTTTTACATTAAGTCCATGATTTATTTTGAATTAATTTTTGTATAAGGCATGAGTCTTCAGCTGAGATGCATATGTTTGCCTATGACTGTCCACTTGGTCCAGCATCTTTCCTAATGTATGCATTTTAATGCTATACATTGTCCTCTCAGCACTACTTTAGCCGCATCCTACACCCTTGTAATATGTTGTCTTTTAAGCTTCATTCAGTTTAATGCATTTCTTTTTAAAATTTCACTCAAGATTTCTTTGACTTGCCGAAACCGGTTTGGCTCAGTGGATAGAGCGTCAGCCTGCGGACTCAAGGGTCCCAGGTTCGATTCCGGTCAAGGGCATGTACCTTGGTTGCGGGCACATCCCCAGTAGGGGGTGTGCAGGAGGCAGCTGATCGATGTTTCTAACTCTCTATCCCTCTCTCTTCTTCTCTGTAAAAAATCAATAAAATATATTAAAAAAAAAAAAAAAAAAAGATTTCTTTGACTCATGGTAGTATTTAGAAGCACCTTATTTAGTTTCCAAGTGTCTGAGAGTTTTCTGTTACTAAATGCTAGTTTGATTCCACTGTGGTCAGTCAGCAAACTCTGTATGATTTTCATTCTTTTAAATTTGTTGAAATCTCTTTTATGGCCTATATTATATGGTTTACTTATATTGGTATATGTTTCATTAATACTTAGAAAGAATGAGTACAATGCCATTGCTGAATGGACTGTTTTATAGATGTCAACCAGAACCTAATTAGATTGAATTGATAGTTGATGTTATAATTGAGTTCTTTTATGTCTGCTTTACTTTCTAAGTGCTCTATCAATTGTTGAGAAACTTTTCAACTATAATTGTAGATTTCTCTATTTTTTCTTTCATTTCTATTAGTCTTTGCTTCACCTTTTTGGAGCTGCTTTTTGATGCAAGCACATTTAACATTGATATGTCTTCTTTTATCATTATAAAATGCCTCTCTCCATCTCTGGTAATTTTCTTTGTTCTGGAGCCTATTTTATATTACATTAATATAGTCAATTCTTCTTTCTTTTTGATTAATGTTTATGTGATATATCCTTTTTCCACCCCTTTACTTTCAACCTGCCTATATCATTATATTTGAAATGCGTTTCTTTTAGACAGCATATTGTTGAATCATGTTTTTAAATGTGTTTTGCCAATCTTTGTATTTTTATTGGTGTATTTAGACCATTTACTTTTAATGTAGTTTTTTAAATATATTAGTGCTTAAGTCTACCATTTTATTTTTTATTTTTAGTTTACTCCCTCTGCTTTTATGTCTCTTTCTTTCTTTTTTTTTGTAATATATTTTTATTGATTTCAGAAGGGAGAGGGAGAGAGAGAAACATTAATGATAAGAGAGAATCATTGATTGGCTGCCTCCTGCACACCCCACACTGGGGATTGAGCCCACAATCCGGGGATGTGCCCTTGACTGGAATCGAACCTTGGACCTTTCAGTCTGCAGGCCAACTCTCTATCCACTGAGACAAACTGGCTAGGGCTATGTCTTTTTCTTATTCATTCTGTGGGTTATGTAACACTTGTTAGAATTCTATTTTAAATTAATTATTGTGTTTTTATGTTGATCTCTTTGTATGTTCCAGGGGTCCTTCTTTTATTGTTTAGAGAACTTCCTTTGCCATTCTTTTGGGTTAGGTACACAGACCACACGTCTTGCTAACTGGGACATGGAGAGCGTAAGTAAATTGCCCAAGATTAGGGGCTACTGAAAGAAACTTTGGTTGGAAGGTGTGGCCTGCCCCAGGTCAGGGTAGAGGGTGGCTCAGTCAGGAGCCCAGGGCCTTCCAACCAAGACTCCCCCTGGAGCTGTCTCTGTGCAAACCTCATCGGACTTCCCTTCTGGGACTTTGCTTCAGATGCTATACAGGCTTTGGGCCACCTTTCAATGGTCAAATTGGATGGGCTTTACCCAAAGTTAGTTGAACTTGAGGTCAAGGGCATAGACCTCCAGACTGCCTAGTCTGCCCAAGACTCTGATACCAGCTGCACATTTGGGGGTTTCCCTTCCCCAAACCACCCTGAGGTCTGATTTGCTAGAATAAATGACAGGACTCAGGAGGGGTGTTAGGTTGCACCCACGGTTATTCCAGGCAAAGTATCAAATGAGAACCACCCCGAGGGAGAGACTCACATGGCAGAATCAGCGGAGGGGGCAAACAGGAAGCTCTTGTCCTCTCCCCATGCAGTTTTGGGTGGCATTACCCTCTTGGACACACGTGAGACAACATGAACTGAGTACCGCCCAGCCTGGGAAGCCCACTAGCGCTTCAAGGTCCAGAGTTTTTATGGAGGCTTCATTACACAGGCATGATTGCTTGGTTGATCGGCCCATAGTTGAAATAAATCCCCGCTTCTCCTCCCAGAGGTGGGATGATATCATGTGGTTCAACGTACCAACGCTCTGATCACGCGAGTGCTCTTTCTGGCACGGCGCGTCTTCTCATTAGCATAAAAACTATCGGGTAAGGTCCCAGGGGCTCCTGAATAACAAGACATACTTTCCACCTAGTCCTATCGCTGGGGTAAAGGCCACGCCTCTCGTGGAGGGCAGATTCCTTACTGTAAGGCTTACTGGAGCGGCCATCTTTGCAAGGCTGTCTGCCTGGGGCCCCAGCCCACTCAGCAGTTCTTCCCTTTCTCCTGGGGAGCTTGGAACCAGGAGGGCCCTTCCACAGGCAAGGTGCAGAAATAAGGTCTAGGGATGAAGCCATACCTTACAAGGGGAGGCAGGTGACCAGGCAGGACAGAGCCATGGCCACCTCTCACGGTCAAATCTCACCTGTGGGGTTGGCCTCTCTGAAGGCCAGGGCTGGCTCAGACAGTGCTTCGAGAGGGTTGCATGCTCTGGAAGCGTGTGGGTGGAGACAAAGGAGCCTAGGATGCAGGCGGATGTGCCTGTTCTTCTCGGGGCTCCAGCACCAACAGGCTTGGGGCCCATGTAGGCTTCACAGAGCTCTTACACCAGTTCACACACCAAACCCTTCACCTTCTCATATCCATGCCGCATGCCTTGCTTCGGTCCAGGGGCTGTCAGCAGAGCCTTGGATGTGCCTGCCCATGGAAGTCCTGCCATTGCCATGAGAAGCACATGCCTGGGATAGCTGGTCCCAGAAGATGAGAGATGTGGAGCAGACCTGGACGGAATGCATGGCCTGGAGCCGCACCTGGCTGGACCCAGCCAGCCAGGCTCAGAGCAGCAGAGCTGTCCCAGCTGACCTGCAGGGACAGGTGTGAGGAGCATGGCTGTTGTTTAAGCCTCTGAGTTTGGGAAAGTTTGCTTCTGTCTTTCTCTCTCCCTCTCCCTTTCTCTCTGAAATTAATAAAAACTGTATTTTAAGAAAAGCGAATCACATCTGTATTAACTCAACATGGATTTGCTGAGACCCCAGGCTGTGCTCAGCTCTGTGCTAAGAAGTAAAAAACAGATGAAGAGAGCAGGTGGCTCCTGACTCCAGGGTCCCCACAGGAGAAAGCCACGTAGGACACGTTTCACACTGGAGTGAGATGCCTACAAATAAAACGGCGACGCAAACCATTTGTGCTCTGAAAATGCCCGGGACTAAGTTCTCACTTCTGGGCTCGGGGGGCGCGTTCCACCTCCGCCAGGTTTCCGTGAGGGGGCCCCTCTGTCCCTCTGTGCCCTGGGACCGGCACCTGCCACTTGGGCACTGTTACATCCCCACCTCATCCCACACTTACACTGCTGGCTGCTTAGCATTGGCCACCAGGCTCATTGCTTGTTATGGATAAAGAGATAAAAGTAAATGTTGAGGCAGGTTTGAATATGGATGTTTGTAAATTTGCGTTTCTAGGTACAGTGGCCAGTGACAAAGCATACATATGTGGACGACGACAGAGGAACATGGATTTTTACGTGCCTGAGAGAATCGGGCTTAGCCCGCCAGATCTACCGAGGCCTCCCCCAGTGCGAACATCACGAAGCTGGCTCCCATGACTCCCCCGTCTTGCTCTTACACCAAACTCAAGCTCCATGAGGGCAGTGCCCTGCTTCACCACTGGGCACACAGACTAACCCAGCCCAAGGGGAATCCGTGGGAGACAGCAGGGGCCATCAGCCCTGGGTCCAGGAAGTGAGGCGCAGAGAAAGGAATTCATCCTGCTTCAGTTAAGGATACCTCTGTGCTGTTACTTGCATATGAAGGCGGGGCGCCTGTCAACGGCCAAGCCCTCTGAGTTATTCTTTCCCACAGGTGATGGTTTACCCCGACCATCCCCATGTGCTCAAGTCCTTTACCTCATGCAGCCATTCCTCTCCAGGCCCCTGGCATCAGGAATCGTTACATACGTGGCTAAATGCCCTCCATGCCGTCCTCCTTCCTGCAGAAAAAAAAAAAAAAAGTGTTTGAGGACCTACCAAGGGTAAGGGATGGGCTCCGGTCTCGAGGAAGGGAGGTTTGGGCAGGTGCCCAGCAGGAGGCAGAGGCTCAGGATGCTTTGCAGGAAGGAGACCCAGCAACCACAGCCTTTGGGGGCAGGGGGAGCAGGTGAGGCTGTGTGGAGGGGGTGGATGGGAACTTGGGGTGACCCAGCAAGGGGGAGGGTTGGGGAGCTACTACCATTAGAGGGATCAAACCCAGCCCCTCAGTCTCCTCCCTGTCATTCCACAGCGCCCCCTGGTCAAACTGATTGAGCAAAGCCCATGTCGAGGCTCCATGCATGCAACGTGATTGCAAGACCCGGAAACCGCTCCCCTTTGCCTCTGAAGCCGTATGTGGCTGAGCCTCGGAATGGCCAGAGCTCGGGTGCAGCACCGAGGCTGGAGTCCGGGCTTCCTTGCAGAGTGACCGCGACACGTCCTCTAACTTTTCTGTGCATGTGCCTGTCTCGGGTGCCTGGCATATAGCATTCCATACATGTGAGCTGCTATTAAAAACATGGGTAATTTTATATCTTAAAATACTGCATATTGCTTAAATGGTTTCATGCTGGCTCACATTAAAAATGATTCCCAAGTGAAGATGACAAAGGGGAAATATTCGTTATTTAGTTCTTTTCTTACATTAAGCTATCACAATAAAGTACATTTCTGGGTTGCATTCTCTAGAGTGCTTTTTACTAAATAAATGGCCCAAAATAACTTTTCCTTCCAGTAAGATTTCATGATTCAGCACATTCAACTTTCACTATGCAAGGTGGGAATAAAGAGTGGAAAACACATCTAGGAGCAAAAAGCAGGCACGAAAAAGCACCAAGTGGGCGGTGCTGAGCGAGGGTCACGCGTGGACACACTGGTGCTTCCTGTTTTTGGAGACAGACCCTGGCGATACGCAAGCTGTATTTATTCGGGTATTTACACAGCACTTAGGTTTCAGGGCGCAGGCAGGTAAGAATCAGTAGGAGATAACCCCGGGTTCTTGGCAAAGGGGGTCTCGATTAGAGCAAGAAAATGCTGCCGCGGGGTAGGGCACAGGGCTACACCTCAGTTCCTTCCAACCCAGGGCCAGCCAGCGGGCAGGGGTGCAGGCACCAGCCTGGCCCCCTTTCCTGCCTGGAGCAGCACCTCCAGGGGTGATGGCCAGGCCCCACATCTGGGCATTTGCTGGGTGACCCCGGAGGCAGGAGGGGGTGGTCAGGCCTGCTGGCCTCCTTCTCCCAGAGCAGCGGAAGCACTTCAGTGAGGTGGCCCTCCACTAAGAACCGGCTGGAGCAGGACAGGCAGTTTCCTGTGGCTTTTTCAGGAGAATCCTGGCTTCTCTCCCCCTGGTGGGAGGTGGCTCTACTCCCTGGCAGGACGGTGCTTCCGGAGGTCAGCAGCAGCATCCAGGCTCTGGAAGCTGTCCCCTCTCCCTACATGACCAAGTAGTCGGGGTACCCACTCTCAGGCCTGAGGGCTTGCACGCATCTACACCGAGGGCTTCAGGCCTGGGGCCTGGGACCTGCTGCTGGACAGGTGTCCCGCCCCCCCCCCCCCCGGGGCCTGGTGCGCGCTATCGGCCCAGGCAGGTTAAGAGCGTCCCCTGCTCTCCACGGCGGCCCCGAGGAAGGCCTCCCGCGGGGACCCCGCGCCGGCCCAGGGGGCACCCGGGGGTCCCTCCCCCCTCCCCCCTCCCCACCCCGTCAGAGGCGAGAGCTGGGCGCAGCTGCGGCCTCAGGGCACCGAGGCGGACCGGCCGCGGGGCCGCCTGCGGGCATCTCCTCGCGCCCCAGCCCGGCCCTCACCCGCCGCCGCCTCCCGCGGTGGAAGGCAGCGCGGCGCGTGCGCACTGGCGCGCTCGCGGCCCGGCCCGTGGGCGCTCCCGGGAGGGCGGGAGGTGGGAACGTGGGCCGGCGCCCGGCCGCACACCCGCCCGGCCCGCCCGTTGGGGGATCCGACACCTCGCGGCCGGCGCGCCCCGCGACGCCCACGGACTGAGCGGTGCAGGTGAGCGCGCGGGGGCTGCTCGCGATCCCGTCGGGGCTCCCCGCCCGGCCCTCAGGCCCCCAGCGGCCGCGAGCCAGCAAAGTTGAACTCGGCGCGCTGCGGGCCGGGGGCTGGGCGCGGGCGGGTTGGGGTGCTGCGTGGACTGCGGGGCCCCTCGAGGCTGGGTGCGCTCTCCTCTCCAGCGGGAGCGCGGGCAGGGCTGTGGAGGGGCGCGCGCGGGGCTGGGGACGCGGGACCCCGCGGCGTGGGCGGTGCCGCGGCCTGGCCTCCCCGTGAACTTTTGCGCTGCGCGCTGGCAGCGACCCGGGGGCCGGCGAGCAAGGCCCGGGCGGCCTCCGGGGCTCCGGGGGCCCCTCCTCGTGGCCTTTCCGCCGGGGCCGCTGGAAGGGAGCTCGTGCCCAGGGCCCTCGGCGCGGGGGAGACGCGCGCGGGCGCGGAGGAGAGTGGGGGTCCCGGAGGTGGAGTTGAAGGACCCGGGATTTTTCAATCCTCGCCCCTCCCCCAACACAAAAGTGAGACCCTCAGGGGGAGGGAGGGACGGAGGGAGGGAGGGAGGCGAAGGTTCCAACGCCGAGGTGCCTGGACGAGGACGCAGGAAGCAATTAAAACTCCTCCTTTCGGATTAACAACCAAAAATTGATCGATGTGTCAGGAATACCGCTGATTTATGAACGGTGCTTATTTCTCTGGTATGGAGAATTTTATGTTCTCCAGGTGAAACCGAGTTCACCCAGCTCGAGCGCAGATTGATGTTTTAATAAAAATAAATAAAGGGGGAAAGCTCGCCTGGTCTTTGGGGACATCAAGTCTCAAATCGCAGAGTTAGACTAACAAATCAAATTGCATTATCTTCCCATTGCACGTCTTTTAGTCGTGCTCCTAAACGTCGCAGGCGGGAGAGGCCTGTGTTTGGAAAGTTTTAATGTAGTGCTTAAAAGTTCGCATCGCTAAGCAATCAATGTTTCATAAGCAAAACAGCACGGGGGGCGCCGGGTAATTGTGACAAGTGGCGGGCGGCGCGGCGCGGAGGGAGGCGGAGGAGCCGGCCCTGGAGCGGAGGAGGCGGAGGAGCCGGCCCTGGAGCGGAGGAGGCGGCGGCGCCTGTAGATGGCGCCCTGGCCCCACGCTAGGCTCGCAGCTGCGCTCGGCCCGGCGGCGCGCGGGCGGGGAACTGGGAGGGGCGCGCGGCGGGCGCGCGGCGGGCGCGGAGCTCGGGGCGCCGCACTTGCCAAGGACCTGGACCGGGGCAGCCCGGCTCGGCACGAAGAGAAAACTGCGTTTATTGTTGGCATTTTAACGTTTGAATTGTTGGTGGCGGGTGGGGGTCCAGTGAGCCTGGGTCCCGCCTGGGAGCCGAGGGGTGTCCCCGGGGAGGCTCCGTCCTGGTTGCGGCTCGGGCCTTGGTGGCGACCGCGCAGCCCCCTTGCCCGCTCAGAGGGCGCGCGGCCGGGGCGGGGCACCGGGATGTAGACGCGCGTGGGTGCGGGCGAGGGTCGGCGGCGCGGCGGCGAGGACACCAAGTTCAAAGCTGCCCACAGGTCACCCCCGAGGGCGGCCAGGACCGCCCAGAGAGGCCGTCCGGCCCGCGCCCGCGCCCGCGCCCGCCCCGCTGCCGAGACCGCCGGCGCACTCCGCTTTGCAATGTAAATTTCAGCGGGACAAATTGCTTATTAATAGTCCAGAAGAGAAGCGGGTTTCTTTCTTTCTTCTTTTCTTTCTCTGTTTTTATTTCTGCATGGCCCCTAGCTATGCCCTGGGCGGCCTCACCACCCAGCAGCGTTCTCTCCATTTCAATATCCTAAAGAAAATGCAAATTTCCACCGTGTGGCCTTTTTAAAAAGTTAAATTAGCAACAGTTTTAAGCGACTCCATTAGTATGGGAAACAGACACACGTTTAACGTGGGAATAGCTTCCTTTTAACGGGCTCATTTTGGACTGCACATTCAGCAGACCTGCGGCTTGGCGAACAATCACGTCTCGGCTAAATGCGTCGCCCAAGGCGCCCCCTCCGTTCCCTGCGGGGCTTGCGCGGGGCTTCCCTGGACGGGCCATCCCGCCGCGTCGCCCCGCCGGACCCGTCCGCCCGCTCACGGATCAAGTTGTGCGAACGTGAGCTCGAGGGAAGAGGCGGTGCTGGGCACATTTCTGTCCAAGGGCAAAGGGGCTCTCGCTCCGCTCCCCTTCTCATCCTCGCTGTCCCCGGCGCGGAAACGATTCCCCGATTCCCCCGGCGGCCGGGCCGGGCCGGGCCGGGCCGGGCCGGGCCGCTGTCGCCCACCGGCCCCACGTTTGCTCCCGGGGAATGGATGCGCGCGCGCGCCGTTCAGGTGCGGCTAAGCCAGTGGCCCAAGAGGACGCCAATCCCGCCGCATTCTGCCCACTCCTACCCCTTGGCTTTCTACCACCCCAGCACCTTTGCCCGCGTTGGCAAACCCGGGTTGCAAGCCGGAATTCCACGGGCGAACGCTTGCGGCCCCGGCGCTCCCAGGGGAGGGGTGTTCAGTTCTGGGCAGGGGTCTGCCCGCCCCCTCCTTTGCCTGGAAGCAGCCGCCGGGCACTGCCTCCTGCCCAGGAAAGAGTTAAGATTTCCTGCGCGCGAGCCGAGCGAGAGGTCTTGTTAGGATGTAATCTGCATTTTTAAACTACTGCGTAATAAAAAGTGAGAAGTTTGGAGACACCTTTCTTGATTATACCTTTGGCGATACTTTAGGTTTTACATTTAATTTGCATTTTGTTCTTCGTGAATATTGAAGTCTTGAGTGGAGGATTGAATTTTATTAGGACATCTGGACTGACAATATCAAATCAGACACCAGTGTCCCAAAGCATGCTAAAATTTCAGAGTTAATTAGAACGCAGTGTGTTTAATTAAAGCCAATTATAATATTTGAAATTATCTGATCGATCCGTGTTTCCACAGTTTGGGTCTGTTTAGGTGTTGGTTGGCGCATCCCGCTCGCGCTGCTCTGTCTAGGAGCTACTCTGGGGGAAGTTTGCTTCGTGCGCTGGAGGGGGCGGCGGTGGTGGCCGCGTCCAGGCGCCTGCGCTGGCGCAGCCTGCCCCGCTGCCTTGGGGCGCCGCTGAACGCGCCTCGGGAAACCCGGCTTTGTTAAGTGGCTGCACCTTTTCGGGTCCCAGGGACCCCGCCACGCACCAGCTGTCCTTTCCCAGCTCGGGTGCTCCTCGGAGCTTTTCACCGAGAGGCAACCTTTTAGCGGGGTGCGCTGAGAGAAGCCCGGCTTTCTGAAAGCGAGTGTTTGATTTGGGGATTCGTGGTCTGGCTGAGGAGCCCCCAGGGCCCACCCAGAACAGTGGGGGCAGCCACAGCGAGGGACCCAAGGAACCGGAGAAAAGTTAGGAGACCATAAACGGTTCGCTTTCTGATCCCGCACGTCTCAGGAGCCGAGGCGCGCCCTGGGTTTTCCAGGGAGAGAGTGAGCGAGGTGCATGTGTGTCCGCTGCCCCTCGCTCAGCCGGCCGCTGGGAGCGCGACGTTCCTGCCAGCAAGGGCTTGGACGTGGCTGCCTGGGCCTTATTCCCGCCTTTGCAGATGCATATGTGTGTGTGTGTGTGGGGGGGGGGGAGGCAATTAGGACCAGGAGGCGGGTGCACCCACCGGGGGTCACGAGGTCAAAGAGGCCTAGGTGCACCGGACAGGCAGGAGCCGCCGCCCAGCTGTTGGGGCCAGCCAGGAGCCGCGGTGGCCACCTGCCCCCCGGGGTAGCTGGGAGCCGGCGCTGCTCCGTGGCACTCTGCTCTCCCCACCCCAGGAGGCGCTGTTTGTCAAACTTGGCTGCCTTGGCAGGAGGCGCCTGCACGTTCTCACCGGAGAATTGTTCCCTTTGCAGTCCTTGGGTTGGGCTCAGGAACCTAAGCCTCACAGAATGATGGGGGGCGGGGTGTGTGTGTGTGCAAAGGAAAGGGGTCTGGGACCCTTCAGCGTCTGCGTTTTACCTGTGAGTTCCGCCAGGCCTCCCATCTCCCAGCGCAGGAGAGAGGAGGCCGCTGGTGCTCCCCGTGCGTTCGGGGCCCGGTGCCCAGGTACTTGCCTCTCAGAGTGAGTGCGACTCCGGCCTGGCTTGGGTTCAATCACCACATGTCTCCGGAGGGCCCCTTGGCCTCCGTCTCGGCGCAGAGAGCGAAGGCGCCTTCCCTGGGCCTGACAAACCCACCCGAACCTGGCCTCCCCACCTTTGTGCAAACTTCACAGGTTGGGGTGGCCTGATGCGGAGCCCTTGCTTGCCCAGCCCACCGGGCCCACAGGCAGCGCGACCCCACGATGCCAGGCAAAGCCCAGGCGCGCTTGGGGCCCGGGTTGCTGGCCCACGGTGGGCAGGTGTGCCAGTGTGTGGCGGTTCCACCCTCTCCTGCAATTCGCTGCACTTTCCAGGCGCCTCCTCCTGGGATTTCCCTCTTCCCAGGCTCTCCTGGCCCCTATGGCCTCCTTCCCTCCAGGGCCCAAGGTCAGGTGGGCTAAGGGTTTCAGGTTCTTCCTCTGGCCTCCGCCTGTGCTTGGCGCCGGCCCCGACCCCAGGCGGGAGCCAGGCTGGAGGCCGGTAGCCGGTGCGGTACGAGCGTGACCCCCGGGCACGGAGGACGTGGGGGCGGGCCTCGCCTGCAGCTCCGCACTGGCTGGGAGAACGCGAACCGCCAGCCTTAGGCGCATTGGCTCGCACCGGTTCCGAGTGCTCCGAGTGGCCTGGCCGCGCAGCCTGGGCCTGAAGCCACCAGCCCTCGGAGGGCCCCGCGCCTGTCCGTGCCCGCGCACCCCCGGGCTTCTCCTCATCGGAAATGCACTTTGTTACACTTTGGAAGGCCGGTAGGACGCTCGCTCGCAGGCTCCCCGGGCTCTGCTGCGAGCAGGAAGGGGCGCCCAGGAGTGCCTTGGATGCTGGGCGGGCTCTGGCTCCACGCCGGGCCCCGCTCCCCAGGAGCCCAACTTGGCCGAAGTTTCTGGGGGGCTCAGGGGCCGGAACCAGCCGGGCTCCCACTCTCCAGGCCCGGCACCACTCAGCTATGTTGGACCCGGGACTGAGGAGGTGCGATGGGGAAATCCATGCCTGGCAGGCGCCGAAGAGCCCCCGCCCTCGGATGGGAATTGGGCGCGGGCGGAGGGGCTCGGCGAGCCGGGCAGCGGGGGAGGACTGGCGCGGCGTGGCTCTCAGGGAGGCCGGCTGAGCCGGAGTGCAGGCGCTGCCCGGTTGTACCGACCGGCCCGGCCTTGGCTGGTGCCCTGAGAAGTGGCCGGGCGCTGCCAAGGCTCTGCGCCCTGCGTGCTGCTCCCCGAGCAGGACTCCATAGCCGGCAGGCGCCGTCTCTCTGAGGTCACTGCCTGCTCCCGCATGATGTGGGGAGGACAGCTGGGCACTGGCCATCTGACTGACTCCGGCGTGACATCTGGGAGCCCACTGGTGTGTGGCACGCGAAGCGCTGGATGCCGCTATTTAAATGCAAATGTGAGGGGGCTCACTGAAGCCTCTCCCTGTAAATCCGCACAAAAGGAATACTTCCCACCCTCCGCGGAGGAGGCGGCGGCGGGCGGCGTGAGGGCCACCAGTGCAAATCACGTTGAGCCCGGCCTCCAGCCATAGTCGCTGCGGTCTAGGCCTGGGGGTTCCCAGTGAAGGTCAGGCCCCAACCAACGGGCCCCTGGGAGCGCTCCGGGAGCGGAGGCTGGACCAGCAGCCTCGGAGGACCTACGCAACTCCCAGTGTCAGCCTGCCCTTCCCTCGCTTCCCCTACCTGGGTACTTGGTGCCCCTAGCTCCCTGGAGAGGGGATGGGGTAAGGCTCCAGAGGGCGGGGGCTGGGCTCAGGGGCGCTCCAGTCTCCCTCAAGACTTCCAGGAATTGACCTGCAGCCCCTCCCCCCCGCTTTGGGGCCTGGGTGCTGGGTCCCTTGCACCTCTCCAAAGCTGCTCCCACCCTATCCAAGTGAAAATCTGGGGTAGGATGGGGGTGGGGGGGGCAAGGAGGCTGCCCTCCCAGGGCGCTCCACAGCAGGCCCGTGTACAGACCCTGCCCAGGCCGCCAGTCCTTGTGCTCACAGCTCGGAGCCAGCAGTGGAGTGACAAAAAAGATAAAGTTGGTGAATGATAAAGACCGTATTTTCCACGCTTTGGGTGCGGGACCAGATGATCTAGAAAATGAGCTGAAATGGATTCAGCCTCTGAGCCTGTTGTGAGAGCAGCTGATTCCCCCATTTCGGGCCAGATGGCTGCTGAACACAGATTTGCATTCATTTTCGCTTAATATCGTCCAAAACAGTGGGGCAGCTGCATTTGCTGTCAAAAAGGTTTAAAACCCCTTTTCTTTCTGGGGCAGGATCGTTACCTTATGCGATGGGCTTATGGAACTTTTTTTTTTCCCTCTTTAGTCAACAGTATCAGATTTAGAAGGATTTGTTTTTAAACCTTCTAATTTGGTAATCAGATTTAAATCGCCTTGGCGCGTGTAATCTGAATTAAAGATACTGTAAATGATTTTAAGCATGATACTTTTCGTTAGTGTAGGGAAGGGGGCACCTCCAGTCGGGGCTGGGCATTTTAGGAAGTGTGCGACAAAGAAAGTATTGTTTCCTATTTCCAACTTCATCTTTCCCCAAAAAGGCATTTTGCATAGCCTGACAATAACGCCGGCCTGGCCAGTCAGCCGCCTTGCGGGAGCCCCCCGAGCAGCTCAGCACGCAGAGACAAAGCCACTTCTCAACCCCACCCTCCCCCCCCATGGCCAACTTCATGCCCTGTTGTTTTTCCGGGAAGACAGTGTTCCCTGCTCCACTCAGGCTGCTGTGGGTGGAAAGCTCTGGGCTGATTAGGAATACAGAAATTTTCTTTTAATTTATCGTGAATAGTTTCCATACACTTTGATTTAAGGTTATTAACATTCTATAGACAGTGGCATCTTTAATATGTGGCGATCGCTTCTAAAGACTAATCTCATTACCCTCAAATAGTCATAAAATATGATTTTATTATACTTACGTATTTAATTAGACGACCGGCACCATAATGGATTTTGAGATGGGACCGGCGCAACAGCTTTGATAATTCACTTATCTTTGGCAATAGTCATTAACCCCCAACACCAGCAAAATAGATTGCTTTCCAACACATCTTTTTCTCCCCTCACCCCTTCCAAGCGGTGTGGGGGTCCCCAGACAATGTAAACCGGACTTCGATTTCCCCGATTAATTAAAATATTAATGTACACACGCGGCCAATTCATAAAAAAGGGAGTGTCACTCCAGACGGGGGAAGAGGCTGCCCTGCGACCCCCTCGCGCCCTGGAACCTGTTTTGGTTGTGTTTGTTTTAATCTAAAGGGCCCGGTTCCCCTGGGCAGGACAGCTCTCGGCGCTCCCCTGGGCCTCCGATCGGTGTCCCGCACACGTCCTCTGGGCGGGCGGGCGGTGCGCCTGGGCTCCGAGTCCCCGCAGCTGGAGCCCGGCCGCCGGGCCGGCGAACCGTTGGCTCCCCGCTCCCCTCCCGGTTCCTCGAAACCAGGTCGGGAAGGCGCGCGCTTACCGGGGCCGGCGGCGCCGAGGGCAGGACCCGAGCGCCCGCGGCGCCCGCTGGCTTTCAGAGAGGCCGGCGCCAGGCAGGTCTGGGCACCGCGCGGGGCGCGCCGCCGGACACCCGGCTCCCGGTCGCCGCCGCGGCCGGGCGCGCTTCCTGCCGGCCCGAGCGCCCGCCGCCTCCTTTGTCGCTCGCCGCGGCTAGGGACAGGCCGGGGCCGGGGCCGGGGCCCCCCGCGGCCACCAGGACAGAGGGAGCATCTGGCGGAGTCCGCCTCCGACGTGGGCCCCGGCCCGGCATTCAGCCGCCTCGCTCCGCGGCGGCCACCACCGGCGTCTGGCGAGGCGCAGGCGGGGGCGGACCGGCCCCTCCAGCAGCCCTAGGTCTGCCGGGGAACCGGGCTGGGCTGCGGGCCCCCCTCGGCTGGGGCGCCCGGCTCCCGCCGCTGCAGCCCCAGCCCTTCGCTGGCCCCTCCAGCTCCCTCCCCGCGGCCGGCTGGCCTCTGCTCACCGCTCCCCTCCCCCTGGGCCGCCCCGCAGGGAGCTGCGGACCCTTGCAGTTACTGCGCGCGCTTGGACAACTCGGGGTGCCTCGGCGCGTTCCCCCGCTCCTTGCCACCGGGTTTGACCGTCTCTCTGAATTGGGGAGGAGGTACGGGGGGGGCCAAGCTGCGATCGTGCACTGGTTGTTTCAGTTCAAGGTTTATTGGGGCGGGTAGAAACTTCCGAGGCTGCGGGTGGGCGCGAGGAGCCGCGGCGCGTCGCCGGGGGCGGCGGCGGCGCTGGGTGGCGCTCGGCGGCGCTCGGCGGCGGCGGGGCTCGCGGGGCTCGCGGGGCTCGGGCCGGCTCGCGGCGCCGTCAGGCAGTCAGTCGGCGAGCGCGGCGGCGGCGGCGGCGAGGGGCGCGGCGAGGGGCGGCCGCTCCCATATATGGCGCAGGCCCCGCCCCCCGACGTCACCTTCTGACAGCGCCGCTCCCGGGGGCTTCGAGTTTTGGCTCCCGGGAAAGGGTCCATTCCTCGGGGAGAGAGGGCTGAGTTTTGTGCGCCTCCGTCCGCTGCGCGCGCCGCTCCAGGCCCCGCCGCGCCCCGCCTGCGCCCGGGACTGCGCCGCGGCTCTCACCGCCCCGTTTATTTGTCTTTGGAGCAGGCGGGCCGCGCCAGAAGCGGACGATCCCGCAGCGCCCGGCAGCCGCGGACGCCGCCCGGCTAGGATGACACCACGTTGAGCGCGCCTGCAAACAACAACAACAACAGCCAGCGCCGCGGCCGCGCGTCCCGTTCCTCGCGCTGCTCCGGGGCGCCGCGCCGCCGCCGGTGTCGCCGCCCCCGCGCCCCGCGGCCGTCCGGAGCGCCCGGCCGCCGGTGTATGTGGTGCCTGCCCGGGACGGGCTGAAGCCGGCGGCGGGCCGGACCGCAGGCGCCGAGCAGGGCCAGCGCGGCCAGGGCAGACGCCTGCCGCCGAGCCCCGAGCGCCGCTGCTCGCGGAAGCGCTTTCGGCCGGGAGCCGCGGCCGCCGCCAGCAGGGTTCATGTTTGGGATTCAGGAGAACATTCCGCGCGGGGGGACGACCATGAAGGAGGAGCCGCTGGGCAGCGGCATGAACCCGGTGCGCTCGTGGATGCACACGGCGGGGGTGGTGGACGCCAACACGGCTGCCCAGAGGTACGTACCGGCCGGCCCCGCGCGCCCCGGCCCCGCCGCGGCCCCGCCGCGGGCCGGCGCCGCGCTGCTCACCGGGCCGCTGTCTCTTCCCTCCCGCAGCGGCGTGGGGCTGGCGCGGGCGCACTTCGAGAAGCAGCCGCCCTCCAACCTGCGGAAATCCAATTTCTTCCACTTCGTGCTGGCGCTCTACGACAGGCAGGGGCAGCCGGTGGAGATCGAAAGGACCGCCTTTGTGGACTTTGTGGAGAAAGAGAAAGTAAGTGCGAGCACACGGTCACACCCTCCGCCTTTCCCGAAGTGGGAGGCAGGCGGTGGCCCGGCGCGGCGGCCGGCGGGGACGGCTCGCGCCCGGCGCCCCCGCCGCCACGTGCGCCCGCCGGGCGGCTGTGGGCCGGGCGCCTCCCGTGCGCCCCCCGGACTCGCGCGGGGCCAGGAGGGCGCGGGGCTGCGAGCAGGACAGGGACGTCCCCGCGCCGCCCCGGGCTGGGAACCGCGCGCTGCGTGAGGCCGGGGCGCCTCGGCCGCGCCGACGCCGGCCCGCTGCTCAACGCCGCTGTTTTCCGTTCCTTTCAGGAGCCCAACAACGAGAAAACCAACAACGGCATCCACTACAAACTCCAGCTGTTGTACAGCAATGGTGAGTGGCCGCTGCCCGGCTCCCTGGCTCTCCTCGCCCCAGACGCTCGAAGGACAGAAAGATTTTGAGATTAAAATGACATGGGTGTAAACACGAAACCTTCTCGTGGCATAGAAGGAAAACAAAACATAAACGATCAATAAGTCGATGGCACTTCACATGATTAACCGGTAGGGCTCGAAGCAGAAAGTAAAAAGCGGATCGATTTAGGCGCTCCAGCTGAACATCACTTCTAAGTGACTTTTTTCAATTTTGCAAATTAATGTTAATTATTTTTGAGACGGGGGTGGCTCCGGTAAACCCCGGGGCGTAACTTCCTTCCCCGGGCTCCCGATTCTTAAAAAAATCCTCGAGAGGCGTTAGAAAGAGTTCAGACCCTGTTTCCATATCTTGCTTTCTGTTTTCTAAAAATAAATGACCACATGGGCCTGTGGGTATGGCAGCCAGGCCTGCACTCAGCTGGGCGCATTTCTTGCACCTTTCAAGGAAAGCAAACCCTGAGAGCACTAAGATTCTTAATTAGGAAAAGGAAAAAAAAAAAAAAAAAAAAAGGCGAGAAGTGATTGGGGTTTTCTTTCTTGCCTTTGAAAAGGCCAAGCCTTAAGTTTTGCTGCATCACGCGGCTGCAGTCCCTGAGCCCTGGACTTCCTGTGCCTGGGTGCCCTTGCTAAACTGATGGGTACCCTCTCTCTCTCTCTCTCTCTCTCTCTCTCTCTCTCTCTCTCTCTCTCTCTCTCTCTCTCTCTCTCTCGCAGGAGTGAGAACGGAGCAGGATCTGTACGTTCGCCTCATAGATTCCATGACCAAGCAGGTGAGAAAGTTTAAGCGTCTGCATGAGTTTTCGCTGCTCAGCTGGGCTCGTCCCGGGCTTCAGAGACGAGCAGACTCACAAATGGACCTGTGTGTTTTTGTTTCTCACTTAGTTTCCTGGACGTGCTAATGAGAATCCCATATTTATTGGAATAAATGAAGCAATCGGTGAAATAGTTTAGGTTGTCGTTACAACAGGACAGATATGCTTTATTAAATGGCTTGTGATGGGATTCAAATTCTCTCTTAATTAATTATGGTAATTCATACGTGACAGAAAAATTTCAAGATGCCCCTTTCCGTGTATTTTTAAACGTGTGTGTGTTTTTTCTTTCTCTCCTTGGAATCATTTCATTGATTTCCCCCCCCCCCCCATCACCACGGTGACGAACTCCTTTCCGAAGCCCAGCGAGTGGGGCTTGATTAGTTCCCTTTTTCTCCTTTCCAGCCTGATGGTCTAGTAACACGAGACGTTTATTTGAATTTAAAAGTTAAATGTGTTGGGGTGAAAAGTCACCTTGTTCTCCTCTAGCCCATCTTCACCTCTCGGCCCCCCATCTCCATAATTCAAACTCCGAGCTCCAGGGGTCACTCAAACCCGCCCAATGCTCTGCGAGCCGCTCTGGCTCCCGCCCCCGCCCTCTGTCATACCTTGTAAATAACATAATTACAGGCAGCTCCTTATTAAATTATTTAACCTGTCTTGGTCAACTTTTCCGAGGATAACTATTGGCTCTCGGAAACGTCATTAAGTGCAGAAAAGCGCTCCCTTGCTTTTTGACGTGGTGCAGTTTCTGGCTGGGTCTGTGCTGGGTCCTACGTTGTTGTTCAGTTGTTTTAAAGATCCTCCTCCCCCCCCCCCCCCCCCCCACTTTCCTTAAAAAATAGAGGTTGGGGGAGGGGCAGGCCCGATGTGTAAATTAAATCCACTTGGCACGGATTGATTTAAAATATAGTTCCAGGCTGGGCTTTCAGGCTTGGAAACGAAAGTGGAGTCTCCGTTTCTGACGCGGACTTGAAGAATGCGAGCCAGGGGAAGCGCCTCCCGGCTCCTGCAGCCAGGCGCGCGTGCCTCCGGCTCCGCTCGGCAATTCGTTTCCCCGATTTGACTCCCCCTCTAGAAAACTTGCCCTTCCCCAGGCAGCCCGCGTGCTAGATGCTCACGTCCGCGGTGGTAACGCGGTGCGGTTTTCTCTGAGAGTAAACACAGACCTGGTGGTCAACGTCCCTCTTTCTGAGGAGGACAGGCGGCGTGCCCCGCGGTCAGGATTTCCCTCGGATGCAGGGAAGCTGCCGGCGGGCGGACAGGGTGCTTTCCTTTCTTTGTACGTTAAGGGCTGATGTTCTCAGAGCGCGCCGCGGTGGGAGGCAGCGGTGGCTGGAGGCATCCCTAAGTTTTCCTGTTGTTGCCTAGAGCAGGAGGCTGGTTCCAAGTGCACTTTTATTGTTCATTTAGCCACGGGCCTTGGCCGTATAAACAGCTCTGGAAATAAAGGCATTTAATCTCCTCTCACTGACCGGGATGGAGGGGGGGAAAAAAGGAAAGAAATGGCCCAGTAACTGATCAAAGAGTCAATGGTGCTGAACCGACAGTTTATGGATTTCTGTTTGCGCTACAAAATAAAAAATAAATCAGATACAAATGCGGGGCTCCATCCCAGGACCAGCCACGCTCTCAGAAGGAAGAGCTGGTGGTGCCCGCTGCCCGCCCTGCGGCCCGGGCGGCCCGTTGGCCTGGGGTGACACCGCGGTTTGGAGCAGGGTCCAGGGAGGCTGGGGGAGAGCGGCTCCCAGGGACCGTGCCCTCTTCCCAGGGGGAAGCCGGGTTTCCTCGGGAAAGGGCTTTGTCCGCCTGGAAGTGGAGGAGAGAGTCAGAAGTGCCCGGGGAGGTTGGAAGTAATTTCCAGATAATTGGGGGGTGGGGTGGGGGTGGCGGGAACTGGAGAGGGGACTCCCCTCCCCCTTCCGTGGAATTTTCAGCCGGGAACTTGCGGCTCCTGGCCCTCCGCCCTCTGCCCCTCCTCTGGTGGCCTTTTCCCCCCTTCTTTTCTTTCCCCCTTCCTCCCCCTCCCCGCTGCGGGCGGTGGGGCTGGGGCGGCTGGCTCGGCGGCCCCAGC